>JAIUSX010000072.1:12671666-14007500 GCA_026573805.1 Hesperophylax magnus
ATTAATCAATTTATTAAAAAAAGTTTTATTTATTTATTCACGCTGTGAAGGTTTTTACATGTATTAATTATTATAGGTAAATAATTGTTCATTAGTAGAATAGTAAGTGTATAGTACATAACATAATAAATTGGGAATGAATGATTTAAGAGGTACAATTTAAACTATCATGGAAAGGTCTGTTGTATAAAGAACTTCAATGATTGTGTAAAATAAGTACTTTAGTACAATGTATTGTAACGTTCTTGATATTTATAAAAATAAACATGAACAGTTTGTAAAGCATGTTTGTAATTAGAAAACCTGTATTACGCCAGATTTGATGTTTTACAGAACAAAACTAAATGCGATAAAAGGTGCTCATGAAAAAGTATGAAAAATGTAAAAATGTGTCGGAAATAGTACAGAAGAGGTTCATTAGTTTTATTTTATAAAAAAGTTCAACTGTGTATTTATTATTACGCGTGACAGCCGAAATCTACGATTATCTGGGATTTTTTTTCATTCGCTTTTACCATTTTTCTTAATTAGGGGCTCGGGTATAAACAAGTTTAAAATTAAACCGAAATATGGGGGTAAAATGTTTTGGACTTTCTTATCTTACCTTGAAAGTATTTAGCTAAAAATATACCCAAGACGGAAGTGTAATGTAGTGAAGGGAGTTGAAAATAGATAAGATCAATGGGTGGAAAGGTAGAATCTGCTGCTTCGGTTATCTCAGAAAACACTCAAAGGGTTGGGTCGTCGATTTCCAGAAGATTACATTTACATTTCCATACAAAAGAAGCTTTTTTACAGGAAAGGTGGAATAAAATAACACTTCGGAACGCAGGCCTGGCTTAAATTACATTGTTGGGATTAGGTAAATGTTCATATAACATAGCTCTATATCATTTTTCTTCCTCAGTGCGAAACTTTAATACGAACAATGAGAGCGTACAATAATACAGTTATTTGTTGTTACTTGCGGGTACTCTTGAAAGAATTTGTTTTCTGTGTGTGTTTATTTTTGTATTCTTTTGTGCTTTAGCTAATGTAACAATGATGAAAACTGGATATTTTCATAATCCAGCCCAAAATATCAGAACAGCTATATAGGTATATCTAATCACTTCTTTATCCGCTCTCTTACCCATACAATACACCAATGTAAGGCTTAGGAAAAATATTCAGATTTATCCTTTTTTTCCATAATATGGAATCCTTTTTTAAATTTTAATATATTTGCGTTATATGGTATCAGACCGTACCGTACAGACCAGAGATTCCTTAGCTTTTTTGGAGTAAAAAAATGTAGATGTCATTTTGATCGTCCGTGTCAGTTTTTTTTATTAAATATAACAGCATAATACTTTATTTCTCTAACACGTCGCCACTTATAAGAACCTATTGTCAAATCCCTACACGGTTGTACCACGTGAAATGCATCATCCCTAACATCCCCAACGCTGTGGAAACAGTTAATGTATTTATTGGTGACTCCTACACTACTTAGTGTGCTTTCCACATTCTTAATACAATAATTCCTTGCCCCAAGGCCCAGCATTATCTTATCAATTCTATTTTCATATCTGGAATACCTTGTTACAGTTTCAACAGGTGCCTAGTTAATTACATAAAACCTTTATAATCATACAAAATAGAGCCGTAAGGAATCCTTAACACCTATCATGGAATAAACGTGTCAAAGATATAAACTCAACAAAAAAACTTCCTTTTACAATTCTCCCAAAATATAAAATCACAACTGGCATTCTCAAAATAATTCAACACTCCTCACACACCAATACTAAACCAGCCTTTAATTCCGATGCACACCAGCACAAAACACGACCACAAAATCAAACACACTTATCGTCATTTACTCACACTAAACTAAGAATTAACTTCTTACAATACATCGCATATACGCAATACAAAGCATTACCTATTAACCTAAAACTTCTAGCAACAAACAAAAACACATTGGCAAAAGCTCTTAAAGGATATTTTCTCACTCGCTTTAATAACCACTGACACAATCTTTCTCTGAAACTCACTAACTTCTATATATCTTTCTTAATGTATTTATAAAATATTTTTCAATAAACTGTATTTGGTCTGTTTTAAAATCTATGTTCACTCTTTATTGAACTCCCTTTTAAATTGGTATTCTTTTTTTAAAAAAAAATCCTTTTAATTGTTTAATGTTGTCTTTCCCAAATGAGTCTCATTAAACTCATTGGGAATGCTTCATCATAAATATTATTATTATTATCTTGTAATATATTAACATTTAAAATAAAATCAAGTAAATCCATTCATTGTAAGCTTAAGGGAGAACATCACGATTCTAGTTTCAAGTAAAACGGAATACGGTTAAGTGCCTATTTGCCACTTAACAAGTTCACAAGTGAGCTCGTGATACAACATTGCTAGCCGAAAATTTACTTCTGCCAGATAATTCATTTGAGAATAATAAATCTAACTCTTCGGAAAGGTGTGTATTCATCGGGAGAACGAGCGGTACTTCGGGATCTCTCCGTTAAGGCTGCTGAGGGAATAACAACCCTTTATCTTCATATAAAAGGTGTCAATTTACAACGCCCCGGGGTAACAAATAATTCGGCGAGATGAACAAACACTAAAGTGTGAATTTGGGATATTAAAAAAGCAGTTCACTGTGTAATAAATCTTTTGGTAAATCTTTTTATTTGACCTCTCCTAATTCCTCCGTACGATCTTTATTCGACCTGTCCTAATTACTCCGTACGATCTTTCTTTGATCTGTCCTAATTCATCCGTACAATCTATATTTAATCTGTCCCAATTCCTCCGTACGATCTTTATTTGACCTGTCCTTATTCCTCTATACGATTTTTATTTGATCTGTCCTAATTCCTCCGTACAATCTTTATTTGACCTGTCCTAATTCCTCCGTACGATTTATTTTTGACCTGTCCTAATTCATCCGTACAATCTATATTTAATCTGTCCCAGTTCCTCTTTACGACCTTTATTTGATCTGTCCTAATTCCTCTATACGATCTTTATTTGAGCTGTCCTAATTCCTCTATACGATCTTTATTTGAGCTGTCCTAATTCCTCTATACGATCTTTATTTGAGCTGTCCTAATTCCTCTATACGATCTTTATTTGAGTTGTCCTAATTCCTCTATACGATCTTTATTTGAACTGTCCTAATTCCTCTATACGATCTTTATTTGAGCTGTCCTAATTCCTCTATACGATCTTTATTTGAGCTGTCCTAATTCCTCTATACGATCTTTATTTGAGTTGTCCTAATTCCTCTATACGATCTTTATTTGAACTGTCCTAATTCCTCTATACGATCTTTATTTGAGCTGTCCTAATTCCTCTATACGATCTTTATTTGACCTGTCCTAATTCGATCTTTCACCAAACTTCACGTGAATCATCACGTGTTTCATCTTACTTCCAGCTGTTTGTGATTTTTATTTATAAATATGTTTACAATGCAACCTCGAAATAAATCATTAGTTCGACATTATTTAGGTAATTACCTACTTGTTTTGAACAGAATAAAGTTTTTGTAAATTGTACCTTCTTACCAGATAGTATATATATACATATCTTATGTGGTTTCCACGGGATAGCTACTTATATTCAGAGAAATGTTTTCTTTTTCTTAAAAAAATATTCTTGGGTTTCATTATATTTTCCAGCCGAATTTTGGTTCTTTACGATAAAAATAATATGACGAATAATGAAACCCAAGAATAATAATAAGACGTAGGTACCTTTGAGAATCGGAATTACCTACGCCACCTACGTGGAAATTTGCAGGCGCCTTTTTACAGATAAAATATACATGTTTGCAAGTGACGAAACGACAATATTAAGAGATGATTTCCGTTGGCAAATGTACCTTCCAGGCAAACAGGGAGTTAAAACACCTTTGTAGAGTGACAACCAAATGCATTAGTTTAACTTGTGTTCTAAAAATTCTTGTTAAAAAACGATCGGTTATTATTCATCCAAATGTGTAGATTCTTTAATATATAATGTGGCTAACGATTGTTTTCATAAAACCTAAACACCGTTTACAATGTTGATTTTACTGGGTTTATCTCTACGTGGTAATAATTACGCCAAATAGATTTACTTAATATTATAATGCAATGTAAGCGATCTATTAGTAACAACAGGAAAATATTTATTAGAAATAATGCAAAATACCATTAGTATGTTCGATATTTTGTCAATAATGCGCACGTTTGGCTTTTCATTAGACCGGCTTCGTTTCCCCCTCTCTTTCTTTAGCAAGTATTTCTCATTAGACTAGCAACAGATAAAAGCTCGCGGAAAGTTTGAATCAACTAAACAAGAAAAGCAATTTCTTTTAAAGCTCCAAACTGAAAATTTAATATTGCGAATTTAATTTACTACAATTTGCAAAATCTTCCCTTCCTAGCAGTGGAAATATGAAACCCATTTTTACATGCAAGAATAAAATTCACCTAAATCTATCGAGCTATTTTTCATGTGTAGTACAGGCCGAAAAATAACATATTAGAGTACAAAATATTCCCCGTTATATCCAAGATTCACGTCAAAAGAGAATATTGGAAGAAGGAGACTGATATTATTATTTATTCCCGCAATATTATTTTCTTTGCAAGATTTGATGTGAAATATCTAAAGCTCAACTTTAGAAGCATGTTACATTTCAAATAGAATTTGTTTATTCAAGAAATTCACCGGGCATAAATTCTCTTTGTTTTCAACAAGTCGCGATTACAATATCGCTGGATACTTCATGTTAAATTGATCCAAGTAAATAGGTGAAATGTTCTGCTTGATTTCAATAACGAAGTTACGTCTCTTGTAACAATGTGAAAGCCATCGATTTTTGTTGGAAATCTATATATATATATATATACCTGTTAAAATCTTTTAAAGGATTTCTAAAAGCTAGTTGTTTCAAACAATACTAGTGGAGACCGGGGACAATTGTACCACGGGTGAGTAGTACCAAGACGAATGACTCGCAACTTCAGGTGATGGCCCTGTCAGGTGCGGACTTGGTAGAGCAAGATAACTGTGTCTGCGAATCACCTCTTTTCTTTGATTTCCATTGCTCGCTGTCAGTTGAGGGACAAAGGATGTTATAGACATGTACAATGTACATCCTATTTCTTACACTAAACTATAGATGGTGGATATATCTGTGCCGCTTGTAGTGTATTTATCACGATATTTTGCCAATTGTCTGATTCGAAATGGACAAATTTGACAATATTTAGCATTTTGGAAATAACCGAATGAACTAATGTGTTTTGAAAATGTGAATTATCTTTTGCCTACTATTATATGTATAATTAACCTGGAGATTTGGTAGTGAAAAATATAACCATATCGCGAGTCTAGTTTTTAACGGTTTGTTTCTAAAAATACTTTCTAAGTTGACTGCTGATGCCAGGTGAAAATAATTGTTTGTTTAATTCTAATGCTTGTTTGATAAACGTTGCTGCGTACCCATTATCTTTGAGCAAACGCCAGGTAGGTGGTGTAGGCAGGGGCGGGTGTTCCAAACTAGTTCAAAAATAATTTGAAATTTTTGATACATCGGTGTGCACAAATACATTCAAACCCGTCGTCTTTAAGGGCGCCTGCAGACAAGAGTAGTTATGAAGGCATTGCAACAGTTGCGGGCATATAAATCCATTAGGCAATGGAGTTGCCACGGAAGTGCACATATGAGAGACTTTTTAGTTGCAGCTGCTGGCAACTGCAACTTTTTAGCGGCTGAACGATTATAATATATAGGGCTTCGGAGACTGTTCAAAATTCAAATTCTACATATACTACCATATTACCTCCGAGTATTTACTACCCATACTTAGACATTACTAATAATACTAATAGAACCACTGTTCATTTTTCAAATCGTCTTGTGCTTCAATCCTTCAATTAATTAATACTGACGAAATAGACTGCTTAGATTAATAAAAATCAGGAAAATTTCATATCTAGGGGAGAAGTATCACTTGCTCCAGTTAATATTGAAAGGCAAGATAGAGGGTCGCAGAGGGCCTGGTAGGAGACAAATGTCTTGGCTGCGAAATATACGAGAGTGGACCGGCATTAGAAGTGTGGAGGAGCTATTCCGGGCAGCGCAAGACAAAGAGACATTTTCCAGAGTGATCGCCAACGTCGGGGGGACCTGATACGGCACATAAAGAAGAAGAAGACGAAATAGTTGCCCCAAATAAAGTCTCTCGTCTGCGGGCTGCTTAAAATGATTTGCTTGTACTTATTGTCCTACCGCTGAGAGTTCAGCGGTGTACCTTTACATTACGTTATAACTACCATTCTACCTAATATAAATTTATATTTTCTTGTCTTTATTCAGTACACCTACTTCCTGCTTCTGATCTTCTTACTGGAGGCCATGGTAGGAGTGTTGGCCTACGTGTACGAGGAGCAAGTGGCCGGAGAGTTGCAGGCTAACCTCAACAATACCTTCCTGGAGAGCTACAAGATCCTTCCCGCAAGGACTAAAGCCATTGATGAGATGCAACTTAACGTGAGTACCTACTTCATTAAATCTGCACCTAATATGTAGGTCTAAAGCCATAAATACTGTGAACTCTGCATCGCGATATTGTGCCTTTTTGTGTATGGAATTTCTAAGTAACGCAAGCACTCCCAGCCCACAACATCACTTCCACCATGAGCTACGGAGTTGTGAAATATTCAAAGACAAGGCAGCCATGTTGATTGTTTAATTTATGTCAATTGTTCAGTGTTAACAATATTGAAAATACGGTTTAAATATAGGTACCTACCTATCTACCACATTACTTTAAACAAAAAAATGTATCGCTATAAAAACTGGGAGTTCGAATTTAGGATTTAGAAATCATTATTACAAAATATTTGTAATTCGTAGACGTGAAAACATCATGAACCTAAAAATTCCTGGACGGAACAATTCGATAACAATTTGAAGGCGCGGGGTGAGGGGGAAGACGTATGAAAAATACACAAAACCTACTTCATTTTTTTAATGACATATCCCATTCCCTGTCTCTTCAAATACCCAAAAAATCATTGCATTTAATTGCATTAACAACACACAAATAAATTTATAATCATTCATTATGCAGCACTTTGCTTAGAAATCATTCAAAGTTGGTCATACAAGATGGCTGCCAGGCAATTTCCCCTCACCCTAGATTTGGCTTCAATGCCATTCATACAAAATCGTATTATTTCTCAGCCAAGGCCTTTTTAGGTCCATGGAAAACATTGATTTGTTCTTTTACATTTTATTTGAATTCGGATTAATTCAGCTAGCATTCCGTTAACTTATCTAACGGGTTCTCCAATAAGAGGTGTTATTTTGAATAGCCCGCAATTTCGGTATATGTTACTTTTGAAGCTGTCATTTTTTGACATTTGACAAGTAAAAACTACGCCATTAATAAAAATTGAACGATACACGCTTCAACAACGCATTGAAATTATTAAAATTCACTTGAGTGAATCAAATGCAAATCATCTTGAGTGATGAGGCCCATTTCCACCTCGGTGGCTTCGTCAACAAGCAAAATTGTCGCATCTGGGGCTCGGAAAACCCAAGAGTTATTGTTGTAAAACTTCTATATCCTCAACGTGTGACTGTTTGGTACGGCTTATGGTCCGGCGGAGTCATTGAACCTTATTTTTTTTGAAAATGAGGCTGGAGCAACAGTTACGGTGAATGGATTGCGCTATCGAGAAATGATTAATGATTTTTTATGGCCGGAATTGGATGATATTGATCTGGACAACGTTTACTTTCAACAAGACGGCGCTACGTGCCACACAAGCAACGAAACCATTGATCTTTTACGATTGAATTTCAAAATAACACCTCTTATTGGAAAACCCTGTATAATGTATTGAAATTATAGTCAATCTATCTTCCACATTATATTAAACAAAAAATCACGTGAAAGATTACGACGTGAAAACATTGCTTTATATGTATATTATTTGAATTTCGATAAATTTAGTTTACCATCCGTTAATAAATAGTTCACTGTAGTCTTTACATAATAATTAACAATACTTTTTATCAGATTCCTTTAACTTTGTATCTTCTTATTTATTGTATAACGTAGATATAAGACCTACTCTTTTCCATCCTAATCTGATCAGACGTGATGGTATAGATAAATGCTTAAAGTTTGTAAAATATATTAACAACCAACCTACCAGCACCACGAAGCCTACTTTAATTAGTCGCCAAACATAAATTTAACTGATGAAATAAACAAAATTTTACCGCAAACATTTCAAATTCATAACGGATCATTGTTTCGCGTATAAAAAGAAAAAATCGTTTTTTTGGAAGTCTTTGTAATTTGTTAAAGAATCGGCGTTTAATTTCTAAGTCGCTATTTAAGTATAAAAGTTCACTAATATGGAGGAATTTAAGAACGGGAATAAAAAAGAAAAGCATTTCCTAAGGGAAATTAATTACATCAAATACTCCATTCATTTAAAAGTTTTTAAGATTCGGGAAAGTTTCAGTAAGGTGAAATCTGGAATTTAATTTATGTCAAGATTTTTTACAAACGCTCGTGGTTTTTTCATGGCTTATTTCATCTTATTTTTTCTAGATTTTGTAGACTGAGCAATTAATCACGTGGCTTATAAGTTTTAAAACTTAATTTAGGTAATTTGCTTAATGGGTGGTATTTTTAATGCGTCTAGAATGTCTAGATTAGATAAAGGATGCCTAGTGGAATGGTATAAGATGTCTGTGGTCTGTTTACCGTACTGTACCAACGGAGTGTAATTATTATTCCTTAAATATAATAGCTTCGTCCAGATACTCCACATACGTGAGCCATTCCCTACTAGCAATTATGTTATTTCCTACTTGCACATTGATGGGATATTATAGTATGTATTTTTGGGGTATTATGTCGTGTTGTGCTACCTCCTTATTTAGCTAACTTTTCGGACAGCTATACACAGCTGCCCTGATAATGGACACTGTAATGCTGTCCGAAGCGTCGACTAAATAAAGTAGCACAACACGGCATAATACCCCGAAAATAAATCACTATTTTTTTTTTGCCCTTGATAACTCATTTATGGGAAAGACAAACACAATTGATTTCATACCCTTTTTTTAATGTGATTTATTAATTCAGTTGTTTTTATATTTGTATTTTACCTAGTGTCTTACAAAACTGAGTAGTATTCACTTTGATTGTAAGAAATCTCACATTTTTACAATTTTTCCGTATACAAAGGTATTATCATAAAAAATTCTAACTACTAACTTTAATTTATTCATTGATACGTACTGTATCTTGATAATTGAATTTAGGTTATTTTTCCCCTTTGACTGCTTAATTATTTATTTGCTAGTTGAGAACGGCTACGTTCGTTATGTGGAGTGTCTGGACAAGGCTAGTAAGTTTGCGAACGGTCTACCGCTATAATAAATTTAATAGTGTATAACATCTGATCTGAACCCTGTGTACTCCGCTTGTCAGCAGCCTTGCCAAAATATATATTTCTTTAAATTGCTTAAGACAGTAAAATTATCTGAATTTAAAATGCACTGCACACATTAAGTATATAAATAATACAATTGAAAAACTAACTGATTTTTTTTGAAAACTTAAGTTCGTCTACGCGGTTCTCTGCCAATAACTGTTAGGATGTGGTATGATCGGATGGGGCAGTGCAAGTGATAATGGTCTAAATTGAATAATTAGAACCCAAAAAGCCATATTGAAAATTGTACTGAACGTCTCTGTAAGAACTAGTCACTGACGAAATCTTCAACAAAATTAACATATCGTGTAAAAAGAACAACTCTGTTCAAAAACAATACTCTTTTACATTCATACAAAATACAAGACATACTAATAAACACGCATATTTAGAAACACTACATATCAGGGTCAAAACATATCCAACGAGCAACTACGAATACAATATTTGGACAAAAACATATCCAACGAGCAACTACGAATACAATATTTGGACAAAAACATATCCAACGAGCAACTACGAATACAATATTTGGACAAAAACATATCCAACGAGCAACTACGAATACAACATTTGGAACAAAAAAACTACTTATGCTATGTTATTAAACTCTACAACAAAATCCCACTCTTATTCAAAAGCAAAACAAAAACATTAAAATAATTAAAACTAAAATTAAAAGCTCTATGCAAAACATAGGGAGATCAGAAAATAATTAGAAAACATACTGATTGACACCAAATGCAGACTGAGATAGTAACCTCACATCTGCACTAAAAAAACACTACACAATATATGTATGATTCTTCCGGTAACTTCATATAATTAAATATTAATGTGTACATAAATGACATCCTCATCACGAGAGATCCCAATGAGGATATTACTATCATATGCTTGTAACAAAAAGGAAGAGACAGGGGAACCTATCAAAAACCATTTTGATAGGTTCCCCTGTCGGAACAAACGGATTGCAATATTTAGAACTTAGACGTATTTATACGTCAGGTAGAAATGCTCCGTTTGATCTACATAATATAATTCAATGTTCCGAGAAACAAGCAATATTTAACCTCTCGGTTTTGGTGCCAACATATATAGCCGGGAGGCAAAGCAAATGTTTGTCCAACATTAGTACGATTGACGTTTCCCGCTTGAGAGCAGATCGTTTTTAGGGCTCATTCTGGTGCTCAACCATTTAGCTGGAGAATTACTTGCCTGCTCTGTCTTTCCTTCCTCCTCCAATGAGGCTTTAGATTTAATCACTTTAAAATACTTTCCATGCAGTGTAATATATTTTTTATACATTAACTCCACATAAAATTCAAATATAAAAATACTTTCCATGCAGTGTAATACGTTTTTTTATACATTAACTCCACACAGGAGGCATCTTTGGGGATGCTGTGTGGGGATCTTTTTGAGGAGCGGAAGGAGTTAACACGGATCTTATTTAGGACGGAGGAATTACAGAGGCCGGCAAATATTATTATTAAGAATATTAAATATATATTCCTCTTTAAAAAAAGAAAACAGAATGAAACATGGTATTCTAATTAACATAAATAAAAATACATTACAGATTATACTTTCCTTCGTTAAAACCAGAAATGAGTAACACTTCAAATTAGATATTCTCTTAAACAAAAACAAAAAATACTTTTTAATAATATAAATACAGTTCTATCAAAAAGATAATCTTTGGCGTTTCCTACAAACTTGTTTATGTAATCCACTCTTGTTTCTTCTCATGTTTCTTGTAAATATAATAATAAATATATTGGTATTTTTTTTTCTATTTTTATTGCCCACTCGTGGTCGTGAATCGCAATAAATTATAATATAATAGGATATTTTCGGTTCAGAAAGAAAACAAATACTTCTCGGCAATTTTTCACTGAAAATATTTTTGTATTTTTCGAGTATTTTTTCTGGGATTTTTTTAAAGAAAACTATCACCAAATAACGCGTTTTCACTATCTTTGACATAAAACTGATTTAAAAGTGTACATCAAAATCGATGTTTCGAAAAATGATGAAATAACTTTGTTTCACGCATTTTTAACCAAAACGTATTGTTATTGAAAAGTTAACGTGGGGATGACATAAACACTTTACCGGAAAATTCTCTAGCGGAAATAACACTTTGTTACATTTTCGTGAAAAAGGGTAGGTTGTATAATATATCAACTATGTCTAAACAAAATAAAATAGGGCCAAAATCGTTAATATGAATATAAATAAGATTTTAATTAAATAATTATGTATATATATATATAATAACTTCAATTTTAGGGTTTTGGGGTGTTAACGTTATATCTTTAATCTTAGGGTTTTGGGGTGTTTACGTTATATCTTTAATTTGGTGATTCTAATATTGTATGAAGTTACGATCTACGAAAGTGAAATTCCAACTTTAACAACTTTAGCACCTTACCATATATTGTAGTTTTACCCGCAATAACATGCGACACATCTTGTGGGCGCATTTTTTTAAAATTTAATTTTTTGGGGAAACAAACAGATATACATATTGAATTTAAATAATTACATATTTGCATGAACCAGTGAAGTTTCCGCGTACAATTCATATTATATACAGAAAAAAATATAGATAGTGTAAACTAAGTGGAAATATATAAATAATACATACTTAAATCATAAAATAGTGTTCAATTATATACAAAATAATTTAAGAAAAACAATATAACGCAAATGAGAAAATATCTTCAACACAGTAGGGGTAGAGGGTTCGTTATTAACGATTTGATGTAATTTTTTCCAATATTCATTTAGTAAATTGACCCAAGGACAAATGGAAAATATCGGCGTCTGAATAGATATTATTGTATTTTGTGCACGTCCTTCTGAAAAATGAATGTTCTGTGCAGTTATATTAGGTGTATTTTCGTATAACCGTGGGTTGGAGTTCGAATCCAGCAGCAGCCATAATGTCGACCTGTTCATTATCATATTATTCATAACAAAACCTTGTTATGATATATTTGGATTATTATTTCAAAATATTGACATTACAATAGTTTTAACGACAACAAAAATGGTAAATATTCAAAGCTATCATATGGCACAGCCTGTTTGAGGTTCTCTTTTTTTTTTAATAAACACAATGAATAATACTTTTATGATAATTGGTAAAATTAATTTCAAGGTAATCGGTTAGATCAGAAACTGCAACATGTTATAAACAAAGTGTTCGAAAACTTATAGTACAAGCAGGAATCTGGTGAGTCCACGTTATATTTCAGGAGTCGGATTTTATGGGACAACTTTTTTTTGATAGAGCTTTCGTTTTCTAGTAAATTGAGTCCGAAGTTGGAATTTATAAGCCAAATTTGAAAAAAATCGGTTTCATGGGGATACCAGTTGCTTAATGTTTTTTTTTTTTTAATTAATTTGAGCGTAACTTATAAAGTTTTGTAACCCTCTAGATTCCGAAAATAATAAGAAAAAGTTAACAAAATAAAAAAAAACTGAAAATATAATTTAAAAATTGAGAATTAATTTAAATAATTGATTTTTTGAAGTGAAACTTCTTTACGCGCGTCATGCATTTTCGAGGACCGGAGTAAAATCGACTCATGACCGTCACGAAAAACCGTGATCATTTGGTGGTGGGGGTATGGGACCCCCACCACCGCTCACCGTTCACTGTCGCTCTCTCACCGTAGTCGCTTACTGAGGTGAGGGAGCCACTGACGAGCATTCTCTCTCTCTTCTCTCTTTTCCTCTCTCTCTAGCCAACGACGCCACGCCAGGCATCAGCTGCTTGCTTCGTGTACTGCGCGGTGAGTGTAATACGAGTGAAATACGTAATTGTTTGTGGTTTATTCGATTTGGAACAGAGTTTTAGTGTCAAAAATGAGTAGTAACGAGATAGAAGTGAGAAAAAAGAGAGAATGAAATGAAAAGAGAGAGAGAAGAATACTAAAAGTTTCACTTCCGTCGTGCGTAGGCTTGCCACACACTGTATTTTTTTTTAATGTGTTCTGTGCTTGATTCACCTGTTTCCCGCGTGAACACGAGTTTACGGACACCGTATATACTCTTGCGTTATTTATTACAGTTGCGTTACATTTTTTTTTCTCAAATTTCTAAGAAGCTAGAAAAGTTCTGCAAATTTCAAACAAGGAAAAAATTGTTATAATATTTTCCTTCCTGTAACACATCTCATATAAATCTTTTATGATACAAAACGTTGTGTACAATGTCCAACGTACAACATTTATAAAAAGTTCTTCGCACGTCACTGCTATATAAAAAAAAGTAAACGATTATTTTGTTTCACACAGTAAAAACGATTTAATTTTAACGAGCCGGCGGTTAGAATCCCGTCGTTGTTCGGTCGCAGAGTTTCTAAGTATTATGTTTATTTACAAGGCGAGAGTGAAAATAAGTTGCGTGAGATAAATTATTACGCAATGGGTAATTTGTCGGGCTAACACAACCCTCCCGGCCGTAATGTTCCCGGGTGGACCCGGGTCAAATTCCCCCAGGGGTTAAAAAGGTGAGAATGGGACACTAAGGTTAAAGCACTTCAAGAAAGGTTTTCATTTTTCCAGGTGGCTAAGTAAAACCATTTATTTATATTCTATCGAATTTATTATCTTGTTGTTTCACATTAGTAATATTTACCAGTACCTACAGCGTTCCTCCTTTTTAAAATGCATTTATTAAAATTCACTTTTGCTTTCGGTAATGAATAAATTCAAATGAAACTCGGCAAATAGACTCTTTGTCGATGACAATGCATTCTATCAACTTTTGGTGGTAATCACATACACACACGCGCGCAGGGCCGGCCCTGAGCCAAACGGCGCCTGGCGCAAGAAAAATTTTGACACCCCTTGTCAAAATCAGTAGACACCTCGGCAGGGCCGGCCTAGAGCCAAACAGGGCTGGCGCGAAAAAAATTTTAACGCCCCTTGTCAAAAACAGTGGACGCCTAAGTAGGTGATCACTGTTATTAATAATATGCGGATGGTTTGTATTTTTGTATAGCGCCGGTTGTATGAAAAATAAGCTCAAGGACTTTTAGGTTGGGGTAGGCAAATCGGTGCTTGGATCGGACTGCTCCAATTGTGCCCGCATAGGACCAGCCCTGCACACGCGGACATATACGCATTTCTCTGAAATGAATGACATTACAGCTGTTAATATACGAAATAAATGTCGGTCCCACGCTATCACGACCGTTATTTGACGACGTTGTTAGCGCGGTTGACCAGGATTGAACTTTCAATCCACAGTAAAACCACAAAAAAAAAGTTTTGAAACACATTTTAATTTAGTAATAAAAAAACTGTGTTTTTTAAGGGTTGGTTTTTGTTCACGGGTTTCCTTTTTGCACATTTTATTTTATTCGCCACATTCACGCTCACATTCACGCTCACATTCCATATTCCATGGTTTTTTCTAAATTATCTTGTTAAATAGAAAAATAAATGGAACTAACAATATCGGGTCTTTTGTCATTTAGTTGTGTATTTCAAAGATAGAAACGTTAAGATAATGATGCTGCTCAAAATAAGTTTCATATTTTGTATTCAAAATTTTAGCTTCTTTACAAACTATTTAGAGTGTTCAGATTTATTTTTATATACACGAGAGTCCAGAGAGTAGTACGATCTCACGGTAGTAGTAAGGTTTTTTTTAATATTCACTATTTATGTAGGATGTATTGCCGGCGTTTCGTCAGTTTTTTTTTATTTTCATGCGTCTTGTAAAAATTGTGTGAATACAATACAAGAGTCCCAACTGCTCCCAAACCGCCTAGACAACAATTGCATCCCCAATTTAAGTTTTTGTAAGGCTGAATGTTGTGGGGAGGGGAAGCCAATGGAGAAAAGAAAGGTGGGGAAGGACGTGGCTATTCAGATCCGACCATGAAGGTTTTTCTGCAGAAAAGGCAGGAATTTTACAGAAAGATATTATAATCTCGAAAAATAATGCACGCCTCTGTTAACAATAACACTTGCATATCAAGCAATTTTCCTAGTTAGTTGGTAATGTAAAATCGTACCCACTTTGTTTGGTAGCAGTAAGCGGTTAGGTAATACACGCTAACCACTAACTACCCTCTTAAAGACTTAAGTCTCATTGCCACTGCCTATTTCAGTCGTTAAGCATATTCAGAATGAAAATGGCGCATTAAAGGTTTCAGATTTTCTCGGTAGTCTGACATTATATCACACCTTTTTGGGATAACGACTTTTTTCGGGAAGTTTACGGAAATATCGGGAGAATAAATTCGATCAACTTGACTCGTAACCAAGAATTATTTTACCAATAAATATGTACATAATTATTTTTGTGTTATACCGTCATGATCCAGTAAGCAAGGAGATTCATATTTATTAAAATTTCTACCAGGAGCACAGAAAGCACAAAGAGGTATAAATACCTGGAAGATCAGATTAAAGCATTGAGCTTCGAGTTTTAAGCTTTAAGCTTTAAGCTTTGAGCTTTGAGTTTCGAACTTCGAGCTTTGAGGTTGGAGATTTTTTTTTTAAAATAGAGACAAACATTCCCGGGTTACGAATAACCTGAAAATATTTGAAAATCTTCTACTACCACCACAGTAAGCGTAAATGTTGTTTGTGTTGTGATGGAGGACTTAGCCAGCCGAGGAATTGAACACATTACGCCTGGGTGGGACCCAAACGCGATGTCAACTCAGCCACCAGTCAACCACCGGTCAACTTTACTGTTTAGTTTATTTTGTAGAACTCGATTTTTATTTAAGTTTTTTATTTTCTTTTAATTACTAATTTAAAATAATACAAAAACAACACGTCAACTCACCAAACGTCAAATGGGAAAATAATTAACCGACTCCAAGTATTTTTCATATCAGAGGGTTTGGCTCAGTAGAACTTCTAATTGGACCTATAAATCCTACTGATCCCTCAGTACAAATATTTAAAAAATCTTTCGTAATCCTACATGCATTTTTATATATAAATTCTTTGACAGATCTAATACGCCTAAATTTTGAATGAGAGATCTAGGTATAATGCCAGTAACCGAGATAACAAATGGTAATATTTTTATAGTCTGAGAATGCCAAATTCTTTTAATCTCATTTCTTAAATCTGTATATTTTCTTATTTTTTCAGAAACAGATTTTTGAATATTACAGAAATTTGGAATAGCGACATCAATGATATAAGTTATTTTTTTAAATTTTGTCATGTAAAACTATATCGGGTCTATTATGACTAATCCTATTCCTTATTTATATTAACGATCTATGTCAGCTCCAAATAGACGGGGAAATTATAAGCTTTGCTGATGACACTGTGTTACTTTTTAAGGCCACTGACTGGAACACACTAATCACAAAAGCTGAAGTTGGCCTAAATATTACAAAAAAATGGCTTGACTCTAACTTATTAACTTTAAATATAGATAAGACTAAATTCATAACCTTTAGCATAAACTCGAGAGGCCAACCCTCCAAAAACATCTACCTTAAAATACATTCCTGTCACTCAGCGAGCACCCCATGCAATTGTCCTCCAATCACACAAACCGAAAATATCAAATATCTTGGTATATACTTCGACCGTTATTTAAAATGGGACAGACATATTGAGTCGGTTAAAGTAAAGATAAACAAGTTGATTTACTTTTTCAAAAACGTGAGAAATATACTAAACATATTTGATATTAAGAATATATACCTCGCAATAGCACAATCTATAATTGAATACGGCATTATTGCCTGGGGCTATGCCAGTAAAAAATACATAGACACACTGTATAAAGCTCAGAAAACCTTAATAAAAGTAATACTTAAAGTACCAATACTAACACCCACTTCAACCATATTTAAAAAATTCCCAGTGTTGAAGATTCAAAAATTATATTCTAAACAAATACTTACTTTCCTTTACAAGAACCTAAACACATTTAAAACTTCACAAACTTCTCTCAATACCAGAACAAGACATGCACACCAACTACTAATACCAAAAACCAACACATCCTTTGGACAAAAACACTACAGATTCCAGGCTATAAAACTTTACAATTCACTTCCAACACAATATAAAACATCTAATCTTACAGAATACAAAAAACACATATGGAACTGGCTACAATCCTTTTAATATTTAATTTTTTTATATTTCGCATTTGTTTTTGTTAAAACTATGTAAAAATCGATATTATATTTTAATTTATTTAAGAATAAATAAAAAAATAAATCGTTAGGTCTGTTAATATAGTCTGTTAGCACAGTATCGTTCCTGAAAAAACCGAATAAAAGACCAAACAGGATCAAAAATTGGATAACTACTGATATTTTAGAAAAAATTAAAAAAAGAGATTTGCTATTTCGAAGGTGGAAAAATTCACCAACCAATAAAAATTACGAAAATGAATACAAGGCCTTTCGAAATAATGTTAACAAACTAATTACTAAACAAAAATTATATTTTTTTAAAGATAAATTTAAAACATGTTTCAATAATACTAAAAAAACGTGGGATGAGATAAATAAAATTTTAGGAAGAAAAACTAAAAGCAATTGTGATGAAGTCATCTCGCGATATGTGATAAAAGATCAGACAGTGGAAAGTGTAACAAACCAATATGTGAATTATTTTTCAGATACTATATGTCATATGTTGCACAAGTGTGATTTTAAAGCATCTAATATTGATACAGTAGAATTACCTCATAGTATGTACCTACCTAAAGCAACTATCACGGAGATAACAAATATTATTAAAAAAATTAAAAACTCAAAATCTGCTGCAATGGATAGTATAAGAATGCACGACATAAAAAGACATATAAATATTTTAGCCCCAATTATTACGCACTTAGTAAATAGACTTATTACTCAAGCAGAAATACCTGATGATCTAAAGTGTGCTATAATTAGACCTATTTACAAAGGTGGAGTACACTCAGAGATAGGAAACTATCGACCTATCAGTATCTTGCCTGCACTTGAAAAAATCTTTGAAAAATATATTTCTTTAAAATTAAACAAATACTTACAGAAATTTTCCATTATAGACAAAAATCAATATGGCTTTCAAAAGAAAAAGAGTTCTGAAATATTATTACAGGATTTCTCGGATTATGTAAATAATGAATTAAATAAAAAAATGCATGTTTTAGTATTATTTATCGATAATTCCAAGGCGTTTGACACAATTAATCCGCAAAAATTATTAAATATTCTAGAAGCAATAGGAATCAGAGGAAATCTACTAAAGTTGTTTAAAAATTATCTATCTAATAGACATATCTGTGTAAAAATATTTGAAAAACTGAGTGGGAAAAAAAATATGTACGCCGGTGTCCCGCAGGGGTCAATTTTGGGACCCACCCTTTACATAATATTTGTATCAATAATGAGTAAACTATTCTCACATGTTAAACACTTTGTATATGCTGACGACACGGCACTGGTCATATCGGATGAACAATTATATACTGCGATTAAATATATGCAAGAAGACTTTATATCTCTGATTAAATGGTGTCATTTATTTATTTATTTATTTATTTTATTTATTTATTTAACGCCCAGAGGGCTTTTACATGTGGGTGGTACAAATTAAATGACAGTTTTGAAACATAAGAAAGAAAAGAAAGAAATAATAAAAATAAAATTACATAAGTATATGCGAGAAACAAAATAAAAAATAACAAGAACATAAATTAAAAAATACAGCGATTTGACTGGTTTACAAAAATATAACTTCCATTTAGGAATAGTATCGAAATAGGTCTTTTACGTAATCCACAAAATTCGCAAAGTTAATATTAAATATATCGACATCACCTAAGTATTGGTTTCCCATAGTGTGAAACCGTTGTATTGGGGAGTTCGCAATGTAATTGCGCTTATGTGTGTTGCAGTGGAATAGTGTATTTTGTCGTGTTGTTATTGTAGGTATTCGTATGTTTATGAGTTGCAGAAGTTCGCAACAGTCGAATTTAGAGTTTAGAATCTTGAATAAAAAAGTTAAGTCGTTTATTTTACGCCTGTCTTCCAATGTGTGTATTTTTAGAGTGTTTAATAAGAAATGATATTGTAAGTCTTCTAGTGGGATATTTAATTTAAAATTAATAAAACGCAGAATTTTTTTTTGTATTCGCTCAATGTTATTAATGTGAATTTTGTAAGAGGGAGACCAAACTACTGAGTTATAATAATTAATAATACTTATTATTTTTACATGTCATGACGTAGGAATAATTATAAATACAAAAAAACCCAAACTGATGCACATAAGATCTCCACATGCAAAAGTTTCCATCATGCCTGAAATAATTTCTCATAATTTTACCTGCATCCATCAAAATATTGTGCAGCCCTGCTCATGTGAAACGATTGAGCTAGTAAACGAATACGTTTATTTGGGCGTGACTGTTGATTGCTACTTTAAATGGGACATACAAATACACAAAATTTGTAAACGGCTGCGGGCGATAGTGGGTAGAATATACAAATTGAAGTGTTTCGTTCCTGTGAATACCTTAAGAATTATTTACATGTCACTCGCGGAATCAACTTTAAGATATGGAATAACCACTTGGGGACATTCTTGCAAAACAAATTTAAATTACGCACAATCAATACAAAATTCTATCGTTAAATTACTAGTTAAAAAAAATATTTTTTCGCAGAGACGAAACATTTCACTTTTGTATCAAAATTTAACAGTTTTGCCGGTGCAGGCCTTATTGTGGTATAAAATATTGATTCAGCACATATCTGACTCTGAGTATAAGAGGAAAGTTGAACATGGGCACAATACTAGGTTCACAAAGAATGAAGGCATGCTTGTACCTAAACATAATAATAAATACGGACAGCGAACCCTTGAGTATAATGTGCCTAAAATATATAATATGCTACCTGGTAATATTAAGAAATGCGAATTTCCAAATAGAGTCAGATATTTGCTGAAAACATGGCTACTAGGTAGAAATAATTTGTATTAGGCGATTTAATGTGTAAGTTTATTGTTATTGTATAAATTAAGGTCTAAGTTGTAATCTGTAAAAAGTTGTAATAAAAATCCTGTTTGACAAACTACTTAACTGTAGTTTAACGGGATATATATGAAATAAATTAAAAAAATTATCATAATATATTTTATAAAATTCATTTTATAAAAATGAATTTGGTTCGTATTCATAATATGGTACTATATTTATGATTTAATATCATTTAAAATGATTTTTTAATTTAAAAAATTCAGCTATTTGCTGCTGTTATTTTTAGACAGCTGTTTCACCTCCCGAAGACATTGTCAAACTTTCTACAGTTGTATTACAACGATGTGAAGGTATTCATAAAATTTCAAAGTTGGTTTTCAAGTTCTTTGAAGGTTCTATTCAAGTTCTGTTATTATTTCAGTTTTGTGAAACAACTGGCCAACAATGATATATTAACAGAACTTGAAAATCAACATTGAAAATTGATGAATTGTTCTAATTCTATGAAACAACCCGTCCTAAGTGATTACGTCGACAGTTTTATTTACTGACTTACTTTATTTTGTACAACTCGATTTTAATTAATTTTTAATAACTATTCAGTTCAGAGTTCAATATCGCGTAACATCGCCGAGTAAGATAGTTTTTTTTTTTTGTAAATTAAATTGAATATATTTAATCTGTCGTTCCGTCTCTTTCGCGCTTACTCTCTGTATGTCTGGCAAAGTTGCAAATGAAGAGTAGCTTAACCCTGTTAATTATGTTTTAAATTAATCAGTTAAATTCTATTGTATATTTACCGATAAAAAAATCATATAGAAGCATGAATGGTGCGTCTAAAAATGTCACTTTTTATCAAATTGAGTTATCAATAACCACTGAATTCATCTCGTCGCACAATGGGGCCGATGACCCCGAAAGTTGGCATCAAACCAGTGGTTGCAATGACATCAAATCTTTTTTGATTTTTAGTTCAGTATAGACATGTTGATAAAAATAAGTGAAAAAAAATGTTCGAAAAGTCACGCATACTTAGTACAAAAATATAAAATTGAATAATATAAGATAAATTAAATCAGTCAAAATGCTCACTTTATTTCTCGTGCTATTTATTGACAGTTATACACATAATAAATCGTCTTCATCATCTTGTGACAATATACTATCGTCATCACTACTTGATTCAACTATCGAATCATTCCTGGTAGTCGTATTAGGGTCTGGTGTCTTTAGCATTTTCAGTACTTCTTTTGAAATTGTCTTCATTGTCCGGCTGCTGAACTTGTATTAAACGCTCAGCAGTGTGATCCAGCAATTGTTGCAATTTCACTTCCGCTGAAGATTCCGTGACCGTTATGAATTCACTTAACGGGTAACATTTTTTCTTAGCTCCTTGCACAATTTTGTATGAAGGAAATACCTCTTTATCCTTTTCTCTTATTAAATTGTATTGGTAGCGACTAAGTTTGGCATCTACAATCAAAGCGAGTGCTTCATCACCACTCAATACCTTTTTGTTTTGGGTTTTATCGGTAAAAGCTTTTCTGTACTTATTTGCTCTGGTCGGCGTACTTAACGTGACGTCTTTGACTACTAGTCGATGCTGCTGCTTTACCTGCCAACCGAAAACTCATGTGGGTAGCAAAGGCTAACTCAGTACTAGATGTTTTAGATCGCAATAGTATAGTTTTATGACGTTTCGTACGCTCAGACGACATTAATTTATTAATGAACTCACCTGTGGGGAGAGCTACGTGCTTTTTGAATGCGGTAGATAAAAAATTAGATTTATTTTTTGTGTCCTATAGCGCATTTGCAAGATTTTTGGCATTGCATATACACTGCATAAATGGTACAATTATAACGTCTTAGGCTTTATTACCTGTAATTGTTATAAATAAATGTACAAATTATATATATAAATAAATAAATAAATAAATATCAAATGACAGTGTGGGTCGACCTCTTTTCGTTTTTACTATTTCTGGTAAAGGTTTATAATTCTTAAACATAAGGAGGCTTTCGCGCCATTCTTTTAATAAAAAATATTATTTAATAAAAAGAAGTCATGGATTCTGTGACATTTCAACCATTTGGTTTTCAATTTAGAACAGAATGAAGCTATTTCATTAAAAAGTTATTTTTGATTAAAGAGTTGACAATGAGTAAGTTCTAAGAGGTGTTTTTTCAGGAATTTTACTTTTTCGTCAAATTTCTTAACGCCAGAATTCTTCATAATCATGTATAATTCGAATCTCGTAAGAACCACGTCAGAAATTGTATCTAAAACAAAACACATTGATTATTAGACTACAACTGTTTTTTTATGAAAACTGATAGTCCTCACTTTCAAGTACTATAATTAAAAAAATTGTGCATACTTGCAACTACTTATAATTAAATCTTGTAGCTAAGATACTAAACTATATAAAAACAGTTAAAATATGATGGGATCTCGTGGAACTCTAAACTATATACCTCTATGTTTAATATATTTACAAGAAAATATTTCATTCAAATAGGTGTTTGTTTTAATTTAAATTTATGACATACAGTATGAGGGTATCAATAACTACTATAATATAATTAAAGTACATACCATAAGACATCGTATCCATATTGAATTGGATCTGTACACTTCATAGATTTTGCTTTTTATAAACTTGAAAAGTATTGAAATTTACGCGCTTTCGAAAACTGACACAGTCACCCGCACAAAGGTCAAGTTCAAACTGATCTCTTCCCGTCAGTATCGCGATTAGGGCGAAACGCTTTGGGGTAATTATGCAACACTTAATGAACTTGCTTTATTGTAAAGAACATTTGATTTTCTGAATTTCAGCCAACGCGTTACATGAAGTCGCCCCAATGTGCGTCGAGGCGAAAAAGACTCCTTCTACCAACTGCCTTCAAGTCTCGCAACATACCCCAAGTGGGGATGCTATAGTTTAACTGGCTTCAGATATTAGGGGCTGTGCAAGTGCTATTCACAATAAAATCAAAAAAATAATTAAAGATGAAAAAGAAGAGCACAAAGAAATCAAATTTGGAAAAGGAAATACGTTACCAGGAGAACACAAATGGTGGGTGTAATTAACCTCATAGTGGCACTAAACCAATCTACGAATTTTATTATATTTTACAAAAATATTTACCAGCATAGCAAGAAGCAAAAGAGGGATGAAGAAACAAACAAAAAAATCCAAGAAAACTGAATAGGTTAAAATAACACAAATCCAGAAAAATATTATGTATTTTTTGTGAAAAATAATCTCAAGGGTGATGTGTTGGGTATTATCAGTGCCTCGGCGCCTTAGTATAAAATATCTCTTTTTCTAAAAGCCAAATTGTTTTTTTTTGGGCCACCTGATTTTCTTTACATTATTGTTCAACAATTTCAACAGTTTATACTCATCTTTAACCTTAAAAATCGCGATTAGTCATCGAACTACGGTAGTGGATAGTCGTGCTCTGTGTTTGACAAATTGCCTACCTGCTGTCGCGGACTTCGTACAGATAAGAAATTATTGTTACATTTTTGTTTTCTATTATTTGTTTGTTATATTTAGGTTTTGATAAATTCGTGTGTACAGTCAATCAAATAGACTGTATTATTATTTTTTTTTGTTAATTAATTTATAAATATGGAGGAAGATGAAAATCGACCTCCTGACCCCGAGTCCATATTTAATATTGGAGATGAGTATGAATCGGATGTTTCTATAATAGTCCCTTCCAGAAAACGAAGACCATCGCTCTGTCTTAATGTACCACCCAAAATTAAACCTTCGCAATCCGATGAAACCTCAAACCCTAAGGAAAGTCGTAAGGATACCATATTATCAGAATCTAAAAATACTGAACTAAGTTATTCCCCATCCTCCTCGGCTCCATTCATTGTCAATGTCCAAAGTACTGAACAAGGAAAAATCATTCATCCTCTGGATTTCGGGAAATTCATTTTTAGTTCAAAAAACAGTAACCTTGGCATAGTTAACGGATCTATTAAGCCGGAAGGCCGCTATAAGTTATCCCTAGAATTTAAATCCGCAAACTTTGCAAATGAATTTGTCCAAAAAATAGATACGCTTTCACACCACAAATTTAAATCTTATATTCCAACTTACAACCTTACTAGAATGGGCCGAGTGAGAGGTATACCAACCGATCTCTCAGAATCTGAAATTGTTGATGCACTTAATGATTCTCAAGTGACCCCTAAGGTTTTAAAAGCACGTAGATTAAATTACAAAGATACATCTAATGGAACCACTACATGGAAACCCTCACAATCGGTTGTTATTACTTTTGAAGGCCAAACTTTGCCATCTCGGGTATTTATTTATTACAACGCACTCCCTGTGGAAGTATATAAATTCCCGACGATCCAGTGTTTTAACTGCTGCCGTTTCGGACACTCAAAACCAATATGTCGTTCCCCTCCACGTTGTTTTCATTGCGGAGAAGACCACCCCTTTGATCTTTGCCAAAAATCATCGAATGATCCACGTTGCATTAACTGCAAGGGAAATCATACAGCGGTTAGTGTGGCCTGTCCAGAATTGACCAGACAAAGGAATATTAAACAATCAATGGCTTCAGACAACATTTCCTATTTCCAGGCATCAAAATTATTCCCACCTGCAATAAAATCGTTTGCAGAGGTAACATCTACCTCAATTCCTTGCAATCTATCTTACTCTAAATCTCCTCCATCATCTTCTCACAGGGAAACAATTTTTATACCACTCAAACCAAAACCAAAATTTATTGCTTCTATTGATAAAAATCAACATAATGATATTTTGTTTAACCCAAATGGGAATTATAAATCTCAGACACTCAATGGGAGTGCTTTAAATAGTTCCCAATCTTCCTCTAATTTAGGGAAAGTGGTGAATGAAAATTCTGCTTTCATTCAGACATTAATTACCCTCTTAATTTCTATTCTTTCAAACAACAATAATATACCGTCCAACGCTGCCGATTGCATTAAATCTTTATTATCCTGTCTTCCTAATGTCTCCGAAACTGAACAGAATTCTTCAGTGGAATATCAGAAGTCTAATCTGTAATAAATTTGAACTTGTAAAATTACTCGATGAACATGAAATTTCAGTTGCCGCTATTTCTGAAACGTGGTTTAAACCCTCGTATCTATTTAAGATTTCTGGATATAATTGTCTTAGACATGATAGACTGGATGGTAAGGGAGGCGCTGCCTTAATCATCCATGACTCTATCCCTTTCAAACCAATCATGTTTCATACTCTCTCTAACAATTTTCAGATAGTAGCAGCTGTTGTATGTGATATTACAATACTATCAGTATATGTCCCTCCCTCCACTATTTTTGATGAAAACGAATGGTCATCATTTATGTCTCAGATCCGTCCCCCGTATATGTTACTGGGCGACTTTAACGCTCATTCTACCTCTTGGGGTAGTGAATTAACGAATCGTTCTGGCCGTAATCTTTTAGATTTTATTGATTCCCATAATTTATGTATTTTAAACGACGGATCTCCAACCCGATTCACCCCCCCTCAACAAAGGAAAAGTGTTGTTGATTTATCTCTCTGTTCATCTTCGGTCATACGTAAATGTTCTTGGAACATACTTAAAGACCCCCTTTCCAGTGATCATTTCCCTATTATAATCCTCTTTCACCATCTAACCACCTCGCATTCCTTTACAATTAACAATAATTTTAAATTTAAAACGAAAGATGCGAACTGGAGATTTTTTTCTTCTGTATTAGACTCTCTTGTTCACTCTGTAAAATCTTCTCTTGGGAACATCAGTACACAATGTGAATTATTTCCTAGTATAGTTATAAAAGCAGCAGAAAAATCCATTCCAAAGCGTAAAGTTAACATTAAAACTAAACATTCGACTCCGTGGTGGGACGAAGAATGCACTCGTGCTGTTAACTCTAGAAAAGAAGCAGTTTCCATTTACCGCAAATGCATGTCTTTTGAAAATTTCTTATCAGTGAAACGCGTCCAATCAAAAACTAAACGTATTTTGAAAAATAAAAAGCGGTCTGGATGGCGAAAATTTTGTGAAAACTTGTCTCCTGAAACTCCCCAGTCATCTGTTTGGACTAATTTAAAAAAATTCGGTTCGTCATATGCTCCGGAGCGTACCAAACATATTCCGGAGGAAATTATTATAGGTTTTGCTGATAAAATTGCCCCTCCTTCAGTTGCCACATGTGAAGAAATGCCCTCTTTTATTTCATATCCATCTCACTCTAACTGGCTAGACTCTCCTTTCTTAGTTAGTGAACTAAAACGAGTAATCAAATCTCTTTCTGACTCTTCTCCGGGTCCTGATGGAATATTATATAGCTTCTTTAAAGCATTCTCCGACATGTCGGTTGAATATTTCTTATCCTTAATTAATAACATGTTTGAAACAGGATTTATTCCGGATGTCTGGAAGGTTCAAAAAATCCTCCCGGTTTTAAAACCAGGGAAAAATCCGTCCGAAGTCTCATCTTATCGTCCTATTGCTCTTTCGTCGTGTTTAATTAAAGTAGTGGAACATTTGATAAAGAACAGATTAGAATGGTTTGTTGAAAATCACAGTATTATCCCTCCTAATCAATACGGCTTTCGGAAAAAGAAATCTACTATGGATAATTTAAGTTTGTTAACAACAGATATCCGTATTTCTCAATCCCTTAACTCTTGTACATTGGCCACATTTCTAGATCTTTCTTCAGCTTACGACGATGTATTAATTGATGTTTTGAAGGAAAAATTAATTAAAATAAAAATCCCCATAAAATTAGTTCAATTTATTATCAACTTGCTAACAGACAGATCCATTATTATCCACTCTTCCTCAAACATATTGAAGCGCAAACTTTGGAAAGGGCTACCCCAGGGGTCTGTTATCAGTCCATTATTATTTAATATTTATATTAGTGATTTAGACATTGTAATCCCTTCGTCTATTAAGCGACTTTATTTTGCGGACGATTTTCTCATATATTTATCTCACAAAAATTTATTGCATGCTGCGAAGGAATTAAATTTGGCCTTACATAATATTAAAGTTTGGATGTTGACAAATGGAATGAATTTAGCTACCTCTAAAACCAAGGTAGTGGCTTTTACTCGCAAAAGAAAACTGCCTAACTTTACAGTCTCTTTTGATAATTTCCCCCTTCAAATCGTTAAGCAAATAAAATTTCTTGGCTTGCTTTTGGACCATAAGCTTTCCTGGCTCCCTCATATTCAGAACGTTTCTGCTAAGTGTGAAAAGGGGCTTAATATGATGCGAGCTGTTTCCAGAGTATGGTGGGGATCCCATCCTACTACTCTTAAACTAATGTATAATTCCCTCGTTCGAAGTCACTTGGATTATGGCACATTTCTTTTCGACCCACTTCCTAAATATCTGGATAAAAAACTTGAAAGAATCCAATCAAAAGGGCTCAGAATGATTATTGGGGCAATGAAATCTTCTCCAATTAATGCTCTTCAGATAGAATGTGTAGATCCTCCCTTATTTTTGAGAAGACAATACCTCGCGGATAGATATATCTTCAAAGCGTTATCTTTATCGCGTCACTCATTGGAACAGAGTCTCGATCGTTTGTTCAGTATTTTGAATAACAGAAGGAGGGTAATAGATAGAGATCGATTCCCTCTCTTATTAAAAAGTTTTCTATCATTTAGATCTCTGTCTTCTTACCTTCAAAATCTACAAGATGATCCAATCCTTCCTATTTACAGTACCCCGTTTAATGCTATTAATTTTATCCCAAACGTAATAATTTCTGACTTCCGGACGAACATTTTATCATCAACTAATAACTTTCAAAATGTTGAAGAACATTTTAAAAACTTTATATTTTCAAAGTTTCCTGGATTTTCCCTCATATACACAGATGGTTCCAAATCCGACCACAAAGAATGTGGCGCATCGGTATATATTCCTGAATTCAATGTTAATCTGTCTTATAAATTGCCTAAAGAAATTTCCATATTTACTGCAGAATGCTTCGCAATTGAACAAGCTTTAATTCAAATCCAACTCCTTAATATTCGTCGAGCCTTACTGTGTACTGACTCTCTAAGTGCAGTATTAAAAATTTCCTCTAATATCGTTCGATGTCCAGAAGACTATGTTATTTGTAATATTAAAAAAATCCTCGATTCTTTAAACGAATCTATGTTTGAGACAATACTGGTTTGGGTGCCTGGCCATCTAGGAATTGAGGGTAACGAGAAAGCTGATTCTCTCGCTAAACTTGGAACTGTATCTGGTTCTATTCCTTTAGATTTTAAAATTCCTGTCTCTGACGTCTTCTCTATTCTTAAATCCAACATGTCTCGTTCCTGGGAAGAAAATTGGACAGTCACGAAAACTCAAACTGGATCTTTCTATGCTGGAATACAAAATCATATTCCAAGTAAACCCTGGTTCCACGGCAAAAAAAAGTCCAAAAGATTTATTTCCTGTATCTCGAGAATGAGAATTGGCCACTGCTCTATTGCAACTCATTTGTTTAAAATTCGGGTGCTCGAAAGTTCATTATGCCAGTGTGGTGTGGAGGATGAGACTCTTGACCATGTTTTCTTCAATTGTAAAAACCATTCTTCTTTCAAAGGCATGTATCGATTGCTTATTAAAATCACCCACCAGTCTCCCCTTAGTATTCCATATTTGCTGTCTCTCAACAACTCTCGCGTATATTCTATTCTTTATAAGTTTATAGATTTGAATGACTTTAATATATGATATGTCCAGTCCCCTTATAGATAATTCACATCAGTTTAACCATATATCTTAACCCAATCGGCACAAAGCACTCTCTTTAGGGTGAATTGCCTAATACAAAAAAAAAAAAAAAACCTTAAAAATCTTTTGCTTATAGTTCCGTTGCTGTGGGGCGGCCAGGTTCGACGACTGGAAGGCCAGCGCCTGGCTGAGGAGATCGCCGTCGGAGAAGAGGCTGGTCCCAGACTCCTGTTGCAGGACTGTCACCCCCAGGTGTGGTCTGAGAGACCATCCTTCTAATATTCACTACGGAGTAAGTAAACTTAATATTTCTTCATTAGTAAAGACTATCTTACCAACTAAAAATCTCTGTACCCCTGCCCTATGATTTAGTACTTGAAAGAGGTATTGGATCATAATCATCACATCCCAGGGTGGGATTTTGCATCCTGTATAAATGTTTTCTACCTGCTTCAGCCCAAATGTATTTGACTCCAGTCTTTAGCCTTGTGATCCTGCTTTAACCTTCTTAATAATAATAATTCTCGGATTATTTCTACAATGCTGTTTTTGTGAAAAAACACTTCAAGGACGCTTCCAATTTATTCATTTAAAATAGTACCTATATAGAATATAATAATATATTACTTGCAGCATGTTTCAGATTGGAAGATACTCTCAGTATCGCCCTAGTGTACCATTCAGAATTGAAAGGTTGCTTGAATTTTTTTTTTTTTTATTAGTAAAAAAAAGATACATGAATTACATTACACAATATTGAATATAGTACAGTTATTAATTACATGATATAAGTATTTGATGTACCCCCATAAATAAGCAGGGCTTGTGTGTATGGGGGTGTTGTTATATTGGTTTATATTTGATATGATTCAGTTCAACTGTTCGGAATACTTTTTAAGGTGGCTTTTGAATTCGTTTATATTTGTATTCATGTTTCTATTTTTTTCTGGTAATGAGTTAAAAAATTTAACTCCGAGATATTCATGGTTGAACTGTCCTATTGTTTTTTTACATTTAGGAGTAGGAAGTATGGACGTTTGTCTAAGATTTCTGTTATTTTTAAAGGGTGCAATTTTATTTTGAATATTGTTTTTATAAATTTGTAATGTTGCATGGTAGAAGTATAATGCACTTAATTTTCTGACCTTAAATTGTTTGAATAAAAGTTCGGACGAATATGAATAGGGTTTTTTTAATATGGTTATTATTATTAGTTTTTGTGATATGTAAATTGTTTGTGTTTGATTTTTATATGTACCGCCCCAGCCTATAATGCCGTATTGTATAATTGATTGACAGAAAGCGAAGTATGTGGTTCTAAGTAATTTTTCGTTTAAAATATCTCTTAAACATCTAAATATATATGATAGTTTCCTTATTCTGTTGTTCAGAATATTTATATGTGGGGACCATTTTAAACGCTGGTCTATTGTTATGCCTAGGTACTTAATATCGGTCTTGCTTTCTATGTTTGTACATAACATATTGCATTTGTGGTTTTCTGTCTTTTTCACAGAATGGATAATTATGTTTATTTCTTTAGGTGTTTCTTGTTTTTTAATGAAAAATGATAAATAATAAGTTTTTTTAGAATTTAAAGTCAACAGGTTTTCATCAAACCATAATTTTAGTTCATTAATATCTGTATTTGCCATGTTATTTAATTCAGACCAGGTGTTTGCTTTTAGTAGTAGGACAGTATCGTCAGCGTAAGAGACAATGTCTCCATATTTGGAAGTATTGAATATATCATTGACATATATAATAAATAACAATGGTCCCAAAACCGTGCCTTGGGGTATTGAAAAGTCGCTATATTTTGAATCGCTGACTTGATTGAGTAATTTTACTTGTTGAGGTCTTTTATGTAAATAACTAGTTATCCATGCTAAGACTTTTCCACTAATCCCTACTGATTTTAATTTACTTATTAATTTTTTATGTGATATGCTGTCGAAAGCTTTTTTAAGGTCTATAAATATGCCAAGACATTTTTTATCAGAATCTAGGGCCGTATATAAATAGTTGGTTATTTTTGCTATCGCGTCGTGAGTACTTGTATTTTTTTTTAATCCGAATTGGTTATAATTAATTATTTTATTTTCTTCTAAGAATGTCCAAATTTGTTTTTTTACAATTTTTTCATATATTTTTGATATATTCGAGAGAAGTGAAATCGGGCGATAATTTTGTGGATCTTTACGACAGTCTGTTTTATAAATGGGGGTTATAATTGCTCTTTTATAGTTATTGGGAAATTCGCCATTTGCTAGACTTAGGTTTATTATATGTGTTATGGGGAGAGTTAAGTATTCTTTCATCGATTTTATTGTTTTAGTATCTATGTTATCAAAGCCGGGGGCAGAATCTCATTTTAGTTCCGAAATAGTTCTGTCAATATCGATTTCTGTGACTGGGTGAAATTTATTAATTTGACATTGTGTTATTTGTTGTGGATTAGATATATTAGTCTTATTTATGGATTTTGCTAGGTTTTTTCCCACGTTATTAAAATAGTTATTTAAAATATTACAACATTTTTTTGTGTCATTTGTACGTTATATATTATTTCCCCATCTGAGATTTCTGATATGTGCTTATATTTTTTCTTTTTATTTATTATTTCATTTATTGTTGACCATATTTTTTTATTATTGTCTTTAGCTTCTGTTATAATTTTTGAGTAATAGTCGTTTTTCGTTTTTCTTATTAGTGTAGTTAATATATTTTTATACTTTTTATAGTATAATATAATTTTATTGTTAACTAGTGGCCTTTGTGTTATTTTATAAAGTTTATTTTTTTTCCTAGTGGCTTTTATTAATCCTAGAGTAATCCAAGGTTTAATTTTCCTTGTTTTTGAGTTGGGGACGATCTGTCTTGTTTTTGTTGCTTCTAAAACGTGTTTATTTAAAGTGTTTTCAAACAGTAAGGCACTTTGGTTGGCGCATTTATTTTTTAAAATTTCTTCCCATTTTTCAGTTTTTAATGATTTTTCTAATAATTTGTAGTCTATTTGGGAATATGGAATATTTAATTTGGGTTTTGTGTTTAGTTTTGAAATGGATCCGACTATCCAGGTACTCCCCCACCTTCCTCCTCTCTATCTCCTTCCCCTCTCCACTACCTTCAGCCTCACAACATATCCCAAATGGGGATGCCATAGTCTCACTGGCTCCAGACGGTTGGGAGCAGTTGGGACTCTTGTGCAGTATTCACATTTTAAAAAAGAGGAGAGAAATTTCTGGTAAGGAAAAAGGTATGAGAGGAGGGTAGGAATCTGGGGGTCAGGGTGTCCAGGAGTTGTGTATAAATCCATCCCTCCCACTGCGGTGCAGATCCAGTTGGGTCGGGAGAGTCCAACTGGAGAGATCAAAGGGTCTCCCTCAACCAGCCTCTCCTGATCCAACCCGCCACACAGCTGGTGGGCAAACGCATCCGCCACCTGTTATGACACCAAACATAGCGAACCAATATAAACACCTGTGGCAGCGGTGTCCGTTATCCTATGAATGGCTCCCGGGTTGGCGGTATTGCATACCTACTATTGAATCGACGATTGGGTGTTATTTAGTATGTGAAGATATGTGATGAAATTATTCTTCAAATGTTCTAATATGTAATCGTTTTCCTTCCAGGGGTGCATGCAGCCGTTTGCGAATCACATTCGAGACCACCTTATAATACTGGGAGCCGTCGGCTTGGGCATAAGTGTCATTCCCATCTTCGGCATGATCATCTCCTGCTGCCTCTACGTCAAACTCAAGGACGTTCTCGACTGACCTTTGCCTAAAAAGGTCAACAACACTCAGAGCGCATCTTGCCGAAATAAAGGCAGTTCCAAATCAAGGGTGTTTGACAAATCCAATGACCAAGCTATGCGGTACAGAAATGGCAAAATTGCGAAGTTAAATGCTTTTGGTATCACAGACAGAGAACATTGTCCGGTTCATTCAACAAAACGAAGAAGATTATCCCATCCTCATCCGAATGATAAAATTATTAGTATCACAACGATCAGCGACATTTTTGATTGAAAAAATCAAAAATTATTTTTAGATTATTACAAATTAATTTTATGTTATTTGCAATAAAATGTTCTAATATCATTTTGCTTTTCTCGAGAATCTCATCATGAAAATGATACTCCATCTAAATCTCAAATATTTGTATAACACGCACAAAATTTAATGAATAAATCAAAAGTTAAGTAAGTATTCTATTTTCTTAGTAAGAAACTGAATTTAAACTGTGTAAACTTAATATTTTACGGTGCTATGATTTAATAAATTGTTTAAATATCATTTTGCATAGATAAAAAAAAAAATCTTTTGATATCAGAAAAGCAAAATGGTTGAAAATTATTAATTTTAATAATCTTCTGTTACGTAAAAAGTCATTGATATTAAATTTCAAATAATAGTTATAAGAATGTGAGGTGTCTTTGACAACTGAAAATATTTTATGAAAAGGTTTCCAGAGAGATTTTTATGACTGAATAAATGTCAGCAAAGTTATGACTGAATAATGCTATGTTTTTCAGTCATTCATCAATTGATTTTCAAATGTAAATAAAAAATGAGAAAAAAATTTAAAGCATAATTCTAAATGAAAATGTAAAATACCTAATCGTAGGTAGGGTATATTGAATTATGAATCTTCATTCGAATACAACTCACACTTTAAAAAATACATCTGCTTCACAAAAATCTATCATTTTTGGTTTGCACATTTCAACAATATTTTACTGCACCACCATTTTGAATAATAATCCCATTTTATAATGCCTGTTCTTCACTATCTATAAGTTTAGAGTAAAAGTGTAGAGCAGGCTTTAGATATTTAAAAAATCAGTCACCCAAATCTTAAATATTATCTTTATTGATAGTGAACCAAATTCGGTTGATTAAGACCACATTAGAATTTAAGAAGTTAAACATTTCTAGTGTTAGCAGAGGAATTGAAAATCTAATATTAATCATATTCATAGCTTTAGATATTTTATAATAAATGTAGACAACTAAACGTTTAGTTACTGGCAAACGAATGATTTAAATTAAACTCTTAAGTCATAGCTGCCAATAATATTATTTATTTTTATAGATTCACAATATTGATGTATTATAATGATGATTTAACATATTGACTAAGAAAAATGATGAATAATATATTATTTGTGCTTGAATAAAAATAAAGAAAAGAGCATATGTTACATGATGGTGCTAATAAATAAATAATAAGTTAAGTTTAACAGAGGCACAATTTTTAATTTATTTGTGACAAGCGTTGGACAATTTAAAAAAAATTTAGACCAATGAAAGTTTTACCGACATCCACAATATCATTAGTAAGATCATAGCCAAGATTCAGTTCTCAATTTTATTCAAGTCTCAATCTATTAATCATTGACACACTAACTATTAATTTATGTGAACACTTTTTACAATAGCAATATACCAGTTACATCTAATTGTTTAATGCTGAGAAATCATACATACAACGTATTTAGCAGTGTGTGTCCCAAAGACAGAAAAAACCCGATAACATCTCCAACTTTATCCACGTTCGTATAACATTATATATGTTATATGTTTTTTTCTGTGCAGCAATAAATGAGTAGCTAGCAACTGACGACATCGTCAGCCTATGAAGTTGCATCTCGACAATTTGCAGTTTCCACAGTTAAACCTGACGCGAGAGCAAGCCGACAGCATTGATGCTGCCCACAATGGACGGCTACAAACTGCTCATCTTTTGCAGCTCAAGATTTCAGAAACGGAACCGTAATATGTATTGTCACGGCGCCAAATATGTAATTCGATTTTGAAAACATTGTTCACTGTGGCGGAATTTGAATAAACATGGTGAAATAAAATGAAGATAATTTTTTAGAATTGAAGATTTGTTTTCAGTCAATGTAATATATATTATATTTATGGCCATAAATGAACCTGACTCAATGTTTTTGCTATACAACCAAAGAAAAAAAAAAAGAAGATTATTTTAGTGCGTAGAATATGTTTACTTTTCCCATAACTGACTAAAGTTATAATAAAAATATCATTGCTGGACACAAATCAGTTTGTCAAGTAATTTTTATAACATTATTTTATTTTTTTAACATTTATTTTGAAGAAAATAATTAATTTTAAATACAGCAAGGTTTCCTAAAATCACGAGGAAACATATAACTTAAATGTGACTAGATGATTATTAGTAGATATCATTTACAAGCTTCATTTAATGTAAATAACAAGATTTTTTGTAATCTTAAATGAAATAATAAAGATTAAATAAACCCAAGGATATGTGTATTTATACGCTTTAAATGTACTTAAAATAATATTATGTATATTATCACAACAATTACAATGTTCATGAATGATATTATTTGGAGATCTGTTATCATGTTTTGTATGTACCAAATAAAAGATAATAATAAATAATATATCATAACTAATTGTTTTAATCCTCACTCTTTAATATGGACCCACCATAATTCAGACGTGTGCTAAGTTGATCTTAAAAACCTAAAAATGAAAAGTAAATAATCAATAATCAAAAAATATATATTAATAGTACTAACTAATGTTAACGGTCTTAAAAACCATTCAGTGCAATTTTTATAGTCTGACATTATAGTTTAAAAATAAAATTCTAAGTTTCTTTACAGCCATACAATGCAAAACATTGTATGTTGAAAATATTAAACATTGGTACTACTGAAACCTTATGAAATGCAGTACGTGTTGTACAAAAAATATAATAATATTCGATTAAATTCAAATCCTTGCACAGTAGGCGAAATTTTAACTACTGCATTCCAGCTTATAAATAAAAGCTTCCAGCTTCTTAAATAATCAAACACTTTACATTTTTAGACAAGGAACGGCGAAATTTTACACTTATTATGAATGTTATTATATTTTTGTAGATTTAAATGTGCTGGAGCGGCCCTATTCTAATGCTGCTCAATTAACCAAGCGTTTGTAGTGCCAATGAGTTTGTTCATTTTACCCAATCGATAAAGTTTACTATCACACTTTCAAAAAATTGCCAAAAAACAACATACATATATATTTTTTAGGCCACACATTAGGCCATTTTTTGCAACAATTAAGTTACCTATCATTTGCTGAATAATTGAAAGCAAAAAATATATAAAAGCAACTACATATAACACACAAACCAAATATTAAAAAAACGCTTTTCAAAAAGCTCAGCTTTGTTGAAAAGTGAAATTCATACCAGGGGCTTAGGATCACAGGGGTCTATCTACAAAAACTGGTGTTTTGAGTTAAGCTTGGATTCGGTAATGTCATAATCATATTTATTAGTCATACAAAGTTCTATCTCGTACATACAACCGTTTAAGAGATACAGTTGGGCATACAGGTGGGCATGTGAGCATTCCAATCTTTATTTGCATTTATTTATTTTTATTTTTACATGTTAAAAGAAAGACAAACATTCCGGGGTAACGAATAACCTGACAATATTTGAAAATCTCCAACTACCACCACAGTAAGCAGAAAATTTTGTTGTTGTTATGGAGGACTAAGCCAGCCGAGGAATTGAACACACTACACCTGGGTGGGAACCAAACGCAAAGCCAACTCAGCCACTGACTGGTCAAAACTATGTTTTTGTAGATAGGCCCCTGCGATCCTAAACCCCGATATTGACCTAACAACAACTCTTACGTACATACATACAGAAAAGATTCTATAATATACTTGTATTTGTTATCCTGCAAACTTTCAATTTTATCACACCAAGCCGCAGAAGCAATAATATAAATACTATTTTTCAAGTAAATGTGCGTACAACATTATTACATACTTTTTATAAACAAATGCACTTTTATCCTAAAATATCTCACATCCAAGAATAAAATTTTAATTACTTTCAATGAAGTCTTTTCTTTGGTTAAAAATATAAAGTTTTGGAATATTAATTGAGGTATTAAAACTTTCCTTGTGAAAATTCCGAACATTTAAATATTATAGTGAAAAAAACGCATTCATTAGCTTTATTATTTGATTTGGGTAGCATATTGGCTGGAGGTTCACTTTGGGACTTTCACAAAGCTATGCGGCATAATCAGAGATTGGACTTTCACAAAGATATGCAGCATAATCAGATATTGGACTTTCACAAAGCTATGCGGCATAATCAGAGATTGGACTTTCACAAAGCTATGCAGTTTAATCAGAGATTGGACTTTCACAAAGCTATGCGGTTTAATCAGAGACTGGAATTTCACAAAGCTATGCAGCTTAATCAGAGATTAGACTTTCACAAAGCTATGCAGTTTAATCAGAGATTAGACTTTCACAAAGCTATGCAGTTTAATCAGAGATTGGACTTTCACAAAGATATGCAGTTTAATCAGAGATTGGACTATCATAAAGCTATGCAGTTTAATCAGATGAAAAAAGAATATTAAACAAAAATAAATACTAAAAAAATGGTCACATTGAAAGTTTTAACAGCTCAATGCCTACATAATATTTGGTTATTATCACATAATAATAATAATAAAAAAGTTAATGACATTCGAATAAAGTAATAAAATCTTAGATAAATAATCAATTTAAATAAAGTTACATTCTTGGCATGTTTTACATTATACTAATTTGAATGGACTAGATTATTACTTGGGACTGGATTCTTTGGCCACTAGATTAATTTGGGACTATTCCAGTGTATTTTCTTACAATTTTACAACATAATGAATATAATTCGTGTGTACCTAGACATCGGTAAATCATACAGATTTAAGACAAAACATCTATAAAACAAAATTATTGGGTAAGTACTCAACTTCCATAAATTGAATAAAATCAAACACAAACATCAAATTAATGGAAAAATTCTTACAATAATAAATTTATACAGGTACTCAAACAAGCCTTAATGGTACTATTAGACGATGCTATACGAATCAAGCGTTTTTTGGGTGTGGCCTATATCACCATATCGCTCACCATACAATCCCTTACAGACGTCATACCAGACAGATGATGTGTTATAAGTGTGGGCGTCGCATAGATGATATGCCGTGATCTTTGAAAATATATTTGAAAATGATGCGACCAGGTCAATTGGGGAGCTGCTGTGGTCACGCAGCTGTTAGCTGTCGAGGTAAGAGATCTCGTAAAAATAAATGATATTCCGTGCTCTCCCACTCCCCCTCTAGCACATGCCAAGGGGGGGAGGAAGATTATAGCTTGTGTGACACTACACATATATAATCTGTATAGACCATGTCCAAAAAACGCTTGACGTGTAGAGCGTATTCTGACACAGGCTTCAATTAGGCATCAATCATATAAACCAACTGTATCATACAGTGTGTTCGGGTGTAAAAAGCGCTAACTTCGGAAGGCAATTCTTCATGATGGTAGAAGTAAAAAAGATAAATAACTATTTTCAAAATTCAAATGTTTATCTTCTTTTACAAAAATCTTTTCATTTAGAAGAATATTAATTTTCCCATACAAAAAATTCAACTCTATAACCTCAAAACTACCTTAAAACATTGGAATTTCAAAAAAAGATTTTTTTTTTTAATTCTTTATTTTGGCTTTCACCCATTAGGGGTAATCTTGGCCATACACAATAAACATAACGTAACATATTTAAACCAAACATAACATAAACATGACATAACATACTTAACATAAACGGTACAGAGCTGGTAACAGTAGGTTATCACAAAATTATAAAAATAGGAACCTGTGTACAATAAAAGTGGGCGCTTTTCGTTATTTAACCAAAGATTTTTCTAAAATTAGTGGTGTTTTTTTCAAACAGAACTATGAAATTGGCAATCTTATAAACAAACACTCAAAAAAAGTTATTTATCTTTATTTTACTTCTAAAAACATGTAGAATCCCTCCCCGAAGTTTATACATTTTACCCCCGGACACCCTGTATTAATAAATGATTGTAAGCTTTTAAGGTATAAATATGTAGTACACAAAATTAGTGCAATTGATTGCATTTTATCACAATGTGATTTCAATCACCCACCCATATGAAATAGAAAAATTGCACCAACATTGCTTCTACATCAAAATCAATACCGTTATCCTTAACAACGAGTTAAGATTTTATAATTTTTTCAAACAACATGAATTAGAAAAACAAACAAAAAAGATTTCAGGTAACACCGGGTTTTGAACTTGGAATTTCACTTAATGGGGGGTCGTCTTATCAATTTACCTACGTAACCCGATCCAATTCTGCGGAAATTCTTCATTACATATTCTATGGGAATGATTAATATTGTTTCACCTTTTATTTCTATGTAATAAAGTGGATAGGAAGACATCTCTAGTAAAAGACACGGGTCGGGGAGTTTCACAGGAATTCAAATGCAACATTGTCGTCAGATGGCCAATAAGATCCATTTTCTTTTTTTTTTAAATTTGAAATTTTCTCATTAAATGCCAATTCTGTTTCAGTTTTTGAAGAAATTGTGGGGATTTGACAAGCATAACAACATAACAGTTGTACTTTTCTGCTAATCATAATTGGTTTAAAAGCTGAAAAAGACCTACAATCGGTGTTTAACGAGGACATGTCAAATGTTAAAAAAAAAAAACAAAATGGCGCTGATTGGCCATTTGAGGACAAAGTTACATTTGAATTTTTGTAGAACACCCCAAAGATCGGGTTTAAATCATTGCTTACAAAATAAAGATGTATGCCTATTTGAGAGTTAACTGATTATTACTAAGTAGATTGATTGAAAAAAATCACTAGTCCAGGGTATTACATGTTAAAGATGTAGGCAATTATCCCCCAATAGATTGAAGGGAATGTTTAAATTGCACCAGTTTGGCTAATTCCCGGTACAAGATGTCCTCTTGCCTCAGGAGTGCCACCAGAATGGCTGCCACAATAGGAATGACAGCACGCCATATTGATAGATGCGACCAGGTGGAATAATAGTCCGGTAGACTCACCTGGAAAAAGATTTTTTTTTTTTTTAAAAAGAAAGACAAACATTCCCGGGTTACGAATAACCTGACAATATTTGAAAATCTCCTACTACCATCACAGTAAGCTGAAAATGTTGCTTGTGTTGTGATGGAGGACTTAGCCAGCCGAGGAATTGAATACACTACGCCTGGGTGGGACCCAAACGCGATGTCAACTCAGCCACCGACTGGTCAGAAGAAGATGGATAATATATTTAAAGTAAGCAAGCACATAAAGATTGTATAAAAGTATTTAAAAATTACTAGCATATTACATTAAAACTGTGCGACAACTACGGCACCGGGAATTGGAGCAGGATATTAGTTTGAAAGAAATGGGGGAAGAAAATAAGACGAAGAACATCAAGAAGCCTGGTTATTCAGATCTGGTAGCTGAAGAAATTTCTGGCAACATTTGGATTCTGAATGGTGGTGTGGCGTTGAGAGAATAATCCAGATTGTCTCATCAATAGTAAACAACTCGACCTACCTATGTACTTGCGGGTTACTACCGAGAACCAATCGTAAACAACGCGACGTACCTACGACAATATGTTGCGAGTTGGTCTGGCACACTACGTCAACTCGCTAGAAGGTTCTAGCCTATCGCCTATGCGTAATAGCAGCGCCACCGAAAGTTCCAGTAGGACCCAGTCTGTGCGAGTGTCTCCGTTTTACTTGCGATCTCGCCTACCTACTGTCGCCGTCGGTCGTTTTGTATAAATAAGCCCGATGTAGCGAGCAGTCAGTCAGTTATCAATCAGCCGTCAACAATTTGCAAGTCTCACAAGTGATAACTAGCGCACCCCCACCGCGCGAAGAACAATATTCCCAGCTCTGCTCATGGACTCCATCGGGATATCATCATAGCGCCTTGGCCCCGGCCACCGTCCCTGGCCAGCGCTACAACGGATCATAGCGCCCTGGTTTCAGCGCATCTGACCAGCGCTACATCCACGCACCTAGACCATGCAGCATCCTCCCTGGTCTGTGCACCTCCCGTATCATCGCCTACAAGGTCGACCGCACCTTCGGCCTTCCCGTCAGCACTGGAGTACCTGAAGACCCACGTTCTTCGCCAGTGCCTGACCATCAACGAGTCCGGTCACCAGCAGCGGCGTCGACTCACTGACCCGCGCTTGACCAGCACATCACCACCTGCATCCGGAGTGTACATCATCAGTCCTACGTCAACTCACATCACGGCAACTGACTCAAATAAACACTGTGACCTTCACGACCGACTTTCATTTCGTGCCTCCTAAGTGGTCTCTCACAAAAGAAAAGCTGTACAAATCGTCCACTCTCAGGGGAAGAGCAAATTAATATGCTACTTCAATAATAATTACAGATCGTCATATTTAACTTTAAGTTCGGTGATACATTGCAGATTTTGTGAACACGAAAAACCCTTGGATTCAAAAAATAATATTTTCTTAAAGTTAAATGTGTCAAGCAGAAAATACTAGATGTCATAGAAAAAAAAATTACTATTACATGCATAGATAAAACTTACCAATTTAATAAATTGAATGTCGACCGTTCCAAAGAATAATGTCGGATGTGCAAATTTGTAGTTTTGCAGTAGAGCTATTTGAAGTTTCCATTCTGCATTTTTACTGTTTTTTAGATCAAAAAATATAGTGTCGTTTAATACTTTGCATTAACCCATATGTATTTAATTGGATAAATATATTATCAAAAATAGTAAACGAAACTTTCTAGGCTGTTCTACTGCAAACTGCTAGTTTGCACATCCGACATGGTTCTTCGGGACCGTCGATTTATACTCGCCGGGTTTCACAGTTATTTCTGGGAAGAGTGGCTTAGAGCAAAGCGTTAACAGCTCTGCTACAGAGCTCGTCATATATGATTTTAACGGTTGTAATTCATTGGAACTGGAATATATCAATCAAAGGATAAATGGCTAAAGTACCATTTAGCAGTAAGGTGTTTTAGCCATTTAACCTTTCCAAAGTCGAGATTTTGTAATATGTAATAGTATAAAAAAGAGTTCCAATTACCACCGCTGTTGAGTTTGTTCCGAAGAAAGTGTAATTTGAGTCTGCGCTGTACTGGAATGCCATCATCTCATCGAACTTGCGGCTGGACAAGGTGACCAGCATGCACACCAGGTACAAGAAGGTCAACACTACTCCTCGAATGTGTGATTCGACGAACGAGGCCAGGTTTGATATGTCAATGTCCAAACTAAATGATAAGAAAAAACACAATTATTATGTAAATCAGGCGTGGGCAACATTTCCTTATCTTGGGGTCAGAAAAAGCATACAAAAATAGTAGTACACTGACAGAGGCTTGTAATAATAAATTGCAGCCCAAGAAAACCTATTTATAGCTACACTTCAGGTTTCAATTTTATAATGTAATGCAAAATACCGAAAATAAGTAGAAGCGCGAGGATCCCGGTCACAGCGGACATGATATAACCACTCCTGTTCATTTAATCTGTTTAGAAGGTTTCTCTTGTTAAGAGATTGCTGAAAAGTGTTTTACATTGTGCTTACCTTCTCAAGTAGTTAAATGTCCGTAACTATTATCGTTTAGCTGGAATTTACAACTGTCATAATATTTTAAACAGATATAATTTGGAAAGTGCAGCTAACACAAACAAGGACTCTCAATGCAGTCAGAGACTGAATACACGGCCCCGCAAGTGTCAAGCAGTGCAATTAGTTTGGGATTTATGGGACCTCTTCAGCGAGCTGTCTTTGAATGATATCGACGTAAGAGGCAAAAAGGAGAAGAAAATCCAAGAAGAGACTAGAAGGGCCAAGAAGTGACTAGAAGGACCAAGAAAAGATAAGAAGAGACACGAAGAGACAAGAAGAGACAAGAAGAGACAAGAAGAGACATGAAGAGACGAGAAGCTAAAAGTGTCGAGAAGATGCAGTGAGTGGCATGACGAGCTAAAAAAAGACCTCAAGAAACGAAAAGCGGTGGTAAGAAGTAAGAAGATTCAAGAAGAGAAGAGACTAGCCAATTAGGGGCGAGAAGATGCAATAAGAGACGTGAAGAGCTAAGAAGAGACCAAAAGAGTTCAGAAGAGACGAGTAGCGGCGGTAAGAAGTAAGGAGATTGAAGAAGAGACAAGACTAGCCAAGAATAGGCGAGAAGAGGCAGGAAGAGGCAGGAAGAGGCAAGAAGGGGAGCTAAGAAGTAAGAATATGCAAGAAGAGACAAGAAGATACAAATATATGTAAGAAGAGTTATGTGAGTCAAAAAGATAAAATAGAAGAGACTAGAAGAGACAAGAAGAGTCAAGAAGAGACAAGAATAGTCAAAAAGAAAAAGAACAACCAGGAAGAGCCAAAAAGAAGAATGGCAATGTAAGAAGAGGCAAGAAGAAGGCAGTCATAACGTTCAAGAACAAACAATAACGTTCAATCAATTCCTTTATTCCTGCCCATACTAAATTCCAATATTGGCTTATTAGGTTGACTGTATACCGGTCGATTAAACTCCAACCTCCTTCCAATCCTCAGAGCATGTGTTCCAAGTCCTAAGAAATCAGTGCCCCCTGGTGTACCGGTCGCACCGGGACAGGAGTGCTCCTGGCTGGGGTGGTACAATTATATCATATTGAATCGTAATACAAAATACTGAAAATAAATAAACCACGCCATGGCATTTGTAATTTCATTATATATCTAAAGGTAAACAGCACTCTTCCCTAAGCGGCTTCGTCATTGAAATCACTTAGCAAAAATGAGTCCTACGTCACAAATTCATTAGAGGTAAACCGATTTTCAGATCTGTTTTGTAGCCTCCTGTAAAACAGTTAAAATGGACGTAGGACCATCGACCTCTGGGGTAGAGAGTTAGGGAGCACCATGAATTATTCAATAATATTTATACACATAACAAAATACCGTTTCCTTTTTCATAAAGTGTTAATAAAGTTTCCTTTTTCATGAAGTGGATTAAAACTAGAATTATACAGCAACACATTTGCTCAATTATAAATAAATAATGATAGCTACAGAAAGTGTTTTGGTATGAAAGCATTCTAGTTTTGACATTTCTAGAATTCAACAATGATTGGTGGTGACGCGGGGCTCGCAATTTCAGTGTACGAACTGGGCACAACAGGTTATTTGAGACATGAGTACACAACATGAGTATCAGATACTTTCCTTTTGGAAAAAGGGCCTAACACTGCAATATTTTGTTCTTCTCAAGTATGTGAGCAATTTTTCTAGGTAAAATGTACCATCACCTTGGACAGAACTATATTATGTAATGTGATCAATATGGGAAAGTGGCGTGACCAAAGGTAAGCTATGATCAATTTTTCAGGCATGAATATTATTACATTTAAAATCGGCCATTTTGTATGAAATATTACAGGGTATTACATATACTCGTTATTGGGGTACCCTATTTGATAAAGCTAAAAATGTAATCTTGAGGAAGAGAGTTTTTTTATTATGAATGAACCAGGGTAGGTGGCCACTGCAAATTACAAATATTTTATTGGGGTTGAACGATTATCAGCAAACACCTTAAAACTAATGAAAAAAATAATTTGTCTGTTTTTAACATTTTATTTATTAGGCACAGCTTTTCAGCCTTTATGGACTGCCATGTCACTGCTATGGGGAGGAAGTTGGTTTGACTGAAGCGATCTTCCTTTTTTTGGGTTAGGGTAAATAATCAGATGGCGCATATCCATGCAAATGATGACATATTTACCTATCAAACACGGACACCAGACAGCACGAGCAGAGGAAGTAGTATGCGGCGGAATATGGCACGATGATGGCTGCGTGGAAGGATAGGTGGCCCGGGTGTGAGCCATCCCCGTAGCTCAGGGCCAGCAGATGCATCAGAGCCAGCCCGCCCAGCAGGCCGTGGCACAGGGTGGCCACCCCGCGCCACCCACCCTGGGCACTTATGGCCACGTCTAGCGGTGTGAGGCTGCTTAATCTGAAATATTTTGGGTCGAAAATGATATAAGTTTATAGTTTGCTTCAAAAGACGACATATATAATGTCTATACAGTTATTGTAATGAACGTAGGTCGGAGACTATCGACTCTGATGAATGGAAGACGCGAACAGAGTTATAAAAAGGCCCGGTAAGCGTGTTTGTCGCCTTCTTTCCATTTTGACCGTCTACCAGTTGTATTTTATAAATAATATACTTGTCTCATAATAATATTAACCCTTGGTACTCCAAATTATTTTTTTACATGGTATATCAGCTACTCCATAGAGTGTAATGTAAAAATTAAGATATTTTTAGAAAATTAGAAAGGCAGTAAATAAAATGATATGGTTATGTTAAGGCGATGCACTAAGTTGTGTAATATTTTAAATTGAGCCGCTATCAATAACAACCCTTACGTAGATGGCGATAAGGTTTAAATTCCCGCTTAACACCATCCCCCTGTTTTGATTTATGCAAGAAAAAAACATGGCCAAAAAGTGCCTTTTATTTTATTTTGTTGGTGTTCAGGCATAAATATTTAATTTTTTTTCGACCATTTTATAAATAACTTAATTTGCCACATTATACAATAAAATCATAACCGAAAATGGGTTCGTAAGTAGGAGATTTTGAACTTTAAAGCAGTTTTCATAGGCCTTTACATTATTTTTTTCTGGGCTTATAAAAAGACTTATCTAAAAAATACTCGATTATTTGAAAGGCCAAGATGTATTCTACTTGCAGTATTTAATAAAGCATCTGAAACATTTCTAGGCGACCAAATTTTCAAACGAAAAAAAACATGATTTTGAATTACTACGTATGGCATCGCCTTAAGAAATAAATATTTACTATCATATAAGATTGTTAATAAAAGAAAAATTTGCATATTCTAATCTTTATAATTTTTTAATGTGTGGTATTTTACAAAGCCGTCGCCCAAATGCATACGTGGCTTGTTACGACACGTCTCACAGTACCTACTCACTGGTTTCCCGTCTGCCACCTTTTACTGCACTTTTCGAGCATACCGCACAGTCCCGCTTGGGACCTTTTCTTAAAATATGGAGTTTTCCATTTAGCCTGGTCTTTGATGGAGTGATGTTTTGTTTTGTTGTGTAAAACAGATCAAAAAGCACAACCAATCGTAAGTGGGTACTATATACAACTGAATAGAATCATGTGTAAAAGGACCCTTTTATTTTAAACAATAAAATGTATACCCATTGTTTATGTCGCCGCTGCGGCGCCATAGGAATTAGAATGTTTCCTCTGTTTTTTTAATTTTAATTTCATTTTTAAATTACGAATTTTAATTATTACATTTTTTTTTACAGAAAAATTAATGCTTGAATTACACCTGCCGAATGCTCGGCCTAGACAGTGCTTTCGGCCTAATGCGAATGCGAATGCGAATTGCGAATGCGAATGCGAATTTCGGCTGATGCGATCAGTACAGTCAGTACCCGACCTAGTAACGTGCAAGTGATTCAGGCAAGACAGTGGATATAAGCAAAGCCCAATGAGTCGGTAGAGTAAGTACCCCCTCCACCTGTATACTTAACTCGGCGCTTCACTCGCTCTCCACTCGGTCAGTGCAATTAGCTGAGTCAGTCAGTGAAAAATAGAAAATTAAAAATTTTAAATATTTGGAATTTTTTAGGAGTGATTGTTGTTGTAAAACTTTCTTCATTTGTCTCTTTTCCCTCTATCGCGAAACCACGTTAACAGCACTTTAAACTAATTTCAATGAACTGACTCGCCTACGTGAATGTGATCGATCTACTCTCCAATAAGTTGCTCGGCCGAGTAACAAGGCGAGTGATTCGGCCGAGCACACGGCGCGTGGAATTCGGCCTTATGGAAGTAATTTCTAAATTGTACAATTAATGAAAAAAGATTTTTTGTTGAAAGGTTATGACAAGCATATTTTAAAACTATTAGGTTATTGAAACTTGAAAGTAGATTTCAATGGAAAATGCAATAATGTCGATTTTATATTATAATGAACGCTCCTACAAATATTAATTGGTAAAGACTTTTTAGGTCAATAGTAATAAATAATGAATAGAGGGAATAGAATCTTTAAACCGCGTAGCAGAATCTAGTATTCAAGTGTTTAAAGACAACAGAGTATTAGATAATATAGTCGATAAATTTCCTTAAGAGCTGTGTTGAAGGATAACTGCCGTAGTACGGGGTGCCACGATGCCTAATTGCAAAGCTATTTGTTGAGTAATGCTTGCTTGACTTTGTTATTTTAACAAACGTTATATCAGAGTGTTACTCATATTTTTTTTATAATTTCCTAAATGATTTGATGTCGAGAGGAGTATCGTTTGTTCGTACACGGAATTTGTGAATAGATGAGATTTAATTTTTAATTTCTTGTATTCTCAAAATATATTTAGAAACTTCACACCGATAGATGGCGTTATTTTCAATATCGTTGAATAAAACACTTTTGACACGTTATGCTTTTGAATGTCAAAACTCTAAGCATATCGCCCGACGTAACAAAACTAGCAATAAAGAATAAAAATGCACTAGAAATTTAAGCTCAAGGTGACAAGAGAGACCAAAAAGAGCCTCCACATAAAACCAAGACGAACATCTTTGATCATGTGAGATCACACATTAAATCATTTCTAAGCATGGAGCCTCACTAAATGAGAAAATCATCTAAGCGTAAGTATTTAGACAGCTCTCTCTCCATAAGGAAAATACACGCTTTGTAGTTGGATTATTGCAAAGGAATGGAGATTACCGAGCCTGTTACAGAAATAATGTACTGACGAATAATTTCTAAAAAATTATAATTTATGTTTCTTCGTATCAAAGAAGTATCAGTGCCTAATCTGTACTACTATTAGGACAAAACTACAAAGAATACGTTGAAAGGAAAGATGTTTGCAATAAGGAGAAGGAAAATGATAAAGAGAGATAGAACAAAAAAAACAACTTCATGTCGCTAACATTTGACCTACAGGCAGTTTTTCAAATCCCAAGCGGAAAAGTTGGTCTTATCTACTTTGTAAGAAAATTGTGTGCATAAAATCTCACATTATATGGGACTCCTGTCCCCAATAATACTTTTTTCCATAGTCCTAAATAAATGGAAAGCGTGGGAGTTACGAAATAGGCTCTATCCTGTACTAATACTTAAAAAATTACTTTGCCAGACAATATTAGGGATATAAAACTGTTTTCGGACACAGATGGAGGGCAGAACCGGAATCAATATGTAGCAATAATATTACTTTGGGCCATACAACATATTAAGCACATCCACATAATAGAGCAGAAATGTCTACAATCTGGTCACACGAATATGGAAGCAGATTCAATGCATAGTAGCATAGAACATGTTAAGAAAAACTCTGCTGTGCATGATTGGATTAATATCTTAAGAAACTATGCATGATAGGATTAATATCTTCGAACGAGCAAGATCACAAAAAAGCGCAGAATTGACCAGAAAATAGTTAACGTCAACCCATAAATAAGGTCAGGATCCCCGAAACTATGAATCATAAACCGAGTTCTAGCAACATAAAAGAAAGTGTTGACATGTTTGCCGATTTCTTTAAAGATGTGTTTGAACCTGACTGTATCGAACGTCATCAGCATCATCAATATAACATGTACATCAAATATAACAAACACAACAAAATGCCATCATATTTACCACTGTCGAAAACTATGTAAAAACCTTCCATAAAACTAATGTTGATAAACCTGCCCTACATATAGGTAACTCATGTTTATAAACCTGCCCTGCCGTTTAACGGTAAATTTTATCGCTCAGACCCAAAAGGCAGTTGTCTCGCTTCATCTCAAGCAACCATCTTACTCTGGCTGAGCAGCCGCTGATTGGCTAAGCACAAAACCCGCTTGAGCGGCCCACGTGTATCCAAGAGATTTATAAAAAATACAAATTTGCAAGTCTTTTTCTGTAATAATAGGAGATAATTTTAGCTAATTAGTTTTACACACATATGCTCACATGTTTTCCCAATAAATATTCATATAATTACAACCTGTTAGTATGTAAGATGTTTACTTATTATCAAAACTCTGAAATGTTAAAGAGACTTGGCGACTTATCTTGTAGAAAATGTCTTATTATAACCAAATAAAAAATATTGCAACAGCGTGATTTTGGCAGGGCGACAGAGGCAGATAAGGCATAATATTGTAAAATATTCATTTGTTTCTGAGATAAACTTGGTCCATGTAATAACACGGCAAAACTCACGCCGAAAAAATAACTTCCTAAAACACAAAACAAGCCAGCGACGAACCTGGCCGGCCACGCGGTCTTGTAGCGCGTTATAAATAGAGCGCTCACATTTGTACCGGCCTCTTTCGCTTCAGCCCCTGGAACCGTCAACACCTGCTGCCCGCTCTGCCAGACCAGCTTCGCTACCTGGGAACTAATTCGCCGTGTTTGATTTTCAACCCGGTTCCCCCCCCCGCTCCACTTCCGTTGTCTACTGCCCTTGCTCCAGCCAACCTTGGAGAGGGGATCTACTGTTGGCTACTGAGCTTGCCGGTGACCGACACTCCGACGTCGTGGCGCCTCTCCCCCGGCTTCCCTGAGCTTGCCGGCTCCCAACAGCCAGCCTCAGAGAGGGGGTCTGCCATTGCCTACTAAACCAGCCAGACCCCCCAGAGCCGTTACCGACTGAGCCTAGAGGGATATAAGAAGTTGCGCCCGCAATAAAAACCAATCGTCTTTTTCAAGACGCTTTCAAAGAAATGCAAATTACAAATGTCGAATATATCGTCTTTCTCAAGACGCATTCTTTCATGCAAACATATTACAAGAGTCGATATTAGCTGCATTTTTATGAAACTCTGTAACGGTTCAAATGAAATACCTCAAGTGTTTTATTTGAATCATTGCAAAGGACAAAGGTAAATGTGTGCCGGTGCTTATATTTTACAGTTTTTTCTTGTGCAGGTGAACAAGTCCCGTACATTGACATTTCAGATGAACAAATTCCGCAATTTAATTCTGATATAAACTTGCAATTGTCTAGTTTTAATATTAACATCACCGACATTGCAAATTACCTTAAAACACTTGAACCCAAATTAAAAGAAAATTGAACCACTACAACCGCCTTTGATTTCTGACCTTGCGCTTCCTTGGACTACCGACTGCTCTCTCCTTGGATATACGACATCACAGCAACCGGAACAGGACCTGAACGTAAAGTAGGTCACCGACTAGAAGACCCAGCACCCCCCTATTTACAGTCAATGTAAAGGACTTGCGTCTGATAGAGTACCATCATCAGGAAACCATGTGTGCTCAAATCATTTTCATTCCAAACGTTTAGACTGCAATTTTCTTCAGGTCCTTTATAATCTCTGAACATGGTGTGCGGAGGAGAGAATGTAATATACCTACAAATTAGGTATTATTGCTTAAGCTGAGAAAGGTTATTTTAATTACTGGTTGTTATTGTCTAGCTTTGATTAAGCACCATCTATATATTTCACAAAAATGGCACTACAAAAATAAACCGAATAGGCATTTCTCTGAAATCGTATGACATTACAGCAGTTAAAATACGAAATAAATGTCTGTCCTACCCGATCGACATGCATTTGGCAAGGTTGTTAGAGCGGTTGACTCCAGTCCCTGGGAAGGAAGGTACAATCATCATTTTTTCCATAGAATTTTCCATGTAAAGTTGTGCCTATATTCGAAAAAAGTAGACAAACACAACAACAAAAAACATAATGTAAAAGCTTATTTAATGGGCATAAATAAAAATTGATATTATAACTATGTAACCCCTACCCTCCCTTGTCCCACCCCTCCACACCCTCTGTGAAGCTCTGTCCTCGTCTTATATGATTTCTCTCACTTTAATTTAATATTATATTTTATACATTATTAATGTTTGTACCTAGACTAGTTTTCTATAATGCTGTCCTATAAACCTAACAAAGTGATGAAAAACAAAATAACTTTTCATTTAATTAAAGTGTCAAGCCACAAAGTAAACGCTTTCTTTGATAATTATATACTATTTTATATAAATAATTCTGTAAATTCATAATACTTCTGCTCAATAGTAAATATGTGTAAGTTTCCCGTTTTGGTTCAATATGTAGTGTACAGAATCCAAAATGTGAAAATAAAAATCAATTTGTGTTATTTATTAGTCCTTTACCTGATTCAAAAAAAATGTTGGTTTGGTGACGGCTTTGTATTCATATTACAATAACACCTCGCTAACAAAATGAACGCTCTTCCTTGGTTTCACTTACGACTCGTACGCAAAATTTGCACGAAGTTGGATTTTTTTTTATAGTGAATACCTCACAAGAGTCCCAACTGCTCCCGTCTGGAGCCAGTGAGACTATGGCATCCCCAATTGGGGTATGTTGTGAGGCTGAAGGTAAGTGGGGAAGGGAAAGAGGAAGGTGGGGAAGTACCTGGCTATTCAGATCTAGTCACTAAACACGGCTAAAGCCATTTGGAGCAACGTTTCAATTCTGAATGGTGGTCTTACACCAGGGCGATACTGGTAGTATCTTCCACTCTGGAACGTGCCGCAAATATACTATATATTATTTTAATTAATTAATTGTGAAATAACACAAATTAATCAAATAAAATTTATTTGCGCACGCCGGGTTCGAACCCGCGACCTTCGGAATGGCAGTCCAATGCGTTACCACTGGACTATGCCGACCGGATTGTTAAGTTCATCTCCATATTTTGTGACGCGGGCTGTCTAAGCTTTCCTATTGGCGGATGGAAGAGCAAACTACATAACGGGATTTAGATTGCTCTGTTTTAGATTGCAGGGAACATGCATTTATATTATTTAGGCTTTTAAAGCGAGGCGGCGGAATTCAAAGAGGAGTTGTATTGTGAAATTACTCCAACGTGGGGTTATATTCAGATTGGAATTAACTCCAGAGGGCAAATCTAGTCTTATTAAATCAATGGTGTTATCCCATTCATTGAACCATAGTTGCAATCACTCACAGAAAGACAGACTCAAAACCGAAAAGAGCATGTTTGATGATTGATTAGTACAGTAAACGATTGAAATTAGAAAATTCATTGCATACCTGAAATATTTCCTCTCCTCGGCCCTTCTCTGCGCCTCCCCCAACACCCTGTCTCTCGCCACAGCTCTGAAGTGGCCTCCCCTCTGCACGTAGATCTTATCCGATCTGTTGCTGAAGGCTCCATCTAGGGTTCCGTCGTTCGGTGAAGTCATCGGAGACGGAGATGAGAATGGATTGTCAATATGCCTCTCGTTGTAAGTGCTGACGTCAGAACCGAGACCATCGAGCATGGAGGATAGATCCAGCGTTGGTCGAGCTAAAAAATTAGAGCACATTTGGCATCTTAAATTCAAATACACAGAAACATGTAGAAATAATTAAAGGGATAGAATGGTATGTATGAGACGATGTAAAACTCAAGAAATGAGTACCAGAGTTAGGTGGTACACTTTCTCTGCCTATCTTGGGCAAATGGTGTGACGGTTGCTTAGTTTATTTATTAGTTACTTTTATTTGTTTTAGGTTTAACCAAGATCTGGGTTCTGACATGTGTTAAAATACAAGGAGTTTTGACGTCAACATATAGGCAACAAATACAATGATACCTTTTTGTTCTATCAGAGGCTTTTTAAACCTAACCTAGTACATTTTGATTATAACTGCCTGTGAAATTGAACAATAATGAACAGCAGTGAAAAATATTATGGCTTAAAAAATATATATTCATATAGATCAACAAACGCTGATTCTGAATATATAAGTTTTATTATATGTAGAATTGATAATCGCTATTTAAAAACGAATAAAACACCATGTCATTAAAACACACCGTTTGGTTAGTACTTTTAGCGATGGGTCGAATCTATCAAAAATCACTTGCATTCATCTATTTCAAAGCAGTCACGTCATTGGTCAGAATTAATTGATATCAAAGCAGTCACATCATTGGTCACAATTCATTTGAAAACTTAAATCGATTCCCAACTCCGAGAAGGGTCAAAAATATGTTGGATTGCTTGACAAATGAGATATTATGCCCGTGTGTACATTGTGTTATGTACTACCTAATATGATTTGATATGCATTTGGGATTACACAATGATTCTTTGCTAATTGTCAAATGTTGGAATGTTAGGTATTAGATATTAGCTGTTTATTTAGATTATTTTCTACCAACCGAAGAAGCTATGAGTATGTGAACAATTAATTAATAATAAAATATTTTTTTAAGGTTATGTGTGTATTTGTTGTGAAATCGGCCCGATATATAAATTGAATATTGTATTCGGTATTGTTTTAGTGTCCAGGTTTTTGTGTCTGTGGAGATGAAATTTTTTAAATATTATCTTTTATTGAAGAATGACTTCACGGAATAATGAGAAATATGAGGATATTCCAAACCCCCAGTGGGAATATTCAAGTATTGTATTTCCTTATAATTGGAAATAGGTACGAAACATATTATTTATTCAATTTAAATGTACATATTATAAATTTAACGTCTTATGAATCGCATTCAAATTCGTAGCCATTCATATCATTATAATAATACTGTGCTGCTATCTGCAAGTAAACAATAAACATCATTGCCAGTATGAAAACACTGGTTTTGGGTAGTTTCTAAGAGTTTCATTGGAAATTAATTAATTTATTATTAATATTTAATTTATCATATTTAATTTATTTTGCAGGGAAAACCGTTTAGTGGAGGAAAATGCGGGAATTATGAGCATTTCTTGATTATTATAAATAATATTTACAATAATTGTGAGAATGCACTATATTTCGTTTTCGTTCACAGCTTATTTTCAAAAAAGTCAATCTTTAAAGCCTGAATCAAGGAGAAAATCAAAAATGACTAGATAGTGAAATAACAATACTAATTTCAATATAATTTTGTTTCAATTTGGAGGTAAAGAATTTGTGGGGAATTTTAAAATTTCTTCATTTCTTGTGGATATTTTAGAACATATGAGCATTGGCAACCAGCTGGTGACTTTTGGGTTTCTAGAGTGCCAATATTACAAAAAATGGCATTATTGATGTTGTTGTAGTTGAAAATAATTTTTGTTTTTTTGAAAATATGATTTTTTGTATGAAGAACTTCAGGATATTCATGCGGCGCACGGCCAAACTGAAATTTCCTGGAAATCTTCATACAAAAAAACGAATTTTCGAAAAAAACTTGCTATGAGATTACAAAGGCAAAAATATTTTTGCAGGTGGCAATTCAATCCTATCAACCAGGAAGGTTTTTAAAAATGATTAATGATTAAAAATAAATAAATGCAAAATATAATAACTCACGTGGTTTGGCATTTCCTAGAGGTTTGATATGTTTACCAGTTGCAGGATCGAAAACACGAGGGCTCACGTCCCTTGTGTTTGCATTCTTGTCTCTCTTGCCATCCTCGTGGCGACTTTTCCGTCTTTTTTTTGGCTTGAGTTTACTCTCTTTAGACGACCCATTGTTATTGACTAAATCGTTGGGTTCAATTTCTAAATCTCCACTCAATGTGATTTCTTCCCCTTTATTGTATTCTTTGAGATAATCATCAACTTTTTCTAATGCACTCATACTAGAGACCGTTATATCAAAATCGGATCCTAAATCAGATCTGTGCTTTGAAGAGATACGTTTTTTTTTCCTTCTTGATGGACTTTTCTTTTCTCTATGACTGCCGCTGTGAGATCCACTTTTGCTATGCCTCAAGTTCTCTTCTGATTCGGTTATTCCATTTACATATGCTGATAGTGTTGCAATAGGGAGTTTATTATCAGATTTCTTTATTTCATTTTCCATAAATCCCATGATACCCTGTTTTATTTGTTGATGTATTTCTAATTCACCTTCAGCGGACACATTGATATCAGAATCTACCCAGGATCCGCGAGACTTTTGCACTCTTGCCGAACTGTCTTCAACTGTAATAAGGGTGGTTTGAATTCCTCCCTCGAGAACCTGAACATCCTCAGTCTTGGAAGATCTCCTCGATCTGTCATTGTGACCACTACTGTCCCTTCTACTTCTTTGAAAGGTAGCAGATGGAGACGCTTCATTGAACGATTTATTTTTGTTATGAACTTCCACTATGGCACTAGTCCTCTCGGGGGTTGTAACGGGTGATATTCGGCGTCTTTCCTTAGAAGCACTCATTGTTTAATCCTATCGTAAATTAAACACTAAAAAGCATTGCGCACTATAATATCTAATGATTTTAGGTATAAAAAAATCATAAACATTGCGCTAATATGCACCAATCTACAACCCCTGACATTTGACATTTAAAACCGCCATTTCCAAACAAACCGGGTAGAGCTTTTGTATTCTAACGACAGATGGTCATGGTAAGCGCGAATCGGGAAAATACAAAAGGCTATTCATTTGGCGGGTCATTTGAATCTGTAAACGACTTTCTAAAACAGTGATATTTGAAGGTAAGTACATACTTACTAAGAAAATAATTATGTAGGTAACTAATTTGTTTGTTTTTGTAAAAAAAAACGCTCTGCAATGCTCAATCAACAAAATGGAAAACATCATCCATCATGTTAATATTATTTCTCTTCTTCAGCAGATCTGTGCCATTATAATGAGGCGAGAATATTTATTTATATTTCTTATTATGGCGAGCTTACCAAGGTCGACTACATTCTACGCCGTCGATGAATAAAAGTACCTACTTTTATTATACCGCGACGATTTCAATTTTTGTGGCTCGAGGCAGGTTTTATTTATTAGGGAATTGTTAAAAAAAAAGCCTGAAACAAGAACAAAAGGTGCCACATTTTTAAGTTGGCACCTACATGATAAAATCATTTATTTTCTACAAGAATTATTATTAATATACAGTAAAACATTACCGATACATGATTATAATCCCATTATATTTATTTGTTTTACTGGTTTGGCTTTCAACTTAGGTGTGTAATTTTTTGTGCATAATGATATAAATAAGATTTTTCATAAAATTAAACATATTAAAAACTTGCGTTAAAATTAATCCAATTGTATTTACTTATGGTCATGCGCCATCTTTCAATAATCTTTTCACACAATCGCAATATTAACAATAACAAAAAACATTTCTTTACAAACCAGATAAGTACCTACCTGTGTCCTTGGTGTTATAATAATAATAATTTCGTCTTTCTACCTGCCATCGACAAAAGCACAATTTGAAAATGCAAAAGCCAACGCAAACGAAAATTCAGTGCCCAGTCTCAAAGACATATGAGAAAATAAATAAAAATTGGCGTCGATCACGGAGTTAAGCGAGTGTTTATGTCTTTGACCGAAATGAACTGACGCAATGATATTATATTATCACGCCTTTCAGCCGCACGGGAGAAAGTGAACAAGGTCCCTTTCTCCAATTCTATGAAACATCAGAGTTTGTTGACCGACCGATGAATGACGAATGAAACAAACATTTTATGGAAGAAAAAAGGTTTCGCCACAGAATTAAAATGTTTACGTTGTTTTTGGAGAAAAATACGAAAAACCAATTGTTATTTTAAGTTTAAAAAAATACATAAAAAATGTATGCTTATTATGGAAATGTGATAAAATACCAATTTTAGAAACAAAATTTAAATTCTGAATGGTGGTCTTACACAAAAGCGACATTGAAAGTATCTTCCACTCGGGAACGTGCCGCAAATGTGTATATATTATTTTTAATTAGTAATTTCTGAAAAAACACAAAATTAATCAAATTAAATTTACTTGCGCACTCCAGGATTTGACATCCAGCTTGTTAGTCAAGAGTCTTACCCTTCTACCGTGGAGGCCGTCATACATTGGTGGGACATTGACCTTACTTCGGGCACACTAAACCTGCTCACAGAATATTTCTATCATTGTATCTCTTCACTAGTGGACTGCACAAAAAATACCCTTTTTAGATCGGTTTCCAACAAAGAAGATATTTTATTTTATTATTTAGCTAAAGCTTTACAATCGCGAGTTTGCTTTAATTGATAATTCTAATTTGCAAGTTGAAAAGTGGAAAAAAGGAATCCCCTTTTGTGGCACGTTTATTAAATTAATTTAGTTCAATAATAAATTGTGTGAATAATGGGTTCCTTGGATGTACTATAAAGACATAGTAATATCAAATAAAAAATCAATACAAAAAATAACTCAAATCTAAATTGCTGCGTCATTGTAATGAGTCCATGTTTATTTTGAAATACATTTTGTCTGATGTTAAGGTATACTATTTTTAAACAAACATTTGTAAAGAATACGTTTGAACGCTGGATGGCATTTTTGGTCAAATTTACCCACATATGTACTATTGCAAACATGTTGTAAGGATAAAAACAGTTTTCATCATTAAATATGAATTCAGTAAACTTTTTGTATTTTAATGTGAATACCTCACAAGAGACCCAACTGCTCCCAACCGTCTCGAGCCAGTGAGATGTGAGAATATGAAGGAGGAGAAGAGATGTGTAGAGGTAGTAACTGGATATTCAGATCTGGTCATCAAACGCGGATTAAGCCATTTCAAGCAACGTTTCGATTCATGGGTTAATACGTCCGCCACTCCTGGACACATGAACCCCCAGTTTCCAACCCATCCCTCATACCTTTTTTCCTTTCCAGAACTTCCTCTTCTTCCTTTAAATACCCTCAATAAAATACCCTCCATGCAGCATCCACAAATACGACATAGGCCCTGAGGGATTTTTTTTCATCGGTGCCTCCTGTGTGGAGCAAATGTAAAAAAGGTACCTACCTACCTTTCTCATCCAGAACAATTTAGAAAGATCCTCGATAACTTAGTCCAGAGTCCAGAACGTTCTGAAATAAAGCAAAATCCCTTGAAACGTACTACAATGGCATCATGCGTTTCGTCACGTAGCTAACACCCAGATTCAAGTTCGTATGGCGTTACAAGTAAAGTTGCAAGAGCTTCCAGAAATATATGGGTGCATTCAGTACTTACTTGTACTAAAAATATAGAGTATAAGAGTACCTATTCATTACATTACATTTATTGTACATGTGCGTACAAGCGTAAACAAAAAGCTCAAAACAGGATAAAATAATACCTACACAGGGAAGGAGAGTCTGGCAATCACGAAAATAGGGTCAACTCGAAAGTGATAAATAGGCACCTACCGCACTTTTGGGAATAATGTAATCACTCTGCTTCCGCGGATACATTACGCAATCTGTGATTAATATGAGTAACTGGCGTAAACTAAACAGAATCTGAATCAATGACCTAGATAGCTTGCGGTAGCACAATACGGTGTTTTCACAGTTATTTTTTTAATTCTCGAAAAAAATTACGATAGTGAATGAATTTTTATTTCATTTTTATATAGATGAATAAATTTTCTATAACGATTTAAAACGTGCAATTTTCGATTTGCCGCCAAAACGACATGTTTTTAGTTGTAAGTTCGGTGACAGCCATCTTAAAAGACATTGGCGTTTTCTATGTCATAAGGACGTTGTAGCCAGTTCTGTTGGTAAAATTTTGGAATATGCGGTCTAAGATCGTTTTTGATATCACACGGATAAAGCTTACTGATATAAAATATTGCTAATTTATTAAAAATCTGTTCAAATTATTCGTATACCTGTTAAAATAGTGACTTCGTGTCTTTATCGAATGAGTTGACAGATTGCATAAAAAATATCAATAAAACATGTAATGTGTATGAGGATTTCGGAATACATGTTCATAAAAATACTAACACGTTTTCCAATATACTTGTAACCGTATCCAGTTTAAGGGCAAGTGGAGAGAAGTTACTGTGGTAAATCTATTTGATTTAACCTTAACCGCATCACTTAAGAAAAACTCACGTGGTTCTCACTGCAAATTATCTTATTAACTTCTCATGTAATATTATAATCTTACGACGCAAGGGTTTTACAATCACTGTCATCCAGCTGTTTTCGAAGGGTTTCTGGAAACAATCTATGAAAAATTTTGATTTCCAAAATTCTGGGAGTAAATAGAAATTCAGTCTTGATAATTTAAAATGCAATATTTCCCAAGTTACTGATAGAATCATGTAAGTTTTTTGGATCTCCGCAGGAAATCAGGATCCTGAATGTACAATTGATCAGGTATTAATTACCCCTGGAAACTGATTGTGATGTGGCCTTATACAGTCCTGACGCCCATAGACTTTTGTTTTATAAATGAAAAGGATTGTTTATTACTTACGTGCAGGGATTAGTTTTGTAACAATAGGTATAATATAAATAGGTTCAATATTCTATCTCAAAGAAACTGATGGAACGGTCGTAGACATCATTTTTGCTAACACATGAATGCTTTCAAGGAATGTTTGTAGCATTCTAATCCTGAAAATAAAAAAAAAAACAAAACAAAAATCTGTTAAAATGGCGACATAGGTGTCAGGGTATTAAGAAATGTGATGCTAGGCCAATAAGTGCAAGCCGAAAGATCATTGGTAATATACCATAATTCATAAGTATAGCGTTACGTTCTTTGACAAAATTTAAGCTTTTTACGTAATCAGACCTGATTAGCCAAGTACCTTTTGTTTTTTGAAACACTCTTATTATGTTTTATTGTGTAATAAAAAGTTAATTTAATAAGGTAATTTAAATACAATTTTATTATAATTCCAGGTTTTTCTAGCGGATTGACAATACTCATCACGAGTTGTGACGCAGAACGGAATTTTCCGAAGGTATTATTATATTGTTACTATTGGTCAATAATTTTATATTGCTTAATATTAATTAAATCAGTCAAGGACGCTATCTTCTTTGAAAAATATTTTTTGGTCTGCTGTGACTCATCCATTATTTATTCATAAAAAATATTGCTTACAAAGAATTTCTTACAGTTATGACACAACTATTGCTAGAATAAACACAAATAAGATATTTTATCTAAAATATATGTATTTACTTACCAGCTTAACGGCTCGTGACTTTAGGGTGTAGGTACTAGAGTTCTAATATAAAAATAATGGCATTATTGATTTTTGTAGCCGAAAACTTTTTTTTATTTTTTTTTTTAAATTTGGTTTTTTGTGCGAAGATTTTTAGGAAATCGGTGCGATGCACCGCAACCACTAATCAGCAACTATTGAAAAAAGATTTTTTGTACAGTAATATAACATACCATTTTAAAAATTACACTAAATAACTATTTTTTACATAACCTTGACTCTAGCAGGGATATTTAGGGTTGCGTAGTAAAAATTTGACTCGAAGATGGAATTGTGTTACTGTGGCATTCGAAAAACTGATGTGAGATGTAGATTTTCACGGAATTCATAAAATTGCCAATATTTCGAAAACTAACGACTTTTTACTTAAATTTTATTATGATAATCTGGTCCTTCGTAAGTTGGCCTCCACAGAAAATCAATAAGTTTTGGGACATCTGTGTATAAACGATATAGTGACCCCATAATCAAAGGTCGCACAATAATTAGTCAACTCACACAAATCTTAATTAAAAGTTCTCTAATTATTATTAATCACCACACACCAATAATAAACTGAATTACATAAATCTACCAAATATCCTTGCTTCCAACTAATCAACAACTTGAACTGAACCTGTCGAAATTAATTTAAATGTAGGTCAATATCAATATCACTTGTGAGAAAGGCGAAGAAAAACAAAGATTTTTAAGCCCTACTTATATAGATGAGCAGTAAATAAATAAATAATTTAGTTAAGCTTGCGTGTATGGGGGTGTTTTATTTTATTATTTTTATGTGTTATGTTATTCAGTTAACATTTTCAGTGTGTACTTATGGTGAAATTTCAAATATTATTAATATTTCTAAATCTTTTTGATAATGAATTGAAAAATTACACTCCTAGGTATTTATAATTGAATTGCCCAATTGTTTTCTTTTACATTTTGGAGTTAGGAGAAATGTCATTTGTCAAAGATCAAAAAAATTAAGGTTTCATTTACAATAATATATTTGCAATTTTATAATGTTGCATGGTAAAATTTGATTTGAATTTGATTCACCAGTTTCCCGCTTGTACTACGAATTTCCGTATACCGTGTATCGTCTTTAGTACAATGGTACTCGTACTAACTGAGCCGGTTTTTTAATCCTTCAGTACTTTCATCACATTTGTTCAGTTTGTATGTTTTCTGTGTATTTCAAATGCGCTATATACATATTATATTATTCGAATATGATTTTAAGTCCCTATAAATGCTGATTAATTTCAATCCATTTATTTTTCTAAGTAAGTAAAAAAAAAAAAAAAAAAAAAAAAAAAAAAAAAAAACTGTTCTCCATAATGGTATTATTTGTAAAACATTTATGTACTACAGATATAATAACTATTTTATTTATATATGTACGTAAACTTTTAAATGTCACATAGTTAATGTAATAACACTAATAACGATGTATGTAAAAGCCCAATGGGCGTTTAAATAAATAAATAAATAAATTATTTTTATTCAATTTTCCGTAAAAACAAATATTTTTTAAGAAACTAGATAAAATTGTCTTTCCATTGATAAAATGAAGATTACTATTTCTAAATAAGAAAATTTAAAATCAAACGTCAAAAATCCTGTCAAAAACTCTGACCAAATTTTTACTTAATTTTTTACTCCAATCGTAGAAAAATTGAGAGAACTCGATATTTCATAACAGAATCGTTTTGTATGGGGATTAGTAAGAAAACTGTTACTTCTCGTTTTAATCTCGTTCATGTAATAAAAGAAATATTTTTTTAAAGTTAAACGGATTGTTACGATAGCGGCGTAAAATATGAATGATTCATTTTGGCTATTTTATTAATGATATCCAGTATTAATATTAGCAAAGAATTATTATTTCTCTTTCTGACGCCAAAAAAATAATGTATTTCCGCATGATAGACAAAACTTTTATAAAATATGGACGCCCGGTCATATATGACCCTAAAACGCTGGAGGAGTTAAACAGGAACCGTGGTAGAAAATGACCGTAAAGCCGCATCCAGAAAACCAGTAAAACTGCGGCTCGGCGACTTTTTCTACTCAATGAGAGCTACTTATAAGGTTGACAGTAATTATAGGGGCGACAGTGACGAAGAAAAGTATAAAAAAGACGTCAGGCTGCTTTGTACTCTTTTTGGAATACGGCTAAACTTGTAATTTTTATAGAGTCACGATGAAACTCCATAAAAACACCAAAGTGCGTATGCAGCTGTTTAGCCTGCGATCATAGAATAAAGGATAATACAAGAAGCGCCTTGTGTGCGTGTTTCTTGGTCCAAACATTTGCCTAATCGAGGCTTATATTTCCAATACAAAACTGTATTCAAAAATTCAAATGGAAAAGATATCTACTCCATTAAGTGAGACGGAGTAATGGGATATTGAGCTGAATGGTGTTTCCATTCAAATTTGTATGGAAGGCACTTCTAGCCTGCGATCGATACGGGTTTTGATTTAATTTGTTTTACAAATTTAAAGGAACATTTTACAGAAATGGTCAGAAACATTATGCCTTACAAATTGTTGCGCTGCATGCTCCGTTCCTCTCAACCATTTTTTGGCCATGTGTGAAAGTGAATTTATTGGGTCTACCCATAAGCTACACCTTTTGTAATTTTTATTTTACAATAAATAATTTTTGATTTGATTTATAACAAAATAAGTAATGGTTGGAAAGAAGCACTCACCAAGTGGGAGAACCCAGTTCCAGGCATGAAAACATCACTTGTAGGTTTCGAGCACACAAATCGCAACAACAATTATAATATTGTACATTTCCATCAGTTTATATTTTTAAATACATCTCTTTGGATTTTGATTTAGTTTTCTTGAAAAACTAAATAAATAAATGAATGAATAAATGAAATAGAATCTTGGAAGTGGATATTTACTCACTTCCAGACATTCGATCGAGCTGAAACTCGGCAAATAGACTCGTTATCGATGGCAAAATATTATACAAACTTTTGGTGGCACACACGCACATACGCGCGCACACAAACGCATTGCTCTGAAATTGGATGAAGTCCCTGGGGAGGAAGGTTAAATCCTCAGTCAAACCAAAAAATTCAAATTTCAAATACTTCTATTGATAAAATTAGATGTATTTTAGTAAAAAACATTGTTTTTCACTTGTAGATTTTTTTTCTTCTTCTTCTATTCCTATCCATGTAGCTACAAAGTGGTGGTTACGCAGGTAAGAACTTTGAATAAAAGACATCAAAATAAAAACCTGCCACAATATTTCGGAAACGAACACTATGTATGAAAAGCATTTGTGAGAATCTATTGACAGGCTACCTCTTTGGAGTTATTTGTATTGACGTTGCTATTTTTAGTGTCCAGCACAGACATAGGAATTAATAGACGAGAAGATAATGGCGAGGGGTAAAATCAACTGTTGAAGAACGAAGGGCGTAAGGCTGACTGTGATTCGTCAATAAATCAATCTGACAGTAAATAGGCATCTCGCATTATAATATCACCATTTACTTCTTAAAATTAAAATCTGCTTTTGAATGAATAGACATTTTTACATGGGAGCGCAAATTACTCGCCACGTTATGAACAAATTTGCGAAGTCCAAATTCGGCAAAAAAATTCGGTTCTATTTTCAGAGTGGAATATTTCGTTTAAGTATTTAGTTAAGACACTTTTATAAATGTTCATAATTTACTTCCCAGCAACCAACCAGCTTTGTGTTTCGCGTCCAGACGTTTCTCGATGTGCTAGTATATGTTTCTAAAACTGGTCTATATTATACGATGTGAATATGCTTAAAATAAAGTAAAATAATGCTTACATATGGAATGTAATACGACAATTGGGTTTATTCTCTTTTTCACATCTATTTTTACAAGTTTTCATAGTACAAGTCAACATTTTGCCGTGTTATTTCGTAAAATGAACCGATGATGCCTCGACCATAGTTCGCACAAGAATGATGACGTCACGTTTTCAAATTTCACTTGAGGCCATACGCGAGCACAGCCGGTTCCAATGGAACCGGTATGGGGAGTGGGGATAATACGCTTTTAATCACTTAGGGCAGGTCTACTAATATTCATATGTCTATGGTGTCCAGTTGTATTTCTAAGAAAATGGTCACTGCATTCTCATCGCAAGGAATTTATGCTTTTGCATAAATAAACATTTCCAATTAACGCTCGTGTCCAAATAATAAAGCCTATCTAGCTGGTGACCTAAATAATATTATAAGTACTCAGCTTGTTATGAGTGTTGCAGACCTGCAGATATTGCCAAATCTCCGGCAGGGAATTCTTAGTCACTGAATGAGAGGAAACTGTACCAGCAACCTACGTGAATTTATACTTTCTATGCAAATTTATTTCGTGATATATCTTTATGATTAATACAGTGAATCAACAGTAAATATGTAACGAATTTCACATATTGTGCTGTAGAAATATTGCACAACTTCTAGGTACTAATTTTAGTTTGAAAAAAAAATCAACACGAAATAAAACTTTTTTACCATCTATATATATATATATATATATATATATTTTTTTTAAACTTAAAAAACGGTTTCGCTGAGAGCTGAATCTTCCTACCCAGGGATTGGAGTCGACAAGGCTACCAACCGAGCCAAACCCCGATTGGATATTCTCGGAATCAACAAGACAGACGCTCTTCTTGTTATAGAAGAAGAATAAATAGATAGGTAAATATGTAGATGGTGTGTGGGGGGGCACGGGAATGAACTTAGTAGAAATTTGTTGGAACAGATTTGAGGAAGCGCTGATGAGGACCAGGAAGTTGTAAGCCAGTAGGATTTCATTGGAGTACGGGGACTAAAATTCTCGTTTTGGAAGAATACGACAGATTCTGGAAATTTTTGAAAACGTTTCGCCATCTGTGTATCAGTAAAGATCTGGTGGGTTACCAGGGCATCCAGGAAGAGGAACTTTTCCAGAATCTGTCGTATAAGATGTTGATATTGTTATTATCAAAATTATTGTTAATGTTTGTTAATATTTTAATTTAGAAATAACATAACAATACTAATACTGTCAGCAAAAAGCCTCGCAGCTTTTCGTGGGTTATACCTAAATACGGTAAAGAATAAGTTTTAGATGTATTGTTAAGTGTCATAATGTAAACTAAATAAAAACATACAAAAAGGTATTATTATCGATAGGAAGACATGGCACAATCAAGTGAATCAAATACTTGAGTCGGACCATGTCAAGAGTCAGAATTATAGAAGAGTATGTATGAGACGATGTATAAATGTGAATGAGGCAAGAAGTGTGTGCCAAGACCGAGTTGTTTGGCGGTCCGTCCTCTCTGCCTACCCCTGCGGGGAAACGGCGTGATGGTTAGTTAGTTAGTTAGTGTTCATAACAAATAATACTTATTAATACCTACCTAATTATTATGATTATTTGTTACTATTTTGTCATCACGTTCGATTATAACCTAGTTCGATGCCTTTATAAATAACAAGCTGTAAACTTTTTGATAAGCAAGCAGATGTAGTTACTCTCGGCGGAAATAAAGTTAGTATTAGTTCTACATCGAATGTTAGGTAGAAATACACAAAGAAGCAATATTTAGTACTACAGGGTTTTCCAATAAGAGGTGTTATTTTGAATAGCCCGCTATTTCGGTTGGTGTTACTTTTGAAGCTGTCATTGTCATTAATAAAAATGAAACAATACACGCTTCAACAACGCATTGAAATTATTAAAATTCACTTGAGTGAATCAAATGCAAATCATCTCGAGTGATGGGGCCCATTTCCACCTCGGTGGCTTCGTCAACAAGCAAAATTGTCGCATCTGGGACTCGGAAAACCCAAGAGTTATTGTTGAAAAGCCTCTCTATCCTCAACGTGTGACTTTTTGGTGCGATTTATGGTCTGGCGGAGTCATTGGACCTTACTTTTTCGAAAATGAGGCTGGAGCAACAGTTACGGAGAATGGATTGCGCTATTGAGAGATGATTAATGATTTTTTATGGCCGAAATTGGATGGTATTGATCTGGACAACGATTAATTTCAACAAGACGGCGCTACGTGCCACACAAGTAACGAAACCATTTATCTTTTACGATTGAATATCAAAATAACACCTCTTATTGGAAAATCCGTAGTACTATCTTGAATGTTACATAGAAAAACAAGAAGCGGTAAAAAGTTAGTTCTAGTATTACATCGAATGTTACGTAGAAAAACACATAACAGCTATAAAATTAAATACAATGGAACTAGTACTTTATCGAATGTTCTACAGAAAAACACATAAGAGATATAATAAATAGTAATGGTGCTGTACTGTATCCGATATTATTAAAAAATACACAAAACGTCAATAGTTAGTACTAGTACTACATCGAATGTTACGCAGAAAAACATATAACAGCTGTAATAGCTATTAATTGTACCTACTAGTACTATATCGAACAGGGCCGGCCCTAATTATTAGGTATTTAATAATATTGGGATGATTTGTATTTTTGTATAGAACCCTTTTTGTGAAAAACAATCTCATGGGCGATGTGTTAGGTATTATCAGCGCCTGGACGCCTTGGCAATTCGGCCCCCGGGGCGAACTGCTCCAATTCCGACGGCCAATAGGGCCGGCCCTGATATCGAATGTTACGTAGAAAATCACATAACAGCTATAATAGTTAGTAATGGTACCTACCGTATCGAATATTACATAGAAAAACACAAAACAAATATAGTTAGTACTAGTACTATATCGAATTTACGTATAAAACACAAAAAAGTATTTAATTTATATGGATGATACCTACATGGTAATTAAGTAGCGATGAGACGCGATAATTATTTAGAATCGGTCCAAAGTTTTAAGTCTCCCGTTTAGAATTTATGTCCTCTTAAAATAATACTATCCACTGTAGGTATTTGTGTCTTCGCAGCTTGAAGTTAAATAAAACATTTTGAACCAGTTTTTCGAAACGTGTTTATCTGTCACCGTCATCTTAAAAAAACAATATTAATGGCAAATTAGCATTTAAGTTTTTCGCTAATTAGCAGTAACACCCGTTTCGTCTAGCTTTGACATTCAAACTATAGCAATAAATTTAAGAAATAAAACATGAAGTATTTATTATAAATCATTTTTGTCATAAAAATACAAATTAATGTATAATTCTCAAAAGGGAAAATTTGTTTTAAAAATCATAGTTGATCCGGCGTTGCTTGATTTTTCTCTACTTTCAATAAATATAATGTCAAACATCCCAGAAGAAATTCTCTAAATGATAGTGAAACCCCTATCAAACTCCGTTGCATAGTTTAGAAGAACTAAGCGCACAAACAAACAGACGAGAATATTGAATTTGTTTTATACTATTTATAGATACCAATGTGTTGTAACAATTACTAATTTACTAAAAGTTTATCAGGAAACGGCCTGTAATCCCGTTTTTAGTTCATTATGATCTGGGATGTTCCGGGATGTTTCCGAACTTTCCAGACTATTCCCGAACATTCCAGAATGTTCCTGGATGTTTTTTAATGTTGTGGAATGCTGTGGAATACTCTCGAATGCTCTGGACTGTTCTAGATATTTCTAGAGGGTGAAACTTCCAGCCCTTATATCTTCAAAAGTACGCCTTTCAGGTAAAAATGGGAACTTTTTTCATGGATGGAGGATAGAGGGCTACCACACTACATAACTCCTTTGATCGTACCGGGACTCGTTTCCGAGTTTTAGCGACACGCACATTGTAAACGGATGTCTTTTGCGATGCCTGAACACCTCAAGGGCCCTTCAATAAATAATTAATTAATTAAATAAGTAAATATCTTGGATGTTTTTGATTCTATTTCAGCATGGTTTTGCAGTATATATAGGGGTAAAGTAGGTATGTGTGTACAGTACAGCAAACAGTTGATCAAAACTTATAAAAGTACATATTTCGTTCGTGTTTTATGGTTTACAGACGCAAGTGCAATCGCTGACATTTATATATAATTTTCATGCAAAATAATTTTGCTCCAACCACCAAGTTATTGCACTTGCAAATTCTTTCCTTGATAGAACGACCAAGAGCTTCAGGAGAAAGGCGAATATATGGAAGCGGCCTTGGGCAAATTCCCAAAGCGCTGTAATAGCGCAGGAGCTCAGATATAATAATTATATTCCTATGTGATTTACTGTAGGGCACTCGCGGATCGAAATGCTTATACCTTTAAAAGTATTATACTATAAGCAGTGTATATAGTATAATAGTCCCAGAGAGAGGTTGTATGTGACTTCATCATTCTAGTATATTCTGTCTTTTTCGTTTTCATACAAGACGTGTGAGAAGAATTTTTGTATGTACCTAAGCATTTTAGGACTATCGTCAATTACTCTCTGGAATTACTGTATGTTACCTGCCTACTGGATAACTGGATAACAGCATAAACTCCAATCTTGGAAAAAACGATATCGACCATTAGTTGCAGGGTTATGTTGATTAGGAATATGAACAGATCATCTAAAACCGTTAAAAAAACCTTTCAGAGAAGCATAATTTTTATTTTATTTTTTTGTAAAGTTGACGATTTGTTCCAACTATATTTTTCAAATGAGAACTTCGTTTTTATTAGAACCATGCGGGGAACAAGAGGGCAGTAAAACTCATATTCTAAACTTTATCCATTTATATAAAAAATTGTGTCCGAGGCACCCGTGGAGGTGGATTTGATTTTTGTACAAATCTACAGATTTGTTCAGAAATTGATGAAATTTTGCACAATTGAACTTCAAAATAAGAGGAAGTTCACTGTCTATATCTGATTTCAAAACAATCTGCTTAAAGCTCGGGGGGCAACGTCGGGGACTTCAGCTAGTAAATATAAAGTTTTAACACTTCATACAGGGTGTCCTGGGAAAAAGTTCTCAAACTTCGGGAATCGTTATTTTTCTATGGAAGAGTCATTTTAAAAATTGGTACCGAGGTGTCAAAAATTCTGTCAAGTGATAATGTAGATTCCTACCTTTATTTTGATATTTTTTTACCAGAAAATTATCGTATTTCTATTTTATGTTTAAATTGCGAATTTATTTTGTTTAAATTTCTTAGTAATAATCTTGACAAGTAATGTAAGAATTTTTATTTATATGAGTCTACACTTTTTCTATTTTGAAGAAAGCGTTATTTATTAACTAACTAGATTTAAAATAGTACAATTTTAAAATCCTACTTTTTTTTACTACACAGGTAGGGTACATCTTTCTTGCTACACTAATGGTAACTAGAAGCTACGCGGAGAAAAATTAGTTTTGCTAATTTATTTAGAAAAATTGCAAGAATGTTCGATGACATTTATAATATTTAATATCGCAAATTTATTAAGAATCTGTTCAAATTATTCGTAATACGGTTAAGAATGGGACCTTGATAGGTTTCCCAATAAATACCCAAATATTTTTTCATCTTGTCACTATATACCTACTGCCAAGACAAATATGGCATGTGCATGATCACGTGTTCCCATGTATTAGAAATTCACTAAAAAATTATCAGAAAGCGGCCTGCAATCCCGTTTTTAACCGAATTACCAATAATTTGAAGAGATTTTTAATAGCAATACTCATTTTTTTCCGTGTACTTACATAATAATATTTTTTACTTCGTCACTCAGGCATCAATCTAACGAGTATTATTTTCTCTTCCTTCTATCAAAATATCAGTCTGATATGTTTTTGTATTGGTTTTTCGATATTTATTTTTTTTTTATCGTAAAGAAAGTCATATTGTTTTGTTATTGGTTTATTTTCATATAAAATGTACATATTTTTCTTTACATTTTTACATAAACAATACAGATTACAATTATATAAACATCATAAAAAATATTTCAATTAAAGATTATATAATATAAATGATTAATAAAATGTATAAATTCAAAACCTATCTGGTAGTGTTAATCATCTTAGATATTATTGAGATTTCATCGAATCAATAAAATTAATCTTACGTAGGTACTTACAAAAAAATTACACAAAAATATTTTAATTATATTATGTAAAAACTGTTCTGAATTTTATTCCCATCGCGCCATAGGCACTTATTTTGTTCCCTACACCAATAAATTGAATAAAACTTTATAACATCGGCGGGACAGTTATGGATAGATTTGTTATCATTTACCTGATAAGTGATTGGGTATTTAGTAATATGTACAAGTTAGAAGTAGGTTAGTGGTAGTATTATATAGGTCGGGATGCTCTCGGAAAGGAGCTCGTGTTTCCGAATTAACCCCAAACTATAAGTTCTTACTTACTTTATTTTGGTGTAAATACGAGTACCTACTACCGCAACTAGAACAATAACTTTGTTGTTGCGAATAACTATTATCAAATTAATAAATATTAAAAATCTTAGCTACGTCCAAACTCACATGAGAAAGAGACAGCCTAATTTAAACTTATACCATCTTAAAGCATTAATCTCATTTACAGAAAAATCCTTATTTCGACTTATTAAATATTGCTTAAATTTCATTATTCGTTCATAGAACTTACAATAAATATATCATAGATATATGGGACCAAAAATCACCAACTTTCAGTGGAACTCTGTTTTCGAAATACCGGCAATGTCATCGGGAAGAGATCTCGCAACGGTGGGAAAACCTGTAAACGTGGCTGCAGCTAGACTAGCTAACAAGACAAGCACAGCCTGTACCGGCTAGACTAGCATAGCTGCAGCGGCAGTAACCAAATCCCTCTTCTCTGCTTGCGGCAGAAGGATGGCGGGTTTTCCCACTGCGGCGAGAGCGAATAGCCGCTGCTACCAGCTACTCGTTCCTCGACACCACGAACAAAGGCTGTTACATGATGACGACTCCTTTTTGCCCGAGACACGTCAAGAGAACAAAAACGGCTCACACCTATTCGTCAGCAAAGAAAAAACACTTTATACTATACACTCGAATGCTAACAATAGCCTTAATTTTACTTATTGTCTTATTATAAACCATCGAGCGAGATTCAGAAAATTACCTTTCGTGTACCGCATCGAGGTTTCCCTACGAGTAAATAATATTAATAAAGCTAGCTCTACTAAATGTAAAGCCGGCGATAAATAAGAAAATAAATAATTACGTCTTAATTCACTTAAGTGGTCGCAGTCACCAGCCGACATCTGTCGATTAAAAGCTTTTGAGATCGTGACCAAACATATCACGATGCTCCAATACGAGCAGAGTGCGTGCTTCTGCTGACTGCCGACTGCTGTGCCGGGTGTCGTGCGCAAACAAACCCACGAAGCCAACTCACTGCACGTTGCATACTGCAACTGCGCAAGAGTTCGCCATAGATTAGATATCGCTTAATTTCTATTCAGGAAATACGTTCCATCGGCAAAGTTTACTAAAACTAAATAACATTAGATTAGCTAGGAATACCTCCGTTTTGACGAAGCCGTAAAACGCTCGTGCAATCAAGCAAGAGTTGAGTTGAATAATTATTTCAAGGTCTCACAAACAACATTCCCGTTCCTGACGATGAAATTCGACAGCCGCGGGCGATGAGCGCGTACAACCAGCCGCAGCGAGCGGCCACACTCGGTGTAGCCACTCGCCAGCGAGCCATTCGAAAATAACTATCAAACACGACAACTCCGCGTAATCTCGCGATTGGCGAATTCTTTCCGACCACGACATTTCGCGTGTTGCGGCTTCGGCAAGATGGCGGCTCCCAACCACCAACTACCAACGTAGTGCGACGCCTTACACTCTTACAGGCAGTACGGGTGGCAGAACTGGTACACGAGACGCTGACTTCTCTCCGTTTTCTTCATGATACCCTTTTTGTAGTACTGGCGGATAGAACGCGACAACTTATCGTAGTTCATAGCCGGCCTGTTCTTGCGCTTGCCCCAAAGGCGGGCCACTCGCACTGAATCCTCAATCTTGAAGACGCCCTTTCCTGTTGACAAAAAACAATGTTACAGTATACTCTTCGCATTTTAACTATGAAAAACAATGCATATCGATCACGATGCTACTGAGAGCATGTACAAAATTTGAAGGTGGAAAAAATCCATGGAATTCCAACCTTACCTAAACGTTTATATTGTTCTCGTTATCAATATTTAATTATTACTTTTTGAATGGGTTAAAAGTTAAAACAGTAGAATTTTATGTGGTGTGTGGCGCAGGTGATACGTATTGAATAAACGATAATCAGAGGTCATAATGTTGGAAACCTACTGAATATTGTACCACCTTTGACTCGTTGTACTCTCGGCTAATCTAATCTAACTATAACAAAGGGTAAGCAATATCTGCATAATATACCCATATAAACCCATTTTTAAATTAAAGATTAACTTTCACAATTTCATGAGAAATTTCTTTTTAGATTTCATCAGAGGTCATAAGTCAAAATAAGTAGAAAAAAAGTACGTAAAATCTTTTCTTAAAAAATGTAACATGAACTTTATTTATTCATAATTTATGAAAGCACCTTTTGAGATTTATATTCTTCGGGCCGCTAAATACTATTTTATTTAATATTATTTATTGCAGACCCAGTCTAAGATTTATCATGATATGTATTTTATATCTTATATTATCATATAACAATTTATTGTTTGCGAAATGATTTCACGGCATAAAAAAGAACTGAGTAATGATCGGTATTACCCTGGTTCTACTATTCCACTTTAAATTTAAAAGCGATAAGTCAAATGTTGCATTTAAGGCGATGCCATACGTAGTAATGCAAAATCATGTGTTTTTGGTTTGAAAATTTGGTCGCCTAGAAATCTTTCAGACGCTTTAATTAAATACTGCGAGTAGAATACATCTTGGCCTTTGAAACGATCGAGTATTTTTTAGATAAGTCTTTTTATAAGCCCAGAAAAAAATAATGTAAAGGCCTATGAAAACTGTTTTAAAGTTCAAAATCTCCTACTTACGAACCCATTTTTGGTTATGATTTAATTGTATAATGTGGCAAATTAAGTTATTTATAAAATGATCGAAAAAAATTAAAATATTTATGCCTGAACATCCACAAAATAAAATAAAATCCACTTTTTGGCCATGTTTTTTTCTTGCATAAATCAAAACAGGCGGATGGTATTAAGCGGGAATTTAAACCTTATCGCCATCTACGTAAGGGTTGTTATTGATAGCGACTGAATTAAAAATATTACACGACGTAGTGCATCGCCTTAAGCTTTAAATTAATATTCCTTTATTATCTACGAGATACGAAACGTTATCCATTAAATAAATTAGTCGTCAATTCACATTGACGTTTTTTTGTACGTATAACTTACTTTTGGCTAATCCATGCTAAATCATAAACTTAGATTTTGGAATAAATAATTAGACGTCACACCGAATTAATAAAACGAGCATGATAATACGAAAGGTTCACGACTGAAAGGGTGTAATTTATATTTATCAAAAGCTACACAAACAACACAGCGAACAAATATTATTCGATGACGTTTTTTATTACTATCACAGTGATAACGATAATGCGAGACAAAATATAGCTGCCTTCTACCAGTTATATTTTATTTGAGTTAACGGTACTGGGGGGTACGAGTATTTGAGATTAAAAATTAATATTTACAAAATTCTGTGTATGTAAATACGAGTACCTACTTAAAATGAAAGCAGCCAATGTGTGTTTCTAGTGGTATTGTCTTTATTATTTGACTCTTTGAATATTTACAGAGAAAACATTCCCAGGAAAATACTAGCATCTTTATGAGGTAAATAATTACTTTTCGATTGGATAAGTAGGCAACTTTATTTATTCAATCAATGTGTACTTTGTAGAAGTAGGAACAAACGTGGTTTATTATTACCAGTTACCACGTGATATCTTAGTGTAACTGAGTTACAGGCTAAGCCGGTAAGCAATCGACATTAACCGAGTGATGTAAAACACTGCAGAAAATTAATTTCGCTATAGTAAGGTAACGGTCTACAGCTTAGCCCAGTGTGGTTCTTTTCGATTGCTTACCGACCCGTGGGACGACGGGGTTAGTTATATTTGCTGCTGAACCTTCGCAATGAAAATGTTAAGTGGACAGAACAGAGAGATAAGGAAACTTATCTGAGATAAAGTTAAATAAATTCTACGAAAAATGTTTCTATATTCACATACGTCATACAATTTTTATTGGGTGTTCCTTTATATGCGGGACCAATTTCTTCATTGCGTGAAAAAACCTTTTTTTCAGAGTTTAGAGACGTAAATCGTTTTTGTAAAATCTATCACTTTCTATTACTTTGTTGATCAGCAGAAAGCAGTCATAACATCAACAAGATAAGCAAAAGGCGAAAACCAATAAAATGCATTGATTTGTCCATATGTGTTGTTTACTATCAAAAAGCTTATTATTTTTGTTGATTCCATAATAATATTGAGTCTACGTTGATAGCAAACATCGAAGGATCAAAGTACGAGTTTATTGAATAAGGCGAACAATGAACCGAATAAAAAAATGCCCGTGTAATACCAGTTACAATTTTTAAATATTTTTACCGCTTTTAACACATATTAAAACCGCATCGTCACCGATGCGAATTTTAATACAGGCATACCCAGCAAGACGCCCCATCTCTACGGTCCGGGAAGTGGCCATCTTTGACTCTTCCCCCGCATCCATTAGACTCTTCATAGGAAGACTTTTCTACCATAAGAGCTACGAAAATAATATGTCTGTAATTACCTCTGTCCAGCCAGCGGATGGCAGATCCGTGGAGCTGTGGAGAGGCGAGGAGTTCTTTCAGGAATTGCCATAAGTGTATGTGAGATCCTCCCTTCGTGGGAGCCTTTACGGCTGTTGAGACCCCTGGGGCCTGGATTCCGTTGCCAGCTGGGGTGGTTTCTTCCTCTTCGTCTGTTGGAGAAAAAAAATAAAATTAGAGAATAGTTCTTTATGTTGATCAGGTATTTAAAGAGGTGCCCATTTTTTTTCTTATTTGTTTGATGTCGTTCGCCTGAAGCATTAGTGAGTTGAATTTGAAAGATTTACATTATTTAGATTAGTTTAAATACAAAATAAATGCAATATTCGATATATCATTTGACATGGAACGAGATTTTCATAGTATAAACAATACAGTGTACACAAATAAATATTGTAATATCCATCGTACCAATGAATATTTTAAATATTTTTCACCAACAATGTATGAAAAATCTTTTTTTAATATTTCATTTTCTGTAAGTAGTATTTTACAACACAAAAAAATTATAAAAAACACCTGGTTTTTGTAAAAAAACGTTGATATTAATATATCAATTTGATGACATTAATTTGACTCTACGCGCGTGTCAATATGGAGGAGTGACGAAGTTCCAAGATAGATTTATCACGTATTTATCAAGGTTATCAGATGCCCCCTAACCTTCCTCCGACCCACTATCGAGTGTAAATATTCTATACTGAAATATGGTACGACGTAAAAAAAATGTTCACAACTAAACATAAAAAATATAGATACTTTGTTTGCCAAGATGGTGATAACTGGTATTATAATACCTAATTCGCCATTCGATATTAATTTAAAATTCCATCACTGCAATTTAACACTAATACATACATTTTATTTGATCTTACGTGGACCAATAGATTTATTTAATGTTCTTATACATCGAATTAATCAGAAACACGAGAAATGCGATGTGGGCGTGATCCAAGTTTGACCATTCTTTGCTTAAATTTAAAATGTAGACATTATTTTGAGCATCATTATGAATTTTTGATTTCGATTAAATGCAATCGCGATATACGATATCAAGCCGTGTAAGAGAGACCGAACCATAGCATGAAAAGGTAGTAAGTCGTGGCTACAGTAGGTTTCTTTTAAAACGTCATTGAATTCAATTCTAGGTTGTATTATCTATCTGTAGGAACGTAAAGCACACGATAATTTAGTTGGTCTAAATTATTATCATAAACTTTGTAACGATTCTTGTCACTGTCTTAAAATAACTATTTTTATTTTATATTTGCCTTCAAGTATTTTACTTTTCAAATACGGCAAAGTTATTTGTTTTCGGCAACCACGCCATCTTGTACGAATCGATATTTAATTAACATTATTTATCAAACGTGAGGATTTTAAATCTAAATAAAAAAACACATTAACATTAATTATCACGCAGACGTGAATTTAAGTAGGTACCTATACACTAGATAGTTTGTAGGACTAGACGTATGAGTGTTGATTATATTTACTATTTGCTTCTTTACATCTACATATATCGTTGATCAAAGATTGTGTTTGATAAACTGGCATGAGATCACTCCTAAGAAAGCCTATTTTTTTGAGTCACTCATTTAAATTTTTATTTTTCAAAAGCTGTTATCAAAAAGCCAGGGTCTGCTAAAAAGATGTGATGAGCACTCCAAAATTGTTGGAAGTAGGAACTAGATTGTTTTAAAGTCTTTCCCGTCCACTTCAGTTTATGTCAATCAATATTGTAGTCGAATAGCATAAATATTTTTACAGTCCTGACTCAGCCTCGCACGTGAGAAGATTTAACAATTTGGAGAAGGCGAGTCGTGAAAGAATTATAAATATAACAACAAAAAAATACTTCGCATTAGCACTGCGAAAATATTAACCGCATTTTAATAAATTAACCGCATTTCAATCTGATATCACTAGACTCCGCACAATTTCGTGGCAGGTTGCAAAAAATATCCAACCTCATCTATACAATTATTTTTAACGGTTTTTTACAACTCACTCTATTTTTTTAATATGTCGTTGTTGTATTGAGGTATTCAGCTATAGACGAATTAAGTCGACTAACCAAAGCAAATGTTTAACGGAGAAACCTTGGCTTATTGCATTTCTACAAAAAAATCGGATGCGTCATTTGATAAAACTATCCATTACTTAATCTATCTATCTATCAACTTGGTATGCTCTTTATCCTGGGAATATTTTCGATTCAACAAATGGCAAATTTACCTTGACCTATAATGAAATCATCGCGATCAGCATCACAGCGATTACACGAGTTAGCCCTATCAACTTTTATGGTTTAAATTACCTCTTATCAAGACTCCGCGAAAACTTGTGGTTTTATATCAATATACAAGCAACGTAATGGGATCGGAAACAAAAAAAGAAACGTGCAAAAAGATTTTGTTGTATTGTCAGTTTTCTTTTTTACTTTTAGTGTAATTACTCTTGATCGGAATTATGAATTCATTATTTCAAAAATTTCGTAAACTTATTAATTGATAGCGTGAAAACATGCTTTGACACTGAATACAAAATGTGATCTTATAATAAGTGACACCAAAAAGGGTACACCGATATTCATATAAAATCAGTTGACTTCAAGTCAGCAACGTTGGCCATGTTTCCGATGTTGGTAGTATTATACCGATCTCTACGGGATTAAATGTTCTGAAAACAATGCAGTAAACGCCAATAAGTCGATGGGTTTAGCAATGCCGTGGTAGTTGTTGAGTTACGACTATGACGAACACTCGTCCTATATGTCAAGCGGTTACCGTGCCAGTGAGGTGACATTCCCTGCGTGGACGTGATCTCTTAGTGATCAGGGCTGGATGCCAATTCTCCCTGAAAACTTGTTTTTCAGGAACTGAAGCACAAAAAATAGCAAACTATCGTATAGAACAATGCACAGAACGAGGCATGTACATTAATTTTACTTCCAGTTTTTAACATCGTTAAATAGGAAAACAACTTTTCAGAAACAAAGTTAAACTTAACTGAACCTGCGTATAATTAACCAAGTTGTAAGAGACAACTAAGTTTCAATTCAAATTTCCACTCTTATTTTCATTCAAAATGGACTCGTTTCTCACCTTTAAAAAAATCAAATTGTCATTGAGGCCTTTAGGTGGGAACTTTGGATCTCATGTTTTTGGTTGTCCTATTCTAAAAAAATTCCATATTTTTAACAACATGTTTCTGATATTTCCTTTACCTATTTACATGTAACATCTCTCGTTAGTCTCAACGCAATAAACTTTAAAAACATTGGATTATATTCGCTTTAACAATACTGAAATTAGAAATGCCATTTTTATCGCACTTCTAATCGACAGCCAAGAAGACCCCTGAAGGGTGAAAGCATAAAACAATAATCAACATAAGATGACAGCAATACAAAAAATGTGAATCATATTTAAAATATTATCCATTTAGAATCAATTCAACCTTGGATTTGCCACAAAAGCTTTGTTTGAATTCTCCTTTCACCTAGAACTCGCTGGTAAAACTTTTATTTATTCTGATTTCAAACCACTTTAGTCACTGTAACAAGCCACATAAAACTGGATTGTAGTAAACTTTAAAATTAATTATGCAGAACTAAACGCTGTATTATTTTATAGTTTAAATTCTTTAATTCGTTTTCGAGACTAGAGGTCCTATGCTATTATATTACAAGGTTATTTCTATTCAATGAGTTTCTATATAATTCAGTATATTAGAGAATATTCAGTACATAATTCACCTTTCAAGAAATGAAAAATTAACATGTTTTAATTTTGAAAAAAAAAACGTACTAATCCTTACTGAGTCTTGGTCGACCATAGATCAAAATAATTCTTGTATATATCACTTATTTCGTATCCAGTTCTTCGTTTGGATAAGTCAAGTTGTAGTTAGTTCAGCTCTGAACGAATGAAAATATGCAAGTACCATTGTCCATCGACATATCTCATTGCGTTTTTCCTTAGAATTGCCTCGGAATGAGAGTGAACCACAGTTAGAACCTTGTCCGAATCAACTGGTGACTTGCTCCAGACAACCAGCGACTACGTGACCCCTCTCGACGGGATATGAAACTGCTTTTTTGCGAGAAGCGTTGATTTATAAGGAGCAAGCGTAATACAGATGGTATGATCTCGTATAGAAATGTCAACCACTGAACTACATTGTGCACAAGAACTAAATGAAAAAATAAAACTTCAATTACCGCTTGGGGCCATAGCCGAGCTTTTCTCAAGGCAATCTTAACACTTCTCAGTATTCGTCAAAGATAATTATGGTATACCTCAAGGCCTTGCGGCGGGACCTAAATTAAATAAATAAAAGTGCAATTTACATTTGACGATTAATATTTTATACAAAAACAAGGTTTCACGTTCTGTTGCATTTTGTGTAATAATCGTGAGCATTGATTTCAACGTTAAACGAATCGAATATTCTGGCAATTGTATTTGGTAAAAGATAAACGATAATTTTTCTGTATTTTTGGAATAACTAATAAATTGTAATACTTAATTATTGAAGACAATATTAGCGATTCTAAAACTTAAATTTGACACAGAAAAATATGTCAAAATGTGCGATGAGTAAATAAAGATAATGTTGGTATTTCTAATTCGATAGTTCTTATTCGTAGTTCTTATGATACAGTTAAAATATGACCAAAGGAGATAGGGTCCCATTAGCTCAGTTGGCGTTCCGGCAAGACGAGGGTCCTGGATTCAAGTCTAGATGTGACCGTATCTTTTTCTGATTTTTCTGTGAAATTTTCGTTTAGGAATCGCTAATATTGTCTTCAATAATTAAATATTATTTCTTTTTACTTTATATTTTCAGGTACCAAAACCTTTTTTTGAAACGTAATGTTGGCCTTAGATTCCTACAAACCTAATCTCGCTATCATATAAAAGGATTATTGTTTCAGCATATCTTGAAATGCGTGTATTCATATTGACACATAGTCGCAATTATGTTTTTGCAATAGAGATAAGATAATGAAATATTTATTCAATAATAGCAGATTACAGATATTTTCCGAACGCCAGCGCCAACGCCTGCCAGGAGAAACTGCGATGTACATTAAGACGCATTCGGATCAAAGAAAATTATTGGCAACTCAATCTCGGAGTTTGTCTGATTAGTATGATTTTGTATTTTTCATTTTAATGGCGCTGAATTAACAGTTCCAGAATAACCTGTCAGAGACGGATGCTTGGCGTTTTATTCCATATCGAAGAATCATGAGGTTTTTTGCCGATGAAAACTTGCTCCAGTATAAAACGAGTATTTACAGGCAGTAAAAAGAGATGGCTGTCATTTGAGGTATATCTAAATGACTTTTGTTTAAACGTAATATTTTGAATTGATCAACATATGTTGAGATTGTGTGTTCTATGTTTTCTCAACAACCAGAGAAAATTATACAATTCGATTTAAAAATACGTCAAAGGAAACATTCTGTATGGACAAATGATTAACAAACCTTCACTTGCTTCTTCGGTGCTTGAGAGGGTGGAAACTGAGGGGACTGTTCCCCACCCACCTCCTCCCACCTCACTCTCCTGCCGGGCTGCTTTCCATATCTCCAGTTGGGCGAATAGTGTGCTTCCAGCCTGTAAAAAACACATTATTATCACCAATTCTACGTTGCACAAACTTCGCATGACATATTAGTGAAATTGATTTCTTGTGCGTTTGTATAACATGATTGTAGTTATTTTGTTGAATACCTACGCTTTACGTGATAGCGACAATCAAAGAATTTTGAATGTATTGTGTGTTATTTTGTCAATTTTTATGTGATATTTTAAATAAGTACTCCTTTTATTGAAAGCAAACAGCAGATGTGCCGCCTGAAAGATAACGTTTCATAGAAATTTATCATCGGCAGTTTGAAGGAATTTTTTCGTCTATAAATCTATTCAGTCGATGACAAGGGGCCTTTCAAACATTGTACATCCATCGGGACTATATCTTACAAACGCCAGAACAAACATCAGGTACAAGGCTGAGATGCTGGAGATGAGATCATTTCTAAAATCACGTATTGGTCCATCCGACCATCGCAATTACCTATAACGAGCTATTGGCCAAGATATCTTCGAGCGTAAATTGAGAAGTTTTCGGTACGTTCACCTCCTAATTTGGAAAAAATATATGAACCTTCCGAAGAGGATAATGATAGTTTTTAAATATGCTGCTGTTATTTAACGCATACAACAAGAAATCAGTTACGTAGGCTAATATCTATCTTTTATTTTTATTAATATTTAAAAAAAATAATTAAAAACTGGAAAACATTTTAACCGTATTTGATAGGGTATCCACGGGCTTTTCCAAGAACTTCCCGGCAGAATTTTTTTTTTCTAATTATTAATCTATTGAGGAACATGACTTTATACACGGTGTTCGGAAACTCAATGTGTAGAACAGGCTTTACGATTTATATCACTTTTTTTCAAATTTTCCCGTAAAAGTTCATGAGAAAAATACCAGTTTCGTACAAAAAAAGAGTCGGGGTCCGCCCGTATAGTGAATTTAGAGTATAAATAATGTCTATTGATCTTTACGAAATGCACAAATTGAAAACAAAGGTAAGAAAATATGTTTAGGAAATATTTGTGTTAAGCTAAAATCTCATACATTAAGAGCAGACTAAACAATTTGATCAAGTAACCCTATTTCCAGTTCATTTCTTGTAAAAATTTCATGACGCTAACCAGACGCTTTCATTGAGAATTCGTTGAGATCGTTGTTTTAAATAGAGGAGAAAATTTAATATTCATTACGAAATAAAGAAGCTGGTATAACATCTTGCTTGTGTGCTCAACCTCGTTTTCTGGCAAAGATAATATGCAACCTAACGGGGGTAATATTTTTCAGTAGTAAAGATGAAAGTTTCGCAAGGTCGAATATATTAAGATTTGTCACTAAAACACCTCCAAGTAGGTTAGTACAATCACGGCTGGAATGCTAATGTGTAATGCGAAAACTTTCTCCATTGCAAACAAATCAAAAACCGCCCATCTTTGCTTCTTCCGCAGCCATAATATTTGATGGTACTTGTCGCATTGACGTCACACTTACACATAAGGTTCCTAACAATAAGTCATTTCATGTTGTTGCTGTTGCGATTCAATCCATCCAACATAATAATGTATAATTTGTCATTATGTATGCGAGAAGGTATCATTAGTATGCAACTTTCACGAAGCAAAAACATTAGTAAAAATATCTATTAGTACATGATAATTCATCACGGCGCATACCACAGAAGATATCACAGAAATTGTCAGCGGTATTCATAATTGAACACATATTACAAAGTAAATGATTGGTCTCATAATGATAAACCTATCACCGCAAAAATTTACGAATGTATCAAAATTTTTGTGGGTTTTCCTATGTTCCAAGATTGGTCAAATACATTTGACTACGCAGAGGTGAAAACTACATGACAATTATTCATATATATGTTGATTTTAATTCGTATGTTGTGTATAAATGTAAAAATAGCTTTAAATTTCAAAATCAATTTAATGAATAGCAGTTTTTTCGTGCTGATTCAAAACGTATAACTTTTTCTGCAGATATGGAAAATATGACCTGTATCTTCATTTAATTCTAGCATCACAGTTTGGAGATGAAAATTAGGTAGGTACCTATCGAGCATCGCAGATCACGCGAATAAAACTGTTATAAAGTTAAATAAATGTTGATAATAATTATTATATCACATGTATGACGAGCGAGGTAAACAAATTTCACCAAACATTTGAGAAAGTTTCCTTAACGATCAAAGGCGAGACTTCTGACGCGGGTAACGGAATGCGGTTTGCATCTGCTTACCGTATAGCAAATGGCTGGAAACGACTGGTAATATCGAGCCAAGAGTAGAAAAGGAAAATCACTTTCATCGTCAAACAACAGTCGAAGATGCTGTTGACTAGACGCTTGTGTCAATTAATTTGCAAAATGCACGTAAGCTTTTTGATTGCTGTATTCATTAGATCGCTTTCTTCGGACGAGAAATTTGAAGAATATTTATATCCACCGAAGACACGAATGTAGTTCTTATCCAAACTTTATACTAACTTCGGGGGTTTAACATCACAAGGGCCTAGCTATAAAAACTGGAGTGTTGAGTTAAGCTTCGTTTCGGTAATGCCATACTCATATTTATTAGTGACACGAAGATCTACAGCCGTTTAAGAAATACATTATTGCGTATAGTTGTGCATATGAGTACTCCAATCTTTATTTGCTTTCATCTCAAAACTATGTTTTTGTACATAGATCCCTATGATCCTAAACCCCCGAACTTATTCTTTCTAACTGATTTTATACAAATATACCAAAAAGTTACTATTGCATAAAACATGACATAAGTGGGTACCAAGCATCTTATTTAACAGGTGTTAATCGATTAAATCCACGAGTAATGTTACAGCAACAAGTAATTTTGTTATCCTTCTAAGAATTATTTTCTTTCAAAATACACTTCCTATCATTAATTCTAAGAACTGAATTGAAATTACCCACATAAAAAAAAACAACTGGTAAGGCATACATTACAAGCTTGCAATATTCATAGACTTCAGGCACGACTAATCATAACAATTTTACAATAATTTTTGTAATATGGTTTACATCGGTGTTCATTTTTGTAATACGATTTACATCGGTGTACATTTTTGTAATACGTTTTACATCGGTGTACATTTTTAGTATGTTATGATGCATGATATTACTGTTGTATCAACTTAATGTAAATTATTTAGGGATGGAAAGTAACTAACCTGAGGAGCCCTTTGTACGAAGTCCTGTTCACTGAGGGCTGCCAGTTTGGCTCCGTCCATGCAGAAATATTCCATTGGGACTAAGGGAAGAGAGTACTGCCTAAGGGTCCAAAGCAACCAGGCTTTTACATCCTCACCACTCCATTGGCTTGGGTCTGTTGACAAAAAAGAAAAAGACAGGTTAAAAAATTGCAAGAATGTTCGTTAAACCAGATATGAGCAGTGCCTTATAAGTGCACAGAGAAAAATGACTAATATTTAATATTGCTAATTTATTGATAATCTGTTCAAATGATTCGTAATCCGGTTAAAAACGGGATTGCAGGCCCTTAACGAATGAATTGATAGGTCTCCTAAGAAACTTTCGGTGAAATACACGTGTTCATAAAAATCCTAATACATCTACATTTTGTCTTTGTATTTTATCAAGGCAAATGCAGGTGTATGAACACGTGTTCCGATGTATTGGGAATTTACTAAAAGTTTATCAGGAAACGGCCTACAATCCAGTTTTTTACCGGAATTACCAATAATTTGAAGAGGTTTTTAATAAATTAGCAATACTCATTTTTCTCCGTTTGTAAACTGTAAAATTCGTATTTCAGTACCATGACAAACATAAAAACTTTATTTTATTGAATAAAAATAACCACGTAAAACATAATAATTTCAATAATTTTTTAAAAATGCACTTAATTTTTTGTTTTGTTCTGTTCTTCATACAATTATTTATTATCTTAAATCATCTTTAATAATGATCACACAATTTCTTCAAGATGACTTTTCATAGTGTACGTAGAATACATTAAATTGATTTATAATGCTGCTGCGCAAAGACGAGTTTATTTAATCGGCCACAATATAAAGCAAACTAGATGCGAACATTGACAATAAATAGCAAATAGTGTCAACCAGGTCTGGTAGAGTCGTATATTATGGAAAATCTAGATAACAGGTTTGTGTCTGAAAAGATATTCAAAATATACACTTGATAGAGCTCATTCGTTTCCATGTGTTATAAAACGATTGGTCAAAAGATAGACATTTAAAAAATAAGCCTTTAAATTTTCAAAATAAAACGCAGTCCAAGGCCGCCAGGAAATGCTTTATAATCGTTTGACAAGTTGTCCAACTCGGTTCTTGACATTAAATCTTCTGGTCTTCCATTTGACAAGAATGAGATAAATTCATATTAACATCGTGCAAATTCGATCATCTTACATATATATTTATTTAAAATTGTTTTATTTTTCAACCATAAAAAGCATTATAATTTACCTTTAAGTCTAAGGATGGATTGTTTAGGAGAATTTGAACAATTCTTCAATTTTCAAGTTAATTTTTAAGTTCTGTGTAAGATTTTTTTAGTTCTGTTATTGTTTCAGATCTGTCAAGCAACTAGCCTATAATTATTATATAATAACATAACTTGAATAGGACTTTCACAGAACCCGAAAATGAACGTTGAAGTTTGATGAATTGTTCAAATTTTCCGAAACAACCCGTGCTAACAGCCTTACTAAAAAACGTGGCGTATATATTGCGCGGCGCCTAAGGTCAAAACAGTGAAAAACCTGACTTATTACCGTGGCGTTTGTTTGGTTAAAACTGTCTTAAACCAGGCTCGAGGCCGGCTTTATCACACCAGTAAAAATCTAATTAGTAAGACGGTAAGTTCGTTAAGCACTATATAATGTTATTTGACTATCAACGAAGTAGTTTTTTTAATCGGATTATATTTAAATTTTAATGAATTCTTTCGAAGTCGGGAGGTGTAAATTTAAATTAGATAAAAATAATCTACATGTTCTAGTTTGTACGACGTTGATTATTATTAATAGATAATATATTATTATTCTTGTAGGTAATAGGTTGCCTATAATGTCAGAAAACTGCCACACCCAAAACCTAATGGAAATAACCGGTTTACAAAAGTCTTAGATCTAGTTATTTTACATGGCTCACTTTACTATCAGATCGATATCTGCGATACTAACAATAATTTATTAATGTTATAAAAAGTCATCACGCTATGTTCCATGTATGTTACTTGAAAAGCTATTTTTTTCTAGCGCATTGTTTATGGCGACAGGATTATCGATGTTAGAACGATATAATGAAATCAAACCAACGGTCACGATCTATATTAAAAAGTCATACTTATGTGGCTAGTATTTTTTTTGTAACTAATGACCATTGTCAATATCAGTAACACGTAGTTAAACAAAAAAAAGATAATTTAGATAAGATTTAATGTCTGCGACTTAAGTTCAATATCCTTTTAAAAATAATTGAGGTTCTCCGAAATTATTAATTTGGTTTGTGCCATTCGATCAAATATGGTCATCAATAATTACAACGTAAACGCACAAAGTACATGATTATGGTTCAGTTGACTAAACAAGAAAAGATTTGAAAAAATTTCAATGTAACTTTGGAACAATGGGACTTCAAAGATTTTAAACTCTTGTTCTGTTTGCATAAAATACTGTGAATAATGAAACACAGTTCACATATACCAAGAAAGCTGTTTTAATCGCCAATCAACTCATTTGCAATCAATTGTAATCCGAACAAAACAAAGGATTTTTTTTAAGTTTTTTTTTTTACGAGTTCGTATTTGCATTTGGTGATTTATCATCAATAGCAAGAACCAGAAATAAATCAAATGATTGTGTGTTAGTTTTATTCTGTCCGGCATTTGCTGACTTATCGGATCGAACGGACTGACCGCTTCTATTGTTGGTAAAGTGGTGATGTCGCTCCATCGGTGTGGAACACGGCGGATTGAACATGCTTCCATAACCAATTAGTTTAGGCCATGTCGTAAACACCTGCCTGTATCCATAATCTATCTGCTATTATTTGTATTTAAACAACCGAAGTACCATTAAAACTGTATAGGTTAGTTAATAGGTTATTTTAAGTAAATCGAGTATTTTATTGTTATCCTTATGAAGAAACATCTTACCTGATGATGTGTACCACAAGGTTGCCCGAAACGTCGCTTACAAAGAGGCACAAGACTGCTCGATACTCCAAAAGAAAAGCAATAATGCCATTGAAAGCACAAACAATTTTCTCAAATTTCCACTCTAAAAAGTATCTCGAATTGTATGAACTGTTCGTAAGTAAAAAATAAATAATTAAGTAACAAAAATTTGAATGATTAAATATGAAGAGTGGTGAAATTAGTAACGACTATTTACCATACGATGCGTATTTAATTATTCTCATATTCTGCATGTCTTTAAGTATTCTAAGAACTAATTAATGTGATTATAGTAAATAATGTTGCATATATTTTGCGTGGCAGCTCACCGTTTTAATTCCCCGTGTTTTTCTAATTTCTCGCGTGTTTCATATGATTACGTTCTAAACAGACTGATTTCTTGCAGCAGACGCAATGGACCGAAGAGACCCCATTGTTACATATGACTATGGGACTGAACTCTACAATAAAAATAAAAAAGTTATTCCACTGTTTGTGAACCAAATTTGAATAAATGCATGCACTCTTTAGCGAACGCTGTTTGAACTTGTGGACAACTTACTTGTCACGCATTTACACGAATTAAATAAATAATATGTAACGTCACATAACTTGTTTTGGCCCACACTCCTTGCTTAAATCACAATATTGATTCGTTCAATACGTTTTTTTTCCTGTTTTACCAACATACTTCTACCAACTCGATATTTGACTCGGTTCCAAGATCACTCAATACAATTACCATTTAATCAACACCTTTAAAAAGTAATATAAAGTCATTAAAAGCGATGTTCAAAAAAACAAACCTATTCTACGTAACCTTTTCAACCTTGTTTTTGTTTCATTACTTTTCATGCCTTCACTTTTTAAAGGTTGTCATTATGGTGAGTTATCCGTCACCATTTGACACTTCTTCAACATTTATTGAACGACAGATTTCTAACTAAAAACTTGATCAACTTCGTTGAAAGAAGGTTCACGCTCATTCGATTTGATCAACGAAAATTGAAACGTCAACCCGCCATAGTGGTTATTTTCTTAATCTTTTACATTTTTTCGGGTTTTCCCATTTGTTTTATGATTTTACCACACATAGACCGCAATTACTTGCTAAATAAAACTATTCTATTGAATTTGGGTAGATGTTTTCAAGAAAGTTTTTCTTTATATTTGCAAGTGTTTTTTTTAATGTGCTAAACAAAAACAAAGAAGATGCTTTAGAAGAAGGATTAGTGATGGGAATACAAAAGATACGCTGAAAATATAGTATCGGAATGAGCAGTAAGGTTTTGGTTAGGGGTAACCACACGGAAAAAATCTGTTAAAAACGGGACTGCAGGCCCTTAACGAATGAATTGATAGGTTTTTTTTAACTTTTAGTAAAAAAAAGGAATGTATTAACGTGACGTCGGAACCCAAAATATTTTCGCATTTCGTTATTATATATTAACAAGAGAAACGCAGGTGCATGACCATGTTTTCCGATATATTCTGTAAATACCAAAATTTTATTAGGAAACGGCCTGCTGTCTCGTTTTAACCGGATTTTAATAAATCAGCATTACTCATTTTTCTCCGTGCATTCTCATTAGAGACCGGTTGGTCAGTGTGAAAATAGGTAAGATATAAAGGAAATACGTGCAATTATTGTTCAAACCAAAAAACAGGTAAAATAAAGTAAATTTTATTATGTTTCTGTAAACATTGAGAATACATTATATTATTTTTTCCAGTAATGATGACGTGACAAATTTATGCTGCGATTTGATTATGAGTCGCCGAGAATTAAATTTTTTTAATCGATATTCTTAATCAGTGACTTTTATGACGTTTAAAGTTTTATGACCAAAAAAAACAATTGTATATAAAACGGTCCAAAAATAGAGGGGCATGCGCAATGCGTATATCAAAATTATAAATGTAATTTACAACGTTATTTTTAAGATAACAAAAATATTGTGAAAAGTTTTAACGTCAATTCATCGTTAAAAACGTTATTTAGCTGACGCAGGTATTACAGTACAAAATATCTAAAGTGTAATTTCTTTGTTTGAATAGTTCAAGTATCATAAAGTGTTAATTTCTTATATCAAAATGATCTGTTGTCTATGATTATCTTGTCTATGATTTTAAAAGTTGTTAAAAAAAACGTTCCAGTTCGTTCTGTCTCCTCAAAACTCGTGTTTAATTTACAGGTTATGGGTTATGGTTAACAATACAAAATATTTGCAATGATTAATTAATGTTCATCTTTCCAAATAAACTTAATTAACAATTATAACAATGCTTATTATTGAAACCAACATGTTGCTCGTGAATAATATTCAATAGTTTGCAGAATATCCGATACTTAGAACGGGTTGTTTTACAGAATTCGAACAATTCATCAAATTTCAAAGATGATTTTCAAGTTCTGTGGAGGTTCTATTAAAGTTCTGTTATTATTTCAGTAAAATTTGGCTTTAATTTTTTTCTTTGATTTAACTGTCAAATATTTACGAAATAAGAAAAAAAAGTGTCAAAGATTCGCGTGGCTTTTTTGAGGATAAACCTAAAATAAAATACGATTTTAATTTCCATCACCTGACTTAACAACGTTTCTAAAACCAGTATAATATTTGGCAAGTAGGTAACTTGTAAATTGCGAAATCTTGGAAATTTTGTGATATTGTGAATTCATTCAAAAATATGAGTCATTGCAATGAAATGATCACACCACCGGCAGGGTAAGAACCTCGGCAAGCCTTTTACATAATGGGTATTTACGTAGTTTGTAACTACAACAAGAACCACTCACTTTTATACAAACGTTACAAAATAAAGAAAACGTCAATCTTTACTATTAGCTAATCACTGTAGCTCAATACATATTGTTGAGCTACGAGGAATGAATACGTATTATAAAACAATTGTTATTGTTTGTTATAATTACGTAAATATGAACGCAACTAACTCCGAACATGATTTAATTTCTTATAGAAATATTGTAAGTTCCGCGTACTATAAAAATTACGGGTAATACAGCCAATACTGTGTTCCTAAACATAAGCGACTGATTTGAGAGATTGATTGCAGAATCGATCGATAATTTCATAAATTCTTACCAGAAAAGCAATTTTTATGAAATTGTTATTTAATTTATGTTATGAAGAAAAATATCATTTGGTTCCACAGGTAGATAGGTACTATTGATTCACTGAACAATATTTCAATAAGAAACTCTACTTTAATAAGATCCTCTACACAGCATCAGAAGTTCCGAGGTTAATGCTTTCCCTCGGGTGTTGTAAGTAATGCAGTCTCCATAATCCGAACAATTAAAAATCAAATCAGTTATTTTTAAAGAATTTTCTAATTATTGGAATATTTATGAAACAGTTGGATTTTGTGAACATTATTTGAGAATTTACAGAAAGTTTTTACGTAGATTCTAAGTAGTCAAACGTTTTATTATATTCACAATTGGATACTGTAGACTTACCGATGTGATTTGTCTTGCTTACTTTGTGCAACTCTCTTCACCTGATATGTCAGTTGTATTTAAGGCGATGCACTACGTCGTGTAATATTTTAAATTGAGCCGCTATCAATAACAACCCTTACGTAGATGGCGATAAGGTTTAAATTCCCGCTTAACACCATCCACCTGATTTGATTTATGCAAGAAAAAAACATGGCCAAAAAGTGGATGTTATTTTATTTTGTGGATGTTCAGGCATAAATATTTATTTTTTTTCCAATCATTTTATAAATAACTTAATTTGCCACACTATACAATAAAATCATAACCGTACATGGGTTCGTAAGTAGGAAATTTTGAACTTTAAAGCAGTTTTCATAGGCCTTTACAATATTTTTTTCTGGGCTTATAAAAAGACTTATCTAATAGATACTCGATTGTTTCAAAGGCCAAAATGGATTCTACTCGCAGTATTTAATTAAAGCATCTGAAACATTTCTAGGCGACCAAATTTTCAAACCAAAAACACACGATTTTGCATTACTACGTATGGCATCGCCTTAAACTGGGCTTTGTTGGAATGTCGAGCTTAGCGTGGCTTAGCACATAAATTCGTATGTAGTTCGTAAGCATAGACATCACCAATATTACATGTTTAGTTTATGATTTTAATAGAGGACCGTGTTTCATTTTTCTTTGCATAACCAATCTTATGTCATCGAAATGATTTGTTTCACATGCTCAGCAACTGCTGATTATTTTTACGCGAGTTCAGTATAGGAGTTGATTTTTGATAAAGTTCCTCACTTCACCACAAGCATGGTGCTTACTAATTTTAAATACTATTTGTTTTACTGGAAACTGCACTGTTAGCGAAATTTCGACGAATTGACCACTTAAAACAATCTGTTCGCAGGTTGAAAGTTTAAAAATCTCTCTTACCAGACGGTTTTAGTATCATCCTTTATTATTTAATTTCATCGATATTCCTCATCGCTCGATGAATCATCGAAGTCCATACTGATAAACGAAAGGCAATTAACGTAATTTTTTGTGAAAATTACACTTTAGTCGTCAATGGTTAATGTCTTGTGTTTTCAACCCACCCACCCCGCCCCATTATCTGGTGATTCGGATTATTAGAGGATCGGATTACAGAGACTTTACTGTAGTAATTTACAAATGTCTACCAGTAAAGAGAAAATCGGTTGTTTTCTGATTCTGTTATTTTTAACGGTGTCTGTCAATACCAAAATACGAGTATTCCGTACTAACATGTTTTCAAACACAACTCGGCGCTTTTGTCTTTGCTGGTATGATGGACATACATGAATGAACAATTGGAAAAAATCATACAATATGATTTAGTCACTGTCATGGCTTGTAGAAACTTTCTAAAATCTGTCGCTTCCATGGAATATTTCTTAATTACTTATTTTAAAATTTTGTATAATTAATGTTTTAACTTTTTAATCGAAATAATCTAATTTTAACTAATGGTTAATCTTAACATCTACAACCAATGTATCGATCCATGTTATGCAAGTCAAATTCTCATATCGTGAAATCATAAAATGTATTAATTTTCTAATTTATTTTTTTCAGTTAGTCAGTTTAAAACATAATCCCAAGTTTGCCAAGCTAGAATATTTTTCGCTTATAAAACAATAACGATAAAAAAACAACTTGTTAAAAGCGACCATTCATTCAGTACCCAAAATCGGTAAGACTTTGTTGTGGCATGTAATATCTGTTTATTCGGTGCGTCAAATAAAATCTAAGAATTGGACGAAGTCTACGATCACTTTGCACCGGTTGATGGGCTACTTTCCTTACAAGGTGTGTACAGTCCGCCGATGGCAGACCGAGTGAAAATTTCACCAGAAGTGGCTCTCGGAGACAGATCATCGTAGGTAGGACTGTACCATTTTGACGTCACCGAAGGCTGCGCTCGAGGCAAGGTTGGCTGCTCATAGGCCGTGAGGAAACTGCCAGTCATACTTATGCATGCTCGTGATATAACGCCATCTCTTGGATAAAGCCTAAAGATTGGATAAGTTATCTCAAATATTTGTCTTGACGTGACCAAGCATCTCATTTTCCCTTCCTCTTCTAAAATGCTGTTTCATTTGCTTGACAAATTTCCCTTTCCAAATGAAGAACGAAAAATTCATCAATACCAAGTAAACGAAACAGTCGTCATTTAACTTAAATATTAGTGCAACTTTATATATAACATAAACGCTAACAAAAACGACCTGATCAACTGATCTCATATTTTGACTGAACCAAAGAATCGTGGTAATAAAAAGTCATCAACGACTAATAATATACTCTTGATATCAGTATAAAATATACATACAATACAATTATGGTTTTATTAAAAAACGAAACAAACCACTTCTTCACTCAATACAACAACTATTCCACGATTTAAAAGACACACAATCATAAAACTTTTACCAACTTTACTACCAACAATGTAGTTTCATCTACTGTTTTTCTTAAATAATTATGTTTAACTCTAACGTACATAAAGCAAAGAAACCCTCGATTTGTATTCAGTAGAAGAATGATTGGGGTGCCATTAGCGATCTACGTTTGCATAAGTATCAGGGATTTATTTCATGCTGCCCCATCACTTGCCGTCGTGTAAAATATTCAACACCAGAGGCAATGAGCATGTGAAACCAATGGCCTACATGTTTTTCATTAAGTACATTGCTTTACCTTGTCGTTTGCGGTTTGGTAAACCAAAGAAGGTAGTTTAAATTAACTTTAAACAAAATAATTAAATTTATATTTCATTTTTTTTGTTATATACGTAAAAGCAATAATTACCTATTTGAAGATAATTTATTTTTATTTTATGTTATTTGTTTTTTTTAATTTTTGATGTAATTTATTTTTGATTTATGTAATTATTTTTAATCACCGTTCATTATAATATTTAGGTCTACACATTATAAGTTTATCTTGTCGAAAGAAACCATTAATTTTGAAACATGTCATTCAAGTTAAATAATTAATTATGCTACCAGCAAGTGTTGTCATGGCGTTCGTGCTTTTTATGTTTCTTTAATCAACACTATAGGTATCTAAATATAAAAAAAGAAAAACAATATTTGACTAACATCGGGGTTTGCTACTGAATTGCTTCTTATGTTTCCAGCGAAGTAAATAATTATTAAGTACCGCCTCGGCCGTAAGGGGAATTTCAACTAGTTTTATAACATCTCCAGTCGTGCAATAATTATTGAGTGCCTGAACATCATTAACACCTTAAATAAATACAAATCGGGCTATTTCAGCAACGTGCGCAAGCGAATAAGTATGTACACAAGTCCATTTCTTAGAATGAAAGAATGTGACTGAATACATGAATTTTAATGTTAAGAAATAAAAATGGTAATGATTAAATCAGTCACGCCTGCCAAGCCAGTTATACAGTGAGTGTCGTGGCTACCGAAACCGCAAAACTCAACAATTCAACGACCAAGTTGAAGACACCCAATGAAGAAAAGATGAAGCATTGCTGTTAAAACTATATACTCCTACTATGTATATACTATTGTTTGCTGTTTAGAATTCATTGCATCAATGAGAGCAGTTGTTTTCAGAAATGCTAGTCGTTACAAAGCTACTTGATCAAGCGAAATATTCAAGACTTGTCCAACCTTGATATTTCAAATCAAAATGCATTGAGTTTAAAGTGGATTCATTGCTTTGTGAAGAAAGTTGCGAAAGTATTACGATTACAAGACGAGGCAATGTGACACAGGCATCCAAATTATACATACATGCATAGTGCAAGGGCCAAGGACTACTTATAACGTTGTTTAATTATTATACAATACTTTCTAAATAAATTCCTCACATCTTAGTTATTGAACGGTTTTCGGGGTTGAATCAAATGAGAAGGAAAGGCCGATCGAAACAGAAATTAATTGAGGGACTTACCTGGAGAAATTCCTAGTGCTGAGCAAGTGTTATCCACATCTTTCCTCATCTGCTCGATGGCCAGGGATAGGACGGGTTCAATCTTCTCTCTTGCCAACACGCTGCTGCATGACGTCATCAGAGTGTCACTTGCAGAACTCATCCCGTCTGGTTCTTCCATCTTCACCGTCAAGTTTGTGAAGGGAGTGAAACTTGAGGTCAGGGAGTCTAAGTTCAGTGGCCTTAAGTTAAATCTCTTCTGGAAGGAAGTATCTTGGAGAACTTCTCGTAAAAGCTGGTGGTCTTTTGGTTTCGCGTACGGTTCTAACTTGGGTACCAAGAGAGTGGTGTAACTACCTATCTGAGTATCAGACTGAAGCTTTTGTTGGGAGTAAACAGAATCTTGTAAAATCTGATTCTCTTTCAGAAACTCTTCTATATCAATTGCTGCCTCGTCTTTGATGGTTTGAGAAGTGAACTGAGATGGAGAGACAGGTTGATTATAGTGAGGAGACGAATGGTTTGAGTAAGATGTGCAGGTACTGGCGGGAGAGTAAGGGGAACTTCCGGAGTATTGGGGAGAAAGGAGTAGATTAGGTTCCTGCTTAACGGTGAGGTAGGGCGAGTAGGAAGAACCGGGAGAGGAATACGATAAGTTTGAAGTATCGTAGGGTGAGCAAGGCTGGATACTGAATGTAGGTATAGACCCTTCGTCTGATGAAGGCGAAGGAGTGGGATAAACTGGAGACTGATATCCAAAATTATGGAACTGCTCAAACAAGAGAGTGTTGTCGTTCTGATACTGGTTCAGTCTTTGGATTTCTGTTTTAAATGGCATGGACTTCAGCTGTGGAATGTTGTCTTCCAGAATGGTGGTGGGGAAGTCGAAATCCCCGAGATCTTTGTGTTTGATGCAATCGTCCTCGTCTTGGATGCCGAACATGGGCTCGGTGGTGGGGTCCCCGAGCAAGTTGACCAGGTGGCGCAGGGAGGGCGGGGAAACGGGCACCTCGCCGTCGGGGGGCAGCAAGGATAGGTCGAAGCTGTCTGCCGTGAAGGTATAGGGCGTGCTGGGCGGGGACTGGCCGGCCGAGGGAACCGTCTGGGGCATCTGCAAACAAAAGTAAAAATTAATGAATGTACTGATAATTCAACTAAAAATAAAACAATATGCAAATAAATATTGCGTAAGACCCTCCTCTAGACCTTGGGGGAAACCGAAGGTCCTTCTTTGTGGAGATAATGTAAAAATAAATCTGTCTACCGGCATCTTTTTTCCCTCTTTCACATAATCCGAGCCTCTTCAGGATCCGCATTAATAAATCCTTTCCTTCAGCAGCTTCCTACGCTGGCCAACCAAAAAACTTGAACTTGTCAATATACAAGATGAAGCATTTATTACCAATAAAATTTTATTTATAGAGCGAAAACGGTTTACGCATAGTTCCCGTGAGCACTTATAGGACATAGGCACATTGTGTAACCTCCCAATTTACCTCAATCTTTTAACAGTAACCCGGTCCCTTTTATAAAGTGACATTGGATATGAGGCTATGTTTTCTGGATCATTTATAAAGATCATTTATTTTGATCATTTATTCTCTTTTTTTTCTGAAAAGAGTAGGCAACCTAACGTTTGCATATTCTATGGGTTTCATACTTTCGATTGGTATATAATTTTTATAATAATCAAACCGGTGCAATGTTTAAAATTTTTTTTTTTTTAATAATTAATTAATCATACCCTGGACTAAAATTTGCTACGCAACCGATATGCAATATATTTATTGACATATTAAATTAAATACAAAATACGTTTCATCAAATAAACATCTCGGTGACGGTCGTTCTTTAAGGGATCCTATACTAATATGTTAATTGGTTGCAATCCAATTTTTTTTTAATTATCTCGATCCTTCGCACATTTGTTGTTTCTTTCATTTAAAAACGTTATTTCTAAATTTATGAACCAACGTTTTTTTGAGAAAAACTTTTAAACGGGTTGATAATTTATTTCACATTAGAAATAATTGTGCTCGTAATAAATGTATTTCCGTCATCTGATGAAGCAAAAAACAAGTGTAATTAAAAATAATTTATTAATGTGATCCTTTTACAAACACGTGTTTAACATTGAAAAATATTTGAATCAAAACTGTTTTATTCTTATTGTGCACGTATAGTACCTACGTCATAAGAAGAGCAATGATGACGGAAATACATTAAAATTCCCATAAGTATGCTTTGGGAAGGACTGGAAGAGTTTTGTTAGATGTTTTTTTGGGTTCTCACGCGCTGCAAGTGTACCAGCTGTAATCGAATAAATCCTTAACAAGTCGTTGGCACTTTAAAAAGACGCAATCTATTTTGTTTTCTTTTTGCAAAACAACGACTTGAGAATCATTGGAACTTTTTCACTCGTGAGGTTAGTTTGTATTTAATATGTTCTCAGTGTACGATTTGGGATTTACCAAAAGCATAAGCATGTGGAAGAATAATGAATTAATTGTATTTTTATTGCATTTATTACTTCGTTTAACAACAAAAATAAAATGGTGAATAATAAAACGGGAGACCATTAATCAAAGCGTGTGTGAAATTTGTAAATAGAAAAGTTGGTAAAACCTAGTCAATCTTAGTTTAATGATATTGCATAATTCATGATGCTCAATGAATTTTAAATCCTATATACTATTTATGAAGTTTTAAAAATAAGATCCACTTTTTGTAAAAACCATTTTACTTTTTTTAACTTCTCTGCAAATAATAATGATTGGAATTGTATAGCGCCGTTTTTGTGAGCAAATTACCAAGGTAGTGAGTAACCCATATTGTGAGTTTTGTTAGCATAATATCTTACCCATTGCCATTCGACAACGTAATATTAACCACATATTTTGATATTAATGTCAGTCTTGGGCAAATGAGTACGATCCTAACGCGCAGTTGGTGGGACTTTATGTTACTACCGAAATCAACAGATGGTCTTCTGATAAAACAAATACAAATCTATTTCCGTTGGTATCTTGTGCTTGTGACGTAATAAGCTATACGGTTTCGTGTGAAAGTTCCTGTAAAATTATCAAATGCGCGCGGGAATGTTTCGGGAACTAAGTGATGTATTCAAAATGGAATTAAACTTTTCATAACTTATTTTACAATTAATATGCAACCCACGCAATATCTTTAATTTTCTACGACCCCTGAGGCACCACCGAAAGACACTTAGCTTTGAACTCAAAGTTTGTAGTTTCAATAGCCAATGTATCAAAAAAAAAATTAAGATTCTAATCAAAATCGCTTTTATGAGAGACTTCAATTATAAATCGTAAAATGAATTCAAAATTTATTTTTTCAATGATTTCTTTATTCAGTTGTTTTTTTTTACATTTGTATTTACAGTGTCTTATAAAACTGAGTAGTATTCAATTTGATTAATTGATTGTGGCCAGGTATATTTATTTAAAATACCAGAATAAGCAGGTCATTAGAATCCTTTATTAAATGTATAATATTAGTGTAAATCTAACAAGAAACGAAAATAAATTTGAACATTCCAAGATTTCTAGTGGTATTCTAATTCGGAATACCTAATTGATTCCCATGAAAATATGTATCATAATTTAAAACACAAAAAATGTTTCGAATAATCTCAATAGTTTATTAGAACGGCGTCCGTGAAAATTGAAAATATCAAACAATAAAAACTACAAACGCAAACATATTTGGCAACCAGTGCAAAAACGCCAAGCCTCTACTTAAGGAATCGACGGCACACCTCACATTATTGTATATTGCGGCCGAGCGAAGCCTGGATCTCTCACAAGATGTTTATACATTATTTACACTCATCACGTTGGCCGCGGTGGCGAATTATGGACCGCAGGCCCGCAATTGAAAATTAAAGCAGCATTCAAACGCGAGCAAAAAACAAGCGGGAGGATTTTTTCAGCCAATGACACGGCAACAGGTAACAGCCAACAATAGCGACCTTTTTATTGGCTAGAAAAATACTCTGCGCTGTTTTTTTAATGGTCTGAATGCTTTTTTTTCATGCGGAAGCTGCAGTATTATAACCAACTGACCAAGTTCAAAATGCTTTGAAACGCATTGATAAATTGTTTGTCTCGGGTGGACATTTCTAACGACCTCATTCTTTGTACTTTTCAATCACATTATTTCAAGTTTTGATAGTGGAGACGCCCGCAGTAGACCGCAATTTTCGCAGACTAATTCAAAAGCTCACTCGTGTGATAGGAGCTTCGTCGTGATCTCTCGTATATATTATTACAATTGTTTACACTTTACACATTAGACCCTCGTTTTTGTTTTGGTCGAATTGATTGATTCCTATTTGCAAGCAATTGTCGCAAATAAATGAAAAACCAGTCTCCGCTCAAAAAAAGTTTTACTGTCGAGTTTTATTGAATTATAGACCGTGCGAAGTGGTTCGTACGTCCCTAGTGAATATAGAAAAATTCATGACTTGGCCAAAACACGGTTTTTGTGCAGTTTTACGAAAACGTGTAATCAAATTAAGTTTGCACGAGTATCGATTATGACGAAAAACTGTTTTTTAATCGAAAATTTGCATGCATCTTTTTAACAAAAGTTTATGTAAAAATGTATCAAGTGCGGTATATTATGTTATATGTGTAATTAAAAATATTAGGATATCACCAACTCATTAGGCACCCACAATTGTTGATAAGTCTCTTGATTTTGTTTGTAATTCTTATGTCATTACTTAATTAACAATCAACAGAAGGATGTGAAAGTAAAAATTGTATGTATTAATAATTTCACATTTCTTCTGAATAATTAAAATGTGACAGAAGTCGGATTCTATTTTTTTTATGTGAGTAAGCAGTACCTTGATAAAAGAAATCAAATAAAATGACTGTAACGTACTTATCGATCATTTATTATCGTATGAATAATATTGATGTAGATAAGTTCTGATTTGTGTTTAAATTTACTCATTTGTCTTCAATTATCTCGAATAATGTTTTGAAATTAATTATTAATCAATTTAGTATCAAATTTGGAAATACAAGCGTAATCTCTAAATATATAGTATAAAACAAAGTCGCAATGCGCGTCTTTTTTGTGTGTTTTTATTTAGTTATAAAATATAACATTTTTATATATAGTATAAACCCTTTAACAACTAATTTCTATGACATCAACGACACTTTACAATACATCTAAAAGTTATTATTTATAGTATTTAGGCATAACCCACGAAAAGCAGCAAGGCTTCTAGCTTCAGTTTGTGCGCTTAGTTTTTCTAAACTACCCAACGGATTGTGATAAGGTTTTCACTATCATTTAGAAAATTTCTTTCAAAAGGTTTATATATATTTATACATAAAACATGCATATTATATTCATAAAAAGTAGAGAAAAGTCGATGTTTCAAGTAGTAAAAAAAATATTTTCTGACGCTTACATTGAAAATGCTGGCTAAGCCTTATAAGATACATCAAAATAATGTAGTACGGAATTGTGTATCTTAAAAAGGCCTACAGAAAATTTACATCGCTATATGTCTACCTTCTAAGGATAATCCCCAGCAACGCCGGGTACCCGTCAGCTAGTATGAAATATAGTGAAATGTGGTGAAAGCATCCTGTCACCTGTCGATATATTAACAGGGAAAGGAGTGTATTCGTGATTATAGTGCTTGTGGCCATAAAATACTCGTTTTTCAGTTGAAAACTGCATTTCTGTCAATCGGGGAAAACATACTTCAAGATTTAGAACCATACTAGAGCAACCGACCTCGCATACTAACAGTGGCGGCTCGTGACTTTTGGATGTGTTTTGAGATTTATTAGTTTTAAAATGGCATTATTGATGTCGTGGTAGCCGAAAACGTTTTTTATTTTTTCGAAAATTCGGTTTTTGTATGAAGATTTTTAGTAAATTTTAGTTTGGCAGTGTACTACACCGATTCGGTTTTTTATATGAAGATTTTCAGAAAATCGATGTAGTGCACTGCCAAAATGAAATTTCCTGAAAATATTCATACAAATAAACCGAATTTTTGAAAAAAAAAAAAAAATCTTTTTGTGTTAAACATCAATAATGTCGAATTTTTAGAACTATGTCACACTACAACAATTGAATACAATGCTTAATACAAAACAAGGGGGTGTACTCATCGCTATCGTTGAAGTTGATTGTAAACTACGTGATAATGTAATACATTATTATAAAAACAACAACTTTACTGTATAAGCTGATGCGAAAGTGTCAAATGCCTACGTCATATCAGTCCCCATAGGTGACCTGCGTCACCGTTTGAAATGGAAAAGCGTGAGGATATTTTATTAATATTAAATGGGTCAAAAATCAAGCTTTTCCAGTTGCGAATTATCTCAGAATGAGCTACGCATTACGTGTATTTTTCATTTGTCTTTTTGAACTGCAAATTGAAATAGCCATTTACATGATCTTCAACCTAGAAATTATGTCGAACCCACAACGAATGAGAAGGTTTTCTTTTTAAATAAGAACAATATTAAGTACTACATTTTTTATGTTTGATTTATAACTTCCACCAAAAATGTCATATTTTATGTTTTCATTTCATTCGTCGTTTTTTTATCTTTTCATTTTATATATTTTATCTTCAAAGAAAATGTACACCTTCATTTTATAGTCACTCTTAAACCATAGAAAAGTTTTAATAACTACCGTAATATCAATGCACAGGTTTTGCCTTTGAAATATTTTTTGCTACAATGGTACCTACTATAACGTATTTTTATTTGTATAACTGTTCCAATACATCAAATCTTTCATTTAAAAATGGTCGTCGATAATTATTTTTTAAATTGTAGATCACGGTCATAGAATATACTTTATTTTCTCATGTGATATTATGACATTCAAAACTAGTAGGCGTCACATACAAATAAAACGTACGCGAGATAATGACCTTCTTTAGAGAAGTAACAAATATATCATTATTACAGCCGTACAAAGCTTGTTGAATCTAGTAGCTTAAAGCGCCGCATTCCATTTCAGTCACTAATTATCAAATTTGTTTTGAACCATGCTCATGCAGTGCAGTAGCGCGTTGGTATATTTTTTGCTCCTAGTTGGCGCCAAGTCTGTACTCCGGTCGGGGTGAATCGGCGCTACTTAAGCGGCGTGGGTGAACCGGATTGACTTAAGCTTTAAGCGAAGCGGGTGAACCGGCAAACCGTTGATAGATCCGTGCAAACCCCTCATTCTTTCCCATAAATGATGCATGTAACAGAGGTTAGAACGGAGCTCTCGATGGCAGTACTAGATTTAAAATAGTATTCCCTCGTCTGTACGAACTGTTGTGTGAAATGTAATATGAATATATGTATCTGAAATACAGAATATTAAGCAGAATTTGTTACCGATAATTTTTATTTTTAAAAACAAAATGCACAAATATATATAGCAAATTAAATATTTTTATATTAACTGAAAATGTGTAGCAATGTATTAGAAAAAACAAAGATAACTTTTAACTAATAGACGTTGTTTGGAAGTGAAACCTTCATTAATATAATACCTACATGATTCGGTAATAATTATTGGGCATTTGTTTTTAATTTTTAATATTGATAGATGAATTTCAAATTATGTTTTGGTTTTGGTTTCGGATATTCAAAATTAAGGAATTTATTAATGATAATAATAGCAGCTTAGAATAAAAATATTAAAAAAATATATTAGCTGTAATTATTCATTTTGATTTTGAACAATGATGACCAAATAACAAACCCGGCAAGGGTTTTAGACAAAACCATAATAAGATTTTATAACCGCAACAAATTGCCATATTGAACATGGCACATCGTGACAGAGCAGTATGCCATTAACGCAAACAAAAAAGAGTGAAGACTTCAACAACTACAAATGTAGATAATAACAATGGGAGTATAAAGCAGATAAGTACCTTCGATGCTAGCAGATGAAGAAATCCATGGCGCGCGAGCACCGCGTCCGAACACTGAACTTCCTAACCGAACTTCCTATCTCCTCAACTGGACACTAAATCTCCCAAGTGATCTGATTCTGCGACCATTCCAGCCCTAAGCCTAGCCAGAACTAATATGCACTAGTAGAGCCAGCCCGCTCTCTTCAACGTCATGCCGTATTACCGTCTCATTCACGCACAATCATGGGAAATACCTGATAGCGTAACACGAATAATTTACAATTCTTAATGAAAAAAATCTCTTTAATCCTCGTCTGTCTCTTTTATCCGACAGCATCCGCGTAGCTCCGTCTCTCTCCCTCGACTATCGGCCGAGAGTCGCCTTGGAGTTTTCTCGAGGTAACTGGCGCTGTATATTGCCTTCCTGGTTATCTGACGTCACTATCCACCACTGGTGGTACGTTCGCACATTACAAACAGCAAAGAATAACTAAAAATACATTAAACACATTTCATTCAAGAGTCCAAGAGTCGTGAGGTCATACTAGACGTAAGAATTGTTCTCACAGTTCATTCTTAAAAATAACACAACACGTGATACGTGATGCTGTACTGACGATAGTACACTATCGTTTCAACAGGTATTACCCAGTTATTGCAATTATTACAAGAATAATTGTCTCAGTTCGCAATATATAATAAATCCCAAGTTGTCTGTATCAATGGAAATGCATTGTAATATGCATCATAAGCTGCATTTCAAATTACGTTCCTACGTGGTCGTAATCAAAAAGCTATCCACTATTTAATCACATTGTTTGAAAAAGGTTTGAAACTGATATCTTAGCAGCAAGTGATTGGCCCCAGTTGAAATGAAAACAGATTTTTTATGTTAACAAACAGGAGAAAAATAATACTCGAACGAACTTATAAATAAATGCATCAATTTAAAATCAAGTCACAATATTGATCAATATCAGATCTGGCGATTTGACAAGATGAGTGTAGGTACAACATAAGTTGCAGTGTCCACATTTAAACACCTTGAAGCATTATTTCATCCTACTAATAAAGCTCCCAAGTCACGTAAAACAGTAATAAACTCACGAATTCTCACATATTTGTTAAATGGTTGTACAAGACATTTGTACTTGGTGCAATGCTCGCTTGAATAATGAATTTAGTGACTAATCCGCTGAATTAATACTTCGTATGTGATTCTTTTTATAGACTCACCGTCGGCTGTGTGTCATCTTTCTAGAGAAATCATACAAACTGCATCCCATTTATATGAGATGCTAACTCGTTCTTTATTCTGAGAAAATGATACTAAGAAAAAAATACTTTCAAAGTGATGTGTTAAAAATATCTGGAGGTTGAATATATTGCATAGCTTGAGAGAAGTTTAAAAGCTACACTACTTATACATGTAAAATTGTGACGAATGGATTTAATGATACAATTGATTCAATTATTGGTTAGATATTAGTTAGCCATAGCAAATTAATCAGTACTCATGAAAATTCATAGTTTCATTAAATGCATTCAATTCAATTACATCAGAAATAATCTCAACCATAAAAAAACAACGGAATTTTTTTCCCAGAGTTACAAGTATATCTCTCTTACCATCTATCATACCCGTATATTAAAAGGTGTTTTTGACCTTTACTGAGATACACACGTAAAAACATTTAACGTTTGTATAGTAACTTCAGATTATCAATGTTTCATTGATGTGATTATTATGCATTGCAAGAAATTCTGAGCTTTTTTTTTCAGAAAACGTGCCTTATTTTTTTTTATACTTGTATAAATTGATGTTTTTAGCAATCATTGGTAAGAAAATAGCTCTGATTAAAGCAAAAATACTATTGTGGAATTGAATTTGTCCAAGCAAATAATTCCTTAAACGGTAAATACATGTAGCTTTGGAATTGTATCCTTGAAAAATTAATGATAGTTTTGTAAAAATAAATGTCGAGTTGATCTGTGATTTTCTAATTATGTTTTGTAAAGTGATATTATTTAATCACTAACAAATGACGGAATTTTTAAATGAAATGACACACACCCTCATTTTGATACCATGTAAAAACATATATATTATCTAAGAATAATCTGATTTTTTAAACGACAGTAGAGGATTTTCATCTTCAACTTCCGTAGGGCTGATGATCTCCGGTTGAATCCGAGCAATGTTATTAATTGAAGCTGTGAGTATTCAAAGAGTTGAATACAACTATCTATATCTATTCGTTTTGTTTTTTACTCATCCATCATTCACAAGTACAAAACAAGTTTAGTGACATTTAAACTAAATATGGCATATCAATATTTTATGAACCTTTGTTTGTTAATGAGTCAAAAATATCATTACCTTTTAGATGAAACAAGAACATTTTTCCGTTCTTGATGACAATCTAGATCTTTACGTGAGATCACCATTTTACATTTTACGTAACAAAGCTGCTAACTAGCGTATATTAGGGTATACTTGATTATAAGTAGGTATATTATTTAATGCATCTCTCATTATAAATCTGGAAAACTTAACCAACCATGATGAATTGTATTTTCTTGAAGGCGTTCTTGGTCATAAATATCAATTGGGTAAATACGCTATTATTATGCAGGTTTAATGCATTATGTATATATGGATTGAAATAATTGTTTAACACTGACAACCACGCACGCGCCTACCTGTAACACGCGTCTAGGTTGCAATTATACGAGTAGGTACAAATATAAGCGAGGTATAAACTGAAGAAAGATGCAGTTTACCTATAAATATATATACCTGCTGTATAACTAAAAAATACAATGGATGATGACAAAGAATTTGATATTGAAGTTAACAGAATACTAGGTTACTAAGAATACATTCTTCATAGGATTTTTACATAATTTAGAATAAGATAATCTGAAAAATGAAAGCCGTGAGTTGCTTTCGCAACGGGTATAGAAACTTCGCTACACGACGGGTACAAATATTACGTACCCGATAATTAAATCCGGCACACTAGAGGTTAAGAGTATGAATAAAAGAAAAAATGATACAAGATCAACAGACATACAAGAACACTAAATATGATTGTAAAACCCGTAAAGGCATCTTCGCTGAAGCTCTAATGGTTCGTACTATACTAATATGAAAATTGTAAATTGATATTGGACAAATTTGATCAGACAATATTTTTTGAGGCCGAGATGTTTATGGGTTGTTTTTTGACCTTTCGCCAAACAATGCGAGTAATTTAAACTTTTAAGTATCGACTATGACATTTAGGATATATGTAACGTCCCGACAAGGGGCATGAGTTGTATATTTTATTGCTGTAAGGTATGATTCAGGCACGATTTTTTATCAACCCAGGGATGGATCTTAAAAAATAATACCACTAAACGTAATGTAAGAAATCACAATAATTTATGCGATTTCTCACAAATGTAATCGATATGGTTCATTCTTGCATGTTATATAGTTATTTTTTTTTTCTTTTTATTTAGGAAGCAAACAGTCGTACAGTAAAAAATTATAACAATAAACATTCATATGTTCTAGACGAATTAAGTTAAATTAAATGTAGATTTAGTATTTTTTACCTACACAACATATTAAATGGCAAAAAATAAACATAATAAAGAAATACATAAAATTAAAAACAAAAAGAAAAAATACAACTTTTCGCATAGCTATACTATTCACTACGGGTGATAATAATGTACTTTTCACAACAAAAAAATCGAATAAAATAAAAGTATTTTAATTTATTAAGCTGAATTTTATATGATATTATGTTATGGTTGAAAATGTCTACATCTCGTAAGGCATTGTGAGTATATAGTTATATTGTTTATAGTTATATAATAGATTATATTATTAACAGAAATAAAAAAAAAATAACTATATATAATCCAGTAAAAAGTGATATCACGTATCAATTACTCGAAGACAATTAATTCAAATAATAATAATGTAGCTTTATAGTTTTGTTCCATGAAACTAGAAAACAATATTATCAGCGGTGAAAAAGTTGTAGGAAAAAACCTCAACGCGCGGTCAAGTGCGAAACGTAGATATTTTGTCACGTACAGTTTTTTTTCAAAAGACACCAAGTAACAAATTATGAACAATCATTTAACAAAATGTTTTGATTACACGTTTTTTGTGTGTCAATAAAATTGAATGGCTTTAGTGTAAAGAATGCAGTTGTGAATAGAAGTTTTGACCCCACCAATTGGCCCGATATCACGGTCCAGAGGACAAATCGTATTAACATTAGTTGAATTCGGCATCTCCCTCGACTGCACGAGTCTTAATATACATCCATCTCACTCTTATAACCGGTCCATATATTACTTCAAGGACTTTGGTTTTTCCAATTTGAAGAAACATGGTGCCGGTAAACCTTCTATGGCTTTGCCTGCACAAAAGTTAAGACTTTTTATGTGTGTTTTGCAACTCCTACATTTATAACCAATTTAAAATATACATTGTGTTCATAAATTCATAACAACACCGTAATAAAATTATTGTTTTTTGTCGTTGCGGAAACCAAATAAAAAACCACTATGTAGTGTCGGGAAACTGGTTTCAATTACCAAAATTTCACGCTAACAATAGGATCATTTAAAACCAAATCGCAAGTTACGTCTAAGTAATTTAACCCAGAGATGTTTTTTTTTTATTTATTTTACAACTTGGTACTTCAGCAAAAGTAATCAACAGATCTGAATAATTTGGGAATTTTAAAAATTAGTAACCAATTGAATTATTGCTCTTATTATTTTAAATAATGAATTGATTTCATAACCAGGATGTCAACAATATGATGGATATAATAGTGGCTTATCAAATAATCTACAACGCACATATTACGAATAATATTACTATACTACTTCCTTGTTTGTGGTCGTTTAAAAATGACTCTAGGTTATGCAATAAAATAAGTTCTTTATTGGTTTCTATTTTAAATGGTAACACTAGCGATAAATAATTGCATTAACAAAAACCAAACTAGCAAACTAATTATGTAAGCAATTTTATATTTACCTCGTTACTAGTTAAGTTTTAAAAAAAATCCTAATTTTATACAAGGTTTTCTGAAACGAGCCTCTTAAAAGCTTTGTAAAAGCTTTGAACATACAGGGTTTTTCAATAAGAGGTGTTATTATTATATTCAAAGAAAAATGCCATTTTTTAATATAAATGATCGAATGTTTATTTCATTATAAAGAAGAAGGTATGTCGTTAATAGTGATAAATAACATCAGTCAAATGACCACCACGACCACGCCTACAGGACCATATCCTTTTCATGAAATTTTCCATAACCAAATCGCAAATTGGCTGCCTTATGTCCTCGATAGCCTCACGAATTCCATCTTTGAGGTCTTGAATCGACGCTGGGCTGTTGGCGTAGACCTTTTCTTTCACGTGGCCCCAAAGGAAGAAGTCGCAAGGTGTTAAATCACAAGATCTCGGTGGCCAATTGTGATCACCTCTTCGAGAGATAACACGGTCCGGAAACTTTTCCCGCAAAAGATCAATGGTTTCGTTGCTTGTGTGGCACGTAGCGCCATCTTGTTGAAAGGAAACGTTGTCCAGATCAATACCATCTAATTCCGGCCATATAAAATCATTAATCATCTCTCGATAGCTCTTTGAATATCAAAATAACACCTCTTATTGGAAAACCCTGTATATGAAGAGCCTCCAGGGCTTTCGCCGAATCTCCAGTGATTTAACCTTTGACCAACCCATTTTTCCAAATCACTCGTTAAAATTAAAATTGATTAAATATGTGATGGGTATGTTTTGTATTATTATATGAGTAAAAGTGTATAGTGTATAGCGTAGTATCCTCTACGATGTGTTTTTCGAGGACGAATTTGGACCGATTTCACTGACTTCTATTTCAGTTTTAATTCGATATGATACATGCTTCCGTTTAATTATTTAATTGACATCCTCATAATGAGTAAATGATTGCAATCATTTTGCTTTAAAACCACAAAATTTACCACACAAAAACCAGTTCACGTGACACGCAAATATTACACACATGGGAAAAATATTAAAATTCGTGTAAAATACATATTTTTTCTACGAAAAAACTAGGAAAAAGGAAGAAAAAATATAATTAGTAATTTTATTTAGGGAAAATTGGTAAAAAAATTACAGTTGATTCAACAAAGAAACTCGACATATTGTCTTACTGGAATGATTCGTTATTCTGACTAATTTACTTTATTTCAATATTAACAATTCATAATGATTGATGCATATTTTATCTAAAGTGATAAAGAATTGAAACCTCTCACAAATCCACAAAAAAACTTTATTAGTCATTGGGCTGTGGGAGATTTGAAATCTTTACCAACAAAATTTAAAAAAAACTAAAAAGCGTATTTCCCAGTCGTAAAACTTCCCATTTTCAATATTCTCATTGAGTAAATATAATGATGAACACTGAAAAAATAAGTAATCTTAGTATTTGTTCCATCGTTTATTTCTGCAGTATACAAAAAACATATCCTGTAGATTTTCAAAACCCGTCAAGTGATTGAAGCTAATAAGGCAATTATTGAGATTGATTGAATGCTATATATATATCAAGTCTTTGGCTCACTGGTATTTGATCGACAGTATATATTTTGATCCAGTCAGAGTTTGTATTAATAAAATATAATCTAATGCACAGAAAAGAGTTAAGGATTATTTTTACTTTGTAAAAAAAATATGTTTATGTGCGTACTTATCTCAAACCAGACATGCCTTCAATTTTGTACTTATTTTCTGGTAAAGTAATTAATGATAAAAAAAATCATTATTTATTTTTCGGAATAACTTTATTGAGTAAAACCTCAAATTGTAATATGTTTAATTATTGAAGACAATATTAGCGATTTCTAAACGAAAATCTGAAACAGAAAAATCAGAAAAGGATACGGTCACATCTAGGACTCGAACCCAGGACCCTTGTCTTTCCGGGACACCTCTCTACCAACTGAGCTAATGGGACCCTATCCCCCTCGGTCACTTTTAACTGTATTATACTTCGAATAAGAACTACCAACATTGTCTTCTAAAAAGACGCTGTCTAGATTGCATTTAGTTCGGATTGAATCTTGCGATCATACATAAAGATAGTTGCCAATATAAATGTACAATGTTGGTAGTTCTTATTCGAAGTATGATACAGTTAAAAGTGACCGAGGGGGATAGGGTCCCATTAGCTCAGTTGGTAGAGCGGTGTCCCGGAAAGGCAAGGGTCCTGGGTTCGAGTCCTAGATGTGACCGTATCCTTTTCTGATTTTTCTGTTTCAGATTTTCGTTTAGAAATCGCTAATATTGTCTTCAATAATTAAAAAAAATCATTACATTTCTTGATTTGGCTTGCTTCATCAATGTTGGAAAATAATAGGAAAATTAAAGAAAAATTGTATAGGAAGGTTACTCACTCGATTTCCTAAGACAGTGACTTTGTTAGTAAATAAAAAATAATCAGTCTGAAACAAATCTAAGGTTTGTCAACGTATATTCTGCTTACTTCACTAAATCGTGATGACAAGACGCCATTTGCAAACATGAGAATATCTTCCTATAGGGTGATGGGTGATAACTTTTGCACCATCTTTTATTAAATATCTATACAATTATCTTCTCGAAGAGACTGACATTGTTTTACATTCTCTGAGGTGGTATTGGGTGACAAACTTTACACCATAGATAATTTGGAAACGAGATTTGATATTTCCGAGAAAATAAAACAGTTACGTCACGTTGAAGGAATTTATTCCGGAAATCAGTCATAATTGGTGGCACATTTTACACAAAAGGTGGGGGTTGTAACTTTGTAGGTGGGTAGGTACCCACTTTGCGGTACCTGCTTATTAATAATAATGTATCTGCCATATAATTCGTTGTTTACTAGATGGAATCAGAACATAAAATTAAAACTTTATTTGTACATTTACGACCCTTTGTTATACGAGCAAATCAATAACGTCTTGTAACTTGTAACATATTCACGAAATGCGAGTTAAAACGGTATTCGTCTAATGTCTAACATGTTAGTATCCGCAGTAACTTGTTGGAACTTGGAACGACAAAGAACCACTCTTTAAATGCCGCTGACGAAGTATTTAACAGTGAGGACGGGTTATTCTGTTGATGCTTAGGTAAATTAAATTGTATAAAGAAAACATATCAGATATAATGCACCTGAACAAATTGAACTTGTAGCTGATTTAAATCAAAATTTTATCAATATTTTATTATTAATTTATTATCATCAAGATAACATTCTGAATTTACAAATTTTATCTTGTTTGCAAGGTCAAGAAATTTTCTTATGGCTTATAGGTGTACATTTACATTATATTTTCCAAATAGTAAATTCATCTATCTATCTATGTATATAAAGAAGAGTGTCTGTGGCGGAGGGGTGTGCGGACAACTTGTTTTTATTCTGAGCATTCAAATCAAGAGGAAATCATTAAAATCAATGTCTTAATTAGATGTTTTTAAAACACTCCCATCCCCTTTTTCCCTCCTAGATGAAATTTTGCAGACTTCACGATTCAAAAAATGAGAAATATTACTGTCTATATCTATTTCAAAAAACTCTTTCTAAAGCCGGGGTAGCGTCGGAATTTTCAGCTAATATTACGTGCTACGTTGCTAGGAAACCTCTGTGCTGAAGCAGTACAATTCTCAAATTACATATTTGGCTTTACGTAATTTTCTCTCTGGAATTTCTATGCCGATAAAACTAATTTCATTTCGCAATATTTTTCGGGATTTTTTTCCCTATTAAAAATATCATACGTTGTGGGCACACTTCAAAATATTTTTTTAATGTGACAGATTATTTAATTTTTCCCGATTGTTCAATGAGAAAAAAGATTCCGTTAGACGAGTTAGAACGTCAGTAAATGTTTGAACAGGTAGAACTTGTGAATCATAAAGCTGCATTGAAAAACTGAGCAAGGTGTGCTACTATAAAGTACGGCCAAACATTCAAAGATCCGAGACATTAAACAGGCGTGCAAATATCAACAAACCCACACACAAAGGCTTAATTCAAAAACCATACGATGCTTAATATTTATATCTCACTCACGAATTTTACAACATTGATCGCTACCGATTAAAAATCAAAGCATGAAGTTAAGGCATGAGTAGTATGTTGTAATTTAAACATGTTCTTGCTATTTGTTAGTTGGAGTGGAGAGAAATGTTTTTATGTGAAGACTGATTTAGATTTCGAAATATTTAAAGTTTCAGATCTCAGATCACGGAATCTTATTGAGCTGACATTAGATGCAAATACTTGTTTATACATTTTAAAGGTGCATTAATGGCAAGGTAGGTAGGTAGCTATGTATAAAATGGGATAGGCTTAGACAAAGGAATATAATATCAAACAATTATAAGCATTTGACATTTCGTGTTTATTGATAAATATTTGACATTCTTATTGCACACTAAGAATGATATATATGTATTCAGTGTTGTATTTCAAATTAGAAAAGATTCTTAATTTAAGATCAATTCTGGAAGTGGAAAATTAAAGCAGATTGAGACAAGGTGGAGTAAGAAAATAATGCCCATATATTTAATAAGGTAATAATTATATGAAACTTGTCCTAATGTTTTTCTTTTTTTAAATATAAGCTGTATTATACTTAACCTATTAAGTACACGAACTGCGTATTATATTATGTGTCTTTTTTATTTATATAAGGTTCATTATTAGTTTTAAATAAAATACATAAAAAAAATTATTGTAAAACTTATGAATATTATTTATAAAGCTATTCTGAAATTGAGAAAAACTAAACGCCTCGCGGCAAGATAGCCGTCGGCAACTGATGTTGTTCCGCGCAGCAGATTTTTAATGATCATAAAATCTCTTAATTTTTTGGCTATTTAATACTTGGAACATATTTTACTATCAAAGCAGAATTATAAAACAAAACAAAAACACACTCATTAATAATTAGATAGCAGTGGCGTGCAATGCTAATGATTTGTCAATTTTTTTTTCGTATAGTATTTTAACAACTCAAAAAAATCTTCACTGTGCGCCTCTTGTTCGACCATATGTTTTTTTTTTTAACTAAAAAGGTTACAAAAATTACAATAAAAATACTCGTATATGTTTCCGCGCGTGTGTTGGATTTTCTTTGCGTACACCATATAAATAGATTTTTGAGGCTTAAAATAGATAACTACCCATTTAAAACTTTTTGACGCCGAATATTTTTTTGAATCGGAAAAAATTGTGCAGTGGCGCACGCCACTGCTAGGTAGGAAAATTAGTTACTTCATCTAATAAAAGATACGCAGACAACTTGTTATAAATAATATGTGTTTACAATGTTTAGGTTCAAAGTACATGTAGGCGTTTGACCCGTCACATTCCAGTAAAATAAACTGATATGAATATTGATACCATTTTTTTTTATTATGGATAGACATTTTGTGTAGCTAAAAATGTAGTGAGCACTTAACAGATTACATCATAAATTATTTCAAGCCTAATAATTTGTACGCTTTATTAAATAGATAACTAAGATCTATGTTTTTTGCCGAAATTTAATTGGCGAAAAAACAGTTTTTTGTTGTTGTTTTGAACACGGCTATCTTTAAGAAAAGCCAATCATAAAACTCATGAGAGATATGTGAGTACCTACTCTTATAATATGTTAGATTATTGATATTACAGATTTACTGATACAAGATCAATATACACATTTCAGTTATTTATTCGGGATCGTGCAAAGTGTCACGTTATAAATCACAGGTCGTGATCTCAGATATTGTCAATGAGAGTATTAAATAAGGCTGTATCTTGAATAGAGCCTACATATCTAAGGTCATCCTTCGAGAACAAGAGGGAACAGAGTTGTTAAGTTTAACATTTCAATACATTTCCATAGACAATGTGTTAATCTTCTATTCAAGAACCGACAAATACTGCAAATAATGGTGTACAGTGTTTTGATTTATTTATGCGATGCTTTATATTTTGCTGTCGAAAAATGTCATGGATAAACCGAATTATATTTTCTAGTACGATTCGTATATTATGATTCAAAATGGGTGAATATATATTTAAAAAATAATCTTACATTTTGAAAATGAGGTTAATTAACGATATTATGTAAATTTATTACATGTCATCTTGAAGAAAACACCAGGCCAAATAATTTATGACAATTAAAAGTTTTATACTATTCCTAAACAATCTTTTGCGTCGTTTGTTCTTCACAGCTCTGGCGTGATACCTATTAGTAGGTATTACCCTTCGACTTAATTATTCTTTAATGAAGATAATGAATTCAAACCTGATCAACTGAAAGCTACCTGTAAACAAGAACCTTGTACCAATCCAATTCTTTGTATCATGAAGCTATTAATTTATGCGCCGACTAGAAAGTTTCAACCGATATAATAATTGATAAAATCGACATTCTTAAACCATAGCACATTGCGACACAATAAGAGAAAGCAAAAAATCTTTAAAAAAGATTAATACATCAATTATTTTAAAACATATAAGGACGACTCTTATAGCATGGTGGACAATGTTCTGCCACACATTCGCCTTTGAGAAGAGGGGAAAGAAGTTCGATTCCCACGCAGTCTTGCGTGAACCTATTCGTTGATAAATATATATATTTAAGTGTTATCTGTACAGATCAATCAGTTGCATTATGATGACATACAAGCAGGTACCTAACTATATACTGTTACATATATAGGTATAATTCTTATGTAAGTCCCTCAAGTGTAATAAAGGTTAAATGTAAGTAGCTACAATATAGAACAATGCTTCAATTAAAATAATTGAATTTTATACACGCTAATAATTGAGTAATGCATATTATTAGTACATCGTAAATGAAGTCATTTTGCATGGGTGTGTGGAAATTATTAATTATGTTTACAGCAACGGTTCAAATATTGCTTTTAAAATTAAACGCATTTAGAAACGAAAGGTAAATTTCAACAATAAATAATGAAAGCCAATTAGCAACTTTTATTAAATTCTCAGTAGATGCAGTAGGTGATTGTGACAGTTGAAGAGGTAAGGAAGAGTAGTTAGTTCTATTGTTATTTTGTAAGTAATTGTATTTTTAACTTACCGCTTCTCTTTCCATATCGTAATTTCTTCCGTAAATCATTTTGTATCAAATATTAGTACCGCTTTGCACAAATTTGCGTACGGCGCGCCGCGAATAAGTTCGGAAAGTTTTCACCTTAACTCAAAACGCTGAAAATCAAGTCCTCTGCGGGAACAGTGTTCTGTAAAACTGCACAAACTCACGACACATAACTTTTAAACGTTTTAGACAAATTATTTTCAAGGGGTGTGTTGAAAATAAACAAGTATTTGATCGAGTTGCACGAAAGCGCTGCGCGCGTGTCCCACCCGTACGAGATCTAACAAGAATATGACGAGCGACGATAGCAGGTTTACCAAAATGCCTGCCTGCCTGCCAGCGACCCACTTATTCCCGGCACCCACCGCGATAACTGCTCGGAATCGAGATAAGGAAATCGATAGAATTAGTCAAAAAGTACAAACCAACAACATGAATGTCATAAGTCATTAATAGATGTAAGAATAATCTTTTTTAGGAAAAACACGGTTACATAGTCCACGGCAGCTGTATCTACAATGACGCGATAAATAATCAAATACTGCGCACTCCAACGAGTAAAAATTGCTCGTTCCACTCCATAGCTAGAATCTACGTGGTTTTAATTGATAATAAAACTTTTTTATTATTGTTCCTGATTTATTTTACTTTTCTTTGTTACGTTTCTTGTGAAGTTTAGTTACAAATAGCGCCACTGCGCAGTAGCTGAAATAAATGTTTAGGAAAGCAGCGGCAAAATTGAAAATGCTATCTACTGCTGCATTTGTGGTAGTTATTTCATAAGGGAAAAACCCGTTACTTTCAAATAGTTAAGTATTGCATTGCATCTTGGTAACAGTAACAATAGATGGAAGTTAAATTTATGATGAACTATTTCCGTGTAATTAGTTACCCTATTATCCACTGAACGCAATCGTCTTACAACACAATTTTTTTTCTTAGTTTAAAAAAATGTTGCAATTGCAAAAATACGTAATTGATTTCATTTCTACTTTCTGTTGAATGGTTCATGACTCATGACTGACGTTTATTAACACTGTATTCATATTAATTTAATTTTAATAACATAATAATTTTCCTTTTTTTAGCAACTTTTTGAGGAAATCTATAAATTAATATTACATTCTTCCATTTAATTTTCGGTTTAAAATTTAAATAAAAACATCCATTAAATTAGGATTCAGTACTGGGCCCGCTTTTACATGTTAAAATCATTCATAAGTGCAGGACGAACACTTGCAAATATCTGCATTCCTTTTTTTTATTATTTTAGGTTTTTGTGGTTTTGTCATATTTAATAAAATTAAAATACTTATTTTATGTAAAACCACGAATTTTATATTTTTTTCTTTACCAACCATTTTCATTTTTCTCAAGCATCATCAAGGTACATTAATACTGTAATTCAGTATTAGTTTGTACCCTGATGATGCTTGAGCAAAGCGAAACCGGTCGGTTAATAAATTCTTTTAAAATTCTTGGATTTACATAAAATAAGTGTTTCTGGTTTTAACCTTCAAAGGTGTTCTAGGATATCATTTCAAATTATGGAGAGAGGCAAGGTGAATTTAAGTATTAATTTTTTGTTTAAATTGGCAAATTTCACTGGACTCAGACAAGATGATATGTTGAATGGAGGGGAGGCAATTTTAGATTAGGTTTGATGGAAGACAAAATTTTTATTTAAAGACGGACAACCAAAAAATACGTTTTTTTTAAATTTTACTTTATAGATTTTTAAACATTAAAATTTTCAACTAGTAGGCTCATTCCCGTGTTATGGTAGCCATATATTTTTTTTAAATTATTTTTTTTTAATATTTTTCAGAATTTTCGCCCCTTTCAAATATCCAACGTTGAACACTATTTCGGAGTCATTAGTAGATTTGAGTCTGCTATGCCTTCCATTTTTTGTTTTTTTGCTGTGCATTAATTATTAATAGTCAAGGTGATAAGATTTCTTCCTCATGTCACCTGTTTACTGAAATGGTTTGTCGTTTGCATCCTTAATTCGTATTATAGGGGAGTCGTCGCTCTTTCTTAGTAAAATTTGTCCGTCCTTCGTTCCCACTAAAGTTCCCACTTGTACACCACAGAAGTACAAACCATTATCAATATCGATCTATTGTTCGATATAATGTATCGATACATCAACATAAGGTACCTACTAAAACAAACGGTTTTGACGGTTTTCATGATGCTTAGAGACGTCATAAAAAATGCAGAAATATCTGCAAATTATTATTAAACAGTAAAATTTTTTTTTTTAAATATTGTAAAACACATATTATTTTATTGTATAATAATTAATATTTGACAAGTTCTAGTATCTTCACCAAAAAATTGTCTCGACGCCATGTAGTGAGAGAGTTAGCACTTACAATGCCTTTCTCATATAAAATAAAATAAAGTTGGTTGTTTTCAGGTGAAAAAATGTAACAAGCAGTAATTGTTGAATGAAACACTTGTATATATTGAATTATTTCGCGGATAAGAGATAAGCCGCCATAGCTCAGTGGTCAGAGCTGTCAACCGGAAATCGAAGGGACACGGGTTCGAGTCCCGTTGGCGTCATGTATCTTTTATCAGGAGATTTTTCAATGTGGATGAGTGTTTCAGGCTAATAATTATTGCTTGTAAAATAATTGTTAAATATTTTTTTCATTTTCCCACGCATTTTTACGGGTCTGCGCTAGTTATATACTATATATTAAATAATCATTATATTTTTATGATTTGTATAGCGCCGTTTTGTGTAAAATCACCTCAAGGACGCTGAACTTAAGGGTATATAGTACGGCACTCCACATAGAATAAAGAAGAAGTAAAAAATGGGATGTGGGTGGGGCGTGTTTCTTGATCCAAAAGTCGACCATTTTTTGCTTAAATTTTTAATATGAAAATTTCTAAATATGATGAAACGAATTTTTACATTTCGTTCAAATAGCATGGCGATATACGACGTCAGAGAGACAGAGCGCGTGCTAAATGGACGATATCAGTTTCCATTCAATTCTACATAGAAGGCAGACCTAGTGTGTAGTGTGTAGTATCTATCAGTGGTACTCTATGATTGACCTCCGAACTTGGGGTACGGTATAATATTAATAGTCTAATATCTAATTAAATGTAGACCAACAATTAATGAATAAAACATTCAGATCATGAAAAGCATTTCAATCGAGCTTGTTAATGTGATGTATTTAGATTACTTGAGTAGGAAATACCTCGCATACCTTATGGTGCTTTTATCAATTTTATAGAACCGTAAAATGGGAAGGTACGTATGTTTTTTTATTTCACTTTATTAAAAGTTCCGGTTTCTCGTATTATCAAAACTTTAAAATTATTCGTAGAAGTTACTTTTATTATTGCTAATGTTATAATAATTATGATAATTGGTTACCATAAATTATCATGAATAACCTTATTATATTATGTAGGTACATCAATAAATAATTATTTTATTGTTAAATACATGTTGCGGTGAAAGGGATTTGAAGGATTGTCATAATATCATTTATAATGGCTACGCATAATATTATTTTTTTATTATTATACGTCATATTTATTCATATTTAACATCAATATCATGATTAGACCGCAGTTTATCCTCTGAAGGATGATGGCTAGCTGATTAATTTATGCGATTTGTTGTCGGCTTTTGTCAACTTTTGGAACCGAATCTACTCTTTGAATAATTTAAACAGATATTAAATAGAATTTTACCCGCTAGGAACCGTATCTAATCTTCGAATAATTTAAAGGGATATTGAATAGAAATTTACCAGCCAGGAACCGTAACTTCTCTTTGAATCATTTAAAAAGATATTAAATAGAAATTTACCAGCTAGGAACCGTATCTGCTCTTAGAATCATTTAAGCAGATATTATATAGAAATTTTTGCCGCGAGGAACCGTATCTACTCTACGAATCATTTAAACGAATATTAAATAGAAATTTACCAGCTAGGAACCGTAACTACTCTTTGAATCATTTAAACAGATATTATATAGAAATTTACCAGCTAGGAACCGTATCTACTCTAAGGACGGGTTGTTTCGGAGAATTTGAACAATTCTTCAAATTTCAAAGTTAATTTTCAGGTTCTGTGAAAGATTTTTTCAAGTTCTGTTTTTATTTCAGTTCTGTCAAGCAACTACCCTATGCTGATATAATAACAGAACTTGAATAGGACTTTCACAGAACCCGGAAACCAACATTGAAATTTGATGAATTGTTCAAATCCTCCGAAACAACCCGTCCTTAGAATCATTTAAACAGATATTAAATCGAAATTTAGCCGCGAGGAACCGTATCTACTCTTCGAATCATTTAAACGAACATTAAATAGAAATTTACCAGCTAGGAACCGTAACTACTCTTCGAATCATTTAAACAGATATTAAATAGAAATTTGCCGGCTAGGAACCATTTTTATTTTTAATTTTATCAAAAAATTCCAACATTGACTTGAACACAAAAGATCATATCAATAATAGTTATACCACAAAATGAACTCCAAATGTGGTGTAGAATCACCAGTTTCTCGCTTGAATTACGTCATTCAGAGAAGGGATGATATACTCGTATATCTGTATGTCACATTGTATTGAAGAGTAACTTTCAGAAGTAAATTGAGAATAAATTTTCGTCCCAAAATTCAATCGCAATTTTCGCGTTCAAAATGTTTAAAAAAACTATGGTAGCTCCACATTAAATCTGAAGATTTTATATTTGGCCAATGAAAGAAATTTGGAAAAGATAGATAAGTTACAAACTAGGATATTGATAAATACTCTTTTTCTAATATTATTCTTCAAAAATTTCGCACAACCTACTACAGAATCAATTAATCAGGAGGACGCGGGTTTAAATCTGGACCCGCGGAAGTTTGTTAATTTGTATTAGATCCTTTCAGTGTCGCCTTATTGAAAGACCTCTATTCAGAATAGAAAAGTTGCTTGAAATTGCTTTAGCCGTGTTTGGAGAACAGTTCTGAATAGCCAGGTTCTCCCCTATCTTCTTCCCATCCCCAATACCTTTAGCCTCAAAACATACCCTAATTGTCAAATATTACATGGATGGTAGATAATATTAAATGTCAAGATAGCCGCAAACTAGGCGTAAAATTACGCGTATGAATTTGAATGAAATTGCTTTTAAATGCATTATTTTCCATTATGGGTAATGTTAATATTATTTTCTTACAGTAATTTAGTTGAAACGAAGTATTGTTTTTGTTGATTATACGTATTAAAAGTGTATCTAAATAGTGAATATTTATCTTAATAATATTATCACTACCCGACTCTGTTAACATCGCATGATAAATGGATATAGAATAAAACTTATCAGCTAAACACGATCGATCCAATTGCTATTCAACTGCTTTGTATAAATTAACAGGCGGTCGACTTATGCAGCTGCAGTTTATGGCCAATTTTATGTTATTAATATCACAAGCACTCACCCACCTTGGAGGCTGAGCAGATATGCATTTTAGTCATAGGACTGGAAAAACCAAGTTGTTAAAAGTTATTGTGACTGTATCCATGAATATCATACAAAGATTATTTAAATAATTTAATTTATTATACCCACATTGCACTCAATCTTTGCAAGGCTCGTTTGGTTGAAGCGCAAGTATATTTATAGTCTATATGTTCTATTCAAACAAAACTACATAACACAATTATGAAGCAAAATGATTTCATCGTTGAAGAAGAAGATAATCAATCAATATAACCATCACGTTGAATTTCAAAAACCTACAAAAGCTATTCCTTCTAAAATCCTGTTAAAATGTAAAAAAATCCAGGACTGAGCATTTCAAATCTAGATTAAATGAAATTAGTAATAGGTACGCAGATGTAGCCGATCTGTTTAACTGCAAATCTGTTTAGTTACAAAATAGTACGTCTACTTTTACTTGTTTCTAACATATTGTATGTCTTGTATCTCCTTCTAAAGTTTGTATTAATTTTATACTTTTTGTCTTCATTTTAAGATAAAATGATACAGTTATTTGTTATTTTTGTTTAAATTATTACTGGTGTTTGCGATTATGCTTGTATTCTGTGACACGTATTTATTGTGTATGGTATATTTATATTTTATATTTTTATATATATAATAAATCTAAAAGAAACTTGAAACAGAACAAGATACAGAAAAATAAAAATATATAACGGTCAGAACTAGGAATCGAACCCAGTATCTCTTGTCTTACCGGGACAGGCGTCTTAACCTACTTGACCATTGGGACCTATTTATTAAACGTCATATTTGTCGATCTCATACTTCAAATTTAGAATTAACAATATCGCCTTGCCACTAATTTTTCCATATTTTTGGCATTTATCTTTTTAATTGGTAAAAAAATTACAAAATAATTGAAATCGATGGGAATAACCTTCAAAATAAATTAAAAAGAAAAGTTGTTCCTAAAAATGATATTGAAGCATTTAACAAACATAGTTACCCTCCGACCAGCACCCCCAAAAAAATATTTACTCTGAGAGAAACTATTTACCACGAGTCCTCCTAGTGTGTGGAAATAACATGTTACCGCTACAATATTCATCTTAAGCTTTAAAAAAATGCCATGTATGTACTTACTATATTGTTTTGTGTGATACTGGCTATATAATATTTTCACCTTACCCAACTAAGCGTGTTAGATTAAAATCACATAGTTTTCATTGCCAAATCCGATAGTTAATGTGGTTTTTTTTCATGTGAATACCGCACAAGAGTCCCAACTGCTCCCAACCGTCTGGAAGCCAGTGAGACTATGGCATCCCCAATTGAGGTATGTTTTGAGGCAGAAGGTAGTGGGGAGGGGAAGAATATGGGAAGAGAAAGGTGGGAAAGTACCTGGCTCTTTAGACCTGGTCACCAAACACAGCTAAAGCTATTTCAAGGAATTTTTCAATACTGAATTGTGGTATTAAACCAGGGCGATACTGAGAGTAGCTTCCAATATATTTTATATTATTTTTAATGATTTAATCGTGAAATAACACATATAAATCAAATAAAATTTACTTGCGATTTGAACCTTTACCTCTCAACCACGGAGACCGTCTTCATAGAAAGCAAAGCCTTTCTGGTGTGGCATTATTCGATATAAATTCAGTAATCTTTATGAATATTTTGGAAACCAATCAGGTGTCGCTTTTATCCATGTTTCACCAAGGCTAAATGACGTTAAGTACGAAATTTACATGATTCTTACTATCCGAAGCCTGTTAACCTTTGAAATTTTGATTACTTTCCAAAAAACTGAATTTAATAAATATTGTCACATTCATAGTTAACATTAAATTCTTCTCAACTCTGTTGTAATCTCGCTACCTAATATGTCTCCACTTCTAAGAATGATGGAGATTTGAGCTCAATCTACGTTCTTAGTAAAATGACAATCACCAGCTTTGACTCTACAACCACAGTTACACCAAGGACATTCTTTGCATATATTAATTGTGGAAATCCATTTTTTTTTCATCAGCGGCTTAAAATAGATATTGACAGCCATCTAAGGGAATTGTGGAGGTGCTGTGGATCATTGCTTCTTAATATTGGACATTTTTAATTATTATGCATTAAATACGTGTAGAAAAGCTTTTCTAGATAAGTCGAACTATGAACCTGACGTTATTATGCAGCTTATATTCTAGATTATCTACTTCAACGCAACAAGACACAGTCATTTCCATCAAGATCTACGAAACTTTATAAAAATATAAGACAAGTCACCACAATATTTGTTCCAAATACCTTAAAATTCGATAAGAAAAAAAACGTTTTCGAGGTAGTTTTTAATAACAACGGGGTAGTAAATTAATATAAAACCACTCTTAGGATTTAAAGTAAAATATTATTTCTTTTACCATTAGCTTAATGCTTTATTTTCACCAAGTTCATAATTATTTTTCTTTCCCTTCACCAACTTTTCTCCACTTATTAAGACATTATTTGTTTTATTTTGCATTTTTTTTTTAACTTACCACACAACTTTTTGCATTTAGGCTTTTTCGTATTAGCTCCACACAGGAATCCCTGAGCAAAAAAATTCTTCTCAATCCTATGTTATCTTTGGGAATGATTTGTGGAGAGTCTTTTTAGGGAAGAAAAGAGAGGAAGTTCTGGAAAGGAAAAGGCATGAGGGGTAGGTAGGAATCAGGGAATCAGTGTGTCCAAGAGTGACGGACGTAGTACGAATTCATCCCTCACACTGCGTGCAAGGCAAGAGAGTCCGAGAGAGTTCTGCTGGAGATGTCAAAAGGTCTCGCTTAAACAATCTCACCACATGAACCCGGGCACCCCCTGGTGTAGCGAACCACTTGGCACCTATGGCAGAGGTTTTGATTATCCAATAAATTGTTCCCGGAGTGGCGGTACCCATATGTGCCTTCCAAATTGAGATATTCATTCTTTCTTGCACCGTGCGAAAAACGCAACACCCGTTGACATGTTTGGTTAGTTCGCAGAAATTTCTACCCGGCAAATCTACCTACTTATACGGAGACAATCTGAAATTAAATGTTTATAAAGTTATAATGTAAATCGGTTCAATATGTGGTTAGTTTAATTTGTCGTGTTATACAGAATAATTTGTATGACACAACATTCTAGATATCAGAGACATAAGTTATACGAGAATTAGTTGGAAATCAGAAGATGTAAATGGAGTAGTATTACTAGGCATGATGTATTATTACTGTGGGTAACAAGTAGGTAATAATGTTTTTCTATGTTTGGAGAAACGAGGTACATTTAAATATTTCCATTTTAAATAGAAAAGGACATCCTCGATGAAACCCTATGACAATCGATTGCTCATACAAATAATGAACGGAAAATTCAGATTTATCCTTAAGGGATGTGTTTATTCAAAATGACGCTGCGTTTAGCCAATCTCATTACAAAGTGTGGCCAATGTTTGTGTTTGAAATTGGTTAGATTCAGACGGTAGAAATATTTAGTTCCCAACGCCCTGATCATGGCAGTAAACCTAAAAAAATATATCAAAATACTTTCTATCGTAATCACTGTCAGTGGTCTTCTGTAGAAACACTAGAAACAATACAACCTTTGAGTCAAGAAATGTTTTACGTAAGCGCCAAAGTGGTTTTTATTTATTTTGTGAACAATTTAATGATAACCTCAAAAAGTTAATCAAGGGAAGTGGTCGCAAATAAACTTAGCCTTAAAACAATATATTTTTAAAGTTGTTTCTTATACGAGTTCATATTAAAACTCACGAAAAGAAAACTAGTTATTAGTTTAGTCTTATATTTATCACGACGTAATTAACCCTTTTTATTTTAATTCTGATCAAAGAAAACGATAGAACAAGCTTCAACGTATCCATAGATTATTTTTGGTATTTATAACCTATTCCGATTCGTAGTAAGGATTAATCTAAATAGTGATGTCACTTATAGCTTCACCTTAAGAATGGGTACGCCTTCAACTGTTTTCGTTTATCTTCGTCAAAATATCGCTTATTTCGAATCATATTATTCCGCTTAATAACAAAAACATCACATAATAAAATAAAACATTGGTAATTCTTTAAGAAAATAATTTGAATAGTGTTGGTTGGCTTCTAGAAATCTAATCGAGTCTGAGTCGTTCGAACGATGAGTATTTCAAGGCTTTCCGAAATATTGTCGATATACGGTCCAACAGTCAATCTAATAACCTAATAATCTAATAACCATTTTTTCAATAACCTTCTAGTCATTGACATACCATAAGTAAATATATCGATTCTTGCAAATATGCAGGGTGTTAGAAGGTCTTACTAAGCAGGAATTCCTGACATTATTTGAAGGAAAAGTTATAAAATACATTTGTGTCTCCGGTGACAATATTTGTTATTTTTTGATTAATTAAATAAAAAAAATATTTTACACGTGTTTATTTATTTATTCATGTTTTTCATAAAACGATAATGCATCAATATATTACGTAGAAGATTACATATTTAGAAGATGACAGTTGTTAAACTGTCTAAAAGTAACGTTAAAAACGTCAATGGTTAAGCAGTTGAGTCGCTCTATTGATCGGTAATTTCTGATAGGCAGAAGTACTCACTTTCTGTGTATAAAAAGTGAATGGGATTGTTAGGCAAATATAAGTCAACCTCTTTCAATATAAGTGGATTAAGTACGGGTGTAGCAAAATAGACAGCGCAGTTTTGAAGGGCCGGTACATCCCGTATGGTGGGGTCTCATTCTGTCTGGAGGGTCGTGCCGTTTTTTACACCAAAAATAAGCTCAGTACGTCTCTTGCCATCCTGCTTATTTTTTTCTTGATATTAATTAATTTATTATTTATTAACGCCCTTTTTGGGCTTATACGTTTATACTGACGATAAAATCATTGGTTTTGAAACATATCGAACCTTTTTGATTAAATAGTCGTGTACAAAGTTATTTGTGTTAAATTTAATTTTTCTTTTGACTTTTGAAGGTTTAACCAATCAATTTAATATATCATTGAAGGAGAAGATAATACTTATAAATCTAAACAAAACACGAAACAGAACAAGACACAGAAAAAAATGGTTTAAAATTAGTTGAGAATAACATTTTGAAATCTGAGAAAAATACTTTAAGATAATTAAATTCCAATGGTCCAGTGGTTATAAGCGTTTTCCCGGTAAGACAGAGATCCTGGGTTCGATTCCCAGTTGAGACCGTTACCTTTATATTTTTCTGTGTCTTGTTCTCTTTCATGATTCCTTTAGATTTATTAGTTCTTCTTCGATTTATTTTATTTTATTTAAAATAAGAAAATTGCCAAAGGAACCCCTCCATTAGCAATGTTCATAGTTATACCAAATATAAATATTTTTTGCGGCAAATGTGGCAAAAACAATTTCATTTTACGAGAACGAATCATCTCCGTAATATTATTTTATGTAATTCGTCTTTTTGACAAATATTGGTGATCGGTTTAACAAAGCCGTTGAAGATCTCTTTAGTGAATGTCCCTTGCATCATTTGCCGACGTTTCGGGACAAGAAATATGTTTATCATGGTTAGAAGCACTTTGAGGAACCAGTTTTATAAGTTTATTAGGTGGTTTGCATGTTTTAACTGAGATTAAGCATGCTTTGATAGAGTGATTTTGTTATTATTCTTCAATATTCCAATAAATCGTAAAAATCTCGCTATTTCGTGTTGTTGTGTGGAAAAATATTCATGTAACTTGGCACGGTTTTTAAATGGGTGTTTACAAAAGTCACTAAAATAATATTACTCGAAAATCAAAATTAGTATCAACATTGATTCTTGACGATATGACAAAAGGATTTAAAGAAATCTGTTTAAAAATTCTGACAGGCATAACCTAACCTCCTGATTAAGGTTTTCTATGTATTCCCTTAATACAACAGGCCAATGCGAAGGAATTCTTAAGAATAGGCCATAGCCGACTCCTTTCTACTCCCAACACAACAAAAACAGACATGTATGTAATATATGAGGTAAAAATTGTGAGGCGCATGTGACGCCGTTCTATTTGTATACAGATCATTAACATTAAATTCAGTAAATTTAAATGATTCACCACTTCATGGAAAATAAGAATCTATAAAATGAAAAAAAAAATGGATGACAGCCTACCGCCGAAAGAGACACCAGAAAAGGACAAATAAAATAGTTCTCAAACTTTGAGCAGTCAGAAAGACTGTCACACACCAGTTGGAAATAAAATCCAATAACACTATCCGAGATTTTACCACACGCGGAAAAATTAGTACCTCGTTTTTTTATCAAGATACTCTTCAAAATGTGCATGACCATTTCCTAATAAAATGCGACAGTATTATTATTTTTAAGAACAGGTGTTCAGACTTCTTCATTACATATTCGTACTTTACTGATAGATTGTTATGAAAATTGTCAAATTAGTCGTTATGATTAATTTGACCAGAGATTGCATAAATTAACAATATTGCATATCAGTAAGTTTCTCCGTGTACCATTCATTGTTGGCGAGAGTTGTAGCTATCTACATTGTACATAAATCTAAATAAAACATATTCAGAAGAAAAGAGATTCTCTAAAATATAATACAAACAAGGAGTGGTATATACTCTCAGTATTGCCCTTGAGAAAAACCATTATTCAGATTTGGCGTCTTGTTTGGTGACCAGATTTGAATAGTCAGGTGCTTCTCAACCTTCATTTTCCGCATCTTATTCCTTCTCCAATCCTACATCCAACATACCCTAATTTAAAAAGTTGGAATTCTTTTGCGGTATTAAACTTTAAATAAAAAAAACGAGGAGCAATAAGTTGTTCTTTGAAAACCCACGCCATATTATTATATTTGGTTAAGTGTATGCACCTTTTTGGTGACGTTTAACAGCTCGAGTATTTTCCCCTAGCAACAAGACTATGCCTATACTCTGTACTGCCCACCACACGCAGATGGACACATACAGACATAGCCAGTCTCATATCATGAGGAATGTGGCGCTCTCATCATATTAGCATGATTGTCCAAGATTCTGTAAACATGAACTTGTTTTCTACTAAAATAACACATATTCTGATTTAGAAATGCCTCATTACTAAACCATTTATCAATGACACACTTTATCTCGAATATAAAATAAAATCTGAACACTAGAAGCTCTGGCACAAGTTTTAAACTAAATATCTATTTCATCATGATCTTTAGAACTTTAAAATAAACTTTTATATGTAACTACTAGATCACTATAATCACTACCTAATTGAATAAAATACGTCTGTTCTTATAGGAATACTCTCTCAGTGATACAGACGTACCAAAAACTCTTTATACGGAATACTCTCTCAGTGATACAGACGCACCAAAATCTCTTTATACAGAATACTCTCTCAGTGATACAGACGTACCAAAAACTCTTTATACGGAATACTCTCTCAGTGATACAGACGTACCAAAAACTCTTTATACGGAATACTCTCTCAGTGATACAGACGTACCAAAAACCATCGTAACATTATTTTTTAATATCGAGATAAATAAAATGGTTAAAATAACTGTTTGCTTATCGGACAACAGCTCCAATTGCCTGGAATTACTGGTAATCTATTCACAATTTGGATAGTGTTGTTAGGCTGATGGAAGTGGGGAGGCATATGATAAGGAGGCAGGCTGGGAAGTACCGAATGGATAATAATAGATCATAAAATACATGTACGAACACAAAAAAATTAATCAATAAAATTAAAATAAAAAGATATGCCTGTTCAGATTGTTGATTCATGGAATTTTAAAACAAATCTAATTGCCCAAACAAGGCACGGGACATTGATTAATATTCAGAAACGTTGCGTTTGACTAGATATGTGACGCTATTTGTCATGCTAATAATTTTTTGAATTTTTTTCTTACAAAAAGTGAAATATACATTACTTTTTTTTAAAATTAAAATTGGTTGTACATAATTGTTTTATACTTCCAGTGACCTCAGCTTTCGGGATTGTTTCGGGGGTTGCAATGTACAATCCGAAACATTTCATAATCTACATATTGACCATATATCATTTTTTATATTATATTATTATATATTATTTCACTGCGTATTATTACTCTCCATATTATTACATTCCATATTATTACACTGCAGATAATTTCACTACATATTATTACACTCCATATTATTATACTTTATATAATTTCACTAAATATTATTACACTACACATTATTACACTCCATATCATTACAAATCATATAATTTCACTACATATTATTACACTCCACATGATTACACTGCATATCATTACAATCCTAATATTACACTAAATTGCAAACGAATCAGTTAAAATTGATTTCCCAATTTCAGGAGAATCATGAGTTTTTTTTTTTTTTTTTTAAATAAATTTAAGATAAATCAAATTTAATAATGTTATAATAATTATTAAGTTCTGCAAGTATTTCTGTTATTTTTACAGTTTTTAATGTGACAGCTGTTTCGGCTTTTGAGGCCATTATCAACAGTTTGATAATGGCCTCAAAAGCCGAAACAGCTGTCTCATTAAAAACTGTAAAAATAACAGAAATACTTGCAGAACTTAATAATTATTATAACATTATTAAATTTGATTTATCTTAAATTTATTTTAAAAAATTAAATGGAGTTCTACAAATTAAACACCAAAACAATAAAGAATCATGAGTAAACGACTTTTTGACGAAGATAAAAAAAAATTAAATTATTTTTTTATGTGAAGCCGCACAAGAGTTCTCTCAACGGTCTGGAGCCGGCGAGACTATGGCATCCCCAATTGGCCTATTTTGTGAGTCTGAAGGTAGCGAAGGGGGGAAGGAGATAGGAAAGAGAAAAGGTGAGGAATAATCTGGCTGTTCAAATCTGGTCACGAAACACGGTCAAAGCAATTTCAAGCAACGTTTTAATTCTGAATGGTGGTTTTACACCAGGGCGATAATGAGAGTATCATCCACTTTGGAACATGTCGCAAATATACTATATATTATTTTAAATGAGTAAATAGTGAAATAACACAAATTAATCAATTAAAATTGAATCCGTGACCTCCAGCTTGCTAGTCGAGAGTTTTACCCCTCGATTTATTAATAATTTACACTCCAGCCACTATTCTTTACTTTTTACTTCCCATCACAAAAACACTAGATCAAGACTGCCCAACCCCAGGCCCGCGGGACACATTGTGGCCCCTGAACGAATTATAAGTGGCCCGCGTGAACCATTTTCAAAATACCCGCCAATTTGAAAATTACTTAGATCAAAAATATTTTCATATCATTGCATTATCCACCAGGAGGCGTTGTGTGCAAAGGACATAAAGTTGAATGATATAATGGAGCCGGTAGTTCTCTGCATAAATTACATACGTTCAAAAGCTCTTTATTTGAAGAAGAAATCAGTGAATTTGGAGAGTAACAACTGTATTGCGCTGTGCGATGTCTTTCAAGGGGAAACATGTTAAAACATTTCTTCGTCTTGAGAGAGCAGGTGTTGGAATTTTTAGAAGAAAAAGGGGCGTTACCTTTGGAAAGTGATTTACTTAAGAATAAATACTGTTTGAGTGATCTCGCATTTCTTGTTGACATTACCAATTATCTCAATATTTTAAATCTCAAATTACAATGCAAAGATTGTTTACTTCCGACTATGTTTAGCCAACGAAAATATTGATCTTTTTCCCATACTCAAAGATTTAAAAGAGAAGCTCAATATTGCCACCATAAAGTACGAAGCTAAAATTAGATGCTTATTACAGTCGTTTTAAAGCAGATTCTAAGACTTTGAAAGTACAAAACAAAATTAACAAATTTTTGTTAATCCTTTCACAATCAGTTTAACTGAAATAATTAAGTTATCCTGCCACTATCCAGTTGGAACTCACTGAGCTGCTAAATCACTCTGCACTGAAAAACCTTTTTGCAGAAAAAATAGTTACATACTTCTTCAGAAGAATTTGGAGATTTCTGGAAATTGGTGCCAAAGGAAGACTGGCTTTTCAATTTTTAAGTAATTTTGAATCAACGTATGTTTGTGAAAAGCTTTTTTCTAATCTTAATTTTGTAAAAAATAAATACCGCACATCTCTAACTGAGCAACAAATGTCTGATTTTTTGCTACTGTCAACATCTGAACTGACTCCTAACATAGTAGAATTATTAAAACAAAAACAATGTCAGAAATCACATTGATTGTACCAATTACTTGGATTTAGATTTTTGTTACATTAAATGTTGTGTCGTTATTTGGCAGTGGATGCTATTTATTTTATTGTTTCAATAAACGACAATAAAATTTCCATATGTTTATTTGTTTGTTGCATAAAACAAGACATTAAAAAGCTTAGGTAACAAAAATAGGAACCTTCAGTAGTCAGTGGCCCGCCAGTGACTTTTAAATCGGGAATTTCGCCCAACTGTTAAAAAGGTTGGGCAGCCTTGCCCTAGATCATTTTCTTTGTACATATTAATATTTACTATGGTATGATCCAAAATTTACCTAATATTATATACGTAACAAGGAATATCCTGTCAATTTGACTTTCCGAAAAAGGGAAAAAACTTCTAGATGGATAGTCAAAATGTTCTAACAAATTATTGTAAAAGTGTACTTATTTATCCTTTTTAGAAATTTTCACTATTCTCGAAAGTTATTCATTAGGTACATAAAAATTGTGGTTTTTTTTACTGAAATTAGTTGTTTACAAATACCACGTAATTGGGCAATTACATTTGTAATCTAGGTACATAATATTGCGATACTACTTTTAAGTGTGTAATTCGTCAATTACAACTACGTAGGTGTGTACATGACGCACTTGAATGTTTGCGGTTCCATTGTGAATCACTTTTGATTGGTGAATGAATTAATCATATTATTATGGTTTGTATAGTAGTAATTAATATTTTCATTACAAGGATATTGTAAAATTTATAGTATAATAGGTCCTTAGTACATACAAACATGTGTATAAAACAAATAGTGTTTACATTTTGACCACGGTCATTCTCTTATCTGTCTAATCAAATTACTTTATTTTTCTAGTCAATATATAAATTAAAATTACCTACCTAGAAGATAAGGTCAACTTGAGTTAGGTACATTTAAATGGTATCAGTTTTAAAGGTTGGTAACATTTAATGAGAGTTGACTCTCGTAGATTACTATTTCTTCAACCAGAAAAGTTTCCATAATAAAATACGATGCATATCAACAACATAAACGGAAAAAATGAATATGGCTAATTTATTAAAATCCTGTTATGGCACGCCATTTCCTAACAAACTATCAGTACATTCAGAATATAACTGAACACGTGTCCACGCAGCTGCGCTTATATAAATATAAAGACGAAATTAATGTCCCATGTCAACATTCGTGTCCCGACATCTCCATAATATATTCGTTATTTACCGACAGTTTGTTAGGAACCCTGTCAATTCATTCGTTAAAGACCTGCATTCCCGTTTTTAACAGAATAAATTATCAGTAGGTTTTCTTTGTATAGTTCTTATGGTAGATGAAAGCATTCTTATGGTGGGCTGAGCATTTGAGATTTTTTTGTTACTTAGAGAAAAGCTTTTTAATTTTGTCCGCAACGTGAGGAATAGTGTAGGTATAATGTACAATATTAGTCTTCATTTAAGTTATACCTTACTTACTTTGTACATCTACAATCAATACAAAGTATATAAACTTTCTAAACAATGTAACATTCATCAATTTTTAAAGATAATTTTCAAATTCTGTGAAAGTTCTACTCAAGTTCTGTTATTATGTTAGTTATGTGAAACAACTGGCCAAAAAATTATATAATAACATAACTTAAATAGAACCTTTACCAAATATTAAGATTAACTTTAAAATTTTAAAGTCCTTAAAGTCGTTTTGTAAGTTTGTTAAATGTCAACTCAAGAACGCTTTATCTTAGCCGACATACTAATAAATTATTTTTAGGTGTCTCTATGATTTATCAATATCGTCTCCAACCCCTGCGGAGTATTTGAGTTAAAAATATGTTTAAAAATCATTTATTTATCAAAGGAACTTGGTATTATATTATAACTGGACAAAATAAATTACTGAGCATAAAAGGGTCATAAAGTTTACTTTTCACATCGAGTTATGAAAAAAACACTTCAATACAAAACTACATCATTAAGCAATTAGTAGGTACATAATAGATATTATTATTAGATGTAAATAAGAGTGTTGTGGGTTAGTTAGAATGTACTAAGATTGTCCTTGCAAATAACCTTAGATTTGAATGTATGCATAACAAAGAACATTACCTACCTGAATTACTATTATTATTAGTTGCTCACATTAAAGATATTATTTAGTTAACAGACTAAAGAAGTCAAAAGACAAAAACTCGTTTCCTGTGAAACTGTAGCATTGAAGATATTTATTGCGCTTTAGTTGTGGTTTTATGTCTTTGTTCTATTGTAAACGTAAACCCGCAATTAGTCACGATTGTACAAACCTCATTGTGCTTTCTGCGGCAAATACACGAATGGAGTCGATGTACTTATGTTTATAATATGAAACATATTCGTAGCTCGTGAGTAGTGATTTGTTGTTTTAAATTTTTATTTGGTTTTCCTTCTAATGGGTAGCTAACCTAAAATTAATAACATTATGTACGTGAAATAAATCCTTCGAGACATTGAACTGAAATTCGCTCAGGTAAAAATATTTAAAGTTTAATAGTACCTGACAAAAATATTTGATCATCTTTTCCTGTTGAGGTTATGCAATGTTAATCAAATTAACAAATAATAAAAAGGTTTATGAGGAAATTGGTTCCATGATAACTCAACACAGTCATTAGAAACGATGAAAACCCAGTTAATAAAGTTTTTGTTTCATTACTTTCCATGACTTTATATAACTTTTTAAAGATGTGATGAATTATCATTGTGATAATTTATCCGGTCACCGAGGAAATTAAACATGCATGTATTTCAACAATGTCTAATAAAAATTGGGTAATTTATATAGTGCCGTGTTTGTGAAAAATCACTTCCAAAGGCGATGTACACGTGGACGAAAAAACACATGGAGATAATTACACTTAAATTAAATTACACCTACAGGATTTGCGTACGTGGAAAATTAGTTTGAAAATTTCCCTATCGGAAAAAAAGAAAAGTTAGGTTTGACAAAATACCTACCTAATTCAGTATTTTGGCGCAAATTTCAGAACAACAATTGGGACACTTGTTATGTGAATATTATTTTTTCGAGTTAATTTCAAACGCAACGCGCTTTAATGTGTGGTAACTTTTTTTATAAATTTCAGGAAAAAAAAATGTTATTTTACTATCCAGATGTTATAGCTTGAAAATAAATAAGAACATGGATAACGTGAAATTTGTTTTGAGCACGCTTAAAACTAAAATTTAAATATATTTTACAAAAACATTTTTAATTCCAGAAGGTAGGTATAATTAAAATCTTTTGAAATTGGAAATAAGACCATATGTAATTTCGTCCGTACATAAGTAAGTAAGGTAGTTTATTTAATATTGGTAGGTACCTACGTGAAATTCGTGCTTGTCTAATTTCGTATTGACACCTAAAAAACCAAATTTCGTTACAATAATTGAAGTTCATCAACTTAACCAATTCAAAAAGTTTCTTCCTCATCTCATCGAACCCATTACGATTCAATACAAAACACCAATATAAAACTATTATAAAAATAATTCTTAGGCTTCCTCTAATTACTGACTCGAACTTAATCTTTAATATTATGAATGTGTTTGATGTTCTGCAGACATACACAAAAACAATACTCACTCACCTATACACAAATATACATACATACCTACTACGAAAAAAGATCTAATACTCGCTGTACTCGAAGCAATAACAAAGACTTACTTCAAATTCCTGTAACGCACACTACTTTTGGTCAACGAAACTTTAGATATCTTGCGACAAGACTTTACAACATTCTTCCTGATAAAATAAAAAAATTTCACTCCAATCCAAATTCGCAGTTATTGATGCAACCTAATTATTGTATGTATTTTCATATAATTGTAGGTATATTATTAGGACTATAAAAGAACTTGGTAAATGATGTATTGATATTGATGCTACCTAACTATTGAGTGTTCGTATTTTTATATAATTGTAGGTACGTTATAGTACTATAAATAAATTTGGTAGATATTTGCCTCAACACAGGCTAAGCCTAGTGAGGCGGGCTATGATAAACCTTAACATATAACTACATTAACATTTCTATTATTTACATTTATTTTACCTACTGTTTATATATTGCTTTCCGTTGATAAAATTATATACTCATCTAATTTATAAACCAATGTACACAAAACAGTCTTTCATGTATTTCTATAGTTTAGTTTGAAAATTTGTCTCAGTAAAGATAAGCTTAGTGCTAAATCACTATTTTGATTAATCTTTATAACGAATTGGTGTACATTATATTATATTATTATTATTATTATTAAAACTCGAACTTTTTCCATGAATTCGGAAATAACTAAAAAATTTACAAATAACTTCAAACGTCGTCGATACAATACCCATGTGGTTTTAATTTATTATATTGCCCACATTATCAAATAATGTTTTTGAATAATTAATGTTATCGTATCAATAAAAAAAAATAAAAAATTGCAGTGTTAATTTTAATGAATTTCGAACACAAAACCTTACATCAGACCCGAGTCGGTACAGCATCAATAATGTAATCTATGATATATTATCTGTATGTATCAGAGCCGGAAAAGTGGTACACTAACCTTGCCTAGCAATGCGTTTGGTTCACAATTTTCATACTTAAGTATTAAATTTTTTTTTTGCTTTTTGATTATTTTCTGATTTGTTGAAAAATATTACGTTATACAAGTATACAATCGTCTGTGGATAAAATATCTACTGCATTTTAATTCTGTGTATTGCTGCAAGAGGTCTCGAGTCTTTCTTAGTAAACCATGAAGGAAATGGATACAAAATGTCACCACCCAATAAATTAACACGACCTTGATATGAATGGTAAATATTATCAATGTTACCTACATGTAACAACTATTTTAAATTGTTTATTTGACCATGTTACGCAATAATCCTTCGGTCATTCAATTCGTGACATTCAATTCCTTGAACGAAATACAAACATATTGTTGCAACAGAATTTTAAATGTGTAATTATGTTCAAGAGTACCTTGGAACTTGGAATTAATGCATTGACGTATTTTCATTAGCTTAAACCTGTGAAAAACCAGGAACAGATCGACATACTTAACTATGCAATAAGGGCGTCACTACTGTAGAACTTAAGGGTAGGTACCTACAAAATACATACATAAGTTTCTGAAACCAAACACGATCATTTTTATACATTTTACATTGTTGACATTGGTGACTTTATCAGAATCAGTAAGATTGTAGGGTGTCAACAAATCAAATAAATCATTCTCTTTTGACACGCACAGACCCATAGAGCTCGCGTGGTACGTACCTTATCTAAGAAATTATTTACGATGCCACAAGATACCTTTACGTTCATGAATTAATTAGTAATTGAATATTCAAATTTTCTGTGCAGATCCTTAATCCGCCATAGTTTCTTGAAATCAGAAGCAGCTTTTGATTCATGGGTGTCTACGGCTTCTGTTGGGTAGGTACTGAATTAATGTTATTGTGATACGGAAATTAGACCACGCATTGGTAATCTATGATATTTTCCGGACTCGTGATTATTTAAAAACAACTTTTGTAATTTATTTAGATTCCTACTAACTTGCCTGTTAATTTCCGATATCCAGTGTAAATTTTCGACCTGCTGAAATCCATACAGAATACATTTGTTTGGTTTGGAAAATGAGAATATCCATAGTTCCTACTGAGATGTCATTTATCCAGTTCCTACTTATCACCTTGCTGAAAAGGTGTTTGAAATTTGGAACAACGGCAAGAACACAGTGCAAATTCGAGTGCATTTATTTTGAAAAAACAGAAGAAAGATTGTGAACTTCGAAAGCTAGTTAGTGTTTTTCGTGTACATAATCTTCGAAAAGAAGGAAATTGACTGGAACCCATACCCGCCTCCCAAATTAAATTGTATGACAAACTTTTTAAATGATTTGAATGCAAAGTGGTGCATAACGAACTATGTATTTCAATTATATTTATGTGTTTTTAATGCAGTTATAACGGCTTATGATTTGTTGGGTATTTGATGAGACAAGAGATGAGATATGTAATTAAAAAAATTAAGTAGGTGTTGGCATTATTCACACGGGTTTCTTCCTCACTCGTGGCTTCAAATTGTTCTCAAATTGCTCCATCCAGGACTTTTTAGATTCATGCCCCTTGTACTGTGTCCTAATATTCTATATAAGAATAAAAATCACTCATACAATTCAAAATTAAAAATCACGACCACTAGAAGATTTTTGCTAAATTCTTCATATTGGTACAGGAATGGGAATAATGACAATGTTTTCGTAAAAATGTTTATTTATTAATTAATCATACAGTTAAATTTTATTTACACTTTCAAGTTTATTTACAAGAAAGAAGATAAATCACTCTAATGACTAAACACTGCCAATGCATGCATGAAAATTAATTTCTAAATTAACTCATTTTTATTTTTACAAAATTACTAAATAGAATAAATAAATAATTATTAATTGCCAGATGTCCCAGCAAAGATTGTAGATTATTTTGATATCTACATAAAGTGAGAAATAGTAATTTAAAAACTTAAAAATATATGTGCAAAAATTATTAGCTAAATTTTGATTATGCTATCCATTATAAAATCATCACATAAATGTAATTAGTAATTACTAATTAGGAAAAAAACCCTTTGAAATAATCATATTAACAGTATTTGTTAAATGTAAAGCGCAACATATTAACAGTATTTGTTAAATGTAAAGCCCAACATATTAACAGTATTTGTTAAATGTAAAGCCGAACATATTAACAGTATTTGTTAAATGTAAAGCCCAGCATATTAACAGTATTTGTTAAATGTAAAGCCCAGCATATTAACAGTATTTGTTAAATGTAAAGCCCAACATATTAACAGTATATGTTAAATGTAAAGTCCAACATATTAACAGTATTTGTTAAATGTAAAGACCAACATATTAACAGTATTTGTTAAATGTAAAGCCCAACATATTAACAGTATTTGTTAAATGTAAAGCCCAACATATTAACAGTATTTGTTAAATGTAAAGCCGAACATATTAACAATATTTGTTGAATGTAAAGCCCAACATATTAACAGTATTTGTTAAATGTAAAGCCCAACATATTAAGGGTTTAGAAAGCAATAGGCATTTAATGTAAAAGTAATAGTTACTAACAAAAGTAACCTGTGCCTATATATTTACAATAAATTATTATAAAGTGAGATTTTTACCATGTAACAAATAGAAGTCAACTAATTAGTACTAACTAAATGTTATAATTTGACTAAAATATGGCAAGAGGCCATTATATGGGTTTAGGTAACTTTTTTATTGCACTTGTTTGTGGCAGAAGTGATATTTAAGTTAATTGCTGTGTTTTTTTAGCCTAATATACCTTTTTCATGATATTTCAAGGATGTTACCAATTACCTTTTATAAATTTATCAATAGCTTATTATCATAACAATGTTTTGGAAACATTTGTTGGTGTCATGTAAATTTAAATATTTAGTTAAGCACCAACCAATAGTTTCCCTTATCTAGGAAGAAGAGTAAATAAATTGATTCAAAACTAATATTGCTGTTATAAGTATGAGATTTCAAAACCTCCCAAAAAGTAATATGTACAACATAACTATATTTTGATGTAAAATATGTGAATATATGAATACTGGTAAAAAAATATATATTTTGATATGAAACATATATTTTGAATACTAAAAAGGAATCCAAAAATATTATTTTCATCACTTTTATATAAAATATCACATTTATAAAGTTTTGTTTTTTAGATTGAAAAGGGAAAAATAAACTAAGTAAGGTGCCAATAAACAAGAAGAAACAAATATACGTTTGCAGATCATAATATGGAATTGAAATAAGATTTAGGACAAGTTGTTTCACAGAATTTGAACAATTCATCAAATTTCAAAGCTGATTGTAGGTTCTATGCAAGTTCTTTCATCATTTCAGCTGTGTGAAACAACTGACCAATGATGATATAATAACAGAACTTGAATAGAACCTTCACAGAACTTTAAAATTTGATGAATTGTTCAAATTCTGCGAAACAACCCATCCTTAATATATTCATTTCAATACTTTTTTTAAAAAATAAAGATTTATTGTCGCAAATAGTGTTTCTTTAAAAAAAAATCATGTGACTTTTGTATGAATGAGTGTCAATTTACATTGTTTTCAAGATGTATTTAATCATACAGTTTCATATGCCTTAAATTAATTTAAATCACATTTCTGCGTTAACTTACAAATAGTAAAAGACAAGCTAACTTATAAATAAAATGATGACTTGTAAAACAAGCAAGCAAGGTAAAAATTTATTTAATAATTGTACAGCCAATAAAAAATATGTGCGTTAATGGCACATAGAAAAATATATTAAAGTTTGTAAGAATTATTTTCATGGTTCATTATAATATCAACCAAATTTGAAAGATTTTACAAAAACCAACACAGGAGTAAGATGAATATTTATAGAAGTAAAAAAAATAAGTATACACATTTATCATAGTATTCACAACCATCAAATGAAACATTCAGTTCAGACAATTATTTCATAATTGTTATCAAACAACCTAACTAGACTTCTACAAATCAACTTATCTAATAATTTAAACATGTATTCATTATTGGGTTTCCACAGGTTAATAATGACACCACTTCAATCCATTTATTCAATACTATAGTGAGTGTGGTGAATTCTTCAAGAAATGTTGTATTTCAACTTGATGGTTTATCCAGATCCGTTGCTTATGTAGTTTCCTGCAACTCTTTGTCCGGCCCTTACAACATTTTGGAACGTTGAAGCAGCTCCCTAGATGTCGAAAAAATATATTAAAAATCATCAAACTAAAAGGTTATAAAATATGAATTTTTTATCATAATTTTATTGGTTATCGTTTCTGTCGGGTTTATTAGATCGTAATAGGGTTTTTTTTTAGAGATTGTTTGTTAAACATTAATCCAACACCCTGTAGAGATATAACCACAAAAGCTTTATAAAATTTCCTTGTTAGTATGGTTATTTATAACATTTAGAAAAGATGAAGCAAATAAAACTTATGCTACGAAAAGGTTATTTTATCATTCTTATATAATATTTTTAGGTTATCAATTTAATAAGTATTATTTATTTTTTTATAGGAAGTGGATATAAAATACAATAGATAAAAAATAACTATGCAAAAAAATTATTTCTAGAATAAAGCTTCTTTATGAGGAATCCTTTGCCAGCCCAGTGTTAGGTTCAAATTTTGTATTAATTATTTCAAAACCCTCACATGCAATACAGTCATCAGTAGTTTGCCCGCTTTTAGAAACGGTTTGTCAGTAGGACAAAGTGTGTCAGTCCTGACTGATAGTTCTAATTCGACCATGATTTGTCTTCCGGTGACAACAGGCCTGTCAACCCCATCGTCGACAGCAATCCTTCACCGCATACATCATATTTAGTCACTTTACTGGAGAGACTAAAACCTGCAGCATTTTACGCAAACGCAGCACATTAAAATTTGAGATGCGCGGTGAAATAGTTTTCATTGTGGAACAATTCCCTTGCATTTAAAAAAATACATTTGAATTCTACCGATTCATGCTTATACTATCGAATTGCATTTCGGGGTGACTTATGCCGAATGAAACATAGATGTAGAGTAGATGTGACAAAAATGGTGATGTGACGTACACAGTGATGTGACATACACAGTAATGTGACATACACAGTGATGTGATATTCACCTAAATATGACAAACACAGTTATGTTTAGTTATGTCATACACGGTGATGTGACTTAGACGATGATGTCACATACACATAGAGTAGATGTGACATACACCTAGATGTGACAAACGCAGTTACGTAACATTTACGGTGATGTGACATACATGCTGATGTCACTAACACGGTGATGTGACAAACACGGCGATGTAACATTCACGGTTATATGACATACACGGTGATGGTTTGCGGTCAACGCTGAATGCCTTGCATCAACTTGCATGTTTAGTATCAGCCTTCATCTGAACAGGTGCTTTCTGGTGGCACTTTTTAGCTCTGAGTTTTACCATGTACAGGGGTAGATAACCAATGAATTAAAGTTTAAAAGAACCTGTATGGCCGCTCCGAGAAACTGTGAAAAGGCTCTGGTAACATTAACAGCAGCCGTGACTAGTTGCCCCCTACCGGGGCCGTTTTCTGCAGAATCCACAACTTGAGGAGGAGGCAGAGGAACCTGATTGACAAATTATTCAATCCCAAATGAAGTTTCATTACATTTTCACTGTAAGATATTTTATTTATTTTCATATGGCACACAAAAGCTTTCAAATTCATTTAGGAAGAAAAAAATCACGCCAAAACAATTCTGTAGCAAGAATATTAGGGTTTCATTTGAAGGTAAAGGTTTCTGGTGGTAAGTTTCTAATCATAAGATTCATAAAAGAGCATATACAACACATGAACGGATTTTTTCATTTTAATATTAAAATCACTCTTACAAACAACAAAAAAAAAATAAGAAAAGGGCTCATAAAGTATTGTGAAATATTATTTTTTTTATATTATTTATTTATTAGGGATTAATAATTAATGTTATCAAGTTTTTTCAACGCTCTTTAATCACCTTCGAGGGGAATAATCAACATAAACATTCCGTAACGATGGATGACCTAGTGGAAAAACTGGATGCATACCATTCTATCCTTCTAATTAACATATCAAAGTTGCATTATCTGTGTAATACAATATGCTCATTTCAATATTCCTGTTTGCAAGGCATTAATTGTTAATAAGCATTGTCATTGTAGTCTTTTGTCTAACAGGGAATCTAATACACTAAAAAGCCATACTGTTTAGTGCAACTAAACTAGTATTGTCTGTTGGCATTGTCTTAGCATTCGATTTTCCAAGTCCTGAGTCATTGAATTTGTAAAATTATTTTTAATAGGTATATAGTATTTGTCTTGGCGTGGAAAGCAAATTAGCATTTTCATTCTTGATCTGGTCCAGTGTTTGTTTCATACAACATGTATCCCTAAAGGAAACAAGCAGGTAATCATGCAATCAAACCAAAATGGATTCCTGGGAAACATGCATAATCTAATACAGTAAAAAATATTGTTGTCATGCCACAAGTAAAACTTGTTTCATAATTTGTCAAAAAAAATTTAAAAAGTTAATGACTATGAAGGTATGGAGTGAAGATCTTAATTGATTTGGGCAGTGGAATTATCAGTGTAAGTCCCTTCTACATCCGGATAACACCTTTCTCTTTTTGAAGACACTCCAAAAGCATCCTCAAAAATTATGTGTACGACGACAAAGTCAAATTAATAAAATTAGAGCAAGCCTTCAAAATAAAAGCTTATGAACTTCGGTGAAATAATTAAGAAAAATGGTTAGAAATTCAACAAACCCTGCTGCCCTCTCTAGAGGGTCTTATGTTAGTAGAATCCTCGGCATTGCCCACAAACGGGCCTGAACCGAAGAGGAACCCTCCCCCTGAGGAGGGAGCGGCAGGCCGGGGTCTAGTGGCCACACTGTCTCCACTAGCCACGCTGGTCCCACTGGCCCCGCTGCCTCCATTTGCCCCACTTCCCCCCACGGCACTCCCAGTCTGCTGCCATTGCTGCCAAAGCCAAGAGAGGCCGTCTAAAACAGGGCGGGCCTGTCTCGGTGGTTGGGTTGGACGTGGGGTCGTTCTTGGACGGGGCTTTGGTGTTACGATCACTTGATTCAGTAGAGCCTGGAAATATCATTTACAAGATTCATTTACATTTAGTTAACAATACATACATTTTTATTAAAAACACATGATTGGTTTTTTATTGGTATGACTCAGTATTGAACCCTCCTATCCTACCCAGGAACTGGAGTCAAAAACTCTAGCAACCTCGCCAAATACTGATCGATTAGGACCGACATTTATTTCGTATATTAACTTCTAAAATATCATCCGATTTCGGAGAAATGCATATATCTCAGATTACCACCAAAAATTGTAGAATGCATTGTCATCGAGAATGTGAAAACAAAAGTGGAATACAAATAGATGTATTTAAAAATATTTATATTTTAAATCTTCAGCTATTTGGTAAAATAATTTTTTTAAATTCTAGATATCGAGGTGGGTCATGCAATGTCCCTAACTGTATATATTTATGATATATATCCGAATCAGTGCTTGTTTTTTTATAGATTTGTTGTAACCTCTTCCTCATTCTTATAAACAGCCTGTGTAACAGAAGAAAATATTACAACGGATCTATCAGTGGAAAGGAATAATCATGTATTGTTTCATAGTTCTTTCACACAAATTAAGTATTGAATTCTGTACGTCTAAAATTAAACATTAGAGTGCACAGTTTACACCCGCGATGTGCAAGTGGGTTCCCTATAGACCATTAAACTTCCAAGGTAAGAACATAAGAGAGTTTCTCTGTATTTATTTTACATGAATGAGAATAAATTTTCACACCGCTAATCTCAGCTGCTCCTGTGGTGTAGTTGGTCCAAATCCTTGTTCCTTCAAAAGTGCGGCCAAAATGGCTTCATTAGTCTTTCCATACTCAGTGCTGAGAGTGGCAGGCGCCTTGGTTCCAACCGCCTGTTTGTTGGACTGTGCTATCAATGCAGCCAGAGCTTTATCTCTGGTGAGCTCGCTTGATTCTCCTGCTCCCTGTATCTTTAACAAGCTTTGAAGGAGTTGCGTATCTTTTTGAAATTTCTTGAGATCATCATCTATGGAAGAAGGTAAGGATTCTGTCGGAACTGGTGCCTGTGTAGTAGTGGGTGAAATTCTCTTCTCAGTGGTGGTGACTCTTTTAGGTGTCGGACGAACCGTTGATGCTAGCTGCTTCAAGATATCACTATTAGCCTCAATGTTATTCAGTGGAGACGGCGATGCCAATAGACTTTGTAAGAATTTCAAATCAGCAGCCTCAACAGCAGGATTCTTTCCTGATGGTTTCAAAGGGGCTGCGCTGCTCTGTTGCTGGGGTAGATTTATTTTTGGAAGGTTCTGTCCGGTAAGACTTAGTAAAGACTGTAAAAGTTTGGCATCATTTTGGAATTGAAGTATGTCATCTTGTAGGGCTTTGTCTCGAGTTGCTTGATCTAGATTGTTAGGGTTGTTTGATTGGACTCCTTTGTTAGCGATTTGTTTGGCGCCTCTTGATGGATTTCTGGCGGGGAGTCGGGTCGGAGGGGGAGGGGGAGGTGTAGTTGTTGTGGTGGTTGTTGTGGTGGTGGTGGTGGTAGTGGTAGTTGTGGTAGAAGATGTCACCGATGCACGAAGTTCAGCCAAGTTCTTTTCCACAGCCATTGCTATCACTCGGTTGGCTAATGATTGCTCCTTGTTCTGATTTCCACTCAGGACAAGCTTCTTCTGAAATATTAAAATGAAATATGACTAATGTGAGCAAACCTCAACCTCAAATAACGCAGAATGTATGACATATTACATGAATAATAAAATAATTTTTATCATTGATAATTGTCACGCTTTTACAAAACTGTTTTGAAAACTTTGATACCTTTTTGTATTAATAGTTGATCTAAGTGTAAAATAATAAGACATTTTGGTGATAAAATCAAAGCTAAGTTGGAATTGGTGTCAGGGGTTTAAAACAAAAATGAAATCTACTAATGTCAACTTTAAGGTAAACATGGAAGCCACTAAGATTAAAGGGTTATTTAAATTATAATTACTTACAAGATTGGTTAAGAATGCAATATCTTCCTCAACGGAGTATGTAGATTTTTCTGACGCAACAGTGGTAAATCGTTCATTTAATATATTAGGTTCAGTTGTTGTAGGTGCGGTTCTACGTTTCTGTGTACTTGCAGCCACACTTTGGTATTGAATGGGCTCTTCTCTTTCTACCTCAAATGTTGCAGGCTCCTCTGTAGTCGTTGTGATGGTGGTTCTTCTCTGCGTGGTGCTCGGTTGCGTGGATCTCCTCTGAGTTGTAGTAGGCGGCCTGGTACGAACCGTAGTGGGCTTGCGGGTTGTAGTGGTAGTTGGCTTGGGAGTTGTTGTTGTAGTAGTAGTTGGCCTAGGAGTTGTCGTTGTAGTGGTAGTTGGCTTAGCAGTTGTCGTTGTTGTGGTGGTAGGCCTAGCAGTTGTCGTTGTAGTGGTAGTTAGCCTACGAGTTGTAGTAGTCATAGTTGGCCTACGAGTTGTTGTCGTTGTAGTGGGCTTACGAGTTGTAACTGTTGTTGGCCTTCGTTGTGTCGATGTCGGTATTCTTTCTGTTCTTATTGTAACGAATTCAGTTGTCGTTGGATCTGGTGGAATTTCATATTGACGGTTAGAAGTGTATTCTCTAATGGTGGTGGGACCATTGCCAGATAATCTCGAAAATTCGTTGCTTATTATATTATTTGTTTCACTTTCAACAAATGCTTCAGAAGACTCGCTAGCAGAAGCATCATCTTCCGTTGTTACGATTGGATTTGATTCTAAACTACTTCTATTGATGAAATCAAGCATATCGTCAGTGATTGGAAGTTCTATGGATTCCGTTGTAGCTTGACCAACAGTAGTTGTGGTCACTGATGGAGAATTTGCGGTAATTCTTTGAATGTAGGATTCTCTGCCTTTTCCAGAAGCACTATTCTTTTCAGTTGAGAGAATATCGTTGGAAATTGGTTTCCAGCGGAAAACGGCACTATCTCCAATATTTGTTGGTTTCTCTGTGCGAATTTTCTTTGTCTAAAAAAGATATAAAATTATGTTTATTATTAACAACTAGGTAACCATCAAAACAAAACAACAACAAAAAGTTAATTAAATTACATATATGTAAATATAATAATATTTTATTATTTAATTTGAACAATTTTGAATCTGTATATATATGTATTTTGTATCTGTATATAGTTACGACTGGAAGAAGGTATTTTTTTATTTCTAAATAATCAAATTATTGTTAAAAATGTCAACAGATTGATGTATCAACTTATATCAACTTGAAGTGGCGTAATAGCACTTGTACACATCCCAACTAATATTATCTAGTTAAAAATATTTTCAGTTGTTGTTTCATATTATACAATATTATGTACTTCTTATTATGTTATTTGCCATTTATCCTCCTCAGGCCCAAGACCATTTTCTTTTACTTATAAACTTTTTTCAACTGTTCTCACATCGTAAGTATAAACGACAATAGTTCACTCAAACTAATTTCGAATCAGTATTGATGCTCCCGGCTGATAAGATGGGAGTCTTCATTATCAGATACTTTGCGTCTCTGTCGGAAATAATGAGTAGGAAATATTTTTTGAGCATAAAACAGCAAGCTTCATGTATGATATCTGGGGCCCGACGAGGATACGTTAAAGCTTGTTATACAAAAGGGATATAGTATACAAAGTATTTGTGGGCATGGCCATAAAACCCCATACAACCGTCACAGATCCCACACAACATACCCCAACTGGGGATGACATAGTCTCACTGTCTCTAGACGGTGGGGAGCAACGATATGGATGTATTTGAAAATAATTTGAACTTAGCTTTGAAAGCCGTATGTAAAACTAAACTAGCCGAACAATTTCCACCTATTTTATAAATTATTATTGTTAACAATAATTTTATACATTTTTATTAATATTAATGTTGATTTGGTGGCTGTATGGATGGAATTGTATGGCAAGCAATATTTTGGGATAGGCCACCACCCCCACATATTATATTCCTCATGTGTAACAAGGTTAACGTAATAAATAAAATTAAAATGTCACATCTTAGAGATTTGTAGTAGAACTCTACTTTACCAACCCTCACTTTAAATTAACTTTGGAATTTATGAATTCTCCAGCCCTTGCAGAAACTTCCCAGGTCCGCCATTTGTATTGGATTTTTATTTATTTGGACATTCATAGTACATTTTACTACAAGTTATAAGGTTCTAAATATTAAATTATTCATAATTCATGTATCTACCTATTACGTATGTCCTTAAAATGTCTTAATAATTTCGTCTGGGAAGAAAATTATCATTCTTAATTCTTACTAATGATGTAGGTATGAGTATAATGACAAAAAATATTTATTATGAAGAAATTGTGTGGAGAGATGAAGAGAAAAATTTGTCAAGTCAAAAAGTATGCGAAGGTCACGAATTGTAATCAAAGTTTAATGAACAATTACGTGCAAATGGTTTTAAAATGATTTATCATGCCAAAATTGATAAAATTACTTTTGTGTGTTACCAAAGAATCATAATAATTTTAAAGTGTAGTAATTTGTCGGATTTGTAATAAAGGTCGATATCAACATCAATCAGTTAGTATATGAAATAATGTTATATTACCTCAGGATCTATATCTAAAGTAAGATATCGAGTGGTGGTAGTTTTGGCAGTAGTCGTTGTCCTCATATTCTCCTGTTTAGTAGCTGCCGCTAAACTGCTCAGTAAAATATCTTCTATCCTCGGCAACTTGGCAGTCGTTAAGAGACTTGCAACGTTTGATTCAGTTGAGGAGACTATAGGAATATCTACTGCAGCTTCAGTACTCGAGGTATTTTCCTCTCTATTTACTGGTATAGTAGATTGTTCAGTGTTTAATTCTTTCCCAGTTCTCTGTTTGGTTATTTCCTGTAATTTTATTTGAGAAGATTAGAATGATTCTACTTCTGTCTCCTGTGTCACCCTTTTACCCGTTATATTCAATATTTTAAAATATCAAGCATTGATAAGGGTAATCATTATAAAAAAGTTACATATTTGAACGGAATATTTTGATAATATGTTGTTCCATGTAGTCAGTACTGTTAGTAAAAAAAAAACATTTTTAGTATGTTGTTTGTCACTAGTTCGTAGTTTAATACTAGAAGAAAATACAATTGGAAAGTGGATTAATATAACAAACACAGTATGTATTAATATTTATTAGTAGGTAAAAGATAGGTACAGAAGTATTATAATATTTAAACGGTTATTAGACAAAGGGTTAGATACCAAACAGGCCAAAGTTCCTATGGACTAAAAGCAAGCTAGCATTAGCGAATCCATTCTCGCTGAAAAGGGCAGAAGTACCATTGATTGTGTGTTATTTACAGGAGCATCCTTCATTGGAATTATTTCAGTACTCGGACGACTGACTGAACTCTCAACCAGTTTATTTTGTGTTATTTCATTAGTATTTATATCGTCCACAAAGTTATTTATTGGTATTATAGACTCGGGGTTTCTGTAAACAGCGCTAAATGGATTTCTCAGGCTTCTCGGATCAATCGGCAGAACGTCAATCCGTTGTCTGAAGGGCGGCACGTTAGTTCCATTAGGAAACTTTCTTAGTACGGTGTTATTGGATAAAACTCCAAATATAATAAAAGGACTTGCTTCAGTGAGGGTCTCCAATTCGTTATTGTTGGGATTCTTTCGTACCACAGTATTGTTGGGGAGAACTCCGTATATGTAATAATCCTTTTTGGGTCGGTTTGTGGTACTACTCTGTGTCCCGGGAGAGGCTAGTGGTGAGGGGTTGGACAATCTCGCCAAATTCTCAGATATTGTACTGGGCTTTTTACTCCAAGCTGTAGGATACGGAGGAACCCACATGTACGACGTGGATGTTGGTGTTTCCAGTGTAGTAGTGTCGAATGTAGTGGTATCAACTGAATCTAATGAAAGTCTTGAAAGGAGACTAGGCATAATTGTAGACATGTCTGGTGGTGGTGTTTGTGTATCCATTGTGGTTAATGTTTCATCTTGTGTAGTGTCAATCAATGATGGTGTTGTAGGGGAATCTGTTGTTAACAATGATATGGGAGTATCGGTTTCAGCAGAAGTTACAGGAATATCTGTAGTTGCTGATAATGGAGCTTCCATAGTCAAAGTGGATAGAGGAATATCTGACGTTGATGTTAAAGTAGCTTCAGTTGTTGAAGTAAACACATCTGCAAAAGGATCGTCTTCTGATGATGTTGATGATTCTTCATTTGCAGATGATCTAAATGATAAATTAGGCACCTCTCTTGTTAATGCTGATATGGAAGTATCGGTTTCAGAAGAAATATCTGTAGTTGTCAATAATGATGCCTTTGTAGTCAAAGGGAATGAGGGAATATCTGAAGTTGTTGATAATGGAGCTTCTGTAGTCAAAGTGGAAGGAGAAATATCCGTAGTTGTTGTTAAAGATGCATCAGTTTTCGATGCAAACAGATCATATTCTGTTGAAGCTGATGTTTCATCATCAGCGGATGATCTAAATGATAAACTAGGCACCTCTGTTGTTGATGCTGATATGGAAGTATCGGTTTCAGAAGAAATATCTGTATTTGTTGATAAAAATGCCTCTGTGGTCAAAGGGAATGGAGGAATATCTGAAGTTGTTGAAAATGGAGTTTCTGTAGTCAAAGAGGAAGGAGGAATATCTGTAGTTGCTGTTAAAGAAGCATCGCTTATTGATGTAAACAGTGCATCTTCTGTTGAAGTAGATGTTTCATCATCAGCGGATGATCTAAATGATAAACTAGGCACATCTGTTGTTGTCAATGGTATGGATGGTGCATCTGTTATTAAATCAAATGGCACATTAGTTGTCGATGACGTTGATTCTGTGGACTGATCAGCAATGATGTCAATAAATGAGCTGGATGTCGGTATGTTTGTAGCAGTAGTAGTCGTAGTGAGAGTATTGTCATTCACTGTGGTGGATATATCCAATGAAGTTTCAGTTGAAATGTCTAATGATTTTAAATCAGGAATACTTGTTGATTCTAAATCATTATTCAAACTAAAATTCTGTTCTATAATTGCATTAATTGGTGCATTTGTTGTTCCATCTTGAAAAGAATTGGTCGTTACAATCCCTTCACTTAGATTTCTTTTGCTGTCTTCAGATACAATACTGTTGAGTGGAGTGGTAGATTTTAATACAGATCCCGATATTAACCCATTTTCAAGTGAATCAATGTTATTGTCAAGAATAATCTTCTCAATGTCCCGAAGCAATTTTGCTCTGCGTGACGATCCCGGCAAGTTACTACTAGAAGCATCTATTTGGGTGGAAGCTATTCTATTAATTATGGTTAGTAAATCAGAGTTTATCTCAGAAAGTGTTGCGGAAGTAGATGGACTTAAGGTTGGTATAGAGGAATCTGTTGTTGTTATTGGAAGTTCAGTGGTCAGAAACATTGTGGTCATGTCCATGGTCTTAGTCGTGATTTGGTCAGGAGAAAATGTGCTTGGTGTTTCAGGAAACTGTGAAGTTGGATTATCAGTTGTAATTGAATTACTGAAGCTGTCTGTCGGCGATACCTCAGCATCGTTTGAAGATTCGGTAAATATTTTATCGGGTGTTGTTATAGTGGGAATAGCTACTGAAGAAGGCTGTTCAATTCCCAGACGACTGATTAATTGTGGAAGAGTGGTGAAGCTGAAGGCAGAATTATCGATTGAAGTCTCGGTTGACAAGTTTTCTAAAGATTCATTCTCAGTATTGGTTTGGGGAGGAAAATTTTCTTTAACTAGAGTGTCATTTTCTAAATTGACAGAGGTATTATTGGCTACAAAGTTATACAAAAACGCAAAGTTAAAAGTGTATGGAACTGCAGCTTCATTTGAATTTGAATCCGCTATGGATTGAATTACATTTGAATGGTCTGATCCACTTAGTGTAAAACTAGTACGATTCACCACTTCACCAGTTTGTTGATTGAGGGCAGTGTTTGAATCGAATTCAATGGATACTTCAGGTTGTGGTTGTGTTGTTTCTTGCGGAGGAGGGTTTGTTTGTGAAGAGGTTGTGATTACTTGCTCTGTGCTCGGTGTCATTATTGGGGTGATAGTGTAGGGCTCTAGAGAAGCAGTCGGTGCAGCCCGTTGGGTGGTGGAGTATAGAATTAAAGTAGCAAATGGTTTTCTATCAGTAACTGGTCGTGTAGTGGATGACTGAAGAGTGTAAGTAGAGACTGGAGGGGCTGTTGGGAGAGCCGTGGGCGGGGGTGTGTCAGGCTCCATGGGAGAAGTTACAGATAGAAAATCAATTGAATTCTTATTGAATGTCGTTGTGGGACCCAGGTTGGCTTCTGTAGAAAGCTGTACAGGTTTATTAGTGGTTGTTACCTGAGAAGGTTCACTCTCAGACTGTACAGTGAAAACACTTTCGGTAGATCCTCCATCTCCAACTGAAGAATCTCTACTGCTAATTGTTTCTGTAGTACTCACTGCAATTATTTTATCGATCGAAGCTTTTCGTTCTTCGGAAATGCTTTTACCGGTCGTTGTTAAACTAGCGATTTTCGGAGTGGATGTCAAAATGTCAGCTAACGCGTCAAATATAGAAACAGTGACAGATGGAGAATGGTTCGACGTTTCCACGTTGATTAATCTGGACGCCATAATGGACGACTCTGCGGTAACCAGGCTGTCGGAAGCCGGCGTGCTTCTTGTCTGACTGAATGAAATTATTTCAATATCAGGATAGATATCATTCTCTTCTTCTTTATCCTGCAATGAAAGATGAGCTTGTGCCTTTATAAAACAATGAAGGTGAAAACACAACAAGAAATACATAAAGGATCCTGAAAATAATTGAGGACTGTAGAAAAAGTTATTTCTTAATTACAGATTTCAGATGAGAACAAACAAATAATATAGTTGCATAAACCACACCCATTTATTTAAGAAGGTACAATAATATCAAGAATTGAAATACAAATCTACGTAATAAGAATAAATAAAGAAATACAAAACTTAAGAATAATACTCCAAATACTAATTCTTGCTCATATGAGCTAGGTTTAGTTTTCGCATTTAAATAACATTTTGTTTTATAATACTTCTCAACAAGTTACTTTCAATTTTTTATTGTATTTATATTATGCCAAAAAAAAACTGGTTCTTAAAAATTTTAATACGGATTTTTTTCCTTTAACCTTTACAACACTGGCAATATCAATGCACAATCTATCCCATCACGCAGAACATTTTGTCACAACGTATATGAGTTTTAGCGAAACTTCATGGATCACATATGGAAAAACCACATAGCCGCAGATGGATCACAAATGCATGGAGAAAGTTAAATACTGATTGATTTTTAAAATTATCGTTTGCTCACAAAAATAAATCTATGTAGTAATAATAGGGATATTATCAAAACTGCTCAAATTAAAAATTTATTGTACCTGGCACTAAACATAAAAATTTATTTGTAACAAAGATTGCATTCTTGTGACAGACAATCTTTTCTAGTTACTATAAATTGTACTTATGTTTTATATATTATAGTTTGAACCATTCAGCAGTTTACATTTTTCTTAAATGTTTATATTTTTATAAAATTGTTTTTCCAACCTGTCTACAAAATATGTACACACATATGTAAATCCCAACTAAGTTCACTAATATATGAACATACGTAGAAGCAAAAACCTCTTCATACAGAAGGTGTAAAATTATACATGGAATCTCAAGTTTCCTGAATACAGACAGTACCCACTGTGTCAATAGGGCCAAGTTTTTTTTTCGTAAAGCATAAGAAAGAAGTCAATACAGTTCACAAATTCTTGATATCTATTTTGTAAATGTTTCATGGAAAAGCGAATGCTGTAAATTAAAAGACTTTTTGAATTTTGAAAGATGATTATACCATGAATAAACTAAAAAATATTAACAGATATCAAGAATCTGTAAAATAACAAATATTTAATTATTGTAAAATTAACAACCAGTGATTTTCAAATAACAAAACCATTTAAATATGTTGGTACACAAAGCTATAAACAAAGTTTTGAGAAAAAGATAGGATTCACTCTAAATACTGAAATGCTATATAAAAGAACAACTAAGTACGTTATGCAGTGTTCCTTCAATGTTAGTTTTAAACATAAAACACATAAATAAACTTGACTATAATAATGATTACATTACATAATGATGTGCCAATAAATGAATGAAGTGCATATTTGATAACCACGCTTAACATAAAACTAGAATGATAAATGTTGATAAAAGAGATTAATAATGGTAAGATGAAATAAAATGATGCAAAGCTATAATGTGAAGGTTTCACTGTGAATGGGAGTGCTTGGGTTAACCCTCAGTTGGTGTTGGGTGGAGCGTATGATCTGATGAATAGATTTCCCTTGCAAACGACCGTCAGCCGCTACGAACCAAACAGGTTCTGTGAGAGAGTCCGCAATAGGATTGTCCGTTACGAAGAATTTCAGCCAAGCCTTTTGGAGTTGTACCAAAAACAAACCAATTTTGCTCATGTAAATATTTATCGACTTTCTCGATAAGTATATTCAGGGACTACCCTACTTTTAGTCATGGGATTATAGTTATCACTCATCGCTAACAAACCCAAGTTCTTATTTATTGCAAGAAAAACAAAATTGATTTGTTTTATGTGATATTATTTTAATTGACTGAAAATTTTTGTTAATATGAACACAGATTAATGATGAATCAAATGAAATGTATTCTTTTAACAACTGCAAAATGTGAAATATATTGAACAAAATTACTTATTTAACTACTTTTCTCCATTTTAAATTTTAAATTTAATTTAATTAATATTCAATTATCTTTGGCTTTGTTGACATGTTTAGGTTGTGACAATGTTGAAATGGATAAGTTGATAGTTTTTAGTCACAAATGAACACAAAAACTAAAATTACCAAACAAACAGTATTAGTCAAAATGTGAAATGGAATGTGCGATGAATGTGACATTAAATGATGTACTGAATCTAAGGTATGTTTAAGTGAAATCTTTTGATTCAAATTTTTTCTTTGTTATATAATATTTTTCATGACCACTACAAAAGTTATGGTAGGTACAAATAATGTTTAAAAAAAGCATATTTCGTATTACTTTTTAAGTTAATTGACTGCAAAAGCGATAGCATATAACATGGTGTTATTAATCATTACAATAGTTAAAGAGTCAGCTGTTTTTTCTTTATAAGGTTTTATGACTGTAAGGATCTTAGCTTTCAGTTCCAGGTATCTTTTCGCTTAGATTCAGTATGTTTGAGATGACTGATTAAATGATATGGAATTAATGCAACGCTCTTACCATTGTGGAGGTAACAGTAGGAACTGTTGGCTGGTAGACAGGGGGGCCCTTCTGCAGGGGCGCTTTATAGCGAGAACTAAATCTATTATACCTTTTAGCAGTATCTTTGAACACCTTAAAATATAAAACAACACGAATTTGTACATTATTTTTGACAACCCTGCTGTGCACAAATAAGCTTTAAATAATTTACAATAAAAAAGGATGACATTGTGGTTGTATTGTACATAATATAAATGAATGAAATATGTGTAAACGTTGACTTGAAGCGTTGTTTTCTGAAACATTCTCCCAAAGGAAGAGATTATAGTTACATGGTTTATTTGTTATGTACATTGGAAAAAAGCTGTGATTGTTGATTAGGAGAAATTAAAACCTGCTTTGAGGGATATTTTTATACATTTTTGTTGATAGTCAGTCATCAAGGAACGATTTATTAAACAATGTTAAAATGGGTCGGTATTCTGTTATCTTCGTTAGATTCAGTTTACCTATCAATATGAGTATTTACATAAATTATGCGTGTAGTTTTATAAATTACTTACTTGGCTTGAGTATTTTTGTGTGCTCTTTTTACTGTCGTTGTCCGAGCTGCTTTTGACAGTGTCGTCGAGTAGATTTGCTCCGTTATTCGGTTTGTCGTATCTCCTTTGATAAGTTCTCGGTGTCAATCTTTTCGGACTGTTCGTTCCAGCAGGCTTAATAGTTCCAATAGGACTTTTCGTGGTAAATGTTTTCATTTTGTTATAACGCGTTGGGAATTTTCTCACGGATTCAGTGACTGATTGGATTTCTATGCTCGCTTCTGATGATGGTGGAATTTCCACAGCATTATTTTCAGACTCTAAACTACTAATAGTTGAATCTTCCAAAAACTTCTCTGTTGTGGGTTTAGTTCTGGAATATAGATTGGCCCGGAAAGACGGCAAAGTTCTTTTTGGTTTAAAAGAACTCACTGACACTTCATCCAAAGGATTAGGAGTTGCTGCCTTTTTGGGACTATTTAACCTTGTAGCATTGAATTTACGTTGACGTACATATTTGTTAGCTGTAGTTGATGTTTCTGATGTAACTTCTGTTGCAATGGTTTTACTAAGTTGGCTGTCTTTTATTTTCTTCTTCAGAAGAGAAGTGACTTCAGTGACATCATCAGTGCTTTTATCTTCAGCGTCACTGCTTGATATTGGTGATGTTTTCTGGGCCCGAAACTAGAAACATATGTTGCAAGAATTATATTTATCCCATCCGAAGTTATATTGTTCAAACTGACCACACCGACTGAATTATTTGTTGTGTGAACTTGTCTTGAAATTAATGAATTAAAAATGGAATATATTATTATTTTTGTATTTATTAAAAAATTAAAAGAAATGCATTCTACTATTTACGTAAAAATAAACATTTTGTCAAGAGGCATAAATATGGTGGCCCGGAAGGAAGGCCTTCTAAGATAGCGGCCCTAAATTGTAGCGGCTCGAAGGGAATGGGTTAAGTATTCAATAAACATCCTCCATATGTAAATTAGATGAAGTAGTAGGGACAGCCCTCTTATTAGAGCCTGTTAGATAGTTATCTGAGATGAAAGTGCTTCAACTTTTCAACAGGCAACTTAATAAAATGACATTCATCCTAATAAAACTTACCCTTGGAAACTTGGTTGTTGGTGGGTTGAGAACATTAGGGGAGGACTGAGAGGCATCTGGTTCACGCAAATTCACAACAATTTGAGAAGCTTTCGTATAAAGGGGGTCCTGTGTAGTCGAAGCACTAGCCTGCTTCTACCAATAAAAGATTGAGTATGTTTTTATTATTTTACCAAATCGAGCCAAGTAAATTTAAGAAAATTAATGTCTGATGAAACGAAAAATGGTTGGTAGGAAGGTACCTAATGATAAATGAATGATAACAAAGAGAACGAAAGTTGATTACTTACCGCAGCATTTTCCTTGGCTTGGAGCAGCATCTTAAAATGATCTGGATAATTTTCATTCTCGTAGTCGTCAGCAGGTTTTGAATCTCCAGAAGAACTCTTTTTATTTTCCCCTACCTTTGGGCGAAAGTTTCCTCGGGCGCTAGCTTCTTTATTCTGGTTTGCGTCTGAACTAATTTCTATTTTCTTTACCAATTTTTTTCTCATTTTTCTACCGGTCGCTAGAGGAGATTCGCTTGAAGATATAATAACATCCGGGACAACAGATGTCGTTAGTACATCGGATCTTCGACTGGAAATTTGCGCTCCTCTAGTGTTTTCAGTGGACGATGTTACATCTTCCTTAGCGTTGATAAGGGTTTTACGAAAACTAGTGCGACGACTCAAATTAGCGTTGGTTGTTTGAGGGGGGTCTGTTTTAGGGCGTGTTACTCTTGAGCTTCTCCTGGGTAACGACGTTACAGTTTCCGTCCTCTCAAATAAAGCTTCTGTGTGCATAACAGTCTTGGTAGTTAACTGTCCTCTACCACGCAATCTAGACCGGCCATTTTGTGTGGCAGGAATTGCCGTTGAGGATATTTGCCCCCTCTGTCGTTGTCTGGGCTGTAATGAATTTGAAGAACTGCGTGTGGGATTTCGGTTCCTGCTTCTTGAAGTAGTCACCTCTTGGGGAGCTCGCCTCTCGGGTTTCGCGATTGTAGTCGACGTTCTTTTTTCGAAAGTGGTGTCTTTCATAATGTTTTCTGCTAACTTGTAGTCATATTCTTTACTGATTGCTCCACTATTCATATCCAAATTAAGTATTTCAAGTTTGGATTCGTCTATCAAATTGGGTCTGGGAGTGACTAGTTTTGCGGGGTTTAATGTGGGCTCGGGTACTTTGACAGAGCTAATAGTCATTTCGGGTCGAATGGGTTCGGGTCGATTTATAGAGCGTTGTGTGGGTTCGGGACGATTTGCAGAACGCACAATCGGATCAGATGGGTTTGCAGGGCGTACAGTGGGCTCAGATTGACTTGGATAGCGCGTAGCAGGGTCGGGTCGATTAGTTGTGCGCACTATGGGATCAGATGGGTTTGCAGTCCGCAAATTGGGTTCAGGTTGACCCTGAGAGCGCACAGCCGGATCGGGTCGATTTGCAGGACGCACAATGGTTTCAGGTGGATTCATAGACCTTACAATATAATCCGGGCTTGCTGAGCGCAAGGCTGGTTCAGGTCGGTTGGCGGATCGCACAACAGACTCAGATGGTCGTACAGAGCGACCAATAGTTTCAGGTGCAAAGCGCGAATTGGGTTCGGGTCGTTTCGCCGGTCGTGAAGGAAGTTCCGGTCGACTTTCAGAGCGCAAATTCGGAATGGATTGACGACTGGTTGATTGTTCGGGTTGAATTGCATTCTGTACTATAGGATCACTCATGATTCCAGAGCGTACGTTGAGTTCGGGTCGTCGCGTCGGTCGTGTAGGAGGTTCCGGTCGACTTTCAGAGCGCAAATTCGGAATGGATTGACGACTGGTTGATTGTTCGGGTTGAATTTCATTCTGTACTAAAGGATCACTTATGATTCCAGAGCGAACGTTAAGTTCGGGTCGTCGCGTCGGTCGTGTAGGAGGTTCCGGACGACTTTCAGAGCGCAAATTCGGAATAGATTGACGACTGATTGATTGTTCGGGTTGAATTTCATTATTCGCTATAGGATCGCTTAGGATCCCAGATCGAACGTTGGATTCTGGTCGCCTCGCCGGTCGCACACTAGGTTCAGATCGACCTTCAGAGCGAAAATTCTGGTTGGATTGACGATTGAATGGTTGTTCGGGTTGAATTGCATTATTTACTATAGGATCGCTTAGACTTCCAGAGCGAACATTGGAATTTGGTCGTCTTGCTGGACGAGCACTAGGTTCAGTCCTACTTGCGGAACGGGAAGTTTGCTCAGATCGACTTCCGGCGCGAGGAGGGAGATCAAGTCGTCTTCCAGAACGCGCAGTGGCTTCGGGTTCCCCCGTTGGCTTTCTCCGACGGCCCCTGTCCGCCGCTGTAGCTGGGGCTACTTCGTCTGTAGTAGACTTGACTCGTAACTGGGTCGTCTGTCTGTTACCTTTTGGAAGTGGGACTTCATTAAAACTAACTTCCGGACTAGATGCAGCGGCTACTGGCTGCCTGGGAGGCAAAACCCTCGCTCGTCGAGATTCTGGAAACCCTCCGTTACTTGTTACGGGAACAAAGGGCGGTTCCGACGAAGGTTTCCTTCTTGGTTCATTTCTCCTTATGCTTTTGGCACTTCTTGGAAGCGATGGATCAGGATTAGGAAGAACAACATCCATATTAATAGGAGAATCTATCCTTCTTCTACTTTTTGGTCCATCCACTCTTCTGGCATAACTTTTTGCTTCATAACTTATTTTCTGTTCCCTTCTCATCTTGGAAGCATCCCCACTGACCGCGCCATCCTCTCCATCTTGCGGCGTGGTAGGCGCGCTCGCTCTCGTTCGAAGATTTCTCTGTAACAAAAAGAAATCATTATAAATTATAAGTCATTATACGGTTTATGTGTTTTGCAGATTATTCGTCAAAAATTCACGTATGTTTTAATAATAAATGGGGCTTGTTCAATTGCTTAGCAAGACTAAGGAATTTCTTGTTTTGTTAGTTGGGAATGCCTTGATAGGTCTATCTACTTCACTCGGGTGGATAGATACTAAATACGTAGTATTTGTACCATAAACAAGGTATTTCACGAGGAAAGTTAAAATCTCAGATAATTATATAAGTTTAAACGTAACATTATGTAATGTTAATAATATACGAGACGTGTACCAAACGTTTTACTTTTCCGTGTGTCTAGAGCAGCCCAGACTAAAAAGTTACAAATAAAATGAATCTCCTCGGTCACGACTAAAGACTTTCATCACTAGCAATTTAGCATAAAAATGAGACAGGTGCAAACTAAGCCGCAGTGGCGTACGGTGTCTTCTAAGAATATCCCACCTCCGAAATTTCTAAAATATCCTGGGAGAGTAAAATATAATATGGGTGGGACGATTGGAAAGGGACGAGAGGTGAAACATCATTAGATTATTGGTGGAAACGTGCATCTTAATTATAGTTTGTACCTACTGTTCATGTTTAGAGGACCTCAGTTCGCTAAAAGTTTTTACTCTAAAAGCAAATAAAATCTTCTAGTAAAATACAGACAGCGAATTAATAAAAATATTTTGACAACAACTTTAGCAGAATTTATTATTTTAGTTATTTTTTATCTTATATCAATGGAAAAGGCAAAAACATAGAAGTTATCTAATCTAATCAAATGTGTGGTCAAAATAGTAAAGGTAGAGAAAATACCGTACACCAATGTTTTATCATTTAATTCACGAATAATTCATATTAACGCCACCGTTAACGAATTAAGTTCGTAATTCAGTAATTAACTAGTCTTATTAATATATATATATTTACACCATACTTTTTTTCATACTGATCCCCTTATCGGGACCCACATGAAAATTTTTCGCTTTACACGATTATTATTTTCATACTTACGCTTTCATATGTATAGTTGAGATTAGAGAAGAAATAATATTTTGAGACGCTACTAAGTCGTCAAAAAATGGCAACACCTTGAACATAACCATAGGTCACAATCATGAAATCATCTGTCACTGTCATTTGCGAGCTTTGTCACGAGCTTTGTTATTACTCAATCTACCCGTTCGTCTTTAAACCTTTGTCATAATGATTTATATAGGTACATGCCTTGGCAAAATTTCCTAGCTGATCATATATCCTTTATGATATTTGTATAATATATGAGGTGGAACTATCAAAACACAATAGCGCAGATGCCAAAGCAAGAGCTATCACAACCCTGACTCCATAAATAAACCACTCACCCTGTTCTAATTAAATAAAAATTATGTTACAGTATCAAGTTAACACGTAGAAATAGTTACGTAACTATATTATTTATTCTATGAGTTAAAAACAAAATGTCAAATCATCAAACGTACGCGCGAAATTTACAATATCTAACAATAATAAACATAATTTTTGATATTTTCAATTTAAAACTGAATAAACATGCAACATTTTCACTAATATAGTTATGTAAAACGATGATAAGTGGAAGACGTCAAATAATTTCCGCCATCTTAAAATTTATGAAAATTGGTAATACCAACACACGTCTCTCCCTCAAGGTAACTACCAAAATAGAACACGTCCCTTTTTTTCATCCCGATTAGACAAACTGGATGAAAAAAGGTGTCATGTAAAACGGCCATAAGGAAGGCTTATGCATAATAGGAACAGTGAAAAGAATCGCTTCACTAATTAGTTCGAATACCAAAAATTAATTCTGACTTTTAGCGTTAATTGTATAATATTTAAAGTGTAAAAAAATATCGTCGGCAGACGAAATGAAATAACGTATTGTTTTACGATTCGCGTGACAAGATAATATTTTAATACCTACCCATAAAAGTTTCCACCAATTACTTATAAAATCGGTGTCCTAAAAAGTACCTAATAAATTATAGTTTTCGTTTCAAACGAACAGTACTATTAGATAATCAACGAATACATTATAAGTTACTTCGCACGCAGATATTTTTTAACGGAATTAATTTATTTGCAGATAACTAAACAATGAATGAATTGTATCTAATTTCTTACGAAAATGCAAATATGTACCGTGAATTGTGTGTTTTAATCCCTTCAATTTAGATGGCCTACGTGTATCCACGCATTTATATAGATCAGCTAATACGAAGAAAAAATCGTTCTAAAAATCTATATAAAAATAAACCTATTGCAAGTACGTTGCGTTGCTAGATAATACCCCTAATGTTAAAATAAGGTGGTTCACCAACGACCAACCATTAATTTTGTAATATAAAAATGTGTTTAACATTTGGCTGACCTTTTTTTGTCAAAACCAATAATGATGATAGCCAATTTTCAATACTGCAAGGAAAAGCTCTAAGCTTTCAAAATGTGGCTTATCCAAAGACATCGTGGTACCATAAACAGTGGATACAGGTCACAAACAAACAAGGTGTAAATTGTAGTGTGCTAATTTCCTGTACGCATTTCTTACATGGACTTTGAAAACAAGCTTAGAAGTTTGAAGCTTTTGAAACGTAGCAATAGAGAGAATAATTTCTAAAGATATCGCGAACAGCATTGGTCACATATAAACATGGTATACAGCCCACCGTGGCATTCCTATGCGCATTCAAGACTTGGGCATTGAAAGACAGCTGAATAAGCACGGTCGATGCATTGAAATATAAATAAAATAAGCACAAATAATTATAATGAAAGCAGCAAAACTACAACACGTGTCACTGAGCGATACATGCTAGATACATGCCAAAAATGATAAATAATAATAACGTTAAATATATTTAGTAGATGAAAAAACATTCTTCTGCCAAACTTTTCCTGGTTCTCAACCATCTGTTTTTGAGGAGATTTTCGGGTTGGTTGAGAACGGGATAAGTTTGGCAGGGTAGTCTCTAATCTATTCACTGTAAATTTAAATGTATTTATAATTTCAACGTTTGAAATAATGATTTTACGTTCAACTCAATCAGATCGATGCGACCGTTCAACCAAATTGATTGGTCTGTAGTTCATCGGGATTAGTATGCGTCTGTCGTAAATGTTTTACAACTGTTGTAAGGTACATTCTAAAAAACTAAGTAAATAAGAAATTGATTTGAAGCGTTACCTTCACAGGAAAATCGATCAGTTAAAAGTTAAATGTGTTTTAATTAATCTTATTTATTGAATTCCCTTTTTCGTACTGGCCTAGTTTCGAGTCTGTTTCAAGTCAGTCCGAATGTAGACTGTATGCTACATGATACCTCCTTATACGAAGTATATGGTACTATTAACGTTCACTAAGAGCATAATCAAATCAATTTGGCGATTTTCATCGTGACTTGTTGTCTGTGAGAGAGCGCTACTTCATCAGTAGTTTTGAGAGAAGTTTTTCAGATAACAAGTAGATACACATTAACTATGGTATATTTCATAACAGGTGTAGTTCTGTCGTTGTGCTGTCATTAATTTACAATACTATTTACATAGGTATGCAGTAATAAATTACCCTTAAACATCGAAACGAATTTTATCGAAATATATGATGCAGCCACATAGTAAGGATTATGCAGCTTTATTTGAGGGTGGCGAAGCCCTGTTTTAACTTGACAATTTGGCATTTCATCTATCTGTAAATTTGTTTATAAGTGTTTCGGTTCAAGATGGTGGCCTTGTTGGATACTATCTTTTTTATTCCGCCAGAGGTATCATAATCGTGGTTCTTGGTTCCTACTAGCTGTCAAATCGGAATAATCAATATTATGGTACCTACCGGCAAAAGTTTCAAAACAGAATTGCCATTGAGATAGTGACAATTCTTTGGACAAATTTTATATTTTTTTGATTTGAAATAGGAAAATGTTTATGGTTTATTATTAAGTAGGTGGGTATTTGTACGTAATTTCAAATCTTATGATTTCAGAGGAAATTTTGGTTTTAAATTATTAAATACTAAAGTGTACCCGGCGTTTTTTAGGCCTTTTTAAGATATATAATTTCATAACACATTATTTTGATGTATTTCATAAGATTTTGCCAGCGTTTTCAATGTAAGCGCCCGAAAATATTTTTTTTAACGACTTGATTACGAAACATTGATTTTTCTCTAATTAATATAAATATAATATGCATATCCATTTTATATATTAAACTTTTCGGAACAGACGCGGATAGATATTTTATTTTATACTATTTAGAGAGAGAGAGTTTATTAATCCTCAAGGATTAATACACAATTACGCCGACTAATGCAATTGGTAAGCAATGTAGGAAATACGATGATTTTCATTACCGATGTGCATGTAGCTAATTATTGTATCAGACAATACCATATATTTTCTAAATATTTCATTATTGACTCTGAGTTCGTATTTACATGAGAAAAAGTGCATGTTGGTTTTTTTTAAAGCTTCGTGCCGTAAATAATATGTATGATTAAATCACAATGCAACTATGATTTAATCGCCGAACACTTTTAAAGACCATTATGTAACTTCGATATTGGTAATAATGTTATAATTCTTGGTCTTTATTTAGTTGTATGCAGTAACACTCCATAAACTCAAATTATGCAATAGTATCGTGTGTATTGTAGATATATTTAAAAATAAAATGAAATAATATTTTACGAGATCTGCAATTTCAAATGATTTACAGGTATCTCAACTCTGTTTTGTGTTTGCAACTTATACCTAACTTTTCAATAAACATGAGCTTAAATCTAAAAGTAATTGAAATAATGTGAGATTACATCGCAAATGAAGCACTTCATTTTGCAATTCACAAATGAAGACACTCAATTGAAATATAATTATAATGCACTCATTTACCATTTCAAAATATTGTCTAATGTTAAAATTGTTAATTAATTTTGGTAAGTAGGTGCCTACTACATTCATCTTGCAATGATTTTTAAGAATAAAACATTGCAAGATGGACCAAATATCGGGCAATAATATTTTATGGAAAAATATTCAACACCTAGTTTCACGATTTCAGCCATTTTCTCGGGTGTTTTTGTAGCTATAAACAACCTTTTAATTCGGTTTATAATACTGCTAATATTGAAGAAGGTTTGTACCAACTATTTTTTTAAATTTATGATAAATCAGAACAGTAGTCAGTCACGATATCGAACGGCAAAGTATTTTGTAAGGTAAGTTCATTTTTATGTTTGATAAATGATGAATAATATATTGGTTTGTACAAATACTATTAAGTTTATAATAAAGACTGCAATTTTTCAGAATCAAAATTTTTAGTAATGAATTTCAGTAGACAGTGGATTGAACGTCAAAAATAATTCAAAAATGTGTACTCAATGTGTTGAACGTATGTCTGTCGCTATGAAAGAGACAGGCATATCTGAGTGGGACAGCATGACCGAGACGTATAAAAAGGCATGTCTGTTGTAACTCGTCCTCTCTTCAATATCAAAACTCTTATATTGTCCATTGTATCAATACTTGTAGCTACCTGAATAAAACCAAATAGTAACGGAGTACCCACATACTTTTATTACAAAGGAATCTAGATGATCAGCACGGAAGATCACTACACTTAATTGACCGAATCTGTTAAAAAGTATAATAAATACATTGCAATAAAGACTTCCACATGCATCGTGCAAGACAGAAAGAAAACATCATACTAAAAATATGGAATAAATCAAAAACACAGATTTTTGTTGTTGTGTAGCTTAGTTTCCAGTGTAATTGAAAATGTGCTGGAAGCATGTTAAAAAAAACTAAAATTAAAAACTGTAATAAGTTTTAGAAATAAGCAAAGTGTAAATTAAAATTTAAAAGGGTATTTCAAGTTCAATAAAATAAATTGGAATAAAGTGGAGTAAAATAAATAAACAAGTTTTCTTTTCTAGTGTTAAAGAGAATGAATATTTTATCTTAGAACTTATAGCTATATGTAAATATCAAAGCTACTGATTGAGAAAAACAAACTATTTTACCAGTCCTTGAAGTGGGTGCACGCTATTATTTGGCTACGCCTGCAATTGCATGTTCATAAAGAATTATTTACATTACACGTTAGTTAAAAAAAGTGTGAAGTTACGGTTGTAACCTTCATTTTACAACTTTGCAATAAATAATACACCTTAAATTCTTTGTGCTACACGTACAATACAAAAAATAAATAAAAAACATTAAATTAAATCATCAATATGTTCATAAAACTTAAATCTAATAGATTTCTCTGACGTCGCTGTATTCGTGAATCACAATTAATTATTATTTTGACAATCAAATATGTAAAAATAACAATGGATTACATTATGTGTTTTTTTTAAATGACATTCATTCCCAGGTGCATTTAATGGCATTGCCCAAGTTAAAGGTATATTTGGAACTAACCAGAAATTGGCCCGCAATAACTGTTCACACGAACCGGCCGTTCCAGGTGCAATAAGCGGTCAAGGTGGAAAAGTGCTCTGTGTTCTACAGAAATGAAAGTACGCCCACTGTGTGTTGATATCAGGACAATAAAAACCACTTCACTATACTTGTAATAAATACTACAGGCAATTCAGTGCCTAAATGCTTGCTGATAACACACCAAAATAAGTACATACGTGCAGTGGCTCACGTCAGCAAGTGATCGATGTTTGCTGCTGTTTATTTTTTTATGTTTATGAAAGCTGAGCTTCGCTTTTTTGGCTACAACATTAAAGAATTTATTTTGTCTTGTTTATGCACTAACATTTTTGTATTCCCTCTGAATACGGATATATTCCATAAAATAGATATTATACATTAAGTGAGATACGATATGTCGCAGAGATACGACCAAACTAAACGGACTATCAAAGCGGTTAGCCAATGAAAGTTATGCGATTGGTATAATTATGAGTAGAAACCAACTCGGGATGCTTGTAGCTTTGTTTGTTAAAAAAATAGTCCTTGTAGTGCGTCTTGAAGGAGTAACCATTCGCTACTTATAATAGGGTGGGAAAGCGGTGGCTCCCCTCAACTGTCAATAAAATGGTCAAGAGTCTACATTAATAATTAAAATCACATTTACAAGTCGCGTTATTTTCTAATAGGGATTACCTACTAGAAAAACATTTACTAAACGGATCGGTTGTTTCACAGAATTTGAACAATTTTAAAATTTCAACGTTCATTTTCGGGTTCTGTGTAAGTCCTATTCAAGTTCTGTTATTATATCATTATAGGCTAATTGCTAGACAGAACTGAAATAATAACAGAACTTTAAAAAAAACTTTCACAGAACTTGAAAAATAACTTTGAAATTCGAAGAATTTGAACAATTCTTCAATTTTCAAAGTTGATTTTCAAGTTCTGTGAAGGTTCTATCCAAGTTCTGTTATTATTTCAGTTTTGTGAAACAACTGGCCAATAATGACATAATAACAGAACTTGAATAGAACCTTCACAGAATTTAAAAATCAACTTTGATATTTGAAGAATTGTTCAAATTCTTCGAAACAACCCATCCAGTGTTTTGAATAGTCCATCAACCCGGAACTTTTTTTACGATAGTAAAATAATTACCACCATATTTAATTGCACCTACGTAACTCCCGCCCACTGTTAAAACAGAACGTTTTTGGTTATATAAAAATATAAGAATGACATCCGGAAAAAATTAATGAAATCTGCTGTGAATTTTTTATTCAGTTTAGAAATCCACAAATTTCGTTAAAAAATAACACGCTTCCATCAACTATTATTCTAGATTTGTAAAAAGGTGTTACATACGTGATCTATTTAAATAATGGTATGAAAAAAACATATTATTTATCCTTGTTTCAGTTGGCTGTTATTTAATACGTTTCAAGAAAAAAAATATGACTACAAGAAATAAATGAAGTTCACTCACTTTGTTAGCTGCTGGTTTTATTAAAACACTTCAGTTACCTATTAAATTGAGTGGTTTATGCCTTCCTAAAAATGCTCTACCTTTTATTTTGTGTTCTTATAAGAGGAAAGGTTTACATCGAGCTTTTTTACTAATTGGCATAGGAATTGAAAGTTGACAATAGTTCTTGCGTGAGTCATTTTAACTGCAATGAACTAAATGTTAGTAGATCTTGTTGCAAAGATTTTCAGGGGTCCTGCAGCCTTGGAATCCAGACACCTTGTAAGCATGTTAGGTCAGAGCTTATAAAAAAATCATAAAAAAATGTAATGCTTTTTAGATACATCTGTTTGAATTACGCTTTCATTTTCTTCAATGCATTAAGTGGAATCTTGGAAATGGAAATTAACCCACCTTCTACTCTTTGTCGATTACAATGCATTTTTTTTTCTTGATAGAGCACTCCCGATGAGTTACAAAACTCATTGTATGATGAGTGGAACTTACAATATGAGTTCTTAACTTACAATGGGAGTTAATATGTTTACATTTTACATTAGTATTATATCAATGTTGGAAGCAATCACGCATACACACACGGAAATATACGCATTTCACTAAAATTGGATAACATTTCATCAGTTAATACACGAAATAAATGTGGGTTCTACCCAAATGCGATTTGGCTCAGTTGTTAATGCGGTTGACTCCAGTCCCCGGGGAAGAAGGTTCAATACTCAGTAAAACCAAAAAATGTATATTTGTATGCATGAATTTTTTTATTAATCAAAATAGACTTATTTGAGTTTTTAAAAGTGTTGCTTTTTACGAGTCTGATTTTTTAGAATACCAGAACTTAACCCTAACCTAACCTAACCCAAAAAAGTTTGTCGATTTTCTAACTTCCCTATGTTACTCTGACCCTTACTTCATCCCCTCAAAACCACAAAACATTATCGGTTATTTTTCGAAAAATCATCGGAGCATTTGTTTGAAAATCAGCAAAATTATAACTATAATGTCATTCAATGGTTTGAAATATCTAGTTTTTAACATATAACATACCTACCTTCTTATAAAATAAACATTTTTTTAATAAAAATGTCCCATAGATTTGGAACCTCTGACTGATATATATCCTGTTAATAATTTAAATTGCAAGTAGTTACTGAAATTAATAATGGTCTTTATGAAACAATACAACGCCGCACTTTAGATTGAGATAACCGAATTTAGATAATTATTAACACCAATCTCGACTGTTTTTTGATAGACTAAAACTAGATCTGTTGGATAATGTAATATTGCTTGACAGACACAGATTTAATCACAATTTGCCATTGTTTAATACTGTAATACTTTTCTTCGCAGTAAATCAAAGTAAGTAGTATTTTGATTCTCATTTTATGAGAGAACATAACACAATAATTTTTTAAAACTTCTAATGCTAAACCCATTGTAACGTCGTAGTCATTACTATTATTCCCTTATCACAGTTGTATTCAAGGTGTCTTTGCTTGTATAAAAACGCCTTCAAGCATTCTTTTTCTTATGCTTTTTTATGGGACTACCGAACAAGATTTCCAAGTGTTCGGAGCCATTGAGCCTATGCATTGAGCCATTTTTTATGCTCCATGGCATCCCCAAACTGTTTTCAAGCAACGCTCAACGGTTCGATCGTAAATACCTACTGGTCGTTTACCAAAGCCATACTGAAAGTATTTTTGACTCTCACCTAGGAGTCATGATAACAATAGATACAAATACATAATTTGCCTTTCTTGACCCACCGTCTTAGGTTTGAAATATATTAACCAAAGCCACATTGTTTTCAGCTCAAGAATAAAATTTCGATCCTTCTTTCAAGATAAGAACGAGAGTCAAATAGTTAAATCTTTGTGCAACGTTTTCGTGATATAACTTTAAAAGATTGTAACAATCACTTTATCAACGTCAATTTACTGGTCTAACGATGTTTAGATAGAAACGAAACTAATTGGTGAAACGTATATTTAGTAAAGTATATATGCACTTAAGTTAGATTTTAAACTAAATCATTGTTTATTGTATGTACACGTAACAATAAAAAAGTAATTGTTTCCAACTTTTTGTTTTTCTTCGACTATTCGTCTACGCACGAAATGTGAAGATATTCTAATCATTGTTCATTTGTGTTGTGACATTAAATCATGGAGGTAACAACACATAACTGAGCTTGCACTAAGCGACTGTAAAATGAATTAAACCCGAGCCATTAAGAGTTACTTTCGAGACATTAAAATTAAAGTAAATTTCTCCATTGTATTTTGCTCAACGCTGCATTAGCGCGAGTTCGGTCAATTGAAGCAATAATATTATGCTGAAGTAAGTTCAAGCTGTGATGATGGTATTGTATGTCTGGAATGTAAATTAAAGCTAGGTTTCTATTGCCCCTACGAAAAACTTTATTGGAATAAACTATTATTCAATTATTGAAGACAATATTAGCGATTCTTGATCGAACATTTAAAAAGATACCGTCGCATCTAGGACCGTCCGGCAAGACGAGGGTCCTGGGTTTATGTCCTAGATGTGACCGTATCCTTTTCTGATTTTTATTTTTCAAATTTTCAATTTTCAAAATATTATAATTTGAGGTTTTTCTCATTAAGTTATTCCAAAAATAAATTAACTATTATTATTATTGGTAAGTTTTTAAACACTTTAAAAAACTGGACATAATACCGTAAAATATAGTCGGAGTGAAGAAGGTGAGTACAAAAATTTTCGGCGCGCGGCCCAACTTATTGGACGTACTTTCAGTTGAATTTTCCTAAGCAGACCTAGAAAATTATCTTTATATAGATAAATGTATATTAAATCTCAGATGTTTCGTACTGAACTCGCAAGCATAAAAAACCTTGTCATATAAACATTAGTTTATCAAATAATAATATTTTACAACAAAGCCTATCCAATAAATTTGGATGTTTACGGTGAAAAAACGTAATAACCAATAATAATTGTTGAATGAAATACTAGTACATATTGATCTATTTGGCGAGTTTGTAATAAGCCGACTTGGCTTAGTGGTTTATAGTAGCTGACCGGCAATCGGAAGGCTCCGGGTTCATTTCCCGTCGGCGCCATTTATTTTTACTCGTGAAATATTTTCAATTTGTATGCGTATTTCAGGCAAATTTTGCTGATAATAATTTGATAAATTTTGTAAGATTTTCAAACCGTTTCACGTAAAAAATTTTAATGGTGTGGTGCTGTTTTTATTAATCTTAAATATAAATAATTTACATCCGCGGGTATCGGTCTGAAAAAAGATGTTATAATTACGAATGCGTAGGAATTAATTAAAATGTTAGCCTCCCGGAGCAAACTCCCGGTATTAGAATCTTGTGTCGTCTTGACCATTATGCCTTATCTCTGCAAGGGTAGGCAGAAGATATATAAATCTGTTTTGGAGTACAATCGTTGCCTCATAATCAACTCGGCTCTAAAAGTGGAATGTCAATGGACAATAATTGAGGAGAGCTTTGTCACAAAATTGCGCATATAATGTATGTATTTATTGTGTTGTGTGTTATGTCGCGCTTTGTAAATGTTGGTTTGTAGTAAATTAGATTTATAATAAAAAAATATAATTGGCGTTTTTCATTTTTGAAGGGTCAATGTTCAGATGACCCTGAGGGCAAGCAAAATCTCCTAGATTACAGTGATCTAGGGGGGTTTTGGGGCAAGCCGCCACTGCTTACCTATACGTCGTCTCTTGACATGGCGTTTGACTCAAGAATTTGATTCACTTTATCGTGCTATCTCTTCCTGGGGCGTGTCATATATTCTCCTGACAATCTAGATATCCATTATAACTTAGATTCCCTTTTCCTCACATCAGCCTTGTGTTTTTTTTTCGATCCTTATTTATGATACGGTTGTATCTACATGGCTCTACTACAAGTGAGTCTCGAAAATCACATTCCTATTGCACTTAATTCACTTTCGTTCAACCGTCCAGTTCTATACCTCCTTGATATTACTTAGGGTTGGTATCAGAACCCATTTGAGGGCAGCTTGGCTCGCTCGCATTGACAACTTCTTGTTAGCTACAACTGCAATAATTTATTGTTTTTCTTCCATTCACTTGAATTACTAGAATAGTACACCTCAAATAAAAATTATGTAAGAAAATAAAATAAATATTTGCTCTCAAAATACCTATACCAATAAAAGTTAATTATATCGATTAATCACAGCTTTAAAATGTCATGAAAAATAGATCGATCTCTAATCTATTATTATATATAAAATGCAAAGTTCACCAATAATAATCTGGGGTTATTATTACCTACTAGCCAGTTCAAGGACTAGACCGGTATGAGAGCGATATAAGATTTAGTAGCAATTTTAATGTGTTGTATCGCCCAGCAGCAAGGTCGAACATCTACTCACTTTATCGTAAATCTCTGCAAGTCGATAGTCTAGTTTTTACATCATGTTTATAATATGCAGAGGAGTGAAGTGCAGGTGAATTGTATGAAAATTGATCTTGTGTAGGTCAGTGCGTCATTAAAAATTTGCTTCTTTTGAAATCAATTGATACAGTGTTATTCAAATTGTTAGTAATTAAAGTAAAAGCTGGCTATATTGAAGATATTAAGGTCACGAAACGATACAAATCTTTATCCTAGTGTCACTTTCCCACTGTAAAAAATATATATTATTTATAGTGATACTAATAGATAATTCGTAACATTCTACTTGCTCAATCATAAGAAAATTCACGTGTATCTACAATGTTCATTTTGCATTCTAATTTCGTTACTTTCTATAATTATTGCAGGTGTACATATCACACTGGATCGTGATCGAAAGGTGTTGTAGTACAAAAAATCTAACATGATGCGCGACAACGTTTTATCTGGATCTTTGTGACTGAATCTTTAGAGCAGGGGTGTACTCTAATGCTATTTAGTTACCTACTTTCGAACTCACTTGTTTGTTACATTAATTGGTGAATTCAAAATGTTATAAAACATGCTCAATACTCTTTCAATAAATGCTTTGTATTTATTATTAGTATCGTGAACCGTTTTGCTATCGAAATAAAAATGAAATTGAAAATTTAAACAGGTGTATAAATTCTGCAATGTTTGTAAGTAGGTAGAGGTCACACCATTTATTTAGCACGTTTGTTGCGCAAATAAAGAATTTCTGCAAAACCCGGAAACTATTCTCAAGCTTTTGAATCAATTGATTAGAAACGAATTCTTTTCGGGTAACCTGCGCGCTTACCTCCAACAATAGAAAAACAAACAAAAAATACTTCCGCAAATAATCTCCCAAAGCTGAACTTCTACCAAATTTACAATTGGAAACGAACAGAGATAAGACTGTTTTTCTTGTTCCGCGGTTTCACATGATCGAAAAAAAAGTGTCGGAGTTGAACCACAATAAATCAATAAATAAATAAATAAATAAATAATAATATTATTAAAGTCGGAAGATGAAACATAATTTGGAAGGCGGGTATGGAAGTCATTTTAAGCATTTATTCGATAACCAACGTCTCTGCCATACGTCACCCTAAGTGGTTCGCTACGTTTGGTGACTGAGCAGGGGTGGCCGGCTTCATGGCGTGATGTTCGTCCGGGTCTTGGCGGTAAGTGCGTCTGCCCACCAACTGCTGAGGGAGACCTTTAACCTCTCGATCAGGACTCTCTCGGAACATGACCTTGCACCACAGTGGGAAGGATGGATTCAAACGTCCGTCACTTTTGAACACATTGACCCCCAGATATCTATCTACCCGTTCTTCATACCTTTTTCCTTCCCAGAACTTCATCTCCTTCCTTTCCTAAAAAGACCCTCCACACAGCATCCACAAATATGACATAGGCCCAGGAGGGAATTATTTTCCTTGTTAGAGCCTTGTGTGTGGAAGCGGAAAAACCAATAATAAAAACAAGAACGATAGGAAAAGAGCGAAACACCTTGGTAATAAACATTCAGTAGTAACAGCGTGTTCACGTTGCGATGCAGATCTTGAGACAACACCAAGAGCTTTAATCGAGAATTGACTGATTATGAAAAAGCAGAACTTCCTCCAAAACCTGAGTCACCTAACCCTGGTAATTATTGCTTCAATCGCGGCCCCTATTGGATAGAACTTTAGAAATAATGGAAAAGTATCTATAATCTGCAATATTTAAAGCGAGGAAATGGAAGAAATAATGGCTTCGAATAATGGATACGAATGCAAATCAAATGAGTTCTTCAGGCTGGAATCTGCAATATGAAGATTGATCTGTCAATAGTCTACCTCCGATACCAGGGGGCATCAAAGAACCGCGAATAAAAAAACATCATAATTATTTAACATATTTTAGATTCATAAAAATGATCTACAATGTTAAAAAAACGAGTTACACAAATTAACCAAAGCATAAAAAAACCTGCATTATCATAACACATCATTATTCTTCACTTTCATTTGCCCAAAACATTGCAGATTGACTGCGTGAGAAATAACTGATCTATCATTACATCCAATATACAATTCAGGTTAATGTAATCGCAGCGAAATTATTTACCGAATTTTAAAACGATCACGATATACTTCTTGCTTTTTATACAGAGCAGCATCTAAAACGGAGAAACATAAACTCATTAATTATTTTACATAGAGCTACAAGTGTCCGAAGATGGGATGGGAAAACGATTTAACACTGTGTTATGCAACGAAAGGTATTTATTATTTTCAGTTTCAGTGATATCTGAAGGTTCTTCATCGACCCAATTATTATTATATTAATGACTTTGCAGAAAACACATCACGCATTTGCTCAAAAGTAGACATCAATTCAGTGGAGTTTCTCGCGGCGCCAGTAGAATGTTTGTTTTCTACCATAAGTGCGACCTTGAGGCATCATGACTCGTTGATGTTATGTCGTATTCTATGGCTGCTGCAGATCGTGCGTCACGATTCGACTTTCTTTTGCCCAGAAGCTTTTTGTTTTCTCTCGGTAACTCATCACAATTTGGCAGTCGGCTGGTATATCGTTCAAACAAAGAATTTTAAAAAAATGAGTTCGTTTTTTTCATGTCTTTGTTAAAGTGATATCAACTCGTTTTGCGGAAGTATTATTATTTCATCGATACCTTTGTATCAAGTAGGAGCGTGGACGCCAGCTTAAATAACAAATTTTCTGGACTTGAATCAACATCGATCATAAAAAAGAATTTACGAGAGATTATCAACTTAATCAGAAAGCACAAACCAAACGAGTTTAAAAAGAACGATTCGAAAAGCAGAAAAGAATGCTGAGGAAGGTATAAAAGTGATTTGGTATTGTCAATGATGTTAACCACCTCCGATGGAAATTAAATAAGAATAACAGTTAGAAGAACAAAAAACATATTTCAAATAGATATACCTATTATCCCACAAATAGAAACCCAAAAAAACTTGCCTCATTGACTCATTGGAGAAAATTTTCTTCCGAAGGTTTTGAACAACTTTTAAAAACACCTTCAAAGACAAAAAATACAGTAATATCACTTTAATAAAAAAAATTAACTACTACATTCCAAAACATAAATCGCATGCTAATAATTTTTGTTCTACATTTGATGAACCGTGATCAATATTTCACACCGAACCTTCTCTACGTGGCTCTATCCGTCATATAGAAATATGATAGATACACACGCATTAGTTTGGAAAGCGGTTCGACATGTTGTTTCTTCCTTATAGTAATGGCGATATGCTGAGTGCCTGTGGAATATGTTTCCTGCCATTGTTTGGAATTTCTTCTTTGTGTCATTTACTATCGCCAGACTATTGAATAGATTTGATTTATTTCCTTATGTTTTGGATACAATTCTTATACTTTTCGGATTTACATGTTATGCAACTAAACATAAAAAGTAACTAAACTTGGGTATTTTAAGCTATCATATCACTATACTATGCTGCTATAACTCTTGATGTTTTGAAATCGTTTCATCAAGGTGCAGAGGCGCTCTAGTAATATAGAAAAATATTTGTCGGTAGGTATCCCATTACCTTTTGCAGTATTACCATGGATTATTGTCTCTTTCTAAATCTTGTTGTTTTTCGGCGTTGCATCGTTTCAAAGATACGAAAGGCGCCAAGGAACTCGCTTTGGTAAATATTTACTTCTAGTCTTTTCTAACACAGGGCGTAAAATATACTAACCTAGTTTATGAATACGTATATTAAATACGGGCACTGGGTATGTGGTCTGGCGCTAAGGCAAGCGTTCACTACTGCAGTAAGTAATCTCACTACTCATTATTTACCTGCATAAGACCGGACATGACTACGTGCCAAAACCAATCTTAAATTATATAACGGTTTGCCTTTGCTCCCTTTCCCAAAAGCTTCAGCAACAAACACGTTCTCTCTATATCGCTTGCATTCATTTTCTCGTGGCTGGGTTGGCGATTAATCAAATCATTTTATACTCGTATGTGTATGCAGATTTGTGCAGGTTGCACATAAGGCACATGCAGCCGCTGCACTCGCGTCTCGAGCCCACATACTCCGACCCGACTGAGGCACCGCCTTACAGTCATCAAGTTGCACTTATCTAGGTCACCGCATGTCTGGTCAGCAGTGCGGTGGCCAACTGTTGATTTCTAATAACACATAATGTAATTTATCAACAAGATGGTGACTTTTAATAGTGGTGTGTCGAACTTATTTGTTAAAGTAACTTAAAACTGTGCTGCAATTAGTTCGCTTAATCCCCTCAGAGTTGAATTAAAACTGACTGATAAAACATATTTTATACTGGATAATTATACTTAGTAGAATTATCAGAAAAAAATTGGTGTTGTATTTATTGTATTATTTTGCCAATCAGTTTTTTAAAATTCTTTAAATGAATTAATAAGTACATACCTTCAAAACTTATTTACATTTATAAAAAGGTGAGGAAATAGAGGAAAACACGACTTCTTTTATATTTCGTCAGGGGCTGCTGTCCATATATATTATATCAAAGAAAACGTACATAATCCCGTTTATTAAGTATTTATTTTAGCTGTTTGGAATGTGTCACCAATTTTATGAATTATGACATATCGTACAAAATAAGTCTCTCAATAGATAAATACATTACAATTAGTCGACAGCGGAATATGCAAACATTATCAAACAATTAGTTTCCCATTTTTTCAATTCTTACTATTCAGCGAACTGAATCCGCATTTCTCGGAGCTAAGTAACTGAATAAACGTTTTATTCATAGAGTGCGTTCCAATTATCACTAAATTTTTGAAACTTATTCTAGAATGGTATATATTCATTTTTAAAATCATAATGACGTGATAGTTTTACGATGACAATTAATTTTCATTACATTCTATTTTTAATATAAGAAAAAATGTGAAATTCATTGAGGTTGTTTACTAGGTCAATGGTTACATTAAATTTCTAGTTAGATGGTTAAATGCTAACCACACTTTACTTGAAAATATATATGCCACGTATGTATACATTTTTGACTTCTTACCAGAAGAATGACTTAACTGTGATTCCCAATCTGAGCAAGGTAAGCCAAAAAAAATGGTCATCCCCCCAAGCAGGTCATATGCTGATTAATATATAAAATTTACCAGATTTGTATGAATAAAACGTTCTTCAAAGGTTGTCCACATCTTCGGAGCAATCACCAGAGCACCATTTTAACCTTCCAGACGTAAAATATTTCCTTTGCTGATAGCGTTCCCCAGAACGCCAAGTTACGAGATTAATAACGGCACCTAGTAAAAATACAAAAACATAACAAACACAACCTATTTACCAACCAATGGTAATGATCAGGATCTTTTTTCACTTTGTTTCCATTCACGCGCGGTTCTTTTATAAATAATGGAATATTGCAATCGGTCGTAAGCAATTGGTTCGTATAGAATGAGCTATTGGTTACTTATTCAGTATTGAACCATTTACTGAGTGTAAATCGATCAAAGATTTTATTGATCACGAATGGAAAATATTATAATCAAGACTTTCTGATTTGAATTTAGTATCAAATGTCATTTCAAATTGCAATGTTTCTATTCTATTCAATGTTCGTGGAAAAATAACTTGCAACTTGTATGTGCGATCTACATATCCACTGTAAGAAGAAGGTAAGGGACCTTTGCGACAAAAATACTGTCAACCATTTTTCTCAAGTGAGCCTAGAGTCATAAAAATGCACAACTTTTTCTATCCAGAAATTCTAGGTCAATGCAATGATTTTCAGCATGCAAGGTTATTTCATTTACGATATGTGTAGCTTTGAAACAACCATTTCATTTTAAAAATTGTTGGAACTTCTTTCAATAATATTTTGAAGTTGTTTTCAGTAAAAAGCAATGTTTTTTTTGTTAAATTGGGCCAAATGTGTAATATTCTTTTTTTTTTAATGATAAACTAATGTTTATAAGACAAGGTTTTATGCATAGCATAAGCATAAATTACAAAAAATAATTTTTGATTTGATTTGATAACAAATAGTTATAAAAAAAATAATAATAAAATATTTAAAAAAATATAATAAGCAGTAATTGTTGATTGAGGTACTAGTACATATTGAACCATTTGGCGGGTTGGAAATAAGCCGACATAGCTCAGTGGATACAGAGCACCTGACCGGACATCAGAAGGCACGGGTTCAATTCCCGTTGGCGGCATTTATTTTTACTCGGGAGATATTTTCAATTTGTATTAATATTTCGGGCGACTAATTATTGCTTAGGTATAATTATGTGTAATATTCTATTTTACAACGCTACGAAGTGTTAAGAAGATACAACTTCGGTTTAAATTATGTAATCGGAATGGTTATAGCATCGTATCATCACCGTATAATTATCATTAAATGTTCAACCGATAAATTATTTCCATGCAGCAATAATTTCGTGAATTTCACAGTCAACGCACAGCGCAGGTATTTGAAAGTGTAAATCAAACGCTGAGAGTTATATGCATTATGGCGGCACATTTGCACTTCAATCAGCATTTCTCACAAAAAACAATTAACCAGTAACATATTGTTTGCTGAAATGGGTATTTGTCTAAAAGCTTGTTTTTTTTGTTATGAAGTAATATTCTGCGTACTAAAACGTTTAAATCACGTAGGGTTGAATATTTAATGATTTCCTGGGCACGTAAAGACGAATTGGTAAAGGAATCAAAGGTTGTTTAAATCAAAAGTCCTGCCTGCGCCATCTAATTTTCGATCACATGGCACATGGTGCGCATTTGATTTTAGGTTGCACAATGGATTTTTTAACATAATTTACTGTAGGTGTCGTCGATAAAGATGTTATTATGCTGTTTTTTAATGTTGATGAAGGTACATTACACTATCGTTAATGTTAATTAAACCATAAAATAATCGCACCATGCTTAAATAAAAATTGCCCATCGACCAGTAAAATAAATTTCATATTCACGACATCTACGAACAGGTAACGCAGACGGTTCCATGATAACTCAACACAGTGACATTTCAACGCACCTTTAAAAAGTGATATAAAATCATTAGAAACGATGAAAAAAAATTTAAACCTAACCTAACCTAACCTACTTAACCCAGTTAATAAAGTTTTTGTTTCATCACTTTCCATGACTTTATATAACTTTTTTTAAATGTGATGAATTATCATTTTGATGATTTATCCGGTCACCAACGTAGACAGATTAACAAAAACTGAAAAAGTTACAATTTCGTTCAAGACACTTCATGAAGTTAGATAATTATCGTAAAAACTTATATTCTCCTACTTGATTATGCAACATTATGTGCAAAATGCATTAAGTGGGATGTAAATGTTGCGATCTGCTCTGACCCCGAAAATTGCACTTAACAACCCAACACAATGCATAATGTATTATGCAATTGGGATTTGATAATGTTCGCTAAATGCCAAAGTGAATGCGTTAAGTGCAGACGTAAGCCATGGTATCCGAATAATTTCAATTAAGTAATATATAAGGATGAAAAAAGTTTAAGATGCAGGCTTGAGAAATTCATTTCGGCTGCTCCCTGGTCTAGGTAAAGGAAAAATAACAGGTTATTTAACCAATCTCGCCTTGTATATTTTATAATAATAATACAATAAACGTTTCTGCGTTCAAGTTGACATGCCTTGCCCATTTATCAAGGCTTTCCGCTTAATAACCAGTATATTATTTGTCGGTCTTGCTACATTTATCTCAGATATTTAAAAGCACCTTCAATATCCGTCTAAGTAAGAAGGAAAGACATGTTGATAAAAGCAACCTTCATCTGTGATATTGCCAGGATCCTAACTGTCATGACTTCTGCATTCTCTGCTGTTAGTTTGAATTGATTATAATAGCAAGAAGAACGAGTAACATTTTTCTGATCGAATTTATATGCACATACTATCGATACGCAACAAGTTTTCCTTGGTTTCAAAAGAAGCTGACGCCCTTTATATTTTAAAGGAATTCGCGGTCGTTATCCCAAGTAGCATTTGTGGATAGCGAGCGTGTCCACACGCTCGCTTTTCACTTTCTTATACAATATGCCCGGGAGGCATTAAGTCAGAAGAAAAATATGGCAATCTGGGCGCCGCGCCGTGCCGGTTATTATTGTCGTCGGGTACAGCAAATTTATTTAGTCAATTATCGCAGAACAAGAGTAATCAATATTGATCTTTACGTCGGGTTTAATACCTACCGCATTTTTTACAGTTTTAATGAAAATATACTCATACAATGAATGTATAAAACTGGATGTTACGATTTTCGTTCCCGGCTTCGCCCTTACTGTGTTCGTGATTATGACGGGTCCTACATGGCACGTGCATTTTGAAAATAATTTTATTTCGCCAACGCATGATGACTTTGTTTGTAACAAAACAGTTGTATATCTAGTTGTTGTTTTCAACGGAAACTTCAAAGAATCATGGCTCAGGATGGAAACGAAATTATAATCTCAAATGAAAATTTATAAATTCGTAATATTCGGTTTTGTAAAACAATCACTGCAGTGTTCCGTACATTAGATTTTAGTGGGTCATATAAAGATGCAATTGTGCAGAAATTTTATAGTACAGACCGATGAGAGAGGTCAAAGCAGATAAAAAAATCACAGTGAACCATCGCACTTTTGATCACAGTGACTTAATATGAACGACGACTATTAACTAAATATCTGTTAGTAACTACATCAATATTCACTCAAAAACAATAATATTTTTATCCGATCTAATACGATATTAAAATGATTTCGAAATTATCACGTGGGCGCTTTGGTTCCTTATTGAACCAGCACAATATTCGTAAGTACTGCTAATTCAGTTATTAGAAATTAAACTTGCACCATCCATTGGCAATGACTTCATGCTAACATAGAATTAAAAAAACAGACCCATTACTTTTTTGGCAGCTTTGCAATAAAAGACTTAGTATCTAAGTACATCGTACGTACACAAGTCTAATAATCTGATTGCAAAAAGTTGCATTGTGTTTGACGGTTTTGCAACGATCGATTTGCAACAAAATTCAGAGACATAATAGTTTTAACAGCGTGGAACCTTTTATTGGCCTGAAGTATCCGCGGACCCAGTCTGACAGATTTATCCGTTCACTTTCATCACAGCATCAATCAAAAGTAAATGTTTTAATAGGTGAAACACTTTCGAAGCTATCGTGTCTTTCTGCTAAGAGCGGAACTAAATTGTTCATGAAAGGGATTCATCGCGCCGCACAAAAAAGATTACATATATATATTCTTTCTCTACCTACGCACACGATTTTAAATGACAAATAAAAGTTTCGTAGAAAGTAATCACTTTGTGGTTTGACTTAATGTTTATAATAAACTTCTTCCTAAAGAAAGATAAAAATATCCACATGATTTGATTTTCAGATTACTTCATGCAAACCAATTGATGTTCTCTTTTAAAGTATGTATCTATTAGTGGTTAATACTAAGCAATTTTTTAAATGTCGTCGATAAACAAAATCGATGTATTTAATTCAGTTGGCTATATAATTTTCCTTATTGAAGGAGTTTTATATTAATTTATACCCATCTTTGTGAAGCGGTTAAAATATCAGTATTTAGTTACTGATGCAATAATTAAAAACTTACATAGTGATAAAAAAATTATTGCCAAAATAGCCTGCAAGAAGGTTTTATAAATCTTAAAGTACACTCACAATCTTGAATACACTTCAATTAAAACATCACAAATCCTCAAAAAAACCTGGAAGTTATTTTGAGTGTCAGTTACAAACCAAATATTAAAACAATGATGGTAAAAACAAGGACGATGCAATACAAATAGTGAAAACTAACAGACATGGAATGCATAATATCTAATATTTTGTAGATAGCTATCTACTCCATAATACACAATAGGTATGCAAATAATTTTAGAATCTCTTTCAGTTTATTGAATGCATCTTGGGAACAGTGTGGCAAAATCATTTACATCGCAATTTCAGCCGAAACATTTCAAACAATGCTAAAATTTAAAAAAATTCATTACGACTGAATGAGAACAGACTCTAGTGAGGCGGGTAAGGAAACCTTGTAATAATAAAGTAAAATAATCACCCGGGTTGCCGGCACTGAAACTGAAAAAACTGAATTAAATAATTACATACCATGTCTTAAAATTTCCATGGCGCAACAATATAAACACGCTTTAACAATCAACTGCTGTCAAAAAAATATTATGAATGATTTTAGGTATAGTAGAAAAAAAATGTAATATTTTTATTCACATTGTGAGACGTTTCCTTTGATTATAATTTTATTTTACAAATCGTACAATGGTAGCATCACAACTACCGTCATTTTCCTGATTCTTTCATCTTACGTCAAGGGCGGCTGTCCAGTAATATCAAACAAAACATACATTATCCCGTGCATTGCGTATTCATTTTTATCTATTTGGGATGTGCCAATAATATTATGAATTATCACATATCATACAAAATGAGTGTCTCAATAAATAATTGCATTAGAATCAATCGATACGGAATATGCAAACAATATCATACAATTAGTTTTCAACTTTTCCATTTCTTGCTAATCAACGAACTAAATCCGCATTTCTCGGAGTCAAGTATATGAATAAACGTTTTATTCATAAAGGTTTGTTAGTGCGTTCCAATTACCACTAAATCTTTGCGTTAAAATGTTGTTGCCTATTGTATATGCATATGCTTGCCTATGGAATACTACCTGCCTATGGAATGGTATAAATTAACCTAAAAATCATTACAAGACAATTTTATAATGACAATTAATTTTCATTACATTCTATTTTTGAACATTACTGAAATTATTCTTCATTTGAGAAAATTTGTTTAATTCATTGACGTTGTTTCTAGACCAATGGTTACATCAGCTTTCTATGTTAGATTTCTACGTATACCTATATATAGAAGTTTTATGACTTCTGTTAAATTTTTTATTTCTTGGGATATGCTCCTCAATATTATCGATAGTAGTAGATACTGTTTTGAAATCTTTTTGGATAGATAAGAAAACACATTCCTCGTACTTGTCTAATTTTATGTGACAGTTTATTATATCTACCTGTCGTGTCATGAATGTGTATATAACACATCGAGAAAATGTTCACAATGCATTATTAATTTTATGGATTAATAAATATTCCATCACCGTTGTTACCCAATTATCGTTATGCATAAATAATCACATTATGTAAACAGATTATTTTTGTCATCACTGTCATCAGTATCCACCAATAAATGGAGGGAAATTATTAGGAAAAACTTTATAAAAGCGGTGATTCCCCAGTCATTGTGTGAAAAGGGACAATGATAGATGAAGATAACGATCACTCATTTATTGCACGACCTTACATGTAATTTATTTAAGTTTTTTAACATAAAATGTGTGAAGTCGTGAAAGAAGTAATAGTAATGGTATTTTTGGCATAAAACCAAGACCATCAGAACAGCGCAAGGTAAGGTCCCATTGAAGCGACTTTTCAAAGTAATGAGTCACTGCCCGGCAAGGAAATGGCAATAAAAGTATTATAGTTGGATGTTTGATTTATTTTGCCTTTATGACAAGTAATTATTGTTTTTAAATTCTTCCTAATCTACGGGATTTGGTTAAAATTCAATGGTAATTTTTCATATTGGTGTGTTTTCCAAGTAATCCGTTTATGCTGGTGACTTTTTATTTTACTTTTTGTCTGAATATTGTGACAAACACGAAAAAACAGTGTCTTGGCTTCAGCAGATATGAGATAAGTGGTTTTTACTAAGAAAATGTTCACTACTTAGGTAGGGTGCATGGGTAGGTTCTTAAATAAGAATTTTAGATGCTGATATTTTATTTTAATGGAATTTAGTAAAACTGGGTTACGTGCCTACGTACGCACATACCAACATCTAATTAAATATATGTCTGGTGACAGAAAAGTTTCGAATCACCACCAAGATTGTATTTAATCCACAGACCAATGAAAGGATAGACATGTACTACAGCAAACCTTCACCCCAATTCAAACCTCCGGTGTCAAAAAAGTAGGGTACAAGTTGGGTCCGCCACTAATGAATCATGTACTACACCAAAACAATGTTCAGAAATCATAATCACAAAAAATACATTTGATTTACTAACGAACATACCTAACAAAATAACTAGATCCTTCAATGAAAAATACATCCAACAAGCAAAACCGAAGATAACTTTTGGATAAAGAAATTTCATTTACTACGACATACTACCACTCCCCTACAAACAAACAAATAAATTTCAAAATCAAAGGGCTCATAATAAAATGGATCTGGGACACTGGGAGATTGCTGAAAAATTGATTGAAGTGAGATAGATAAATAGGTTGCATTATATTAGATTATATTAAAATTTAAATAAAAAATACTGAAAATGTAAAATATCCCCAGCACGGAAAATCCCAGTGGGGAAAACATTATGAATTACAATTATGTAAAAAAATAAAAATAATATCACTGACGTAAGTTTTTGTGCAATTTGTAAATGCTTTATTCAGATGTTTCTAATATGTAGCTAGGTTCCTACCAATGTATTCGTTCATTTCTACTGGTATTCAGTTCATATTATATTATTGGATAATTGTTAGTAAACAAATATTATAAAAAATGTACTGTGATATAATAAATAAACAATAAATTGTTAAACATTGAGCATGGTTTACTAAGAGAAATACTTTCACTGTATATACTTAATGCACCGAATATATATATTTTTTAATTTATCAATTTAATTTTTTTCTTAAAAAATATATATTTTTTTAAATGTATCACATACTTATAAAATCGACTGCTCTTTCACCTACCACATCTCTCTCGGCGTCCCAAATTCACATCTGGAATATTTTTTTCTCTGATTGAACTACAAAAGTCTGGTTTTTATTCAATTCCTCCAAGAATAGAGAAAGGAAAAATATCGTGTAATACGATGGGCTTATATATTAGTTTTTAAAATCTCGTCCGTGTTTTTAGTAGTTGAATTTCATTTTAAAAGCCATTTAAACATTTAGCAACGCATTATAAGTTTGCAACAGCCACAAAACAACAACTGCCAGACAATTTGTTGCGGCAGACTTCACGAATGTGGTTTTTCTCAAGTTAGTCATCTCGACTCATAACGCAGGATCTAGAAACTAGATCGGCAACCGCTTCTGAGAAAATGTTGTAACATGGAAATATAAATGAAATTAATCCCAATTTTTAAAAGATATATCTGATACAATTCGTCATCGATTGCTCTACTTGCATTTGCCTTTCATTTATAAATGACTAGTTGTCCGGGTTCGCCCTACTTTCAACACATTTTTTTAACAATTTATTCAAAATTTACAAATAATAAGTATATAGGGTCTTGTCTTAGTAATAGTTGAATGGATATTTCACAGCTCCAAAACATATTCTGGAATTGACCTTGCGAACTTAAGATGGATGCGTTGCCATAAAAAATCGAGACAGCAAATCTGTGTAACATTCTCGAGAGTTTTTACTACTTCACACTTTTTGCCAGGGGTGGGGAAACTGTGGCCCGCGGAAGCACCCGGCCATGTATGAATGCACCGCTAAACAAAAACAAAAAAACGTTCTAATCGCGAGAACGTTTTTTTTTTAATTTATGTCAGAAAACATTTTAAATTTATTTAAATGGTTTAATAAATTAAAAATCATCTTCGTTATCAATGTGCAATTATAAACATAATTATAATTATAATTTAAGCTGGAGGAATTGTGGACGAGTATGCAGATTTATTTTTAACTTAAAAACAAATCTATGTTCCAAATGCATAGTTTAAATTTCAGTTGCTGTTTCATCTGCAGACGCATTTCGAAGGAAACCCTTTTTGTTTCCGAGTGGAATGTAAAATTCGTCAGAAATCCATTTACTTGTTTCGCGTCTATCTACTAACTATTTAAGCTTGTGGACTCTTATACAGAATCACTCTTGTTAAAACCGATCTTGTGTTCTGAACAGAACTTAAAATTATTCGTGTAGCGGACTCATCTGCTGATGCAATTCAAGGGAAACCATTCTTACTTTCCGGGTTCAGTTATACGTTTCTAGTTACAGACCCATTTGTTGCGTTTGGCCACATATTTACAATTTCATTTGTGAATTCTTGTAAATTGATTAATGAATGTGACATAAAAAATCGATAACATATCGAGGATTTCCACCCCCCATGCCCCTCCAATCCTCCCACAATCACCCCACTCCTCCTTCTAAGGAAAACTAAGAGCGGCCCGCGGGTGATATTACAAACATCAAAATGGCCCCCGACGGCAAAAACCCCTGCTTTACACGAACAGATTTTCTGTTCTAGAGTTAATATTATGTTCCAATTACTAGTTAATAGATTTCAGATCTACTGAAAGCACTCATTCAATATATTTTTGAAATTTGTCATTCGATTAGATAGCTTCTCTCAAAAAATCTCATCGAAAGTTGACTCAGTCTACTATATTATTTTTTATATGACGCCACACAAGAATCCCATTACCCCGAGCAAGTGGGAACCGCAATTATTATTGGGTAATGCTGTAAGACGAAAGGAAATTGTGAAGGCGCTGAGGAAGGCTGACTAGACAAATCTAGTTAACGTACATACTCAGATACAGCTTATAATTTACATCATTAATGTAAATTGTGATATTTGGCATCCTCCAAATTTATGGTGTATTAATATTTTTTTAAATCAGGGTTTGAGCACAAGACACTAATTTAGTAGTATTTTGTATTTGTGGTCCAGATATCAGCTAGGTAAATATCCAATGATAATACTCAATACCTTGACAAATTCATTTCATCAAGCGTATATTGCAAAATAATATGCATTACCAAAACCTTACTTGACTATAAAATATAACACATATTATTATGTACTTCCCAGGTGAAACTAATATTTTTTAAGGCAATCAAGACTTTACAAATCCATTTCGGACTATACGAGACATAATAATGATTGAATAGAAGGACTGACCGATTGGCAATACGCCATTTTGTATACCTCATTTCTATTAACCTGCACATTTTTTTTACTAATTCACGATCGAGATTTGGGTACTTTATTTTCTGTAATAACATTCATGGTCAAGCATGTTCTACTTTCGAACAAAGATAATGATTGAATTGGGTTGGGTTGGGTCAGTGTATATTGTCTCACAGCCACTCGGTTCAGTAAAGTTGGTGGACAAAGCGGACCCCCTGAGAGGACTTAACTCTTTTACATTTTACCATACCGAAAAATGACGGTTTTAATTACAAAAAACATTGTTAACCTTCGGATTATTGGCCTATGGAACCGATAACTTGTGGTGTGATTAGGTACTAGTCTAGACTTATCAAGAACAAAACGTAAACATATTTATATGATTCAAATCATCAAATAATTTAATAAATCTTTTGTATGAAGCAGCAATATCTCTAAGACGGTGAACTCCGGCGTTGCGACATTCACTCTGGTTTTTTTGTCAAAAATATCAGGCCACGTACTTTCAATCTATTTGATTTTATAAAATGAGATGTATGGGGTAAAACGCCCTTTTTCAATATTTGATTGTATTGTCTTTAAAAAAGGGAGGTGTAACTCTGGCAAAGCCGGTTAGTAACCAAGTCTTTTCGCTGACCTTATTTTTCATATTTTTGGTGGCAGAATGATATTTTTTTTGACTAAATGGAGAAACATTTTCGAAATAAAGACAGATACAAAAATCAATGTTACTATGAAGACGCCAGAGTAAATTCGTAGCTGATGCTTGAAGTAAATAGATGTGGTTCTTTAATGTCCTTAATATGAACAGTTAAAGAAACTAAAACACAGGCATAAAACTAACGCTTAAAAATAACAGTAAAAGATAAATAACGACACTTTTCAAAGAAACCGGTTGAACGCTTTGTTTAAATTCATCTGACAACAGTTACTCGTGCATACATTAAAAATGCTAATTATTTTATTTGCATCTACGTAAAGCAGTGTAGCCACGCGAGTCACTTTGCAATAAGGTATGCCATGTGAATATTGAGTGTTCATTAACCTTTAACAAAAATGCTTTATAATGTCAGTGAATTTAGTAATAATCTAAGTCTATCATTATTTAATTTTTGATTTGTTTGGTTGCAACAAATGTAGTAGCACCATTATTGAAGATACTATAACTAGAATTTCCGCATAGAATTGGACTGTGTCGATGTCCATATGGTTTGCTGATCTAACTGATCTATACAGTAACGAGCATCTACAGATTTCACTGACATGAAAGATAAAACTAACAATGTAGCTTTAACGCTTACTCTACATTTTAAAGTACCTACTAGTAGTTCCTTTGAATAGATACGGCTAAGTGACAACGTAATTCACCAGGGAATAACTAAGACCTACGGTTTGTAAAAACTTTCAAACACCTTCTTTATTGTTCTTTACTTTCATTTCGCCTTTCATTCTCTCCTCTCTTTAACGATTGTTATCAACCCACCTCCTACCTTCCCATTCACTTAATGTAACTAGTTATTTTATCCAAACTTATCCATCGACTTAGTATTGGGATTTAGAAAAATAATGAAAGATACCCAATTTAAATCAATATTCCATTTCTCTTTTAGGAAAACGGGTATGTTCTACGTCTTGTTCTTGAATTCAATAGCTCAACTGTAGAACCGTTTTCCGGCACCTGTGTTTCCTCCCTCCTACAATACGGGTCTCTCCAAGGCCCATGTTCATTTCTTTCTCTCTTCATAAAGACACGTACAGCATCCCCAAAGATGGGAGATTTACGCCTTGAGGGATATTATTTTTAATTAAAAGACAGGGAAATTATTTTCCTCAGTGCCTCCTATGTGAGTTAAAGTAAAAAGTAGTTTATATTTTACCCACATGTGGAAATTCTTAATTTTACTAAACTATTAATTTTATTGAAAGTACTCTTATAATTTACTTACATCAATTCCATTTAAAATATTCCATAAATTCATTTTCAATCGGAAGTGATCTCATTCGATTGCGTGGTCACCAATCGATTATTTTAATATTTTCGAATAATAATTTATCGTGGCAGATATAGTGATTTAATATTTTTTATTTAGACATACACATTACCTAACTACATTATACAGTGATTAAACAGTCCAAGAATATACGTAATACATGTAGACATTGTTAATTTGATGGAACCTTCATGCATACGTAAACGAGCTTCTAATTAAGCTCTCCACATATAATTAATAACTGCCAGTAATTAATTTGTAATATAGTTAGTAATTTAATACTTTCATTTTTTAATCCATTGACACAGTGGTCAAATTAATTATAGCAGTCCGTATTGAAGATTTCATTTGAAAGTTGTTTGACCACAATATATTTCTAATACAAAACAGACATTTTCTACAGAAATACATTGACAACTGCATGCATTCTACATTTAATGTTATAACTTAAAGATATATCTACATCATCAGTATGAAAATATATGTTCACGGATTGAAGTACGATAAATAAGCAAATTAGTCCTAGCGAGAGCTCGTACGGACGTAATCGACGTTTGTCCTCTTCCTTATCGCGCGTCTTGTTCTTTAAACGAAATAGATACTGTCGGTTACGTCACTTTTAATATGTAATTGCAATAAATATTAATGAAAATGGTTAAACTCTCCGTATATGATTAGTGGGTTTATTTAGATCAGTAATAAGCATAAACAATTGTACGCAGGAAGGTAGCACAAATATTATTGTAGTAACTTTGCGTTTAAGAAATAGTTCTAAGGCGATGCCATACGTAGTAATGCAAAATCATGTGTTTTTGGTTTGAAAATTTGGTCGCCTAGAAATGTTTCAAATGCTTTAATTAAATACTGCGAGTAGAATACATCTTGGCCTTTGAAATAATCGAGTATTTTTTAGAAGTCGTTTTATAAGCCCAGAAACAAATAATGTAAAGGCCTATGAAAACTGCTTTAAAGTTCAAAATCTCCTACTTACGAACCCATTTTCGGTTATGATTTTATTGTATAATATGGCAGATTAAGTTATTTATAAAATGATCGAAAAAAAATTAAATATTTATGCCTGAACATCCACAAAATAAAATAAAAGGCACTTTTTGGCCATGTTTTTTTCTTGCATAAATGAAAACAGGCGGATGGTGTTAAGCGGGAAATTAAACCTTATCGCCATTTACGTAAGGGTTGTTATTGATAGCGGCTCAATTTAAAATATTACACGACGTAGTGCATCGCCTTGCATTACTCTCAAAATATGTCATAAAGTATTTTGAATGCAGTATTTTGATGCTGGAGGTCGCGGGTTTAAATCCCGGCGGGAAACTGCAGACATCCAGATCATTTTTCAACTCAGAGAAAATCATGCTATCATTATGTAAACATATTTGTGTTTTAAGACTCAATTATCTGTGACCTCTGTTTCTCTTCCCCAACCAACGACTCTATTTAAATATGCTTGAACTCCGCCTGTCATCTTGCATGACCAGTATAGTCCCATTTGAGTTTGAAATATGCGACAGTTATGTTACGAGTATAATAAGATAAGCAGCCAATTTCACGGATTACAATCTGCATATGTACTAGGAACCAACGCATGAATACCTTTGATCTTACATGAACACCGAAAGATTTCCGCGTACCGGCACATCACACCGCTCTCGTTTGTTCTTAGGCATTCGGATATGAATCCGAATGGAGAAATTTGATCGGTACCTTCCTAGAGCGTAAGACAAATATGTGAAATTAGATTATCAATCTGTAATATCTTCATTACGATTATATATTATGTATTGAATTATCTAAATATTGACAAAAATGTAAATTTTTTCATGAACTGTGCATTTTAAATTTATATTATTTATTAAGACGATCACAATGTTAAAGCTTTCAAATAGGCTTCGGAATTATTTTATATTTGCTTCCTGCTATAAAAGTGTTGATAACAATAAATATAACAATAGACTACATGCTCAATTGAATGTAGTTGCTTCTTGCACCAATTATAAGTACAATTTTTGCTCTCGGAGATTGCATCGTATGGGGAATGAATCTTTCTCCGTTGACACATGACTATAAAAACGTTGCTTTCTTTAAAAATAATATATACATCCAGATATGCAATAATCCTTAACAATATCAGTTTGATATTATGTATATAAGATTATTATAACCATTATATACTTATGTACTTTATAAAAAAATTGTAACTTTGTTTGTAAGAGCCCAATGGTCGTTTAAATAAATCTGTAAATAGTATAAAACCAAGTCGCTATCCACGTCCGTCTGTATGTGCGCTTAGTCCTTCTAAACTACGCAACGGATTTTGATAAAGTTTTCACTATAAGTAAGAGAATTTCTTCCGAAAGGTTTAAATGGAATATTTACAGAAAGTAGAGAAAAGTTGAGCAACACGTCTACTAGTAAATAATATTAATAAATACTGCTATTACATACTTCGAAGTTCAATATTAATATAGATTTTCAAATCAAATAAAATAATTGTACGTTCTTGACACACCTATATACCTAAAAAAGTGCATTAAGTAAAAATGCATTCTAATTTGTGTGCAATTATACTTTTCTTTTTCGATATTCCTCTTTCTCCTGCGACTAGATATTGATCAACTTAATCTTATATAATTATAATACTTACGACGTTACGTATGATTGAAGCAATTAAATTGAAGTGGATTACCAACGAAACGTTGAAATTGCATTTCGATTTATTTATTGTGCATTAATGGTTGCAATCAATTTATGTCAGATTGGCTGATGATGGTAGCAGATAGTATCTAAGATCGAGTGGTCAAAATGAAAGGTATTTTAATGGAGAGAATTTCCTATAATTACAAAAACATTATCACCATCGGCTGTGTGTCTGTCTGTACCTCTGGTTCAATTAACTGTGAATTTAAGTGTCGCTTTCAAAATTGGAACTGACTGATATAAACTTACTTGTTATCAATCAATTGAAACAAACATATCCATATTTAAGTCCATAGTAATACAATATTTTTTTGAAATTCTGGTTCTTAGTACCGTATATATTCCTCATTGCCCAGAATACTAATGGAGAGAAACAATTGTGCCGAGTCACTGGGCATCTTCAATTTATCACCAAATATTAATAAAATAAAATATTGTTACTGGGGCAATTCAGTCATATATAATACTCAATAATATTACTATTCATGTTTAAAAGCCTCTTTAAAAAAGCTTTGATAAATAAACATTTCCACTAATCTGTATTCCAATGACTGTAATTCGTCTACTGACGTGGTTTATTTTTACTCGTGATTTATGTCGGTGATTGAACCCGATCTGCGTGATAGCCTTAAGCTAAAACTAAGCATGCAAACGAGAACAAACAATAGTATATACCTACTCGTATGTTCATAATTACATTTGTACATAAACCTGAGGGCTCCTCTCACCTTGCGAAGGACGAATCCAATTCATTTGTCATCTTTAACCTTTCCTTTGAAGGACTAATACGAGTTTGATAACTTTTGACCTACATTGGTGAGAAATTAAATTAAATTATAACTGTTTTTATTTATTACTACGGCTTTTACAAGCATTTTGAAATACATACTAGTTTAGTGCAACATTAATCCAGAAATAAAAGTTTGCTATTAGTTATATAGATGGATGTTACTATAGCCTTCTTGTAACTATATTCTGTGCAGTTAAACGCATCCACAGTTTTGAATTTTTGTATTATATACCGTTTGAAATATGAACAACTTCATCCATTCAGAGTAGCATATTACCCACGTTTAGTAATATATACTCGTATTATTATATATGATTTAGCTGTGTGTGCACTTACATATAACTAGCTACTCTTAAATTGCAGGTTTTCCAATCACTTTCAAATGCATCGTTGAATGAGTTTCATACTTTATTATTTCTATTCGAAACAATGTTCTAGCATTATAATTCTAAAGTTCACGTTTATTCATTCATCAGAACTACCAGAACCTAATCATTCGTATTATAAATTGAAGTTTCGTTGTCAGTGATGACACTAATAATTGAAGATTAGAAATCAAAATTATAATGTTAAGGTTAAGAACGTGCTCCAGGACTAGCCCTGGACTTTCTCTGGTTTCTGTTGATAAGCGATTGAGTTTCTTAGGAAAGATTCCCTGTCAGGTATATAGGTCCAGTATCAGCAAATTGAGCTATTACTCTAGAGAGGTTCAGTTCCTGGTTTCAGCCTGTTCCGCTTACTTTAGTATCACATATTGTTAGATGTTGTCACCGTACTTTGTAGATATATGTATTTAACTAGAATTAAGCAAGAAGTGTACGCCAAGATAGGATTGTTTGGCTGTTTGTCCTATCTGCCTACCCTGCGGAGAAACGGCGTGAGTTAGTTAGTTAACTAACTAAACATCACACCATCAGGCAGACATGATGAACCGCCAAACAATTTGGTCTTGGCAGACACTTCTTGTTTCATTCACATGCATACATCGTCTCATAACACACCATTTTGTTATTCTGATTCTTGAAATGGCCCAAGTCGAGAATTCTGTTAATTTGATCGTCTCATGTCTTCCTCGGGCGTTTGTAGGGCGCCATAGATGTATTTAACAGCGGAATAAAGGCAATCGGCTTATCAAAGCTAAACCTAATTAGAGTTTTGATTGGCAAATAACCCCATACGATTGACTACAGAATTTATGTACTATTTCTTCATATTTGTTTATAAACAGTATCCGGTTCGTATATATTAATTTCATAACGGTAAACTATTCGGTACTTTAGTCAATATTCAGTTGTAACAATTTTAAGTCGAATAAAATCTTAACAGCTGGAGGATACCAAGTTAATTGTGCATTTTAGCGATTTTAAAACAATGTTGAGATAACTCCTGTATATTCGTTGACGGAATGCTTGAAATATAGGTAAAACAATTTTATTTTCTAAGTCTTTTGACTAATCAAATCATAAGTAGATTCCCATAAAACATTAGGACGGGTTGTTTCGGAGATTTCGAACAATTCTTCATCTTTCAAAGTTAATTTTCAAGTTCTGTGAAACATTTTTTAAAGTTCTGTTACTATTTCAGTTCTGTCAAGCCATTAGCATAGTAACAGAACTTGAATAGGACTTTCACAGAACACGAATAGAATGTTGAAATTTGATGAATTGTTCAAATTCTCCGAAACAACCCGTCCCTAATTTATTTCCCCTAATGAAGGATTTAAAACTTAAAAATGTGGTCAATGATAATTGATAATTCCTATGTGGGTATAATCTATTATAATATCTTTAGTATTTTCGGATCAATCAGAGGAATATTAAAAGCTTGACGCAGAACCAATTCGTCATCACCCAAATCAATTTCGATGACAATGTAAAGATATTTCAGGAAAAAAGTTCCCCTAAACTACAGAAAAATTATTGCAATAATGCACTTTGTAACACATGACAGCCCATAATAATTTAATAAAAGTGGTGTTTACAAAGTGTGCCTTTTCATTTAATATGTAATGTCACACCCTAAAGTAAAGTAAATAAAAATGTATAATAACTTTGAGAAACTGAGCGTTGTAGAAATGAGATCCCTGAGGCGTATGTGGGATAAAACCAAGTATGATCGTGTGAGAAATGTGAACATTTGGAAATAATACAATACTGATGTAAGCGTAATGAGTAAGATTAAGAAAGGTTTGGGCATGTAGAGTGAATGAACGAAGAAAGGAATGTATGATGCGAATGTTAATGGTAGAAGACGGGGATGTCAGAAGTTTTTTCATGAGGAGAGTGTGTAAGAGAGGATGTATGAATGTGATTGAGGCAAGGAGTGTTTGCCAAGACCGAGTTGTTTGGATGTTCGTCCTCTCTGCCTACCTCTAAGGGGGAAAAGACGTGAGTTATTTTTTATTATTTTATAAGCAATAATTGTTAGCCTGAAACACTCATCCACATTGAAAAATCTCCTGATAAAAGATACATAACGCCAACGGGACTTAAACCCGTGTCCTTTCGATTTCCGGTCGATAGCTCTGTCCACTGAGCTATGGCAGCTTATCTCTTATCCGCGAAATAATTCAATATATACTAGTGTTTCATTCAATAATTACTGCTTGTTACATTTTTCACCTGAAACAACCAACTTTATTTTATATGAAAAAGGCATTGTAAGTGCTAACTCTCTCACCAGATGGCGTCGAGACAAATTGTCTACATTTTTGGTGAAGATACTAGAACTTGTCAAATATTAATTATTTTTTTTGGTAAACTAATGTTTAAGACAAGATTTTTTATGCATAGCACAAAGGGTAACAATTATTTTATAAGCAATAATTATTAGCCTGAAATCTTTTATCAGGAGATTTTTCAATGTGGATGAGTGTTTCACGCTAATAATTATTGCTTATAAAATAATTGTTACCTTCTGTGCTATGCATAAAAAATCTTGTCTTAAACATTGGTTTACCAAAAAAATATATATATATTTTTAATGTGGGACCGCACAAGAATCCCAACTGCTCCCAATGGGCTGGAGCCAGTGAGACTATGGCATCCCCAATTGGGGTATGTTGTTTTCAGGTTTTACTATATAGTTAGAATGTTTCAATAAAATTTAATTCAAAAACTGGTCAGGAGATTGCATTAGTTGATGACTTTCTATATATTAGTCTCTCAGTTTATGGTAAACATTACACGAAATTAATGTATCTCATTTTTTAGTTAACGACAGAATTTTTTCCTTGACATTTTGCCCTGACGATGTGGTTTCATTTTTTTTATTTTATTTTAACATATTGTAGTAGTTAGTTTGGTAGAAAATGTTGCAACATTTTAAATACCTGCAGTAATATTTATTAAAGTTCAACAAAGATTATGATATTTACACATATAAGGAAAAATCTGCATTGGAGTATTTTTTATGTGAAACCGAACAAGAGTCCGAACTGCTTCAAACCGTCTGGAATCAGTCTATGGCATCTACAATTGTGGCAAAATTTCAAGCAACTTTTCAATTCTGAATGGTGGTCACCAAGGCGATACTGAGAGTATTTTCCACTCTGGAACGTGCCACAAATCTACCATATGTTATTTGAAATTAGTAATTTGTGAAATAACACAAATAAACCAAATAAAAATAAACTTGAGCACGCCGGGATTCGAACCCGCGACCTCCAGCTTGTTAGTCGACAGCCTTACCCCTCGACCACGGAGGCTGTTATTATACTAATAAAGCATCTGAGAGACCTAATGTCAAATTAACATAATTAAATACTAACCCCGAATTGATGGCTAATTTTGTTAATCAATATTTCACTTCAGTAGGAGCCTCTCTCGCAAATAAAATCCTTAAAAAATGTAAGAAAACTGAATCTGAACTAGCCAACATACCTACAACTGATCTTAATCTTAAAACAGACGAGATTCAAACAACGATTAATGAAGTCATGAAAATGATAGATGAGCTGAAGTCATCGAATGCCTGTGGGCCAGACAAAATTTCCTCAAATCTGCTGAAAGTATTGAAACCACTTATAGCGAGTCCCATTGCATACATTTGTAATCTTAGTTTCAAGACAGGCACATTCCCAAACCACTTAAAATAATCAGTTGTTATATTGATTCATAAAAATGGAAACAAATCAGATATACATAATTATCGGTCAATATCTCTACTCAACTCATTCTCAAAAATTATCGAGAAAATCGTAAAAAATCGTCTCACCCTCTATCTTGAAAGACATAAAATCTTATCTAATAACCAGTTCGGCTTTCGACCAGGTCTAGGAACAAAAAATGCTATTGCTAAGCTGGCGGATATTATTTCCAATAATATTGACCGGGGTAATAAATCCATCGCTCTCTTTTTAGATCTTGCCAAAGCTTTTGATACCATCTTGCATAAAATACTTCTAAAAAAACTAAAGGCTATAGGTATTCAGGGACTGCTATACAAATGGATGGATAGTTACTTAACTAACAGATACCAAAAAGTTAAAATTAATGATACTGTTAGCGATCCAGCCGTTGTAGAATTTGGTGTACCCCAAGGGAGTACCTTAGGACCTATTTTGTTCAGTATTTATATCAATGATCTGTGTAACAGCAATTTTTCCAATCATTTTATAACATTTGCAGATGATACTGTCTTAATATTTGAAGGAAAAACATGGAACGATGTACACTGCAAAGCAGAAAGTGGAATAAAACAGCTAAAACTTTGGTTAGACTATAATCTGTTGACACTCAATTCGGAAAAAAACTAAATTTTTACGATTTAGTGCGACAGAAGCGGGCCAACCCGAGGAAGCATATAATATCATTATACATAAATGCATTGACTCCGCTACCTGTAATTGCTATAAATTGGAATGCGTAGACAGTACGACAGTCTGACAATCAGAAATATCTTACGTAAAAAAGAATTGAAACTCATCTATGATGCTATGTGTGGGTCACTTCTAGACTATGCATCCTTAGGTTGGGGTGGGTGTGCAAAAACTGTTTTGGACAAATTAGCAAAAGCTCAAAAATCACTACTAAGGGTAATCCTCAAAAAACCATTTAGATATCATAGCGATGCACTATATGAAGAATTCCGAGTTCTGGATGTTAGACAACTATACATGAGAAAATTAATTTTAAACCCCCCTTCAACATCGCCACCTCTACCCATCTATTAACCACTCTCACGACACCCGCCACTCACGGAGAAATCCAATTGTACCACCCACAACTAAAACATCTCTCGCTCAAAGACACTTCTCATTCTTAGGTCCAAAACTATACAACTTCATGCCTGATGCTTGGAAAAAGGAAAACACATCTATTCTTCATAAATTGACCACTAATTGTTTTCATCAATTAGGTAGAAAGGAGAGTGAACTTTTACTACACAAAAAATTAAATCAAACACAAACCAAAAACAACAACAAAAGCTCCAACAAAAAATAAACCATGTAAAAGATACCTTTATGTTCTAATCTTTATCATTATGTGTATATATGTACCTACCTAGTACTTTTAAATTAGAATGCTACCCAAGCAGCAGTTAATCTTATGTTTAATTGGATATTTTATTTTATTGTATTTCTTCTCTTTGTTATTCATATTTATACAAAATATGTTAGTAGGCTTAGGCACCAGTTAAAAGTACAAATATCTATTATTTCATTATTATTTTAACACTATACTTATCAAACAACTTATCAAAATGTTAATACTCACCCTAATTTGACTGTCCTAAAACGGGAATCCTCCTAGTTGGGCAGTCAAAACATTTCTTAAATAATGTATATAAATGTATAATCTTTTACTAAATAAAAAAAAATAAAAAAAATTGATGTAAGCCTATTACGCAAGTAATATTTTGTATTGATGTGGCAGAAGCTTTTCCATGATAACTCAACACAGCGACTATTCAACACAGTTTTTAAAAAGTGATATAATGTCATTAAAAACGATGAAATTTTTTTTTAACCTAACTTACTGAACCCAGTTAATAAAGTTATCGTTTCATCACTTTCCATGACTTTATATAACTTTTTAAAGATGTGATGAATTATCATTTTGATGATTTATCCGGTCACCGGCAGAAGCATTGACTAAATATAATACATCAATGGGCAGAAGTCGTGAATTCCATCAAAACCTTGTTCCTGTCTTGACATGACATTATCTCTATGGTTTTTGTGCCCTAATTTTGTCAAAGGCTATTTATTGTAACATTTCTCCATGTATTGACTTCGTGTAATATGTAATGTGTTGGAGGGCAATTAAAAATAAAAATAATTTCTGTTCGAGTTCCAACTCACACTAGAATCTTGCAACAGTAACCGACTGGGAACTTTATGGTGTACACACCAGTTAACACATAACTTCGTGATATCGGGCAGATATTCGTACAACTTGTTTATCTGCTTTACTTTCTTATTGCGTAAATATTATGTATTGCGTTATTTAAATTAAACATAATGTTACCGATATCCAACTTTCTTTGAATATACAGATACCTTGATTTATATTAAGCCAATTTCTACCTATTTATTTACTCTTCAAGTTCTTAAGAAAATATCCATACATTTGTTATGCCAACACGTTCATTATATGAAATTCCCTTCACAGAAAAAAATCTCAAAGTAAGGTACAAAAAATTATTCAAAACACGTTTTTTCTGTTATTTAATATGTTATAGGCACGAAAAAATTCACACTAGGTACATCTTTGAATCAAACCAAAGCATTTTCCGAGAGATTTTAGGTCTATTTCAAACGAGTCATGTTTTATTAAATATTGTCAGCATTTTTCGCTTAATTATTACCATTTTTTTTAATATTATCGCGGGACCTTTAAGTACATACCTACGTTAAAATTCACTTGGTACACGGATTTTATTAATTGAAAATTACGAGTAATTATATGGATAAATCTAGTTCGAAAACATTTAAATTAGAGTTATTTAAACAAATTATTTCAATTACTATTTGACATCCGTCAAAGGATATATTTTGTAAATAAATTAATAGATATTCGTAATAGTTCATACAAGAACATTACATATTTTATTAATTATCCTTCAGACTATATGGGTACTTGATTTAGCAACCAATGGAAAACTAGATGCAGTAGCATGTATTTTTATGTAAGTAACAATTATTAAACAATTAAATATGAATATGAATATAAACTATAATTATTCTACCTATGTGAAATTCACATCTCACAAGATTGTACCTTAATTTAATTTTATTGCGTTCCTATATGTATTGTATACGTTATCATCAATTATTACTATGATTTTGAAGAATTATCTTTTTTACTTAAGGCCCCATAGTAAGTAAAAATATGTAATTACGAATGTTAGTGGGAGCCCTCTAATATAAAAAAAACGACAATAATTAAGGCGATGCCATATGTAGTAATGCAAAATCATGTGTTTTTGGTTTGAAAATTTGGTCGCCTAGAAATGTTTCAGATGCTTTAATTAAATACTGCGAGTAGAATACATCTTGGCCTTTGAAATAATTGAGTATTTTTTAGATAAGTCTTTTTATAAGCCCAGAAAAAAATAATGTATAAGGCCTATGAAAACTGCTTTAAAGTTCAAAATCTCCTATTTACGAACCCATTTTCGGTTATGATTTTATTTTATAATGTGGCAGATTAAGTTATTTATAAAATGATCGAAAAAAAAATATATATTTATGCCTGAACATCCACAAAATAAAATAAAAGGCACTTTTTGGCCATGTTTTTTTCTTGCATAAATCAAAACAGGCGGATGGTGTTAAGAGGGAATTTAAACCTTATCGCCATCTACGTAAGGGTTGTTATTGATAGCGGCTCAATTGAAAATATTACACGACGTAGTGCATCGCCTTAAGCGAAAATGCTGAAAATATTTGATAAAACACGACTCGTTTAAAATAGAGCAAAAACCTCTTGACAAGTGCTTTAGTTATATTTAAAGATACAATATGAATTTTTTCATACTAATAATATTTAAATAACAGAACAAAACGTGTTTTTAATAATTTTCGGAGCTGCTTTGTGATTTTTTCTATAGAGGGAATTTCATATAATTACCGTTTCAGCATTACAAATGTATCTTTAAAAATATTTTTTTTGGAACTTAAAACTTAAAGAGTTAAAGAGAAATATATTATAAATCGGTAGCAATTGGGAAAGGGGTATGATTGGATATGATTGGTATGATTGTAATGAGGGGTATGATTGGATATGATTGGTATGATTGGAATGAGGGGTATATTGGGTATGATTGGAATGAGGGGTATGATTGGATAAGATTGGTATGATTGGAATGAGACGTATGATTGGATATGATTGGTATGATTGGAATGAGGGGTATGATTGGATAAGATTGGTATGATTGTAATGAGGGGTATGATTGGATATGATTGGTATGATTGGAATTAGGGGTATATTGGGTATGATTGGAATGAGGGGTATGATTGGATAAGATTGGTATGATTGGAATGAGGGGTATGATTGGATATGATTGGAATGAGACGTATGATTGGATATGATTGGTATGATTGGAATGAGGGGTATGATTGGATATGATTGGTATGATTGGAATGAGGGGTATGATTTGACGGCCGGCATAGTCCAGTGGTAACGCATTGGACTGCCATTCCTAAGGTCGCGGGTTCGAACCCGGCGTGCGCAAATAAATTTTATTTGATTAATTTGTGTTATTTCACAATTAATTAATTAAAATAATATATAGTATATTTGCGGCATGTTCCAGAGTGGAAGATACTACCAGTATCGCCCTGGTGTAAGACCACCATTCAGAATTGAAACGTTGCTCCAAATGGCTTTAGCCGTGTTTAGTGACTAGATCTGAATAGCCAGGTACTTCCCCACCCTCCTCTTTCCCTTCCCTACTTACCTTCAGCCTCACAACAACCCCCAATTGGGGATGCCATAGTCTCACTAGCTCCAGACGGGAGCAGTTGGGACTCTTGTGAGGTATTCACTATAAAAAAAAAATAAAAATAAAAAATGATTGGATATGAAAAATTGTCGGTTAATTAAATAAGTACCTTTAATTGAAGGTACCTACTTACATTTCTTTACCTGAAAGATTATTAAATATGTAGATACCGCAGATGTCTGCGGACAGCATCTTTGCTACAATTCATCAAGTAGATTCCTCCTAGCGAGATATTACATTAGATTTAATGTGGACAATCTAATAGACGCAAGAAAACTAGTTTATCTATATTATTGGCATACTAATATACGGAGTTATAAATTATAATCGGTTGTGCCTAATCTGAAAAGCCCTTGAAAACATATTTACAAAAAAACATCGTTAATATTATTTATCTAGGTAGGTATTTTACAACCATTTGGCTACTAACACTAACCTGCAAATCACAAAAGAACTAGAACAACTTTTCAGCTATTTAATTTGGTAGATACCTAATACCAATGTGTTATACAAAATTGTGATATACTCGTTACAAATCGAAAAACTCACTATGTAAATGACATTTAAATGTTATCTTTAAATGTCTTATGTAAATTTCATGATTTACATTTGGATAAAATTGATGTTATCCGGAAAGCGATAATAATTCACAAAACTTTCGTTGATTATGAAATATTTTTTTCGACGTAAAAAATATATTGAAATTCATGCACCATACAGCATTATTAATTATTATGAACGTCTCGTGTAATGCTCCAAAAATGGTTCAATAACAACAATCTACAAGCACTGTAATGGAAAGTATACCTACACTTGTGGTCTTAAGGCTTGGTTCGCGGTTTGGCTCGCAAGTGTGTACGCGCAATACGAAAACATCAATTTAGTTTCATAGGGTTTATAATTTGAATATTTAAATACATTCCGAATTTTTTTTTTGTCTCTACAGTTAATAACATAATATACTCGTATATCGAGCTGATTTATATTTTAAACACAGAAGATTATTTAAAATAATATCCTTCACCTATTTGTACTATCGGATAGGGCAGTGCAAATAACAATATCGTAAAATCACTCATTAAAACCCAAAAAGCCTTACAAAATACTCCTTTACATACAAAACACAAGAAATAACAACTAACACATATATTAGAAGCAATAGATCTTAGGGTCAAAAAAATACCCAACAAGCAACTACAAATTCAACATTTATCCAAAGAAGCTTCCTATACTATGATACTAAACTCTACAACCAAATCCCACTCTCATTCAAAACTCACAACAATATTTTAACATTTAAATCTCAATTAAAATGCTGAATAAAAAACATAGGGTGATTAGGAATAGATAATATACTGACACCAAATACAGAATGAAATTGAAACCACTCAACCAAACAAAAAAAAACACCATGTAATATATTTATAATTATTTCAGAAAAAACACTATTCAATATATTTATAATTAAATACTTTATATTATCCATACTACTGAATTTCAACCATATGCAAATGAAATCCTCAGCATGGGAGATCCCAGTGAGGATATCATTATATGTATTTGTTACAAAAAAATATGATAAAAAATTTATTATTATATTCACGGATAATATTATGATTATGATTTTTAACTGTCTATTTCAAAGACAATAAATCTATGAAGGTTGCTGATCAATTATGTTTATGGTAATCTGAAATGTAATTTATTTTAATTTGGTTCATTACATTATAAGTACGAGTTTATCAGATCGTCTTCAAGAAAATTATTGCAAGTCTGGTGTCAATTTTGTATTAAATATAATTTAATTTAACTATGTATAAATTAGTGTGCAGGTTTATTGATTTAACATTGGTGATATCGTTAAGTACCAGTATTTTTCATTCAATAAGACCTTGTTTGTGACAGTATGCAAAAAGAGAACGTACGTACGAAAAGTGGAGTTTTTGTCGCTGGTTTGGCCCGGGGCAGAACTTTAAAAAGACTCTCAACATGTTGTATCAGAGATAAAGACATTATTTTATAAATTTTAATACGGAATTGTGGCATATGCTATTTTTCTTATCTTGCCGGATCATTTGTGTCAACTTTTAAAGCAAATTTTATCTGAAAATACAAACAAAATGTCAGTTTATTACACGAATAATTTATCTAGCGTGATTTAGCTATAGCGTTAAGTTTTGAGGGGTATTGCGTGCATTGCACATTGTAACTTTGCTAAAGGCATTAAACTTATGATGTAGGCTTTTACACAGAGATTATAGTGACGGTCAACAGGATTAAGGTAAAACAAATAACATTGTGCACCACGCAAATTCATGATGACGTATTTTTAAGCTAGAGCAGTGCATTGACCTGAATCATTAAAGTTATAAAAACTATTGAAAACATTTTGTTCGTGTGCCTATCAAAACCATTCTTCAGTGTGGAATCAATCACAAACTTTTAGGAATCAGAAAGTACGGTTTTGAACTATTTGTCGCCTATCGGATCCAACAAAGTTTTATTATAACAGAATATTATAAAATTACAATAAATACACAGATTGAATAAGAAGGAGACTGAACGTTAAAAAAGGGAGACAGACTGTAAACAGTACTTCAAATGAGACAGAACGTGAATTATACGTACATAAAAGAAGAAAACAATACATTAAAGGAGGCATAATGTAAAGTGTAGGCACCTACATAAAAGAAGGAGACAGAGTGTAAAAAATACTTAATAGAAAGAGGCCGAAGTATGGATTGTGTAGAAATAGTGAATAAAATATGGAAAAAAGACAGAACCCCAGAGCGCGGGGAGGTGAAAGGGATTTCTCATGTGTGATAATATGAAACCACAGAGTGGATTGCTTTCTTCGAAAATTTTATCGACTAGTTCCTCTCGAAGAGGTACAATACAAAATATATGAATGATTATTATTTAAGTGGCACCGTTTAGCATCCATTGGCGCGTTGATAAATTATGTTTGCTCTTTTTACAGATAATTTGGGCGAAATGTTTCCGCCTATGTCGAGCACCGGTCGGGAGGAGAAAGTGGTCAGTTCACTTCAGCTGGCTTCATGCAACACCCAGTTCTATTATCCGCTTCTTTTACATTATAAACCCGCTCATGTAATATTCACCTTTGCAACAAGATCGGATATTTCATAACTTCACCCACATCTTCATGCCTATTAATATCTACAATGAAAAGGTTTCATCAGTTAGTTTGAACAGGTTCATGTTAAGAATTCTATAAGAATTTAGAAGTAAAACAGTTCAGAACACTCGAAAAATGTAACTTGTTCCAAATATAACTTTTTAAATTTCATACCAAGTTGGAACAACTTTATTTACGAAATCAACGCCCGAGCAAGCGTAAATATTATCAAGTCCAAAACGGTAGCATTTTTTGCTTGTTTACGCAGTCTTTTTAACACTGTTCTGTCTCTACCGTTCGATCAGATTTTCCTTTCATTAAAAATCTACATTCTATGTGAACATAAGTATATAAAAAAATAATTGTTTTGCTAATTTATAAAGTACAGGGTTTCGTGGGTCCACAAATTCCGGAAGATGATTTTACAGGATTGAAGAAGTAAAAAATATAAATAACTATATTCGAAAATCAAACGTTTTAATGTAGTTTTTATATTTAATAAAAAAAAATTATTGTTGCATGAAAAATAAATATTCTTCAATTAATTAACTATTTTTGTATGGGAAAAAAAAACAATGCAATTTCTAAAAACTTATTTCATCTCTTTTACTTCTACTATCATGTGGAATCACCTCCCGAAGTTTGTGCACTCTACATAAATGAAGTGGATGTTTGACAATATTTACGTGAAATTGTAATGGATGTAGGTAACTAACAAAAAAATACATTAGCCTAAGAAGATTGAAAACAGTAATTAATGTCAGTATTAATGTAAGCAAAATATAGAGAGTACAAAGACGATTCACAAAAATACCAAGAGCTTTGAAGGACCCCCAATATGGAAATAGACGCTAGGAACTAAAATTACAAAACATAAAAAAGAAGAGAAAGGGGGTGACTTGACTGAAAATGTTATCTATAGTTGCCTGCTATTCAAGAAATCTTCACCACCAACACTAATTTTTATTTTTTTTATTTTAGTTTATTTAGGAATATAAATATATAACCTGATTTAAACCAGTTAAGTTCCATTTATAATATTTATAAAAACTAGAAATTAATTCAAAGTAATAAAGTACATAGTGTGTGTGAAAAATGATTAAAAAGAGAATACTAAACAATACAGAAGTAATATTTTTAACTTAGGTACATAGTAAGGTCAATTTGATTTTAAACGATTTAAAGGTACAGTGGAAAATTTCAATATCGCGGCATTATAAGATTTGCAGATACGCCCGAGCAAGGAGTTTTGTGCATATTTCGATTAAAGATGTTGTATATAAAATAAGGTATTTGATCTGGCATTGCATTCAGGACAATGAAATGCAATCCTTTCTAACAGGGCTGGGGAGTCAATAAGGCAGTTCACAATTTTGTACTAATATTTTATATATAGTTGCCTGCTATTCAAGAAATATTCACCACCAACACTAATGTTTTATCTATAGTTGACTGTTATTCAAGAAATCCTCACCACCAGCAATCATATTTTATCTATAGTTGCCTGCTATTCAAGAAATCTTCACCACCAACACTAATATAAACTTCCGTGGACTCTCAAAAAATATTTACAATTAATAAAATCCAATCACGGAAAACACTTCCTTCCATAAAGAGTAGTGGAAGCATGAAACAAATTTCACCTAACAACATGTCACCGATGCTACAAATATATATATTTGTAGCATTGATATATATCAATTTAAAGCTCGATTCGATTTTTATATTTTCCATTGAAATATTAGATTTTGTTTTTATATAATATGATTTGATTATGTTAGCCTCACTGGGAGAGAAGAAAGGGTTAACATTTTTTTATACTTTCAATCAACTCAATAAACTTATTATGTAATAATATACGATCGCATCAGGAGAATGCTGCCTGCTCATTAAATAATAATAATAAAAATTCTTCTTAATATTTTTAATAAAATGTATAATGCCGAAACGGAAATTTAGAAGTTCACATGATCGAGCTTTAGGTAATAGAAACATATATTTTTGTTTTATATGAAAATAAATTACTTTGTAAGTACCACTATTTGATTAAACCATTAGCCATTGATTAAATAGTTGTATATAACATAATATTATTAATTATTGAAGACAATATTATCGATTCTTAAACGAAAATTTGAAACAGAAAAGTTGAACCCAGGACCCTCGCCTTGCCGGGACGTCGCTCTACCAACTGAGCTAATGGGACCCTATCTTCTGAGGTACACTTTGATGTTTTACTTATTAATTAATCTAAAAATAAACATAATATTATATTTATCCTGACGAAGAAACCGTAGGTTTGGAAACAAGGTGTGTATAAAGTATTTTATTTTCATATAATTAAAATGACGCCACAAACTAAATTTGTAATTATTGAAGATAATATATTCATATACCCAGGTTCGATATGCTCGCAATATACTTATTATAAATCCTTTCGTTATATTATATGCAAAGGATTACAGTTAGGTACTATTTCATTATGATTGTCAGGTTGACTTGGTGAACCGTATATTATAATATTAACCGCATGTTATTATTATTTATCGTATCAGCGTTTAATGTTGGGTATCTTGAACGTTGAACTAATTAATTTACGCGTCCTTGAGTGAGGCGCGAAGGAGTTGTGCACAACGGCTTTCGTTTATAAATTAATACACTGTATGACTACTGCACACTATTATATTCATTATTTATTTCAATCGTTAGTCAACCTTTTTTCAATATCAAACGCCAACGCAACATTTTGTTAACAATCACTCCGAGTCGTTGTGTATAAAAAGAGTGCTGACACTTTATGCCTGTGACAGACCACGCAATATTTTCATGGCTTAGCCGGTTTCAGCATACATTCCCATCGGTACGGTATGGCGAGCGATATTATGAAATATGATATGCGTTAGCTTAATGTGTCGCCTACTTTAATAAAAACCAAAAAGTTTTAGTTATCACAACAATTATCAATACATTGCTTTTTTCATGATTAAACACAATGGTATAACTAAATTGTTAAATTCCTTTATTATTTGCTGTATCCACAAAGCAAAAATTCTCTCATCGTGAAGCATCAAACATGCGAAATGAAAATGACTCTGAGATTATGAAATTTCCACAAATTTTTCTGTTTAAATTTTGTAATGAAATTTGGACCTTTTAAATATTCATTTAACTTTTGTAAAACAAGAATTTCGATTGATGACTGTAATTTTAGCCTTCTATCCGTTTCTTATCTTCCAGGAAGAATACGAAACTTGTCAAATTTCAAATAATGGTAAGTGTATGCCATTTTGCTTGGTTTTAAAAAAGCATCTATCTGAGCCTAGTTCACCAAAAAAAAAAGTTCTAACCCACAGACACCAAAATTTAAACTTATTCGACCTTGCCTGGTGTAGATTAGTGAAAGGGTTATGGACTGAATTGTTTCGACAGTAAATCGATATGAAAGCAGGCCTTTCGCTGAATCTAAAAACATTTCATGGCCCGTACTGAATGTTCTGTAACTTTCAACAATTACAAGGAAAACAGAAAAAGTCTAAGCTTTCAGAAAAAAATTGATTTTTGGTTAAGATTTTGATCATCTGAATTCTTCATAAACAAAGTACGAGTATGCAGCTACGTAATAATTGTGTTGTAGGATATAAGTTCTTTGGCTCTTACAAGTGAAGTGAATGAAGTTGATTCGTTTTGATAATTATTAGATATCTTAACTTAATCCATTTTCGCTATGATTAGTTTCTGCCACTCTGAGAAACTCATTATCATCTAATAGTGATCGATATGGATTAATTCGCAGCACAGTTTATTCTGACGGCAAAAATATAAGAATAAAATCAACGTTTATTCAAACAAATGACTAATAATTACCAGTCATAAAAGACAAGAACCATGATTGATATAATAAGTATTCGAATAAAATTACAGATAAACATTTTCGAATAAACAATGGCAAGGCAATGTTCGCTCTGCTCTCGGTTGCCAGTAATAGAAAACATAATATAATGCTGTTTCAGAATGTAAGTAATAAAATAAATTGAAATTGAATATAGTACGATAATACAAGACTTGTATTATACAACTAGTTGCTCTACAACTTAGTTGTCGGTTTACACCAAGAGCCTACAGTCAATAATAATTGTTGTATATTCTTGGTTATTTTTGGATTTGATAATCTCAGCAAATGTTCTCGCACGGTTCCGGTCTCTAGCAATTTTTTCGAGTCGTCAGTTTATAAAACTCCTCCTCTATTTACCTCTTGGTCACATTTATCTTTTATTTTGTCCTGTCATCTTGCGTTTTTACATAAATAACTCGTCGCAGTCCCAAAAATCTCGAGAAACTTCGGTAGTTTCATGCTAAAGCATATAGATTTTCGACATTGTTGTGAACTGGATCGTTATTTTTGCATGTGATGTCATCAAAATACGGAATGGAATGAAAGAACCTAAAACTTCCTAAAATCTAAGAATATAGATTCTCATATAGTAATGAAGGAATGGGAAAATATCTGGTATTGTGCCTCTGCCAACCTTGAGAAATTTTGAAAGAGCATTATATAACCGTAAAAACAATCACGAAGATTAATTATACCTTCCGTTGAAGGCAACTAGATTGATTCTCAGGAAGAGTTGTTATTCTTTCGTGCCAAACCAATATATCGGATATGGGTTAGTGATGTATCTAATTAGTAAGCCGATATTTCTTTGTATGTTTGGTGTGGCAGGATATTTATGAATCAGTTGATTAGGATCAACATTGTTTCAAGTATCTCTTACAAGGTCTGTTGATATAAATTTTATGTGGTTGAACGGACATTTGGCAATTGTAAGAACGTTTTTAACCGGTAACTCGATATCAAAGCTATGGCACATGTACGGTTAATTGACCACCAAATCCAAAAATTAAACTAATTATTATTAGTTAATTACTGTCGTTTCATTTTGTGTGAGACATATTTATTAAAAACCTCAGTGGATATTTGATAGACAATGAGCTGATTTAGCATTGAGCTCTTTCTTATATGTTCTTGTGATAATAGTTTCTGAAAGGAAAAGATCTATAAATTTGGATTTTGCAAAGGTTGCTTTTGGGAATGGACTGTACTACAAGCGAGTCGTAGTAAAATTTAAATCTAAAAAAAATATGTTTTCTTTCAGAACCAAATTTTCAATTTTTTTGGGCATTGCTTCTTTTTTACTTAAGGTTATGCACTACGTCGTATAATATTTTAAATTGAGCCGCTATCAATAACAACCCTTACGTAGATGGCGATAAGGTTTAAATTCCCGCTTAACACCATCCGCCTGTTTTGATTTATGCAAGAAAAAAACATGGCCAAAAAGTGCCTTTTATTTTATTTTGTGGATGTTCAGGCATAAATATTTAAATTTTTTTCGATCATTTTATAAATAACCTAATTTGCCACATTATACAATAAAATTATAACGGAAAATGGGTTCGTAAGTAGGAGATTTTGAACTTTTAAGCAGTTTTCATAGGCCTTATACATTATTTTTTTTCTGGGCTTATAAAAAGACTTATCTAAAAAATACTCGATTATTTCAAAGGCCAAGATGTATTCTACTCGCAGTATTTAATTAAAGTATTTAATTATCTGAAACATTTCTAGGCGACCAAATTTTCAAACCAAAAACACATGATTTTGCATTACTACGTATGGCATCGCCTTAAGCTAAAAAAAATCGTTTTGATTTTTTTTTTTATAGTGAATACCTCACAAGAGTCCCAACTGCTCCCGTCTGGAGCCAGTGAGACTATGGCATCCCCAATTGGGGGATGTTGTGAGGCTGAAGGTAAGTGGGGAAGGGAAAGAGGAAGGTGGGGAAGTACCTGGCTATTCAGATCTAGTCACTAAACACGGCTAAAGCCATTTGGAGCAACGTTTCAATTCTGAATGGTGGTCTTACACCAGGGCGATACTGGTAGTATCTTCCAGTCTGGAACGTGCCGCAAATATACTATATATTATTTTAATTAATTAATTGTGAAATAACACAAATTAATCAAATAAAATTTATTTGCGCACGCCGGGTTCGAACCCGCGACCTTCGGAATGGCAGTCCAATGCGTTACCACTGGACTATGCCGGCCGTCAAATTTACAAAAGTGTCAAAGTTAAATTAACTAAAAGTAGCAAAATCATATTTTATTGAGCTTTTTTGGAATTATACGTAGCCGTTTACGTATTTACATATATAGTTGGTTGTATGTCAGTTTTGTGAAGTTTGAAACATGTTTTATTAGTAAGGGGGTTACATTGATATTGTGATATAGTTTCAAATTTATTTTTAGAATTCGAGTATGTATCATTTGGTTATAAGATATTATGTATAATCATCCAACGTGCTAACTTTATATATGTGTTGAAGTAATTAATTTATTTTAGTATGTCTATGTGATGTGTAATGCATATTGATGCCTAAGAAACGTCATATCTATGTATCTGTACAAAATCTGTGTATGGTAATCACTTATTTATTTATTTACGCCTTGAAGGCTTTTACATGTATATATTGTTGTAGGTAAGTTGTTCGGAAATAAATAAAAAGTATAGTACATTTCGAGCCTTTTCAAAGCAAAAATCTGCTCCAAACGAGACATCGAAAATGATATCGTAAGCGTACGATCCATTGTCATGAAACTCTAAAAGTGACACGACACAACATCGTACTTGAAACATTTATCATGTTTCCATGAAATCGTATTTTGCTAAAAAATATAAACATGTTTTTAGTTTTAAATTAATTTTTCAACCCAACCTTAGATTTTTAGAAAAAACCTCCTCCCGTACAATGCAATTTTAATGAATTACAATCTTATGTCGGGAAAGACTCGATATCATAATAAACTGAGCATGACCGATAATATAAGCAGGTATAATTCAATTTACTATTGAGAGTTATGGCCGCTATCACTGCCATCTGTACACAGGCCGTGCTGTAGAAAACCAACTAACATTCAAAGAGTCCTGTTTTTCGGACTTCGTGGTAGCTTTTTTCTATGCGCCAGTATGGATTTTGTACGCGTCTGGAAAGTGTGTGCAACTGATTTAAGCAGTTATTTTACATTTTACATCACGTTTCTGCAATATTTATACTTCATTTTTGTAAAACAATAGGTTGGTGGTTATATACGATCGTCAAGGTAAGAAATTTTAAATATATTTACAATTTTAACGTAGTAAATAATGTTTTCAACAACTTACATAATGGCGGATGACGCTTAGCTTTGAATCTGTACAGATTATCATTAGAAATGGTGTCATTTACTAGATAATATAATATAATCTACATAATATAATATAATCTTCATAATAGTACTATGTAATAACATGTGTAGAGCTTTCTGAGAGAATAATAGGGTAATTCATAAGCCGCCACGTTTTTAGTAGGCACTTGGAATTGATACTTCGTTTCAACTCGATTGTTGATTTGTTTTCAAAGTGAAATTTGATTTGTTTTGAAAATACGTAATATATTTATTAGTGGATATTATTTTCAGATGCCTCATAAGTGCTGTGTTCCCGGATGCAAAGCAAATTACACCAGTTCTCTGAAGAAGGAAGGAGCGGTTACCATCTTCAAATTTCCAGCGGAGGAAGAACGCAGACAGTCATGGATCAGGGCCATTCCTCGCAAAAATTGGATTCCAGGTGCTTTCGCTGCCGTTTGCATCAATCATTTTGACAAAAAGGATATTATATCGCACCCTAAAAAACCAAAATTGACCATCGGAGCTACACCAAGTATTTTTAAAGGTTTGCCAAGTTATTTAACAAAGAAAAAGGCACTGGATAGAGTGAATCCCGAAAATAGGAAGTTAAAAATAAAACGCCGACACGAGGAACAAGTTGAACTTTTCTTTCAAAGTGACACAATTGTGAATTATAGTGACTAATTTAGAAATAGATGTAACTGAATTTATACATATATTGAAATCTAATTACCTTGAAACATACGAAAATGACGAATCGTCACAGATTTATGTTTGTGGTTATGCAGCCCTTGGTGTTAGAAAAAAGATAGCGAGTAACGCATGTATGAATATTGTAACGCATGTATGAATTTGGTGTCCGATAGCAAAGGAACTAAAATTAACGATAAATATTTTGATTTTTTACAAAGAGGAGGTTTGATTGTCCCATCTGAGTCTGTAAGGTTTGTATATTTTCATTTATGTTCCATATTTGAATTCATTGTCAATGAAAAAGAGTTACATCATAAATTTTTGGAACATGGACACCAAAAGGACATATTATTAACATTAACATTTTTAAGCCTAAGATCTGGTTCTTTTTATGTAGATTTAGATTCAAAATGTATTTGTGGGATGACAAATCACAGAATTTACACTGTGATTGTGAAAACTCCACAGACATAGGAATTAAGGAAAACTCTATCAAATATTTTGCTTAATAATTATAGCAAAATGCAAAACAATCCTATCTCTTCAAATAAAAAAAGTAATACAAGAAAACTTAAAACATATTGTAATTAGTTAATATTATAGTTAGTGTTCATCTTTATTTTTTATCAATATTATTGTTGATTTGAAGGATATTAGCAGTTTATCTATTTTACTTAATAATTTATATTCTACGTTGCCTACTTTTGTAACATTTTATGTAACCTGTGTTTTGTTTCTTTATTTTTATGGACTCGGATATTTGTATGGTGGGTCCCCTCCAATGTTCCTATCCATATATATTATAATACAAATATTGAAAATAATTGTATTGTGTATAGTGTAATAAAATATATACTTGTACGAAAAATTCTTTTCCTATTTATCCATGAAAAATTGTATTGTATTATGTATAATGTAATAAAATATATGCTTGTACGAAAAATTATTTTCCTATTTATCCATGAAAAATTGTATTGCATTATGTATAATGTAATAAAATATATACTTGTACAAAAAATTATTTTCCTATTTATCCATGAAAAATTGTATTGTGTTGTGTATAATGTAATAAAATATATACTTGTACAAAAAATTCTTTTACTATTTATCCATGAAAAATTGCATTGTATTGTGTATAATGTAATCAAATATATACTTGTACAAAAAATTCTTTTACTATTTATCCATGAAAAATTGTATTGTATTGTGTATAATGTAATAAAATATATACTTGTACAAAAAATTCTTTTACTATTTATCCATCAAAAATTGTATTGTATTGTGTATAATGTAATAAAATATATACTTGTACAAAAAAATCTTTTACTATTTATCCATGAAATTCTAAAATATCTACTTCCCACAATAAAAATATATTTTTTTTACCCATAGGATTTAGGTGAATATGTATTCATTAATATGAATCAAAACGATTTGCATAGGTAAAATAGGTAAGTATTTATAAATATGAAATATCCATGCCTTCACTTTAAATTAAATTCATTAGAACCTTTAAAATCAGAGCTGGAATGATGTTTTTGCTTCTTGGGGAAATAGGCCTCTTTACTTTGAAATTTGACTTCCCGCCAAATCTACAGCACGGCTTGTAATAGAGACGGCAGTGCCGCTATACATGACACCTTTTTTCATCAAGTTTGTCTAATCGGGATGAAAAAAGGGACGTGTTCTATTTTGGAAGTTGGTATCGTGAGAGATGTGTTTTGGTATTACCGATTTTCGTATATTTTAAGATGGCGGACATTATTTGACTTCCGCCACCTATCACCGTTTTACGTAATTATATTAATGTAAAATATTAGTAAAAAAGACTACATTATTGCTGATTGTGAATGTGTATTACTGTTAGGTATTGTGAATTTCACTTGTATGTTTGATGATTGACATTTTGTTTCTGCCATCCCTCATTGTTTTACGTAACTTTATTGCGTGAAAATGTTGCATTTAATTAATTTTATATTTATAAAAAGTTTAAGGATTTACTTTAATATGAATTCATTACTGATTGTGAATGTATATTACTGTTAGATATTATAAATTTCGCGTTTATGTTTGATTATTCGACATTTTGTTTTAAAGAAATAATACACGAAAACTTTGCATACGTCATAGAATACAGAACAAACATTATAATTAATTATTAGTAACAGGGTAAGTGGTTTATTTATGGAGACATGGTTGTAAGATTGCTTTGGCGTCTGCGCTGTTGTGTTTTGGTAGTTTCACCTCATATATTATTATTGTACCGATCAAGATACGATGAACAGGTAGGTAATTTTCTCAAGGACCTATGCCTTGAGAAAACCTATTAAAATCATTAAAACAAAGGTTCAAAGACGAACGGGTAGATTGAGTAATGACAAAGCAAAAAATGTTTCAATTTTATTCAGTAGATATAAAAAGTAACACAATCAAAAAGTTAATTTGCAATTATTGAAGAATTAACACAATTTTTTTTAATACTTTTAGCTTTTTTGTGACACCTTGAGATAATCATTATTGAACAATAATCATGCCATATCTTTCGTTACGTGTTACCAGTTTGACGATTAATGAATACATTTGACTACCAGATTTTCATCAAACGTTTAATTTTTTTCTGATGAGAACACAAGCAATGCATTTTTCCTACAAACATTTTTATGATATACCACTTGCAATATCTATATTTTGTATAAGTTCTATTGTTTACCCCGTTAATATAGTCATTAATTAAGTTTAATTTAACGGATACTAAGTTGTTACAAGGCATTGCGAAAAATGATTAATTACTTTAAATAATTACTAGCTACTCAGTCAAGAAAGTCTGTAACAAAGTACTGACTACTGACAAAATTACTGACTGGAATTTATCAAGTCACAATAGATCTAAAAAAGTACATATTATTAGATTCAGTGCCGTGTCGCCAAACTCACGCCTGCCGGTTACTACTGCCTACTGCTTACCGGATCTTGCGAATTCAATGATTAAAATATTCAATGGACACGATAAATATGTAGAGGTAACTAATAGCAAATGAAGCCTCCACCCAGTCTAGGAACGAGTTAAATTGGCATGTACACTAACGACGGTCGAATAGAGTAGAATTGCGTAAGCTCTAAAGGTTTTTTCAAAACAAGTAAGTACTGTGGCTATGATTTTTCGTTGTGGTGAATCTACCATAAGCAAACTTCAATGGTCAGACAAATAAAAAAGGTCAGAAAAATAGGAAGGAATATTACTTAGTACCACTGTTTCATAATCTTTACCAAACACGTCTCGTTTTTTAGTATTGAATAAGTATATGATGCAATAAATGCAGTCACTAATACAATGTAACATATTTTATTTTTTCCATGTTGTATTTTTTCTCTTAAGAACCATCGCTGTCAATCGATATTGAATTTTTCACTAGTCCAAAACTATATTTAAATTAGTTTTGAAAACGTAGTCAATAATCCACAATTATTTCGAATTAAAAATCAAATGGAATGAGAAGAATTTATTACGAAGTTATTAACAATGCTAGTGAAATCTTTAAATAACACATTCAAACGCATCCAACCTGTCAAGCAACGGAGAGCGTTGCAACAAACGGGAAATTTCATAACTTTCACATAATAATTTTGAACGTTATTGATGTCCTTACCTAGGTTGCTTATCTCCGACTAGAATGTGACATTTCCTTGTATTCCGCGTCAGTTTTTTGTCAAGGTTGCCAAAAAAAGTTAAACCACGATTTTCGTATTGGTCATCTTTTCTTTATTTTTAGATAAGTGTTTAAAAACCACCATGATACTACCTGAACAATGAGATTATTTGAAAAATAAGATACAAATACCTACGCAATTCTGGATCAGTGAAGAATGTGGTAGACTGGCTAATGGCGACATTTTGGTTAGAGTGAAAGTTAGGATACAATTTCGTACTATCACCGGGCATTTTTGAATGACAAAGCAAATTGAAAGTTTGCACGAAGACAACAACTATGATGAATCAAAGCACAAAAAATCACGGCCAATGGGAGTTCCAGTTCTCCGTTTGTGGTCAGTAAAATAATAATAACAATATATACTAAACATATGAAACATCATTCAATATTGGAATCAGATTAGTGGTCACTTAGTTTCATTATAACATACACATGAGTTATTAATACCATCATAAATGATTTAAAATGGCGCGCACTGTACCTGTACAGTGTACATGCAAATGAATTTGAGGAAATTAATTGTAAAAGCCTCAAGGAAAAATACTCAAGAACCAAATTTATTTATTTATTTAATTGACTAGTACTTTCTTCGTTGGGTTATAATTATGAACTTATTTGCACTTACCGGTAGAAATAAATGTAAAGACGAAATTGTAAGAACTATGCACATTTGTGCAATTTCTGTTGTTTACGTGCGCAAACAGATAATTTTTTTTAGTATTGTAAAGTAATACCTTAGAAAAAGCGTATTTTAATAAAAAATAAATTATTAAGTTTAATCATATGTGGGTAACCTTAAAATTTTAAGCAAACTCCTATTTATTTGGTCTTTATCAAAAATATTAGTATAACGTTCTACAATGTAGTTGTAGGTACTAAGATATTAGTTTATTTGTCAAAAATTTAATTAAATCTCCAGAAAATCCACTATTGTCTTTGTTGTGGGATATTATTACACTCGTGAATTCTTGACATATCAATTCTAATTATGAAAATTAAATAATTAACAAATAATCTTCTCTAAAATATTATAAATGTGGATACTTTATAGCTTGTCTGAATCCTTGACACAATCATGGTCCAATTTCGAAAATGTCAAATAAATTCAAAACTCATCCGAGTTAATTGAAATATAGTTACAATCACTCACAAGTTTACAGACCCACAACCGAAATTAGTACGTTTAATACTGTAACAACAACTGAGGACACTTTTTGAAACATTGCATCACAATAAAAAAAAAAAATACAACACATTTTTGAGGTTATGTTTTGTCATGTACTTTGACGAATGGAATAGATTTAGAGCCAGTTGTTTTGGAAAAATCACGTGTGAGAAAGTCATCACATCGTCAATCGACTCAATTTTCCATAATTTGGGTTGAATCAGGAAAGAATTCAACGAAAAATTCATAAAATTGTGATCAACCGAAATCAGCCGTCAGTGTCGTCATAGGAAAATCAATTATTATCTGGTCTTTATCAAACTGTATCTAACTATAGAAGCGCTTTCGCCTTGTTTTTATACGTTTTTTTATTTTTTTTTTCACTTAGGCCATGCGTTTTTAATTAGACTAAAAAGTAAATTTGGAGGACCTTCAACAAAGCCCTGCACTAGTACTATGTTTCTACAAAGCATAGAAACCCAAGGATTTTTCTTGTTTTATTATCACCGTAAAATTACGGTAAATTGTGTAATGTCTGTGGAGGGCGTATAAGAGGTCGCGCAATACATAATGGGGGGGTCAATTATTTCTAACGGACTTAAAGACCATCGACATTTAAGACAAAACCTCTCACTTCCATAGAAACATACTAAAGATATTTATTTGTTATGACATGTGAAACAATACTTTTTAACACATTAATATGAAGATGTATAAAATTAATCGATAAAAATACAAAACGTTCAAGACAGAATCTGGTTTTCTATTTTTAAGATAAATAAACCAAAATGAAATAGTTTTAGCCTGCCAACTATTATACAGCAGCCATTTCCTGGTCGGCTTCATTAATAATGAAATCACATAAGATTTAATAGGCTTTTTGCAAGGCAGGCGTGTTTTTTTTTACTAATAAGCACCTACATCTAGAAGCAGTTGCTAGACATAACGTACTTATACACATATCGTAAAATATTAAAAGTTCTGATATTGTGAGATCGACTTTGGAGCATCATAATTTTTGCTTCAACTTTTGTTCAAACTACGTAAATGTTTTTCTTACAACTGTTTTTTTTGTTGTTGTTTAAATTTTGTCTGAGTGGCCTTTAAAAGCTTTCGATCGTTGTAAATACTTGCCCCAAATAGTTATTCTATTAATCATCTCACATAACTGTTTTTTTTCTGTTGATTTCGATGATCATGTTCCATCCTCATTACATTGCATGATATACACCTAAAACAATTATTTATAATCAAACATCTTATCGGCAAATTGATCGACGATGTATTAAATTTGATCTTACCTTGGAACAAACTACTTTAATCATCATGTCGAGATAAAAACGGCTACAACTTTCCATTCGCCGGTTCTCAACAAAGTGCAGTCTCGACTCTGGACCTAGTTTTATTACTAAGGTGCGACAATTTATAAATTGTAGGTTACCTATAGGTAATAAGTAAATAAACGATGCATTGGAACACAAAATACACGCTGCATTGGTATTAAAACTTAGAGTGGGACGTTATCGAGTGCTGCTTTTTATTAGACTTCGTAAGAAAATACTAAGAATCGTTTTAAAGTCCCAAAATTCGTAGTATCTTCAGTAACTATGTGGATACTATTATTTTACAAGCCTAAAAAAGTCGCTGATGTAATAAAATGCATATTTTCTCTTCTAATCTGTTATAACTTAAGAAAGAACTAAACTTTTTATTAAAAAAATAAATCTCCTTTTGCGGCCTTTTAAGGAAAGTAAGGAGTGACCCTGGGTTTTGAAAATATATAGGTTGAAAGAGAAAAGAAACACAGAAGCTGGAAAATCAAAAGCAGAGTTGTTGAGTTCAATTACGAATCGTACAAACGATCCATCCTAATATGGCAAATGTCAATCATGTAAAAATGTTTGGCCGGTCCAGATCAGAGGTGATTGCCAATCTCAAGAAAATGTAAATCTTTAGACAATTTTTAGCATTTAAATATTCAATGCTCACCTCATTTTGCAAAATACTGAGAGAGAAAACAGTTTAAAGCCTTTGACGGACCACGCTATAAGCTCGTAATATTATCGCTCGCATATCGCTCGCCATACATTCCCATTGGTAGTGTATGGCGAGCGATACACTTAAATAGGCCAAGCCATGATGCGTATAGCCTAATGTGTCGCCTACCTGAATCACCTAAAAACGCTGCCCAATTGGATAATGCGACATGTTCAAAACCTCCCGATCAAGAAGGTTTTGTACGGTTCCCCTGTCTTTACACTATGTATATAGACAGGGGCGCTCTTGTGAGTGTCGCATAAAAAAATAAAGTAGGTACTCATTGGCGCTAATAATTTGTCAAATTAACGACATGTTCCTACTTTGATGATCTTCTAAGGATTCCAAGAAAATAACTAGTTATTCTGTGAACAGTAACTGTTCATTTTCATGATATCCTACTAATATTCCTATATATTCGTAGGTCTCGAGTCCAAAAAAGTATCTTTCTAATCTTATTTAACAAAACCAAACCAAAATTTCTTCTGAAATCTGAAGATTTGTAAGTAGGTAGGTACTTAAATACTTACCTGCTAAATTATAAACCATATTGGTATTTACATACACCCATAGTACCAGACGGTAGAGTTAAAACAGGACTTCAATAAACTCGGTCAATAAAAAGTTTTTTGCTACACTATTACACGAGGACTGTTATCATCAAAATAGATGGTTATTGGATAAGATTGGGGCTAGTGCTATAATCTATAATATGTATAATTGGGATGATATTTCCGAAGGCAGCATCTCGATATTCTCATTCTCACTCCTCGGATTGAAGGCAATCTTCTTCACGATAAGAGAACGCATCTTCAAACGATGGACCTCAAAAGTCCAAGGCTTGCCCAACCGAACCTACCTTGGACAATGTTCTGTTTACCATTCACCGCGCATCTAGACAAGACAAGTGTGTAACCTGAATAAATAAAATGTTACCTCTGGAAGTAATTGAGAGCACTCGATTTATCTTCTTTCAGAGCAGAAACTAAATTATTTATAGTGTGTGTTTGTAAATCAGATCGCGGAGAAGAACAGTGATGATGTTTTTCGAAACAAAAAAATATATCAATGATAAAAATAAGCTGTGTTCATTTAAAAAATATGGAAAGATGTAGGTAGAGTAGTTTTTGTGTAATTATTATCAACACAGTAGTAGGGTAAGATTTGTAGGACTGGAAGTGTTTCATTCGTTCGTTTTTTTAATTTAAGTACTCCCATTACGTTTGTTTTAATTTGAATGACTTAACATATTTTGTGTACCCTATTTTGTGTATCCCTACTACACTACACTACTAAACTACTAAACTACTTCATTACACTACTACACTACTATGCATGTTCAATTTTTGATATGAAGTCGTAGACTTTGTTTTCGTAGATTGCAAGTAGGGAAATATAACAAAATGTAACAAATGTAATAAAACACATAAGCTTGAATTAATTATTATGTTAACCAAAGCTATCGACTAAAGTTAACATTCGTGTGATTGAATATTATAAAACGCCTATACTTTTTTTTAATTTTGAAACCTTTAATTCAAGGTGGAATTCCATTTTAATATGACTTTATGTATTAATATACCTTTTACTACTTTCTTCCAACGAATATATTTGAGACAATACATATTAGAGAATTATTTTCTTTTCTCAAAAAAAGCGTTTCAAATTGTTTCCCAAAATCGTGTACCTATATTAGATTATTTTTCGGAACTGGTGGATCTAATTGACGAATGCTAATACAAGAGTTTAAAATCAAATTAATGTTATTACAATAATTGTAAAGCGTTATTATAATTTGAACCACATTTATGTATGTATCTTACGTTATTGCTGGATGTTTCAAATGAAAGAATTAATGTATCCATCGTTGTGGCTGGTTGTTACGTAATTACGGTTTGAAAGGAGATTATTCAAATAAACATATGTATGTGCTATAACAACTATCTGCCGACTTAGAGTAATCCTGTTAGACTCACATGTATTCACTTATACCAATCTGAGAGATATTGATCGGTTTATAATAGCTGCAGGAAAATAGTACAATACAGAAGGTCGTTCATTCGCCAAGACCGCCATTAGAAAACCAATATTCACGTTAGCAAAAATCAACAATGAAAGTCATGCTTGCGTGTTTCGACTGGTATAACCAGACCTATGGCCAGAAATTTATTTGTACTAAAAATGTGTTTTGTTGTCAAAAGTTTATCAATTCAGGACTTAACTATTAAAATGTACATCACTTAAAGCTCACAAGTAAAACGCTAACTTCTCGAAGTAAACACAACACTTCAAATGATTTCGTTCGCTGAATTTTGTCCAAAAAACATTTAAAGTAATCAAGCTCTGGTGTGTACGCTGTATACAGGAGTTGGCTCGCCACGAGTAAAGGTTAGTGCTCGTAGATAAGTACGCGGCTTACTAAATAAGATATAACATGTTATTTTTATTTAAAATTATAGCAAGAGAGCTGTCTTCAATGCTTGTATATTTTATTTATATATTTGGAAAATCGTGTGATTATAGAAAGGATGTGGTAGGTTAGGGATATTCGGTACGGATATGAGGTACGGATATGAGGTAATACATGTAAGTTGAGCAGGAGAAACAATGAGAACGTGGTATTATTATTTTAATCGATCGAACTGTGTACTGCGAACTCGCAAAGTTTATTACTGAACTTTACCTGAGGAACTTGCATTAAGCTGAGCGTATTACATAGGAAAGTGGCAATTCAACACACTCTTAAAAAAGTCGTGAAAAGTTTTGAAAAAAATAGTTAAATAAGTTACGTTAGATTAAGAATATAGGACAGTGTTTTTTCATTAATTTAATGACTTTATAACACTTTTTAAGAGTATGTTGAATTGCCACTTTCCTGAATTGCCGTGGAACCTTAAATATGGATCAATATCAATCCAATTGCAACCGGTCGGTGGCCGAGTTGACATCGCGCTTGGGTCTCACTCGGGCGTAGTGTGTTCAATTCCTCGGCTGGCTAAGTCCTACATCACAACACAAGCAACATTTTCAGCTTACTGTGGTGGTAGTAGGAGATTTTCAAATATTGTCGGGTTATTCGTAACCGGATAATTTTTGTCTTTCTTTTAAAAAAAATAAAAAGAAAAGAAAGAAAGCATTATACTTTGAAAACATTGAGATTAAAATCCAGTCATCGAACTGCGATGGGCTTCTAAATGATTACCCATGAATGCAACATGAATATATCATATTAATCTTGCACTCATATTTAATAAAATTTTATCACTGGATGTCACAGAAATACCATCATCATTAAATCCCCAAAAAAATGTGTTAATATTTTGCATAACTATACAATTCAAACGCATTTCGCCAGTGAGAAGATGTTATATCTGCATAATAACTACTAATCGTGCACAGCAGAGAAGGTGTGAGAACTATCAAAAGTAATTAAAACATTGTTCCTACTAATCTTTGTGAATCTTGATAGTAAAAGTATGTAAAAAAATTCCAAATTTTAATTAAATTTGAGCGTTTTAATAATGAATGAAACCGTGAACCAAAAAGTGTCTTTAAAAACTTGAACTTGTGAAAATAAAAAGAATGTACCTTTGGAACAATTTACCAATGTTATAACTAACAATGCAAGGTCGTCTCCCGATTAACAATCACTTTCACACACAATCACTCATATAAAGGTGTGTATTTTTGTTAATTTTATTATAATTTTGTACCTAAATCTAATTTCAATTTCATGGTTTAGTGGAGAAAGCAAAAGTAGAAAATAATGGTGCGAAACAATTATATAATATATTATTCAATGATAGTTCAACTGTTACAATGAAATGGAATTGAGTTGTTACAAAATTCATCATTTAAATTAATATTTCTCGGAAAACCTTTTTCTGTCGTTATTATTTACACTCTTTTCCAAGATCTCTAAATAAATCTTTTGTTCATTTCAAAAAAATAATATATTCACCGCTTGTAAACATTACACGTTCGTAAACACACATTAATCCATTGAGTTTTTTTTTTAAATTTTTATGTTGGATTTATTCTGCAAGTGTATGTTTAAATGAACAAATTAAACCACGTTACAACAGTTATATATATATTTTTTTTAAATCATCCAAAAACATATGATCAACATCCTTGCGAAATCGCTTAATGATGAGGCCTTTCCGTAATAAAATCGACGTTTCGTTAAATCTATAACCTCCATAATTACGAGATGTTTATTGATACATTCGAAAAATTAATGTAGTTGTATCCAGTATATATGTGAATGTAGAGGCCGAATGAAAAGTCAAATTAAATTTTAGATCTGACCTCAATGCATCTGACGGGCTTTTGCTTTGCAACTCATTTGATTATGTCACGAATTGAGTTAAGTAGATACTTACCCGAATCAATCTACTACTACAGCATTTCATAATGGACCTATTACCGTAAGATTTAATCGCGAAGCAAATCTTAAATCAATCATTCCACTTCTTCGATAGCGCCAGAAAAGGCTGCTTCATTTATTTGGTTTCCGCGCTTACAGGATGGTCGTCGAGAGATTCGGATTATAAGACGGCGGAAACACGCAAACTGACATGTCGATCCGCTTCCGAGCTAATTGAACACAATCAAAGTTAAGCCGGATGAATGAGCAGCTTCAATGCGATTAATTTTGTGCGTGGAATGTCGCTAATTAACTACAGACCATTATTTGTTTTTCGGGGAAAACAATAAAAAAGCGCTATAATGTGATGAAAAATGTACACACGGAAGTATGTGTGTTATACCTTCTCAATACGAGTACTATTCTATGATGCTGATACATTTGTGAGCCGAAGCGCGAGTCGAACGACGAATTATGAACCAACCGAAAGCGGCGGTTAGCATCATTAGGTAATAAAGGTCCTTGGGTATAAGGAACTGAAAAGAGCCAGAGCGAGGTTGGCTGCAGATGTAACAAGCAAATTTAACGTGGCTAGTGGGGGGTTGTGACGTTATGTCTTAAGATAGGTCCTTCAAAAAAACTTTACATTAAATTTAAAAGAAAAAAAGTAGTTTAATCAATTGGCAATAAAAATGTACTTTTCATTTCTTATTTAATTTGCATTCGCAAGTTCTTCTTCTTGTACGGTGTTTTTAGCTTGAACCGATTAGAGTAATTTAATTGAGATCCTGGTATCTGTCCCTGATCACGCAGATGAACTGTGATAGTGGTACACATGATCTGATACAAGTCGTGATCAAGTAAGCACTTTAATTGTAACAGGTGATATGTATAATAATTCACTTTGTTCCATGGCTACATTAAGCAAGCTGATTGCCTAAAAAACCAGTATTTTAGAAGGAACGCTTATTTTTATATAATAACAAATACAATTCTATTAACCATAAATAGGAACCAAGTGCTCAATAAATTCATGGTACATTATATATGCACGAGTATGTTAAAAGAATTGCTTTAACTGAATAACAAAACCGCTTTGTTTAATAAAAAAGCACTTTTTTTGGTAACACCTACAATAGTTTCTTCAACATATTATTTCATTAATTCAACCATAAGAATTCGTTGTTTTTCCTAAAACTATTTCTTATTAGATACTATTTGAAACAGTTCAAATGGAATCAATTAAAGAATGAGAATCAGAATTAATAAATTGTTCACTCAGATTTTTTCTCGGTAAATATTTCAAATTTGCTACGATAGTTTTACTTGGTTTTAATTGGCGAGAATTCTTGCAAGAATTCTTCTCGTAAATTGTCTATATAAAATGTTCAGTTGTTTTTCTGATTTTTTTTTAATATATGTTTATTCAGTTGTTTTATGTACAAAATTGGGTTTCATACAAATCTTAAAAAACTGAGCAATCAATTTGATTTTAAGAAATCTCTCATTTTTCTTATTTATTTTTTTACAAAGAAATACTTTTAATATGACTAACCATTTTATTATAAACAGCTACGGAGTTTTCCGATTTCTTAGTGTGTATGGATGTTTTTATATTCATGATCGATAATATAAAAAAATATAGAACTTTATAATTCATAATTTATATGGCGTTTAATTTTTTTATTTTAACTTTATTCTTTTGATAATTTATATGGCGTTTTTGACAGTACTTTATAGTATTTGATCTTTTATATGGCGTTTTTTACAGTACTTTATAATATTTGACCATTTATATGGCGTTTTTTTAGTACTTTATAATATTTGATCATTTATATGGTGTTTTTTTACAGTACTTAATTGTATTTGACCATTCATATGGCGATTTTTATAGTGCTTTATAATATTTGATCATTAATATGGAGATTTATAGTACTTTATAATATTTGATCAACCCTTTAAATATTAGGAAACCAAATTCATATGACGTTTGGAACCAAATTTGATCTCCTAATAACTAACGGGTTGTAGTACTTCATAATATTTAATCATTTATATTGCGTTTTTATAGTACATTATAATAATGCCTTATAATATATAGACCAGAGGTTCCCTAACTTTTTTGCTCAGTAGACCTCTTGCCAATTTTTTTTTCCGTAGACCCCCTGCATGCTGAATATTGAATTATGCTAAAACTATTAACGTCCCATGTGATAATCATTTATTTCTTTCATAAAAATATTCCCTTCCTTTGCCTGCCCAACAACCGGGTGGCGATATAGTTGCTCTGTCTTTACATTGTGCAGACAGGGGCACCCTTGTGATATATTACACCAAATTAAAATGAAGCAAACATAACATACCCCAATTGGGTATGTCATAGACTCACTGACTCCAGACGGTTGGAAGCAATTGGGACTCACAAATAAAGTAAAAGTAAATATCATCATAAACTCGAACTTTAATAAATATTAGTGCAGGTATTTAAAAGATTGCAACATTTTCTACCAAACTTACGACTACATTATATTAAAATGCAAAACCAACACGACATCGCCAAGGCAAAATGTCAAGGAAAAAATACTGTCGTTAACTAAAAAATGAGCTGCATTAATTTCGTGCAATGTTTACCATTTCAACTGATTGACTAATAACTAGAAAGTCATTAATTAATGCAATCTCCTGACCAGAGTTTTTGAATAAATTTTATTCAAACATTCTAACCATAAAGTAAAACCTGCATTCATCTCATAAAACCCATGAAAACAACATATATTTTTGTTTTACTAACATTTCTTGGACAATTTTTTTTTTCATTATCAACATAAAATACGTACATGTAAGGTCTCAATATAGATCAATCATCACTAAACATATGAAGACACCCTAATTATAAGTAAAATTTATGTACGTACCTACTTTTATAAACAAGTCTTGAGTTTAACAAACGAGCCTTGAGTTTAATAAATAAGCCTCAAGTTTAATAAATATGCCTTAAGTTTAATAAACAAGCCTCAAGTTTAATAAACAAGCCTCAAGTTTAATTAACAAGCCTCAAGTTTAATAAACAAGCTTTGAGTTTAATAAACAAGCCTTGAGTTTAATATAATTTTATCTATTTTTTTAATTTAATTCCTTACTTATACACTCACAGTCGATTGGTAAAATTAAATTACACATTTTAATAAAATTTATATTAGTCATACCACAAAAATCTAAAAGAGACATATTACTTTAATGAAATTTTTTATTTTTATTGTTAGGATGAAGCAACCGAATTCAAAATCAGTAAAAAGATGGTTACAATAAAGCTAGATGACCTATGATATTTTCAATTGAATTTATCTGTATTTCACTATAAAATTTGTGTGTTCGAAAATAGATACGTAGGTAAGGTATTCAGTGTTCTGCAACCTGTTATTTTTATATGAAATTATACGATATTTCTAATAATTGCCTTGTGCGTTGTAAACCAGGAATTGCAAGAGAATACTGCTGGACTATTTAATACATAGGCATAATGGTAAGTTTGGATTCTGAATATTTTCATAATTTTCTTAAACAACGAGAATCAATATTCGGTATTATACTTTCATATTTAAGAAAAAACACATTAAGTAGGTTGTACTAACTGTTCTAGTCTGAATCGTTGAGATTTTCCGCATTTTTTCTGCGTGACCTAATCGTTTTTATCACATTTCTTGGTTTATCAACACGTTCTTATATAGCCGTTGAATAATTGAAATTAACGATTTATTGGATACTGTTAAATTATTCATTTGAATTTGGAGTTGGAGAGAAAAGCATATGGAAAGTTCAGAAGAATTGTATTATTATATTATCTCCATTATGGGCACGTGTCAAACGTAAAATAAGCTCATAATACGAGTTAAATACCCCTGCTGACCATTGAGGTATTACTAATTAATTAAGTAAGTTTAAATTAGGTAAGTTTAATGATTTTAATGATGAAAAATCTGGCTGAAAGAGATCAATGAAAAAATTCTGAAAAAAATATATAAAACGGCATAGAAAACAAATAAAATAGAACTGAATAACTTTAGTCCGCCTCGGCACAGATCATCCTAGTGAGGAGGATAAAGAAATAAAAATTGCGATATATATATTCACTTTAATTTTTGTATGTACAATGTTAAAATAATCACTTTAATAAAAATTAAAATAAAAAATTTTTAAAAAACTTTGTCTTCGATATTGGAAGAACAAAAAAAAATTAAAAATGGCACTATTAGTTTTTTTTAAATTTTTTTTTTTCTAAAAACACTTTTATCACATTATATGTTTGATAATTTGGGCCTCATTAGATGCTACCAAAACCTCCTAGATCACAAGGCCGTGACACTAAATCAAATCAGTCTCCTAACTTGTACGGAAACCCCAAAACAAAAATTAAATTTAAACATAAAAAAATAATTAAACAAGAATAAAATGAAAAAAAAATTAAAATTTTGTAAAATCCCACACAAGTTAGGAGGCTGCTTTAAATGAGTGTCCCGGCCTTGTGATCTAGGAGGTTTTGATGCTACACCCTTGCTGAGAGGACCCAAATTATTATTCTCTATCGCCTCCTGCGGATATTTTTAGTTGCTTCTTGCATATGTAATAACTTTTTTTTAAATTTTTCATTCTATTTTAAAAACCTGCTAAACTGCCATAGCAATTTGTCAGCAGATTAACAGCCATTTAACACTAATTACCTGAAATCATTAGTACTATATCCGTTGGAAAAGCTTGATATTAATTCAACGGCCTTCATGCTATATAGTAAGCTATTCCGATTTTCCCATTGTGCAAACAAGCTTGTTCAACCGCAAAAGCTTTTTTCGGTATACATCAATCTATGTCGAAGTACAAAAAATAATAATTTTGGGTTTACATTCTATGATAACAATGATTACATAATTGAAAATACATAATGCTTTCATATTGGAAACTGTTATCAAATTGTTTAGATATTTTAAATGGTCTTAAACAATAAAATAATCAATTATTATTTTTTGGTAAACTAATGTTTTTAAGACAAGATTTTTTATGCATAGCACAAAGGGTAACAATTATTTTACAAGCAATAATTGTTAGCCTGAAACACTCATCCACATTGAAAAATCTCTTGATAAAAGATACATGACGCCAACGGGACTCGAACCCGTGTCCCTTCGATTTCCGGTCGACAGCTCTGACCACTGAGCTATGGCGGCTTATCTCTTACCCGCGAAATTATTCAATATTTACTAGTGTTTCATTCAACAATTACTGCTTGTTACATTTTTCACCTGAAAACAACCAACTTTATTTTATATGAGAAAGGCATTGTAAGTGCTAACTCTCTCACTAGATGGCGTCGAGACAAATTGTCTACATTTTTAGGCGAAATACTTGAACTTGTCAAATATTAATTATTATTTTTTGGTAAACTAATGTTTTTAAGACAAGATTTTTTATGCATAGCACAAAGGGTAACAATTATTTTACAAGCAATAATTGTTAGCCTGAAACACTCATCCACATTGAAAAATCTCTTGATAAAAGATACATGACGCCAACGGGACTCGAACCCGTGTCCCTTCGATTTCCGGTCGACAGCTCTGACCACTGAGCTATGGCGGCTTATCTCTTACCCGCGAAATTATTCAATATTTACTAGTGTTTCATTCAACAATTACTGCTTGTTACATTTTTCACCTGAAAACAACCAACTTTATTTTATATGAGAAAGGCATTGTAAGTGCTAACTCTCTCACTAGATGGCGTCGAGACAAATTGTCTACATTTTTAGGCGAAATACTTGAACTTGTCAAATATTAATTATTATTTTTTGGTAAACTAATGTTTTTAAGACAAGATTTTTTATGCATAGCACAAAGGGTAACAATTATTTTACAAGCAATAATTGTTAGCCTGAAACACTCATCCACATTGAAAAATCTCTTGATAAAAGATACATGACGCCAACGGGACTCGAACCCGTGTCCCTTCGATTTCCGGTCGACAGCTCTGACCACTGAGCTATGGCGGCTTATCTCTTACCCGCGAAATTATTCAATATTTACTAGTGTTTCATTCAACAATTACTGCTTGTTACATTTTTCACCTGAAAACAACCAACTTTATTTTATATGAGAAAGGCATTGTAAGTGCTAACTCTCTCACTAGATGGCGTCGAGACAAATTGTCTACATTTTTAGGCGAAATACTTGAACTTGTCAAATATTAATTATTATTTTTTGGTAAACTAATGTTTTTAAATGTGGATGAGTGTTTCAGGCTAACAATTATTGCTTGTAAAATAATAAAATAATCCTTTAAAGTAATCTCTATGATAAGGATTTAATATTTTTAATGAATTACAGACAGATTTTAAAGAAGCTAAAAGAATTACTGCTTTTCGTGGGTTATGCCTAAATACTGTAAAGAATAAGTTTTAGATGTATTGTAAGGTGTCTTTAATGTCATAGAAATACGTTTTCAAAAGTTTTATAATAAACATTAAAAAAAAAATAAAAACCAGTGTTGAAGGAAATCGAAAAAAGTGAAATGTTATTTTTATCATCCGTAACGATTTTGCAGATAATAATAATTAACAACTCAAACACATTTATCATTATCTCAAGGTTTTTGAAGGTCAAATCCGGTTGAGGAGGATAGTTGACTTTTATAACGACACGTCTAAAAAGTGGTTGATATTTTGATAATGGCTTCCTTGCTCTTAATACACTTAAATAAACGTCTGCTCCAAATATTAAAAACTTAAAGTTCAGTCAACATAAACCAGTTAGTTATCTGTCATGACAAAGGTGCGGCCTCGTTAAAAGGATCTGAATATGTATTTATTGCGACAATTGTATCTGTGCATACTTAAATGCCATCAATGCATCATTAAGTCCCTGCTGGTATTTATTGTACTTAAGCTAAGTTTATAAGTCTTCGGCATCAGATAACTTTTAAACATTCCAAAACAAAATTATGGTTTAACCTACAAATTTTCCAATCAAGAATCTACATGGACGGTCTATTAAAAAAGTCCTTTCAGGCTTTATCTAAATAAAATGTACCCATCGTGAAAATAAATTACTTTTTAAATACTACTATTCAATCCAAAAGGATAGACATGTTTCAAAATATCAAATATCGCCAGGATAAACGTACGAGTATTTACGTTATCCTGATAATACGTTTATCCTGATCAAGATGAAACATGTGGATCCGTTTTGGTTTACAAAGAAAGTTATTTTATTTAAATTAAAAGTGATTTTGCAATTAATGAAGATACAAATTTATTTGTTTGCAGCTGTTTAAGTATTAAGTACCTATGTATGGGCTTCTATTCTATGTATTGACTGCATAAAAAATCGGTTCCAAATCATACATTTTTATAATATCAGCATTCTCTCCATCTCGTAAATCTACTTTTTTTACTTAAATGTTCTTGTTGCAAAATATATAAAACTTTAGTAATTGAGAAATCTCATAAAATTATTTAAAAGTTGATCGTATTTATGTCTTAAAACAACTGTTTTTCTATCATAATCTTGTTGACATCTTGATGACTTCCTAAAAAAATAAAAAAAGCAGTGAATGACATTTTACGGATGGCATTTGGATTATAGTGCAAGGTTTTATATATATGTTGACGATGTCCGACATTAAACATTTTTTACGTAAAATACGGATCGGTCCCGTTTAAATTATCTTAAATTTTTAGAATTTCTATCTGGTTTAAAGTTTACGTAAGAGATAATAAATCTTTTACTAGACAAAATAAATTCTGTAAATTGTGAAATATATCTACTTATTTATGCTTGTATTGCAATTAATCAAAATATATTATGTGCTTAATTTTGAAAATTATTCGTATAAAATTTGCTACGTATTTTCGGGAGTTAACTGTTTTAATAGGATTTATAATAATTATTATTCGTTTTTAAAACAATTATGTATATTTCAATACATTGTCCATTGTTTTAAAATCTTAACCAATTTTTACACGCGTAATCTTATGCATATTATTTTAGATTTTCTCACTAACATAACGAATATATCAATGAAGAAAAAGCTGTTAAACTTTCTACAGATCCGAACAATTATATTTTTTACGATTCCTCCGTTATTGTTATTTAATTCTGTGCTGACTGTTATTCAAAACTAAATTTTACATTTGGCTATTATCCCACGCGATGTTCGCATAACATTTACTGGCGTGAATTTGATATGCTTACAAGATAAGATCAATGCAGTGATATGAAAGTAATTCGTACTACTCTACTCATGACCCATGGCAAGGATATATTTTATTTTTTTTAAATGCGGAAAATACAACTTACCAATATTTTCTATTTAATTTTAAAGATAGATGATTTGAACGCTTTCCTTTTAAATTAGTACGAGTCTCGAATAGCGGTACGACGCGACGCGTAGGTACATTTCCTATATACAGTTGCGGCTCGTGACTTTCGGGTGTACTAGACTACTAGTGCCAATATTACAAAAAAACGGCATTACTGATGTTGTTGTAGCTGAAAATCTTTTTTTTTTAATTAGTTTTTTATATGAAGAATTTCAGGAAATCTGTAAGGTGCACGGTCAAACTGAAATTTCCTTATAAACTAAAAAAAAAATATAATCTTTTTCAGCTACAACAACATCAATAATTCCGTTTTTGTAATATTAGCAGTTTATTACACCCAGAAGTCACGAGCCGCCACTGCCTATATATATTAAAAATGTATTATATATATATGTTGATTGAATTTCCGAGCTGACCAATAATATTTTATGTTTCACAAAAATCGTTTATCATTACAAGCAGCGTGTGAAAAAGTTCAACGAGCTGGGACTTTCAAAACCCGAGGAGTAGTTGGTTTAGTCTGAATTTCATTATGATGAAACCAACTAATAAATTTTGATTTAAAAATTTTTTATGGCTTTGAAGAATTTAACACAATTAGAAGTGTCAGACAAAATGACACTTCGAATAGTGATAAATTCTTCAAAGATTTATGGCTTTGAAAAAGTTAATACTATTCTAAGTGTCATATCAGCTTTTACGCGATCGCTCTCATTTCCCATCCCATGAGTAGTTACAATCCTTGGCTACGAATCAGAAGGTCACGGATTCAAATCAAAGTAAAATTTTATTTGGTTAACTTTTAATTGAATCGCGGCACGTTTCAAAGTGGAAGATACTCTCAATACCGTCCTTGTGAAAGACCACCACTCAGAATTGAAACGTGTGTTCGGTGACCAGATCTAGGTACTTCCGCACCTTCTTCTTCCCCATCTCCTTCCCCTAACCATACTTTCAACCTCACAACGTACCCAATTGGAGGAGCCATAGTCTCACTAACTCCGGTTAGCAGGGAGCCCTTGGAAGTCTTGTACGGTATTCCCATTAATAATAATAATAATTTAATAAAGATATTTGAAGCTGAACAATTTTGTTAATGTTCAATTTTTCATTTCAAATTTGCTTTTAAAAAAACATCTTTAACATTTTTACACATTAACCATTAATCAATATTTTAATTAATCTGCTCTTTTGTGAGAAAAGTAGGTTTTGTTCTCACACACGCATATTAAGATACCGACAGGGTCTTAACAGGACAGGCAATAAACCGCAGCCTTCTCACAAAAATCCACACCCCGGAAATGCAATTGAAGCGTTTGATATCAATAACTGTCTATTGATTAATACCGGAGAGGAAAGTGATATTGGTGGACATGCGTTGGTATGGACACTTGCTATTGGCCATACGTCTCGTTTTGAACGGGACTGTACGGTTTTCAGCCGGATGAAAATGCAATTTTTGTTCCATTATCATGTTCTTTTTCTTAAATTTAGTTTAGATTTCTTAGTATTATTCTTCAAAGATATATGTTTTTAAATTTAAAATAAATAGAAAGACAAACATTCCCAGGTTACGAATTTCATGATTTTTTTTTTAAATCTACTATCATCATTATAAGTGGAAAATATTGCTTGCGCAATAATGGACGACTTATCCAATTTTACTAATTGAACTCTAGAAGCCTGGGTAAGAACCCGACGCATTTGCCAACTCAGCTACTGACCGGTTAGAGACCTTAGTATAATATAAACTTCCATAAAAAACAAACCAACTTACGTAAGAGCTAGTATTCTAGGGAAAAAGTGGTAGGACGGATAGGAATATTGATTTATAATAGTATAGAAAAGCTCAGCTATAAGTCTATATTTTTTGAACATTTTTAAGTGGACTGTTGACATATACGTTTTTTGCAGCGCTTATCTAATGATTTTTTTTTCAAGTTAATAGTCTGTAAATGTTCCTAAACAATAAATAAATAATCACTAAAAGCTCACATTGTTCAGATGTGGCAAATGTAGGTTAGTTTTTTCCTATTATGTATTTGTACGGTTTTGAGCTCATTTTGTAAATACCAAAGAGTTGCACATTCAACACTAAAGTTCAAAAAGTTTTTGAACTTTAGTGTTGAAGTTCAAAAACCGTACAAATACATAATAGAAAAAATTGAACAGCAGTAAAATTGTTCAATTTTTTTTCTATTGTGTATTTATACGGTTTTGAGCTCATTACAAAATGAACTCAAAACCGTAAAAATACATAATAGAAAAAAATGTAGGTTAGTTTTTTTTCTATTATGTATTTGTACGATTTTGAGCTAATTTTGTAAATACCAAAGAGTTGCACATTCAACACTAAAGTTCAAACAGTTTTTTTCAGAACTATGTGAATTTAGTTCGTCGGAGGAATACTGATATTATTAAATCAATCTTAAAATAGGTCGAGAATGATGAAATTCAGTCACAAAAAAAAGCTTTATATCCATCACAAATTGTACAAAATTGCTAGTTTAGAGATTTACTCCGTGGAGGGGTAAGGCTCTCGACTAGCAATCTGGAGGTTGCGGCTTCAAATCCCGGCGTGCGCAAGTATATTTAATTAGTGTTATTTCATAACATAAAAAATAATATTTAGTATATTTGCGGCACGTCGCAGAGTGGAAGATTCCCCCAGTACCGCCCTGCATAAGAACACCATTTCGATTTGAAACGTTGCCTGAAATGACTTCAGACGTGTTTGTTGACGAGGTTTGAAAAGCCAGGTACTTTCTCTTCTCCATCTCTTTTCCCTCCCAACTGCCTTAGCCTCATAACATACACCAGTTTGGGATTACATAGTCTCACTGGCTCCAGACGTTTGGGAGCGGTTGGGACTCTCGGAAATATGCACGGAGAAAAATAGCTAATGCTGATTTATTAAAAATATCTTAAAATTATTGGTAATCCTGTTAAAAACGAGACTGCGAGCCGCTTCCTGTTAGTAAATTCGTAATTTTATCGGAATACGTTTTCATACACCTGCATTTGTCTTAATAATATATCATGGCGAAATGCAAAATGTTAGGTTGTTTGTGAACACGCGTAAGTTTTTCAGGATACCTATCAATTCATTCGTTAATTGACTACAATTCCGTTTTTAACGGGAATACGAATAATTTGAAGTGATTCTTAATAAATCAGCAATATTTTTTATCGGGAAGTTTGCTCCGTGTAATGCGAAATTCATTGGGCGGCACATCGTATACCTGTATATGACATGTGTAGAAAGTTTCAGTCCATTAGAGGTTGGATACTGTTGGTTAGAGTGATATTCGCATAACTATAAGCAAGTTCCAATATTTGAATGAAGTTTGATGAAAGCTATTTTAGAGCGCCCGCACCGTATTTTTGTTCATTGAACTGTATCTGTATTGATTCCACTAGTACACTGACCAAGGAATTATGGTCAACCTACTTGAGATGTGTACGGAGATCATTGACTGGCTACAAGTTACGTAGGCGCAATCCATTTGCATAACAACCATCAACGTAAACGCTCTAATTTCTCGGATTTTGCTTTCATTAAAACATAACTGATACTTTTATAATGAGAGTAAAAATTTTATCAGTTTAGTCTCAACTTAATCGAGGGTTAATTATAGCTTGGTTAAGCGTGGTTTTGTTCCGCACTGAAAATCTTTCGTTAACGTTACTCTGTTCGTAATAGCAATTACGAATGTCGATGCATTTTTAAATTCCTGTTGGTCGGGTATTATAATAATTTCTAAAGAATTTGACGGCTTTGTTGTAAAGGAAATCGTACGCTAAACATACGAATCTGCTTCAAAATAGCACGTCTACCTTATACCGTATATGTTTGTACTGTACTCCTAATCCTAATAGTGGGTTCAGACGTTTAAATTTTAGTTAATCAACTCAAAATTTGAAAGCATATTAACAAATCTGAACCTTTTGGTTGTGAACAAAACAAAAGTGGATTAAGTTTTTAGTTGGAAATCTTGACGTGACTGATTACCCTATTATTTCAAAGTGTTTTATATAACTTACAGACCTATCATACCTAAAAAGATGACTGTAATAAGACTTGTAATGTTAGCGTTGCAACGATATACGCTGTGATTTGATAGCCGGGCGATATTTGAAAATTATGCGACCCCCTCTCCTGCCTACGGCACAATTTACGGAGAACCGTAATTATGGGGCTGTCATCTGTCAAAGTGACAGATCCCATACAAAGAAATGATATTCCGCGCCCGTCCCCCAATTGATCTAACTCCCTCTCGTGAAGAAGATTATAGCGTCATGTGTCACCCAACATATAATACGTATATGCCACACCCAAATTATGCATGCATGGCGTAATGTGTCTAAGGCTTAACTCCACGACGAGTCTATTCGATCCCTATCAGAAAGTGGTACATTTTTACTTTTTTCATGCCTGTTTAAACGTGATGAGTAAAATGGTTACTTTTAATACAGTTTTGATTGTTTTGGCGTTCATTTCAAATGAGATGGTGTTTGGTTTTTGGCTAATTAGCCTTAAAAATAATGATCTTATTCACTTTAGTACCTAATCAAGTTTTTCTTTTAAATGTTGTTCTCTATAAACTGGATATATAGATTTATCGATTTTTAATACAGAGTCTTAAACCATTTCAAAATGATAATTGGAGAGTTATTATTGGCTGCATTGTGGATAAATTGTGTACAAACTGCTCATTTCAAACGACGCCCTAGTTCTAAGTTGATGGTTTAACGTACCAGATGAGCGTCTGGAAATCCACTTAAAGTTTATGAGCCACGAGACTGTGTTATTACTTGTAAGTTATATCGTATTGTAACCAGTGATGAACTAACACTATGAAGTCCGTTGGGCACAAATGTTTTACAACTTGAAAAGTAATAGCCTTTTAATCATCTCTTTCGCAAATTAATTGAAAATACCTACAAGAGGAGAATATACTTTCACTATTGCCATGGCGAGAGATTACCATTCGGAGTCAAAACTTTGCATGAAATTACTTAATCCATATTTAGTGACCAGATCCGTAAAAATCCAAATACTTCCCAACCTTCCTCTTCCCATTATTTACATTTGCCAAATGGCTATGCTGTATTTGTAACGACTCCGGGCAGTTCCACAACTTAATTTTAATGTGCAAAATAATATGTTATTGTAGGTCTTTTCCAGAAGACCTTGGTACTTACTATTTTGCGAAATATTAATTTTATGGTTAAAAAAACGGGCATCGAGACATCAGGGGTGCACAAATAAACTATTTATTTGTTTCGGGGATTCAAAACCGCGCTTTGAAGTCGAAACTAATTGGAAAATTGTCTACTTACCAGTTCGCGCCTTGTTAACACTGTAACATCTGAGGATCATCTTATAACTTGTGTAATGTATAATAATGTAACGCAACATACACTTGTTTCATTTGTAATGTGGGTACTAATTTTGAACTACAAATGATTTTGATTTGGAATCGTGAGTAATTTTTAGGGGAATTTACCTACAGTTGAATTTGTCTAAGGACATAAGACATGCGGTGCCTATATGAGGATATTGTGTCAGCGCTTTATTAGCAGCAGACACATATTTGGACGGATGACAAACCTCGTGATGGCACTGTTGGTGGACGCGGTGGACTCTCTCGCTGCAGCAGCTGGTCCAGTCTCTTCACCACCTACGATGCTTACTGCAGAGTCTTCATCTTCTATCTTCATGTCACCTATTCCTGTACTTCATTTTACTTAACTTAACTTCACTTTATTTTTGTAATATTTAATTTTTTTGTAATACCAGCATCAACTGTAAAGCGCCCCAGAGGTGATTTTGCATATATATATATATATATATATATATATATATATATATATATATATGCAAACCTGTATCTAAATAAAGCTGTGCTTCATTATTTTAATCCGATTATTTACTGCAATTTTTTTACTAAACGAACTCTGTGGACTTGTCTACAGCTAAATCAGTATTTCAAGCTCTTTTGATAAAGATGGAAATGACGTTACCACCATTTAAAAAATGTTTCCATTTTAACCCCGAAGGAAAGGTTTAAAGAGAGGATTTTCGTATAAAATATTTTGAACAAAATTATAGATTTACGCCTTTTTGTAGCAGATTTTTACCTAAATAATGCAACCAATACTAAACCATCAAGAAAATTCAAACCAGTATTACACCAAAAGCTTGGACTTTGAACAAAAAAAACTTCAAGGTGAAACTAGAAAGTACCTAACAGTGGCTATTAAAATCATATAATTTGGTGAATATATTCAAAATGTAAGCCAATTTCTGCTTTAAAAATATAATATATTTATATATAAAGTCTAAAAACTCCCTTTAAAATCCGTGACATTTTTAATATAACATCAAAATGTGTCTAATGCGACATTAAAAAATAGATGTTGATTAAATAATTCTATTTAATTTCTTTTCAACATTTTTTGGTATTTGACTAAAATCAAAAGTTTCGTAGTCGAGATTACCGGATCAATGAAATTGAATACTGTTTTCACTCTTCAAATATTAATGATGTTGGCGGTTTTCTGTGATAAACATGATTGATTCCTGCTTCCGTTTCATTAGAAACCATTGGAACTTTCACAGATTATAAGACAATTTATGCTTTTTAGAACGACCCATTGTTATTCCTAATAAATAATGCTTTATCAATAAATTGTAAGTTTAACCGGAACCGGAGAACAATTAAGATATCTGAACACTAATTTTTCTCAAAGTTTTAAAAATCATATTTAATCAATTTATTAATTCAGTTATAAAGTGTCCAAAGGGACAAAAGAAATAAAGATTACAAATAAAGATTACAAAATTTTCTTAATTTAACCATTAAAGTCGTTCTACAACTGTAGATACGGAAGTTCTTCGTACGGGACGTTCAATGCCAACCGGCCTATGATTTTGGTTTTGTTTTCTTTATTCGGTTCAGGTATAATAAATAGTTCATTACATTTTTTGGACCCCTGACTAGGCACTTACTAATAACATGCAATTTAGTATGAAAATTAAGTAGCATATTATATTAAATTAAATAAGTAAGTTTGTGTGTGAACACTACTATTTAATCCAAAAGACATGTTTCAAAACCAATGGTTTCTTCGTCAGGATAAACGTATGATGAAAATTAACAGATTTATAAATAACAAGTAAAGACAAATATGTACTTATAGCAGTGGCGGCCACTGACCTGTAGACAATACTATTATAGTAAGCGGTGATTAATTAGTAATTATTATTATAAATTATACAAAATAATTTTAATTATCATACAATAGGTAGTTATTGCATTTATGAATACAACAAAAACTTCTCATCAAAAACTTTTATTAATTAAAATGACAAAATCAAGGAGTAGAATTATATTTAAATCAAAATAACACCACAATGTCATTTTGCAATTATAGAAAATAAATATAATGTATAAAAAGTAATAACGTCGTCTTGTATGATGCTGGAAACACGTTTTTTTAAAACATGTCATAGGTACCTTGAAAAATCGTAATAGCTGTTACTCACAATAATGAGTCAAGGTTCTTGTGTTTGTTGAACAAAAACAAAACATAAAAAAGTTACCGGATTCCAAAGTTTCATTTACATTTTTACTCCAAATAATGTCAGGAATCACTGGTTAAAATAAGTCAACTACGTCCCTTAATACTCTGTTCATAAGCAGTTTTCCAACAAGTAAGTTTTCTCATTTATTGACTGTTAACAAAAGTAATTAAAGTTATCGCTTTAAACTCTGTGGCATTTGACGCGTAAATGTTATTTTTTAAATATTTTTACATCGTCTTCAAAGTTTCTCAAAAAAAGAAGTGTAAATCTGGATGTTATTTGAAAGATCGATGAAAAACAATCTGAATATATACGATAAAAAAATGTGTCTTGTTGCCGAAACATTTATATAGCTCAAAGACTGAAAGGAATGTAATTGGAATATTATTCTCTCCTATCGGAAGTTGGCTATCATCAAGACAGTCTCTACTGTGCAGCCCGAAAATGCACTTGAACTTGTCACGCATACAGGACTGGCCATGAGTCAACGCGGCCCCTGGCGCGAAAAACCAAAACCTTGTCACTACCAATAGACGCCTAGGCAGGGATGATTTGTATTTTTGTGTAGCGCTGTTTTTGTGAAAAGTAATCTCAAGGGCGATGTGTTAGAACTGTTAGGTATTAGCGCCTTGGTATGGAGCGGACTGCTTCAATTGCGCCCTCACAGGGGCGGCCCTGCATGCATATTACGAAGCCGCGAGCTCCGAGGTCCGATTTCTTCCATTGCCTCGCTTTCCATTAATTTTCACGCGGATTATCTGCGATATACTTTGTATTTGGTACCTCTCATAATGTGGCCTTGATTTTGCAGTTTTATTTTTTGTCAAATTAGTCAACCTCCTTTTCCAGATAATTCGGAGGTTACGTCTGTGAATTCACCTTTCGAAACATTTAATATTTCATGTTTGGTTAGAATAAGAAAAATGTTTTTACACCATTTTAATCCCTTTTCATATAAATAATTTACACTTGAAAAATGATTCGAGAACTGAAATTCGGAGCGTATACCGATGCATGACACTCGTATACAACACGTATAGCTAGTTTTCCAATGATAAAAAGTGGTTGATCTATTTACTTTTATTTTATGCGTAAAGCCCGTTAGCAATGGGATGATTTATTAATGGGGACCTGAAATTTAAAAATTATTTTTGGGAAAAGTGTGAAAATCGCGTTTTTGTGAAATTCGCGTTACTTTGTGGGAAGAGTTTAGTAATTTTAGAGAGGCACCTGAAAGTTTGGCGTTATTTTTTGGGAAATGAAGTGTTATTATCCAGAAAAACGGATGGGATTCTAAAACAAAGGTGATTTTATGTTTCGTTTTTGGTATTTTGGTGGCGTTTTATATTTTTAAATTGGTGAAAATTGTGATAGTATGCGGCGTTTTCGACCTAAACATTAGTATTAGAACATCGCATATAAAATACGAATATTCGCACCAAAATTTTTTTACGTAAAAATTTCGAATATCACGTAAAATTTCAGTCTCTATTTATTAGTGGTATTAATAAAACTACTGTTTCACTTTCAGATTTTTTGCGTTTCTTGTTTGCACAGAACGTAATATAAATATCATATTTTCCATTTAACCGTGGTAAACGTGAACAGCTTTCCCAAATGCCTTTCAAGAGGCAGATACAAGTATAATCTCACGCACCTCAACATCTCGTTCACCTAATTTCACATAGAAATCTAAATTATCATTACATCCATCAGGTTCTAAACAAGATAAGACCATACGCGAAAGTGACTAAACTCAGTTCATGGTACTCACCCATCAACTCGGAGTAAACACTGTAATAAAACGTTGCACAACTACGTTAATTTTATGCGTTTTGCAGTAAAATAGACAGGAAGAAAATTTATAACTTATTTTACACCATTGTCTAATTTAATGCTCAGAAACTTTCAAGTGGATGCAGATATGACCTCTGAAAAATAGTATAACCTTTAACCTGTATAACCTGTATTCAAAAGAAAATTTTACCTCGTTTAGAAAAACACACATCAACTTTATTTAAATTTTCTGTTCAATAAAAAAAAATTATATAAACGCCTTTGTTTTAATCTACAGTGGTAAAATATTATCCACTAAATAAAATTCAAATTAAAAAATGTATTTATCATCTTTTTGAATTACAATGCTAAAAAAATAGTTATTTATGTATAAACTTAATGTTACATAAACATTTATAAAGAGAATATGTGAATGTGATAATTAGATAAGAACAAGAAAAGTAATCATGATGGAAAGAGATTAATGCAATAAATTTGTAGAAAAAAGATAAACAAATATAATGTAATATGAAATTTATAAAAAATTGATCAAAACGGAGTATTATCATTTTAGTATTTTTATATGGTATTTAAATAAATGTAACAAGGTGCTAAAAGTAAGCCTCGAATGAAAATATAACTACAAACTTTGTACCTAGTATACTACTTATACTAAGTACAGGGTTTTCCAATAAGAGGTGTTATTTTGATATTCAATCGTAGAAGATCAATGGTTTCGTTGCTTGCTTGAAAGTAAACGTTGTCCAGATCAATACCATCCAATTCCGGCCATAAAAAATCATTAATCATCTCTCGAGAGCGCAATCCATTCACCGTAACTGTTGCTCCAGCCTCATTTTCAAAAAAGTAAGGTCCAATGACTCCGCCGGACAATAAACCGCACCAAACAGTTACACGTTGAGGATAAAGAGGCTTTCCAACAATAACTCTTGGGTTTTACGAGCCCCAGATGCGACAATTTTGCTTGTTGACGAAGCCACCGAGGTGGAAATGGGCCTCATCACTCAAGATGTTTTGAATTCGATTCACTCAAGTGAATTTTAATAATTTCAATGCGTTTTTGAAGCGTGTATCGTTCCATTTTTATTGATGGCGTAGTTTCTACTTGTCAAATGTCAAAAAAATACAGCTTCAAAAGTAACATCTACCGAAATAGCGGGCTATTCAAAATAACACCTCTTATTGGAAAACCCTGTACCTACTTTATTTTGCTATCGTTACTTAATAAGATCTAAAACGTAATAGGATCTTCATGTTTTGAAATGCGTTGATATCCTAGAATTTTGTAAATTTATCATTAATTAGCATAAAAAAACTGCAATAACATCTTAAGAAATTACAAACATGAAATCTTATCAAATGTCGTACATTTTTTAAATGTTAACAGGTTTTTAAGTCAATTTCTGAATTGAAAGAATTAGTAATGAGAGAACAGCAAATTTAGGGTTTTAGAAAAAATACTTATGTCATTAATCAATCTAATTTTGAAACTGCACTTGTGGCTAATAGAAATTAAAACTTGTTTTTCTAAGAGGAGATTAGATAAATGCATTTGGAAAAGGTTTAAATTAACTTGTCTGAATTATATTTATTTCAATAATAAAATTTGAATAGAAAAAAATTGTTTTTTTTTTTACTTGAGTCAGAGAGAGTAAAAACTCTGGAAACCTATGATTTCTGCAATCTTTTCTGTCTTGAATTTTGCTTTGAAATATCGGTTTTATTGTCAAGGCGCCATAGAGCATGTTTCATACAATGCATTTCAAATCTTGGGTATGGTAAACGCCAAACTCATAAAACGTGAAAGGTTCGTAGGCATAAACCTTCCTAGAGCAACTTTATTAATGTTTTATCTAAATTACAAATGTAGTCTACTTAGAACAACTGTACATAGAAATTCATAAGATTATGAATAATTTACCTTTACCGGTACATTCACCCAAATTCGCAGTTATTAAAGTCACCACATTATTGAGCGAATACTTCTTAATACAAGTATAGGTATGTTCAATGGTATTAGGAACTAACACGAAAAATTCTGCCTCAACGCAGACTAGCCTAGTGAGGCGGTATTTGAGAAACCACAACTGTAGGTACTTTTATTTTCTTTTTACCTTCACAATATTATGTTTGTATTAATAGTTCTTCATTTTTGTTAATTTTAAGTTTAAGTTACAAATCAATGTACACCATAATATGTATGTATAGTTGTAATGTGTAAACTTTCTTAAATAAAGATATTATTAATATTATTTATTATAATGTACGAATTATAATTGCTGGGATGCACGCAACCATTTTTAGAGCATTTCACGAGTGTATTACGTATATTGTAGAATGCACTTTCTATCTCTAAAAAACAATCACGTTTTTACTCTAATGACGGAGAAGCAACTTTTAAAGTGATTTAACTGGTCGTTAAAGTGGATAAGATGTGTTATTTTATGTATTGAAATATGAAAAACTCATAACTCATCGAGAAATGTTTTTTTCAATAATCAAGACTAGTAGATAACAATAATGGTATAACTGCTAATGGAAATAAATAGAATATTTAGGAAGATAGACGATTAAGAGACATTTAGGGAGTAAAAATTATATAATCTCTAAGTTCGCAGAAAAACTCATGTAAAGTTGTAAAAATGTAATGTAAAACGTTTGAAATGAAGTGAAATTTACATTTTCTTTGATATATATTTTTTTAATAACGAACAATTAACAACATTTTTCAACAGCGCCCTTTTAGGTGATTTTGCACAAAAACGGCGCTCTACAAATCATTCACATTTTATTCTCGTGCGCGTATTTTTTAATATTATTCAAAGGTCTGAGAATTATTCTTCATAATGCGGGTGTACATAATGTGATATACAGTTTTTCAGCAAGAAATCCGAGCCAATACTGCAGCTCCAAAGTTATTGATTGAGGGCTGATATTAATTAAGAGTTGAATAGTCATCCCCTATTCATTAGTATGGCAACATTAAAAATATTAAAGGTATTGTCATGGTGGCAACACGCCAGCATCATAGCATCAGCATTGGAGAGCCTTCAAGCACCTACCTAACAGACAGGTTAGGTTCATTTATTTTCGGTTTTAGCGTGAACATATTATCACATATAGTAAGACGATATGAACCCTAAATCAAAGGGTTTGCGTAATACGCACATATTATTATCTTACATATTCATAATGTGGAATTAAAAATTGATTTAATAACAATATTTATTAATCTGATTTAGAAATCAGTGATAGAATTGTCTTGTTATGAACGAACATTTATTAGCCTACGATTTAAATAAGAGAAATTGTCTAAAATTAGACTGTGAAGGTCATAATTAGCATTTTAGAAACCTTCATCCGTAAAAGCTCGTAAAACTAATCAATATCATGGAATTTGTCCTGCGTCAACGGACAGCCTCGGCTTATCTGCTTACTTACGTAATGAGAACATTGCCGAAACGCCAAATAATACATTTAATTCAATTTAACAACCTGTCATAATTGAGCAAATATTTTACTGACCTGGGAAAATACGGTTTCTTTTGAAATATTTTTGATTCCTTCCCTCATTATTTTTGCCATACCACTTCATATCATAATAATTGGGATTCCACAAATTCATGAAGTAGGTCTCTCTCTTATGGTGTTCACGATAAAATACAAAGACCTGCCTACAATTCATAGGTAATTATCTATATATGTGCTTATTGGAGTAGTTCGTAATTCGCCACTTGTATTTATGGTGTATCAAACGTACCCGATAAACTTTGACAATTCCTGAGTATATTTTGAATATAAAATGTACAATGCCGAATGTTTTTTTAGTGTTAATTTTTTTTTCACACACTGATCACTCGTTGCTACCCCTACCTGGCATTTTTAAATAAAATAAATTACAAAAAGTAATCGGAAACCAAAATTATTTCTACATTTTTACTCCAAATAAACTCATGAATCACCGGTTAAGGTTTGTCGGGTACGTCCTCACACGTCACACGTGATATATACATATACTCTATATATAAATATTATCATATTATTATTTTTATGTTTTTTGTGACGCATTTCAAGAACTGAAAGTATTTTATTTTTTTATATTCAAACACCCACGCATACATAGGCGTGTTGATTACTAAACTCGTTTCTAAATTCATTCTATAGTTCCAAGATCAAAATATGTATCGATCTGTTTTCACTCTCATGTGAAACGGCTACAACCGGTTTTATCCAATATGGATGAAATTTCATATTCGGCTTTTTACTTTCTTTAAAATTTTGGTCTAATATCTAATATAACTAATAATACTTTTTAAATATTCGAGATCTTAGTAATAATAATATTTAAGCTAGTTTCAGAATTTTTAATGAAATATCGTATTAAAAATAAAACAGAAATGTTACTTACAGGCGATGCTCCGGCTAAGTGCGCATGCGCGATGAAAATAAGTAATGCTGCAAAAATGAGCCTTGTGTGGAGCTTCATTTTGTCAGCATTTCTGAAAAAATACAAAAAAATGATTATTAATAATAAATTATAAATGGTAGGTACATACATATGGCTAGGGACGTAGGTACCGACTTATAACATATTATATGCATATATATAATATATAAATACTTTATATATACAATAATGTTATATTTTTAAATGATAGATAATATTAGATATACCTATTTCTACCTCTATTTGTTATTTATTTTGCTCTCTTGCTCCGCTATGAATATAAATTAATTCATTTCTGAAAACTTTATTATTAAAATTTTGCTTTCCTTCGTTTCTCTGCCTTTTTTACACGAGCTTTGCTCTCAAAAATGTTGTAACACGATATGCTATTTTTTTTTAAATATTTATACGTGTTAATTGTACCGTGATAACATTTAAAGAAATTAAAAATGCATGTATTCAATTACAAAATATCTTTCAGAATATCGTTGAATACTTTCAAAAATAATATTTTTTTATGTAATAACACGGAAAAATCCTATTCTTATGGTTGAAAATTATCTAACAATTTTTTTTAATCCTATTAAAGTATATTTAACTTAAAGCGATTAAAATTGTAATCAAACCTGTTGTGACAAAAGTTTACTTTTACAAGAAAAAATCTATTTTTCTCTCCTATACCATCATGATGTTGTTAATGCTGTGATAGATAATTTAATGGTGCTATTACTACCCAATTTGTGAAAAATTTATCTCCTAACATTTTAAAATCTTGAATGATCTCAATACATTTTAATCAACAAATATAAATGAATAACGCTTTGCTTTAAATGATCTGATTCACACGACAACACGTTGATTCAGAAATCTGCGAGGATTGCAAAGGAGTTGACATTTAAAATCGAGGCGGCATTGAATTTAATTATTCTCTGCCAAAATATCTACTTTTCCTACGCATTGAGTTGCTTTAACTTTACTGACGACATGTGGTTATTACCTTTTACACACGGGTTGACATCATGTGATGCCAAATATATGCAATCCAAATAATTTATAAGTTATTGTGTAACAGCATCTCCTACCGCCTTCGTATATACTATTAACATATTCAGAATTATCTGGTGAGGGAGACCAAGAAAAAACATTATGCATAGACATTACAAAAAATATGTTTACCGAAAAACACCGGTGGTTTGATATTATAATTATATAATATGTTATTATTCAAACCTTTTCAGGAAAGTTCTTATACTAAGTACTCAGATTTAAAAAAGCCATAATGAAGCTAAATTTGAACAAATGGTGGAATTAAAACATAGTTCTCATTGGTGACAACGTTTTTTTTTTGTTTTTCATCGGCCGCGTAAAACAAAAACATTGTAGCCCTGCCCAATGTTTCATATTTATTTATTTTATTGATACATGATTTAGAGACTACATGTGGTTTTTTTGTGATATTTCACCCTCCATGCTCGGGATTACCCTGTGTTATGACGGGTGAATTTTACAGTTTGCGGACATAGAATCTATACATTACTATAATATAAAAAAGAAAAATGATGTATAGCTTGTAGACAAAATCACCTCAAATAAAATGGTTATTTCGTACGTATGGATAAAATGCCAAACTATTTTTTAAAATAACAAATTTTATCTTGTATACACATTTATATACACACCTATAAATCTATTAAATCGATATATGTATCGATATCTTCTTTCGATACGGTATCACAATTACAATTTTCAGCGTGAAATATTTTGAAATTTCTAAAAAAACTAGAAAAATTAAATTAAAAAATGGGTTCAAGTAGGTACCTAGAATAAAATAAAATTGGTCATTTAGTTTCCAGGTAAACGTCTGAAGCCTCCGATACCAATATTTTCATGTAGTTCCAGATCAAATTGAGCGTTAACAGTAAACCATTAAAACGTGACCAAGTTAAACTCGTGATTGACGAAACGTAAGTAGTAAATATTCAAATTATGCCGAACACGACGGGAAATTGCTAGGAATTACTTAATTTGTAGATACTCCAATAAGAATTTGCATAACTGCTGAACATATTGTTGTTATGTATGGAATTTGCCAATTCTTATAATATAAGATGTACATTATATGAACCCACTTTGACTGTAATATTCGTCACATTACCCAAAGGTTACATTTTTATACTTTTGGGTCACTTGTTTTCTCTTGGGTTGAAGCAATCATTTTTTTTTGGGTTATTAGATTGACCCATATGTCTTAGCCTTGTGTAACAATCAAGTAGATAATGGCGCATTTAATTTATTGCAAACCAAAATTAATTCGACAATCACGACGCTTAGGTGCACAAAAATATTTTATATTTGTTATTAAAAACTACGTAATAAATAATAACCCGATAATTAGTACTAATAAAATCACGAAACTTCACTATTACAAGTAGTCGTGAATGTCGTAAATTGCATCCTGAACAGAATGCAACGCGATGCACTATATCTTCCTTTGCAGCAATATATTTTCTTTCATGGTCATTCTTTTAGTGGCAGTTGTTTCAGACTAGCGGTAGGTAATTATATGTGTTAGCCATCTCCACTCCATTAAGTGAATGTAAAAATAACAACACATCGTATTATTGGTCTGCAATCCATTGGCATCTCCATTCATCGAACAAGGCCCTTTACATTCTCAAATTATATTTCTTTTATAATTTCCTAAGATTTGTTCGGTACTATTAAAAAGATTCATAGCGAATACAAACTTGTGAAAGCATGTAAGTGTGTGTGCATACTAATACTATTTTAGAAACAAGTTAATATCAAGAGGATGATGGAAATCCCACGCCGATTTTCTAGGCTGATCGAGTTTCTTACTAAGCCAAACTACTTTTTACCAACGATCTCTAATGAGGCTAAACATGCACCAAATCAAAGCTCGCACACAGGAAGTATGTATTACCCATTTTTTGTCGCCAGTACTGACCATGATATCTATGTATAAACAAATATGTAAAAGCATCATAAAAAACCAGCATATTACGGCGGACGTGTTTCTGTTTGTATTATTTTCAACGATCGGTTCCCCCTACATAAATATGCATTGAAAAAGAAAATTGACCCATTACGAAAACGCTTCGTTGTTGGGATGTCATTACGTTATTAATTACCTAATTTTTTTAAATTTATTTAATTTCTGCTAAAGCATGAAATTATCTGATATTTATTTTGATTAATTTTGAACAGCAGCGTAAGAGTCAGTCTACTAGCGTGCTATGCGTGCTTATGCCAAGTAGGCAAAAAGAAATTCAGACGGTGTACAAAGCCAAAGCCCGATACATCAGTCGATTTTAGCCAACCTCTGTCGAGCTTATCGTGGTTTGTAACATAATCCGTACATGGGTCGTAAGCGATGTATGATTTGAGTAAAGGAATTTGCATCTTTTTCTATATGGAACCAAATTTCCGTCTACGTGAGAGGTATACCTATGGTCTCTACTGTCATCGGAAGATCGAGAGCTTACAAAATGTCAAATGTTTTAGGCGGGTTTAATTTATGAGTAGATTTTTGATAATGTTCCCCACTTCAAATCAGAATAATGCTGTTTGCGAGGATACTAATTTTAAATAGTTTTTTTTCTAGAGTCAATGCACTATTCATGAAGTTGTAATGAACTAACCTCTGAAAACACTGTCCTGACATTGAAAAATCCCTTTTATAATACCTTACCAGACTATTATAGATTGATAATCAATTAAAAACATCAACATCTCTCATTGCTCGATGAATATAATAGTCCATGCTGATAAAATTAGGCAGTTTACGAAAATTTCGGTGAGATTGAAGTGCATAATTACTAACGTAAACGTCGCTTTTGACATTCTTACTGCTAGCGGTGTGTTCGACGTCTAAAACCAAGGCTTGCTGCAATGTTGCACATAGCAAGGATACAGACCGACTGATATACCGGGCTAAGAGAAGGATTGCTTGGAGCTAATAGTCTTGTATGGTATAAGAATGCAGCAGAGCAGGTTACTAATTTAACAACTGGAAAATCCTCCTAAAAATGTCTGATTTTAGTCATTAACATCGTGTGCTGAATCGTGACTATTTAACTTGAAATAAGCTGCAATACGATCGGAAGTGAATTAAAGTTAATTTTGTTTAGTAATTAGACATCTTAATAAACCCAATCTTTTTACGGCAATTGCATTATGACCAGGATCTGCCGCTTTCAGGAAATTCATCATATTTTTTTTTTTACCGGGATCGATAAATTTGCGTGCAATTTATTCTGACAGAAAAATATGTGACCTTTATTCAAAGTAGTCACTGTAATTATGAGTTATAAACGACATGAACTATGATTGATATTATTAATATTAGAATTAATTAAATAAACGATTACGATTGCACTGATCTTTACTGCGGTATATTTGAATAGACAATCAACAACATGTGTTCAGTTTCGGTTGTCTCCTTATTGTACCTTTTTTAAATGGTCTGCTCAGAAAATTCTCATTTCTGAGCACAAACTGCCTCCTGTTTTATATTATATTTTAGTTTTAATATTCTTGTTTTGTTCTGTCCTGCTGTTATTGTTATTCTAAGTTTTGTCATCACTTTGTATAAACAGTGTATTTAGTGTTATAATATTAGATCTGTATTGGGTAAGGCACACTGTAGGAATAATTTTAAGAACCAGTAATACTGAATTACCATTTTTTAAGTTTGTTATACGAGTAGTTAAGCGCACTTGAAGTGAAATGACACTAAACTGCGCTATATAAATCCCATGTTATTATTATTATGCTTACATTAGGTGACGATTAAAACGAACATAAAAAATATGTATTATCACCAGCGTAGAACCTGAGCCAATGGCGCCTTCAGCAGCTTGAGTTTTGGCATCTTTTAAAATCTAAAATACCTACGTTACTGTATTCTATGTTGACCCATAGCTCACAGCTTTAACAAGTGGCGACGTTTAGCAACCTGTGGTGTGGTAATGTATTTTATTCAATTATACGAAGTAATTCTGTATTCATTTATTAATAATTATCTAATGTGTGTTTTTATTTTTATTTAATGTACATATACGGACGCCGGGCGTGTGAACTGAAAGACGCGGCGCGCAAAGCGACTCGCGACGCCAGCCAGTAGAGCATTATAATAGTTAGTAGGCAGAAGTCTTGACAAAAAAATAACGCCTCTGCAAGTCTCCTCCAGAGCGGCCCGGATACGCCTCCTCAGACAGGGCCAGAATAAATACATTAAAAACTAACTAACTAACAAACCATCACGCCATTTCCAAGCAGGGGTAGGCAGAGAGGACGGACCGCCAAACAACTCGGTCTTGGCACACACTTCTTGCCTCATTCATATTCATACACCGTCTCATATATACTCTTCTATTATTCTGACTCTTGACATGGCCCGACTCGAGTATCTGATTCACTTGATCGTGCCATGTCTTCCTCGGGCGTCCCCGACTTCTGCTACCATTCGCATTTGCATCATATATCCTCCTTACACTCCTATCTTTGCTCATTCGTTCTACATGCCCAAACCATCTAAGCGTCCCTTCCTTAATCTTACTCATCACGCTTTCATCAGCCTTGCACTCTTTGCGGATCTCCACATTCCTCACACGATTAAACATGGTTTTAACACACATACGCCACAGGGATCTCATTTCAACCTACATTCAATCTACTTTCATCCTATCTTTGCCAGTTCCATGCCTCACTTACATGCATCAAAGTAGGTACCAGCACTCCGTTGTGAACTGCTAACTTCGCTTCTTTTGACAATTTATTAAAAAATACGAATCAAAAATTATACTTAGAGCCTAAAAATATTTATTCTCTTGTTTAATAATAATATTAATGATGGATGTACATGAGCGGGTATCATATGTGCGTCAAGAAGATTGTGATGTATGTATGTAATAGAAAACATGAGAGTTTATTTTATTCCTAGACTGGGTTTAACTATAATCATCTTTGTGGCGGTACTCTAATCACTGCTAAGTAAGTACATAGATACAGTATAGATAGGTATTTTAATTTATAACGGTGGGTGATATGTATTCAGAAGTGGATCAAGCAGCAATCTGTTGCATGCGCAGAACAAGATCAAAGCTTGCAGTCAATCAATGTATTGGCAGTTGCTCTAAAACGTGGGGTCTATATGGCCGGAACTGTAACAAAAACTGAACCTTTGAAAAAATAAGATAATTTTTTTTAATTTTTGTCGTCAAGCAATAACTTTATGTTGGTTAGAGAACCTCGTTTTTTCTTGGATTCTTTCATGCTTTTCAGGAAAATGAGTGCAAGAAACGAACTGTTTTAAGGTAGGTTTTTTTTCATTTCAGAGTAATTTGTAGTTTACGATTCAACATGTAATGTTTACTTTTTCATAACATTATTTACAATAATTATCGCCTAAAGCCCACAGTTGCGGAACCTCCTGAACTGTAACTGACCACTGTGTAGTCCGACCGAACATTTGTTTTCAGTTCTTTATAGGTTTAGATAAAATTGTGTCAATGTTTCTAAGATTTTCGATTTTTTACTATATTTTTCTCATTTTACAAGAAATTATTAGCGTTTAAAGGTATTATAACCTAAAATAATTAAGCCTCTTCATCAAGCCTCTTTGTAAAATGTTATTTGAAATACCAAATATATTTTTCATAAGCACCGCATTTTTTATGTGAGTACCAACTGTCCGGAGCCAGTGAGGATATGGCATCCTAATTGGAGTGCGTTGTGAGGCTGAAGCTATTGAGGAACGGAAGGAGATGGGGATGGGGAAGGTTATGTTTAAGAAATAACTTACAATTCCGATCTGCTTACCAAAAATTAGTAAAGTCATTTCATGAAACGTTCCGATTCCGAATGGTGGTCTCTCACTAGGGCGACACTGAGATAACTATAGGTATAACTCTGGTCCTTGGTTCGTTTGGTTTTATATAAAGAAAGGTTACCACAAGCTAAGCAGCAAAACTGTACCTAATTAGATTATTATTTTACACACCGAAAAAACAAAAAAAATGGAAAAGTAGGAAGAAAAAAAATTAAATCGAATATGGATACCTATAAACATTTGTTTTCGGTCGAATATGTATATTATAGTCCGTTAAGTTTCATCGGAAACTGAAACTGTAGTTTCGGTCGGTCTCTACGAAGCACAGTCCACTGGTTACGACTAACGTGCAACTTGCTTTCACATTGCGCTACAATTTAAAAATGTATACTTATCTATAGTTCGTGTCGCACGGTGCAGTATTTACTTTGGCTGCGTGGCACAGATTATTTAAATCGGCGGAACAATTGGAATATATCTACATCCATTATCTGTTATTGATCCCATACCCCCGAATCCGGATATTATCGTTATTAAATAAAGTCATATTTTTCTTATCTTTGGAATAGTTTCTGATCTGTCTTAATTGATCGTAATATTCATTGCTTTAATTATTAATACATATAAAAAAAACTTTCTAACAAACTAAGTTGGTACAAGTTTACTACTTACTTGGCATTGTTAAAGTTTTAGATTAACGCATTTCTTTCCAATTCTTTCTTTTTGAACAACATGAAGTAAACTATATATGACGTTTTGTCTATTTTTACACAGAAAAACCAATATTTCAGAGCTTCTCTTCCAGAGGATGGAAATGACGTACGCAATATGTACCAAATAATACAGCACCTTGATTTATTACATATGTAGCGCAGATCAATGAATAATCACATTTTTTAAATTGAAAATTAAAAATCAAATCTGCCATTGTGAACTGAAAATATTGACATTTTTTATTAATTTTATTTTAGCCATTTGTACATCGAAGTTTAAATGTATAAATTATTATTAATTTTAAACACCAGATAAAATCGAAGCAATTTTTTTTTTAATATTGTAACTGTTGAAGTTTTGAGTTTTAGTCTGAAATAATTTATAATTTAGTTTAAATTACATCGCATTCGCATGTGCTAATATAAGAAGTAAAACATGACCAGGTGGCCGTTGTTTTGAATCAGTGAATGTGCTTGCATTTATAATGTTCAAATAAAAACAGCCGTATTAAATACCGTACCGTACTCAGTTCTTACATAAGTACTCGTATGTTGATACACATGTCTTATGTATTTTCGTTTTCAAATACGATGCATTCGATCCGCTCCAATAACTTCTCTAGTGTTAAAGAAAATAAACATTACTTTCTGAATCAAAACCATTCATCTTCGAAGTCATGAGTGAAGAATTTAAAACGATTTCAAAGAGTGCATTTTATCATCGTTATTTAATCCGTTTAAGAGGAACGCCTGCGCGGCCTTTTTCATTCGATACATAAATTTGAATTTGACGCCAAAATACCCAACCTAACTGAATAATTATTTTTTTAATCAAAATTGATGGAAAATATCTGAAGAAGATGTGCTTCTTATTTGTGAGTTAATGAAACATATTTATTTAATTTGATCTGCTTGCTACACGAAAAATGAAAATTTTAGAAATTTTATGGGCATTAATTTTAATTACAAATGACAGATTTGTCTTATAAAAATTAAAATATCTACCCAAAAATGCCCTTTTTACGATGATTTATTTTTTATTTTATTTTTTATTACATTAACACAATAGATAGGGAAGAATTATTTTTTTAATAATTAAAATTATTTTTTAATAAATGCTAAATTTTCTTCTAAATTCACGCAAAATTGAATTCTTTAATGACTAATTTGTAACTTTTTTCATACTGAAATCTTGTCAGTTTATTCTAAACAGTTTTTGTACTTACGTATTTTCTATATTCATTTAATACCTAAATTTATCTAACTTTTCATAATAATTCCAGATAATAACTAACTACCTAATAGACCTAAAAACTAGAACCAGAAGAGGCACACAACGAAATATTAGTTATGAAAATACCTCCGCCCGTTAAAAAATTATTCTGGAAGTCCCTTTAATAACTAGCACTTATTATGTCTTCAACCGTCTTAACATCATGCCAGTTAAAAAAACTCTATTCTAAAACAATACTCGTTCATATTCATAAATACAAAACACAAGAAATATCAACTAACACTGTATTAGTAACCTTAGATCTCATAGTAAAAAACTTATCCAATAAGCAACTAGAAATAAAATATTTGGGCAAAAAGCTACTGTACAAAACCCTTACAACAAAATCCCACTCTCATTCAAAAACTCACCTCAATATTATAACATCTCAAATAAAATAAACTGGACACAATACATAGGGAGATCAGAAATAGAAAACATACTGACACCAAAAACAGACCAAAACCACTCAATACACTAAAAAACACCATGTAATAAATTTATAATTATTTCAGTAAAAGCACTGCATTGTGTATTTAAAATTACTCCATATTAGCGATACGACTAAATTTTAATAATATGGAAACGGAAATCCTCAGCACGAGAGATCCCCGTTAGGATATCTTTATCTCTATTTGTTACAAAAAAGGAAGATAATAAAACATTAATTATTATTCTTATTTTTATAAGCAATAATTGTTCGCCTGAAACACTCATCCACATTGAAAAAATCTCCTGATAAAAAATACATGACGCCAACGGGACTCGAACCCGTGTCCATTCGATTATAACAATTATTGCTTATAAAAATAATTGTTATCCTTTGTGCTATGCACAAATAAAATCTTGTCTTAAAAACATTAATTTATCAAAAAAATTATTATTATTATTCTGTTTTTATTATATATTCCATGTACGTACCTTGTCATATAATGAATAATTAATAATAAAATATGTATACGCACAATATATTCCCAGCTAACGAGTAATTAGGTACCTACCAAAACCTCCTTCCTCTAACCGACCTTCTTCCACAGCTAAACGAATGGATTATTCTATTTTCTAGCCGATTTTTAAAGTAATTTTACCATGTTTTCACTTTTCAATAACTTCCTAATAAATATTTTTCTCGAAATTATGTCTGCCAATACATCCTTAAATGTGTCGCATCATTTACCAGTCACCCAGTACAATACCCGGAAAAAACACTATTTACGCGATTGTAATAATTGAATGGCTTTAGTTATTCGTTCAACACATAGCTTGACAGCTTTTACCGTATATATGGCTGGCCGGATTTGAAGGTTGAAGGTGATAAGAAATAACAAGCCATGATCTATTTTAGGCGTTAAGAAATTAACAACACACTTTTGCAAGAGTTATAAAAATAAAAAAAATCTGTTTCTTTTTAATTTAGTCTATTATTCTTTCATTATTATTATTTTGGTAAACTAATGTTTAAGACAAGATTTTTTATGCATAGCACAAAGGGTAACAATTATTTATAAGCAATAATTATTAGCCTGAAACACTCATCCACATTGAAAAATCTCCTGATAAAAGTACATGACGCCGAGTGTTTCAGGCTAATAATTATTGCTTATAAAATAATTGTTACCCTTTGTGCTATGCATAAAAAAATCTTGTCTTAAACATTAGTTTACCAAAAAAATAATAATTAATATTTGACAAGTTCTAGTATTTTCACCAAAAAATGTAGACAATTTGTCTCGACGCCATCTAGTGAGAGAGTTAGCACATGCAATGCCTTTCTCATATAAAATAAAGTTGGTTGTTTCAGGTGAAAAAATGTAACAAGCAGTAATTGTTGAATGAAAAACTAGTATATATTGAATTATTTCACGGATAAAAGATAAGCCGCCATAGCTCAGTGGTCAGAGCTGTCGACCGGAAATCGAAAGGACACGGTTTCAAGTCCCGTTGGCGTCATGTATATTTTATCAGGTGATTTTTCAATGTGGATGAGTGTTTCAGGCTAATAATTATTGCTTATAAAATAATTATTATTCTTCAATTTAAGAATATTTGAACATAATGCATTAAAAGTAATGCAATACTTTTAAAATTATGCTAATATTATTTCCAAAATAAATATAAAATCTCTGTTAAAAATGTATTCATATCCCAACTAAAACAAAATACATAAAATGTTACGATGTATTATGTGTAATGACTTATATTAAGGAGTACCTATCTCTATTATGTTTATTGTTTCTTTACATGGTATCGTTGTTTACATTTCAATTTTTAACCTCACTAGGACTAGCCTGTGTTGGGGTTAATAATTTTGTAAAATAACTAGCTGTACCCCGCCACGCGTCTGTCTGTACAGATAGAGAAACAACACCGCGTTGTTCTTTTACGTGCAACAGATGGCGCTGTTTATCAAAAAATATGTTTCTACCTGTTACAGATGACATCTATATAATATCTATAAAAATATAGGCGAATTCGAATGCAACGTTGTGTCGAAATTTCAAAGCAATCGGTGAATAACATTTTGGAGATTTAAGATTTTGAACAAGCGAACATTTACATTTTTATTTATATGGATAAAAATAATATATTGAAAGAACAACATTGTTAATGTTTCTTACAAATAATGGGTATCTACTAAGCTAAAGGAAGCCAATTCATTAGAATGTAGTAAACATGTAGGGTTTATAATGAATTTTTATAATTATCTATATGTTATAACTGATAATTGTATACATATACTGTTTAATTGTTAAATACAATGTATAAGTATAGTGAGGAAATCTATAATTGGTTTCTCAGTATAAAACAACCACATTGTAAACTGTTCATTTCCCTAAAATAAAACAAATAAATACGTATGTAATTTACAATAAAAGCTGCAATAATAGTGCTGCGTAAGTTTGTATCTCGCAATCGAAATCCAATAAATCATAGAACTTGATTTATTCAGTATGAAATATGACTTATCTAGTATGATTGCTTTGAACGTTGACTGGCATCTAAGATTGCCAGTAGACAAATTGTTAGTAAAAAAATCATTTGTTTTTTTTTTGTCTAGCCGCAAACAGAAAATCATAATTGATTGAAATAATCTTTCAATAAATTAGAGGTGATCGAATTAATCGCTTGACATTAAAAGAAAGAAAATTATTAACTGGTGACAAATTAAATAAAAAATTAACTTATGTTTTGATCTTAGATTTTGTGATTTATCGCTTTTTCTAAATTATTTAGTACCTACGTTGTATTGTATGCTTCTAGACGTTGTGCAAACGAATGCTTTATTTAATATTGTTAAAATAACATTCAAGAGGGATATAGGATTTACCAAAATTAATCACAAAGTATCTGAAAACTGCCAGCAGATAAAAATATAACGATAACATAACACTTTTCTGCATGTACTATGTAGTTACATATTAATTGTATAAATGCCTACCTAACCTAGATTTGATTGCAAATTACGGTTGAATTATCTTACAATTTTCAGTACATAAACACTGATGTATCGGAATAAAAATGAATTAAACTCTGAATAACTCCCGTTCTTATTTAAAGTTTTAAATGAATGTTCCCTTATTATTTCTAGCGCCTATGAAAATTGTTATAAAATTATTACTGAGAAAAATTGTGGTTACTAAAACTAGTCCAGGTGTTACATAGTTATATTGAATTGTCCTTGCAATTTTTTTTTTCTTAATTCTTTATTTTCATTCCCACTAATTAATACCTGGTGGTACACCACAACCTGCCTCAAAACTTATTACTATTTACTTATGGGGTAGGTACTGTCAAACCATTACATATAGGTAGGTACATATATATTTTTTTAATGCATTTGTAAAAAAAAATGTTAATTTCTATTCCATATACTTAATTATCAATATAATTGTGTCTACACTTATTAGTTTATTGCTTTTACTAAATAACCTAAATTACTGCACTATATATTGTAATAAATGCACTTTTACTATTTAACCTACATTGCTGCACTATATATTGTAATAAATGCACTTTTACTATTTAACTTACATTGTTGCACTATATATTGCAATAACTGCACTTTTATTAAATAACTTACATTGTTGCACTATATATTGTAATAACTGCACTATTTATTATTGTAAGGTACCTATTGCTTATCAAACACTTTAACATTACCTTTGATTATTCTAATGGTTAAAATTGGAACATTTATTTACGTTATGATTTAATTCTGATCGCAAAATTTCATAACAGTGTGATGTAAGGCAGCGATATGTAAAACATGTTTAGTTTATTTTACTTTTATTTGTAATTTAAATATCGTTTTTTTCTATATTTGTTAACAGGTATTAGATAATATCGTCTTTCTATTTCTTTTTTTTAAAATAACGAATGAATTTGATTGCTCACTTTTGAACAGGTTATCTTATGGACCTAGTTAGGTGAATACCACAACGGCATCAAAATTAAGCAAATAAATTATATTTTTATTAATATTTTTTTTGATTCAGAGAGATGTGTAAAAGATTCTCTAAATAAGTTATTAATTAACGATCAGACGTTTTATTAACCTTTTCACGACCTTGCAAATTTAAATGACAAGGTTATACTAGTATACCTAACAAATATTATTATGTATTTAAACATCCATGTATGTAATTTCTTGGGCACCATGCCTGTTTTATGTACTTAAATAAATAAAAAAAAAATAAAAATAAATATAAAAAATATATATATATATATAAATAAAATAATATTAACCTAGGTACACGTGGAATCTGCCTATGCCAATTCTATTAACATCTAGAGAATCTATTAACATCCGTGTAAATATAAGTTCAATTCAATAGTAATTGGCAATATTTGGGAAGTTCTGAACTTTTTGCAAAAAGAACCCCGTCATTAGCTTTCCGATTATATCTGGGCTCGTAGAAAACGCTCAAAATTTGGTGATAAATATTATTTTATAAATACTCTACATTTGGGGAAATACTGACAACTGCCTACAACTTACCTATTGTAACAAATTTACGCAAATAGTATTAATGACAGTGAATTACAATAAATTAGGGTAAAAAAATTAGTTTATCCGAATCTGTGAGGCAATATTAAAAGGTGTCGATTTCTAACAATAAGCAATCTTCGATCCGGCCGTCGGCAATCCTATGAAATAAGACTCGTTTGGACACCATCAATAGAAAAATACCATCGATTCTCGTTTGTTGTTTGTTGGCAACGTCAGCTTGATGACAATAAAAAAACAATCGTCAACAAAATCTTGTGCAATACCTAAACAGTTTAAAATATAGGCATTTAAGTTAGAGCACCGTCAACAAGAAAGTTGGAGTAAAATTCACCAACATCACCTGGCGGCAATGTCGTATCTATAAATGGATTGCACTAAAAATAAACATAGTCTAATATTCGAAGTACGTTATGGCTATATTTTTTGTTTAGTTCGGGGCTCGGATGTGTAGGTTGGCCCGCTCGTTTAATGGTTTAAAGCGGTGATATTAATAAATATTTCCGAAAACAAACAAAAAACAACAATTGCAATCCAAAACCCCCTAGACAAATTAACAAAAAAGATGTTTACAACCGGCGCCAAAACTATTAGTTAACTTTATTTTATTTTTATTTTATTTATACACAACAATACCAAGTGTCACAGTGAACACATACTTTTTTTGCTCCACAAAATTTAACAGTAAACATTAATCTAAGGACTCTATGTAGTGATTTTTATTACAAAAACTCAACTAAAATCTAAACTTAAACAGTGAAATAATAGTTGCAGCTGCCTAACTGGTAACTCTTTATTTATAACTTAATATCTCAAATCTCAACTGTCACCAGAGCGCATTAGACACACACAAACAAACGCCATACAGAAGGAAGTACTACTGACATACACATTCAGAGTATCGAAGTGTGCAAGTGAATAGCCCATCTAACTTGTCACAGACAACTCAAGTGCAGGGTTGTCACCGCTATATTATATAAAATAAAATTAAAAATTTTTATAAATTCCAACTTGCAAGATGAGTGCCACAGATGCTCTTTCTTATATCAATAAAGCGAAAGAAGAAATTAGTGCTCTATACAGTAACATAACGGATCCCGCTTTAAAACTAACTAAAGATCAGATGACCAAACTACTCAATAAACTATCCAACCTCTCTGGCACTATGTTGGATGTAGGTGTAAAAGTTGGTATTCTCGAGGGACAGGTCAAGTCGTACGAGCACATGGTCTCTTCAAAATTGATAGATTCAAACTCATCACAAGAATCCACAAACTCATCAACTGTATCAATGTGTGAAGCTGCCGATGAGCTTGAAGAGAGGAAAAAACGGTCAAAAAACATAATTATTTTTAACTTCCCTGAAAGCTCAGCCAGTTCCCATATAGAAAAAAATACTGATGATACAACGAGAATCTTAACCACACTAACAACTCTTAACTCATCCATCACCCGAGCCAACATAACAACTTTTCGTCTGGGAATCACAAAACCTGACAAACCTCGACCTCTTAAAGTCATCCTTGACAGTTCCATCCAAGCCATAGACATACTGAAGAAAAAGAACAACATAACCGAATACCCCGGTATTAAAATTTATTCAGACCAAACCCCAGCTCAAAGAAACTATCTCACCAAGCTACGTTTAACACTAGAACAAAGAACCAAAGATGGTGAGATTGGACAATAAAATACAAAAATAATAAACCTGTTATTGTAAATAGTAACCCAAAAAACTAAAACCTATCATGGCTTACTATCAGAATATCAGAGGCTGCCGCACAAAACTTAATGAGCTAAGATCATCGATTCCAATCCATCCCTTTCATATATATTTCCTGACTGAAACTTGGTTGGATCCGTCCTTTAACACAGAAGAACTAGGCTTCACTTCACACAACACCTACCGCTTAGATAGAAGTACCGCCACCAGCACCAAATCAAGAGGAGGAGGTGTATTAATATCAGTCACCAAATCTATAACTTCATCCAGGCTAAAATGCAAACACAAAAATATAGAACAAATTTTCCTACTACTCAAGACGAACCTAGGAAAAATCATTCTTGGATGTGTTTATATTCCTCCCGGATCAATTACACAAATTTACGTAAACCACATTGAAGATGTAGAGGCCCTCAAGCTCAAATATCCGGAAGCTAGAATGCTGCTAATCGGCGACTACAATACTCCCAATATAGACTGGATTACCCATAGCGATAACTCAACAACTCATTTTAATACATCTGCTAATGCTCGTGAAATTATAAATATGTCAAATTTCCTAGGTCTTAAACAAATTAATAATGTATACAACTCTAATCACCACTTACTAGATCTTGCATTTAGTAGCGATCCTTCAGTAAAATTATGTAAATCCATAGACCCCCTTCTTCCCGAAGATTCCCACCATCCTCCCTTAAACATCACCATTACTAACAACTTCCTAAACATTTACTCTAATAGTGTTCCTAAATATTCATACAATTTTGCAAGGGCAGATTATCCACTTATAACAAAATACTTAGAAAGTACAGACTGGTCCTTTTTAGACAAAAACACAAATGTTAACCAAAATCTTGAATCTTTTTACTCCATCATCAACACGGCTATTGAAAAATATGTTCCCTTAATTCAATTCAAACCATCAAAGTTCCCCAAATGGTTTAATAATGACTTAAAACACTTAATAATTAACAAAAAAATCTGGCACAAAAATTTCAAAGAGAGCAACTCTATCTCTGACTACAAAATATTTCATAAATATAGAACTGACTGTAAAAAGCTCTCCAAAAAATTATATCAAACATACATACTCAACACAGAAAAGTCTATTCCTTCAAATACCAAAAACTTTTTTACACATGTAAACTCACTAAGAAAAAACAAACCTAGCCTACCAACATACATGTATTTCGAAGGGAAATGTAGTAGTGATACTAATGACATCGTTAATTTGTTTGCCGACTTCTTCAAAAATGTTTACGATAATGATATCCCAAATGTTCAACTTCCACCCTTTCATCCAAAGGAATCGGTCCACATTCCCGCTTTACATATAAATGTTCCTGATGTTATACGCAAAATAAAAACACTCGACTTAAAGAAAAAAGCGGGTCCTGACAAAATTAGTCCTGCCTTTCTAATTAACTGTGCATCAATAATAGCCAATCCACTATGTCATATATTTAACCAATCATTAAATTCTGGCTGTTTCCCCGACCTATGGAAAAATTGCTATCTAACACCTGTATTTAAAAAAGGCGATATTCATGATGTCACTAACTACCGACCCATCTGCATGCTCTCAACTATCCCCAAACTGTTTGAAAAACTTATCCTCGATAAAATCTCCATACATATTAACAACATCATTGTAACTAATCAACATGGATTTATGCCAGGCAGATCCACACTAACAAATCTCTCCTTATATGAAAATTTTATAGCATGTTCACTCGAAAACAAAACCCAAGTCGACTCAATATATACAGACTTTGTAAAAGCGTTTGACAAAGTTAACCATAAAATTCTTCTCAATAAACTTAGTCAAATCGGAATTGAGGGTAAATTATTGGAATGGATAAAAAGCTACTTAACAAATAGAAATCTACAAGTAAAAAATAATTCTAACCTTTCACACAAATTCATAGCTACTAGCGGTGTACCCCAAGGGTCACATTTAGGCCCAATACTGTTTCTCCTTTTCATAAACGATATTGTTACTGTATTTGATAAAAATGTAGAAGTGCTACTTTTTGCCGATGACCTTAAACTATTTAAAATTATAAAAACAATAAATGACTGTATTCAAATTCAATTAAATTTAAATAAACTTCAAGATTGGTGCAAAACTAACAAACTTTATCTCAATATTAGTAAATGCCACATTATAAGATTTTTCAGAACAACACAACCCCTTAACTATCAATACAAAATTAATAATGTTTCTCTCGCCTCTGTAAGTGAAATTAACGATCTCGGCATTACTTTCGATTCAAAATTTAACTTTCTTTCTCATGTAGAAACAGTCACCAACAAAGGATTAAAAATGCTCGGCTTCATTCTCCGAAATGGCAGAGACTTTAAAAATATTTCAACACTAAAAATCTTATATTCCTCACTTGTTCGAAGTCAAATCGAATATAATTCTCCTATTTGGTGTCCTTACTTTAAAATCCACTCCGACTCTATTGAAAAAATTCAGCATAAATTCCTAAGATACATTAACTATAAACTCGGTCTACCTATAGAATCAATAAATTACAATCACTTGATGAAAGAATTAAACTTACTTAAACTCTCAGATAGAAGACTTATTTCCGATTTGACTTTTATTTTTAAAATTGTCAATGGTATTATAGACAGTCCTGATATATTAAGCCTAATTACCTTCCATATACCCACTAGAACCACTCGATCCAAAATTCTTTTTAATTTCAATAACAATATCAGGACTGAGTCATTTAGAAACTCGCTTATACCTAGATTGCATGCAGTTGGCAATGCTTTCTCAGAAGTAGTAGATGTGTTCAACTGCACGGAATATAGTTATAAGAAGGCTATAATAACAAACCTCTGTCGTAATTATCAATGTTATTAGGCATAATACCATTCTATTCATAAGTTATCACAGAACCTAAACTATGCACTTACATTAGATATCAGACAGAAGAGTGTTATCTAATAATTTTACATACTTAATCAAAACTATAATTTTTCCCAAAATTGTTATGAGATGTCTTACTGACAGCCCTGATTCAATAGAGCTAACTCTTAGTTCTCAGCAAATTCAACCAAATTCAATATTGAAGGTAACAATAACCTCAATACTAAACTACTGTACCTACGGATTGAAAATAAAAATGCTATTGTACCTATGTATACCTGATGTTATTCTTGTTTAACTTTCAACATAATTTCTCAGTAATTATTCTGTTTAACATAATACTGTTTCGCTCCTGTGAACCACTGTAAACATAAATCATGTATATTGTAAAAGCCTTTTACGGCGTCTAAATAAATAAAACAAAACAAAAAACAATAATAAATGTGACAAGTTTGGTGCTAGATACAGACGTAACGCTTCGTCTCGGTTAGGGCCGGACTTCTGCATAGGCACAAGCGGCCCCGACCTCGGGGTAGGGGTTCCCGCCCAGGGACCGATTTTATTTTATACTTTAACATTAATTCGATGGAAAATAATGTCATCTTTGGGGATGCTGTGAAAATGGTACACACTGAGGACAACTCTGAAAATAATATATGAAATTTTCCATAGGGCCCAACGTCGGTTAGGAGTCAAAATTATCAATTATATATTGAGGACGTAGGACCAAATAGGAAAAAATACTTCACTATTTTATGAAAGCCTAAAATATTGCTTGTGCAATGATGGACGACTTAGCTAGCAGTGGTATGAACTCGAGACGCCTGGGTAGAAATCCGAGGTATTTGCCCACTCGGCGTCTAGCCGGTTAAGCTGATATGTTTAAGGGCTTCCGTTATAAAACGGATTAAATACTTAAAGATTTTCATATAAATAATTTTGTTAGAATACTGACTCTCTTTAAAATTAAAATCAAACGCTTTATTGTTTTGCGCTTCAACCTACAAAAATTTTCGCCTGCAGCGCTTTTCCGTGTGTTTGAGAGTATAATAAGTCATATTCCACTCCCTTCACCCACACCGTATATACCATGAAAAAGTTTTCGCCTTAGGCGCGTTTCCATAACATTATTAATAATAATAATAATATATGACTAATTTATATAGCCCCGTTTTCGTGAAAAATCACATCACAAATATATTTATTAAATGACAAATAAATGATAGATAAACTGGTTTACAACTAGGATTCATAATAAGTAGTGACTTAAGACATCTAAGACTTATATCTAGTGACTACAACTAAGGACTATAACTACTATCTTATGTAATGACACATATATTTAGTGACTACAACTAAGACCTATAACTACTATCTTATGTAATGACACATATATTTACACATGTGGAAATTACAACTAACATACTTACATATAAAACAACATCAATACTGTTTTTAATTTTACTACCGCCAGAAGAACAAGTACTATAATATTAGGGTGTTGTAGGAATTATGACTTATGTTCCACTCCTTTCGCTCTCGTCGCTTACTCCGGTTGGGTTGCTGACAAAGTTTTACAGGTTATTGAAGAATTGGGACTAATGTGCTTTATTCTTATCGAAATCTTTTGTTTATATCTACACGTTTAAATAAAATGAATGTATACATTTAAGTTTTATCTGGCCTTTCCAAATGTGGAAGAATGTTTTCGTACTTAGATTGTGTGATTCAAAATGATAATAATATTTTTTTTTTTCTATTTTTTCTACCTTTAATTCTCAAAATAGCGATTAGCACTGAATTGCACGAACACCTTCAGTAAAATTATTTAAGAAAAAATGGATTTCAAAAGGGACCCCCAAACTTAGTGCGCCCCTTCACGGCTTAGGGCGGCCCTGTTCATAACCCCTAGCAAAGCCGTGTACACGTCAGCTTGTATGCAAATGATCCTAGTTAATTCCTACTATTTCCTTGAAACTTCCCTGTAAGCTCTATAAATCAATAATTGAGTTGCTCCCCCTCCCCACTAGCTTGGAATATCATCATCATCATCATCATCATCATATAGTATTATTACGCTAGCGTCTGGACGATCTAGACCCTCTGATTGGTCGAATTCAAATCGTATGTTTCGGGTAAATCCCGAATAGGGGGTTTTTATTTATTTATTTATTGACGCCCTATTGGGCTTTTAAGTACATAAAAAATTACAAATTTTAAATTACAACAGTATAAAACAAACAATAGAAAATCGAAATAAAATATAATGATTTCTCATACATTATTTACATTTAAAAAGTGGTGGACTAATTTGGCTTTAAATGTATTGAAATTTAAATTAAATATGTCAGCGACATCACTAAGTTCATTGCCCAACCTATGTATTCTTTCTAACACAGAATTCGTAGCGAAGTTATTGTTGTAGAATAAAATATTCCGTCTAGTATATTTTGGAGGTATATGTAAAGATAGCAAGTTTATAGTGTCAGGGCAGTCTAACCTTGAATGAACAATTTTATATAATAAAAGGAGATCAAATATTTTTCGCCTTTCAGATAATTTCGATAAGTTAAGTTTACTGCGTAAATTGACATAATTGATTTCAATAATAGGAATACCAATTTTGAAATTAATAAAACGTAAAAATTTATTTTGAATTTTTTCAATTTGTAAACAATGAGAGTTGAAATGAGGACACCAAATGGTTGCATTGTATTCAACCTGACTTCTAACCAGAGACGTGTATAATAATTTTATAGTTTTTATGTTATTAAAGTCTTTAGCAATTCTGAGAATAAATCCAAGCATTTGTAATCCCTTACTGGTAATGCTATTAATGTGATTCAAGAAGCGTAATTTGGAGTCAAAGATAACTCCAAGGTCATTGAATTCAAAAACTCTTTTTAGATTGGCATTGTTAATTGAGTAGTCGAATAATAAAGGGGTTTTAGATCTATGGAAACTGATCGTTTGGCATTTGTTGATATTAAGATGTAATTTGTTTAAGATGCACCATTCATAAAGTTTATTTAAGTTAATTTGTAGAGTTAAACAATCAGAAGAATTACCGATCGATTTAAACATCTTTAGATCGTCGGCGAATAGAAGAAAGTGAATATTATCGAAAATTAGTGAAATATCATTAATAAATAGTAGGAACAGAATTGGTCCTAGGTGGGAACCTTGGGGGACCCCACTTGAGGCAAAAAAAGTGTAAGAAGTTGTGGATGTAATTTTTACAGATAATTTTCTGTATGATAAGTAACTTCTAAGCCATTCAAGAAAGTTGCCGCCTATTCCCAAGTGTTCTAATTTTTCCATTAAAATGCGATGAGAAACAGTATCAAAGGCTTTGCTAAAGTCAGTATAAATTGTATCAACTTGAAAACCCTTGGACAGTGCATTAGAAATAAAATTTTCGTAAAGCAATAAGTTAGATGACGTAGATCTGTCTGGCATAAAACCATGTTGAAATGTTGATATAATTGGTTTAATTTGATGCATGATTTTACTTAATATAATCTTTTCTAAAAGTTTAGGTAGTGATGACATAATACATATGGGTCTATAATTTTCAATTTGGCATTTATCTCCTTTTTTAAAAATAGGTGTTATAAAGCTACTTTTCCAAATTTCAGGAAAACAACCTGTAGATAAGGATAAATTGAAAATTATAGTAATAGGAAGAGCTAGAACATGAATACAGTTTTTAAGTAATATTGAGGGAATCATATCTGGCCCCGAATTCGACCTGGTATCCAGCTGTTTGATAAAAGTCACAACATCATTTACTACCACATGGATGTTATGCAAGTTGAGTGAGCTTTCGATAAATTGGGGTTTATCAGATAATATGTTGTCATTGTCTTCAACATATACACTCTTGAAGAAATCTGCAAATAAGTTTACAATATCGTTTTTGTCATGACCCACTTTTTTCCCGTAAAACATTGTACCGGGAAAGTTAGAGTTATTTTTCCGAAAGGAGTTAGCGTAATTCCAAAATTTATTAATGTTTGTTAAAATAGAATTTTCAACATTGTTGGTGTATTTCTTGAAACATACTTTCGATTTCCTAGTACAATCTTTACGCAGAATGGAGAATGCGATATAATTATCTAGCGTTCTATTTATTTTATAACGTTTGTGGGCAATTTTTTTATCGTACGTTAGATTAATTAGTTCAGAATCGAACCATTTAGGGAATTTAGAAGTGTAATATTTTTGTAGGGGTACAAATCTATCGATTGCTTGATAAATTACATTGTAAAAGTATTCTAAGGCCTCATTTAAACTTGAGCTTTTACAAGTGAGATCATAAGCCCAATTATAAGTAGATAAAAATTCTATTATCTTTGGGTAATCTGCTTTTTCAAAATTACGCTTGACAAAATTACGTTTGCACGCAAAATTCCACCACTCTGCCCCTCTGGCGGTATAAGAATGAACCAAATGACTGGCGCGAATATTTAAATATGCAGTTACGCAAAATTACTTGACCATTAATTAACAAACATTTAATAAGAAGATTTCTTCTGGATGCTTATCACTTTGTGATGGAATTATTTATTTTATTAAAACATAAATAACTTTGTTTACATCACTTAATTACATACAACCTCTACATGTTTCATGAAGGAAGTTTACCTCATCGGGAGTAAGTATACATTTTCATTGTTTGTGAAAAATATCTCCCGAAATTGGCCAAGGATTAAACTAAACTTTTTGGGGACGATAAATATTGTTTCAATATTTAAAAATAAAAGTCTACTTTAATCTTTTGACCGAAACGAAGGTGGAATTACTATTATTTTAACTTCCTCAAATTAACACCACAATTGTACATCTCAGTTATTACCTCCATCTACATACCTAAATAGTATTTTTTACCTACGTGTTATAACAAGTGACACGTGAATGGTTTACAATTTTCTAATTTCCATAATTATTGCCGAAGAGAGTTGCAATTTTCAACCATCGGACGTGCTTGACAAAATTACTAGAGATGTATATTAGGTACCATCGAATAGTACTAGAAAGGGCCATTATTATAATTAATTATTATTGCGGCGGCTCGTGGTAATAAATTACTCCGCCTTGGGACAGAAAATAATACCAGTGTAAAGTAAAGTATGCATACAGTATGAACACGTATTACAGTAAATGAATACCGGAGAAAGTACTAACTACCAACCTACTCAGTAATAAAAGATACAAACATAAATCTAAAGCTACACTCTCTCTAAGAAACTCTTTTCTCGCACATTTCATTTTAATAAGAGTTCGATTACGGCCATCGCAGTCGACATTTAACAATTATTATTCGGCGGATATTAAAGTGTCGTTTAAATAAAAACGACATTTAACAATTATTGTCCGGGGGATATTAAAGTGTCGTTTAAATAAAAACGACATTTAACAATTATTGTTCGGCGGATATTAAAGTGTCGTTTAAATAAAAACGAAATTCTAATGACGCGTTTTTACGAAATAACTTACAATACCTACATAATAAATCACGTAACAAATAACTGTTATTCGTTATAATTGACACGCATATTGTAAGTAGTTCTCAGGATTATATCTTGTTATATAGAGTCAAACTTCGATTGTTGTTTATTTTTAAATTAGAATAATTCATATTTTATTGTGAAACTAGCTGTGCCCCACCACGCGTTGCTGTGGATCAGTCTATCTATGCAGATAGAAAAACATTAGCGCGTGTTGCTTTACGTCCAACAGATGGCGCTGTTTTTCAAAAAAGCATTTTTTTACCTGTCACAGGTGATATCTATATAATATAGGTATATAAAAACACATGCATATTCGAATGCAATGTTGTATCAAAATTTCAAAGCAATCGGTGAAAAATTTTTGGAGAGTTAAGATTTTGAACAAACGAATATTAACATTTTTATTTATATAGAAGATTATTTTTACTGTCGCACGGAGAAACCCTTCAAATTGTTGGTAATATTTATGGTAATTAATGGAAATAATATTATTTATATACGCTTTGCGCCCCGTACGTAACGCAATATGAATATGAATCAATAGTTTTGTTCGTATAAAAACTCAATTATTATGTATATGTCACCTGTGACAGGTAAAAAACGTTTTCTTTAAAACAGCGCAATTTATTTTACAAACTTTTTAAACAAATCCATCTGTTTTTTAATAAATAAATAAACAAATAATTTAGTGAAATTGCAAACAATTTTCAGGTATTATTGAATAGGGATCATCATGCTAGACAGATAAACGATTTGATGGCTATGCGGAAGATCATTATATTTAATTGTATTACTAACCTAGTTCTAGCGTTTTATTGCTTCGACGCTGTATAATGCGGTGAAAATTTAGATTGCTGTTTAATTATTTAATCCCATCGTAAGACACTCAGTGCTTACAGCCTTCCGCACATCACTGGCGGGATTTATCTCCGTAAGGAAGAGGAAAGTAAAAGCTCCTAACTAATTAGTTCTTAACGGCTGCATTTCAGCCAGTCATGACCCAAATTCAGTTAGTGGTTGTCAATTTTTTTTATTCAAAGAACTCAGAGTGCTTTCTGTCAATGAAAAAACTAAATTATGATATTCAGGCCATCATAAGTAGGTATCTCGTACCATGTATATATTATTATAGTCTTGGAAATTATTTTAATTGCTGCCATGGCAACCGCTGAAAGGAAGTCACGAAGTTAACTTGCATGGATTAAATGAGTATAATTTAATAATTTCCACTTACATAGCCGCAACTCAAAATTTCATTAGCATTGGGATGTTTTTGCAGTAGCTTCCGGAGAGAATGTTAATTTTGTTCTGCATATTTAAATGTGCACACAAAAAATACCGGCGACAAGCTATCGACGTTAAATCATGTAATTACTGTTAGGATTTTTTTTACATCCTGCTTAGGAAAGTTAATTACCGGTAATTCTGCACGTGGTGGTAATCAAATAATATATCCTATAGAAAAAAGAGCAAAGAATAGGGGTGGGAAATCTGTCTAGTTTGATGCGATCACTCAGCATCGGAATATAGCATTGCATCGGCACAATCGCAAGGACAAAGGAACGCCCGAGGAACGCGCGTCGGGACGCCTGCCAAGCGGCGCCCATACCTGATTTATCTTTAACTGCATCCAAATGAATTCAAATTAATTAAAATCGCTTTTACATAATAAAATAAAACACATCGTTACCGTGACTACGTACGGTTAATTGTATACTAGCGCAGACCCGTGTAAAATTACGAGATATTATATTTGTTGGATTTGTGAAGCTGAAAGTTAAGAACCAGGATTGCAGGACTGAGGGAAAGGATAAACCATTTCAGAAACATTCTTATCATAGAATCCCGTTTGACTTCAGGATCGAGCATTGAAGACCATTGGAGAAAGATAGTTGCTCCCACAATCTTAGATCCGATGGATTCCCGTGCTTCTCTGCTTTAATTTAATTTCATATTCAATTTAATTTTTAATTTTTTAATCTCTTTTTATTTATTTTACTATATTTAAATACTATCTGTACTTATATCCTCTATGGGATGTGTGGGATTGCACTAACCTCCCCACATCCTGGAATAAATAATTTATTATTTATTTTATTAGAACAATATTTTACTCAAAATATGATTAAAAATTTACCTTTCGAACGAACACCGTTAGTAAACTAGATTCATTATTAAAATAAAATAATGTTGGTAGGTAGATACATGTCTACTTTGTCGCTTGTCTGAATCGTTCCCACAAATCAATTCCAATTAAGAAAATCAAAGCAAATCCCAGTTCTAGAGCCCGTTAAACCTAAGTTACACACAGACACGGAGACAACACCGAAATTATTATTTTTTTAATATTAAAACGTGTAAGGGTATGTAGGCGGCGCGGTGTGCGAGAATTTTGTTTATTTTTTGGTCATCTTTTTAAAATTTATTTTCTTTAACCACGCAAGCAAAGATAAAAGAATATAAGTATAATCTTTTCACCCCAGAGTTCCAACTACCCAGAGGTAGGTGGTAGGTACTATGGTATGTTCATTTTGAAGATGTTACAAAGTTGAAGTCAGAGGAGGAGGCTTGGGAACCTGCCACTAAACATAGATGAACCATTTTTAATAAACGTCTGATTGTGAATTAGATCATACATACCCGGCAGAAATCATTTCCGTCGTGGTACGTATCATATATGGGGAGGTTGTGTGTGCTTTCAAAAGATATCTTCCATTCTGTTTGAAAATGGGTCACTGTTATTTAAAATACAATCTTCACCATTAAGCAATCGAAATTAAGAGACTTTTTCTGTGAAGAAGTTTTGCTCAATTTGCCATAACTCGCCTATTTGCAGTGAAATTAAAGCATAATAAATTAAACGATTTTCTTATTGAATGCGTCATTGCTCCTAGCACCAGCACCGGTCAGCAAGCAACCAAATACGACTCGTGCACTGCTAATCTAAATACATATTTCACAAGGCCTGTTGTAACGCTAACACTGTGCAAAATACCTTCGTACCTGTGTATTAATAATGCATTGATCGTTACAACATTAACCAATGGAGCGATCACTGTTTCGTGTAATGCCGGCTTACAACAAGGTTCTTCAAAACCTGTTGCTAATTCATTTCCCAAACGTCATGTACCCACAAAGTCTCTCATAAGGGAATCAAAACAGGTGTCAAATTAATACACTTTTTTGAAAGCCAATTTCTTCAATTGTTAGTAATGATAATCACCTTGAAATATAGAATATAGAAAGTGCATTATAATTACAATACACACCCTTTGAGCAAATTACGAATAGAACTTTAAATATCATTTAACGTAATCATATTATAAGCAATAATTAGTCGCACGAAATATGAATACAAATTGAAAATATCTCCTGAGCAAAAATAAATGCCGCCAACGGGAATTAAACCCATGCCTTCTGATGTCCGGTCAGGTGCTCTGTAACCACTGAGCTATGTCAGCTTATTTCCAACCCGCCAAACGATTCAATATGTACTAGTACCTCAATCAACAATTACTGCTTATTATATCTTTTCCACCTGTAAACAACCAACTTTATTTTTGTAGGAAAGGCTTTGTTAGTGTTAAATTTCTCACTAGATGGCGTCATGATGCATAAAACCTTGTCTATATAAACATTAGTTTATCATTAAAAAATAATAATCATATTATTCAATTAACGACAGGTGATTTGTTGGCACAGAATTATATACATATTTTTTATGTTTAATCGCCTCAAGGGCTTTTAGGTCCTACTTTAACCCGCCTCACAACGCTGCCCAACCGGGTCCCAATAGTTCCCCTATCTTTAAACTGTAGAGATAAGGGTGATCTTGTGAGGTATCACATAAAATGGATACCTACAATATTAAAAAAAATATATTTTGACTTTAAGTATACCTACATACTGAAGTCCACATCTTACAATTACTTTGCTCTAAATATACAAGTGCAGTTTTTTTTAATAATTACCGGCTGCAGTCTGCAGGGTGAAGATAGTGTTTAATTTGTTAATTAAAATGTTTTGTAATCGTAATTTTGTCGAATTTATAATAATTGAAACTTTCTTCTGCATCGTTTACTTTATGAAAAAGGTATATTGATCATTAAATCGGTTATCGAAGGTATTTCTTGGATATTAATAACTTGGCTACAGTATTTGTACATCTAATCTGCATTACTCAAAATAAATTCTCTCCGTCGTGAAACTAATTTTAGAGAGTTTCCTCAAAGTTACGACAAGATGCCTCGTGCCTAAATCTTGTATACTATCTTCTGCTAGATGTAAAGCACCTAAAATCGACAAAATTAAAATTAAAATAATCAGAATAAATTTACTTATGAGGGAGAACGGAAGCTTTGTCTTTAATGGTGTGCGGTAGGAAATACTTTTAGCCTATACGGGCATTAGAGGGAGGGCTATGTTCAAAGCTAGGCGTTAAGTAGAATGATAATGAAACATGATTATGAAGATGATCAATACGGTACTTTGTCACATTACATTCGAAAGACGAAACAACTGTTTATTTCATGTTTAAATTTTTCAGCAAAATTTAAGTGAGATTAAAAGTTATAATTTATAAAATGTTTTTTTTTTAATATGAAATATGAATTAGGGGTGTTGTGAGGCTGAAGGTCGTGAGGAGGGGAAGGAGATCGAGAAGAGAAAGGTTGGGACATACCTGGCTATTCAGATCTGGTTACTAAACACGGCCAAATCCATTTCAAGCAACGTTTCTATTCTGAATGGTGGTTAAGACCATAGCGTTACTGAGAGTATCTTCCACTCGGGAACATGCCGCAAATATACTATATATTATTTTAAATGGGTAAATTGTGAAAAAACATTGTGAGGCGGGTTAAGTAAGGAACTGTAGGAAGGGATTTATTAAAGCGGGTTACGAAGAGAACAGATGCCGGTAGCTCGTTCCACATACTAGCCCACTTATAAAAAAAACGGGTCGAAGAAACGACCCGTTCTCATGAAGACAGCATCAATTGTGAACAGGTTTTCCGTCGGAGGTGTGTACGGTGTATAATATTCGCTTATCTCCTTAATTTAAATGGTTTCTCAAATAGTACGTTTGAAGGTGACAACTCCAGCAAATGTTTAGTAAATATAATACAGGGCGCACTGCGCAGCGTCACGCAGAATTATTACCATAATATTATTTACACCGAAGCGCATATTATACCCCCACGTAAATACGATCATACCATATTGTCCCGCTCTTTACTGTTCTTACTTGCAACTTGACATTAATATTCATATATCCTTATAGACATCGATTGCATAAGCATTTTTTCAAATGAAACCGAAATAATTCATAAAAATCAACATGTGTTTGGGATTCCACACGTCTTAAGGGTTGGGATTTTCATGGGAGGACGAAATACGTAGAACATTCTAGTTCCACCTTTTCAGAAACGATTATTTCAGGACAAGTTTCAGGAATACTTACATGAAAATTCGCATTGCTGAAACACTGTGTTAAAATCCAACAGGGTAGTTCAATGGCACCAAACATTCGGTAATGTTCACTTATATTTCACGTATTTTTTTGAACTTTACGAAATGAATGCATTCTTTTAAATCACGCTATTTTCCGTTTTGTAACCACAATGCGAAAATTTTTACATTTTCCCGCTCTACAATCTGAATATTCACAAATCCGACACTGTCAACTTATTCAACACAACTACTAAACAATTTTAAAGTTATTCGTTAAAATAAATGTAATTATTTTATTCGATAACGAAATAAATAGTTTTATTTGATTCGGTGACCGTATTTACATTCTGTATAGAAAATAAGAGTGAATTCAACCGTCCGCGCGCGAATGTCTTGAATAACTTAGGCTGTTAACTGTGAAGTATTGCCAGTACGCTTGGTCGCGTAGGCGCAAGCTTCGGAAAATAAAAAAACAGTGGTAAAACTCAGTGAGTGTGTTGAAGCGTAGCGGACTGGCGATTGAGCATATGGCCCGTTCTGACTACGGAGAGAAGCTCGCCAGCAGATCTCTCTGCCGGTAGAGTCAGCTGTCAAAAAGAGACTGTCCGATTTTCCCCTAGAGCCGGGGCTTGACACAGGCGGCTGACTGCTTGCTCCGGTTAGCATTCGACCACCTCCCGGTGCGGGTTACTGCGAGCGTGGCCGCCCAGCAGATTAGACCGGTGGACACTTCTCATAAAGCGCACTGCATCAACAAGTGACCACCCTGACAAATACCAGTGTTTTCAACAAACAATCCCATTCTACCAGGTGCCTTTATTTAAAACAAGTTTAAAAAAACCTTTTGATTGATACCAAATTTTGACATTTAATTTTACAAATATCATGGTTAACTTTTGACAGTGATTTATCTGTATGCTGGTTGTTGGTGCGAAGTTCACATTTAAATAATGAATTTAGAACTGCATGTATTGTCACTGCTAACCAATATAAACACATTGTCCTATGCAGGGTGTCCGGGGGTAAAGTATGCTATCTTCGGGGGGGGGGGTGATTCTACACAAGTAAAAAAAGAGAAACATCTTTTTTCGAAATTCCATCTTTTTAAGGTGAAAAGAGTTAGGTAAAAAAGTTGAACTGTTTGTATTTGAAAATAAACATTGGAATTTATAAAAAAGTTATTTATCTTTTGTACTTCTACCATCGTGTAGAATCATTCGTGTAGACACTCTGTATACAAGTGCTAGAGATCCGATAAATTATAACAACTCATAATTTTAGAAGTAGAAAAGATAAATAACTTTTTTAGAATTTCATTTTTTACCTCTACCATCATGACCTCCCGAAGTTAGTGCATTTTACCCCCGAACACCCTGTATTTTATTGCACTTTTGGTGAATGTGTTGCATTAGTTTTGATTTCATGCTTTTTTGTAGATTTTTTTTAAAATTCTTTTATGGTTAAAACATATATTGAGTTGAGATAATTAGGTAGATAAATGAACTTCTCAAACGGATGCATGTGGCTTGACCAACGCTAGACGTAGTGTTAAACTGTGAGAATTTGTAAATAATTGTAGACGGCCATGAAGACCTAATTCTATTTATATCATATCTCGTTTCTAAGTTGTCCTTAAGTGTATCAAAGGTCAGTGATTTTAAATCATAGATTTTAGATCACCCACGCCACATAAACGTATCCCTTTTTCGTAGATTTTGTTGTATGCGTAGTTTATTACATAACTGAATAATAATAACTCATAACATAATACACCTCCAATGAGTTAGAACAAACATATTCCGCGGAAATTCCTACATAATATATCATTTCAATCATCTTCTACGAAATACCTCCACAGAGCAAGATTTAGTTGGTATATTAGAAAAGCCTTGAGAATATGAAAATTCCTGAAATTCAGGTGTCGAAGTGTCAATTGCGAAATACATAATAGTAAAGTACTCCCAACATTCCAACAGGTAGTTGCAATATCTTTGTCTTTGTTTGCATAAAGCTAAAAACATGACTGAAACATTCAACCGCAGAACGGATCGCAATGCAAACATGAAATTATACACGGAAAACTCTCAAATAATTAGCAAGCATCCGAAAACGATATCCGTAGCAAAACGCTGGCGGTCTTGTCTAGACCGAAACTATTCACATCCAACCATGAACATTTAACATCGATAAAAATATCAGTTTGAAGTTGGATAATGCCATTCTGTCTTGTAACACCTTCAAATAAATTTAACTTACTATGTAACCATCGATCGCGCCGTTTCTCGGAATCGATAGGCAGGGAGGACAGACAGCCAAACAACATTCATATATCGTTTCATAAATGTTTTCATATGTTATTCTGACTCTTGGCATGGCCCGACTAAAGTATCTGGCTCGCTTGAGCATGTCCCATCTTCCTCGGGCGTCCCTGACTTCTTCTATCATTCACATTTGAGTAATATAACTCTCGTTAAACTCCAGCGTCCCTTTCTTAATCTTTATGATTTTTTTTCTAAGTATTTTTTATTTAGTTATTAAAATTATATCTATGAATAAATATCTATTACCTATGTACTAATATTTGGACTTCACAACATTTAGACATAACCCACGAAAAACTGCAAGACTTTTGGCTTCCTTAACATTTAAAGGGAGTTCTTTGAACATTTTGAAACCCAAATAAATATTGTTGTGTGTTGCCGATAAATTTGTCTTAAGAGACCTAAAATCGTTGCAGCTTCTCTTGGGATAGCCATGGACTGTACTATTAATACTAACACTTTTTAACATATAATCTGGTAACATTTTATTTTTTAACTTGTAAATAAATGCTAGGGTATTATAGACCAAACTTTGCCACACACTTAGGATATTGAGTTGGCATTGTATTTATCCTAGTATATCTGCTACAGCACAATATAGACCTCATTCCTCTGCTCTGAATTATTTCCATTCTTTTAACTTGCGTTTTATTGCTCAAAAAATGACACTTCTGCAGTAGATCATGTGGGATGCTACAGTGGTGTTGTGGACCAATTTACTTGTTTTAGGGTCTAAGTTTCCCCTTATCCTACTTAAGAAGTTAATTTTTTTTAGTTAACTATTCGAAGTAAGTGTTAAGTTTTAATTTGGTATCGATTATAGGTCCCAGGTATTTAATTTCTATAATTTAATAGTTAGTAACTTTTAATGTTTAAGGAATTAGATGTAAGGCGATGCACTACGTCGTGTGATATTTTAAATTGAGCTGCTATCAATAAGACCCCTTACGTAGATGGCGATAAGGTTTAAATTCTCGCTTAACACCATCCGCCTGTTTTGATTTATGCAAAAAAAAAACATAGCCAAAAAGTGTCTTTTATTTTATTTTGTGGATGTTCAGGCATGAATATTTAAATTTTTTCCGATCATTTCATAAATAACTTAATTTTCCACATTATACAATAAAACCATAACCGAAAATGGGTTCGTAAGTAGGAGCTTCTGAACTTTAAAGCAGTTTTCATAGGCCTTTACATTATTTTTTCTGGGCTTATAAAAAGACTTATCTAAAAAATACTCGATTATTTCAAAGGCCAAGATGTATTCTACTCACAGTATTTAGTTAAAGCATCTGAAACATTTCCAGGCGACCTAATTTTCAAACCAAAAACACATGATTTTGCATTACTACGTAGTGCATCGCCTTATACAAAGAATTTTCAAATTTAAAAAAATCACATTCACACAAGACACAAGATATAAAGAAAATATTGGACTAAAAAGAATGAATAAATCAAAAACACAGAATAAATTGTTTACTGTATAAACGCATGCAAACGTATAGCTTAGTTCCCAGTGAAATAAAAAATACTTATAAACGTCGTTTTCATTTCGCTGTTTATCCCATATATTTAGGTTATATAATACAAAATGGCAATTTATTTATTGTTTTGGTGTTTAATTTGTAGAACTCCATTTAATTTTTTTAAATAAATTTAAGATAAATCAAATTTAATTTTTTTAAATAAATTTAAGATAAATCAAATTTAATAATGTTATAATAATTATTAAGTTCTGCAAGTATTTCTGTTATTTTTACAGTTTTTAATGTGACAGCTGTTTCGGCTTTTGAGGCCATTATCAAACTGTGGATATATCCACACGGCGACGACTTATTTATATGATTTTATTTATCCCCACCCATTTAAATTTCTATAATGTTCAAAAATGATTCATTAGGAATTGGAATAACCAAAATATTTGGAAATGCAGCAGTGTTTATACACCTGTTAGAATTAATGACCTAAGGGTTTTCTTAATTGTTGGTACGTGGGTGATTATGTTAAGGAATTATATTTTTTGGGTTTTTTGAAAATATTAAGCAGGGGAGAATTGATCATTTTTGTTTGATTATTAATTAGGGTTATGTTTGGATCATTAGTTCTTTTATTTATCTCTAATTGTTCTAGTAAATTTAGTCTAAAACCCTTTCTTTCTATGTGTAAATAGAAAGAAAGAGTAAATAGAAAGAAAGTGTAAACACGTCGCCGTGTGGATATATCCACAGTTTGATAATGGCCTCAAAAGCCGAAACAGCTGTCACATTAAAAACTGTAAAAATAACAGAAATACTTGCAGAACTTAATAATTATTATAACATTATTAAATTTGATTTATCTTAAATTTATTTTTAAAAAAAAAAGGCAAAATATGCCAAAAAATCACTCCAGTGGGTGTGACAAAGGTTGCCATTCGGCGATACATAAATTATGATAATAGATAAATATGATATCAATTTTGTAACTTATAAATTTTCAAGGTCGACTTCGGTTTGATACCGACCAATGATACCCAGATATTCGTTTGTATGACTTAGATTCGAACGAACTTTTCGGATTCATATATAGAATTATCCTGAAAAAAAATCGTTTTCGTGGGCTCTTTGTTGGTTTGGTTATATGAACTTCGCCGTCAATCTTGTTAACATTTAGTTTACGAACATAACTAAACCACTCATGTTATGAATGTCATAATCTCGAAATAAAACTACGGATTTGTATGAATTCAAATAACACCGCCCGCCACAGACACTCTTTAAAATAAATAGATTAAACTTTTTCCCAAGTAGCACATGGGCATTTAAAAAAGGTTAAAATTACCGATTTACTAAAACTTGAAATTGCCTAGAGTTTTTTTTTACTAGTTTGACGTAAGTACATACTGATGTACTGTATTACTGTATAATATAATAAACTAGGTACCGACAACAAACTAAGCAGTTTTTTTTTTTAATTCCACTTCCCATTAAAATAATTATTATTTGTGGTTAAATTTAACAAAATAAGTCATAAAAATACATATCTTTCAGTTATCGGAAAATGCTCAATTCAAATATGTTATGATTTTGTACCGATAGATGTCAGTGAAGAAAGCCGGAGGTAGTTCTTGATGAAAAATTGAGAAATTATTTTAACGTAAATGAATGTTTTAAAAAATAAACATAAACCCGAATAAAAAATAAGTACTTCTTAAATTTGATTTCATTAATTTTATTAACTACTGATTTGTAGAGAAAAATTTAGAAAATTGAAGGCTTTTAACTTTTTGACTATCTCTGGTTCCATTTTGTGAGTAGAGATGGCCTTACTACCGCTCGCAGCTCGCAAACGGAAAATTCGAGCTGGTAAATATATTGTCCAGGTTTTGCACGTTCAAGCATACTTACCTGGCGTAGGGGACACCGTGATCACTAAGGCGGTACCCCCAGGGCGAGGCTGTTCCATTGCACTCCGGTTCGGCTGACCCTTGCGATTATCCCTAATGCGGATAACTCGGGCGCGTAATTTTTGGTAGTCGGGACTGCGTACGCGCCGTCCCGTCCTATAATATTTAATAATTTGATTTGATGGGAAGAGGGAGAGTTGGGCGAAATTTAGCTGGTGAAGTAGAGATAAGAGATGGGTCCTATGAGAATTTTTCATTACTTGATTTTAGACTCTTGATATTTTTAGACTAGAAGTATTTTGTCACTCGTATTTCTACCAGATATTTCTTTGTACATACCTGGTAAAAATACCGGTGACAAAATACTGAAAAATATTTAATACCGACTAGAGGTGGGTCGTACTAGCTTTTCTAGATACTCGGAACAATTGGTACAAGTATGAATAAATACCTAGTCCAAATACCTGTTCCCTTAGTATTTCACTTGCTCATTACATGGGGGGGGGGGTTGTTAGAGAATTTCTAAAAAAGTAATTCCCCCAAAAAATATGTGATTCCCACAACGATTTTTCAAATCCATCATGGGAGGGGAGGGCTGCTAGAGGATTTCAATGAAGCAAAATAAAAAAAAATAAATTTAAAACTTTTATTTATTTCTCTCCGAACGAACCGGTTTCGGAGATTCTCATCTTACCTAACCTGATTAATTTGATAAATGAGTCTTAGCACGGAAAACTTGCTACCTAAATAAGAGGCCCCAAGAAGTTAAATTATTAAATGGCTGTCATCCCATACAACGAAAGCGAATTTTCATTTTATTTAAGAAAATTAGAATGTTAAAATTTAAATTTCCCAGATGCAGATTGCCTTTTATAGTAATTAAGGTGAAACAAAAGGACGACACAGTGCTACTAATAAAAGCTAATAAACATAGACGGAAATAAACGACATGGCCAACACAGATACATCAATGAACTAAAAGAAGTGGTTTGACATAAATTTACTACTTAACACTATGTTTAGAAAAAAATTATAGTATACAATTCTGCATAAAAAACAAGGAACACTAAAGAAAAATAAATTATAATCTACTCTAAGCAAATACACAACAACATATCTGCAATATCTTGTGTTTAGTGATAGAAAGCCAAACAGAAATAAAATACCTATACATTACAGTAGACAAATTAATGGATAAAATCGTCCACACACATTAACGTACTCAAAGACAGAGTGAGGAAACTAAGATACATCATAGATTCAAAAAAATAATTCCACTTAAATCATATAGGTACATATTCATCAGAACTTCTGTTTAAACAATTTAAAGTCAGAAAACTAAATGCATTATTTTTATATCACGTAATTTTACAAATTTACAAAGAAAATAGTCTAAATAAAACTGCACCTTTTAAAATAATAGAAAACCCAGATAAACATCAACTCTCACAACTCGAAAAAGTAATTAAAAAAACAGTGCAATTCAACTATAAATATCTTGGAGTGAATTTTTTTAATACATTATCAGAAAGTATTAGAAATAACAATAAACATTTTAAATACCACCTTAAAAATACACTGAAAATATAAACAGAATACTTATAGTAAAAATAACGAACATAATATTACACCCTCACATACACAAGCCAAGCTTTATTATGGTGGTGCATCTCAACAACAAAGATTTTAAATGCCAACAAAGAACACATTGAAAATATTTTTTTATAAAGCCCTCATATTTTATTTCTAGATGGCGCCACTTTCGTTCACAGTTCGCACAAGATAGCTTCCAATTTTCGAAAGCGAGAAATAATACATTAGCCGTGCACTAGGTAGGAAGCGCCCGGCCGGACCTCGTCTCCGGCGATGCTTTTGTACTCTTGCTAAAACCTTTTTTAACTGGTGGACGCATACTGTCGGAATTTATTGACAATACCAGTCGAGATCGCGCTGATCGCGATCTACTAAATTCAGTATCATATCCTTTCTCGCTTACTCACCTACATAAGAAGAGTGTTTCCCTAATATTTAAAGATTAGGGAAACACTCTTCTTATGTAAGCGATTAACGAGATGCCTATACATATGCCCCGCCCTCGGTATGAATACGCGAGACGCGAGACGCGCAAGACTAGCAAGACGCGTAAGACGTCCAATACTCGCAAGACGTGCAATACTCGCAAGACTCGCAAGACGTCCAATACTCGCAAGACGTGCAATACTCGCAAGACGTACAATACTCGCAAGACTCGCAAGACGTGCAATACTCGCAAGACGCGCAAGACTCGCAAGACGCGCAATACTTAAGAAAAAATACTAAGTACGAAAGTCTCTTTGAAATATCTGTTCCAAACATCTGTTCTAGTAAATACGCTTCACCTCTAATACCGACTGAGGATTGATTCAGAATTTCTAAACTTTCCCACTTAAAAATTTTTCAGATGTGTACTTCCCCACAAAATATTTCAAATCCATGGGAAGGGGTTGTTACAGAACTTCTGTGAAAAGAATTTCCCCTCAAACGAAAATTCATATGTGATAGGATAACCCATGAAAAGAAAGTACCCATCAGAAATACCAATCAAAAATACCCATCAAAAATACCTGTCGTTACTTTTTTCATTACTAGGTACAGTGACTGCGGATAAGAAAAATACCTGTAAAGATTACCTATTCAAAATACCTGCTAAAAATACCTGGTAAAGTACCTATACCTATTAAAAATATTTAGTCCCAGTATAAAATACTTGTGAGTATTTTGGAACCAAGTATATTGGAGATTTGTCACAAGTACAAAGTATCGCATGAAAATACCCGGTACTTTTATTGGGTACGATAAATACGCCTCTCCTCTAATTCAGATTAAACTTCTCCGTTTTGGATAGTGGCAACTGGTTAGAGAAATTTCATTGGAGCCAGTTCGTCGTAAATATTACATATGTTTTTAACAACATTTATCAGAGAAACTTCTTATATTGATTGGGTGCGTGGATGCCGGATGGCCAGAATCCAGAACAAAAGTAACCCACCCCTCAAGCTTATTAGTTCTGTTTTGGGAACAAATGGCTATTCCGTTGAGTCAAATTTTCGCTTATTTTAACTACTCATATTATGGACTCATCGATCTCGTTGTCTTGCTTACAGTCATAGTTAGAAATAAGAATCAAACGGTGTTAAAAAGAGAAAACACCAAGCTTTATATTCAAACTCAAAATAGCTGACGCGGATAGCGACTTTGTTTTATACTATTTAGAGATATTAGAAGATAACTACAGAATAATTCTTTGGGGATCTGGGAGTCAGGTAGCCGTGATGAGAGTGGACGTAGGACAGATGTAGTATTCTCCGGATGCAGGCGGTGATGGCAGGTCAAGCGCAGTCGCATCTCATCGGACGGTTCCGATGACAGCAAAGAAACCGGGACAAGAATATCGACGGTTCCGATGACAGCAAAGAAACCGGGACAAGAATATCGACGGTTCCGATGACAGCAAAGAAACCGGGACAAGAATATCGACGGTTCCGATGACATCAAAGAAACCGGGACAAGAATATCGACGGTTCCGATGACAGCTACGAAACCGGGACAATAATATCGACCATCTCTTAAAATGTATTTTCTAATGTTCGGAAAGTTGGTTATTTTACTTTCAAATACGAATCGTATATCGCGCGCAAAAGTTATTAAAAACAAAAAATATATTATTTTAAATACAATATGGATATGAAATATGATTAGATAGGATTATTATTCAGTATTCTGTTTACTTCTTAGTGTTATGTTAGTACCTACGAACTCTTGGGAGTTCTGTTATTATTCTGATAAACGTTACCTACGGTTAATATTATAATTTAATTGCTTTGAATCTATTAACTCGTTTGAAATTGCTCTCCATACAAAGATCAAATAATCAAACTTTCACTAATTCAGCGTGAAACAGTCGATTATTATTAACGTCTTCGAATAAATAATAATAATTAATAACGGTAATAAAACGGATTTTGTGGATCTAGATATTTTGCTTTTAAAGTATTAAGTTTCTAAAATCTGTCGAGAATTTCCAAAGCGAGCACGTGATCAAAATTCGTGAATGTTATTTCTGCATATTTATTAAATCGTTGGGTAATGCTGTCGTAATATTTGAAATTAACAACAAGTATTATTGCAGTCTGTTGTTAAACCGGAATTAGAATAATATACTAAAGATTGTGGGTATTGTTAGCAGCTAAGGATTAAGCGACCGCAAAGTATGAAGTAGGTATAATGTACTGCTGCGTATGGACTTGAGAATAAACGCGCAAGTCGAGCCACGAATTACGGGAAAGGAACCAAGCAACCGCTAGCGGCGTTTCGCGCCATTTGCGGTTGATACGCTCAGCAGTTCGGCTCGCGTGTTTATACGCACCCAAAGGTGTTGCGTAGTGAAAAAAAAAATGCACAGCCTGGCAACAACTCACGGCCTTAAATCATAATTTGTATTATCATCATGTTCGTGCGTTCCTTTTCTATATTAACTCCACACCGAAGACCCTGAGGGAAGTTATTTCCCCCATGCCTATATGTCATCATTGGGGATACTGCACGGAGAGTCTTTTTTAGGAAATGAATGAGTGAACCATCTAAACTTGATCAAGATTTTCAGGGTGTTCAAGTGCAAAATACGTGGGAAACCTACTGTTATAAAACGTGAAAAAACTATCTACTCTTTGAAACACGAAAATAGCCATAGATTTTAAGCGATTTGTGGTACTTTTTCTCACGAAAACAACGCTACAACATCATCCAATAATTATTGTTTTTGTTACTATTTTTTACCTCCGAAAGGTTGAGAAATCATCTGTAACACCTGTCTTTTTTATGGTGAAATTGGTAGTTACATTCATTTGAATGCAATATTATGGATGCGGTCGTGGCAAGGTTCTGCTTTTAGGGGTGGTTCGAGGTTCGAGGACAAAAAGCGGGGAGAGGCTCGGTGATCGATTATCGATGTATGAACAATGCAATAACATCGATTTTTAGTTAGTGTAAATCTGTAGTAGACTTTGATTTTTTCGGGAGGTATCGGGTTTTAGGTTTCCATACTAGAGGGACCACACGGAGAAAACTTATTGGTTATGCTTTTAATATCAATCTCTTTAAAATATTTGTTATCTGGTTAAAAACTGAATTGCAGGCCCTTAACGATGAATTGATATGTTTCCTGATAAAATTTTAGTAAAATACCAATTAATTGTCGCAACGTCGGAACACGTGTTCAAAAAAATTCTAAAATTTTCGCATTTCGTCATTATGTATTATTAAGACAAACGTAGGTGCATGAACACGTTTTCCGATGTTATCACGAATTTTGGAAAAGGTTATCAGGAAGAGGCCTGCAATACTCATTTTTCTCCCTTACTGAGAAAACCGGAGAGGCATGCTATTAGGTACTAGATACTTGAACAAACACAGCGTGTAGTTTTGCCTTGTCGGCAGTCGGCAAACGCCGATTCAAAGCTTCTTGTTCCGCTTGCTGTAATTCTGCTTCTTATAAAATGACCAAAAATGCCATGCTGGTTTCAGAAACTCAACTAACTATAAATAAAAAAAGTTTTATAACTTCCATAACTAACCATTTTCAGAATAATATCAAGAAAATTTGCCTACTTTGAGAAAATTTATTTTTTCCGCTTCGGCAACACTGTGCACCGCGTTGTACGAGTATCTCCAATCTCTATGTTGTATTGACCCAAGGTGGATTGACTTTTACCTGGGGCAACCTGTGGCTACCGCTACATATGTCATATTGAATTATGTAGAACGGCCTTTAAAAATCACAGACTAAAATACTTTAAACTTTTGTGTGCGTTATCTAAAATAAGCCATCACGTGTTCAAGGTTGTTTAGCTAATCAAACCTCCTATCAGACAAAAATTACAATATAAAGCAGTCTATAAACAAATAATATAAATAGTTAGTTCACTTGGATATTCTATCGTGGTCAAACCAATGCATTTTGTTAATAAAGTGGGTAATTCGAATAACACACAGGAAAATAATTATATTTACGAATATGTATAGGGTTTTCCAATAAGAGGTGTTATTTTGATATTCAATCGTAAAAGATCAATGGTTTCGTTGCTTGTGTGGCACGTAGCGCCGTCTTGTTGAAAGTAAACGTTGTCCAGATCAATACCATCCAATTCCGGCCATAAAAAATCATTAATCATCTCTCGATAGCGCAATCCATTCACCGTAACTGTTGCTCCAGCCTCATTTTCGAAAAAGTAAGGTCCAATGACTCAGTCGGACCATAAACCGCACCAAACAGTCACACGTTGAAGATAAAGAGGCTTTTCAACAATAACTCTTGGGTTTTCCGAGCCCCAGATGCGACAATTTTGCTTGTTGACAAAGCCACCGAGGTGGAAATGGGCCTCATCACTCAAGATGATTTGCATTTGATTCACTCAAGTGAATTTTAATAATTTCCATGCGTTGTTGAAGCGTGTATCGTTCCATTTTAATTAATGACGTAGTTTCTACTTGTCAAATGTTAAAAAATAACAGCTTCAAAAGTAACATCTACCGAAATAGCGGGCTATTCAAAATAATACCTCTTATTGGAAAACCCTGTATAATATAGATGCACGAACTGTAAATCTCGTGTTAAAGGTGTTGGAAAAATTTTACCGAAAATTACATGACATCAAATGAAGTGAAAAAATATTGTAATCGTGAGGTGCACGGACAAGCAACGAGAAAGATAACATGCAAATTGCAGTAGAAATGTTAATAAACAATTAAAGAAGGTTTTAAGCATTACAAAAATACCATAAAATGAGCACAAACGTTTTAAACAATCCTAAATCATAGCATATTCAATCACAAAAAATATTTTTTTCAAGCATTGAAGACAATATTAGCGTCTCTCAAACAAAAATTTTAAACAGAAAATTCAGAAAAAGATTCGGTCGCATCTAGTAATTGAACCCAGGAACTCAGCCTTGCCAGGGCTTTGCTCTACCACTGAGCTAGTCCGACCATATCCCATTCGGTCATATTACTTGGACTAAGAACGATTAATTAATTTGATTATCGATACCTATTTCATTCATGACAATTTGATTCAATCGATCGATTAATCGGTTTAATTGGATTAACCGTGTGGTAATTCACCAGATAATAATGATTTTCATGTTTGAAAAAATGTATGGCATCACTCTTTTGTTTCAGGTATCAAAATTATCGTTGGTTTTTCTTTTGGGGGAAAATGTCGCCTTGAAATGTGCGATTTTGCCGTTGAGACGAAGATATCTTTTTATATACTTAACGACTATCACATAAATTTTTTTTACCGATTTAATCATTTATTTCCATTTGAACACACAAAAATACGTTATAATCTACGCGTTCATAGATGGCGTTATTTGAACAATTTAATTAAAATACAATTTTGCAAGTTATGCTTTAAAATTATAAAACGAATTATTTGTTTGCGCCCGTACATACCCAATATGAATATGAATAAATAGTTTTATATGTATAAAAACTCTATTATTTGAAGAAAGGCATACAAATACAGTATTGGATTGAATCATCGATACAATATTGTATTTGTGTGCCTTTCTTGAAAGAATTGAGTTTTTTTAAGGACAAAACTATTTATTCATTTTCATATTGCGTAAGTACGGGCGCAAAAAATAATTCGTCTTATATTTTAAAGCATAACAAGCAAAAAAAATACATTTAATAAAATAATTAAATTAACACCATCTATGAACGCATAGATTATAACTTTCGTTAGTTTACATTACTTTCACAAAATTTGCGAAAAGTGTTTTTTCCTAAAATAATTATACTGACGTCATCTATAAAGGCTGATTTAAAACATTCAGGTAACCATCTTTTCAGGATCTTTTGAATAAATAGGTAATTCTATCTGGATTCCGGCCCGTGAATGCGGCCGTGGTCACTCAAACATTGAAAATTCCACGTCATAACAGAAAATACATTTTTTTTAGTATGGTATATTATTATGCTTAGATGGTTTGGGCATAGAGAACAAATGAGCGATTGAAGAAAGCAGTGTAAGGAGAATATATGATGCAAATGTGAATGGTAGCAGAAGTCGAGGACGCCTGAGAAAGACATGGCACCACCAAGTGAATCAGATACTTTAGTTGGGCCATGGCCATAGTCAGAATAATAGAAGAGTATGTATGAGACGATATATGAATGTGAATGAGGAAAGGAGTGTGTGCCAAGATCGAGTAGTTTGGCGGTCCGTCAACCCTGCGGGAAACGGCGTGATGGTTAGTTAGTTATAATATTATTAAAAATTTACAATATTTTTGGTTAAATCTCGGTTTGTTTACTGCCATCTAGTGAAAATAATCCGACGTACATGGGGCACATTTTGGCAAAGATTACTCTACTGCAATATAGATGTCACTACACGTCATAACATATTGAATAATCGCGAAATATGATTTTATACTATACGACCGTGAATGGTATAACACAGCGATGTGATGTCTAGGGAAATTTCCCTAGATCTAGGGGAGAAAAATATTCTTTAGGGAAAAGGGAAATCAGCACAAAATCTAGGTAAATTTAGAACTCGGGCAAAATTTTTTTTTTACATATGACAATACTACTGGTATTGCTAGTCGCAAATATTTTTTTAAAGAAATTCCCATTCCATGAATCAATATTGTAGATTTACTTACAAGAAATGTTTTTTAACACTGACAACTCAAAATGTATCTAAAAGGATGAATGGGGAATCCTTTAAAAAAAAAATGGTTTCAGGTTACGTTTTTATCCATGTTTATTTATTACAAGGAATTTTCTCGAAGTTTCTGTTGCTTTGAAAGGTGATTTCCATGTAAGATAACTAACGACTTAAATGTGATATTTGAAAATAAAAGAAGTACCATATTCAAAGACCTTTATTTCAATGACTACCCCCCCCCCCCCCGACGCGTGTGTTATATTATTATTTGCGGGCGTATTTCGCCAATTTCGCCGGAATCTAGGGAATTCTAGGGAAATTTCACCTCTAATTCTGGGGAATTAATTTTTTTGGGCATCACATCCCTGGTATAACATATCTATGATACATTCTCAATATTTTATATTATGTATAAAAAAAACTATAAAGTAAATATTGGTTTAATGATAACTTGGTTATTGTGTATGCTAGCCACAAAATAAACTGTTAATTTTATTGTTTATGTGTCATTCTCTTGCGAGCTCTACTATTATTTTGACAGTTTACCATGACTCTTGTTGATGTCAATTTCTTGTCAAGGACTAAACTCGAATGTGTGTAGTTAAATTGTTTGTGCCATCGTCTAATCATTTCAGTTCCATTAACCTTCGTTTATTAGATGGACCAGTCAACTGTGTGTCTCCTACAACCGAATTTAAATGTGACGTTAAAATTAGACACTCTATTTATACACGTTTTATAGTTAATACAAACCATGGGCGTTTCTGTGTTTCCTCAAATTTAAACAACAAAAAAATACTAAGTTTATGCGTAAAATTGTGTAATAATCAACAGATCACACGCCTGTCTACACGCCGAGAGTTCAGGTATTACTATCGAAGATTTATTTCTTTATAGTTTGTAATCTTTTATTGGAGATATTAAAATTATCAGTTTGTGATAAAACTGGTGTTATCTCGACACTCTAATTGTAAGTTTTAAGTATGTAGTTTTTTGCCATTCGTTTATTATTTGTGTTAGAAGATCACTGTCTTATATATTTTGTTGCTATACTTTTTCAAAATGCAAACTCAAAAAAAAGTTAAATTGACCCTAATTATTAAAAAAATGATTCACCTTGATGGTTCGTATATTTTATTTGTTCATTACGCTTTTTTAAAGTAACACTTGACATAATTTTTCTTATCTGTGATGTGCCTTTATTTAGTGTGTGTTTGTTTTGTCTTTGTATCTAATGAAATACAAGTTTGTGATAATATCTAAACTTACATTTTCTTCCAATATAATATCACAATGCTTACATTAAAACTGTTCATTTAAAGTTAAATAATGTACCTACTCTTAATTAATTGCAATTATCGTATCTTGCAGTTAAAGGTCAAAAGATTGTAATTCCCGTAAAATGAAACTACAAATATTTTTCCTTGTGTATATCAAAATAAAATATCTCGTGTGACCTTTAAAATGTAATACATATTTTATCAATTTATTGAACATCTTGGTTTTTTTCGAAAATATTTCAATGTGTTTAATTAATCTCTGTTGTAAGTACCTAATCATTAACTTTGGTTTTACGTAATTGAGTCATAAGTCAGTCTTCCTGTCAGGTTTATGACCATGGTCATTCTTAACTAATCCCATTTCCCTGAAAATATTTGTCCAGTTTTAGACATGTTTGTGTTAAATACTATCTACGTTCATTTGCTCTACATGTCCAAACCATTTAAGAGTCCCTTTCTTACGCTTACATCAGCATATTTCTCACACGGTCATACATGGTTTTACCACATACACCTCAGTGATCTCATTTCTACAGCATTCAGTCTGCTTTCGTCCTTCCTCTGCCAGTTCCATGCTTCACTGCCATACATCAGGGTAGGCACCAGCACTCCGTTGTGGACTGCTAGCTTCGCTTCTTAGAACAATTTTCTCTTTTCGGTAGCAAATTAATTTTGTATTCAAGACCCATATTAGTTGTATAAAAGGCCCAAATCTATAGTTTTTATTTTAATTCTGTACTGTCTATATTATAGAATTTGATAGACAAGTGGCAAGTATACTAACCAGCAAACCTCCCTCGATCAACGAATCCATCAATTTAATAATTCATCATTTAATGAATCCATCGGTTAACGAATCCATCTATTAACAAGTCTATTTATTAACAAATCTGTTAATTTACTAAAACATAATTTAACTCATCTATTTATTAATTTAGAAAAATCAACGAAATTTTTAAATTCTATAAATAATAAACTTATAAACAATACAAATAAAATCTAACGTCATATTTTAACCTAAACATCAAATTATGACAAAAAAACTAAGGGTCACAGTACCCGTGGGCTAAAATATTAAAAAAAAAATCAAAATTTAAAATTATAAACATTAAATAAATAAATTAACGAAGCCATGGATTATAGAATCGATTAATTAACGAATCAATCGATTAAAAAAAGAAACTATGCATTTGAAAGGGTCTAACAAAAAACATAATTTTCTTAGTGCTTACTTATTTCGTAGTTTTTTTTTTGCATAGTTATATGTGTGTATATTTTCCATCCAGGAAACTACGATATGTCTCGAATAGGCGCCAACGAGCATCCCTTATCTTCCCGGGCAATAGGAGATCAAATGGGGTCTCCGGAGCCCTCCACCCCGGACGGGGTCCTCAGTGACTGCTTCGGGGTGGAGCCCTACTCCCCCAGTGGAGAGTCAGAATACGATGAGAGCCTCGCTGTGCCCCCGTCACTATCTGTCATAGCCACGGACAATACTGACAATGTGAAATATGGAAAATATGTCGTTGATGGTGCAGGTATTAACTAATTTTGAACAAAACACTTTCGATTTTTTTTACAGTTTTGTAAATAATATTATCTATCATTGTTAGCTCGCTATAAACCTGCTTTCTTTTCTTATTTTTGCCACTTCGTACAAAGATAGTTTTTTATAACCCGCCAGCACTTTCCATAGCTCTTTGCAACCAGCTTCATATGAGCCTGAGTTTGTTTTTGAAAAATTCCTGACAGAAAATAAACCATTTTTTGGCAATGGAACCGGTGTCGGAACTTGCGGGAGCTGTTTATGCAGGGTCGCATGTCTTCATGCGCACATGTTTCAACCGGTAAGTCACCCAGACCAATGGGATCATAATTATGAGCTTTTCTAGTGTGACCCATTACAATTTTAGAAATTTTTTTTAGTTGCAAAGGTATAGGTAAAAAAGACCCGAGGTCTTTTTAAATCACACCTAAATGAAAACTAATATTCCCACATAGTTGAAAGCCTCAGTACATTCAAACTATGTAATGTGTGAAAGCAGGTTCGCAAATTTTTGTTGAATTATGCCCTTACGTTTGGCCAGTATATAACCTTTGGGTCTTTTTTGTGCTGGCTTTACAATAGTAGAAGGTAGTTCTTCCGGGTTAAAATAAAAATAAGGTAAATCATGCGATAATATCATCCATTTAATAATAATATCGTTGCAGGAAAAAATAGATTGCTGTGGCACCCAAATTTTTAATTTTGAATCCAAGTTAATTTGGTAAATTCTTACATCAGTTCTAATAGAATCTTTGCTAAACCACAGAATACAGATAGATTGATGTGGAAAACAAATCTATTGGATAAAGTATAAAACATAGTTTCATTTGCAACCTTCGTGTGTCTCTATTTTTATACAATAAATACAACAGACTTTGATTGATCTTTAATCTGTGAATCTGGCAGAACAATTTAATGTATCGTTTTTCCTTATCGTATTATTATTTGCAGCATAACAAGTTACATAATTAATATAATGATGTACTGAGCTGCATTGTGCATTTTTTCTTAAAGATTTCAATATTATATCTCTCTGGTTTTATATATGGACAAGTGATAAGGCACCTTGGCAATACTTTATAATATTAGTAATAAAGTGACCTTGACTGCCTTATTCTTGATAGAACTCTATCCATGTAATGACATTACCTTCCTATTAAATCATAATTCTACAAAAAAACTTGTTTTTTTTATATTAAGACGATGCACTAAGTCGTGTAATATTTTGAATTGAGCCGCTATCAATAACACACCTTACGTAGATGGCGATAAGACCTAAATTCCCGCTGGGTTCGTAAGTAGGAGATTTTCAACTTTAAAGTAGTTTTCATAGGCATTATACATTATTTTTTTCTGGGCTTATAAAAAGACTTATCTAAAAAATACTCGATTATTTCAAAGGCCAGGATGTATTCTATTCGCAGTATTTAATTAAAGCATCTGAAACATTTCTAGGCGACCAAATTTTCAAGCCAAAAACACATGATTTTGCATTACTACATAGTGCATCGCCTCAACACAGGAGGCCCTGAGAAAAATAATTTCGTAGATTACTCTTTCCCTCGGGGCCTATGTCATCTTTTGGGATGCTGTGTGGATTGTCTTTTATAAGAAAAGGAAGGAGGGAAAGTTATGGGAAGGAAAAGGGGATTAGTGAATTTAAAGATCAGTGTGTCCAGGAGTGAAATATGAAAATATCCCTCCCACTGCAGCGCAAGGCTATGGGTAATATAGCTATGGCTAAGGATATGGCTAGGCTGTAGGCGATGGGTCGAGAGAACAGTTGGAGAAGACAAAGGTTTCCCCAAACCAGCCTCTCCCGATCTGGCACACCACACAGCTGGTGGGCAGGCGCATCCTGAATACACCTCACCCGAGGAACCCGCGCACCCCTACTAAATCACCAAACATAGCGAACCTCTTGGGGCGACCTATGGCAGAGGTGTTGGATATCCAATAAATGGTTCCCGGGGCGGCGGTACCCAAATCCGCCTCCCAAATTATAGTCTAAATTTAATGTTTCATAAACAAGTTTTCAACTTTGCTTTTTGTTTATTTTTTTGCTTACAAAAATTACAGCTTTCTGTTTGTTGTTTTAAAAATAAAAACTTTTTGAATCAATAAATAGTAACACTTATTTTCTTTTACTGTCAAAAGCAGTAAATTTTTTGTTAACTTGTTTGTCAGACATATATATTTTTAACCTCGAGTGTATTATTCAATTGTATACTTAAAATTAATCTTATTTGCCTTCCACACATTATTTGTACATTTCAAAATAACTTGAGCTTGTTGTTTTAACTTATGTATGTTACGTGTTTGTTTCAGAACCTAACAGATTACCATTTAACATAGTTCATAACCCGCCTTTAAAATTTAAATCGGTTCATCGGAAAGCTTTCATTCCCGGCGTGGAAATCACCGTTAAAATAATCGGCAATGAAAGAAGTGTGACGGCGCACTTGCTTAGCCCCAACCTGTAAGTTTACCCTCAACATAATAAATACTCTTATCTCTAACTAGGAATCATTATCATTCTGCAGTCAAAACTATTACCCAAACATTATTACCAGAGGCATCTTCTTTATTTTTTGTAATTTTTTTTTTATATACCCAATAGCAGAGGCAATGGGTCTATGATGTTCCAATTATTTTTGATGGCTATAACTACTCTAGTGCTTGCGTCAATAACTGGAATATGAGTTGAGTGATTGGCGCTCGAGTTGGAAATTTCTCGCCTTCATTTAAAAAAAATCTTCCCTTGAATTTTAATATGGAGACATATAAACTGATATTAATGCTATATAGCCAATGAATTCACCTATATTTTATCGTTTAAACTATATATTTAGGATTTATGTAGACTGAATGCTGTAGAATTGAGATCCCTGAGGCGTATGTGTGGTAAAACCATGTATGATCGTGTGAAAAATGTGGAGATCCACAGAGAGTGCAAGGCTGATGTAAGCGTAATGAGTAAGATTAAGAAAGGGACGCTTAGATGGTTTGGACGTGTAGAGCGAATGAACGAAGAAAGGAATGTAAGGAGAGTATATGATGCAAAGGTGAATGGTAGTAGAAGTCGGGGACGCCCGAGGAAGACATGGCACGACCAAGTGAATCAGATACTTGAGTCGGACCATGTTAAGAGTCAGAATAATAGAAGAGTATGTATGAGACGATGTATGAATGTGAATGAGGTAAGGAGTGTGTGCCAAGACCGACTTGTTTTGCGGTCCGTTCTCTCTGCCTACTCCTTCGGGGAAACGGCATGATGGTTAGTTATTTAAAAATCGTAAATGCCCGAATTCTGCGAGTCAAAAAAGGCACATTTTAGCGTGCGATCACTCAACACGTTTTGCAAACTCAGCATAATATGCCCAAAATCACTCGAGTGGTTATAGAATGCTGTGCTTAGAGTAAATGTCTCATTAAATCATAGTGTAAATTAAATAATAAATCAACGTTTTTTCATAGTGGAATAACTTAATGAGTAAAACCTCAAAATTGTAATATGTATCTTTGAAGACATATACACTATGTTTTTTTTCACACTTCTATTTCGACTTGCTAGTTTAAATTAAAATAAATTTTAGTAATTATTTTTCCCGTGTGAAAAAAATCTCCAAAATAAGATCTCATTGATTAGTAGATTTATGCGAAAATGGTCATTACTATCTGCGCCTTTATTTACTATCCACAAATGTTTACAGGGTGACTAGTACTTATAAAATAAATTGAAACTTGATTAGATGATATAATATATCAATTGCCTGTGAGAAAATCCATTTTTTCCTTGCCAACAACCCATTGGATATTCCGTCACTTTCCATTCCTTTCATCCATTCTTTTTATTTTTAGATACTGAACTATGATAATATATGATACTATCTACGTTGTTTAAACTTTTCTGCATGTAAATTTCTTCTCTATTATGCCCTTCAATATTTCACATCAAATACCAAAAACCCTGTGCATTCTGACTGTTGCAATAACTACTTTCAGTAACTAACCTTGAAAAGCATTCATTAAACAATAGATTGTAAGTAAAAATCAATCCAGCTATGAAGCAGTGGCGTGTTGTGCCAATTTTACACACCTTTCCATGGCAAAAAGATTTTCTATTGGCATTTTTCAAAATTTTATTTATGAAAAAAAAAACAGTACGGAGATTACTCTTCCGGGGTGTAGATTCTTTTTCAGTTTTTTCGAAGCTAAAATTTTTATACCGAAAAAAGTTTATTATTTTCTTGTTCAATTATTCAAACTGTATTATTTGAAATTTATTTTATTTATTTATTAATTTTATTTTCGTAATTTGTACATTTAAGTTTACAAATGACTAATTAATTTGTTACATATAAATATACTATGTTTTTTCTTGCTTGATGTGGCTCCTACACAACATCTTAAACTTTCCAATTGGGGCAGACTTTAGGTTTTCTGGCAGCGCGTTATAGTATTTCATCCCTTTATATAGTATACTATTCTGAGTATTCGCCTTGTCCTTTTTTGGTAGCCTGATTTCATTGCACGTCCTTGTTTTATGTTTATTACAAAAACCGGATAAGAGTAACAGTATGCCACTGCTATGCGCTTGTTTTAAACTGTTTTTATTTGGTATATGGGATTATAATAAGTCCTAATATTAATTACAAAACCAGATAAGAGTAACAGTATGCCACTGCTATGCTGTTGTATTAAACTGTTTTTATTTAGTGTATGTGATAATAGTCTCAATATTAATTAACCAAATGTAGTTTGAACTATGTTGTAAAAACATATATTTTTTGTTGTTTTGCATTTACTTGCATGTATTTTTAATAGCGCATGACCTTTACAATAGTATAAACTGGCTTCTAAAAGACCTTCAGATTTAAACATATTATGATGTAGAAACCACTGATATGTACCGACTTGTTTGCAAATTTGACTATTGGTATACATATTTCAGTTGAAATTTTATGTAATATTACTTTTTTTATTAAGTTTTTGTATTTAAACATCCATTTTACATTCTACAACTTTAAAAAATATATATTTAAATCCATGTAAATAAAAATGTTAATGTTTGTTTGTTAAAAATGTAAAATCTCCGAAAGTTCTTCACCGATTGCTTTGAAATTTTGAAACAACGTTGCATTCAAATACGTGTGTGTTTTTTATACCTATATTATATAGATGTCACCTGTGACAGGTAAAAACAGCGCCATCTGTTGGACGTAAAAGCAACACGAACTATTGTTTCTCTATCTGCACAGACAGACTAAGCCACAGCAATGCGTGGCGGGGTACAGCTGGTTATAAAATAAAAACAACAAAAAAAGTGGAAGAAAGTTACAAAGGTGTTTTAAGTCATAAAAAGTTCATATTAGAATGGAATTTCACCATAGACATTCAGATAATAGATGAGCCAACCAAGGAAAGGCAAACAAATCTACATGCATGGAGCGTGGAGGCGGCATGACTATCTCACTTTCGGTGATTTGTCAATTAATTAATCTGACAGTATACAGGCAACTCGCATTGTAATATCACCATTCGGTCCTCGAAAATTAAAACTGCTTATGAATTACTAGCCTTTATTACAATGGCGCACAAATTGCTGTCATTGTCAAATTTACAATCCGCAGCCCTGCGTGAAATCTTAACTGCATATTCCAAACCGGGTAAACGAAAGTTCGGGCTTGTTTCTAAAATTTTATATTTTGTTACACTATTTAGTTAGACACTTTTATAAATGTGTTATAATTTGACTACCTCACTCAATTTTAGCATAGGCGATACATTTAAAAATGAACATTCAGATTCTGCGCAGAAAAGTTCCATAATGTACTACACTACAAACCTTTGCCTTACCTTAGCACACTTTACTGTTCTGCGCATGGTCTGGTTATTTCAATTTGCACTCTTCGGTGGTACGACTGATGTCATAGTTTGTTCAAAGTATTCTCGAACCCTCCTGGTGCCTAACATATGGTCACGTGATTTGCCTCCAGCTCGTTGAAATGATTCCCCGTATTCATGTTGGGGCAAGTCTATATATTTGAATATCTATGATTTTCACCATGAATAAGGTTTAAAAATTAGAAATAAACTAAAATTTTATGAGTACGAATTTTTGTGTGATAATATTATTTTTAATTAAAAAAAAAAAAAATAATAGAATGGTTTTTGATTTTGTATTTAATTCTTAAAACACTAGATAAGTAGGTAGGTACCTCTTTTTCAATAATAACGAAAAAATTAACCTTTGTTTTATGATTTTCTTTTTAAGTTGGTTTTTTTTGCCAAAAAAAGGTCTCTAATTTTTTAAACTTACAAATAAAAATTTTCAGATACACAATTCTTCTCACACACGGCAACTTCTCCTGGACGATATTGAAGAGATATAAACACATTCTGAATTTGCACCAAGTCTTAACTGTCTTCCGAGCTGGTTTGAACATCCCATTTCCCACGAAGTCGCATCGAGAGCTCCGGAGCAGCTTTAGGACTAATGTGGACGTGGCAGAGAGAGCGGCGCTTGATGGGAAGCCGATCAATAGACCCCGGAAGGTGGAGGGTCGACAGAAGAAACGAGCCGGCGCTCTTCCAAGGTGAATGTTTCTTCCAAAAAGGCAAATTTTAGGGATTGATAGTGTAGTGCTTTTATGTACGGCATCTGAGGAATGAATATAATAATAATAATACTTACCATTATTCAGAAGGTGGCTAATTATAAGATATATAAATTGCATTTGCCGTTGTTTTTGTTAGACGAGTTCGGGCGATAGTGGCGTTTGTGCGTTTAGAAGTTTATGATTGTGGCTAATGTGTGTTTTAATTCTAACTGTAAGAGCAAATTATTCCTATTATGCAGTTAGGGGTGAATACGTTAAGAAATAAATAAAAAGATTGATATTTTTATGAATTTACAGGTTATCATATTATGTGTGCATTTATTTATTTATTTCACGCCTATTAAGGCTTTTACATACATATATATAAAAAATATTTACGAAATTATACATGAAAATAGTGCAGGAAACGACTATTAAAACAATTGCAGAAAAATAAATATAAAGTCAAAATATCACTCAACTTGATCTACACAGAATGCAGGCACAACATATAAAAAATCCAAAATATTTTTTTCTATTTCAGTTGACAAAATTATTATATGTTAGTCAAATCAAATTAAATACCTTTTTTAAAATATTCCACTACTCAATGAAAAAAAAAAAAACTTCAATAGGGTATGCTTATATATTGAAATTGATGTACTAAATATATCAACAACATCTGAGTATTTGTTTCCTAGCTGTTGAATCCGTCGCATAGGAGTATGATATTGGGACGTTGACATAGAATTGCTACAATAATATGGTAGGTACTGTCTTGAAACAGACCTGCTTGGAGTATGAAAAAAGATTACATATAATAAATCAGGGGTATCAAACATTGAATTAATGATTTTATACAAACAGGTTAAATCGGAAATAATTCTGCGATCAGATAATTTTATTAAATTTAATGAACAAAGTAAGTTATCGTAATTTAGGTTTTCTCTAGGAATGCCCATTTTGAAATTTACATATCTTAAAAATTTATTTTGGATTCTTTCAATCGCATGTGAATGAACCTCATAATTTGGGGACCAAACCGTGGAATTGTATTCTACCTGACTCCTTACTAGTGACATATATAATGTTTTTACAGTATTTACATTATTAAAATCACTAGATACCCTTAAAATAAATTCCAACATTTTCAAAGCTTTATTGGTTATTATTTCAATATGCTTGATAAAGTTAAGTTTCGTGTCAAACCAAATACCTAAGTCATTAATTTCCGAGACAGATACTAACGACATGTTGTTAATGGAATAATCAAAAAATATTGGATACTTTATTCGATGAAACCTCATAATTTGACATTTGCTTATGTTAAGTTGCAAGCGGTTATCACGACACCATATAATTAATCTTGACAAGTTATTTGACAATATATGGCAATCGTTAATGTTTCTGATTGCTTTGAATATATATGTCAAGGTTTAGCTTTATGGTTGGGATTCCTTGGGTTAATTGCATGATTACCCACTTGCGACTGTAAAACTACGTAAAGTAGGTCAGACTAATACATAGTTCACTTGACCGTAGTAATAATAATAATAATTGATGTTTCGATTGAAATTGAGAATTACAGCAAATTTTGTAACCACTGGAATGTAATTTTGGTACCAAGAATTGGAATTTTTACTTTTTTTTTATTTTACTATGAAAATTTCCACTCTATGAAAACGTTCAGGAGAGACTTTAAATGCATTTCTTATAATATGGCATTGTATTTTTTTGTTGCTTTTTATTTATCAAATTTATACGTAATACACATTTTTGACAAAGTTTTCATAATAAGCTGATGGTAATATGTGCATACATTCATTATTCCTACACTTATCTTTTTTTTTCAATCAGATTTCCAAAGAAACCCGAGGTACTGGTTTCATTTGAAGACCTGCCCAAGAGAATGAAGCAGTTGGAGAATTACTTGTACAATTTGTGTAACATTACCATTTACCGAAATCACCACGAATTAGTAAGTAACATTGTAAATGTACAAAAGAAAAATAAAAATTTCAATATGCATCTGTGTATAAATATCTTATACAACACACAAATAAATGTATGTGCGTAGCACTAGACGTAAACTATTTGCACATAAATATGGTTAGCAGGAAACAGGTTATATGCATGTTCATACATATGTAGGAATGATTTGATTTGTCATGCTTTTTTATTTATGTGTACATGTTTCCTTGCATCCGATATTCCCCAAAAATGTTATGTTAGGTTAGGTTGGAATTTCTAAATCAACTTAATAGCAGTTAAATTTGCGGTGGCTACTTTAATATGGCTCTATACTTCCTTATATTAGTCAGACAGTTTTGTGGTTAAACCTTCCTGAAATTTAATAATATTATAATTTTTTAGTTGTGTGGGATTTATCCACCTTATCAAGAAGAAATTTCCAGAACCTCGGGTTTATATTTTGATGTGTCCTTCATGAAATACGTTTTTCCATATTTTTGTCAGGCATTCTCCTGAAAAATTGATAAGAATAATTAAATTATAATGTGCAGTTCAAGTTCTATAATTATCATTATGACAGAGATTTATTTCATTGTTATCTTGGCTCTTTTATGATTTTTTTATCATTTAAACCTGGGTTTATTTTTAAATAATGTACCATTGACAATGACAGATTTGAAAATGAAAGATCTAATAATAATCACATCTGATCACAATCAGATATGATGGGATCATCGGAATATGAATGGTACCTGATCATGTTTTGCTTTTTCAGGTTAATTTCTTGGAAATCTCCCACCTGTCCTTCATCAATGACCTGGGGGTGAAGGGCAAGGAAGGTATGGTGATGAAAAGAGCCGGCTCCACACTGCCTGGCCAGACGGGGTGTGACTGCTGCGGACTTCTGCATTATGGCATCTGTAATAGGTAATATCATAAAAGCGCTCATTATCATTTGATCCTCCTTCTATACTCCTTGCGGTCGAGGGGTGAGGCTCTCCACTAGCAATCCAAAGGTCGCGGTTTCAAATCCCGGCATGGGCAAGTATATTTTATTTGATTAATTTGTGTTATTTCACAATTTATTCATTTAAAATACGAGGGTGGGTCAATAAGTCCTTAGAAAAGCCGACAGGTGGCGCGACTAGTACTGTAAGCGGTTTGTTTTCATGCAGCGGCACTACCGATTCAGTGTGCTGCGAAGTTTCAAGCAGATTGGTCGGGTTGTTGTGTGTTTCTCGTACATTTAAAAAAAAAATATTTGCTTGTTTACAAAAATGGAGAAAATTGAGTTTAGAGCTGTTATTAAACATTTTAATATAAAAGGGTTAACAGCAAAGGAAATAAAAATGAGTTGGATTTAGTTCACGGCACATCTGCTCCTTCACTTGCAACTATTTATAACTGGTTAAATGAATTTAAACGTGGTCGTACATCAACAAAGGATGAACCACGCTCAGGACGTCCTGTAGAGGTGACTACACCATAAATGATCAATAAAATCCACGATATGGTGTTAAGTGACCGAAGATTAAAGTTGAGTGAGATAATTGAGGTTACAGGGATCTCAAAAGGTAGTGTCATTTCTATTTTACATGACAAATTGGGCATGAAAAAAATTTCTGCAAGATGGGTGCCGCGTTTGCTCACAGTCGACAATAAACGCAATAGGGTGGTGGCCTCTAAAGCCCTGTTGTCGCTCATGCAACGCAATCCGGATGAATTTTTTCGTCGCTTTGTGACTGTAGATGAAACATGGATACACCACTATACTCCCGAGACGAAAGAACAGTCAAAGCAGTGGATTGCGAAAGGCGAACCATGTCCAAAGAAGGCGAAAACCGTAAAATCAGCTGGTAAGGTTATGGCTACTGTATTTTGGGATGCACGTGGAATTATTTTCGTTGACAATTTGGAAAAAGGAAAAAAAATAACGGGATTATTATGCATCTTTATTGGACCAGCTAAAAAACAAAATTGAAGAAAAACGGCCTCATTTAAACAGGAAAAAAATCCTCTTTCATCAGGACAATGCCCGTGTTCACACATGTTTACGATCAATGGCTAAAATTGAAGAATTGAAGTTCGAATTGGTCGACCACCCACCGTATTCGCCAGATTTAGCCCCCAGTGACTTTTTCCTTTTCCCAAACTTAAAAAAATGGCTAAGTGGACAACGTTTTTTTTCAAATGAAGAAGTCATCGATCGGACAAATGCTTATTTTGAGGACCTTCCGAAAACTTATTTTTCTGACGGTTTAAAAAAAATTGAGAAACGTCTAACCAAGTGTATTGAGCTCCAAGGAGATTATGTTGAGAAATAAAAAAAAAATACAAACTGTTTTAATGATTTTTCTAAGGACTTATTGACCAACCCTCGTAATATACAGTATACTTGCGACACGTTGCAGAGTGGAAGATTCTCGAAGTATCGCCTTGGTGTGACCACCATTCAGAAATGAAAAGTTGCTTGAAATGGCTTTAGCCGTATTTGGTGACTAGATTTGAATAGCCAGGTACTCCCCCACCTTCCTCTCCCCTGTCTACCATCTTTCAGACAGTTAGGAGCATTTGGGACTCTTGTGCGGTATTAGGAATGCTGAAGTTTTTCATCTATTGAATGGCATCCCGTGCATCGCAGACCCCCTGGGGAGCACTAGTAAGAGTGAACCCTCTTAGACAATATACCTTGTTTTTTTACCTTATCCTATTCACACATCTCGGAGACCTTTAGACCTTATCTGTGCATCACGAATGCACTGCTGCTGTTCTGCACCAGATTCTATTGTATATTATCCACCCTTTCCGAGAGAGTGAGAACCCTCACAACTTTATAGTTGAATCTCGTGTTGATAAATTAAATAAATTAACTTTTCATACGCTTTTGTAAAAAATCTGTGCTGTGCCAGTCTTTGTCTAATTTCATTTAAAAAATTTCAGGGTCAACTTTTTCTGCAGTTCATTGACTTGCGGAAAATGGCGTGAACGTTGGTTTTTCTTGAAGGACACATGCTTCGGTTACATCAGACCAAAGGATGGAGCTATTGCAGGAGTCATGCTATTTGACCAAGGGTAACATTATAATTAATTTATTATTTTACTCTAAACTATTTGTAAGTCTAGTACATATGTCTTTGTACATATGTGTTTGTAATAGACTTACTAAACTATTTAGTAAGTCCAGTACATATACATGCGTTTATATTTGAATGTTTTGACATGTTTTTGATTTTAGCTTTGAAATCTCAACCGGAATGTATTCTACTGGATTAAGCAATGGCCTTCAAATCCTGAATCTCAACAGACAGATGATCATTCGACTATGGTCCAAGAGGCAAAGTAAAGATTGGAAGCAGCAGTTGCAAGATGTGGCTAATAATAAGGGTAAGGTTTTTATTGTATTAAGGGGCTTTACTTACTTTAGGCTTTAATTACTAATAATAATGATAGTCAAAGGTTTTTTGTTCTTTTTATGTATATCTTAGATAGATGGCTTAACCTCTCAGACATAGAATTTTATTTATTATGTGTCCCTTTGAGAACTGTCAGAACGTGATAATTTTTGTGTTATTTACGAGTTTTACTAAAAGCTTCATAACTCACGTTTTGGGAAACGTAGCCTCATTCTAAAAAATGTTTTGGAAAGATTATGAAATCCACTATCGCATTGTGTTGTTATACGTAAATATTTGCGTTTCTAAATATACATTTTATGAAAACGTCAAAAATATGTAAAAATCGCTTACCATTATTTCAAAGCCTTGAAAAATGTACTTTTTTCTGAGTAGCATAAAGAAATAACACTTTATATATTGAAGAAATATATTTAAAAACTATTAGTCACCTCAAAATATTAACCGTCCAAACTAAAATATTTTTAATAAATTATTTAGAAACGCAATAAATTATTAACGAACATCTTGACAGTTTCAATCGGCTTAGATAATGCACCTCTACGTTCCATAGATATTCTTGAATACAGACGCGTAGCGTTATTCATTATCGATACTCTGTTTTTTAAATCATGGGAATCCGTATACTAGTGATGGAAATAAATCAATTTTTGTAAAATCTCACGCGTTATCGTGAAAAGACATTCTAATGTCTTGACCGCTATTATCATATTTACGTCTTTTGACGTTCTAATGTTCTGAGTGGTTAACAACCGTAAAGCAGAAATCTAACTGTATGAAACATCGAAAATTCTCAAACGGTGAGGTTCAATTCAATTCTGTTTATTCATTTCAAAAACATTACAAAATTGTTAATTTCAATGCGTTTTTAAAATATTTTTGTAATAAGAATTCTTAGATTAATATTATCAGTGTGTATATCAACTATACCAGTAATAATAGAGTTTGCCTTTTAAAGGAAGCTTCATTGATGCTAAAAATGTCGATATCCGAATTGATTCTGCTCAACAGCAAGATTGCTCTCCCCACAGGCATGACCATCGGCAAGTTAGTTCTGCAGGCCGGGAGATAAAATAGTCTATGTTGTCGGTGACGTAGATAACCATCGGAACATAGAAATGAATGCTCTCATCTCTCTCTCAGTGTAGCAATGCGCACATCCCTCCTGACCCGTAGATAGTTCATTCCGAGCATACCCAAGAGAAAGTCAGTGGGATAGAGCCACGGGTAGTAGCCTCCCTCATGTAGAGAAATCTCAAGAATTTCTTCTGAACTCTCTCCAACATGAGAGAATACTTTACCTGGTGTGGACTCCAAATCACCGACCCACATAATTAGCATTGTTTTAGCTGTTTGGAATTTTAAGGTCAGACTAGCTATGTTCAGCTTTTAAAGTAATTTCCATCATGAGCTTTGAATTAATCTTTGAACTATCCAATTAACAAATTTTGACTTTGCAGTGAAACAGGCACAGCATAAACTATTTTTGCAAAAATGTTCTCAAGGTGCCTACACAAAGAAAATAAAAACTGTGAAATTTTTTTCCACTGTTCAATAAGAAAAAATAAATATTGAAACTCGGGCGAAGTCTAATATAGAATATTTAAAATGATTTTACTTGAATTTTAATTTACGTAATTTAATAAATTCCAATGTTATGTTTTTCCAGCTCGAGACTTCACGGCGCCAAATCCCCACCATTCCTTCGCCCCAGTCAGGAGTGCCACCAAGGCGTACCACTTTGTGGATGGCGCCGGGTACTTTAGTGCCGTGGCGGACTGTATGGAAGGCGCCAAGGAGGAGATCTACATCACCGACTGGTGGCTCAGCCCCGAGATACACCTCAAGCGACCCGCCACTACGGGCGATTATTGGAGGCTCGATCAAATATTGAAAAGAAAAGCAGTATGTTAAAATGCTTACATTAGTATTAACCCATCCCATCTGAAATTATTTGGACTGAAACTGACTTCAGCAACTGAATTAATTTTGGTGCTAACTTGTCCAGAATTTATTAATGTAGTAAAAATGCCATAACTTTTTTGTTTGTGTATGCATTTAAGGTTAAACGCGACATTCTTTATAATCTACATGTTCATAGATGGCATTAGTTTAATTATTTTATTAAAATACGCTTTTTGCAAGTTATGCTTTACAATATTAAGACAAATTATTTGTTTGCGCCCTTACATAATAATAATAATAAGCCTTTTATTCTGAACTTCTGTTAGGTATATTAATATTAGAAATGTTTTGTTTGTTATAATATATCCCGAAGCTCAGTTTGCCTCTTGGCACAGGCCTCCTCTAACTTTTTTTCTTCGCATCTCACTAATGCCCAGGATATCCCATTTTATTTCTTCGAGAGCAATTTCTAGCTCGTGTAGGCTTTCTTCGGTTCTAAGGGTTCTCGTCATTGATGTATTATACTAGATTAGCCCTGTCTAGTTAAATTCATTTTAAAAATAACGCCACTTAGCGTACGTCACAAATATGGAGATGAACTTAACAACCCAACTCTGTTTAAACTCCTTGTACAAGCGTTCAAACTCGTAAGCCAAACCACGGAGAATTTGTTGTCAGAGGTGTTGTAATATGGACATAATTCAAATTTAAATATTTGGAACTCGGTTATTTTTGTGATTGAAAAAATTAACTTGCCCAGCATAGCTGAGAAGCAAAATAGACCAACAAAAGGTTAAACGCAATCCACAGTGCCCATTTCGCATTGCGACATAATGCGTGGGCCTTTTCATAAATGTGCATGTGAACCAAACCAAAATTGTGTTGGGGTTATTTTTAAATGAATATGCCGTGTCTAGTCTAATTTAGTCTATGGTTCTCGTATTTAAAGTTGCAATACATATTGAGTATTTTGTTTCTTCTTGTTGTTAGAGGGTTGTGGTCTATAACTCCCGCGGGGACCAGCCGAATTGGGAGACTTATTAGATTTATTATTTAGAGACTTATTAGACCCCGGAATAGGCACATATTAATAAACAGTTTTGTCTGTATACAAACTCAATTCTTTCAAGAAAGGCATACAAATACAATATTGTATCAGTGATTCATTCCAATATTGTATTGTATGCCTTTTTTGAAAGAACTGAGTTTTTATACCGATAAAACTATTTATTCATATTACGTATGTACGGGCGCAAACAAATAATATGTCTTAGTATTTTGGAGCATAAAATATTTAAACTAACGCATAGATTATAATGAATGTTACGTTTAACCTTAAGGGTTCTAGACTCTTCTTAGATCTTCATGACTCCTATTGCGTCTTCTTGATCCTTCTAAGCTCTAGCGATGAGCTGTTCATGAACGAGCCGCACAATTAAGCTAGCTCTTTTTGATGAGCCGTATCCGTAAGACTCCCGGTAAACCGTATCATGGCTCAATTGAACGTTTACTCTTTTTTATCCAGAGATATTTTAGAAGTATATATTGCTATTATATACTCAGAGACGTAAACGGCATCTGACGTCCGACATCTGGACTTGGACATTATGTACTTACACCTACTAACTATGTACCTAGCATATTATTTTTCTCATGGTACACGGTGGTGTACCGGTACCAGGAGTCGTACGATCATTCATACGCTTACTCTGGGAGCTGGGACCCGTATCGGGGGAGCCGTATCTGGGGAGCCTTACCGGGGAAGCCGTATTTTTCAATTGAGTCAACTCTTTGAGCCGTACGAAAATATTGGGCTGGTACCGTAGATCCCGCTCCGAATAAAATGAGTCATGACCCATCTTGTCTCTTCTTGACTCTTCGTGCCTCTTGTTGCATCTTTTCGACCGTTCTATGCTCATCTTGTCTCTTTCAGTCTCTTCTAGTCTCTTGCCTTTTCTTGCAACTTCTCGCCTCTTTTTCGGCTAGTCTTGTCTCTTTTGTCTTAATATTTTAAAGCATATCTTGCAAAAATTGTATTTTATTAGAATAATTTAACAAAAAAAACTACTACTATATAATGTATACATACCTGCGCATGAATGGGAAAGAGACTAACGCCAAATCCTGATTATCAGCACCCCCCATGCTCTTATTGTAATCAATGATTGCTTGATTGCTTGTTTTATGATTCATCTCGCCTGTATCAGTCGTAAGTATACTGTCATGAGAGGACAAGAGAGTTACAGGCTTCTTGTCCATCCATTGCAAAGCCATTACACTATTGCTGTACAGGCAAGATGTTTCATCGCAACATCACTCGCAACAACTGACGTTGAAGCTGGCAAACCTTAATTTCTACTTGTTTTTGACTCAGAATCACTAGTATCCTCCACAAGGCCATTGAGGGTAAAGTCTTGGATATATATTTCAGTCAAATTCAATCGTTTTTCAGCCATCTTTGAAATGCAAATTCAAATAAAATGGAACACAAACCGTGGCCATTACTATATGACGATTATTCCAAAATTATTTCAAGAAACATCCTTTGGTTCTGATCTAGAATAAAAAACCATTTTATCTTTAGGCTTAGTACTAAAAAAAACCGTAAGATGTCAATGCATGCTACTTTTTCGTAAAAATAAACACAATTTCGGGAGCCCTTAATTATGACGGCTTAGAGGAAAGGCCTTCAAAGATAGCCACCTTAAATTATGGCATTTCGGACAGAATAGGTCAATGGATTACAAAGATTACATTATGTTTTTACAAGTATGTAATTTTATTTCGAAAGCATCCTCCTTAAACTACAATAGTTCATTGATGCCAGGATTGCTTATCTAGGAAATTGGCCATCTTTAATTACAGTAAAATTCTTATAAAGTTTTCCAAGAGACCAAAAAAAAACTTCTTTTCGGCCATTTTAAAATTTCAGTGTTCACGGGACCAAAAAATTTTTTTAGCACAAAAATTTCTTATGTGAAAACCTTATAAATGGGTTTCATTGTATATGCAATCGGCCAATGTGGAAAATGCACATCTCATGCATGACCCCACTGTGAGACATTATAGGTTTTCACTGCCTCGAACACTCTGGTCCGCCATCAATAGGATAAGGTCCTACCACATGATGCATAGTTGGGGCCTTAAAGAGTCGGCGATATGTGAATGTGATGCAGTGCAGACCACCGAACATGTGATCAACAAATGCCCTTTCCATTAATTCCCCTGCGGGATTAATGAGGTCCACAGGGCGACATCTGAGGCCCTAGACTTGCTAACAGACCTAGACGTCCACCTCTAAAACCCTCCCCCCCACTGTACGAAAGAAGAAGAATTGTATTTGCGTAATTTTTTCTTGCTTTTAGTGGAAGATCCTGTATTCATTATTACCTATCTTACCTTACCTCCCAAGTAGGAGTTATCTTTTTAATAATTTGTATTTCGTATTTATTCCAGGCTCAAGGCATTAAAATATTTATTCTTTTGTACAAAGAAGTGGAATTGGCACTTGGAATTAATAGTTACTACAGCAAAAACCAACTCAGTATGGATAATATTAAGGTATGCAAATCATATATGTAACTTGAGACAGTGTGCCTAATATGCAACAGTTACAAATTCAATCAATGTAGTTATTACTGTGGGATTAAGTGGGAACAATTTTAAATAAAATTAATATGGATAATACTAATGAATATTTCGATTATGGGGTTTTTGTAAACAGAATGAGAGAAGCGTTATGCATTTAAGATTTATATTGAAAAATATTGCATCCTAAATTTAATTGTCCGCAGCAAATATATACATAGTGTTATTTCCACAAATATTCCTCTCAATAGTTTTAGAATGGCTTTGTGAATATTGTCCCCAAGTCTAAAGCCAGTAAAAAGTCCAGGATCGGAAGATGTATTTGGATTCTCCATGACAAATGCTCCAAATTTTAAATAAAACATGATGACGAAATTATCGAGTGGATTCGTCAGTCCCCAGGCAAAAGGATGCCCACTGTTCTGAGCTGTTGAATATTGTTTTGTGATTGGATCACAGGTTTGGCAACACATGTGACCCGAATCTCATCGTTGGCAATCTGTCCAATGCACAATGGTCAATGCGTAAATGCTGGAGGAGCCACACTCCGAAAGTTTCATAATTCGTAAAGTCAGAATTCTGAAAGTGAGAAACTCGAAGTATGTGGTAAATAGTTTTTCAGACAATAAACAATCTCTCCTTACTTATAAATGCATTGTAAATATGTGTAATGCAGCTAGTAAGGTCAGAACAGTGAAAAACTTGACTTATTACCACAGCGCTTGTATGATTAAGGTTTAAGAACGGCTTTCCCATACCAACTTTGAACCGGCATATAATGCCGACCCCGGACACTCAGTCAAACCCATCCGGCATGCCTGTACAGGTGACCTGCGCAGGTATGCCAGATTGCATCCACACGTTCAGGAGGACCTGAAATCTGCACAGTCGAGAACAATTGCATCGACAGACGACATATTAGCGGTGCTCCGTTTGATATTGGCAACTAAAAATAACCTAATAACTAATAATAGTCCTTTAAAAAAATTTGTAAATTAAAATACCACAATTTCAGCATTCTTTTTTTTCAGCCCCGACCCTGACTTGCCAAAATCATTAAATCCTTCTTAAATTCTTTTCTGAAGTTGCTTCTTAGCTTGTTTTTTTTTTTTTTTTTAATTTATTTATTTCATCAAAAAATTACAGAATATATATAATATATCATTAGTAAGTTGTATAATTATATGTCAGTTAGAAACAATGAAATTGTTGAAAGAATAATGTTACAATAATACGGCAGTTTCTAATATAAGAAAAAATATATATGAATGTAAGAGTGTTATATAGAAATGGCATAATATATTATATTTTAGGTTGTGCATAACCTGCCTCACTAGGCGAACCTGTATTGAGGCAGAATTTTTAGTTAATTATTTCTCCATTTTGTCTATGGTTTGCTAATATGTAAATGTTTAATATGGGTTCCCATACATTGTTTGGTTCAACTTCTTTTAATTTTTCAATCAGCTTGGAGTAAGCCGCTTCACGTTTATCTCTACTGTGATAATCCTTGTACTTGATCCAGAGGCAAGGTTATTTATTGTATATTTCTATGAACTGAATTTTTAAATCTTGAAGCTTCCTTTGCTGGTACTAAAAAACTTCATACGCACGTCCAACTCACTAAGCGCCCATGGCCCACGCATAAACTGCGGGTCGGACGCCACCATAAGCTCAGGTGTGCCTGTACAGTTGCACGCCTGCACAAGTCACCTGCACAGGTCTGGATAACTGCAGTTATTTCATCCACACGGTCCGGTGTGCCTGCGTAGGCGACCTGTACAGGCACGCTGGATAGGTTTGACTGAGCATCTGGAGCTGGCATTAGAATCTAATTAGTAAGACGGTCTGTGTTTATAATTTATCATGTTCAAGGAGAGAGATTCTTTTTTAGAACATTTTTATAATGTCATGGAAAAGTACCGCATACTGTAATGGCTTATTGCACTAAAATATCAATAATTATTCATTGTTTTTTTTTGTTTAGATTCTGCGGCATCCAGACCATGCGAAAGTTGGAGTTTTCTTATGGGCTCACCATGAAAAGTTGGTCTGCATCGATCAAAGTATTGCGTTTATTGGTGGTATCGACTTGTGCTACGGAAGATGGGATGATCACCATCACAGGTAATAATTATAATGTATACTTATATGTAGTGTAATACTTATACATAATATTATATAAATTAAATTGAACTCTGCAAATTGGAGATTGCTTAGTATGGCTGGATTCTGGCATGCTTAACCCCTCAGGGTAATTTGTTCGTTTTTGGGAACAGCTCGTATAGGTCTTACAGAAATCGTTGTCTCTATAAGATCTAAACGGTGTTAGAAAGAGAAAACATCACTCTTTATAGTCAAATCTAGTAGTAACCACAGAAGAATTAAAATGTACACTTCTATGAAACCAAAGTTTCCCAGTGCAATTTGAGAAAAAATTATGAAACTCCTTGAATTTTTATTACTTATTTTTATATAAATGACAAAAAAGTGAGGTGACAGTAACTTGTCTAATAAAATTTTTGTGTTTTTTTTTCAATAAAATGCATTCATCTTTATTTTGTGAGCGAAGGTTCAAACTCAAACTAAGCCATTTGTGAGAAGACGGTGTCGGGGAATTGTGAATAAAGATTTTTTTACAAAATATTTAATAGAGAAATACCGTTAATTTGAAGAGAGGTCCCAAAGTGTTAAATTATTAAGACGGCGGACCAACGATTTCTATTTCATTGCTTCGATAATTAATATTGTACTTTTAATATGTACTGTTAATCTTCCTAAACATTATTTTTTTTGTTTCTGTATTGAAATTTATACCGTTTTTGTTCCATTAGATTAATAGACCTTGGGACTTCTGAGGTTCGAGAAGCTTCTGCTCACAAAACTAAAAAGAAAACTTCAAGCAGTCCAATGGGAAACGATGACTTCATTCAGGTGGCCCAGAGATTTGGCGATTCGTTTGAACTCGGGAATGCCTCACCTGAAGTTGTTGATCCCGAGGTTGGAGAGCTTTTTGGAACAGGGAAGAAGTTAGTAAAATGTTAAACTTTTAGTAATTTTACATTAATTAGTGACCGACTGAAATTTCGGTTTCGGTCAGTTTTGGCCACTACGAGTTTCGGTTATGGCCAATGCCGAATCTTCGGCTCAGCCAACACCTTCGTTTGTGATGTGTTGGATGACATTCAGATTTACTGGGGCTCGTGTGTATGTGCCTCTAGAATAACTTAAATATTATTTTTAAAGGAGCTGTTGATATAAAAGTTTTCTTACGACGGGTCATTTCAAAGAATTTGAAAGAAGTTTATTTTCAAGCTCTGTGAAAGTTCTGTTATTATTTCAGTTCTTTCAAGTAACTGGCCTATAATGATATAATAACAGAACTTGAATAGAACATTCACAGAACCCGAAAATGAATGTTGAAATTTAATAAATTGTTCAAATTTTATGAAACAACACATCCAGTTCAAATTCAGAGTACATAAAGAGTTTGTAATTTAAAAAAAAAATAGTTTTCAAGGTTTGTCATTTTCATAGTTTTTTATTTTTTTTTATTGGCAATTTTTTTGATACATACAGGTACATATATAGATATACAAAACATAAGGCAGTAACAAAAAAATCCCACAAAGGCGAAGCCTGTGCGTGGGCATTATAAGGTATGTATTCAAAACAGTGGTGGTTACATTATCTATGGTTTAAATGAAAAAAGAAATATGAATAAAGAAAAAAAATATATATAGTACATATAGTTAGTTTAGTGTGATTTTACTGGAGTTTTTGCGTATTTAATAAAAAACAGTTTAAAAGAAGTAAACTTTTTTTTTTTTTAAATGTAAATGGTAATGTCATATTTTTGGTATCATATTCGCAGTATAAATTATAGAAAAAATTCTCTCACTTCCAGATACTTTTTTACCCAGCTTTTGACATTTATTTTATACGAGTTTAGGTTTAGGCACATCTTGAAGGAACTCGGCAAGGAATTAAACAATTTTGGGCCAATATAGTTAATGTGTCTTTGGGCTAGCCTAGTTTTGCAGTAAGGCACTGTGTACACGCATATGTTGTGTCTCTGGCTAGAACGATTTGGATTTTTACAGAAATTATAAGGACGAGTGTATATAAATTTAAGACATTGGACACAGTAGATCCGCCTTAGTTCCATAATGTCAGTTTCCTGAAACAACTGGATATGTCTTAATTAATTAATTAGTTTTTATATTTCTATTGTCTAACATAAAGACTACCTAGAGTGCTTTGTTTACTATAGTCAGTAGTAAGATTTTTTGATTTAACACTAACATTAATTAACTCTTACAAGTTTAACAATAAAATCACCTAATTTCAGGGTAAATAATAAACTTATTTAAATAAGTGTCAGTTTCGGTCAAAACTAGAACATTCGGTTTCAGTTCTGGGTGAAAATCTTGTTTCGGTTGGTCCCTATAATAATTTACAATGACAAATAATACATATTAACCTATTGAACTAAAATTTATAAAAATAAGTAGGTAAGTTTTCAAACTAACTCCTGAGAATTTACTTTTCCTATTGTTTTCTGTTTACCAGATAATATATCTTAATATTCGTATTATATATTTCATTTTTATATTGTAAGACATTTTTCCAGAATAGATAACATTATTTTTTTTTAAATCTTCCTTTTGGAGACAACTGTCAAAGAAACATATTTATAAAAATAAATACCTAGACTGGTTTTATTATTTATATATAAACCTGAATACATACCATACACGAAAAACGATAATAAAAAGGTATTTTCGAATAAATAATTACCTTTATACTACTTTTAAAAATTCAAATTTTTTAAATTTTTGGGATGCCATTGAATGAAAATGAATTTTGACATGCACAGATAAAATGTTTTCTAGACAGTCAGATAGGCTACATTCATGAAATAAAAAGTAGTTATTAGCGCAAACGACTCTGATTTTGTCCTCTATACACTCATATATCTACATAGATAATACGTACTATGTAAGAATCAAATAATATATACATATATATATATATATATATGTATATTTATTTTTTTTCCCATTTTTTAAATTGTTTGACATGATACTGCATTGTTCTATTTCATAATTCATAAATGTGTTATTATTTAAACCTCGTTTTTTTTTAAATTTATATCCCTCATTTGTGTTTCAGTCACAATGATGCTCCATCTAATGATTTTCCTCTAACTCCTCTGCCAGTTTCATCAAGAGATGATGATTTGCCAACTCTTGAACCGGGAGATAGCTTGATGATGACATCTCGCCGCATCTCCGAAACTGTTTTCTTGGAAGACCACTACAATCCTGAATTCAATCACCGAAAAAATGTCATCGATACCATCACAGGAAAGAGTAAAGATTTCCTAAGTCTCTTCACTATAGATTCTCCGGAAGGCAATGAAACCGCCAGCGATGATAAAGAAAAGAAGAAAGCGGAGCGATACGCCGCTTCAAATAAGAATAGGAATTTATTCTTTCCCGATCAAAGTGAAACCGTTAACATAGTCAACAGAATGAACATGCCAGATATTATGGAGGATGAAGCTTTGAATGTCCAAGATAGGTCTGTACAAGAAGCTATCACTATTGGTGGTGTAAACAACAAGCTCTGGATGGGTTTGGACTATGCCAACTTTATTGTGAAGGATCTTATTAATCTGGATTCGCCTTTTGTAGGTGAGTGAGTTGTTGGACTTTACATTATCAATTTGAATCTGCTTTGATTTTTTTCACTCCTCGTAATATTTTCTTTGATATAACATTTGATATTTTGTCTTTTCAGATATTGTGGACAGATATACCACTCCTCGGATGCCCTGGCATGACATAGCAATGATGGTTGAAGGAGAAGCAGCTCGAGATGCTGCCAGACACTTCATACAGAGATGGAACGCCCACAAAATGGAAAAAATGAAGTATGTTTCACTGCTAAGCTTCATCACCTTTGTATAGGTTATGTTATTTTTTTTTATCGGTTCCTTTATATACAACATACGAAAGTAACGTTACAAGGGCTCCTGGGACCGGGGGAAGGTTTTTTTTTTTGAAGTTGCACACCTGGCGAGTAGGGGCAATCCTAATGGTCAGTTTGTATGGTCCCGCGTATTTGTCGGCCATCTTGCTCAGTCACAGTAGAGTCTTCCGATGGGAGGGAGAAGCTTTCCTGGACTCTATCGTGACGGGGGATGAGACGTGGACCCCAGAGTCCAAAAGACAATCACTTCAGTGGTGTCATTCATCTTTACCAGCAACCAAAAAGTTCAAGATGACTTATTCAGCCGGAAAAGTCATGGTTCCTGTTTTTTGGGACTGTAAGGGGGTCCTTTTGGGGGATTTTATGCCTAAAGGGACTATCATTAATGCAGAGGTTTACTGCAATACCCTAAAAAAACTCCATTCAGAACCGCGGAAGGGAAATGCTGACCCGGGGAGTCATCTTCCTGCATGACGACGCCAGGCCCCACACCGCGCAAGTTTCACAGGAGCTGCTGACATCGTTTGATTGGGATATTGTCACCCCCTGTTCCCTTGACTTGGCGCCTTCGGACTATCATCTTTTCACTAAACTAAAGAAGTTTTTGGGTGGGTAACGTTTTTCCGATGATCATGAGGTCGAGGAAGCTGTGGAGAAGTGACTGAAAGAGCTGGCGGCGGAGGTCTATGACACTGGCATACAAAAGCTGGTGCTCTGACTACAGAAATGTTTTGATCTCGATGGCGATTATGTTGAAAAATAGTCTAATATATTTGTGAAGTATCCTGTGAATTTCGATTAATTATAAACATTTTTTGATCCTACATAAAAGTCGTAACCTTATTTTCTGGATGACCCTCGTATTTATACAGGATGTCCCAAAAAATAGTGTGAAACAGTTAATAGGGTGAGCTAAATAAGCTTAGATTACAAGGACGCGGGATGCGGGGCGTCCAACTTGAACCCCATCGATTTCTTTATCTGGAGGTATTACAAACAGTTAGTTTAAGACAAATAAATTAGAAACTTATTGGAATTATGAACAAAATTGAGACAGGCAGAAGAAACAATAAAAACCAACAGAGTAGCGTTCATGCAACTAAAAAAAAACTTTTAAGAAGTTGTAGGGTTTGTATTAAGCACGAAAGTCGTCATTTTGATAACTTTTTGTGAAAGTTTGAAAAAAGATCTGGACGCAATTTTTTCAGTGACTTTTTTTTAAATTGTCCTTAAAAATTTCAAAAGTTTTGATTTTGATTGTGGGATTCACATTTTTTATGGCGCAATGTTGTCAGATCTGCCCAAAGTTGTTTTTGTGTCTACAAGACATAATATTCGATAATCAAAAAAAAAAATTACCAATGTATCTCAATAATTAATGTCGCTGTGACCAAAAATCTCTTGTAAGTGAAGGTTTCATAAAAAAATACGAAAAAAATCATAACTCGATAACTACAAAAATCGCAGAACATACATGGTGATATGAAAAATAAATATGACAACATTATGTATAAAATTATTTCTTTTTTTCAGAAATAACCTTGCATATCCGTATCTGCTACCGAAGTCATATTCCAACATGGTGGTGCCTGATTTGCTACCTAACATAGAAAAATACACTGTCACCAGTCAAGTAAGATTTTATTCATGTTCTTGGGAGTGAACATTGAACGTTTTGTTTTATTTTCAGTCTCTCATTCAAATATATACCTATATTTTTTTTTACTTTTTCAGATTTTACGCAGTCTTACTTGCTGGTCAGGAGGATTTGTTGACTCGGAATCAGTTGAACAGAGCATCCACGAAGCTTACATTGAAAGTATTACAAGAGCTCAGCATTACATCTACATTGAAAATCAATTCTTCATTACACTGTCTTTCAGCAATTACTATGTTAGAAATCAGGTAGGTGTCCATTTTCTTACATATTTTTGATTCTTAGAATCACCAGATCATATTTTTGGTTTTGGTCGGATCTATTGATTGGGAATTTTTTTTTTTTTTCAATTTTGGTGATTTTTAGAATGTTTTTGATTTGGTATATTAAAACCAAAAAACTCAACCACCAATCAACTTTTTGAAATCAGCCTGAAACCTCTCGAAAATCAGAAAAATCTTCACAGATCGCACTGATTTTACTTGTCAGCTTTCCCATCTACAGACAGTATTACATTTATTATTTATGTAAATCATATTATTTGTTTCGAAAATTAGCTTTTTTTTATCCATCAGTATGACACTAAAAGCCATTGAATTTCTGTCATTAATTATCTACTCATTCCAAATATAGCATTGATCAGAATCAAATAATTGCTTCTATTCATTACACCATTTCAATATAAAACTGATCTTTCTGTAATGTCGCAGATTGGTGAAGCCCTTTTCAACCGTATAATCCGCGCCTACCGAGCTGGCGCCGTGTTCCGGGTGTTTGTGGTGATGCCTCTACTGCCAGCTTTTGAGGGAGAGGTCGGTGCTTCTAGTGGCATCTCTCTGCATGCCATTACTCACTGGAATTACCAAAGTATTTCCCGGTAAGTAGAAAGTCAATTTTTTTTCCGTGACTGAATAGACCTTTTCCAAGCCACTTGTGTAACATTAAAACTATTAATAATTGCAATTCATGTTTCAAACATTGTACCAAGTATCAGTAATATGGTACCATATATGCTGTCAAGTATTTTTACTATGGAACCATATGTCGCCGATTTTATTAACCAATACTATTGCACGTCTTTGCTTACGCTAAAGTGTCCGCCCCTTTCCAAACCTACACATGAAACGTGCCAATTACATTGACTCTAATACTAGAACAGATTCCCGTGCCTACATATTCTGACATTGTTCATCATTAGCAATACTTTAAGATGAAGACGGGTAGGGATTGCAAGACACAAATTGGTATAAAAGTCGACATTTCAATTGAATAATTCAAATTTAACATTTATTTGATAAAAAGTTATGGGGCTTTTATATTGGGTAGATTGAAATGTTTATAATTTTGTACATAAGGGTCATAGGTATAAACAATGGTTGCAAAAGAATATTTCTTATGTTACAGTGGTTTACAATAATAATAATTGTTATATTCATTTACTAAACTATGTAGACAAGGAATTGGCGAGTTTGCTACATAATTTGTTTGTGAATGGTGACATTGAAATAGGTCCTTGTTATCTTGCTCTCAAGTGGGTTCAATTGAGAGCTGTAAATTACAACAACAAAAAATGTTTATAACAGCAGAAACTTAAAGTAACCGTGAAGAAAAAATATTTATTTTTCTCATCTAACCTAAAATTCTAAAAATATTCTTTATAAAAAATAAATAAAAATCACACTGAATTATACATAAGTGGTAATTTGAATGTAGGAACAGCCCATGCAATAAGTCTGCGAATTTTTGTTACTGGTTTAAAATCATTTTGGCCAAAGTGAGTTTCTTTAATTTTTCCTTCCTTGTAAATCTGAAATAATGATAAGTTATGAATTAAAAACTGAGATAAATTATTTTTTACCTAATAATCACATTTTTTTCATTTGAATACGGTACAAGAGTCCCAACAGCTTCCATCCGTATGAAGATAGTGAGACTCTGACATCCCCAATTGGGGTATGTTGTGAGGCAGAAGGGGTAAAATTTCTTTACTCCACTACGCACAAATTATTTTAACAACTTTGTTTCAACTTAATTACCAGCAACTATTTACGTCGGGAGAGAGGGTAAAAGATTTTAATTTTTTTATTTATTATTGAATTTTTTTTATACATATCGTCGCATTAATTCGTAGACTGCGTAACTCCAAATTTTTCGAAAATACGTTTTTAATGCCATCTGGTGGTTAAAATTAGTCCCGCATCGACTAGTAAAACTCGAAAATTTCAAAAAAAATTAACCTTTTAGATAAACACAAATTAGGAAACTGCGTAAAATCATGGTGCCATTTTTACTCGCGAATACTTCGAAACTCCTTATTTCAGTATTGGCCGGTGAGCCGTGCACGCTTGTTGTGTTTTTGACTGAGGAAATTTATTTACGGTGTAATATTTTTTCCGTGAAATTAACTGAGATAAGTTGATTAATCAATTTTGAACATTTTATAACCTTAATTTTAATTGTGAAGTCACGAATAGTGTTTTGTATCTGTAGTCTAAACTGACGTCTTCTGCACCGTGTGACGCTCTGCCGTAGCTCTCTTGTTTTATGTGCCTCTGCGGTTGCGTTCACCGCTTTTACAGTGGTACCTGCTTATCACCACACGCCCTCCTAATGTCACCATCACTGCATGAATTGGTTTAACTAACCCGGAGCCCTTCGCGTCCTACCTAATAGGTCGTTGTTCTGTGATTATCTCTTCTTCAAGGTCACTATCTCTTTGCAAGTGGATCTCCTCCTGATGCATATCCGGATCCGGTTCTTCACTGTCCTCTTCAAACAAACCCAAAATATTGACGGTGGAACGTGCGGCAATTCCATCTCGTCTCTCCTCAGACACAGTCCGTTCTCTGTCAGGCATCTTCCGCGGGTCAAGCACATGTCTTGGTATGCCATCTACTTCGATGTTGTTGACTGAAGTAAGTCCTGTCACCCTTCCATGCACGATGTGCATCTCCCATCTACTGGCTTAACCGCAAGAAGATCGCCCACTTAGAACTCAGTCAATACTTCCTCTTCTATATTCACTTGCACAGAAGGGTGTCTCTACGAGTAAGTGTGAACTATACTAGACAGCGCAACACCTTGATCATCCTGACTTTTTGCAGCCAAAGATTGTACCAAAATACTGCCTGCAGGGGATCGCTTCCACTTCTGGCTGCAGTTCTCTTTATTGTTTTTATGATGTCGTTCAACTATACCGTTTCCAGCTGGTCGGTATGCCGCGTTTGACGAACATTCCATCTCTTACACTTATCTGTAACACTGTAGGAACAAAATTCAGTACCATTGTCCATGAGAACTACTTTGGGCGGGCCTCTTTCCCGAAACACTTCTTCCAAATGTCTGATAATCGAAGCTGCATTATCTGACTCGATTTCCCGCCACACGGCAAATCTACTTGGACCGCAATCGATAAATGTGAGTAAACATTTCCTACCGAAATGAGTAACATCAACTGCCAAGCGACTCCAGGTTGTCACAACATTAAGATTACCCGCTTCATGGGATGATGGCGGAGGGTCAATTGTCTTGCATTGTACGCAGGAATGCACGCATCTATCGACGTCCTTTCTTCTCACCTCGGGATCGACCAGCCGGGCAAGATGAAGCGTTCACTTTACTCCAAAGTGATGCTGAGCATGAAGAGTTTCTACGCTTAAAGCACATGTTTGCTCACCAGTTCCACTTTCAAGTCTCTCCCACCTATCTTCACAATCTGAGGAGTCTCTTTCACAACGTTTCCTGTCATGGCTACTCTTTGCCCGGGTCTTGCAAACCCTAGTAAGTACATCAGTTTTATTTCTACAGGACAACAAGGGTGATCGACAATGTCAGATCAAATTCTTCTACAATCTCCTTCATCAACCCCAAGCGTCACTTAACGAGCATCATACTCCCGGTCAGTGTAGATCTCACCCAGCACAAAACCGTCGCCGAATCTGTAATGATCTCCAGAGTTTGAAGATTTCACTTGAGAGTCAGATTTAATCCCTTAAGGAAGGAAAAGTACCAGCATCTACAAGACTTAAAACAGACATTAGAAAAGGATTACCACTCCTTTTACGATAACCTTCCGCATCATTAAAATCATTAAAATGCATCTAAATAGACTGCCTCGACATACACATACATTGTTGTGTTTTATTTTGTGAATGTAAAATTCCTATCTCCCAAATTTTCCGCTAGGTTGTTCATAAAACTGTTCGCAGAAAAGTATGTATCTTTTGTAAAATACGTATCTCCATTCTCGGTTTTTATGTAAACTTCCTAACTCTGATTTGAAATAGAAAGCCTTAACTTACAAAAGTTTAATGTTTGAAAATAAATTTCGAAATATATTATATGTTCGAAACATAAATAAAAAGAATGAGCCGTCTTTCATTTTTTTTCACTACGAGGTTTTTTGTGCCTCCTGTAAAATTTTACATTTGGTGGTTACGCATTCTACGAATTAATGCGACGATATGTGGAAATATTGAAAACTGTATTAAAAATATTGTAAATCCCACAAAGGCGAAGCCTGAGTGTGGGTATTATAAGTATTTTTATCTTATTTCCATGGTTTAAGGGGAGATACAATATCAAATATAAATTTAAGTTATTTTAAAAGAGTTACTTTAGAGATGCAATACAAGAAACTAAAGCATGAAATATGTTAGAGTTTTAAAATAACACAAAAAATAAGGTAAATACTAGTTTTTAAAGAAGACATCTTAAAAAGTGAATTAGCAGACAAAGCATTACAAACAATAAAATATATCCCCTGTTTTGTATGTATGTGAAATAATAAAAAATAATCTGTCTATGGATATAAATGTTACAGATAGCTTTGCTAAAACTTATAAGAAAAAAATATCTAGTTCAGTGTTTTTTAGCCAAGATTTTATGTAGTTTTTAAAAGATTGAAGGTTTACACACGTGGCATGATGCATTCAAGTTCCATTTTTCCAATCAACTTTTGTATTTGAAAAGAAACATTGCATTTTTCTACCACCATCAGCTTCTACAACAATAATTATTGACAATAATAATACATTTAAAAAAAAAAATTGTATTGTGAAATATCGATAGTTGGTATTTAAAAAAATCGCGCCCCATCACTAGCTTTGCAATGTCAGCTTCGCCGAAGAGTGCTGGGGGTTATGTCAGTAAAAACTTGAAAAATCATAAAAAATTGATATTGTATTCTAATTTGGTACTTACAGGTGTAATGATATTCCATTTGTTTTGAATATCATTTGGCGTGTCACATTTTTACATAGTTGAACTGGACAAGGCGGCATTTTTAATAAAACAAGGACGAACTGTACTTGCTGACAACACAAACTCGACTGCATGTTAATGTACTGCGACTTAATGTACGAAATCTTTATGTATTTAAATCACGCTCAGTCCGTGAACTGCCGACGGTCGGGCGACCCTTATATTCTATTATCTTTGGTACCAGTGGAGGGTAGGTGAAAAGTGCTTTAAAAAAATAGTGTATAATCTACTATACCTACATAGCTTCCCCAGAATAGCTAGTTAAATTCAGAAAAATGATTTTTTAATTGTAGGCATTACAGGTGGCGGGAAAAAGGTGCATGCACGCTTAGTTATTCACAAAAATAATATCGCCGGTGTCTGTGAGACCGGGGGTAGGCAGTTAAGGTTACGGATATGTTGGCGAATGTTACGTTTAGTAATACGATCTGAACAGCAAGTTCTTTCAACCTAACCTAACCTAACCGTCCTCTGTTTTCTCCATTACCTCACAATGTTTTCCAATCGTTTTTAAAACTGAAATTCGTGGAAATATAAAAGATTAAATTATCAATTATATTTTTAACTTTGGTTATCTACTTTGTCAAATGGTGATACTGGCTGTAAATAGAGCGACACATACGATGGTCGCGTACTGTCAGTCGCTGACCGTCAAACTGCCGATGATGCCGAAGTGCCGCTCTATTTTGCCTGAGTACAGTCGTATTCAATTAATTAAGTCATTTTTATTAATATCGTATTTATGAAAGACTGGAAATAATGCTCACACAGTTCTTTTTTATTTTTTTTTTTATTTGGTACAATATTTTTTACATTTCAAAGTTTTCCAGTAATGTTGGCCTCACTGGGTGGCTTGCCCGTGCTGAGGCCTTCATTTGAGCTAACATTTTAACTTAGCATTCCAATCATTGTATTAATTACTAGATAAGCCCAAATTGGAGGGCGCAGATGCCCCCTCAGTCAATATTCATTTTATAAGACTACACATGCACTCCCATCAGTTCACGAAATTGGTCGACTGACTGACGGCGTAGCGCTGGTGAGCTAGTACGATGGTCCTCGTACGCAGCGTGTAACAACTCGCATGCAGCTGACCGTCAGCGTTGCACTACAGTTCTTCATTCATTCACCTACATATGTAATGTACATGACCGATGTACTCGTCACACTATTTCCAGCCTGAAGCAACAATTTTTTTTTTGGATTAGATAAAATGCCAAAGTTTGACTTATGGTTGGTTTCCACCCGATTTATTTAATCTTAAAAATTATTTCTATTGCAGCTTCACATTTCTATTTTTTTAATTTCAGAGGAAAAGAATCCTTGATACAACGTCTCAAAGATGCCGGGATAGAGGACCCATCTCAGTATGTCTCGTTCCACGGCCTGAGAAGTAATTCTATATTGGATGGAGAACCTGTTACAGAGCTGATTTACGTCCACTCAAAATTGATGATCATAGATGATAGAGTTTGCATTTGTGGCAGCGCTAACATCAATGATCGATCCATGCTAGGAAAAAGGGATTCTGAAGTCGCAGTTTTAATTCAGGTGAAAAATATAAATATTTTATTTATTTGTTGAGTTTTTTTTATTAATAGTTTTAACACTCTTTTCTCATAAAGTGTAGGAGGTAAATACGTGTGAATCATAATTAAAAAGGGCGAAAGAAATTAAGATGGTAACAAAATATGAATTTTATTGGTATGTAAATTTTTTTTTTACTAGTTTTGCTTTGCTCAAGATTTCAACAATCTTTGTTCTTATAGAGCATTTGAAAAACTTTCAAAATATTGCGCCACATAGCACTCTCTTTAGGGTGAATTGCCTAATACAAAAAAAAAAAAAAAATATTGCGTCTTGTTGCATTTTTTAACATTTAACTAACTAACCATCCCTCGGATTCCCAGAAAAGGTAGGCAGAGAGAATAGACCGCCACACAACTATGTCTCGGTTCCATCGATATATCAACTCTAGATATGGCGTGTCTTACAAATTCGGTTGAATATTTCTGCCCACCAATGAGTTATTTTAAAACGAAACTCCCCATCTGATTCCGTCGCCTCACTTTGAAAGCATGATATCTTGGGAGACAAATTTATTCCTTGCAGACCGACAATAGATAAAAAAACAATTCTTCTTGCAATATTTTGACTGCTAAATAATGCACTTTCTTTTTGATAAATGTTTTCGTAACCCAATTTTTGGAACCAATAATTATGGTTTCAATTATGGTAAACAGGTTTATGTTTTTCATAGTTAAATTACTGTTTTTCCTAAAAACACATGAGATTAGACGCAATGAAATCTTGTTGTTTTCCTAATTATTTTTATCGACTCCTTCTACCATTAAAATCAATACCAAGCCAGAATCCTCAAATTATCAAAAACTATGCCTCATTATGTCTCTACTTTGCTTCCACAAGTCTCATGGAGTATGATTTTGAGGTCCACTGTCTGATATTTCTTCATATGTTTTTTCCCACAGATTTTATAACTCTTTTCTATTTAATTCTAGGATGAATCTTTCGAAGACGGACGAATGAACGGTGAAATATTCCCTTCGGGCAGTTTCGCTGGGTCCCTTCGCAAGCGCCTCTTCCGGGAACACCTCGGCCTCATCGACAAGAAGAATCCAGACCGCAGAGTGGACCTCAAAGACCCAATCATCGACTCTTTCTACCGAGGAGTTTGGCTCCAGACTTCACAAACTAACACGGAGACTTATGAGGATGTGTTCCACTGCTTGCCAACAGACGCCGTTACCAGTTTCACAGATCTGAAGAAATACCAGGAGGAAAATAAGGAGTCTCTCTGGGAGAAGGATCCGATGGCGGCACACCTTAAAATCAGACAGATCAAAGGTCACCTTGTCAATTTCCCCCTAAATTTCCTGCTGAATGAAGTTTTGACCCCGCCAAATACGTCCATGGAAGGAATGATGCCTACATCACTTTGGACATAGTTTTTTATTCAGCAGAATATTTTGGCTTTTGCCAGTATTTTTTTTTTCTTAATTTATTTTGTTAATTCTCATAATGAAAAGAAATTGATTATGTTAATTTATTATTTTTTTTTTTTTCAACAAATTTATTTCTTTAAGGCCCAGTTATTTAGCAAAAATTCAATTGCAACATCAACAGCTACATGTCATTAAAAGGCAATTCAGCGTCATTTTGTAATTTGAAAGGTCCCCATTAAACGTCGATTCTGGGTGTGTTTCAGTTTTCTATCAAATTATAGTAAGGTGAACATGATAATTGTCCTCTTCTAGTGCTAACAATTGCTAAAACGGTATTTGAATTGTCATTTAACAGGAACCTCTTAACTGTTATAAAAAACAAAATGGCGCTGAATGGCTATTTGATGATTTTGTCACAAGTGAATTTCAGCAAAACAACTAGGCCTAAGAAAAGGTGTCACTTCTGGGTGAAAATTTTAATTGTTTTCAAATTGATAATAATCAAATCTGTTTACAAATACTATCTTGAAAACTATTAGAAAGCAATAGATATTATAGGCTCACTTTTTTATGTGCCATAAGAATGATTTTGGAGTCGAATCTTAGTTTTGAAACATTTGTAAATCTTTCATAAATTACTCAAATTGTAACCAAATTGTAGTCCTAAAAACATATTTAAATTTATTTTTATGTCATAAAAAATATTGCACTTTTACGTACTATTTTTTTAAATGTTTTTGTTAGCTTCTTTACTCTAGGCCTGGCTGGTAATCAAAAATTAGAGCATGGCAGAATTATTCAACTTTATGGAAATACGCTGCTAACCTTATGTTGTTTTATTGTGACAGATAATGAGTAATACAATTTGTTTTTTCATGCCAAGCCGGAATGTGTGTATCTGCAACGCTTTACAGTTTAATTGTTTTGGTTGGGCTCTTTAATGCTGGCTCCGCTATGGGCGCCGAATTGCCAAGGCGCTGATAATACCTAACAGTCCTAACACATAAAAACGACCCTACACAAAAGTTCAAATCATCCGAATATTATTGATTACAATGATCATCTACCTAGGTCTAATGGTTTTGATAATGGATGCTAAAATTTTACTTGCACCATGTGCCGTTGGACCCTGTTCAAACCAAAGCAAAAACGCCACTTAAGCCATTCAAAAACTACTTTTAAAGTGGAGGTTGAACACAAAATCGCCTCTCTTCCACTTTTAGTGAGGTTCAAAAGCGCCACTTTTGAAATAAAAACGACCCTACACAAAAGTTCAAATCATCCGAATATTATTGATTACAATGATCATCTACCTAGGTCTACTGGTTTTGATAATGGATGCTAAAATTTTACTTGCACCATGTTCCGTTGGACCCTGTTCAAACCAAAGCAAAAACGCCACTTAAGCCATTCAAAAACTACTTTTAAAGTGGAGGTTGAACACAAAATCGCCTCTCTTCCACTTTTAGTGAGGTTCAAAAGCGCCACTTTTGAAATGCACCAATCAACAGCCAGAAAACATATACATGCAAATTCAATATGCCTGCCGTGTAATACCTCCTCCATTCAAAATACATTTGTTTTTAAAGCAGAAACAAATCTAAATATGATTGCTTTGAAAATGCGAGTCTAAAAAACATGCATAAGCTTCCAATTACAAAAAAAAATCACCAAAAAGTTTAAAGGAAATATGCAATTCTTTTATTTTTTATTCTGCTTGTATGGATTGTGTCGGTTTTGCTTTTACACCCCTCACTTAGTAGATTTCAAACTAATAATTACTTTTTTTTATACTTATTATGTATGTTTGATATTATATCTACACATTAAATATATAATTAGAATTAATAAATGTTTAAAATATTGTTGTGTTATCTAAGCATAAATTATTTGGAGATTTAATATTTTTATTTACAATATTTTTTTACAAAGATTTAATTGAATATTAATAAGCCCATTTAATTAATAAGATGTTAACTTAAATACTCGAAATAATATTGTGCAATGACCTTTATACTTAAATAATATTTACTTGTTAAAATAAATCATAAACTTGTTAAATAATACACACCTGCTAATGCTTTATATATGCAGACATAAATATTTTTTATAAAACAGAATAAGTTTGTATCGGTAAACCCACTGAATGGATAATATGTACACACTAGAAATGCCAACCTTGTAGATTTGAATTGTGTCGATGTTTCCACTGACTTCGTACCTTTTGGTTCTAATCCAATTAGCACGCTATCTCTTATACTGCCCGACATTGTATATCGCCATTACATTAATAGGATGGAAATGAAAATTTCATAATGATAATGAATTGAATTTTGGCTCCTGAAATCTTAAGGCGATGCCATACGTAGTAATGCAAAATCATGTGTTTTTGGTTTGAAAATTTGATCGCCTAGAAATGTTTCAGATGCTTTAATTAAATACTGCAAGTAGAATACATCCTGGCCTTTGAAATAATCGAGTATTTTTTAGATAAGTCTTTTTATAAACCCAGAAAAAAATAATGTATAGGCCTATGAAAACTGCTTTAAAGTTCAAAATCTCCTACTTACGAACCGATTTTCGGTTATGGTTTTATTGCATAATGTGGCAAATTAAGTTATTTATAAATTGATCGAAAAACATTTAAATATTTGTGCCTGAACATTCACAAAATAAAATAAAAGGCACTTTTTGGCCATGCTTTTTTCTTGCATAAATCTGGATGGTGTGAAGCGGGAATTTAAGCCTTATCACCATCTGCGTAAGGTGTGTTATTGATAGCGGCTCGATTCAAAATATTACACGACGTAGTGCATCGCCTTAAGGAAAAAAAACTCTTACTTTTGAGTCACGAAACACGTCAACATCACATTTCTTGTGAACTTCTACATTCTATATATGCCTTCCATACAAATTTGAAACAAATGTTTCATTTAGTCCAATACCCAAGCACTCCGTCTCACTTACACTCACGTGACATCGTAGATCTCCATCTCATTTGAATTTCGTAAACACTGTTTTGTATTAGAAATTTATGCCTCGATTATGCAAATATTTGGATTACGAAACACGCCCATTAGTGTGTCCCAGGACATAAGGAAGAATTTTTTTTTCATGAATTTAAATATGCATACCCTCTTATTTTATTCCATTTGATCCCAATAACTCATATAATAAATATTATTTTTATTAAATACCGGCAACCCGTGCCGACTTGATGCCAAACATATGGTACAGAGTTAATATGGAAGGATTTTCAACTTTCATTTTTGTCGGATAAATAAAATTTAAAAATGCACAAATGTTCAATTATGTAATATTTTATATTTAAAAATGGTTTATTGATTAAATTTTCTCTTCATAGTTTGTTTTTTACAATCAGGATAAATCTTCCGGTGTTCCTGAAAGCATCGTAACAAAAATTGTTTTTGTTCGTCTTCGACCGTGATTAAGCCATGAAAATCTTGCATTTTGTTTGTTTTTTTTGTTTTTTTTGTTTGTTTTTTTGTTTTTGTTGTTTTTTTTGTTGTTTTGTTTTTTGTTGTTTGTTTTTGTTGTTTTTTTGTTTTTGTTTTTGAGAGAGATCTGGCATCTGTTTTCAGACGATCAAACAAATACTTGCTCTTGACTGAAATGAAGTCGTAAATATTTTACTCTGAAACAAAATTCACTAAATTATGATAAGAACAAAAATCTCAATACAAAACATAATTGTAACTACTTAATAAACTTACCATACAATTTACAATCAAGATCTTCCTTCGATGGGATGTAACGTTTTTCATGGGTTGATAATTTATTTTTTTTGATATTTCGAGCATTTTTATTTTAGTTGTTTGATCCACAGCGTCGTCAAACAGCGATAAAATAGATCCTTCATCGGTCAAATACCATAACTGCTTACTGAACAGAAATAAAGCTACCATTGAGATGTTTTCATCAATTTTTTCGTAAGCCTTCATCGATTTCAAAAAGCACAAGTCCTGGTTAGGTGCTTTAAATGCTATAATACATTGTAAATTGAAACCATGGCTTGACATGGTTTCAATTTACAATGTATGGTAACAGGATGTTACTATGAACAGGCAAACGTCTAAAAGTGCCGCCTTATCCTTTTAGCGGTAATTTTAAATTGCGCACAAATTAATGATATTTTCAAGGAATAAAGTGCCTTTGCCATTCATCGAGCACATGGAGGCCGAATCTTAAATTTGCTCGCTGTATCTCCTCGTAAAACTATCACAAAGAACTCTAACAACTCTCAATAGTCAACTCCAAGTATTTTTGTTGTCAGTGCAGTACGGTAAAACTCAAGCAAATCTTCGATTTCGGAAACGGTTAGGTGCAATGTGAGATTTTCTCTGTAGCACTGAATTTTATCGGAATCAACATTTTTACAGTTATCTCGAAACTTTTTGAAGAGTGGGATGTCAGGGCTTGTAGTCACTTGGCTGATTTTTACTTCAATCACAGCTTTTGATAACAACTATGGCTATATTTGGTATATATTGACAGTTAAATTCACTTTCCGGATATTGTAGAACAAAACTTCAAGAACATGTCCATTAGATGGCAGTTTAGAACCCGATATTTGGTGTTTTACGACTCCTATTAAAAATATACTCTTTTTAGAACTGCGTTAATCTTACAACATCTTGCCTGAATGTGTGATATTCGTTTACTAACAAAAAAGCTAGTTAGTACAAGCTCATCAACACGTTTGCTCGCTGGCGTCTTAATGTACAAGTACTAACATCTTTCGATGCAAGTCGGCACGGGTTGCAGTTGTCCAAAGTAAACGAAATTTTATTTTTAAGTGTTTTGTAATTATTGAAACAAAATAAGAGGATATGCGTTGAAAAATAACAACTTTAATTTTTTTGGGACGCCCTAACGCCCATAAAGCACTTCTTGTTTTATTCTTTATCCATGGGTAAACCGGTAAAAAAGCTCAATTTTACAATAGCTTCAATCGTGGATAAAATGTTACGTGGATACAATGATTGTTAATCTAAATGGTTGTTACATGGATACAATGATTGTTAATCTAAATGACATGACCTTACATTAATAAACTTATAGATTGTTTTAAAATTACTTAATAAAACCGATATTAGTTTTGCTTTATGATACATTTTGTGAATTTACATTATTCGTTCTAGATCTTTACATCGCAATAATTTGTTATTATAACTAAGAAGAGTTGTGAATCAATTTAAATATTATATTATTTATTTTAATGTAATGTTCGTAATGTCACAAATTTTATTTATTCTATAAGATTGTGTCACAAATACCTTTATTTGACAATTGATTTCTGTCACAGTATTACAAGGACCACATGGAAAATTAAGTTATATTTTTAATGTTATATTTTTTCGTTTCTTTATATAATCACCATTTATGTACAGTTTTTATAGGAATATTTAATTGAAGTTAGATTTTTTACTAAAGGTTCGACAGGGGTAACTGACTATTAGAAACAATACCTAGAAAATGTATAATTTACTTATGTGAATGATGGAAGATATTTTGGCCGCAGTCGTTCAGTAGATAGCGATTTATATTTCGATTTTAGATAAAAACTTCCCTTGATTTCAGAAAGAATACAAACTCATACAGGAGAGGTACTTATAAAATATAATATTTTATATCAATCTCTTTGTAAGGGTCCCAACTATATGTATATGTATTTATAAATGTGAACCAAGTCTTCTCCATCTTCAAATTCTTGTCTTTTGTTTGGAAGAATATGTTATCAATAGAGAACTAACTATATTTAAACCCGTAGAACGGGTAATACATCCTTACACTTATCGCACCGGAGATACGGAATTTATTTTTATTATGATTTGTGTGAAAATGTTTAAATAAAATTTACATACATTTTTTACACATAAAACATCACTAAATAGCCCAACACTGACATTAACTTCATTCTATGTAGTCGTATGACAAAAGTAGGCTTTAATCTCAATACAATATATTTATAGTTCATTGTGGTGAGTTCTATGTAAAAAATTTCATCCAAATCATGTATTATTAAGATATAGCTGTTTAAAATAAAATTCATTTTCTCGAATGGGACCCGTTTTTGCTGGCATGAAGTATGTTAACATTAAAAACATTATACCTAAAAAACGATGTCGTAAATTCTTGTGCCTTAATTAATCGTATTAACTCGACTTACATATGATAATTTGTCAATAATTTCATAAAATTACAAAGTGTTCATAAATTATTATTATTATTGTCAATTTTTGTCAGGAAGGTAGGGTGTTTATTGAAAACAAATTAACTAACATTGTCATTATATTTTTCATTAATATTTATTTAATATAAAATATACATCTTAGTCTTATTTATAATTAGTATTGTTCTATTTTATATGCTTTTTTATTACAATAAAATATTATCAAAACATTTATTTTAACTTATTTTTCCCTTCTTCCTCTGGTACTCATTCATATCTATCGGAAGTTGGATATCATGATAGCAATTCCATGGAGCTGAATCTTCCATGTCAAATCTCAAATCACTGGTGTCAATTTTTTTACGAAATGGCGCAAATTGTTTTGGTTTATATTGTTGCCAGGATGCTGTGCAACCATACGATTTTTCAATAATTATAAAATGGGTAATTACTTCCTACTTTCATTTTGCTACTTATTGAATTTTAACATCTAGATAAAATATACAACTTTGCAGTGTAAATACGAAAAATTAAGTACCAAACGGAAATTTAGCTTCGGATGAAAATTTAAAAAAAAAATTAAAAAATTTAACTTAGTTTTAAAATTTAATATTCCTAAAAGTATCAAAATTGTAGGTACCTATGTACTTGCATTATTTTTATAAATAAATGGTACCTATATATACATGAAACACGACCAATGAACGCATGTAAAAATAGACATTGAACTTCATGGAAGCTTGACGTAACTTTTACAGTGCGTTGAAACATGCGCTTTTAATGTGGCGTTTTTTAGCAAAGGTAGCTTGATTTTTATATACATTGTTTTTGAATTAAATGGTGTATCGACAGGTATCTAGATTATTTTATTTTCAGAGATATTTTGCCAAAATAGTCTAACGAATATTTTAAATCAGAGTTTCACTTTGCGTACGTAGGAATATTCGCAGGGCCGATCCTGAGCGAATTGGCGCCTGGCGCGGGTAAACTTTTGGCGCTTCTTGTCAAAGCCAGAAGACGCCTAGGTAGTAAATCATTGTAATCAATAACTACACGGACCCGTTTTTATAAAAAATAATCTCCAGGGCGATATGTTAGGACAGGTGTTAGGTACAGGGTGCAGCCAAACAGACAGTGCAGTTTTGAAGGGCCGGTACATCCGGGGGGATGTGAAGGAAGGGACCTGGGAGGTCTCATTGTGTCGGGAGGGTCGTGCCGTTTTCAGTCGTTACCATGGTTTGGTTCGGACAACACCGGGGCTTCACCATCCGTACGTTTTTTGAAAATGGCCGTTCTTTTTCAGGTAGGGAGGTAATATACTATTCAAAATCGTAGAAGAACGTCCAAATAAAAATAAGATTTCAGGTTTGGAAAAAGAATCTTTACTGAACTTTTACAACGGCCATATTATATACTGTACAGCACCCTTGAGTTGATTTTGCACATAAATGGCGCCATGCAAATCATCCAAATATTATTATTATCTTGAACCAGAAACGGAACGCACAAACAAATTGACAGACAGACGAAATGTAAAACGATCGAGTTACAACAAGACTTCTCTACGCTCAGTCAATTGACGGTTGAAAGTCGTACGTGAATTTTAGGGGCATCGAATAGTTTTCAGTCCCCTTTTAAATATTTATTTCCACAAAAAGCACGTCGGTTTAAAGTTTTAGCAAACAGAAACTATTAGTACCACGATGGCCAATGGGAAGACAGAATGCACCCAAAGGGGCGGAGCAATTACGTCAGTCCCCTACAAATCGCGCAGCCGTGTGACGTCACGGATGCAGCGCTCATGTCCTTAGCGGCCCAAATACAAAATAACTTCAAAACAGTTGTGTGATCCAACATGGCGGACGGGCCGTTCGCGGATGGGGCAGGTTTCGTGGAAAAGGACGAATCTTCAGTGAATGATGACAGTGCGAACGTGTGTGACTTAAAAACAATGAGTGAGAATGTTTCACGACCTGCCAAAGTGAAAATGTCGTTTTATATCGAGAGCAAAAGTGATGTTACGAGTGATAAATGTGAATCAGAAAGCGTGGCTGAGCCTAAAAACTCCTCGACGGATCATAATAAACGTGTGGAATATGCTCCAGGGAAGGAAGAAGATTGCAGGAAGAAGCGCTGTACGGACAGATATGATAGTTCGGAATCTTCTGACAGGTTAGTAGACATTTATAACATAAACATTCTACTGCTTGAGGTTGTCGACCCTTCCGAGCACACAGCGCCGCTTCGGGCTACTCTTCCTCGTAATTATCCAGGCTCCAAGATGAAATTGTTGGTTTTGTTGACAGAAACGCTATTCAAAACTATACTATTTATCGAGTTTATGTGATGACTGTTGAATTTGTCCGCCTTATCTCCTTATCCGCCATTGTTATCATCGTGTGAACGTCACCACCTGCTTCTGTTATGGCTACTATAAACTCTACGAATTTATTTGTAGGTATTTTTTATGTGCGAAATGATTGAATGGTCGAATTTCCTGTTATCTGAAGTCTGGCAATGAGGCGGTCATTGTTATAATAATTGGAAGTAGTAGCGAATGTCACGGTCATTGCCGAATATCTCAGGGAATTCCGAACCGCTCCGCCAGCAGAATTGTTCATTGCATAATTCGGCACAGATTGAAAGCGATACTTCGTGTTTTGATTTTGTTACCGGTGTACGTATTCTACTTACACGAACAAGTTTTATTTACACAATACTTTCTGTTTATACCGCTCTCTCCCAAGTTAATGTTAATATCGTTGTTTACATCGATAAAACAAATACAAAACTTTTAAAGAAATACAATTTATTCTATTAGGTGTTAATATTACATTGCAAAATTATGCTTTTCGAGAGAATTGTCTAATTTGTATTTTTTCTGTGAGAGCAAATGGTTCCCGCGATATATCTCCGAACCTACCTACCTATGGTTAAAATTTAGTGCCTAACTGCCTACTACTACTTTTCCGAAAGCGACGTTGCCATGTTTTCACTCTCCCAAGTCACAACATTGTCATGTATCTCCCATTTTGGAATTTATTTGTTTTATACCATATTATACCAATGCGCATATCTACAATAATTATTATTATTCTGTGTATTCATTACCTATGTATTATCGCTAATTTCGATAAGTGAAACCTTGTTGGAATAAGTTTTACCGCTATAACGTCAACCTCAATAATACCAGTGATAAGACTATGATTAATATAATACTAAACCATTGCGTAAAAGGTTTTAAGCTTAACATTATTGTTGAATGAAATCTAATCTACCAGTTAAGATAATGTGCTTTTGCTTTGTTATCTGTGCCTTTATTATTTATGTAACCTAGGCCTAGGCTAGCTTTAGACTTGTAAGTTTTTTCGTAAATTTACGACTTCTAGCCAATGGGCATATTGGATTTTCAAAATGCAATATGCCCATTGGCTAGAAGTCGTAAATTTACGAAAAAACTTACAAGTCTAAAGCTAGCCTTATGATAGCTTTACACCCGTAAGTAAACTTTTCGGCTCATGTAAGTTTTTGATAAGTTACTTTAAGTACGTTTACACAATCGTCCAATTTATGGTAATTAATGCTGACGTATGTTATTCGGAAGTTTAACTATAAGTGCTCAAAGCGATTGATGCACTGTAAGTTTATTCGCGGTAAGATGGCTTGTCAATAATTGTGTTAAAAAATGCGAAACGGCCCAAAGAAATTGTTGGAATAGAAGTTGGTTTGAGAGAAAAAAATCGCCAGTAAGAATGGAGTACCAATAGCAGTTATTTAATTTTAGATGTAGCCATATGACCGAAGACTTCGAATAAAACGTCATGTGAAACATTGAGGTTAGAAAGGGTTTGGCCTCTAATTAATAAGAAGGTTGCTCGTTTTCGGAAAGCTTTTTTTAACATCTGAAAAACAAATTATTTAATAAAATAAAATACTTTTTGTTTTAAAACCACGAGTTTTTAATAATTTTTAGAACCTCTACAAATTATTACTAGACAAGAAGTACAAAGTGTGAGAGCTTTTATATAAAAAAAAATTCTACAAATTATTTACTCCTCTTCAGATTATTTTTGTCATCACATAATTTTCTTTCCGTTTACAGTTGTTTTCATAGTACTTACTTATTTGTGTTTTACCTTTTTAATATTGTTTTCAGGAGATAATTACGTATCCTGAATCCCTTTTTTAAGTAGTTGATTCAAATAATGGTTTTCTTCTTAATAAAATTAATGGACTTCTGAAGGTTGTTATAAATTACGGAAAGTAACTTAAATGTGGTTTACATTGGTAATTTTGGCATAAGCTACGACATTAAAGGTAGGTTCCGAGTAGCGTCAATGACTCTGCGTCCTTTGCGACAGTGTCGCTGCATCACTGACGCAGCACCTATGTGCAAGTCACTTCCAAGGGATTTTTTTTTTTTTTTGATTTTATGGATTCTTTCGTAATCCTCTAACTAGCTAGGGCTTATAACAATACCCTTCATGTTTCTAGCTGACTAGTACTGCGGCTCATTTGGCCTTATTACTATTACCATCTGATGGTTGTATTTAATTGACTGAATTTATGTTACATTAATAAGTTTTATGAGGAAAAATTCTTTACTGGATAAAAAACCTCATACAAATAACAAGAAAAATAAAACAATAAGTTCTGAACTTTTTACGCTGTTTGACTTTGTGATTTACTGAATTTAAGTATTTCATTTTTTCATATGTTGGCTGCGTCCTTTTCGCTTCGGTGGTCCTGCATATCTACCTGTTGGGAGAAAAAGTTTGGGAGAGAAATCCTGTGGAAGAAAAACATTTTATTATATTAAAAAGGATACTATTTCTTCACCGGCGCTTGTCATTTTTCTCATGGAGCTTCACGGTGAGGTCTCCATGAGAAGCTCCATTAGGATGACCAGTTTCTCTGCTTTGGATGAGCAGGAGGCCAGTCTTTCGCGTACCCTGATGAGGCCTTGCAGTAGTGTCATTATGTCCTCGTCATCAGAGGATCCGGTGTTTGGCGCTTGGCGTTGTTCTGTTGTGGCTCTTCGTGGTTCCTGCTGTTCAGGAGCCTGCTGCTGGTGGTTTCTTCGGCCCGCTACGTCCGCCCAGGATCGGCCGTCTACTTGGGCCGCGGGTCTCTGTGCCCGGGGCTCTGCCTCTTTACGCCTCTGGGCGTTGGACTGCTCCTGTCTTCGCTGGAGAGCAGCTACATATGCCACCCTGTTGGGGCATTTGCCGTAGTTTGCGGGATGGGCTCCGCCGCAGTTGCAGCAGACGGCCGGCTCTTCTTTGTTCGTCTTGGGGCACTCCGGTGTGGCGTGAGGTCCGTCGCATTTGACGCAGCGGGCGACGTGTGCGCAATTTCTGGACCCATGTCCGAAATTTTGGCACCTGTGGCACTGTGTTCCATGTTGGAGGTGGTTGCTTCTATACTTTCTCATTGTGATCCTGCAGTGGCACAGGTAGATCACCGCGGCTCTCAGGTGTCCCATGTTTGTTTCCTGGCCAAAGTGTGCCAGGTAGAGCGGGTATTCTGTACCCGGGGTGGTCATCTTGACCACAGTCCTTGCTGGGAAGCCTTGATTCTCAAGGTCTTCCATTATTTCTTCCGGTGACAGCTTCGGGAGTCCCCTGATGACGGTCTTCTTGATTTTTTCTGCTTCTGTGGTGAAGGTGTGGAAAGGCTTCTCCTCTCCACGTAGGGCTGCTGTCAGTTTTTTGTGGGCTTCTACTGAGCTCACCACAACGCTGATTTTGCCTCCTTTGGCATAACGGAAGTTGAAGTGGGCACTTCCAATGTGCCTCTGAACTTCCTTCGTGATATCTCCGTGCGTCATTGACCCTATGGTCATGATTACGGGCGGGACTCGTGTACTCTTCCCACGTGTCGGTGCAGTCTCTGATCTTCTGTTGGTGGGCGCTTGGTCTCGGCTGGTGGGCGCCTGGTTTCTGCTGGTGGACGCCACTGGTCCTGGCGGCGTCGGGCGTTTCTTCGTCGGTGGCGACGCGATTTCCTGGGCTGATTCTTTTTCTTGATATAGTGCCTCATATTTATTTTCATGTACCACACGAAATAAGGGCTTTGGGGGGGAATGGGGGCGCTTTGAAGCCGTAGCCCTAGTCCATTCCTCTTCCATCGGTGATGTGGCTCTTGGTGATCCGGTTGGCGAGCCGGAGCCGGTCTGCGATGATCCAAACACGAATTCCTGCTCGTGCGTATCTGGATTGAATCTCCATCCAGTAGCTCCCTCCGGGAATGCCGTGGGCAGGGGCTTGTTGCGCTTAAATGTCGCTGTTCCTCTTGGTGTGCGGTGGTACGGCATTTTGAGTTATTTTGTTCTGAAACGAGAAGAAATATGTATTGTTTGAGTATTATGCAAGATGCCTTGAGAAAGGCAGTTTGGGCGACGTATGTGATTTGCGAAAGATTGCCTTGAAAAGGGCATTTGGGGGCGCGTACGCCTGCTCCTGACCAGCGGGATTTCTCCGGCCGGCTGTGAGGTGTTGGGGCCTGGCTGTGTGAACACAGGCCAGACGGGAGCAGTTTTGTGGCTATGTCTCAAGCCACGAAAAAACCACAAATTGCGCAAAATCCACAAGCTACGCAAGTCCTCCTCAATCCTCTCCTCCTCCCACTTCCAAGGGCCGCTACACTATCGCCAGAGGACCGCAGTCATTACGTGATCGCCGACCTAGTTGTCTTATCTTGTCATTATAAATTTTATCCACTAAAACTAAAATATAATGAATCAATCTCTTGTGAAAGATTTGCAATTTTACTAGACTCTTTTGTTGTTGCTTTTGTATTCTTCTGCACTTAACACGAAAAAATTACATAGCCGCCGCACGTTTAATAGGCTGATTATAGAAATTGCACCTCGTTTCATAATGAATACAATAAATAATTATTTATGTCGGGAGAGATAGTAAAATATGAATTAAAATTTCATTTTTATTCAATCAAAGTTCAAAAATGCCCTTTTAAAACGATCTTATGCCGCCATTCTGGATTTTTCCAGTATGAATTGACTTTTGCGAAAGTTTCTTTTCAATCTGAATACGCATAAATTATTTAAAGAACCCAAACTAAGCGCCTAATAAACTATTTTGTGCATATAAATAGTTGTATCTTGTAGTAATTAAGTTGAAACGAAGTGTGATTTTCATAATATGTGCCTGTTAATAGTGTGGCGGGTCGGTATTTTTTCGGTGTCAATTTTTACAGATTTTCAAAAAATTTGGTAGACTTTCTATAAAATCGGTAGATCGGCGACACTGCCGCAGCGTCACTGACGCTACGCTTCTGTCGCTGTGCTCGCAACTCTACCTTTACGAGACAAAAAAAACTTACGAGTGTAGTGGCCGCCTAATAATATTATGGGACCAGGAGTTGATGACATATTGGACTAGTTGGGAGTATGATGTAAAGAAGAACCATTCCAACCTTGTTCGACAGTTAGTACCACCACCACTAAAGTCATCCATATATTGTACACCCACTCATATTTATGGCTATAGAAATGTAGAAAGTATGTAGGAATAGCCTACATAGCTTTTAGGTTTCCAGGTGCATCGTTTGCCTTTGTTGGTAGGTACCTTATGAGAATGAACGTCCGACTTTGAACATAAAATCAACATGCATATCATCGGTAAACTTAATGATAGGTACTAACTCAACTCTAAGGGGGTTTTTCACTATCTCTGATTATGTTCTGACCAAGCACTAATCCGCGGATTAGTCATTTTTTCGTTTTCACTATATCTGAATAACGCTAACGCTCGGGTTAAAGTTAGATTTGACTAATCAGTGCTCGAACTTCACGTTAGGCGCTATTCCTCGAATCAAAGATGGCGTCAAAACATTCCGAGTTTAACAGCTGAGAAGTGAGTCGAATTTTTTAGAATGAATTTGAATGCTTGTATGATCCATCCTGAATTATTTGATTGTGTTCAAAATAAGAAACAATGTATTAATTCGACACGAATCTATCTAAAATGACCTGATAATCAACATAACATAACCAAAAAATGCACACTTCGCGGTGTGCGGACTGTGACGCATGACAGCCGTGGCAGTAGATGGAGAAACAGCAAACATTTTGCGATATTGCCAGACTATTTCGAGTGTTATCTATCCGGCAGCTCGAAACAATGGTGAAACGGTCGCCGTTGAATAACGAAGTTATTCTGAACTTTAAAGCCAGCCAACGGATAGCTATTCAGATATTTAGCCCGACATAGTGAAATACCCCCTTAATCTAAGTAGTTAAATAGGCACCTATGTAGTTTGTCGGTAATTATTGCAGACTGTTTGGTTTGATTGTACATAATATATTTAATTAAGCAGGATATTAATATCAACTGTAAATTTAAAAAAAATGTTGTTTTTTAACCAAAATTGGTTGTATTATCCCTTCAATAATATCGTCATGATGGATACAAAAACTAGAGTTTACCTATTCCAAGCGGGGAGATCTCTCGATCTTCAGCCCCTCTATAAGGTGACACTTATTGAAAGTTAACAGCATGAAGCCCCCACTCTTTTACTTATATTAAACGAGGCTTTTTGAAATGAACCATAAAATAATAGAAAACATGAAAAAGAATTTATAGTTCTAACAAATTAAGGAGTTAAGCTTGCGTGTTGCTTTTCGCTCTGAAGTCTTTTATTCTTGGAGGAATCCATATTTCCTCCAAGACTTAATTAGTCTCAGGACACGTAGTTTTGTCTGTAACTGAATAGCTGGTGTACTTGTGATATGCATATTTTCCTTCGTTCCGTTTAATTTCGCGGTGAACAATGAGTGTGAAGACCGAGAAACTATCCGGTAGGTATCTGTCCATATTTAATATTATCGTAAGGTTATTTGCGGCCGTAGAGCCGTGGCCTATTTACCAACTCTCTGTTCGGCCATAGTTGCACAACACCGTCGCATGCAGCTGCTTTGAAATTGCAGTTATTGCATAAAATGTGCAATCCTAATCACCTTGTTAATATTCCCCGTGTGCTCCATTCTACCTTCGCCATGGTTCTTTCTGCATTGTAATGGTACTTGCTTACAGTCAATGTTTTATGAATAGATCGCGCGGAACATCGACTTTTTTATGAATTTCGTCTCATTTTATGTGACGATCGTCACTTAGGATGGTTTGTTGCATAGAATTTGAACAGTTCATCAAATTTCAACGTTCATTATAGGCCAGTTACTTGACAGAACTGAAATAATAGCAGAACTAGAAAATAAATTACACAGAACTTTGAAGAATTGTTCAAATTCTCTGAAACAACCCGTCCTTGTCAACATGATGAGCTCCAGGTGTGAATTATGATAAGAGTGGATGGATTAGAAATAGAAAGGGATAGAAAACCAGGCGATTATCGGTGGAAATATTCATCGGATTGTTTAGATTGAGGACGGGTTGTTTCGCAGGATTTGAACAATTCATCACATTTCAAAGTTAATCTTTGTTCTGTGAAAGTTCTTTTCAAGTTCCGTTATTATTTCAGTTCTGTCAAGTAACTGGTCTATAATGATATAATAACTGAACTTGAATAGCATATTCATAGAACTCGCGAAAGAACGTTGAAATTTGATTAATTGTTCAAATTCTATGAAACAACCCATCCTTAGAATTTAGACACGCGCTCTGTGTATTTTTTTGAACAATTATTAATGTTCGTGAATTATATTATTATTAGCGCAGACCCGTGCATAATCAAGGTATATTTTAATTTAAAAGACAATTTTATAATCTTCTGTTAAAAAAATATGTTATAGGTAGGTACCTCTACTTTATCCCTTGGCTGAATTATTCTTCACACAATCAGTTCCAATTTTAAAAATGACAAAATAGCAAATTTGAGTTCATTGAACCGGATGTCACGCGGGAGTAACTAACGCACATCACAGACAACCGATATTGGGATGTTTGTTGATATTTTGTTTCGTTCCCAACTTTTCGAGCTCTTAATTGAGTAAAATTTTAAAGTAGCACTTGTTTACGATACCGTGTAATTTTGCAGTAGATTTTTTTTATGTTATTTAAAATGTTTTGTATTATAATTTCCGCGTGTATGTAGCAACATCAGTATACCAATAGTTGTTATTTGTTAAACACTATCATTTACACTTAGCGTCAGTACCATGTATCGAATCAAATCCATCAAATGTTCCGATGCATCCGAATAGCAAATAAAAATGATACTGGCAGCCATTATTTTTTAACAACTATTTGTGACGGAACCTACTCGATAACTTGATACCAGCTCGTTTGACACCAATCGTGGGAAATGGGACATGTATTTGCTTTAAATAATGTCTGTAGATACGTTCTTTGGACTTTGGACTTGATGCAATTATTTTTTTAAATGCCTGACGAAAATCAAACATCACATTACTACCGAAAAATCAATAGATAGATAATCATTTTGTGGAGCAAGTTTTGCTCTGAAGACTTGTGATTTTTACTTGACTGCTTCCCGTAATATGTTATTTATTTATTTCTTATTTCATGCCCGGCTGGGCTTTGATGTGTTATTTTTTTTTATTTATTACAAATAACATCTAAATAAGCACAAGAAAATCAAAAATATAATATTATTTAAACACAAGCGTCAGCTTCTATAGAAGAGAAACATTAAAAAAATCAAAAGCAGTGAAAACTAGTTTTATGAATTATTTTAGCTAACGTAAATTATTATGCTCTGTAAATTGATTAATTATTTAATAAAAACATGAAAGCAAAACGAAAATAGAAGACAAAATAAAGGAAAAAAAAAACTCTAAAATAAAATCGGAACTAGATACGCAAGATGGAACACTATAACACTAAAATTACAATATATTGGTAAGATAAATATAGCTACGTATTTTTATAGTTAAATTTTATGTTCTACTTTCTGAAATAAATTGGGTAATGACTTCTTTATATTTGGTGAATGATGTGTTATGTTGTAAGGCTGAATGGATTTGGGAAAGGAAGGAGTGGTTATTCAGATCTAGTCACCAAACGCGGCAAAAGCCACTTTGAGCATTGTTTTGTTTCTGAATGGTGGCCTTAGACAGTGCGATACTGAGAGTACCTACTACACCGATCGTATTATAACTTATTGTATATTTTTCTGCGCAATATTAACGAAAAGTTGTTGATAATAAATACTTATGCAGGCCTTTATTATACAAATTGATCTCAATCTTGCCGTCATGTTTTCGAAACAACCCTTCGTCCCTGTTTTATGAAAACATAATAAACGACCGATTACCACGGCGGATTAGCCTGCATCCAAATTAAATGGTATGGTTTTACGAAGGTATACCGCGTAGTAGGGCACCTTTCGCCTCGCACGTAGGAAACTGTGTACCTATATGGTATAACTACTCCCACGATATCTAACTACCCGGTACCTACCCACCCAGTACTCCAGTACCTAACTAATCTACCTAGTACCTGCCCACAGTCCGCGTTTGAAGGAACAATGCAACTCCCGCAGATCACTCTTGCAACTTGCACCGTCACTCTCGCGCCCGGCGAATCTCCTGACAAAGTAAAACGAGAGAAGTCGAAATTTTCTTATACTGCGTATATATTTGTGAGCAGATACACTAGCCGAGCTATGGAGTATGGGAAAGGAACGAAACAACCGCAAACGTTTCGTTCCTTTCCCATAATTCATAGTTCGGTTCGCGCTTTTTTTCTCCAGTTTATACGCACCCTTACAGCAATGAGAAATTTTAGCTAATATTATTATACAATGGTAACAATGGCTCTACATATTTGATATCTATCTATTATATAGCCCATATCTTATCTTCAGCTACATATAAAGCAGAAAATGAAGAGATCTGGCGTCATTTAATTTGTAAATATTTTCCTTTCGGGATTAACAAGGCCATCGCTACAACTTCGTTTCCATCATTAGCTACGAAGCTTTGAGAGATTAATCAAACTATTAAAAAAGACTCGCATACAAGACGCTATATTCTTTGTTCCTTGTATGTTCAATAACAATCAAGATTTCAAACAAAACAAAAAAAAATTAACTTGGACGAAGCCGGTAGTAATATTTCTAGCTCTATTATAAACGTCCATGTTCTAAAATAAATATGTATTATCATTTTATTAATGAATTTATATAGCTGGAAAAAAATCCGTATTATGCATGCGTAAAATCATAAAAACAAAAATACTACGAAATTAATTGATTATTTCTCGAATTCTGCACTACTTTTCAGTGTATTTTATTGCGCTCGTAAAAATACACTCGTAAATTTAATTTATCGCTACGATCCATTGTTACATCATAGCATTATTTTTATACGGCTCGCATGCGTAGGTATGTATGTAATATAATATATTATCAAGTGTACGATTGTGCTAAATCCTTTACCAACAGTCCGTTTACATTAGAAATAAATTAATTATGTAACTGTACTTACACCAGAAAAAGTGTATGACCTCGGTCGATAAACATCGGTGCTGTGGATTATTGTTGTAGGTCAGGAACCGACCAAATCAGACCTTGAAACAATTTAATAATATTATTGCATGCAGCCGTGTTATGTACGTACGTACGTAATAAAACAACGTTATATTTTTTCGTGTAGTTTTTTGTGCCATTCAGAATGTTTACAGTGTATCTAGTCATATTATCTGCTAATAAAACCTTTTTTTATTCTCCTAGATCGCAACACATATCGCTAGGAAATTTTATTATGCGGAGATTTGTACACTGACAGATGATGTTAATTTTTAGCTACACATAAATGTATATTTTTAAATCTCGTGGCACCTACAAAGCGTTTTACACAACATTAAGTTGTGCACCAGGGATGGCAAACATGTATTTTTTTTAATCTTTATTTTTCATAAATTCATACATCCGTAGGCATTCAAATTAATAGACGAGCCAATCGGGGAAAGAGGAACAAACCAAGTTGCGCAGAGTAACCGTCCCACTTTCGTTGATTTGTCAATAAATGAATCTGGATGAATACAGGCATCTCGCATTGTGATATCACGATTCGGTCCTCGAAAATGTAATCTGCTTACGAATTACTAGACCTTTTTACAATGGCGCTCAAATTGCTGGCTGCAGAAAACTTAGCTACATATCCCAAATCGGGCAAACGAAAGTTTGGGCTTGTTTCCAAAATGTTATATTTTGTTACACAATTTAGTTTTACAAGTGTGTTTAATTTACCCACCTCTCTCGATTTTGCCGTCGCTACGCCAGGCGATTCTTTTAATGCTACGTATACATACGCGAGCCCAACTGCCGAGCTGAACTTTAATATATAGGAAAGGAACCAAGCAACCGCAAACGCCGCTTGCAGTTACTTCGTTCATTTCCCATAATTCGAGGCTCGGCTCGCGTTTCAGTTCGTAATTGTATACGTATCATAAGAAAGAACATTCAAATCCTACGCAGGAAAGTCCCACAATGAACAGTGCCGCAAACCTTTATCTTGAGCGAACTTTACTATTCTGCGCATCGTTTGTTTATTTCAATGTGCGCTTTTCGGTGGGCAGTGCACAACTGTTTTCATGGTTTATTCAAAGCATTCTCGACCCCTCGTTGTGCCAAAAATATGGTCACGCGGTTTACCTCCAGCTCGATTATATACCAGTGACAGCGATATGTGATAAAAACATATTTATGTGTTTGTTTTTTTTTTTTAATTACAGAAAAATGGCATCTACTTTTTTACTACAAATATGCTCATGAATCGCTGTTTCACCCTGTATATTATGAGAGTACAGCGCTCGTGTGATGCTAGGATTAGGCGCACAGTAAAATCTAATAGGCGTTAACGGATATATCTCGTTGTTTGTCGGCTGGTTCTAACATAGGTACTCAATTATTGTAAATGTTTTAGTGAGGTCCGTTTATTTTAAAGATATTTCGCTTTATCCTCTTCACAAACCTCTACTACAGCATTTGCATATTTTTATGGTTGCTCACGCACAAACAAACCTAGTCCGTTTTCACTCGCAGGCCATTAATTCGCACCAAGATAATCTAAATGTCTGAACACACCTACTGAAATGGTAATTGGAAGGGGTCACTTTTCTTACGTCGTCGTTTCGTCCTTTCAATCTTGGTGCATTGCTCTGAATTTAACAGCAAAACCCAGCAGGTTGTGTGGCACTCTGCCAAAGTATAAATCTAGGACAAATCAGTAGTTCAGCAGCAGTGTTGGCATTTTCACGAACGAGACGAGCCGAGACGTCGCTGATGGCAACACCACTCCTATCTTCTTGTATACACACACACAGTGGCTCAATAAAAACGTCGCCATTGTTGAGACATTACTTCGTGTTCATTATTTTATTTATTTAAGGTTTTATTCTAGAAATACTGGGTGGGTGGTGCAATACCCAATCTGCCATATTACATCAGATGTTTGTATAACAATAATGTGAAAATAAAAATTAAAACATAATAATAATCAAATGAATTAAATGGAAATCCATCAGGATGGTCGCCGCATCATCGGCATCTGTCACTCATTGAGTGCTGACCCACTCAGATGCAGTCAAGACAATGGCTTGGTAGAATTCTGTGCCATGCACTAGAAGTTGGCTAGTAGGTGGCGAAGTAAGGCATTGGTGCACCCTCCCTTCGGTGATCATTGTAGAGGCAACTGCAGAGACTTGGAACTTGCCTGTTGTTATTTTTTTATTTGTTTTTACGCCCAGCTGGGCTTTTACGTGGATTATAAGAACATAATATACCTAGTGGGCTATCGGAAATGAAAAATATAGTTTTTAAAGCATGAATTAACGTTAACCAAAATAGTACACTAGGCTAACATTGGACAAGTGTGCGGAGCTGGCCTTAGAAGAGAATATTAGCAAGATACGGTTTATGTAATGAGGAATTTATTGATGAGCTCTGTTAAAAATACCACGGGTCCCAACTGGCCGTAGTTGCAAGGCTGTTGGAATGGGGAGGGGAAGGTTGTTGAAGGGAAGTTGGCTGTTAACCAAAAAAATTAACTTCTTAACAAACAGTTATGCCTTAACGAGGTGACAGAACAACACTTCTACACGCTACTAGTCAAATGTGTCTTTTAAGAGCTGTCATGACAAAAGATCTATTGCACATTTCCTATGACAGTGGTACATAAGAGCATTGCCTATTTAGTAAAGTTACTTCATTTGTACAGTTTATTATGCTAGTATCATTTAGCAGTAAGCAGTATTATCATAATCTCAAGGCATTTTACGACTACTAGTGTTGATCACTGACTTCGAAGGAAACGGGAAAACCTCGATTTGCCTTCTTTAATGCGGTGTTGTTTGTTTACGATTTCCACGACAACTGTTAAATTAATTATTTTTGCGGTAAAATATTAACGAATAAGTGTGTGATTAACGTTCATTTTCTTCCTTATTCTCATTTGCAAATTTTATTACCATTGTGTGCGTTTTACAAATATACGATTCGGAAGAAACATACGTTTGCGAAATGTCCATGAGAATATGATTAAAGACATTCGAAATTCTAGTACCTACTGTCTTTTTCGTTTTTATGCAAAAACGAATGAGAAGGGAGATTTTTATGGATGACTTTTATGAAGATCGTCGATGACGTTCCTACGATCTCTCCTTGGGACTGGTATATGTTAACATTGACAACAGAATATACATATAAGAATAAAAATATGTAATAAGCAGTATGGCTTCGTGTCGTATTTTTTGACAGTTAAATGAATATTTCGAAACTTACAGCAGAAATTTGTTAGCATCGTTGCCCTATAAATTCTAGAAAAAAAATTGATCAAATGTTTGGCTTTTTACTTGAGATTATGCGGCGGATTCTTTGTTTGTGGGCTTATGGAAATGATTGTTCAGCCTTCCATCTTCATAATATGTAAATTTGATGAACTATAGCGATATTACTAAATAACTTATTCATTCCACTCCGTATAGAGATCTTACATTTATTTTATGAAAACAAGGTTATTTTCCGCATTATTCAACTGCCTCCTGAAGTTTCTTTGTGTCCATAAACGCATCTACGGCTGCATTTGAGTCTTAGCATCTAACACCGTATTAGAATGCTCTCTTTATCTGGTTCAACCTTGAGGCGTTATCCCCTTCGTGGTAGGTGCGTTGTTGTTACTTTCAGTTCTGCGGGCAAGTTTCACCATCGTGCGATCACCGTTGCACTAAAAGTTTTACAATTATTTCGCAAGCCGAAAGCGAGGTATCAGGCGAGCAGAATTGTCATAGGGCACACCAATTTGATTGCTTTACGTATCCGTAATTCTAATAATTTAGCGATTCCTGTAAAATGTTCACGAATGTAATTGAATTTTCTTGAATGATGCCTCCTGTTTTTTTTTCGGCAACTGCATTAATGATTTTCAACCACTGATTCTTCATTTATTAGTGTATGTAAATACCACCCAAGAGTAAAACTATTCTGTCAGTGGTATTATGGTTTACCTAATTTAGGTTTGTTAAGAGATTGAAGGAAATGGGGAAGAGGGTGGTGAGGAAGTATTTGGCTCTTCAAATCTGGTAACCAAACACGGCCAAATTTATTTAAAGCAGCGTTTCAATTCTGAATGGTGTTTTTTTTTACCAGGGCTATACTGAGCGTATCTACCACTCAATCAAATCATCTATCCAAGGTGAAGAAAGTGGTTAGATTGTTATGTAGGGTAAGTACTAGGCGAACAGGATCGACTCTTCTCTGATTTTCGTTTCTTTTATCGTAACCTTCCTAAGGGTGCGTATAAACAGGAGCATTATAATTGAGAGATTCCTATAAAATGTGCATGAATATAATCAGATTACTCTGACTAATGATTTTCTTGTTTCCGGTATTACTCTGCTTGGAGCGTGATTAACGATTTTCGATCGCTGATCCTCAAATCAACAAACCAATCACGTAATTTGTATTTCCGAGTTGAGCTCTGTCGGTAGTAATTTATTCACGCCGTATCTCCGTGACTGGGAAGGCAGAGAAGATAAACTTCCACGCGTTTGATTTCTGCAACGTTCTCACGCATTGGAACTTGGAATACGCGTCGGTCGTTTATGTTTATAGATTTAACAATCCTAATCAATCGTCTAGGATATAACATCTACTCGTATACTAAACTCTATTGAAGTTACTATCCAGCTTTGACCGAGTTTCAACACTAATTTTACGAGATCTTGTTTCTTATTCAACATTCAAAATATGTAATAAACTATACATATAGCGTGTTATTTTTGGAGAATACATATTTCAAACGTCTAGTTCGTGGTGGAAATTACTTAGCAAGCTGCTTAAGAATCTATCTAGTAAATATTTATACAGTCCTACTTCGGTATTGAGTTATTTATTTCGTGTTATGTTCGTCAGGGTAACCTATGGGTAAAGTGATACGCCCTAATGGTAGAAACGTTATAAGAAAAGGTCAGAATTGTTATATGTTCCGGATGTGGTATATATAAACGACGCTTGCAAACGCTAAGCAGAAACTGTTTTCTTGATTGATGTACACTTCTTGATTTATTAGGCATCTAATAAATCAATTTAGCGATGTAAGTCAACTCGGACTCCAAAAATAGGTGAAATTAGCCTAAGCAAACAACTCTTTTTATAAGCCCATATCATTTGGGTTGTGGTAGGATAATGTAAATGACATCCTGCATATTGTACGTGGGTAGACGATCATGGGTTAACTTTCCTGCCGTTTGAGGTAAATAGGTACCACCCACTCAATATGTGGTTTGATTTCCTTCTGCTAAATATAATCTTCCTTGATTTTTACTCTCTGTATTACGATTAATTTACGATTGCTTGCAACATTTTTATATTTTGTTGATTATTTGTGAATTATCTCCAGATACCCTGGACAGGTAGGATACTAACGTAGTAGTTTATTTATCGATTGGCCAAACATTCAATTCGTAATAAATATTAAAAAATATATCAAAAGCCAATATTGTTATTACATTCACTGTTATTTAACACCCTCGAACGAAAATAAGAAAAAATTACGATAATGCAGGTATTTTATTTTTATAACCATTTAAAATGTGCTATTTTTGATTTGCCGCCAAAACGACATGTTTGTCTTTATTCGTGAATTCGGCGGCTTTGACGTCACGCCGGGCAACGTTTGTGATGGCCGTCTTACCAGCCAGCGGTGTTTTCTACGTCTTAATGACGTTGTAGCCAGTTGGAACCGTTTCGGAATGTGCGGTTTTAGATCGTTTGTGGAATCAATTTAATGAAAATATTAAAATTACATATTTTTGTAAATTAAATTTTCAAATCTTCCACGCATTGAGACATCGAGAGACTATTATTTATAATTTGACCAAAAATGAATTTGGCTCGATTGTGTATGTATTCTTGCTATCGTTTGTTTAGTTTAAATCCTACACAAGTAGTCTACCTTTAGGCTGTCAGAAATCTAAATAAGTGACTGGAAGTTGGTTGAATCAAGAAACATGGTAAACCTGGATAGAATCTGCGGTAAGCGAGCTAAAGCTGCCGTCAGTTTCGCAACAGAATTACAGCCGTGAGTTAGTTGGTACTCGAAGTTACTTAAAGTTGGTACTCTGCTCCCATGATTACAAATACACGCTGGAAAATCTTGTTTTGTTACCTACATGGCAAAGTTTGCCTCTAAAAAGTAGTCATATATCAACGTGGGTGATGGATGCTGTTCTCTTGGCATAAAATAATCCGATGTAAAATAATGTTATTTAATCTATCTCGTATTATAGGCAGAGGAGGTACAATCTAATCGATGACTGAAATACTTAACATTATTAAATTTAATCATCCTATAACCATACCTTTTTCCTACCATCCCGCATGTTAGAATCAACCCCTTTTAAAGCGCCGAAAGTATTAAAGTTATTTACTTTTTATAAACGGAAACATTTAGCGTAAAAAATTGAGTGATTATCTCAAATTATCGTCGCAAAAAACAAATTCCTTATTTTGATATACCTCATTCCTTTTTTCAACACCTCTCACATTTGTACATTGCGCTGTCAAAACTTCTCCGTTCGCGGTGATATATTTAAACTGGTTTTTTTAAACGGCTTATTTATGTTTCCGCTATTATTATACTTTGTTCTTATGCGAATAAACACATGTTTTTGATAGTTCCTTCAGATTAAAAATAAAAGTTCAGTAGCTAAATAATTCTGAAATAATAACACTTTATCGGCTAAATTATTTACAAGCTGAATAATAATTATGGACTCCATTAATTTAATGGTTATTGCTCCTGTTAACATTTTAAAGCGTTTTAATTTTTTCTTTTGAGTAATTTGTACGGCGGGATATCTTTATGTATATTGATGTATCGGCAGAACAAAGTTTGTTCTGCCGGTATACCTCCTAGTCAGGCGGTTGTGTTCGATTTAATACATTAGTTATATATAAATAAATTATTATATATATATATACTAATTTATTAATAATACCTAATTCATTGTAGGTACGGTTTTGATAGATTAAATGAGTATTTCACAGCTTCAGGGTCATAACATGACAATTTCAATTTATCACTAAACAAATACAAAATGTTGTTACTGAGGCAGTTTAGTTAGGCAGTATAAAAACTATATTTAATTAGTATTACTATGTATAATGTTTAACTATTATTCATATGTAAAATACCCTAAAAAGGCGTTAATAAATACATAAATAATTGTGTAGCCTCCGTCACTAGGAGTAATTTCCTATTATGGTTGGCACACTTTAAGTACGAAATTTCTTATTCTACTCAAGTGACATAAATATATATATCTCTATCTATCTAACTGCAGACATCTGACGTCAGTTTGCACACCCGGAATTTGACATCATACGCAAGTGGCATAAATATAAATATCTAACTGCACATATCTGACTTCAGTTTGCACACATGGAATTTCATATCCTACGCAAGTGACATAAATATAAATATCTAACTGCAGACATCTGACTGAAGTTAGCACACATGGAATTGCATATCCTACGCAAGTGACATAAATATCAACTGCAGACATCTGACGTCAGTTTGCACACGTGGAATATCATGCCCTACAGTGATTTTTTGCTTTAGCAGTATGGTCTCCTTCGTATTTCAGAATTTTACCATTAAAATTGGTTGATTCAATCTTATAAACTTAGATAGGTACATAATATTATGTGTTTGTATATTATGCTATATATTGACTAATTCCTAGTATGCTTTTAGATGTGCATAATTTATTATACCGTAGATAATATCCTTATAAACGAGTTCATTTGAAGAACAACTATATTTGAAGAATTACCATACATTTGCCTTGAGGTATTTTCGTCTCTGCTGAAATAACGTCATTCACGCAAACATGATAAAAAAATACGTTGGTATCTATATTTATGGTTTATGAATGTCTATATAAAAAAATGTCCTGCGATATTTATCAATGAGTCATTTCATTCACACATATTTGAAAGGTCATTATAGTGTTTCCATCAGTTTGTATGACTCCACATTCCCGCTGGCTGTGAAGTGAACGTTGATCCGTGCGTCCATTGGGTAAAGCCGCCCACACACTAGCACTGGAGGAAGCGGTGTTGTGCTTGTACCGGGTACCTACACCTACACGTACCTCCTCACTCGCGTTGTGTCTCACCGCGTGTGTGACCCCTCTGCTATCCGTTAGGGAGGGGTTGTGACACCGATAAAATAAGTATTCAAAAACCCAATAGCAATTATTTCGACAAAGTTTTTTTTTCTCGATTTTTTAAATTAATTAAACATGGCTTTAATGCGAATACAAATCATTACACCTCTTTCGTTTTTTTTTGTTTGTTTCCGTAGCCAGGATAATTTTATTAAAGCGGAATATTTACGCTTTACTGATTCCTTACTAGTCGGTCGGAAATAATCTCACATTTGGCTGCTTTTTGAAGTCGGGAATGAGAAAGGTATGAAGTTTTTCTTTTAAATTTTACAACGTGTCTCTATCTAGGTTCCTGGTATGTAGGTTGTTACAAGATAAACAAAAAATATACCATATCGCTTTTTCTATCCTTTGTATCTGTAGGAAAAGCATACCGCCAACTTCTAAGAATCTTGTTTCATTCCCTGGCCTTTGATCGTTAGCTATCCTTTATTTCTTCGTCAGTCTGCCTAGTATTTTGTATCTTCTTGAAGTGAAAACTTAGTTGAGCACTATTTAAATCCTGAATAAAATATTAATGATAGTTAAATAGTTTATGTTCGTGTGTTAAACAAAACTATAAAAACAGGTTAATTGATGAAGATTGAAATATTATTGCCCCTAGGGTAAAATCGCTAGCGAGTGGGCTTGTAATTTCGCAAACGCTTACGCCTTTTTATGCCCACGCGGTTTATATTTCAATCATATTGAAGTTTGTCAGTTGTTTTGATTCCAGTTATTGGAATAGTTATTTGAACATGAAACATTTGCAACTTATGCTTAACTTATCATTATATTTAAATTTATTATACTTATCTTATTATTATTTCATTCCCACCTCAATTTCCTTATTTCGCTCTGTTCGACTTTCTTCTCTTGTGCGTTCAAGGCTAATCTTATTATTGGTGGTCGATCATCCTTTAGCCTTCACCTCTCTACCTAGGATGTCTACCTGAGTTCCTTCGTCCATCCACACTCCGGCTGCTCCTGGTCTTTGCTAACCGCAAGAATTCGGATACGATACGAACCCATCCAAGTTATTGGCCAATGGCCGGCTTGACCAAATCCCATCGCGGCGGGGCGGCGCGGATTTGTTTTTTGCTGCCGCTATTTTGATACCGTCTCGACCTTTTTTGGAACCATTTTTTATGTCAGTCTCTGAATTTTGTTGGGCCAGCCGGAACTTGATTCTGGCCCTTCGCTGTATTTTTGCTGTGACCAGAGTCCAGACTGTTCGAAAATATTCAGACGACTCATCAAACTAAATATTTAGGTATAGACATTATGTATTCGATAACTTAAAATAATGTCCTAATGATATTATGCTTACCAGATAACGCAGACAGATGATACGCTTGATAGTACCTATAACAAAAATAAAATGGTAACCTCTTATATGGAATGTCGGAGATTTGTGTAAAATTCACTATACCGCCGGGTCTGACTCATTTTATTAAGAGCTGGAGCCACGGTACCAGCTCAAGTTTCGTACATCTCAAAGAATCATTTAATTGACGACGGCTCGATTGAACGGGAGCCGTAAGCTCAGAGCGTATGAGCAATGAGAATACTATGCTCGCACAATACGACTCGCCGTATATGGCTCCCTCGATACTGTTCCCCAGCTACGGCTCCCAGCTTCAAGTTTGTACAAATCTTGGTACCGATACCGGTACATATGTCCAAGTCTCTAGATGTCGGACTTCCAGACGCCGTTCACGTCTCTGAGTACATAATAACAATTAATACTTGCATAATTTTAATAGCGCTATTTTTTCTAAAATATCTCCTGATAAAAAAAGGGTAACCGTTCAATTGGGAAATTGAAAAAAGGGAATCGTACGAATACGGCTCATCAAAAAGAGCTAGCTCATGAACAACTCATCGCTACTTCACTGGTATGCAACTGAGCTTTTTATGTAAATTATTATGTGACTGTATGTTTCCCAAATATAATAGTAGTAGGTACAATATATTCCTTTCTTTATGGTTTGTAGGTTATAGTTATGTTAATAATAATGACTCCAATGATGTAAGATTTCAGTCAAACCGGATCCGAGTATGGCTTCAAAATGCAAATAGAACTTCAGACGTCTAGCGTTTGATAATATTGACTTCCTTTATACGTTCGAATGTAATTTTACATATAAGACGGGGTATTTCAAACGCTTGTCGAAATGAATCTTTGTCATTCCGAAATAATATTGAGAATGCAGGATGTTTGTTTGACGAAATGAACATCAATATTGTAGGAATCCCCACTAGTGCACAATGAAGACACGCCAGTAACTCGATATGGCAAGCTCCTACCGACTCGGCCCACCTAGTTGGTGTTGCTGCTGTGTGCTTGTGAGACTGCGAGCATCGTCGTGGACCAGCCCATTGTCTTGAGATCTCTTGAGGAGCCGGGAACAGCTTCCGCCACAGACTGCTCGCTTCCCCCTGGTCGACTACCTTCGGGAATCGATTGTTGAAGAGTGGCTACGTGTCCGTTGACAGGTTTCGGACGGAAATTGAATCCCACCCTAATGTCTCGCTGGATGGCGCGGTCTGAGTTGTTTTTCTCTAGACGCGACAGTTTGTGTAATACATGCTTTACAAAAAGTTAGATTAATACCTCAAGTAACTTTTTATTGTTAAACACACATTTATATGTACTTAATACTTTACCCTTACTAATAAAAATTAGCATGAAAATTAATTGATGTTTATCAGTTGTGTAAAATTTTATTTACAACTTTATTAGTAAGGTTCGACCCGTTCGAATAGCAGATAATATTTTATACCTTTTTTCAAGTAACGCCGACATATTTTATTAAACGAATAATTTGTCGGTAATGAGTAGTGCACTATGCAGTAGCACGCAGCGAGTTTGGTTACCTTACCGCTTGATTTGTCATCAAAAATCCAAGGTTCACATTATATTAGCTACCTCGCTCTGACCCGTGTGTGATATATACGCTCCATGTGTTCATATAGGCACTCTACCTGCCGTCCTGCATTTCTTTTGTTCGTAAAATAAATATTCATTCTCCGTCAGTTTCGTTAAGTATTTGGGGCGTTCAGGCGACACGGTTCGTAGAGTTGTTTTTATTTACACTCGGCTTAAATTTGAAATTTAAATGACACGACGAGTTTCCAGTCTCTAGCACTCAGCCAGTTTCGTAGTAATCCTCGCCGTAGAGAATGACAGGTCGTCCCCGCCGAATGGTTCGAGTCATGACTAATTACTGGCATTTATGTATTCCTCTTCTGTGAATAATAATACGCGGCCCTCCTTTCTTCTGCCGGGTTTGTAATTGTATGGACCACCTGACTTCGCCGCTTCTATTGTGCACTCGTTCTTTACGGAATGACCCTAAGCAAACACAAACGGTACCTTTGTAGATATTACTGTTGCGGCTAACTTTTGTGCGATTTTATCCGGGACAACCTTGTGGTCAGATTTGTGAAAGGACACGGGATGATGCATCACATTCACCGTAGTCTTCAATCCATCTCTTCCCAGCATTTGTATATACTTACTATTAAATATTACAAAGGGGAATATCAGGTAGTCTGTATGCCTGTATATATAGTATTGGGTAATTCATCATTTAATCATTATTGTTAATAAATCTAGATTATTTTATAATAAATGCCTTGTGGTGGGTCTGCTGATTAAAAACTACCACACTTGTTCGCCCTACTTGGCCCGGCCGCTAATATCCTGGCTTACTTTTTACTGCGATAGATTTGGTTGTTCGCCCATGCGTGTATCTTTTGTGTCCGATATGTGCATTGTTGCCCGGATACAGTAATCCTTTACGTTAGATTTGTGGCGGTGAAAGGGCAGCACGGCCGATGGCCGATACTTCGTGTATTTTAATTTACATAATTGTTTATGGGTGTGAATGGAGGGGACAGGCAGACGAGCACGTGGGAGAGCTTGGCAGAGGAACTAGTCTTTTAGGACCCATTCACACACCACACTTCCCCTGTCTCCAATCCCGGGATTTGGGGACCCTCTAAATCAGGATTTATCGTGAACTTTGCATGGTCGGCTTCTTTTACTATTAAATATGAGCTTACACGAGAAAAAAATCTGTGTATGGTCTATGGTGCTGACGCATTACGCTCAAAGCATCAAAGCATTTTTGGGCGTGGCCTATATCACCATATCGCTCACCATATAATCCCATACGACCTGTCACACCTGACAGATGATGTGTTATAAGTATGGGCGTGGTGACGATGTTATGCCCAGATCTGCTAGCCAGGCGATATTTGAAAATGAGATGAATTTAGGTGCCGTGATCAAGCGGCTGTTAGCTGTCAAGGTGACAGATCCCGTACAAATAAATTATATTCCACGGCAGCCCCCTAATAGATCTGACCCTCTCTCCTGCCGTAGAGAGAGGAAGATTATAGCGTTGTGTGACACTTCAACATATAATCTGTATAAGCCACGCCCAAACAAGCTTTGATGCTTATAGCATGGTCTGTCACTAGCATAACCCTAAATTCTTCGTTGTAATATCTCGTTCTGTTACTCGCCTCGTTTGTGAGAAAAGAGGAAGGGATTATATATATGCACTATATAAACACAAGCTATTCTCTTATTAATTAGGGAGGTATTAATTAACACCAAGGAACATATATTATATGTTTACCCTCAGTTAAAAAAAATAAATATTGTTAAATTTGTTTTATTTAAAAACATGTTTGACAAATAAATAAAATATTGGATAGCAGATGGCTCGCTGTCTATCATTAATTAATCAAATGTTGCATCATTTATCTATCACGATTGCTTACATTTCAACTGCGAAGTAATAAGGATATTGAGTTTTTCTTTTTCGTAAATATTATCTGATTTCCCGCATTGATAATAAATATAAGGTCCTTGCAAAATTGACAACAAATAAATTACTTGATATTATGTGATTTACTATTAAAGTTTTTAAAGCCTCTTATCTCGCACGCTTTGTCTTTAGAATGTTACTTGTGTAATCGAGGTACCGTCCTTTTATAAAACTCCCTTTTCCCTAGTGCGTTATTCAATTAGCTGACGCAGCAAATACTTTCCCTTCGCCACCAACACATTGCATAACTTGAACAAAGTTATCAATCGCCTTCGGTAGAATAGTAGATACCCAGTCTCTGTTTTCGATAACCAGCTGATATTCCCATTAACCCAGTATTACGGCTTGCGATACAATGGTCGTCGGGACAATAGTCGCTGCCACCTCGACTCTGCTTCACAACACTGGCAGGGGCTGGTGGAGTGGCGTGAAGCAAGGGGGAGGTGAAGGGAGGGGTTAAACCCTCTCCCTACCCGTACCCTCCCTCCCCCGCGACCCACAACCGAAGGGTCGATGTATGCGCCAGCTCCAGCACAATCCTCGTTGGTTCTATCGACCCGTTGGGCTTGGTACCTCCGGCACCTACTCTGGCCCTTCGCCCTCGAGCCTAAGAGATATTTTCACGGCTCCTAAACAAATTAGAGATTACGCAGCCTGTCAAGGTTAAAACTTTGATTCAAGATGCTCATCTTGGATAATAATTCACCGTAAAGTTTAGAGCAGAAGACAGATTGGTGGCTCGAGATAAATAACCTTAATGCGATCATCAAACTTATGCTCTGTGTTATGGATCGTCTTGATTATCATAATAATATGGCATCTGTCGTATATACCTAATATTATGTTATACCTATACCTAATTGCATATTATGTTAGATAAAAGTACCACAGTTTATATTTATATTTATTTATTTCTATACATACATTACAGTGTCTACATACTTTACATACATTACAAATATTTACATTTGTATATAATACATAAATTTAGAACTGTTGTTAATATGGTGTTTTTTTTATTTATTTATTTTATTTTTTATACAGTATTAATATATATAGAACTAGTTGATTGATACCTTAAAACAAACTTACGTGAAGTTTTTGGTGTGCCGTCCTTGCATGTATTGAATCAAAACAAAGGTACCCGGGCTGCTTTGAATATAGTGTTCTAGCGTTTTTCATATTTTCCTCTTCTTTATTCGATGTTTCATTAATATTATCACGAACGCCTAGTTGTATCTTCGCTTTTACATAGTTATTTTCTCTATTCTTAAATCCTGTATTCCTCTAGGATAATTTGAAACCTGTTAATTTGACTGTCCTAAAACGGGAAACCTTCCTAGTTGGACAGTCTTGAAAAGCTTCCTTGCATATAATGTAATGAATGCATATAATGAATGAATAAGTTTTAGCATCATCCCCCTGGCTCCATTCGCAACGTTTGTACTTACATGTATGTGTTTTTTAAGATCATGGCGGCTATGAAAGCTGAAATAATGGTCGATATTTTAGAGCAGCCGCTGAGTTGACAAAAAATTGTCCAAATCCCTGTCGGACAATAACCTTTTTCTTCATTTTATTTTAATATCGTTTCAATATTCAATATCCGTCCGCACTTCTATTTCGGTGTATCAGGGTCAGTACGATATCCGCTATGACGGGTCAGATACAATAGCCGATAAATTATCGCCAGTTAGTAGTAATTACATCGTACTTACTCTGCAATATGTCATATTGAACTATGTATGTTACGACGTTGAACTTTGTTGCCCTGTTCTATTCAACGTTGGATATCATTACAATTCAATATAGGTCTAATCGTATCCGCGCGAACTTACAGCCTTCTCACAGCTTATGAAATCAGTTTGGTAAGTTGAGGCGTTTACCGTAAGAAGCGAAAAAAAAAATCGAAGAGATATCATTTATTTTTCGGGTGGTAAAAAGTTTTTAGATAATGAGCATCCTTCTTTATGGTTAGCGGTCCAATTCTTTCTACCTCAATATTTCTAACATGACGTATTCGAATTCGGTTGCTGTCATCTGGATGATATTCAGATAAAAATTAAAGAACTGCTATTGGTCCGCCAAGTATACTTCTATACTTTCTTTAGGCCCTTTTGTCTTTATTATGACAGCACCAACTCGTTGTTAACGGGAGGGCCAATCTTACCGCAAATAAACTTACAAGTGTATCGGTCGCTGTGAGCACTTACGTAAGTTAAACTTCCGAACAGCTTACGTTAGCATTAATTACCATAAATATGACGAATATGTAAATACGCTTGTGAGTAACCTATCAAAAAATTACATTAGTCGTAAATTTAACTTATAAGTGTAAAGCTAGCCTTACATAATTATCTATACCTACTGTAGTACTGGTACCAAATGTAGTACTTACCTCAAAACATCCATTTTTTTACTTATATGACAGTGCAGTTGCGGGAGTGTGACACTTTAAAGAAAATAACAATATTATTGATTGTAGCTCTGTTATCTTTTTGTACGTGGTATCATTATTGAGTTATCTACTGCGATAACTGTAGTTTGTTTAACTTAACATGTCTCTAATTACTCCCATTTTGGATTTTGAGTATATTGATATTATTTTACGATAAAAACGTGTTTTTGTTTTGTTTATCTACGTAACAACTATCATAATAACAATAATTCAAATAAATAATACAATTTTCGTATTCTTTATTATTATTTTTTAAATGTAAGCATAATAATATTTTAAGTAATGCTTCATAATCTTGTTGAATCAAACTCATATTATTTTTAAACCATTGACCAACTTAATCTCACCTTGTAAAATGTTCCTGGAAGATAAGCGATAGGTATGGTATGCTGATAAAATAATTGTGTAATTTATTCTTTATTGCACGTATTCCGATTATGATTGTGCGTTAACGTAAAATCATTTTTGTTATTATACCAAATGAAATAACTTCCAAACAGGTTTCGGTTAAAAGGCAAGATAATATTCGATATTATTACAGTTGGGCATTTATTTCTTAATTTTTATTTGCAAATACCTGATATTGTTTTAGTAGATCATAATAGATTAGACTCGTACAACAGGTTTTGCCCACGATGAATTCGGTTCCAGCCTAAACTCGTGCAAGAATGTCCTCGTTTGTGTTAAAATTCTGACACTTTTAAATCGTTTTTAATCTTATTAAATTATGTATAAATATTCATTACTGTTTGTTTATTTCCTGGTGATAAATGAAGTTCTCGGGTTATTTTAAAACTTGTTAATTTGAATAAAATACTGGAAATATTTTGATTAAACTAGAAGCTACATACATTCCTGATGAAAAGGGAGTTCCTAATTCCGACCAAAATGTTATTTTTTATATTGGATATGTTCGAACACACAGTTTATTAATGTCTTTCTTTTAAACTCTGACAAGTTTCTGGGTATCGATTCTCCAATCCAGGCCGCTCGCAATCGCCGTCGAAAGTACGTACATTGGTCGACATTATTATTCTTGAGTCTCGTCGAAAGTACACACTTACATACACCAAACGTCAAAATTCATTCCACTCGTTGTTCGAGTGAAATGACTTCGTCTGGAATCGAGGCCCTGGGCTCGATGTTAGTGAGCGAGTAGTAATATGCAGCGCTCTTTCATAATAAACTCTACGTACTTATTAACAGGTCATGTGTCCACTTTATGGGCACTAAACCCAAATACATTATGGCTAACAGACAGGACAACCCATTTCAATTCGACTTGTTGTCCATTTTATAATTTCAATAGATATTCTACATTTAGGTATGTTTATGCTGAACCCAGCTGGTATCTGGATTCTCATGTGATTGAACCTATAGTAATTATATTATAATTGATGAATTGGTCAAGAGTGGTAAACGTTTCTAGGCTGCTCCATAGGTCACATTATACAGTTCGATATATTATTATTTTGTAATAGTATTGCATTGATAAGTCTATGAAATGGCAATAATTGGGTTGATAGCTTTGTTGACAGTTGACATTAATGTTGTCTTATTCTCAATAGGTTCAGGAAGATAAAGCAGCAATATTGCGGTTGAAGATATTATGTCGCGAGTGCATAGGTTATCACAACTTTATATTTATTACAGAAACCCATTAAAATACTATAATTTCGAATATTTAGCCTTATATACGCACACTGTTAAAAACTTTGTTAAGAATTGTTATGATTAAGAATTATAGATAACGTATATTTAGAAACGCGCCCGCAGTGCATTTACAAACATAATGAGTATATGACGTACAACAATAAGGTTTAAACAGGAGTATGTACATTTCTTATTTACTTTTTTTTTAACATTAACTCCACACGGGAGGCCCTGTGGAAAATTATTTCCCTCTGGGCCTGTGTTATCTTTAGGGATACTGGAGGGTCCTTTTTAGGAAAGGTAGGAGTGAACGTGAGTCTTGAAGAGACCCATGTTGGAGTGAGGAAACACAGAGGCCGCAAATCGTTCCACAGCCGAGCTGTTGAACTCAAAAACGAGTCGTAGAAGCGACCCGTTCTCATGTGATAAATGTCAACCGTGTACATTTGTTGGGTGCGCGTTTGGCGTGTTTCCCGATTATGCACCGGTGTCGAAGGGATCCATAAAGCTTGTTCCTCGGAGCATCTTCCATTGTAATACCGGTAGAACAAGAACGGCATACCTACACGACGCCTGTGCTCTAAATATTGCAATCCATTTGTTAAGATACGGGAATCTATCAAACGGACCTCTCGTTTCTGCACGGGGTTTTCATAGGTTTTTTGGGGCTCCAGACCAGAGGTTGCTGCCAAAATTAACAGTGGGGCGCACTTGGGATTTGTACAGAGTCAGCAGTTGTGTACTCGTACTATCTGCGGGCCCTGTACACTGCACAGTGCGCCCAGCTTCTGAGAAGTTAACTTGACTCTGGCTTTGATGGAGCCCCCGTGTCTGAACTGGTCACTCACTCTTAATGGAAGGCATGTGGGGAAGATTGCTGGTTAGTTAAGCATTACAAAATTAATATGTAGTAGAAACATACAGTAAAAGAAATACATGTCAGATATACTCAAAAACTATTTTTATTTATTTATCTATTGTAAACGCCGGTGGGCTTCTACATGATGATCAATATTTTATATGCTCGATACAAAACTTTTATGCAGGATTAAGAGATTTTAATGAATATGTCGTATTTGAACATTTAAGGCAAACGCAAAGCGAAGGACTACTCATTTATTTTTTACTAACATATTTTTACCGAAGCCTTCGCTAAATGCAACTACGTGTAACACAAATATTTAAACGCATTTACTTATTATCAAAACATTTTATTTAATATTCTGGAATGTTTTAAATCTAAATTACAAACCAATACCGTTTACTTTATTATCACATATTTGTAAATAGAGCTGAGATTGTAACTGTCGACAGTGTCGGTCGACCCGCAAACATGTTAGATATGTTAAAAAATGAAAAAATATATATTTTCAAGATACACCCAATTACCAATGTTCACTTGATGCAACATACATAAAATTACAGATTAAAACCATACATATAATATGTGTAAAACATGGTGCGAGTTGTTGATTTAATTTATTAAATTACGGTTTAGTGTTAAATTTATATAGCGCTGGAATATCAGTAAATTTTAGAAAAAAAGTATCACTAGACTTATTTTGCCAGGGCTCCTACTAGAGAGCAACTTGACGAACGTAAATATCTGACAAACCGAACTTAAAAAGCAACTGAAATACCGGCCCATAATACGAATCCTTCGTATTATTATAGTGTACCCTAAATATAATATCATAAAAAGTAAACTATATAATATTATAATGCTTTAACACATTTCGTTGTAAACATAAGCATTCCTAATCTAATTCAAAAGTTTGTATTTGTTGTTTAATAAATATTGTATTCTTTTTCACATCCCTATTATTCGAATTAGTAATATATTCGTATTTTATAGTGCCCTTCATATATATTCACGGCAACGCTGTGCAGGTATACCGAGGCTAAGTAAAGAAGGACCGGACATTTGACACCTGCGCAAATCACAATTAATGTGTTCCCATATTTGCTGAGGGGGGAGCCTTGACTTGCCACTGTAATTATTAGGATTAGAAGGGAACGCACGTTAAATATTTATAACTTCATGATAATATGGTGTCATGAACCTACTTTCAAAATTATTTACTTTGATAAATAATAACATCAGGAATGAATGTTTTTGAAAAATACATCAAATTATTAATTTTAGACGCTGGCAAGATTTTGTTAGTCGCCACACTGGGACGCATGCGCGTTCCGGCCGCCAGCGGTGCATTTTGAAAGCCGGAACCTTATTCTGTTTCGAGTACCTTGAAGTGCGACACGTAATTCCTGCATAATTTTTCCGAAACCTTTTGATAAATCTTTTTGTTGAATTTTTTATTTTTTTTTATTTTTTTATTAATAATTTTCTTTTGTTACATGCATAAAAATATAATTACAAAAATCAAGTATTACAAAAACAAGTATTAAATTATTAAAATTATTATAGTATTACAAAAAGCATTTCATTCACAGGTAAAGAAGGTACTATAAAAAATAAAAAAGGTAGCTTTAAGATAAGAAAAATAAAATGATACAATTAAATAAAAAATATAATAGAATAGTATGCATATATACCAAAAAAAAAATCCCACATAGGCATCGCCAGTTCGTGGGTATACTTATTTTGTTTAGTACAGTTTATAAAAGGAATAATTCCGTTTTTACAAAATTATAATTAAGAAAAAAAAGGTTAAAAAATAGAAAAATTAAGTATTTGAATAAAGTTAATCTTTAGAAAAATATAATCACTTAATTTAAAACGCATCCTTATCAATAATATTAAGGCCTAAACACGTCCATTTAATCATGGGCCTGTTGTTTCACAGAACTTGTATTAACAGAACTTGAATAGGACTTTTTACAAAAATTAATGAACATATTTTTTAACTTTAAAAACAACTTTTTTTACTTTTAGTTAAACCGGTGGTTTAATTAAAAGTTTTAAAAAAAGATTTATATAATGTCAAGCAAGAAAGTGTTTGCTTTCTTCGAGAACTTTTTACTTTAAAATTTGGTGAATCGTTCAAATTCTGCAAAACCGTCGTCTTTAGCTTAGTTAAATTCTTTTAGTTGATATATTACTCATGTCGATATTAAATCAAATTGAAACCGGTCGTACAATTTATTTATTGTTGGGCTCCCAACATATGGGTCGCATTTGGGGTTGGTTTTCTGTGGGGTCGCGCTGCCCGAAACAATAAACTTAAAAATATACGTGCAACATGAGTTCAATAAAAAAACGTTAAATTTAAATTAGGTTTATTAAGCTATATTACATTGAAAAATCTATCAGATGATTTTTAGATTTCTATAAAATCAAGGTGAATATTTGTAATTTTCAATCGTCTTAAATAATAATAATAATAATGTTTATTTCAGCTGGACAGAGCGGTGTGTGCAATGCTCTGCCTGCCATAAAAGTTTACATTTAAGTTAATACATAAAAATAAAATGAATAAAGAAATAAATAAAAATAAAAATAATAAATAAAAAATCAATGCATTGATGTGCACATTAGGTCTTTATGGTGGCTTGAGTGAAATTCGCCATCTCCGGTGTAGAGGCGCTCCCTGCCACTGGGCAACGGCCTGGACAAGAGTGTGCAGATATCACTGACATTGCACCACGCATTTTCAGAAAACGGACCACTCGCCACTCTTTATCAGTTACCGTTGAATCTGAATCGGTTAGCCCCCACAAACGTATAATAATATAAAAACACCGAAAATAGTTGGTCAGATTATAAAATTCAGAATCCGCTCAGCCTACCCCCTCCCTCCTGTTATTTCAAATGCTTGAATATTTGCCAGGAACCTAGAAAAGATATCATGACTTTTACATTCCATTCTCATATAGGAAATTAAATTTAAATACATTTTAAGTACATGTTATGAGACTATGTATTTATTGTATGATGCGTCATGAATGAATTTTATCATATTAATAATAAATTTCTGTTACCTTACATGTGTATGAAAATCAAGTTAAGATTCTTGAACAATGAGCCATCCGAGTTTTTAAAAACTAGTTTAGCAGCAGTCAGTTTATCGCCCGCATTCTTTCAGTTTCTCGTCGATCTATTTTATTATCATCAACATAGTTTGCAGCGAATAATACAATAACATAATGTAATGTTGATCCTCCTTGGGTTACGGGCGCCATCTGCCAGCTATACACCTCATCAATTTACATCTGGCCGCCTAGCTAATAGGGTACCAGGTACCAGGTAGGTGGGAGATGTTTTACTGCGTTTCCCTTGGCGTGCAATCGTCCCCGCGTTAACACCTGTACTCGCTCATTAAGATGATTATTAACTGCCTGAATGTGGTACGCAACGAGGTTGGGTTAATCATTATTTCTTGTCATTATTGTCAATGCAAGCGAGGCGAATGGCGATGTGTGATTAATCTTGAAGTTATATGTCGAGATTTTGAAGTGCAAAATTAAGTAATAATGTTCAGATAATAACTATAGTATACGTTATAAGATTAGTAGTAGGTACTTTGTTTGCACCACTTCGTATCTACTATCAAAATTTACAATTCCATAGCATGCGAATTACGTACTCCCATATGAATAATAACCGCGAGTCTATTCTAGAATATATTTATTCTCGTCGCAGTTTTACATAATATTATCTCGTCCCCTAAAGCTTATCCGAGAATAATTTCCATTTAGATTTGGCTTGAACTAAGACTAAGACTCCGGTGAACCTATTGAGAATTATAATTCGGATTCAACGAAATAATCGAATGGATTCCGGGTAAAATCTTCAAATAAGCATTCTAATCTTCTTTCATTTGGTTTCTTCGGGCGCCTTCTAAAAACGGATTTATATGCAGAAACATCGGCAGACTTACGTTTCCCAAAGCTCCGAGTCAAATTATGTGTTTTTAAGCTGTCGGCATATTTACGAGTATAATCTGATCGAAACATTGATTTCAGTAGTTTTTGTGTGTTTCAGTTTGATTTTAGTGTCGGCCCATACTAGTGGATGTAATAAATTTTACTGTCGAAAAAAAAATCATTTTATATACAAAGTAGATGTAAAATGTTACTGTTAATCTTTAACTATTTTCGTCAACCTTTCTCTTAATGTATCGGAAATTGTCAAATCGCCAAATCTTGTTTTATAACTTTTAATCCAATCCTACCTTGTCTCAAAATCATATACATGGACCACCGTGCATTGGATGTTGTGACAAGTTATCACAAAACTGGCGACGGTTTTAGCGAGCACATCAGTATGTACATTGTACAAGGTTTTCCAAAAAGAGGTGTTATTTTGATATTCAATCGTAAAAGATCAATGGTTTCGTTGTCCAGATCAATACCATCCAATTCCGGCCATAAAAAATCATTAATCATCTCTCCATAGCGCAATCCATTCACCGTAACTGTTGCTCCAGCCTCATTTTCGAAAAAGTAAGGTCCAATGACTCCGCCGGACCATAAACCGCACCAAACAGTCATACGTTGACGATAGAGAGGCTTTTCAACAATAACTCTTGGGTTTTCCGAGCCCCAGATGCGACAATTTTGCTTGTTGACTAAGCCACCGAGGTGGAAATGGGCCTCATCACTCAAGATGATTTGCATTTGATTCACTCAAGTGAATTTTAATAATTTCAATGCGTTGTTGAAGCGTGTATCGTTCCATTTTTATTAATGGGGTAGTTTCTACTTGTCAAATGTCAAAAAATGACAGCTTCAAAAGTAACATCTACCGAAATAGCGGGCTATTCAAAATAACACCTCTTATTGGAAAACCCTGTACTACACATACTTACATAGATACAAAAGAGGTGCTATTGCTCACTAATATCTAGTCGAAACGTGTTCCACTGTTATAACGCGATGCGGGAAGACCGGATTCGGTATTTTTGGTTGGAGGTCAGAGTATTGATGATCAGTTGGAGGTAAAACAGTGGAACCTATTTTTTCGCTTCATGTTTCATCTAAATATAATCAATGCTTACTTAAGACGGGTTGTTTCAGAAAATTTTAATAATTCTCCAAATTTATTTTTCAAGTTATGTTAAAGATCTTTTCGAGTGCTGTTATAATTTAAATTCTGTCAAGTAACTGGCTTATAATGATACAATAACAGAAGTTAAATTGGATTTTCACAGAAAATGAACGTTGAAATTTGATGAATTGTTCAAATTCTTTGGAACAACACATCTTTAGCTTTTTCACAAGTTTTTTTAATTTTTTTTTATTTATTGAGTTAGTTTATACAAAATTTGAATATAAACAACATAATATTTCATTTTGTAACTTTCAATATTTTTGCAATAAACATAACATTTCTTTTTAAATACATTCATTCTTCAGACTTTCAGACATTTCATCATACATCTTTAGTCCTTTGTACATTAGGCAGTTCTGTGTTTTGATTTCTTCATATGTGGCAATCTAATTCTATTTATATTTCTGGTTTCGTAATTATGAACATCTCTATTAAAAACAATTTCATCCTTAAAATATTTTGACATTTGGTTGTTCATGACTTTATGCACAAAAATTAACACATTAAATAACAGTTTGGACGTACTGTTCAGAATTTGAACAATTCATCAAATTTAATATTTAAGTTCTGTGAAAGTCATATTCAAGTTCTGTTATTTACAAAATAATATGAAACAACTGGCCCGTGATGAAATAGTAACTGGAACAGAACTTCATTTTTTACTCTAAAATTTGATGAATTATTTTATAAGCAATAATTGTTAGCCTGAAACACTCATCCATATTGAAAAATCTCCTGATAAATGCATTTTTTGTGCTATGCATAAAAAATCTTGTCTTAAACATTAGTTTACCAAAAAAATAATTTGATGAATTGTTTAAATTTCAGAGTTAATATTCAAGTTTTGTGAAAGTACTATACAAGTTCTGTTATTATCCAAGTACTCTTAATCAGCCTCTTAATCAATCAGTTATGATGAAATAATAACAGAATTTGAATTGAACTTTCACAGATCTTGTATTTTAACATTAATATTCGATGAATACTTCAAATTGTGTTAAACAATCCGTCCTTACTTTTATTTCACCACTGGTAAAATGTAGGATCTCTAAAGTATGAAAAGTAACAGATCGACAAAAAATGTTCGTTTTTATTTGAAGTTTTAGGTTTTTTGCGTACATACTTATGCCTAACATACACCGAATATAATCAGTTTCGAGCTGCAATAAGCGAGAGGCCGGTCTCTATTTAAAAATAATTATATGTTACATTCTTTCCTCTTAGATCGTTCAGCAACTAGGTCCGCTCGCCTTTTTCAATATCTCGCTCGGACTTTTTCGATTATTTTCTCAACCGATATGGGGTGATGTTTTTTTACGCGATGCAACAACCGGTCCCGTACATGACTGGACTGATTAGACGGAATCAGTGGAGGGATACATTGCTGAAGAAACGTGGACGTGTGCTGTTGTCTTAATGATGTTTTGCCAAGTGTTCACTTGAACAAACTTAATATAATTACATTTTAATACATCCTCTGGTAGTAACTACTCGACTTAATCCGATTCCAACATTATTTCTTCGTTTTTTTTAATCGAACAGTGTAGAACAAAGCTTATAACGTCTGGACACCCCGATGACGTGTTGGCGTGACAATAGTTGACCTAGTGTGAGAAATGTGGAGATCCGCAAAAAGTGCAAGGCTGATGTAAGCGTGATGAGTAAGATCAAGAAAAGGACGCTTAGATGGTTTGGGCATGTAGAGCGAATGAGCGAAGAAAGGAATGTAAGGAGAATATACGATGCAAATGTGAATGGTAGCAGAAGTCGGGGACGCCCGAGGAAGAAACGGCACGACCAAGTTAGTTAGATACTTGAGTCGGGCCATGTCAAGAGTCGGAACAATAGAAGAGTATGTATGAGACGATGTATGAATGTGAATGAGGCAAGGAGTGTGTGCCAAGACCGAGTTTTTTGGCGGTCCGTCCTGTATGCCTACCCCTGCGGGGAAACGGCGTGATGGTTAGTTAGTTAACCTAGAAAGTTGTGCAAATTTCGTGACGCCACAGCTCATCGTTCGAGATTTTTTTTCTTGACGTTAACTTCGGTTTCAATTCTCTTTGTGGAATTAAGTGTAAATGTATAAGTAGGTACCAATATTAATGTTCTTCATATTTTAGGAACTTGAAAATTTTCAGATTTGTATTATTTTTTAACAGCCTTAAATGATATATTTTAATTAATATATTGATAACTCTGCAATAGGTCAGTTTGCCTACATACCAATCTATTATATTTTTACACGTTACCGCTGCTTCGCCAACTAAGGTATTTCTTCGCACTTATTAAATACTTATACTTATTTCCGTCACTAACGTATTTTTCTGTTTGTTGCAGGTAAAGTTCAACAGATTTCTAAACTGCTGATGCACTTTTGGGCGGGCAGGTACAAGTATTGTATATGCATTTAGTAAGATAGGAAGTTGCTTATTTTTCTTTTGACTGTATTTCCTCGCTAGTCTTACTACAAATCACCACTACTTGTGTTGACCACTGGTACTGGTCTCGAGCACCAACTCCAGACTCCGTTGTTCGACATAACTTATTCATGAAAGCTTATTATGTTTGCTTGCACATGGTTCGTTGACTTCCTGCGCTTGCAATTATAATTAAACATGTGTATGCCTCCACGGACTGGCGTGTTTGGTTGCTTTTCTTTGTTATACTACATGAGGTTGGGCGAGCTTTGCAATAATTAGTATAGCAATGCAAAATACATTGATTGCTAAAGTAATTAGTAATTACCATCAAATTAAACATTTGAACAAATGAACTTCATGCACACCACGTAATAATCGATTTTCACTCTACTTTGGGAAACATAAAACCATGAATAAATTTAAAACTGACAAAATTTGTGGAACGCAGGCAGGCAAAACTGACATTTCTAGATGCATTATTAACTACGAATAAAAAATTCTGTAATATTGTCTTCAGTTTCTTTGGGTGTTTATTTTTCTTTTTTTTTTTACTAAAACGGCTCTGTGATAATATTACAGTGATTTTAAATTACATTTTATTTTTTTATTATTATTTTAATATAGATCATATGGGTTACATTAATACATACATATTTTGCAAAATATAATATTTAGGTTCATAATTGGTCATGTATACCTTATCAGAAAAGAGGAGCTCTTGCCTGATAAGGGAGCCACGATTCTTACTTAGATTCTATGTTATAATATTATGTTATGTGTAAACTATATATAATAATAATATATATATATATTTTTTTTTTACTATAAATTTTTTTGGAAAAAAAGTTTGATTTTATTTATTTGTTCTTGTTCGTAAAACAGCGCAATTCGAAAGGGAGATTATTGTAGTTTTTTATGGCTTGGTAAATATAATGGTTTTGCATTTGAGTTGTTTTAAAGATTGGCGTAATAAATTGATTTCCATTTCTCATCAGTTTTATAAAATTCTTGATATAATCTGTGTTATTTTTTTCTTTACACATTTTTATAATGGAAGTTTGCTTAAATATATCATCAATATTTGGTACTGGAAACAATTTAAAAAGCAATTTTGTTGGAAAAGTAGAGTTTTTTTTAAGTATTACCTTTATAATAATTTTTTGCGAGACTTTTACTGAGTTTAGGTTGTTTTTATAAGATCTCCCCAACCTATGATGGGATCCGAATAATTTATTTTAATTACTTAATCCATACGAATGAGAAAGACATAATGGAAAAAACTTTTAGATACCCATCGGCAAGCAAAAAAAAAGTTTCTTGTTGTTTTAAACTACGTGCATGCATTCATTAGATACCCACTAACAAATCATAAACTTCGTAATTCGTCAATTAAATAATGTAACGTTATAAATCGTTAAATCGTACATTGTTGATAAACACTTATATTTTTAATATTCTTAACTCCTTAAATTATTAATAAAAATACTTACATAAATAATCTCTTTTAAACACAAGCGTCTGCTTCCATAAAAGAGAAACATCAAAAAAAAAAATCAAAAAAAAAATTGTGAAAACTAATTTTTATATATCATTATTGTTAGCAAATATTATTATACATTGTAAACTGTTTAATTATTACATAATAAAAAATAAAAAAAAAATAAAAATAAAAAAAACTCAATACAATTTAGCCTACTTCAATCCTTGTAACTTCCGCAAATAACAGTTTATAAATAAAGTATAAAAAATTATCCCAATCTTATGACCTTGCTAAAAAAGCCGGAAAATATATATTCAGTCAACATTTTTAGTAGATGTGAGTATTATTTATAGCAGCCTTGTATTTATTTTTCATCTTGTCAAACATGTTCTTCCGTTGAAATTACCCTCGCTTTCTTATTTGTCAAAATAGCTACTCTGGCTAGTATTTTATCTGGCGAAGTTTCTCCCCCAGCCAGAACCCTGCAACCCTGTTACCCTGCTACCCTGCCACGGGAGGGGGTAGCTTAACGGGATTTGGCTGCTTGCAGTTGTTCAAAGGCCACGTTGGGGAAGCAGCTTTGCCATTAGTAATAAATCATTTCAACTTCACAAGCACCCTAGTGTATTAGTTTCCTTTTATTTTTTTCTTCAGGCGTTTATTCGACGCGAACACGACGTTTGCTGTCGGCCTTTATTTTGATCTCTGTTTCAATCACGACTCTTTCTTTCTTATATTTTTCCAAATTGCTTTTTATTGAAACGTTTCTGCCCTGTTTTTAAATTGGAGCTGTTGATATGATTGAGTGTTGCCACTCTTTCAAATAACGATACTAATTTTCATTAAAATATATATAATATCCTTTTCATTATAATATCATGTTACTTGCTAAAGGTTCCCAACTATCCATACAAGCATGCTATGTACATTATTCGAAGAAAGCATTTTAATGTAAAATTCCTTTGATAAATTGTTCAGTGAGCTGAATCCGACGTGTTTTTACTTAACAAAATGACTTTGCATTAAGTGCGTTTTCGCGTTATACTTCCTTGAGCCGCTGGTGATCAAAATACTCGGCTGCACAATACGTTGCATGTTAAATTCTCCTTGGTGACACAACGTATTGGGTTCATACTTCATCGGTGGTATTTTCTGCCCGTTACGATGAATATGGTGGGAAAGTTGAAAATTGTTCGAGCTAATAAAATAACGACTTCCTTTCACGATTCATTTATGACAAGGTTGTATGATACGATTTATCTACTGGAAGTGCTAGACGAGTAATCAAGATTGCAGATTGCTGATACTGTACATAACATGCTACTCACGTAAATGATTCGCTTATTCAATGTGAATAATATTAATACTATCCCTTGGAAAGGAAACTTGTTAGACCCCTTGAGAGCTTGGACTCCTGCTCCTGATCCGAAAGATACGCGGATCTTTTATGTTCAGTGCGGCAGTGGTTTCACGCGATGTAAATTTATTTGTAACAAGGCGTCCGGCCGGCAATCTCTTAGCTCTTTGCGTGGAGCGGAAGCGGTTTAGGCCGTTCAGGCTTTTCACATGCCTTTCCCAGCTAACGAACTATTAATGACCTCTCAGACGCCACTGCCTGTACGGGTAGCAAGTAGCGAGGAGCCAGCCAGAAACTCTCGGCAGAGACTGAGAACGCGAACACCTGATTCCTGGTGATTGCATTCGGCGTTCCCGTTCGCTTCTAACACGAAGGCATACGTGGGTACTTATTACAGTGTAGTCGTCGTACCTACGCGGAACACGTTCTTCCGGCTGGAACATGTATGCCAATTTCCTTTGATGGTCGAAAGGCAACAACCTCGGCAGACCTTCCTTACTACTCAAAACCTGCTATTTTTCACGTCTTCAATAATTATTATATTTTCAGGGCGGACGAACAAATCCCGTTGTGTACAGGTCACGAATACTTACAAAGAATATAAAATATTTATTAGGAACGGATAAGTAGTAAGAAGGATGCATGTGTATTTAGTATCTAGGCCGGATCTAGTGACCAGATAAATCATCAAAATTATAATTCATCACATCTTTAAAAAGTTATATAAAGTCATGGAAAGTGATGAACATGATTAACTGGGTTAAGTAGGTTAGGTTTAAATTTTTTTTTCATCGTTTTTAATGACTATATCAATTTTTAAAAGTGTGTTGAATAGTCACTATGTTGAGTTATCATGGAACCCTAGTTATTATGTCTATGATGTAGGTATACACATTATAATGTTTGCCATGTTCACGCCTTACTTGGCTGACTAACGAAATGTGCTTTGTGGTTTTTTGTTTGTTCAGATTACAGAGCTTTTCCGCTAATGAGAATTCTCTCTTTGCACTGGAATGCTTATTTGTCTCCCAACGTGTTGTTCGTTTCAAACCTAACCCGATATTTACAAAGGGTTTTGTTTGAAAGCAGAGCACCTAGTTAATTATTGGATGGGTGTGTCATTATTTATTATATTCAGCAAGAATGGTTCGAAATACACATGCTATTATGGTTTGTCATCAAAAAAACGGAAACGTTTAAAAAAGCTTTTGCAATTTTTTAAAATACTTCAACTTAAATTTCGAGCAATTTCGTAAAATGCAACCAAACCTTTCTTATTTGCGAAATTCTGATATGTTATTATATTGGTGGGTGGTTATTAGGCGAATTGGTTTGGGCAAATACTTATTTACGTAGGATAAATTGATAAAATTCGTTTATAATTGATTTATTTTTTCCGTTGCTTCACACTGTGTGAGCCTGTGTGCCTGTTTTGATTTAACATTGTATATCCAATCCATTAAATCCAAAGCTTCTTCGGTTTTCGTCGCCTCGCCTAATGCATTCCCCCTAATGTCCGGACGTCCCTTCCTAGTATTCAGAGTCCGCTCTAACTGGTTTAGGGCCGCGTAAAAATAAAACCAACAAAACGGGTTGTGGCCTGGGAGGCTCCTCGTACCGCACGAAATGGCAACAGCTTGGTAAACTAGGCCCAGTGTTAGACGGGTTACCCTCTATCCTTGTCAGTGCTTATTGCGCGGAGCTTTTGCAATGGATCTTTCTGATTGTCTGTCTTGTCTATGTGGTGATGGGAAGAAAGATCGGCGCCAGCGGTTGACTGTCAGATACACCTCGCCCTTCAGTGGAGGAACCCGTTCCTTTGATGCTCCTATGCTTGATGGGTTTTTAGTTCCTGTCGTTTCTTTTTTAACTGTTGCACGTAAAACGTTAACTGCTTTCTGCCGTATTCTATTTTCTCATTATTTCCCTCGTGATCTAGCTATCTATGTCTAATCTATGGACGCCTTACTTAACGCCTTTATCATCATTAATTGGCAGTTTTTGCTTCCGTGCTTGAATTTAATTTTATTAATTTAACAAGCTCATTAGTTGAGCTTTCCTGGTAAAATTATTGATAAATTGTTTATGATTAAAGTTGGTATTTTGTCCAACTTTAATCATTCGTCGTTAATAATAACAGCTCAGTTATGCCAGGTGTTCAGAAACTTAATGAGAATAAGAGTGATGTCAATGACATTGTTACTTCATCAAACCCTTATTTATTTTTTTATCTTAATATTTGATGTAATATATATGTAAACGTTTTTATTATCGTGGTATTTTACATATTCCTTTGTTTGATCCTTGAAGTTATATCGTTACCTACAATAATTGTTCATATAATAAGTGTAATTATTTATTTTGTAATAAGCCCGCATTTAGTGTTTGTGAACATGTGGTCATTGTAAATATTTCGCCACTGCACGTATCATCAGCCCCCTTCTGCCTCCCTCTTCCATCACTCAATAAAGACCCTCCATTATCGTCATCATCGTGGTTCTTGGCGTGCGTGTGCCAGTCCCAATGCACCAAATTGGTTTCATGGAACCAATGTAAACTGGTGTTTCTTTTATTTATTTTCGTATTTTAACATTTTATAGCAAGTATCATACAATACGATTATAGTATTACCGTACCATTGCCAGTGTTTCTTCCTGTGTTATTAATTCTTCCTCAAAGCACGAATAAAACACATGTTCGAATTGAGCTATATTTAAAATGATTGTTTTTTTTGCAACTCTTATAATCCTCCTCTCCTTTTCTCCTCTTCCCCCGAGGTACCTTGAAGATTAAGCTACGAGAATTGATAATCTGCAGTCAGGTAGGGCTATTCCGTGAGGCACACAGATATTCAAATTGATTGACCAGCCAATCAGGGAAAGAGGAACAAGCCAAGGGTGAGGAGCGTGGGAGACGGCGTGACCGCCTCCCTCTTTGTGATTCGGCAATAAATGAATCTGACAGTATACAGGCAACTCGCATTGTAATGCCACTATTCAGGCATCGAAAATAAAATCTGCTTACGAATTACTTGTCATTATTACAATGACGCGCAAATTGATGTTTGCGTAAAAAAAATTACTTCAAATTCCAAATTTGGGAAACAAAAGTTAGGGCTTGTTTGCAAATTTGAATATTTTATTACACTATTTAGTTAGAACCTTTTACACATGTTTTGTAATTTACCCTTCGCCCTCATTTTTCAAAAAAGTCCCACAATGTACTGCGCTCACAGACATAGGAATTAATAGACGAGAAGATATGGGCGAGGGGTAAAATCAACTGTTGAAGAACGAGGGAACGAGGGAACGAGTGAAGCTGACTGTGATTCGTCAATAAATCAATCTGACAGTAAATAGGCATCTCGCATTATAATATCACCATTTACTTCTTAAAAGTAAAATCTGCTTTGAATGAATAGACATTTTTACATGGGAGCGCAAATTACTCGCCACGTTATGAACAAATTTGCGAAGTCCAAATTCGGCAAAGTAAGGCAGCTTTTATTTTCAGAGTCGTAGTTAGTTTCAGAGTATTTAGTTAAGACACTTTTATAAATGTTCATAATTTACTTCCCAGCAACCAACCAGCTTTGTGTTTCGCGTCCAGACGTTTCTCTATGTGATAGTAACAACTGATTCATATTATACGATGTGAATATGCTTAAAATAAAGTAAAATAATGCTTATATATGGAATGTAATACGACAATTGGGTTTATTCTCTTTTTTCACATCTATTTTTACCAGTTTTCATAGTACAAGTCAAAATTTTGCCGTGTTATTTAGTAAAATGAACCGATGATGCCTCGACCATAGTTCGCACAAGAATGATGACGTCACGTTTTCAAATTTCATTTGAGGCCAAACGCGAGCCCAGCCGGCTCAATGGAACCGGTATGGGGAGTGGGGATAATACGCTTTTAATCACTTAGGGCAGGTCTACTAATATTCATATGTCTATGACTGCGCTGCAAACCTTTGCCTTACTTTTATTTTCTGCGCATAGTCTGGTTATTTCAATGGGCGCTCTTCGGTGATCGATGTACGACTGATTTCGTAGTTTATTCAAAGCATTCTCGAACCCTCCTGGTGCCTAAAATATAGTCACGTGGTTTGCCTCCAGCCCGACGAAATGATATCCAGATTTCATGTCAAGGCAAGTCTTTCAATTTGGATGTATATGGTGAGGCATTATTATATGAGACTCGCTGTTGAACATCTTCACAATGCACTAGGGAACCTCTCAGCTTAATTGTATTCCTGCAAGCATCGCAGAAGCCAGCTAGATTTATTGCATTCATGGTTCTTTTCTAAAAAAGAATAACATTTTTAGTTTCAATTAGAATTCGCGATGTATTATCCAAATAGTTGTAAACTGTCTTCATCCGAATACTGGACCACATCTAAATAAGTTATTATTGCACTCCGCCTATATATAGACTGTTGCTCACACTCTGCACTTTGCATTGGTATTATGCACTACGGTCAACGGCAGTGATCATTTATTAAATAATCATCCTGCAGCACGCACTACTTTCAGTCGGTGCATGGCGTGCAATGAACCTGGGCCTCGCTGTGCGGTGCGCAGTGTCCCTCCCGCCGCCTCTCCCGCAGCAACTCCCCCGGGCAACATTATCTATGGCGTATGTACTATACGTACTGCCACAGTAGTTCTTCTTGTTATTCCACATATTATCTGTGGTGTACACTGAAATTTTTTTTATTGAATATTGCTATTTTATTGAGAATCTCTTAAAATTATTCGTAATACGGTTAAAAACGGGATTTCAGGCCCTTAACGAATGAATTGATAGGTTTCCTAATTAACTTTTATACCATGCTATAAAAGCTTTCAACAGTCTAAAAATTGAAATTAAAATTGAGGAAAATAAAAATAAATTCACACACAAAATTACAAAATGGATTAAACAACAAAAAAGACAATATTACCAAAATGTCATAGCATAAAATAAAAATAAAACCTACACGTAACACACAAAACCAACATAAACACACATCACTCACAAACACACAAGATTATTTTCATTGTATTATTTTTTAATTTTAAATGTATTATTATGTATTTTTATTTTTAAATTTATTATTTTCTTTTCAAATTTACTATCTTCTCTTTAAATGTAATATGTAGATTAGATTTTCATATTATAAAATGAAGGCCTCAGCACGGGCAAGCCACCCAGTGAGGCCTACATTACTGGAAAACATAAATTGTAACAAAATAATGTACCAAATAAAAAAAATAAAAAATAAAAAAACTTTTAGTAAAATACGAATGTATTTACACGATGTCATAACACGTGTTCATAAAAATCCTAATACATATTTCGTCGTTGTTTACTATCAATGCAAAAAATGCAGGTACATGAACACGTGTTCCGATATATTGGAAATTTACGAAAAGTTTATCAGGAAACGGCCTGCAATCCGGTTTTGTTTATTTTTTTATTTATACGCCTATCGGGTTTTTACGTACATAGATACAAAAAATTATTAAGAATTAAGTACAACAGTTATAAAAATCTTAATTATACTAACTAATTGATAGATTGAGTTATAATGCATATCTGAATATATATTTTCTTTTGAAATATAGCATATATAATTTTATTAACATTAAATTTGTTGATAAAGCAAATATCATTTCCCACACGATGCAATCTCTGAGAACAAGAATTGTACAAAAAAATAGTTCGAGAAGCAACTACATGAAACGGAGCATGAGTAGTGTCTTCAATCAATCTATGTCGTACGTAACTACTACAAACTGCTGTTGTAATACTTCTTATCGCATCTATGGTGTACGTACTACAGAGTGCAGACGCAGGTTATTAGACTTTTTTTAGTTTTCAAACTTTAATGACATAGTATTACTTAAATTACATGGATGGCTTATATTTAGTATTTGGTGAACATTCCTTTGTTCTTAAGAAGCAATTTACTCCTAGTCGGCATGCTGTGCATAAAATTTTTCGAGCTGTTTTTTTTTTAATTTCTTGTTTGTCACGCCCTAACTGAACGAGTTCCTCGATGAGCTTTAATAAATTTGTGGTCAAATTTGGCGTTGTGGCAGGGATTCTTGTCGTGCATTAATGCTCCAACACCATTTGGAATCCATGGTTGCGAAAAAAAAAATAAAACAAAAAAAGACTAAACTTTGACACACAATTATAAAACAGGTGTAAAAATTACCTCCTAAGATGAAAAACATGTGAATTTTCTGTCTAGTAGTACCTCTTATTATAATATTATTTACTTCGTACGTACTTCAAACTGCCGCAGTAGTACCTATTACTATATTATTTTGTAGGTTGAAGGTAGTCCGCGACAGCTGTGTCCGTTGTTTGATAATTCCGTATCATGCGGTGACCGTTTATTGGGTATCAAACCGATAAATAAACATCAAGATGACCATGCTGGCGCATTCGTTATTGCAAGCTGCAATGGGTTTATTGCACGATCCACGCAATTATTATTTTATAGACCTGTTTTTTTTATTGGTTAAGGAATTATCCGGCATTCTACTTATGCCTTTTTTCGTAATTGTCGATTGGCGAAAAGCTTTTACTTACATCTTTATTGCTTGGCTGACGTTTTGTATGGGTAAAGGTTTCAAGAAGCCTGACATGTTCATCCTTCTTGTAACAAGTTGTAATAAAATATGGGTTTAGTAGTTATTTTTCTACTTATAGAAACGTTAAACTAGTATTTTTCTCTACTATTTTTGAAATATATTTCATTTTCTAATTTAGAACCAACAAACCAAACCCAATTACTGCTAAACTTACTGTGGCATCAGATATGAGCGCATCAGCAGAATGCTGCCTGCTCATTAAATAATAATTATAAAACCGGGAGCCAGTGGGACTATGGCATTCTAAATTTGGGACTAAAAGTGGGACAGTGTTATGAGACTAAAGGTAAGACACACTGGGCTCACGCACGTAACGTGTGCATTACATACTACGTTCCCAGGCCAACGTGCACACTTGTAGTTTAATCGTAGTCTCGTGATATTCGATGAATTTTACGTTATAAAGTCTTTACAATTCTAGTATTTTGATCGTTGGGACGAACTTGTTGGACTACAAATTAGCTCCGTTCAGACCAACAAAAGGTAAAAAACAATGCTTCTTCTGATCTTTCGACTGCGAAAGAATGCACTTTATTTTTGATAAATGTTTTCTTAAGGCGAAGCTTAATGCCAAATCACTATTTTTATTAATCTTTATAACGAATTGGTATGCATTATGAATACCAAAAAAATATGCTTTAGATAAATTGAAGGTTTTTCTATCGTTTCGCTTGAGTAGAATACAAATAAAATAATAAATTACTCAATAAAAATATAAATGTAAATTACTAAAACTAATATTTTTTCAATAGAAATGTATGAACGCATAAAGGAAACAACTGTAAAAAATATAGTATTATAGCTAAGATTATCTGTGAGAGTTTTGCTTTCTTACAAAATTATTTACAAAATAAATTTTTATTTGTGCTTGAAATCGAACGATTCTAGACTCCGTTTGTCAAGCTATTTTAATGCCTATTACCTACAATATAAGGTATACCAATAATATACACATTTTTTGCTTATAGCTCCCTCTTAAACCAAAAATATTTTTGGTTTCGGTGTTAATTTTAAGGTTCGCACGCCCTGTCTAAATAATACTTGGTCGATGGGGTACCTACATATTAGATATTATTACTCTATGTATTTTGATACGGTATCTTTTTGATGCCTCTGTCGATGAGGACTTTGCATTATTTAGAGTAGATTACTCTTACAGCCTCTTTGATACATCCTACCTTTGCGAGTAGACTAGAATTCTCTCCTCATAGCCGCAGGCCTGGTACTGAAAGGTTTCCTTCCTAATTGAGCTTCTCACCCTCCCGGTTCCCTAACCAAAACGTGGATTATCTCTGCCTCCTCCCGGCCTCTCGGCGCTGCGTCTTCTATTTTCCTTGTTTTGTGTTTTTTTCCTTAACACTCAAATCACGTCGTACCTGAAAGTAACGAGCTTAATTATTTCCCATGTTGCATGGATCGTGTTACGCGAGACCTTTGTTTAATTTTTTTATGATCTGAAAGAGACGATAGTCATGACTCTGATTAAAGGCAGATACTGGATACGATGAAAGATGCGATAATTACTTAATAATAAACTATACTTCCGCATTATAACTTTAGCGCACCGCTGATGTGGATTTAGATTAACTTGTGGATTGACAGCATCAAGAATATTAGAGAAAAAATTGTTTATTTTACAAGCAATAATTATTCGCCTGAAACACTCATCCACATTGAAAAATCTCCTGATAAAAGATACATGACGCCAACGGGACTCGAACCCGTGTCCCTTCGATTTCCGGTCGACAGCTCTGACCACTGAGCTAAAAAATCTTGTCTTAAACATTAGTTTACCAAAAAAATAATAATTAATATTTGACAAGTTCAAGGATTTCACCTAAAAATGTAGACAATTTGTCTCGACGCCATCTAGTGAGAGAGTTAGCACTACAATGCCTTTCTCATATAAAATAAAGTTGGTTGTTTTCAGGTGAAAAAATTTAACAAGCAGTAATTGTTGAATGAAACACTAGTATATATTGAATTATTTCGCGGATAAGAGATAAGCCGCCATAGCTCAGTGGTCAGAGCTGTGGACCGGAAATCGAAGGGACACGAGTTCGAGTCCCGTTGGCGTCATGTATCTTTTATCAGGAGATTTTTCAATGTGGATGAGTGTTTCAGGCGAATAATTATTGCTTGTAAAATAATTGTTACCCTTTGTGCTATGCATAAAAAATCTTGTCTTAAACATTAGTTTACCAAAAAAATAATAAAAAATTATTTATTTAAAAAATGTGCGGAGTAAAGGTGTTACGTATAACCAATAACTTTTCACGTAAACAATATGCAATCTTAAACTTTAATTTAACCCTTCAATGTTATACTATAGGTACATTATAAAATGATTTTAAAAGGCTTTATTATATTCATTAAAAAAATTGCAAATATACCTTTTGCTGACAGTGTTATGGTGTACACCTAACGGGATCGAATGAGTGCCCTGTTCAATGGTAACAAAAATATTTTTAACGTTTTTAATTAGGTACAAATTTTATATTGTCTTTTTTAACTCGACCGTTTTGCATTTTGTCTGTTTGTAAATTTGTTTTTATTTCATTTCGCGATGGTGGCTGTTTTAATGGTTCAGTTATATGTGGTTTATTTACTTACAATTTTTGATAGATCTTGAATGATTTCAGAGTATATTCTGGTACTTTTTAGACGCAAGGTCTACTAACTGTTAATTATAACTTATAACTAATAGTTTTAGTTCATCTTGACAATGTTTTCTTTGATAGTAATAAAATTTGGATGATTTGTATAGCGCCGTTTTTGTGCAAAACCACCTCAAGGGCGCTCGCTGTACAAATATATAATACATATGTACTATGTTATTATTCTTATTTATTTATATTTTGTGCTGCCAAAGTTGTGCGTCATTCGTTACTCTCCTACCATTTTCAATATTATACTCCTTATGTTGGATTAGCGACTTGTTTTTTTTTTTTTTTTAAATAGGCGTAAGATATTTGGGGTGAAATTTCCGCTGGGTGTATTGGTGCCACTGGTGGGTATTACATTTATTATTTACTTTCGCCGAACCCACGGGGGGAGATCTCGACCTAAGATTTTCCACAGATTCATATTTGTCGCTATGGCGCCCGCTTAACTTAGGTCTACCCTAGTCAGTGTTTTATTTCATTCCATGCGCTCCCAAATATGCAATATTACAAGCATTGCACGGAATTGATTTAGTTTAATAAAACATGCAAACATTAAAAAACATTTGTTATGGAAATTACTGGAAAAAAAACTATACCCATAGAAACCATACAAGTCGCTGAAAACCTAGTTAATAAACTATCTTAACCCAGTTTCCTTAAAACAGGATCTCATAGTGAGGAGACTACGAAAATATTCTATGTATCTTTTATATTTATATGCATATCACATGCGTCTTCTTAAAATGTCAAAATTATAATATCGTAATTAAATAATGAAAAAAAAAAAAAAAAAATAAATAAATATGAATATATATGACAGTTAAAAATCGGCATCGGAGGATATCGACCCCCCTACCTCCTGGTGTATAATCCGATTAAAATAAATAGTTTTCAGTGGCCTGGATCTCAAAGGAAAGTAATAGGCAAATAATATGTACTCTCATTTATTCTGTCGAACACGTCAATCAGCTGGAATGATGATATAATATCCATTTTCAAATATTCAATGCACGATAATTCTTTCCCGAATTTGAAAAAATACACGCAGTCTACCTTTGGTCATAAAACAACGCACGCAACTGGTAAAGGTTGAGCGGGATACAAAATAATACCTCTTTATTTGAATTAAATGATTCTTCTCAACAAACGTATTAAAGTTTGAGAACATTTGAATGAATGGAGGTTTTTATTTGGGCCGTAATTGTTCCTTACTTATAGTAGGAGGTTGGTTTCATGGTTTGTGTAGTAGGGGACTATCTCCATAGTGATTTTTCAATTCTCATGGGTGCAAACATCTCCCTTGGCGAATGGGAAACCTTACACCACGGGGCAAGTGCTGATTGAACATGAACACCTCATTGCACAAGTAGTTCCATTAAAATAGCGGTTATTGATTATTGTTAACTCAGAGGTCATCAAAATATTAAATGTTACGGTGGTGTTCTACGTGGAATTAATGTCAAGTATAATGTAGTTATTTTGCACCTCTCTCCAGAGTGGAAAGTACCCCCGGTACCGCCCTGTTGGAGGCAGAAACGTTGCTTGACATGACTACATTAAGTAACTAGATCTTAATGGATATATTAGCCAAACTTCCTCTTCCCCAGCTCCTTTGTGTCCCCTTTCCCCTTCGCCTCAAAAAAATCCGCAGAGTGGGGAAACCATGGTCATTGAAATTCAAGGCAATTGATTGGATATAATAAATGATAATATTTATGTATTATCATACATATATCTTATTGGCGTGGGTCTGTTTTTTAATAAACCGAGCAGCTGAAACCTCCGAGAATGTAGATATCTTCGTCTTCGAACTCTTTCGAGGTAAGTTTTTTTTTATATTTGTAGAACACAAAAAATGACGTCTGCAGGTTTTTGTAATGCTCTGTTCGACCCTCACGCACGCTATATCTCTTTTCTTCGCATACAAAAGAAATGCACCAACAATCGCCTTTGTTTACAAGCTGTCCTTTATGTCGGCCTAGCAAAACGTTTCCATAACAGCTGTTGCATCGACTACTACTACGTACTGACGGTAAAAATGATCACTTGAAATTATCCTGTAAATTTCTCTTTTCAAGGCCCAAGGACTTGAGGATGGAGTTTTATATCAGCGCAATATGTGGGCTGGTTTCCTTCGGGGATCATTTCCGTTTCCATTGCAGACCTTGGCGAAATTAATCTTTCAAGAATTTTTTTTTCTACAGGTTTGTGTTAATTATAATATGGCTGCTGTTATTTCCGGTCCGGGATTCACAAAAACCACCCCTCTTATTTATATAACTTATTCCTATGTAATTGTGATATTCAGAGGACGATTTGCTTCGGTGTCCTGAACTGAGTTAAGGTGGTTTTGGTTCAACCGTTTACTTTCTTTGTTAGTGTTTTAATAATTGAATGATACGAAACTTTATTAACGTTCGCCCCAACATTCTTTAGAAATATGGTCGACGTTCCAATGAACTGTAAATTGAGATCTCTCCCCCAAATCCTTGTTTTATTAAACCACGTTACTTCTCGAAATGTCCAATTCCATCATGAGCTATCTAACTAACTAACTAACCATCATGTCATTACCTTGCAGACAGAATAACTCTAAACAAAAAATGAGGGAAACAAAAAACATTTCTCCAAAAAAGTTAAGATAATTAAAGAACAAAAAAATTTCTATTATTTTTAAGATTTAATATAAAGTAAAGTACGCATATTATATACAACCCTACCAATAATTACATTAACATTGCCTATTAATTTTATTCGAAGGACGGGTTTCATCAAATTTCAACGTTCATTTTCGGGTTCTGTGAAAGTCTTATTAAAGTTCTGTATTATATATCATTATAGGCTAGTTGCTTGACAGAACTGAAATAAAAACAACTTGGAAAAATCTTGGAATTATTCAAATTCTCCGAAACAACCTTTCCCTAATATTTCATGTAAGTTCGTTTAATTTAACTTAATTTCAATACGGTCCTTTTTATTTACATACATATTTTGTATTTTATAAAATTGTAGAATGGGGGCCTCAGCACGGGTAAGCAAGCTCCCTGCGAGGCTCACATTATCGAATAATGTTTTATAAAAAAATACTGCTAATGTATCAGTAAAAATAAACAAAAAAATAGACAGAGAAGATGGAACGTGGTACAAATCTGGCTTATAACTTATTACACACCCTTCATTGATTTTCTAATGCACGATCTTGTGTTATGCTGACCCTTAACATGACTCGACTCATGCAAACCTATTTCCATCATGAGCGATGAAGCTCTAAACTTTATTTATTTAACTGTCGAGACGAAACGCCATTTTGCCCGTTGCATATTTTGTCAATACAAAATAAATGGTTTAAACTCCGGTGAAACCGGTTAGTAAATTTTTTCTTCATTACGCTTACTGATTTTCGTTTATCACCTTATACCTACTGGCTGCTTGAACTTAGATACATTTTTTCTATTATTTCCACAGAAAATAATACGTTTCTCCCTCGTAAAAATATTCCTTACTCGCGAAATTTTATTTATTAGATCCCTATTGAAGTATGAAACGGCCCCTGAGGGAAAGGGGGCAAGATTGATCCCCTTTGGAGGTAATTTGCGTAACTTAAAATATGATTTGGCTCCTCTTGTTTTATTTTGGTAACCAATCGTTCCCTTGGAATATACTCGGAAATACTGTTTTTATTATAAAATATCACTCAATAGTATAAAATAAAGATCGGTCTGTTTGTGCGCTTAGTTCTTCTAAAACTAAGCAACGGATTTTGATAGGGTTTTCACTATCATTCAGAGAATTTCTTCCGAAAGGTTTATATATATGACACATGCATATTATATTTATAGAAAGTAGAGAAAAGTATAGTGTTTTATAATCAAGTCGTAAAAATATATTTTCCAAGACTACATTGCTAACGCTGGCTAAACCCCATGAGATAAATCAAAATAATGTACTACGGAATTGTATATATCTTAAAAAAGGTCTACAACATATTCCGCGATGGTATATGTCTCCTAAGGCTAACCCCCAGCAACGCCGGGTACACATCAGCTAGTACATAATAATGCGGTGGTTCTGATTGATCTGATTGATCTGTTGATCTGATTTAAACATAATTTTCGTATTTCATAATAATACTATCTTTACTCTACCGATTTTCATCTAAGGAGATCTTTCAATGTTAGTTATCTCACGATTGAAATTTCACTGCTACTAAAAAATCATAGCATTTTCACGACTCAATTTTCAGAGCTCAACGCTCAAGTGTTTTTAGGAGAACACAAATTATGCTTTATAGTTACGACTTGTTGTTTTCGTGGTGTTATACAATTTACGGTTCGTGTAATTATTTCTTTAGAAAGTTGTGTGGAATTTCCAAACAGAAAAAAGTTTGTCTGATGCTGCTTCAGACAAACCATTAAATTTTCTGCTTTCTTGAATATTTATTGAAAAGGTTTAAAGTATATTGTTGGTATAGTTTCCGCGTTGTTCTTTGGATCATTTCCCAACTCGTGTCAGGTTGGATCGATGTTGGTTGCAGGATCCAGGAGCAAGAGGAGAAGCCGACTAGGATGTTTGTCATTACAGGCCTCGCCGGGCGCAAATCTGTTTAACGTGCAGCCTGGATTAATTCGGTAATCGGCGATGGCGTCGCGATGCTCGGCAAATTACTCTTCCGGCCCTGAGGGAAATGACGGAGACGCCGGCGCTTTCGACCCGCAATTTACAGCGAATAGTTTTGCAGAGTAATTAGGCTTTTAATTTGATGTTAAACTGCTGAACGATTGGCGTGTTTTTCGCTGGAAAAATTCTTAATCTGTTGTACTTCAAACAACGCCCGGTTAGATGCTATAAAGTTCTTGAACCGCATTATAAATGGATACAGCTGAAGCTACTGTTTTATAAGCAATCAGAGGTTGGCTATCTTTTGGTCAATTTCATCCCTGTAGACCACAGCCCGGATTAATTCACCAGTACTATCCATTTTCCACTTGTACCAGGCGTGTAGGTTTCGAAGTCATGATATTGTGACATCTTCACCACGCGTTGTTCCCTTTGTCCATCAGTTGGGTGGGTAGCTTGTATTTGTAGCTCCTTATAATGACATCATCACCTTGGTTGGCTATCTTTTGGTCAATTTCATCCCTGTAGACCACAGCCCGGATTAATTCACCAGTACTATCCATTTTCCACTTGTACCAGGCGTGTAGGTTTCGAAGTCATGATATTGTGACATCTTCACCACGCGTTGTTCCCTTTGTCCATCAGTTGGGTGGGTAGCTTGTATTTGTAGCTCCTTATAATGACATTATCACCTTGGTTGGCTATCTTTTGGTCAATTTCATCCCTGTAGACCACAGCCCGGATTAATTCACCAGTACTATCCATTTTCCACTTGTACCAGGCGTGTAGGTTTCGAAGTCATGATATTGTGACATCTTCACCACGCGTTGTTCCCTTTGTCCATCAGTTGGGTGGGTAGCTTGTATTTGTAGCTCCTTATAATGACATTATCACCTTGTGATCAAGATACCGGAGGTTTCTTTTTATATTTGTACAATGTAGAAATTTTTTACCATTCAACGAAGAACTTTTAAATTGTTTAATTACGCGATTTATGTACATACTTACAATGGTTCTCGGACTTTCTCAATTGCGGTATTATCTTACCATGTGAATATTATTATCGTTAGCTTAATATTAAAATGTTTTTGAAGAAATGCAACAAAATATTGTACCTACCAGTATTTCATTATTTAAAAAAATATTCGTGTAATTCAAGCGCTATGGCAAAATATTCCAGGCATAGTTTTTAATATAAATATGCGGTACCATGGGTCATAAATTTGCATGATTACGCTATTATTTTTTTGTAGTGGATGGTATTTTCGTTATCTTAATTTAATTTGTTTTATAATTTATATTATATGACGCAAATGTGAATGGTAGCATGTTAAGAGTCAGAATAATAGAAGAGTATGTATAGAACGATGTATGAATGTGAATGAGGCAAGAAGTGTGTGCCAAGACCGGGTTGTTTGGCGGTCCATCCTCTCCGCCTGCCCCTGCGGAGAAACGGCGTAATGGTTAGTTAGTTAGTTTATAAACAAGTTACAAAATATTATTCTTGCATCTCGATAATAAACTCGTCTCCTGTCTAATTGCCGTGTTAAGCAAACACGATAACAAAATACACCAAATATGTACTTAGTTTTATATGGGTGAAAATTGAACATGTTGGTTGATACGGGTTTTATTTCTAAATTAGGATCGAGGACTCCCGTGGCGATCCAGTTTTCGTAAATCTCTTGTGTCCGTTCACATGGCTTGCTGGAATATATTCCATTCTGTAAGCCACGTGGCCCGTTTCGCTCCCCTAAGTATTTATTTTTTTCTATCCAAGTTTTCCAATCTATTGTTTCTTTCTCGAATTTACTGAATATTGTGATTCATTATCCCGTGGAACTTATAATTAAAAATATTTCCGAAACTTTGGCGAGGAAGCATTCACAAAATTCAAAGATCATTTACTTGATGACACTGACTGGTGAGAGATTTTTTTTACTGTTCAACTGTTTAGCAAATTACAATTAATTTAATAACCAGTTCGCTTTTTATGAAGGGTTAAGCAGATATGAAGGAACTCCACGTTCTCATTGCATTATTTTCTGTTCTCCTCTTTCATAATACGGTTATACATGTTTTTAACATGTAGTCTTAGGGATCTCATCCCTATTTAAGTTTTGTCTTTGGCCCTTCCTCTACCTGTTATATACCTATACATCTGGGTACCCGAACTTCATTGTGGTCTGCTAGCGGCTACTGAATTGATTAATCTATTCTATATTATTTTGTTGATTTAAAATGTTTGAGAGCCTCTTCTTTCCCATCTAATCCTTCTTCCTCTCGTGTGCGTCGCGTGCCCGCCGACCCACCAGAACTCGGGACCCATCAAAATAACAAAAGATCGAAGATAACAAAAGGGTATTTAAATTACAGGCTCGCTTTTCGTTGCGGGGATGAATGCATATTAATATCGGACAGGAGGTTTGCGATACACCCCACCAGAACTCCCCATCCCTGGAGTGGATGATTGCTCCCATACACGATTGAGCTATCTGATCCTAACTGAAAATGCATGATGTAATATTTTATAAAAAAAAAATTATTCATTGTAAACGGTTTTTGTAAAGTTAGACTGATTGCCTGTCTCTCATAGAACGACCCTAATATATTTTGAGTGCAAGATCATTAGCTCGCCAACTTAAGCACAAGGGAAAACTCATTTGCTCTGGACCTAGAGGTCGTAGTTTCAAAACCTGTTATTTACACCTCGTTGAAAAGAGAGATTTATTTTTTTACGAGATAGTATAAATACAGACAGTGATTGGCCTCAAAAATAATAACTTTAAAGTAAACAGCATTCGCCTGCGTCCTAAATTAGTTCTCACAGATTACGATTAGATTCAAGCAATTCATCAGCGTGAGGCAACCATTCTGAAGATCTGAATAAGGCGCTTCCTAATATTCCTATCCCACCTTCCTTCAGCCTCCCAACATTGCTCAAACGGGAATGCCGAAGTTCCACTGGCTTCGTGCGTTTCGAACTCATTAACTATTAATTTTTTTAAACTATCGTTATAATCATAATCATCATTATTGTTGTAATAAATTGAATTCTTGCAAACAATCATTGTAACTGACCTTTTAACTGCCTCTGTGTTTGGATCTTAAAAAAAAACCGAAATAGTGCAATTAAAATGTGTAGCAAAAAATTAAAAGCTTACATACAAAAAATGTGCAGTCCTGCATCAACAACAAAACATTTATACACCGCCCGCGGCAAGTGCATTTCAGGCAACTGTCTGCGGTCCCAAGGTCTTGCAGATCGGAGCGTGTCCGTCGAGTAACAGATTTTATATAATTAGCGTGGCCTATCTTTTGACGTTAGGCAAAAAGAGGAAATTCGCCGCTCTCGGCGAAATCCGTTTTATGCCTGGACCCGACTGAGGTCATGCTGAATTATTATTATTATATTTGCGCGCAACTGCAGCAAAAAGTTCCTGCCTTTTAACTGTTATTAGTTTATTATTGCATTCGATTTCTTTCAAGGCCCCTCTATTCTCTTCGTAATGCATATTTCTTTTGCAGCTTTGTTGCGTTCCGTGATTAATCATTGCAAAAATGTAGCAATACAACACTATATACCTGCTCACTATTTATGTAACAGTAATGTAGCTAGTTATGAATCCACTTTTATGGATAGTTTTACTGTCCGGCTTTAATCTAGATTTGTTTCGTCACATAGTCAAAGCAAGCACGTTCAAATTATCTACCTCTGTGGATTCTACACAACTTGTAGAACCGGCAGAACAAACACAGTATTCGCATTTGTCTGTCAGGTGAATCTACCAAACAAAGTGGAGTTTTTTTTAAAGAATATTATCTACACTCTAATACTTTAGGTACATGATAATATCATTATTCAATTAATAACACCGTTTTTTTGTGGTTTATCAATTATGTATTTAGTATAATTATTTAGCTCTTGAGATGTTGCGATTACTACTAGAATTATTTATTTTATTTGTTCTTATCTTTCTTGTTAAGCAGTGTTCTATAATAAAATTGGAATAACATCAGCATTTTAATATGACAAATAAAGAGTAGGTACAATATTTTTGAAAGCGAAACATAAAAGCTATCTAATCGTTGAATGACTCGCCTGATGACCTAATTAGTGTATATTATGCTTATCATTTATATTCATTAGTCTTTAGTCATGCAAAACCATAATATTACGTAATTACCATCTAACTAACTAAAAACCTTAATTAAACAACAATAAATTTTTGTTTTAAATGCTTCTTGTTGTTTGCCTTCAATCGGGTCTGAAAGTGTCTTTCCAAGTTTTTCATTGGCCTTTGCTACTATTTGCTCTTCAATTACAAAGTTCACCTAATGAAGACTAATTACTTGGTAATTTGCTGCGCTCTTGTTCGGTCTGCACAATTCACCTCTTCGTTACTGCGATTATTTATACCCCCCTGTTAATGCATTTAATGTATGTGCTTTCGCGTTTCCAGAGGGTGCTTCATACAAAAATATTATCAAATTAAAAGTGTAATCCCCCTTCTAACCTAGTGCCGCCGACCCTCCGTTTTCTGCGTCCCTTCGACCATAACTCCCGTTTGTAAATCAGCGATACTTACGAATTACTTATTTGATTGGAATTTTACACACTTAACCGATAAGATTTGAAATTGCAGTGGGGATTATTAAATTTACTTTCTGTTGAAAACGTACATTCCCTTCTACCTACATAAGATTCAATTGATTTTTTTTTGAAAAATCAGTTCTAGGTCGCTTAACAATTTTACTCTAAATTTATATCTCAAAAATTAAGAACTAAACTATATCGGTCTTACCGCTCGTAACTAATGAGTACCTACTATAATGATTTAGAAATAATGAACACAACAGCTTATTTATTGCATCTTACGTAGGTAAATTTTCGAATGTCATGATACCAGCGAGTTCTTATTAATAATATGTAAATATAACTTAAAATCTTAAAACTAACTAACTAACCACCACTCCGTTTCCCCACAGGGGTAGGCAGATAGGACTGGCCTCCAAAAAAAAAAACTCGGCCTTGGCACACACTCTTTGCCTCATTCACATTCATACATCGTCTCATACATACTCTTCTATTATTCTGACTCTTGACATAGCCCGACTCAAGTATCTGATTCACTTATAACTAATAAAATAATTAATAAAACTTATGTTATATTATCCTACCTCGAAAAGGGATCATAACTCTATTTTGCAGTAAATACCTAAGTTGTAAGCATTTTTCTTTTATATTATATATGTTCAATCCCAAGGAGGTTGTCTCTTACAGTGAAATTTCATGTTATTTACAAATATTATTAAACTAGAACATGCTGCTGACACAACTTTTCGAATATTTGGAAAGTACCAAATATGATTACCTACTAAAGGTGTAAGTCGTCAAAACGTTGATATTTGCGGACAGTCGAAAAGCTTATGACATCATGCTACAAGCGCGGTAGTACTACCATTGAATTTATTGTAGGTACTGCCTGTGACGTTACAAGACACAATGGGGTATTTTCACGAAGTACAAATACCGTTCAAATGTGTGGACGGTTTAAAGTTTATTTTTTTATTATGATTAGCCTGCTAAAAATATGTTATTTTAATATTTTCATTTATAATTATTGATTTCAAAAACAATCTAAAACCGCACAATCAGAAACGGTCCAACTGGCTACAACGTCAGTATGACATATAAAACGCCAATAAATGGTAAGACGTCTGTCACCAACTTAGCCCGGTGTGACGTCAATGCCGCCGAATTCACGAATAAAAACGATCATGTCGTTTTGGTGTCAAATCGAAAACGGCACATGTTGTGGCCACAACATTGAAAATTACCCTATTGCATACATTTTACCAATGTTCACTTTGAAAGCTCATAACTTCTTTAATTTTGGAGATATCGAAATCTAATTTTGCTTTCGTTTAAGTACACAAACTCTTTACGGTATCTGGTATAGATGTATTGAAATTTGATTTTTTTTTAACAAAGCTAAGTGGGATTTAAAAGCAAAGTAGTTATTTTAAAACTACGTGTTGATTGAGAACATTTGCAATCGGGTCCCTCGCTAGTTGTGCGTTTGACCTTCATTTGCCCACATCACGAGTAAATCGGCAAAGGGTGAATTCAGCCCCTTTAATATTATACCATAGTATTTTATTTGCTACTCATGTTGCATGGATCACAGAGGCCATAGGCGAAACCCTGCCTACTCTAGTACAGAATGCCCCGCCCGCCAGAAGCGTGGGAACATCTTGGATCCATTGTAAGCTGTATTTATATTAGTTAAATTACAAATAGAGCTATATTTAGATCTTATTTCATAAGTGACCGTAGTAAAATGATACGTGCATCCCAATATTCTTGGAATATTTAAACATGTAATATGATTTATCAATGTTATGAATCTATTTCTTACTACTTCTTTACCTTTCGATTTCGTTTTCTTATTGATCAATTAAATTTAAAATATAAGTTAAAAAATTACCTTTCTTACTAAACTCTATAGCTCATGATCGACATAAAATTTTAAGCAGAAAACAGCTGCATTGACCTAAAGGTTCCAAACAGAAAAAAAAACTTCAATCTTTTGACAGCTTTCTGCTTCGTGGTTAAAATTTATTGGTGTTTTTATATTATTATATGTAACCGCGAGCACACCGTATCGCCAACATCCTTCATCCATACTTCTGCAAGTCGCATCTACGCACAGCTTCTCCCCGCCTTCGTTTCTACCTACACACCAAAAGAATAACTTTCATTGGCTCCGCCGCTTTGATAGTCCCGTGTAGTTTTGTCGTAGCTCGACGACAGTCGGCACTATACCATATCTTCATCAGTTTTTTTTAATCTGAATATCGCACAAGGGTCCCAACTGCTCCCTGTTAACCAGAGCCAAAGAGGCTAGCATCCAAATTGGGGTATTTTGTAGCTTCTTCCATGATTGAAAGGCTGAAAGGTATGGGGAGGAAGGTGTGTCGCTCACCAAACACGGCTGAAGCCATTTTAAGCATCGTTTCAATTGTTTGGCGATCTGTTCTCTCTGCCTACCCCTCCAGGGAAACGGGGTGATAGTTAGATAATGGCTAGGTAAGTTTTTAATTCTGAAATTGTGGATATACCAAGGCGATACTGAGAATATCTAATAGTCTGGAACGTGCCACAATTACACAATTATATGAATTAAAATAACACAATTTTTAATGCGCACGCCGGGATTCGAACCTGCAACCTCACCACTCGACCACGGAGGCCGTCAAGTTTCTATTATCTATGTTTAAAATACCTATTGAAGATTTCAGAATCGCGTAGCTACTTTGTTTTTCTTTATTAATTTTTAAGATTACCAAAATCCAACCTAATAGTCATGTTACAAGACCTTGTTTTATATGGAGTCAATAATCAAACGAGATTTAGATAGTCAATTTATTAAGTGTGTCATTTGGTTCATCACCGACGACCCATAATGACCCCTATCCGCCATCCGGCGCTCCGACGCCGCTCGCCTTGTCTCAATTGGAGCAGATGATTGCACCAGTCTCTAGTCGCTTGTAACTTTGTAGTTAACTTACACTTCTTGTTCTATTCCAGTTCACTTTTGTAATGCCCTGAGCACTGAATTGGATAATCGATTGAGATCCCTCAGTCACTATTCGATTTTATTTGTTTTGTATTTTTAAACTTTGACTTGAACTAACGACAAATTGATTCATCTTTGGTGAGAAGATCGTCAGAAGGTCTGACATTGTGTTCTATACATTTGAACGTGAACTAAGTATGTAGATATTTAAGATTGGTATTAGGCTCTTTGGACTCGAACTTACATCCTTCAGGTACAATCTGAAATTTGTTCTTTATTTAGTGCAGCGCAGTCTGAATTCTAGACAAACCAGTTCCAATTTTATCAATGACAAATAAATGAGAAAATATAAAAGTAAGTGTTTATAGCACAATTTTATTTATTATTTCTTGACAGAATTCTTCTCACAACTCAGATCCAATTTTGAAAATGACACTTAAATTCAAATCAAATTTGAGTTAAAATTAAACTGAAATTGGTATGTTTTAATTAATTTAGGCAGGTTTATTCGGTTACAATCTGAAATGTTATTTGTTGTATGTTAAAAAATGTTGACAATGTAATCTATTAATTTTTGTTTCTTAACTTGTTTAATAGCTTTAGCTAACTTTCTTACGGATCTGCGTGAATGTTTTGAATCTAGTTATAACGTGTCTTTCTACGTTATACCATAACTTTACTGAATTATGTTCACCTGAACGTACCACATTAGTTTGCTCGATCGTATAATACCGATATAAAATTAACTATGAGTGAAACAATTCTTGTCCCCAGTGAGAGACTCTCTTTTTCTAAATAATTTATAATTTTACATATTTAATGCGTAGTTAGGTACGTACATACCCACCTAAGATTTTTGACAATATAAATCATTTCTAAGCTTTTTAAGAATGACCGCGGCTCGCGCTAACGTTCACTCGTGCGCTGAACCGCCAACAAAATTGAACATAATTTTACGGCTCATAATATTCCTACATAATATTTTTAATTTTAAAATTGCACACAATCTTTATAAATATGTTAAAAATAAAATGAAATCTAAGTAAATATATTAATTTGGTTGAGAATAATCTATTGCGGACACAAGCTTTGCTTCCCGCACGCCAGTTATGACGGCTACGAACCGAGGTACGTACCATTCCGGGAGAAATAGATAAACGCCCCGCTTTGGAATGGTCATTTTGTAGCGTACATCGCTAAACCGTCATATCACACAAAATGTATCGAAAAAATTAACCCTGAAAGTGCGGCGTTCGGCGTGAAGATGACACGAAGAGAATCGAAAGTATCTAATATTTCCGAAGAAAGGACTGCAGCGAAGTAAGTAATCTTGATCTACGGTTTGAAGAAGATAGTAATAATATTTCTATTGTAAAATGCAATAATTTTTTTTAGCCCCTGATTTCGCACACATAACACACACATCCACACACCCTTGAACACGTACACACACACACACACACACACACACACATAAACACTCACACAAACCTCTATCCTTCCCTATCACACTAACTAACTTAGGTAACTTAAGTAAAATGTATAATATTTCACATATGTATATATGTCAGCGACATGAATTTGTTAAACACTTGAAAAATGATGGTATTGGTATTCAGCACGCTTTGAACGTCCACTGTTTTTGAATACGTTTGTCAGGGATGACCTTTATCCCTACTCCTGGTCTATCAACTCGCTGCCTATCAATGTATTCAGCTGTCTCAGTTTTTGTACAATAAACTTTTAACTCGTGTCCCCCAATCCAATACCCGGTACCCACTGCCTGCGTTGGTCCCCCCTCGAGCACCTGCCGAATAACTTGAATGGATTGGAACCCTCCTCACCTTATCATAACAACGATAATCAAATGGGGATAACCGGTCGATAATTTGTCGAAAATTGTATTAACTCGTAATGAGTAAGTTTAAGAAAGGAAACATTACATGATTTGGGCATGTAGAGCGAAAGAACGAAGAAAGATTTGTAAGAAGAATATATCGTCGCTGTGAAATCAAACCGGCATATCTGCAAAATGCTTGTTTTTCACCAGAGCGCTTTAAAGATTTCGCATATGATATTTTCCTTTTTACGTCCGTTTGGTTCACCTCAATGCCACCTTATGAATGAATAAAATTTAGACGAATACTGCTTATTGAAGTAGTAGTTGCAAATAAATCGAAAATTGCTTAAATTAAGAGTAAAATGCAGATATGCCAGTATGGCTTTAAAATCAGTGTAATATTTGCATTTGTGTCACAGTGGCTTCTTCTTTTGGAACCTGTTTAAGGTATAAAAAAAGACAATGTTGTCAATGAAAAAATAATTTATTGCTTCACAATTTTTTTTATAAACAATTTACATAATACTGCTCTTTCCTTTGCTGGTAACTTCAAAGTTTCCCAATCGTTTATGGAAATCTGAATTGACGGTATTATCCCGGCGGTAACTAACTTTAGGATACCATTTTTCTTCTTCTCATCAATAGTCTCTTGGAATAAGCGTGCATCAGAACAGGATTCACGCTCCCATTGCCCCGTTTATTCCTTTTCTTCGCCTCCTCCCAGGCATGTGATCCGTAGGAGGTTTTGAAGTAAAAGTTGCCGTCGTAAATGAGACAAACATCACACTGATCTTTCTTCAGTGTGAAAGTTTGTATGACTTGAAAAAACCTCTGTACTGGTAGTAGCTGATTCCTGCAAGGTTTGACTCCTTTCTTTCTGTTATATTAAATAATCTCTGTGATCGGCGATAGATTTTCCACCATCGATATACTCCCGAGAACTTTGAGATCTGTAGTAATGACTAGGAACACTTGCGTTTACAGTTGTGGCAAGGAGGCTTCATGCTTCGTTGGTTCACTCTTCCACGGGTTTTAGACTCGTATTCCTCACCGCAGTTTCGCATCTTTCAGTTTGCTAAAGTTTTTTTTTTAAATTTGCCTATTATAATTTATTTTTTTAACCGGGAGAAATTTTACCCGGGTCAGACATTTTGGCATATATGCCGGTTTGTTTTAGTTGAGGCTGCTATAAACGCTTTTGTTAAGTGCAAACCGGATTATCTGCCAATAAGTCATACAATAAGTCATATTTGGTAGTAATAAAAATGTACTATTGTGAGATAATCCAGTTTTACTTACATGATGGACGCATTTCCCTCTTGAAAGTTTTGAAGCAACTGGCGTATTGCGGAATAGGTCTGTCTTCTGCTAAAAAAAATGGCGATTCACGCGTAAATGCATACCGGCCCAACGCCATCTGACAGATTTTTATTCAACTATACGACATGCCGGTTCGACATAAAAATAGAAGGGAAAAAAAGAAATTTTTTGACACCAATAACTCAAAATCTCCATTTTTGCATATATGCCGGTTTGATTTCCAAGCGACGATATTATGGCCAATTTTGATAATAAAATCTGGGATGTCCGAGGAAGACATGGCGCGATCAGGTGAACCAAATAATTGAGTCCGGTCGAGCCAATAGTCAGAATAACATAAGGGTATGTTTGAATGTGAATGAAGCAGTGAGTGTACGCCAAGACAGAGTTTTGGCGGTCCGTCCTCTCTTCCTATCCCTGCGGAGAAACGGCGTGATGGTTCGTTAGTTTTTTGGATATAACATTTGCAATATTTAATTGTACATACGGGTAAATTACAGGAATACTGTTCATATATTATTTGTCACTGTGCTATCTTAGCTTTTCAGGAGTGTATTGGTTGCAAAACACTCACTGCAAAAATAATAATTAAAATATTTGGATGATTTGTATAGCGCCGTTTTTGTGCAAAATCACCTCAAGGGCGCTGTACAAATATATAATACATTTCTACAATGATCTATGTTATTACTAACTCTATATGGAGATAATATACAGTACAAAAAAACAGCGAATTTATTTTTTTTAATATATTTACGAAACTTCGACAGCATTGTCCCACTGAACTTGTAATTATATACAATAGAAGTAATTAGAACAACTTTCCAGTAATCATTGATAAATAAATTCTCTGTAGTTTGTATTTCAATATAGGTAGATACTTTACTTAAAAAAAAAAATATTTGTGGCTTTTTTCAGCAATCAAACAAAGTGGTCAAGAGATATAAAATAAATGTTGCATTATAAACTATTAGTTAAAATCTACAAATTAAATTCTTTGCTTTTCTTAGTTTGTTCAGAAAATCGTTTTACGTTATGTAAAAACATTTTGTTAATTAGTTGATTGCTTTGAAGAAATTTGTATCGGCAACGTATTCCCCTCGTTCAACTTATCATTTTTTGCTTCTAATGGTATAGAAATGTGCGAATACACGTGGAAGCGGGTTATGTCACATTTATCAAATATTGTCCCGGTGCATACGGGCGAATAAGTGAACGCTGCCACGACTACCGATGATTAAGTTATGCTCGTTTAAGATGGAAACACGTCATGCTGCACTTAATAAATGCACGTAATATAAAAAAAGATTAAATAACATCCTGTTCATATTTCATCCCATCAGGCCTCGAATGCCTGCTAGTAATGTGAGTAAATTCGTTAATCTTTTTATTGAAGATGCATTAAATTGTTAATGTTTGTTTGCACGCAACACGGCCGTGAAAGCGAATTTTAATTATTATATGCGTTTGTATCCATAAAAACACACCTATCAATTTGAACAATTAAAACAGACTTGCAAATCCTGTATAATTGTGGCTGTGCTGTATTATTCAAAATATCACGCACGCGATCTTGTAACCAACTCTCCTGCCTACATGACTTTACACTTTAATTTTTAATTAATTGTCAACATAATATAATATTATAAGTGATATCTGAGAATAATTGTCAAGGCAATCTTGAGGATTTAAGTTACTCCTCGAATGTAGCATCTGCCGATCACTAAGGACGGGTTGTTTCGGAGAATTTGAACAATTCATCAAATTTCAACGTTCATTTTCAGGTTCTGTGAAAGTACTATTCAAGTTCTGTTATTATATCATTGTAGGCTAGTTGCTTGACAAAACTGAAATAAAAACAGAACTTGAAAAAATCTTTCACAGAACTTGAAAATGAACGTTGAAATTTGATGAATTGTTCAAATTCTCCGAAACAACCCGTCCTTAGACAACATCTTCTTCACATCCTCTGATGATTTGTCACACGCTCGAGGTAGGTAGTGCACGTTTCAACCGGCAAGGTATGAATATTGTGTTCGTGTAATACCGTTTCTTGTTTCACACTCTGGTCTCCTGACATTTTAATTATTATTCATCTAATAAGGGATAACGAGTAATGAAATTGCACACAAACACACATTGACTAGTTACTCAAGTCTCTATTGACCTAGGTCGCGGAATTTTTTCTCTTTGGATGGTTAATGTTTGGGGTGCTAATTATGAGTATTTATTCCCAACATGGAATATTTCATGGGCGGGGAAAATATACCTGTACGGTAGCGAAGGCGATTTATGATGCATCGTTTGGTAAATTTGTCTCAAGTCTAAATGAAAAATATCTACATATTGCATAATTGAATTAAATATCTACATAATTGCTTGCTACTAATGTATTTTTTTAAAGTGGTACATAATGGCGTTAGTTGTTGATTCAAATTATGTCGTATAATGTTGATGCAAAAGTGTTATAAGATCGAGGCTAAAATGTTATTAATTATGATATGACCACAAAATACATTTTAAACAAAACATTTCGAGTTAAATCGCTGAAATATTTTGGGATATATTTCAAAGAAAAGTGAGTATTGCTAAAGAATGTCTTTAAAATATTGGTATCCAATTAAAAACTGGATTGCAGGTCGTTTCCTGATAAACTTTTTAGTAAATTCGTAATAATAAGCACCTACGTTTGTCTTGATATTATATAATAACAGATTGTTAAAATGTTAATTTTACCAAAAGTTTATCGGGAAACCTATCAATTCATTCGTTACGTGCCTGCAATCCCGATTTTAACCGGATTACGAATAAGTTGAAGAGATTCTTAATAAATTAGCATTATTATTTATCAGTAATTTTTCTCTGTGTACTCACTTCGCGAACACCCATACATAACTTAACCGATTCATTAGCTCAACTAATCACGTGCCTCAAAAGTAAACTAATGCTCACTCAAAGGTATAATATGTACAGAAACGGCTTCCGTCAAATTGTAACGAGGGTTCTCATAAACATAAACGCAATCGAGATGCAATAACGAGAAGTTTATGTTTTTATGATGACGCTGTTAAACATTTATTCTTAATTATTTTATTATTTGCAACGCATTACGTGCGCCACTGTCTACGTGAGGAAAAGCAACACTCCCGCAACCGGTCGTGCCTAGTAACTAGCAACAACATCGTCCCTAACTAAGCCCTAACTCTGTGGATACCCCTCCTGCCCACTGCCCACTGCCTGAGAGTCTGTCCTGTGCTGACTGCAACTGCTCGCCGGCTCAGTGGGTTCCCCAGTTTCCTCGCCATAGCACATAGTACATAACCATTGTGCACTGTGCAGCCGAGCGTCCAGTCTAGTACTGCACGTTCTCCTTACCCGATGCCTACTTCGATATATTACACACACCCAATCAAGATTTTTTTAACACCTATATAAACATTAGGTTAGTTAATAATGTAAAGCCAGATTTTTTAAAATTAAACTGTGCTTATTGTCCGCTAAAATACAATAAAATTTGATAGATAATTGGGTTGTAACATTAACTTGCTATCAGTGTTAAAGCTATAGTAACTGGTGTTCTAATCTACAGGTGGTGACGTGAACACACCATTTTTACGATATATTTCGGTAGGCAGTATTATGGAATTATTCTTTTATTACATTTGTTTGCCCAGCCCTGTTTTAGTTCTTGGCACTTTTTAACTATTTTATTTTTATAATGTAATGTTTAATAAGCTTTCCAGGGCTTACAAATAAATATTTAATCTTTTCACCTCCAATGTGCTTCATCTGTATGCTTATTTTTCTATTTAATAATAATAAAATTTCGATGATTTGTATAGCGCCGTTTTTTGTGCAAAATCACCTCAAGGGCGCTGTAGAAATATATAATACATTTCTACAATGATCTATGTTATTAATAACTATATATGGAGATAATATACAGTAATTTAATTATAAAAACACCCTAATATCATAGAACTCCCTTCTTCTTCTGGCGCTAATAAAATTAGATTTTTAATGTTAATGTTAGTTGTATGTTTCTACATTTATAAATATATATGTTATATAGTAGTTATAGGCCTTAGTCGTAAGTCACTAGATATAAGTCACTAGTTTTAAGTCAGTAGTTCTAGTATTAATTATTTAATAAATATATTTGTACAGAGCCCTTGAGGTGATTTTTCACGAAAACGGCGCTATATAAATTAGTCATAATTAGCCATTTATTATTATTACCATACTTACCTGGTAGGTCACTTGAGATTAACATTAACTAATTGTTTGTTAGCGAAATTTATATTACTAGCCCAGTTTATAATCGAGTTGCTGAAGTCCCCGGCGTTGCCCGGGCTTTACACAGAGTTTCTGGAAATCTGATGTACACATTAATTTTCCCCTTATTTTTTACGATAAGTGTGCCAAATTTAATCGTGTATCAAAATTCTGCTTAAGGGGGTGAGAAAAGTGGGTGGTGGTGGTTTTTATAAATCTCGTAGACAGTGACCTTCCTTCTATTTTGAAGGACAAGTGTAAAAATTTAAATTGAATAACTTACTACTTACCCATATTAATTTATGTTATTTGTATTATTTTATATCTTCTAATAAGTGGCATCCGTTTAACGTTTTTTTGAAGGACAATCGCTTGTAGCTTTGATATGTCTACAATAGATTTAATTCCGCCTGCCATATCTTCGTAGCGTGAGAAAACACATCTCCATTATAATAATTATGACTTTGACTTTCATTATGTAACGGTTGTTACGACAATTGTGTAAACAGTGCTACTTTGATTACAGTGAGAACGGTCAATATTATGATACATAGAATACACGACTTGAAAGTGCTGACAAATGTGACACCTAGATTTACTATCCGCGATATATCTTGTTATTTTACTATAAATGATGCACAAACCAATAAATTTAGCCGGCGATGGTTTATGTTAAAAAAAAATTAGATGTATATTTCAATAAAATTTCATGGTCAGGTTTTAATTATCTTTTTACTTTATAATTTAACCAAGTAAAACTAAATGAGTTTTTTTTCTAAAAATTTAAGCATATCAAATATTTTATACTCTAATGTTTACGTTTGCTAGAATTCTTCCCCATGTAGAATTTTATTGATTTTATCATTAAAATGACATTCGAATCCTTCGAAAATACAACAGCTTGTAGCGTCGGGCGATCAATAAAATCCTTTCAATCATTCCCGAGGGGTGCGTCACATTGCGCTCAGGGGGTGGCACGAAACCGAATCGGACAACCCGAAATGCGTGAACCGTGCCTACTTAGGTGGGTACTAGGTAGCTGCATTGGCAGAGAGCAGAGAGCGGAGACTCACCACTGCTGTACCCGCTAGCCGCGATGCTGGGTGCACTGCCCCGCGCCCGGCTGCACGCGTACTGGATTAGTAACCCAGTTTGGGGACGGATGTTGCAGCGGGGATCTGCATGTAAAAACAGCGGATCGATGGAGAGACAATGCCCCCTATTGACACACCTACGCTCCCCTCTTTGATCCTGTTTGACTGTCTCGATAATAGATGCTCTCGCTAATCAAACCTAGCGACCACTAAGTTGAAATTTAGCACAATCTATATGTCGCCAATGCACTGAGCGTAATTTTCGCTCAGCGGTACGCTTAAGCTTCAGCTACCTATCTACATGAACATTGACCTCCTCTAACGTTTAACTATCAAAATTATGTCTGCGCATTTTTTTATGCTGGTTATCAACGAAATCATAACCTTACTTACAAATAATATCCAAAAAGATTATAGGTTGCAAAGTAAAAAAACATGTACACAACACAAATACAATAAGTAAGCCAAACATAATGCGTTTTTTTTTAAATGAAATATTAAAATAAAAAAAATATTGGTACGATTGAAAACAAAAATATTTGAAATACTTCCCATAACTACTTTTTTGGCCGTATTTTTTTATAAAACATGTTTTCAAATGTTCAGCAAACTAAACAACAATTAATAATTAAATTTGTATTAAAATAATCCCACCTTTTGTATTTTTTTGTATGTACTCTTTATCGAACATTAATTTATTTGTCGATGTGCACTTTTTGGGATTCTCGCAGAATGCTTTTAGGGGCACAAAAGGACGCATAGTCGAGAACTCGTATCGGGAGAACAAATAATAAAGTTGAAGAACCTCCGGGCCTCTGATCACCCTTCGGGGAGGGGCCTGCTGCCTGCTAGGCCCAACCCTTATTTGAACAGCTTCACCGACACATTTGTTTAATTATGTCTGGAAACTGCTTTATGGAGAGGGTTCGTCTCCCGCAGAGGGGGAAATAAATTGCTTAAAAATTATCGCAACACAAACTGATGTTCGTTTAACTGATTTTTTTTCGGCGCCGACGGGAATAAAATAAAACATGCAACTGTCTGCATCTTTGCAAAACGATGCGCGACGGTGTCAAGTAATACAAACGTGTTTTTGAAAGTATCGATGTTAAATTCTCGTGTATTTGAAATAAGAGGTATTTCGGTAATTGGAATCTTTGGAATAAGAGATATTATTTTTGACAACAATGTCTTTGTGTAAAATACTCTCATGAGACTGATTAAGGGTAAACGTAACGTGCATTATAATCTACGCGTTCATAGATGGCAATAATTTAGTTTTTTTTTTTTTCAAATACACCTTTAGAAAATATTAAGAATTATATGTAACATTTCATTCTTAATTATGCATCTTTTTATCTATATTTTAATTTAAAGTTGTATTTATTTATTTATTTTATATTATATAAACAAACACTATATTGGTTACAATGATGAAACAATTTACAGATATTAAATACTTCAATGGGTATCTATGATATCTTTCCTTGGTAAGTATATTCAGTAACTACCGGGTGACGCTTACAGTGTTTAGGTGTGTGTACATGTATGCGCATTGAACAATTTATTATATTATTGACATGAAGCCACTTTTAAATTTTGGCAGTGAATCCGAAAAAAATGTCGATGTTATGATATCCCCATAAAAAGGTTGTGCTGGAGTGTAAAAGGGGGTGGGAGTGTTATTAAATCAGTTTATTGTTTACTATTTTTTGTTTGTTTTACAATTATTTATTTTCGTAGTTTTTTGTGTTTTGAATTCTTTAATGTTGTTACTAATGAATATTATCTTTTCTGGTAATTTATTAATGAATTATAATTTGTAGGTACTTGTTATGGGTACATTTCATCTAATATCATTTACATGTGCTACATATTCTCACGAACGGAACAAATAATAATTAATAAGAAATCTCGTAAAGATAATATAAATTATTGGTAAAGAAAGAATTCAGCGCAGTGGGGGTATGTACCCACGTTTAAATTCATTTTTCAGATATTCCAGCAGTACCCGATAATAATAAATGAAAATATTTTTCTATTTCACTTTTAACGTGATCTGTTCCAACAACGATGTGCACGTTGTGGTAAAAATAAGAATAATACGAAAGCATATTTATTCTACTTGCAACCAGACATTTCACCTGTATCATTTTAGTTTCTGGTATGTTATGACAATAAATCAAGTAATAACTTCTCCAGCCCAAGGAGAATAAAATCTGTCATCTAACAGTTTTAGCGAAGATACGAACGTTTATCGCAATGGTTCCACACATATTAGAATAATCGGAGGGTTTAAAGCCACCCCATGGATCCCGGCTCCCCGGGGTGCCACCCCCTAAAGACCTTTCATTTCAGACAGAGGAGCATGTGGCATCGCAAGCGAGCGAGGAATTAGAATTACCTAAATCTCCGTGCGGCTACCGACTACTGACTGCTGGCTGCAAATGTAAACACTACCAGTCATTGTTGTTATACAGCCTTCATTTAATACATCCAATTAAGTCAATCCTGTATCGCTCCGATTGACATATCGATCTTGTATCACGTCTAATATGGACGTAGGAATCTTTCAAGCTAAAGAGACAAATTATTGCTATCGCATTATTTTTTTAAATTCTTAATTAATAACAATGCATTTCCTAATTGCTTCATTATCTAGCTGATTGATTATCTATCTTGTACTTCTTGGCTGATTTATTTATTTATATATATATACGCCTAAAAAGGCTTTTACATAAAAGAGATACATGATGCAGTGTACATAGGAGAATATCTGTATTATACAGGAGATACTGACAGTAAATAGATATAATCCATTTTAAAGTAGGTACAAAATACACAATTGTAAAATTGTGATTACAAGTATAATGAAAAAATATTAAGAAATAATAAAAAATAAAAAAACTAAATATGAAGCAATATTAGTAAAATGTAAGAGTAACATAAAGTAAAAAAGAAATTACAACACATATAAGACAAAACATTTAATCCAATAATAATAGCACCCCCATACTTGTTGCCCAGATCATGCATCCTATTGGTGAGTGAGTGTGTCTGATAGTTGGTCGTGTATGTATTGCAGAAGAATGATTTATTTAAGATTTATTTATGATATATTTAAACGAAAGAATCTTTAGGTCATTTAAACTAAAGAATTTCATTCTTAGAGTGATTTAATTGCTAAACGGCGCTGAAAAAAAGGTGGATCAATTATTAGTTGATTTTGCATTATTTTCTATGTATATTTCATAACGGCTTTGGCCAAGTTGTTTCATACGTACTATTTTATTTATTTATTAATACTAAATTTAACTAAATAATAGGGTTGATTGTGAGTTGGCAATTTCTTCCAACCAACCCAGATATATTAGTCAACATGGTTTATGGAGTTTGAACATAGCTCATGGTGAAATTGATAAATGAAAATATTTGCGCTAACATTAATATTTCAGACAGAAAATCCTGTGCAAATTGCATGTCGCCAAAGCTCACCAATTCGTATATAGTGTTTTTGCAGCCTCGGGCAGATCGTTTTTAACTCTACATATATGTTAATATCCTCCACAATTTAGCTCAAATTGTACTTTTTTGTTTTGTGGTTAATTTAAAGAACTAAATTTTTTATGCAGTGTAATAAATTATTTTGAAACGGAATCTGTTATTGCAGTGATTTAACATTGATTTATTATTAACAAATCGGGCAACGATGCGTAAAAGTATAAAACAAGATTTTCTACCAGTAAATAACTTCTTACGTGTTGTACCACAAAGTTTAGGATACAGGTACTGTCAGATAAGTTAATTTCTTGAAAGTTTTTCATCTTTGTTGACACCCTATTGATCCTCCCCTTACCCCGTATATTCCAGTTTCGCCCAGAGCCCTCCACCCCTCACCCCCGCTGTCGAATTTGAATTTAAATTGGTTTATTTGCGAGGCCAATAAGGGGGTGGCTTACCCCACTGAATAAGGATTAGGTTTGCTATACACATGTTGGGTTTTCGATGGGAGCCAACTTTATTCATAGAGATTATCAAATTACGAAATATATTGAAAACCATTTATTCCCCAGTTTTATATAAAAAAAAATACAACATGAAAATTAATTTTATCAGGAAATTGGCATGCTATCACTTTTTTAACAAGATTTTTCTCCGTGTCCGGTGCTGCTGCGAGCTCGGGAATCGCTGGTTAAAGTCTGTCGGGTACGTCCTGATGCGCCCTGTTACAAGTACTCTTCTCAATGTTTAAATATTGGCAAACACAAATTAAAATAAAAATCGCCCCCCAATTTTAAAGTTCTCGCTGGCTTACATTAAAAAACTAGCCCCCAGGACGATCTATCCCGAGTGCAATGAATTATTTATTCCCTTCAATTACTTTGTCTGCCTGTCAATATGTTTTCAATGCAAAGTGAGGCGGGATGGATTCTGCACTAATCCCTCGACCAAAAGGATATTGATTTATATCGATTTAATACTGGCAATTAACTTGTAACGTGTAAAATATTATTTAGTGTCAGCCACATTACTGTATTCTTTTCAAAGCTCGATTCGCTTGTATCAGCTTTATACGTTTTGAAAACAAACATTTTTATTTTATTTAATGAAATCTGTACCTTTGTGTATATAATCTTGTCTTCATCGGGGCAGATATAAAGTAAATAATATGACTTTAAGTTATGATAATATGACTGGAATATAATTAAAAGGTCATTAGGACAGATGTACGAGTGATGTGGGTAGGTAAAGGCAAATGAGGGGATTGAGAATAGGGATTTAGCGGAAATATACTGTGAAGTATGGGGGCTGCACGTCAGTTTTAATTTTTTATTGGTCGTTAATGGTTTTCCCATTTTCCAGGGCCTTCAAATTTTCTAGTATTTTTATTTGTTACTGTTATTGTAATATATTTATGTAGGCATGTATATATATCTCCTGGCATTTTGTAATATTACATTATTAAAAGTATGTACAAATAATAGTTACATTGTTTTATAATAATGATCACGAAGTTGCTAATTCCCGAAAATAAATACGAGGATCTTTCTTGTGGTACCTATGATTAAAATATTCGCTTACAACGCGCGGTCAACGATCCCACGTTAGCGTTGACGAATCTTATTCGAATATTAAATACATTATATTTTTTACGCATAAAGTAAACGTTTTACGCTCGGCTTTCTGTGTATGTGATCGAAGAATCGTAATTAAATAATTTACGTTACTTTGCATAAATTTGCAAACTGGTTTTGTAAATCTCGGAACGGGTTTCGACACCTACTGATAATAGTGCACATTAGACCGACTAACATTATAATATAAACACGTGTTATTATTTTTTGTTCTCAGGAGCATACGGTTTATTTTATAAAATCGCCAGCCAATCCGGCGCATTGAAGTTAAGCAGGCGATTCATTCAAATCTGACAGTTATTTACTAGTTGCGAATCTAGAAACTTGTTTATTCACATTCATTGCATTGCATAATATTGAGATTTGAAAAAGATTTTATTCGAAGCGTATTTATTGTCAGTTACGTCTTTGTGGTCTTGCGGCTGCTGTTCCAAGGTAAAGCGCGGTAGGTACCCAAATTTTCAAATAAATAATCTTCAATTTGAATCATTTTACAAGCTGGAAAGCTAGTAAAATTAAAATCAAAAAATTTAGTATATACATGATGGATTTATTATTTACACAGGACGACCTTCGTGGCAGAGCAGTAAGCTCATTGACTCTGGATCAAGAGATCAATATCGGCGTGATCAAATACTAAATTATTATGATATAAATCAATGTAGCCACTGACTTTACCTTTTGACTATTAGATCAAGACAACCAATTAATATACTCTGTCGCTCTTACGCTGCCTGACATTTTTACGGCCGATCGATCGGTCCGAATTTCGGGATTACGAAAAACGCCTACATCGCATTTATTGTGTTATTCTTTGGCCTCATGAAACATTCATTTCCCATAATAATAATATTTGGATGATTTGTATAGCGCCGTTTTTGTGCAAAATCACCTCAAGGGTGCTGTACAAATATATAATACATTTCTACAATTATCCATGTTATTACCAAGTATATATGGAGATAATATACAGTACCATACTTACTTGGTAGGTCACTTAAGATTAACACTTAAATAACATTAACTAATTGTTTATTAGCGATATTTAGATACAGGATTATAATAATATGTAATCGTTGTTTCCCCAAAAAATAAAAGTATCTTATAATTTTCGCTGTTTCATCGGAAATTAAAAGCATCTGCAATCTGCAAGCCCTATTCTAGTTTGCCTGGACAAGTTTTGTGGACGCATGTGATTACTGTGGGACGTTTTTACGTTGGGACATGCGAAGGAGAGACACGGCTATAAATTACGTTCGCGACAATCGCCGCCAAGTGTAGTGTCAATGAGCTTATTTCCTATGCACAAACTGCGATATGGTGACGCGCCGCACCGTTAGCTTCAGTCTTTTTTCCTCCTACTTTATATAATAATATGGTCTCGGTTGTGTTTTCTTGAATACAAATGACACGGTCAACCGAGCACGCTTCCGCTTTAAATCTGAAACGTGAAAATTTTAAAATGCATTTTCGATAAATGAATAAATTCAATTGTTACTTTATTCTGATTTATTGTGTAGTTTATTTATCGTTTTATAGCTTCACATTAAATTATTAAGGCTTTACTAATAAACATGTTTTAAAATTTGATAAACAACCATTAATGTATGGTAAATGGTTTATCGGTTGTGTAAAATTAAAAACCATATTTTTATTTGCGGATTATTATTAGTTCTACAATTAATATTATGTATGTTTATTTAAATTATTGGGTGTGTTCATTTTTAAATCACTTAAAAATTATTTGTTATGTTCTTAATGTATCTATTAATATATAAAGATGATTGTGTGTTTGTTTGTTACGGGCGAACACTGGGCCTCTACAGTTTTATTCCGATGTTGATACATTTTTGCGACATTCAAAACAAGAGGAAGGTCGCTGTCTAATGACATTTAGAAAATCTACGTAAAGCCCGGGCAACGCCGGAGATTTCAGCTACTGTCATATAATTTAATTTCTTCCCATTTGTTTTATTTTGAGACATTTCTTTTACCGATAAGCTTAAAAATAATAAATAAACGGTCCTCTAATGCCCTTTTAATATTGGGAGTGAAATAGCTTTGGAGTCTCTTCTTCGTAATACCACCATTGTCAACATTTTTGTTGTTGCTGTCACTGGCTATAAAATACGTGGTGAAATTTTTGACTACCCATATGTAAACAAGCCGTAACGTCTTATGAATAACATTTTTCTCCCTTATTATCCCTTTGCCTTACCGGTCGCATCCCTATCATGTAATCACCCCCTTGATCTTCATGTTGTGTTGGCAACTGTGTTAATAAACACGTTCGCCATCAGGTCACCTGCCATTTTAATCGTTGCATGATGCTTGATTTTTCAATTTTCCTCGCTGCTGTATTCACCATCGACCTACCCAAATGATCGTAATGATTCCTTTGTAATATGCACATTGAAATTACCATTTTATTTATAGGATGCTTATTTTAGATTTCATTTGCTGCTGTTCAACTCAAAAAGGTATAACTCTTTTTTCGGTCCGTATCGCAAAAGATTCTTTTTTCACGTGGGAAGGTTGTTGTCTGTTTAGTATCTAATATTGGATTTCTGGTAATAAGCAGGCACACGCTGATCTAATATCATAAATTCTTTTTTTAAGGGATTATTTATTAACCAGCACAAAAAAGTAGATTTTAATTTAATTAAAAAAAAGTCGTCGCGGGACGGCTGGCAGATGTGAAACATTGAAAATAATTTTTATTGGAGGAAGTGAAACTTTAGGTAAACAAGCTATATATTTTAAAAATAACTAACTAACTAACTAACCATCACGCCGTTTCCCCGCAGGGGTAGGCAGAGAGGACGGACCGCCAAACAACTCGGTCTTGGCACACACTCCTTGCCTCATTCACATTCATACATCGTCTCATACATACTCTTCTATTGTTCTCTTGACATGGCCCGACTCATAATAATAATAATAACTCATAACTCGAATAATAAAATAAAACAATTATTTTATTATTATTACAGAATGAAATATATTACAATTAAAAAAATCATGCCGCACAGAGTTTTGGCGGCCGGGCGGAAAGAGCCGACGAGTTAAAAGCGTCGTTTCGTGCGAGATCTTCGTCCCGTCTTGCCACGCAAGAGTCGGTGCTACCCCCCCAGGCGCGCCAAAAGATGTTTCACATCAAAATAAAATTTTAAATGGAAAAAAAAAATCCCACGTACGAGAATCGAACCCCGATCAACTGAGAAACCATTCCAGCTGTCATCCCATACAACGAAAGTGAATTTTCGATTTACGTAATTAAAAGTTAAAATGATAAAATTAAAAATATCCCAAATGCAGTCAGATTCCTTTTATAGTAATTAAGGTAAATCAGAAGGCTTTATTAAAAAATATTTTGTATAATCCGTGTCCAGCGATTCCGAATATTTACCAAAAATATAAGTAGAATCCGTCCTCAAACTGCTATCTATTATGTAACCTGAAAAAGGGAAATTTATTTACCCTACTTCTTACTTTAGTAATATACCAGTTCCAAAATCTGTTTTAACTGATTTTTTTCTGACAGTTGTTTTTTTTCCTTTTGTTTCAGGTATGTGTTCGAGCTGATGATTTTGAATGCTCGGCTTCATCGACATGAATTAATCTTCTGTAAAGTATGTACTTACATTCCTAATACCTAATTATTATTATGATGATACCATAACAGCGATTCGTTTCGTTTAATAACTGGCACTTTTTAACCAATGTTAAATTATCCGTGGAATTCCACCAAAAGATATATTGTAGGAAGTTGCGATAGTTTTTGGTTGTTTTTTTAGTTTTGCGTGAAGAAATTATTTTTATTCTTATCCTTGTATTATATTTACGGAAAACAAAGATTTGTTCATCCCACTAAAGTATATAAAAAAAATGTTAATTTTCGTTTGTTCAAAATCATAAATCTCCGTATGTTCTTCACCGAATGCTTTGAAATTTTGACACAACGTCACATTCAAATACGTTTGTGCTATTACATAGATGTCACATGTGACACGTAATAACGGGTTTAAAAAAAAAACAGCGCCATCTGTTGGACGTAAAAACAACAAGCACTATTGTTTATCTATTTGCATAGACAGGCTGAGCCACAGCAACGCGTGGCGGGGTACTGCTAGTATCTGATAAGTATGGATGCCGAACGCTGGAATATTGCGTACCGATATTTAATAAACTAAAAAATAAATTGTCACTTTAGGGGAACCGTTGCGCGGCCTTAATAATTTGGATTTAAGGTCAAAATACCTAAACAAACTGAATAATATTTTTTTTATCATAGGGTGTAGCAAAAATCTAGAAAGGATATTATGTGCTACTTTATTTGTTTGTGTTTCAAATTATAAAATATGGGCATTTAAACAATTTGATTTTTCACGATTTTAGATGCAACTTTGGCAATTATTTTTGACTTAATGGTAATGACTAAAAAATAATCTTGCCATTTTTACTATGAAAATTTAATTTAATTATATAAAAGTATAAAAAATAAAGTAAAAATGAGTTGTTAAAAAAAGCTCTTTTGATGGGTTTAATTTAATTTGCAAAATACCGATTTACGTTGGAACAAAATTTATCGTATATAAAATTTAAATTCCAACACAAAAAACGTACTTTTACGATGGTTTTAATTTTTAATTTGTATTTCATTGTATTTACATAGTAGCTTGAGAAAGATTGTTTTTTTAATAATTACCATTATCTCACAAAAAATTATCAAAATTGCCTCTAAAATCGTGAAAAATTGAATTATTTAATGGCTTATATTTTATAATTTAAAATTAAATAAATAAAGCAGCACATATCCGTACTAGATATTTGCTATACCTTTTAATTAAAAAATAAATATTATTTGGTTTGGTGAAGTATATTGGCCTCAAATCCAAATTTAAGTTTTGGATGAAGAAAGCGCCCAACCGTTCCTCTTAAGGAACATGAGAAACCTAACACTAAAAACATAAAAAAAGGTGGATAATAGAAGATAAATCAATGTATCTGTAAAATTATTTTTAATTTTATTTATTTTAATTTCTCATTCTAAAACATTGATTGATAACTTTTACTCCGTAGACTATTGTTACTTGTGGTGTTAACACAGTACAACAAAAAAATCACATTTATATGAATGTAATATGTAAAGTTCTGCTTCATATTTTTATTAATTAACACAAAACGTTAGGGGAGAACCGGCAGACAAGCAGCCATGTGGCAGCTTTGCTGGACTACCTCCGAATAAAAATATAACTACGATAGGAGTCATTCACCATATTTTACTTGTAATAATTTAGTTTGAGTGGTTATCGCTGTTTGGTGTGTGCCCTGCACTCGCAGCCGAAGCAAGTGTCAGATAGGATTGTTTGCATTTGATAATGCCTGACTCGATATCTCCGTTTTCCCGGTAATGCCATTTTTGTAATAATGTATCGTGTCTTGTCAAATTTATAACACGCGATAACCGATTCTAGAAATTATTAAAGTAAACACCTGTATTACTATAATACAATAAAAAGGTTTTTTTTATATTTAGTATAAATACCTTCAAATATGATTTAATCATTACGTAGGTGCCTACTAGTACCAAAAAAATTAAACGTGACAAGTAAGAACAACGACGCTTAAAACTTACTATTCCTCTCCAACCGTAACAAGTACAACGCATAGACTAAAGTATAAATACATCAATGGTACAACGACTCTCAAAACATACTATTCCTCTCCAAACGTAACAAGTAAGAACAACGACGCTTAAAACTTACTATTCCTCTCCAAACGTAACAAGTAAGTACAACGACGCTCAAAACTTACTATTCCTCTCCAAAAAATTGAACTTTAAGGCTTTAATGAGTTTTTGTCTTGAAAATTTTATTGCTTAAAAAATATTATTGATGCTTAATTAAATACTGCGAGTAGAACACGTATTGACCTTTGACATAATCGAGCATTTTTTGACAAGTATTTTTGTAAGCCGTGAAAAATATATATTATGTTCTATAAAAACTGCTGTATTGTGCAAAACTCCTACTTACGAACCTCTTTTCTGTTATGGTTTTATTGTATAATGAAGTTAGAAAAATGATCGGAAAACATTCAACTATTTTTGCCTGTCATGTTTTTCTTTTTACGTAAATCAAAACAGGCGACTAATGTAAACCAGAAATTTCTACCTTATCGCCATCTACATAAGGACTGCATGATGAGACACACAACTGATAAACAACCATTTGCCCCAAATTAATGGTTGTTCATCAGTTGTGTAATATGTAAAACACGTTTATTAGTAAAGCCCCTAAACACCTTGCCTACTGAAAGTCAAACAACATAAGTGCTCTTTAAATTTACAATAATTTTATCCACACGCTAACCTTACAATCAATCCAGCAATATGTTTAGCTTGTTAGCCTCCGTGGTCGAGGTGTAAGACTGTTGACTAGCAAACCAGAGGTCGCGGTTAAATTAACATAATATATTGTATATTTACGGCACGCTCCAGAGTGGAATATACTCTCAGTATCGCCCTGGTGTAAAACCACCATTCGGAATTGAAATGGCTTTGGCCAGGTTTAGTGACCAGAACTGAATAGCCAGGTACTTCCCCACCTACCTCTACCCCACCTTCCTTTTCACGGTCTCTTTCCCATTACCTGCAGACTTACAACGTACCCCAATTGGGGTGGCCATAATCTTACATGCCCTTTCACATAAAAAATACATAGTTTTGTACACATGTTTTCTTGCGTTTAGAAATCAATGGGCATTTAAGATTTGATTTGCATATAGATACGCGAACTTAAAATGACAACTTATTTATTTAAAAAGGCCTTGGGCCTTCTAGGTAAACTACTATCATGTGCACTTTTCGAATATCTGTTTTTTTGTTGTTGATATTATCATTTTGCACAACGAAAAATGCCGTCGTTTTTTTTTGTTACCAATGTTACGTACACGATGACGCCAAAAGCTTCGCCTTGCAGTTTAAGGTACTTTGTTTCACAAGTCGTCACTAAAAACCATGAAATGATTTTTGAGAAAATATTGTTGAAAACGTGTTTCTGCTGTTCCTTTGTACTGACTACATATCTGCGGCTTTTTACTCTGCCTTAGTGACAGCTTTTGTCAATGTCGAACCTTACAGCTTAAGTAGTGTTTTCATTATTTTACGATGAGACTGCAATTATCAAGGTACCCATTGTAGTGTCAATAATTCTTTAACGTGCTGTAAATCATACGACAGGCCGGACTCTATTCGTGAATAGGTCCCCGGCTGTCCTCGCCTGCACTGTGCCGGTACCCAGCGGCTGGTTGCACCGGGGAGAACAACCTTGGCGGCGATGATTAGATCACACGAGGTAAGTGGAGAATGCACTTCCCACTGCAGCCAGCAGGCACGCAATCACCGGCCCAAGGTAAAACCGCTTGTGCAACCAGCCAACCAACCAACCAGCAAATCTCTGCCGTGCCATGTTAGAATTCTATGGGAATTTATGATCTATGCCTGCTAGTGATGGCCATAATCGAATCAGTTTCTTGGGACGCAAACGACAACACTGTGATTAAAAAGGTTATAAATTGTTCCATTTGGTTCTTGTACGTGAAACTGCTTAGTTTCACCGGCTGGTATCTTTAGTATTGCGGGAAATTCCACCACTAATGTTAATCCGTCGCGGAAATTGTTAAGTTTAAAAAATAACAATATGTATTGACAAGATGATGCTGTTTCCTTTTCTTAAAAAAAAGAGAATGCAAAAATTTTATTCTCTTAAATAAAATGACAGTCATAATTTTCTTTCTCGGAGTGAAGAAAAGATGTCGTCGAATTTCCTTTTTATATTTTAGGGATAATGCTGTCTCTATCGATTTTTATTAATTTCTTTGAAAATAAATAGGTTTTTAATGGAATCGATAATAATTGATTTGGAATCAAAATATTTCGATTATTTATTATCATTATCAATTATTCACATCACTAATGCATGGCTATAGCATTTCTTGACTTGTTTGTCTTTCTATTTTACCATAGAACATGGAACTAGTAACCGGTTCGAACGAGAACAACCAAAATTTGCATGATTTCGTTCTATTCAGATAAAGATCAGAACAACTGTGAAAGGTCCTACAGTTGACCCGAAACGATCGGATATTTATAGCATCTTATCCTGTGAACAAAATAAGGACAAATAGGTGGACAAAATACTACTATTTAAATTACGATGAAAATGGCAAGATCTTATACGAGTTCAAAACTGTGCGTTTTCTTAACACCAAGTGCATCGTGCCATTTTGTTTGTTCGCACGTCCTAAATATCGTGTGCACTCGTAATAACACTAATAACGATAAGCATTTATCTTCCATTGCATTTCAGCGAGCTGCTCCCGTACCACTTGCATAACGCAGTGACGTGCAGTCCATAGTAACAGATTACTATGTGATTTTTTTTAAATACTGTAAAAAACAAACTATACCTATAAGCATCAAAATTACGGAATTTAGCAAAATTGTTCATTTTCAGGCACTTATTTACTACATAATTACATTTCTTATATCGCATCTTCTGTCATCCAATAAAATTTACAAGACTTGATATTTTTCCATTAAATTTATTTTTTTTACGTATAAATGAAAATGAGTTTTAAATAGTACCTACACACGATATAAAAGTCAAGCCGCTTAACTTTGGAGTCAGTATATATTTTGGACACAAAAGTGAGTCGACAATCAGTGTAATATTAATATTTTTGTGAGTTATTGAAAAATCTTTTTACCGATTTTCAAAAAAAATTTATAATTCTACCAAAATATGTTTACACTAAATTCAAACTAACCATCCCTCCATTGGGCACCATGAAACAGGCAGCTGCCTAGTATGGTGCTCCAATGTATCTTCTCTAAATAAATGTATTAATCATGTAACATGTACTTATAAATAAATACTTATAATATATATAATATAAGTCTAATTACCTTCCATATATACCTATAAGAACTAGTCGATCCAAAACTCTTTTTAATTGCAATAAAAATATCATGCATGCAGTTGGCAATTTTTTCCCAGAAATCGTAGATGTGCTCAACTGCACGGAATATTGTTACAAGAAGGCTATAATAACATACCTCAGTAATAATAACAATTTAGCATAATACCATTCTTCTGTATGGGTTCTGTATAATTTTAAATGAAAATTTTAATTATTATTTTTTTGGTAAACTAATGTTTTTAAGACAAGATTTTTTATGCATAGCACAAAGGGTAACAATTATTTTATAAGCAATAATTATTAGCCTGAAACACTCATCCACATTGAAAAATCTCCTGATAAAAGATACATGACGATACATGTCCCGTTGATACATGTGATACATGTCCCGTTGGCGTCATGTATCTTTTATCAGGAGATTTTTCAATGTGGATGAGTGTTTCAGGCTAATAATTATTGCTTATAAGAAAATTTTAATATTGATTATTGTTTCACTGAATTGTTATGTTCATATTATTATTGTAAAATGTTTGTAAAAGCTCTTATGGGCGTATAATAAATAAATAAGTACAGTTTTTCCCTAGATTTTCGGCTCTCACTTTTCTTTTGGCACACATAAAAATCTATCTATTTAATAAATAGTTAGCTACTCCTTTGGCCTTCTTTCTTTCTCTATCTGTTATCAAGAAAATATCCAACAGATACCACCTACCTGTGCACAGGTTGAATTTTCTTGACATCTTGATGAAGTTGGCTTCTTGTTTCGTTACTGATATGTGTATTACTTTACAAATTATATATTATTTTATAAATTTTAAATTAAATATCCCACTAGAAACCTTACAATATCATTTCTTATTAAATACTCTAAAAATACACACATTGGAAGACGGGCGTAAATAAACGACTTAACTTTTTAATTCAAAATTCTAAACTCTAAATTCGACTGTTGCTAACTTCTGCAACTCGTAAACTTATGAATACCTACAACAACACGACAAAATACCCTATTCCACTGCAACACACATAAGCGCAATTACATTGCGAACTCCCCAATACAACGGTTTGGCACTCTGGGAAACCAATACTTAGGTGATGTCGATATATTTAATATTAACTTTGCGAATTTTGTGGATCACGTAAAAGATTTATTTCGACACTATTCCTAAATGGAATTTGTATTTTTTAATTTATGTTCTTTTTATTTTTGTTTCTTGCGTATATTATTTTTTAATGTAATTTTATTTTTTAAAATTAAACAGTAACTTTGTAAACATCACTTATAGGTAAATACTTAATGCCGACCGGGTTTCGCTACAACCGTAGCCTCATCAGGGCAGTATAATACTAAAAATTAAATTAACATGTGTAGATATCACGGTAGGTGGACAGTCTTAGCTACAGTGGAAGAGGTAGGGATAGGTGGGAGATTGAGAGGCGAGTGCTCTTTGTCAATAGGGAACAGCACTATGTTTTGGAATCAAGTCATAAATAAAATATTTTCAGGCGCTTTCATTGCTAACGCTGGCTAAACCTTATGAGATGCATCAATACTACGGAATTGCATATCTTAGAGAGGCCTACAGAAAAGTCCTCGATGGTATATGTCAATCTCCTGAGAATAACTTCCAGCAACGCCGGGTACGCGTCGGCTAGTCAATAAAAATGCAATGGTTGTGACTGCACGCCGCTGCCTAATGATGCTTGCGCAATTCTTGCAGCAGGCAGTCATGATGTATCTGTTCCCAGTATGTTCATAGAACGGATCGATTCGCTTTCGCAAGAACGTTCACTGCAGCCCGCCGCGCTGTGCAGATGCAACCGTGACGGGTTCTCGATAAACTGGAACGTAATCACTTTCACGTGAATCTGTTTCAAATGCTAGTTTAAAAGGGTAGATCGAGATTTAGGAATCACGCCGATTTGAAGCGTCGTAGGAGTAGGAAGTAACTATGCAACTTCAACCAAAATCTTTTATCGTAACCAGGAAGCTATCTTTGTTCTATCTAGGCAAGGAGTGTGTTCCAAGACCGAGTTGTGGCGGTCTGTCCTCTCTGCATACCCCTGCGGAAAAGGCGTGATGGTTAGTTAGTTTAGTTGTCTGTATTCTAGTAACTTGGGCCATGTCATGATTTCAATTATTGCAATCTTCAAAATACAAAACATTGTTATTTTTTTTTTTTTTTTTTTTTTTTTTTTTTTTTTTTTTTTTTTTTTTTTTTATTTATTATTTTTTTTTTTTTTTTTTTTTTTTTTTTTTTTTTTTTTTTTTTTTTTTTTTTTATTTATTGTTTTTGTGTTTAGTTGGTAGAACTCCATTTAATTTTTAAAAAAATTTAATTAAAATCAAATTTAATAATATAATTATTAAGTTCTGCAAGTATTTTTTGGTTTTTGTTATTGTTACAGCTGTTTCGGCTTTCAAGGCCATTTTCAAACTGTCCAGTTTGAAAATGGCCTTGAAAGCCGAAACAGCTGTAACAATAACAAAAACCAAAAAATACTTGCAGAACTTAATAATTATATTATTAAATTTGATTTTAATTAAATTTTTTTAAAAAATAAAAAAAAAAAAAAAAAAAACAAAACATTGTGTCATTTGTTTATTTCAAATGACCAGAATTATACACTTTAACCTGTTTTGGTGATAGAATTTTATTTATTTTTTTGTTCTCAACAACCAAATACTTTTTACTAATAGCCACCTCCTGAATTTATCTCCCCATCTCTTAGCAGTATAAAATAAAGTCCGCGTCTGTCTGTTTGTGCGCTTATTTCTTTTAAACAACGCAACGGATTTTGATATAGTTTTCACTTATAATTTTTTTCCGTTAGGATTATATACATAATACATGCATATTATATTTATAGAAAGTAGAGAAAAGTCGAGCAGCCGTGTACACGTAGTTGATATATGTATAATTATTTACCCTCTCCCTCTAATCCTCTCCCACCACTTACTTTGCAGTTGTGTTTGTGTCTATACTTGTATGACATATTAATTTTTTATTATACTTTGGTTTCTAATGAAGGAATCATTGGTTACGAAACATTTGACATGTATCATTAAAAAAGTGGTATTTCATTATTATTTATTCATTATTGATGTGACTTATTTATTGGCCGTTAATCTAAGGTTAATGTTTCCATAAACAGTGTAGATTAAGCTAAAATATTCATACTTAAATATATTTTTTATATGTATTTGCTTTCTATTGAATTTAGTAATTCAGTCTATAATTTAACACCAAAGAGATACTCAAGCACCTTAACGAGTTTATTTCACACATTTTTCATGCCGTAATATCGCACATTCCTCACTGGATAGTGGATACGGTGGAGGAATTGATACTGGATAGCGGATACAGTGGATAAGTGGATACTGGATAGAGTTGATGAGTGGATACTGAATAGTGGATAGAGTGGATGAGTATATACTGGATAGTGGATACAGTGGATAAGTGAATACTGATACAGTGGATGAGTGGATACTGGGTACAGTGGATGAGTGGGTACTGGATAGCGGATATAGTGGATGAGTGAATACTGGATACAGTAGATACTAGATAGCGGATAGAGTGGATGAGTGGATACTGGATAAAGTGGATGAGTGGATTCCGGATACAGTGGGTGAGTGGATAGCGAATACAGTGGATGAGCGTATACTGGATAGTGGATACTGGATAGCGGATACAGTGGAGTAGTGGATACTGGATACACTAAATACTAGATAGCGGATAAAGTGAATGAGTAGATACTGGATAAAGTGGATGAGTGGATACTGGATACAGTGGATGAGTGGATAGCGGATACAGGGATGAGCGTATACTGGATAGTGGATACAGTGGATACTAGATAGCGGATAGAGTGGATGAGTGGATTCCGGATACAGTGGATGAGTGGATAGCGGACACAGTGGATGAGCGTATACTGGATAGTGGATACTGGATAGCGGATACAGTGGAGTAGTGGATACTGGATACACTAGATACTAGATAGCGGATAAAGTGAATGAGTAGATACTGGATAAAGTGGATGAGTGGATACTGGATACAGTGGATGAGTGGATAGCGGATACAGTGGATGAGCGTATACTGGATAGTGGATACAGTGGATACTGGATATAGTGGATGAGTGAATACTGGATACAGTAGATACTAGATAGCGGATAGAGTGGATGAGTGGATACTGGATAAAGTGGATGAGTGGATTCCGGATACAGTGGATGAGTGGATAGCGGATACAGTGGATGAGCGTATACTGGAAAGTGGATACTGGATAGCGGATACAGTGGAGTAGTGGATACTGGATACACGAGATACTAGATAGCGGATAAAGGGAATGAGTAGATACTGGATAAAGTGGATGAGTGGATACTGGATACAGTGGATGAGTGGATAGCGGATACAGTGGATGAGCGTATACTGGATAGTGGATACAGTGGATACTGGATAGCGGATTTAGTGATAAGTGAATACTGGATACAGTAGATATTAGATAGCGGATACAGTGGATGAGTGGATACTGGATACAGTAGATACTAGATAGCGGATAAAGTGGATGAGTGGAGACTGGATACAGTAGATGAGTGGATAGCGGATACAGTGGATGAGCGTATACTGGACAGTGGATACAGTGGGTACTGGATAGCTGATACAGTGGATGAGTAGATACTGGATCCAGTATTTGAGTGGATACTGGATAGCGGTATTCGTGCTCACCGATGAACGGCAGGGGATAAAACTCCGCAAAGATTATCGGTTAAATAATACACAAATATCTTGTTTTATTTCATTTTTGCTCTACGCTATTGCCGACTAGTTTATTATTTACAAATGGCTTTTATATAATTTTTTCATGTTTAAACCCATAGTAGAATTATATTTCGCTACCTAACTCAGACGAGCGATTCTACAACTTTTTAAACTGCCAGTCGTCTTAAATTTGGGTAATGTGAATCTCGTTCTGAAAAAAAAACAAACTTGACGTAAAAAACAAGAATGAACTTTCAGAAAAATAAACAAAAATACCTTTCAATAGTTTTATTAAAACGATATAAAACTTTTATCCACTTTTTACGAAATAAAGTAAAAAATAATAAGCATACAATAGTGGACAACTTTTTTTAAATCGTTTTAATAGTTAGTACACTATAATGGAATTCCACCACGAATTGTTAGTAGGTATCTAAAATAGGAATATTCGACAGTTTAAAAAAAATAAATGTTTTGTAAACATTACTTATGTACCTAATTCCTGAATAGATTACTTTTCCAACTCATTTTCACAAATAGGTCACCGTACATCAAATAAATAATAATACATTATGGGAACTTGGAAATAAAGCATCGAATTGACCTGTCAATTTCTTTTTGTAAAATGATTTTTTTTTTCAGTTTTCGATACGCCTGGAACCGATGGGGGATGTTTTGTTTGTTTATTCTTAAAACGTTTAATAATCAATTTTATAGTGCATGCCCGTGAGCGTTCCCTTTTAGGGAACATGATTCTCATTTATTTTTATTGTGTTTTTTTTTCACCTGCTTTATTTTCGCTTTCATACCTAATACCTACCTACGTAGCAATGAATTGTGAATATTTTCTGCCCCTCAATTTTTTTCCCTGTAGACGTCGTGCTACAAGGGTTAACAAAATGGTTTACACGGTTTCGGAGGTGTTACAGTGACCGTTTCTAAACTTGTTAAACCCATTTATGATTACCGATATTTTCAAAGCATGTATTTTATCTGTTTTTTCGTTTTGTTAACGCGTAAGTACGCTTCAAACGCCAAATAAACAAAGATACACCAACGCGCGCATACCATCCACAACACATTCATTGATACAGTTTTTATAACATTTATGACGTGTATGGTATTGTTGGCTTGTTCAAATGCGCGAACTTTAACTTAACTATATTAAATATTAACATTGCAATGCAGATTTTATTCTATAAAATAATGTTTTATAACTGTTTATTTTCCAAACTCAAGTTTTTACAGTTTGCTACGTGTATTTTTGTTTATACGAGTATCTCCTCTATCCATGAATTCGCTGGTTAACCCAGCCGACTTTGTGATGGAATATTCTCCGGTGATGCATGACCGTACTCCGTACTATCGCCCGCTAGATTACTAGGACTGGAGACTAGATCTAATGATGTTAGTATTCATTGAACGCCGTGCCATTACTACCGGAGACCGGTTTTTCTGGCTGACTGGTCCGCAGCGAGTTATGTGTGAGATGCCCATGCCGTCACATCGCGTCTTGACTCTTGGAAGCTGGGAGGCTAGGACTTAAGTACACTGGATGAACCGAATAGACAGTGGTAGATACTCATAGCATAAGTTCCGGTGAAAGGCCGTCATTCAGGATCAAAACGCACAGAACTGGCTCGAAATCAAAAATAACATTTTATTTTATCGTAATTAATTTTTGGGTTATTATGCCGTGTTGTTCTCCCTACTTCTTTAGCCAGCGTTTCGGATTGTGTTACAGTGTCTATCATCAGGACAGATGTGAAGATTGTAATGAAGAACTGTGTCGCTGTACAAAACGTTACCGGCGTCACTTGTTTTCTTAAAACATCAGATGATTTGTTATTTTTTTTCAAAAGCTCTGTTAACGAATGCAAGCAGAGAGTAAAATGTCCACGGTTATAAAACAACCCACCGGTCCAGTTAGTTTTCCATTTTATCTGAACCCACGAAAGAGGTTTTGCCCACAGCCTTAGCATAGATAATATATAAGTATTTTTCTTGGTTTACTTGTAACCTACCTATTTGAATAACGCAATCATATTTCCATGTTGGCGAACGCAGAACGAGCGTTGCATTATTTATACACTATTATTATGAGTCATGTTTCTTCTCGTCTGCAGTGTTTGATAGTTTGTCCTCGGTTACCTTCTGCTGACAATTTTAGATTTCTTCAAAGTTAATATACTCGAAAACTTTTGTTGAATTTTTATATATCATATATTAGTAGACAGATATTCCTAGAGTCTTAACATTCATTTTTAGTAATCCTTTTTCAAATGGGACCAACAACAAATTATTATTTGGGTTTTTTATGAAGAAAGCTGAAAATAGTTAATACAGCTATTAATCTAGTAACTCCAAAACACAAAGCTGTGCAAATTTCATGACGCCAGAACTCACTGTTCGTGAGTTTTACTGCTTCAGCACTCAATGTTGAATTGTTGAATGCCATTGATTAATTTATACTTTGCTAGTATATTATCTTTTAACGATTACTATCTTTCATAATATTTTAGTCATTTTTTAATTGGTTAGAAATTATGCGGTATTTATGATTCACTTTCGGTAAGTCCGTTTGTTTCTGAGATGGATTTCCGACGATTCCTATGATGCACGCTTTTTAACATTAATCATTCATCTGATCAAACCCGGGAATTCACGTTATTATTTTCTCACGCTTTTCTCGTAGTAGACTGCGGCTGCATTACGTCAGTTTGGCAACTTGTCATTTCCTTCGGTTAAACCTCAGATTACTGATACCTGCGCATGTAATGCTAATTGGTATTACGGTTTCATAAAGATATATCGCTGTGTGAAAACAAGACCAATTTATGTCAAAATATGAATATTTAAACAAAGTTTTTACATATTTCTATGTTTGATACTGACTTGGAATTCCATTTTTTTATTTATTTTTTATTTAAAGGCAATATTAAGTAAAGTAAAAAAAGATATAAAGTGATGTACATAGTTTGTTCTCAGTCCTCCTCACTAGGTATTCCTGTTCCGAGGCGGACTGCAGTTTGTTATATTTGTGTTGATCATGATTATCTTCTAATTTGTTGGTTCCCACAAAATATAAAATAAATTAAGCAAAAAGTATTTATGTTTGTTGTCTGTAGGTTGCGTTGGGGTTACTTCATAAATTTAATGATTTCCTCATCTTCATGTTTAGTTAGCCATAATTTGATGTCTTTTTCAAACTTTTCTCTATCCTTGATGGTTTTAATTTCAATAGGAAGGGCATTATATAATTTTATAGCATGGAAATAGTGGTTCTTCTGGCCGAAAGATGTATTTAATTTTGGAATGTTAAGTAGATTTGAGGATTTCGTTCTTGTAGTGTAGGTGTGTTTTTCAGCAAGGTGTTCATATTTTTCTTTAAAATTGAGTAGTGCATTTTTTGAGTACAGTTTTATAATGCTGAACACGTTATTTTTAAAAATTTCTTTTGATGGAGTCCTTATGGGTACTTTCAGGATTATTTTTATTATTACTTTTGTGTTTTAACGAGCTCCTTCGTGTGAAAGTTTGAGGCAGATCCCCATCCAATAATCCCATATTCTAAGCGTGATTGACAAAGAGCATAGTAGACTTTATATAGATCATTTTATTCAGTATATTGCGTACGTTTCTAAAGTAGTACATGAGCTTTGTAAGTTTCTTTGTAATGCTATTTATGTGAGTGTCCCATCGAAGATTTTCATCGATTTCAACGCCGAGATATTTTATATTTCTGGAGTGTGTTATGGTGGGGCAGTGACATGATTGCGTTAAGTTTTTTTCTTGACAATCATGTATTTTGAGAGCATAATCCTCAGCTGGTTGTCCTCTGGCCGTTATAGAAAATGTTAAGTATTTCGTTTTGTTGACATTTAGTGTAAGTGAGTTTTGTTTAAGCCATTTTTGCAGAAGTACAAGCCCATGTTCAGCTTCTTTGTAATTGGTTACCCAATCACTTTCATTAAATAAAATAACGGTGTCGTCGGCAAAACAAATTATTTTCCTTTTGTGTGGAAGTTGCAGATATCGTTTATAAATCACAAGTAATGAAGTTCCTAAGACACTTCCTTACGGTACACCATATTTTATTGGGAGAGGTTTACTTTGCTTTTCAATTTTAACACACTGTGTACGTTCTGACATGTAACTTATTAGCAGGTTTAAAGTTATGTTTGACATCCTGATTTTTTTAGCTTCTTGAAAAGGATTTTATGGTCTATTGTATCAAAGGTCTTTTGTAGGTCTATAAATATCGCCAAAGATTTATTTCCCCCGTCTAAACTTTTGGTGATCGTATTTATGATATCGTCTATGGCGACGGTAGTACTCAGGTTTTGTCTAAAACCATACTGAGTTTTCGATAAAAGGTTATTACCTTCTAGGTATTTCATAAGTTCTATTTTTAGCACTTTTTCCAATATTTTAGAAAAGGTACTTAGAAGGCTTGTCGGTCGAAAGTTATTGATATCATTTTTACATCCTTGTTTATATATAGGTATGACAGTTGCTACTTTAAGGGACGTGGGAAATATGCTTTTAGTTATATAATGATATATTGAAACATTTTTTTACTTTTTCATTTTATTTTATTTTGACTGTTACTGTTTTCAGCCTATTGCTCCAACATTCATTGTAATCGCATTTTGTAAAGTAAAATATTTATTTTCTTAATTTAGAGTCCATTACAATATTATTTCCTGCTCCAATGTTATAAATATAAATCATTTTGAAAGCTAACATAATGCAAATATCAATCATAAATCCCTTGAATGTCGGTGGCCGAGTTGACATCGCGTTTGGGTCCCACCCAGGCGTAGTGTGTTCGATTCCTCGGCTGGCTAAGTCCTCCATCACAACACAAGCAACATTTTCAGCTTACTGTGGTGGTAGTAGGAGATTTTCAAATATTGTCAGGTTATTCGTAACCCGGGAATGTTTGTCTTTCTTTTTTTAAAAAAAATAATAAAATATATATATATATAATAAAACTAGTTAGCCTGTCTGACAACCGTGAATGGGTATGAAAACAATTCCCTAAATAATTAGCAAATTAACTTATAAAACCAATGTAATTATGCCCACTGGATATAACTGAAAATTCAGCTGTAAAACACGATATGGCAACGAAGATGGGAAATCCATATAATTTTAATAAACTCATTGAATACCACTCTCCCAAATGTTGAGTATATAAACTATAAACCATCGAAGGAATAATTGTACCAGTCTGAAGATGGCAACAATATGCTTAAACCGATAACGCTCAAAAATGGAATAAATGTATAAAAGTAATTGTCTCAATATATCAAAGTTTCACTGAATTCGAAGTTTAAAACTTTTTGGGGGTTAAGAAAAGTAATAAATTGGGTTGCATTGTATTATTTTTTTGTATGCATTTTTAAAATATTTAGTTGACCCTATTGAAAACTGGTTTTATTTCATTGTGAATGTAAAAACATGACAGTTTTTTATTGTGTTTGTGTTGCATTCTCACAGCAATAAGCTGTGATGAATATAAAAAGGCGACAGCTGTTTATTCAAGGTTAAATTGGACGAAAACGAAGAACCGGTAAACGAAGAACTTTATATCGGAATAACTTTGAGAATGTTTCATTTTGGGAACATAATTGTTTAGCGTCTATGAATGAAAATATCCACGTAATTAATAAAAGTAGGCAAGTAAGGCAAATATAGCTGATAGTTCCCTCTCTCCTTAATTTACGTAAACATAATAATTATTACAACTGAACTCTAGTGCTTATAAAATAAATATTAAAAATATCATGGTATTTGAGTTGCCTTTCGACTTGGAACCTTTAAATGAAACCTGATTGTCAAGTCGTTACTCAAACAATAAAATAACGTATAAAAACAATAAACGTTCAATTTAATTTATCGTTTAAATTTACAATGAAGATAACATTGAGTTCAGCATGTATTGACACTCCATTGTTTAAATGTCATGGTGAGGTGGAAACTTGTGGAAGGAAGAGTGGTGGAAGGAAGAGTGGAGATAAGGTAGATAGAGAAGTGGATAATTTGGGAAGTACCTGGCTTTCTAAATTTAACATGGATTTAGTAATTTCTAGATTTTGGATTGCGGGCTCTCACCTGGGTGATACTAAAAGTAGGCATCTTATACTCTAAAAATCCCCTTTGTTCATACACTTTCGTTAAATCTCAGTATTGTCAATCACATTAAATTGCCAACTAACAAAGCAATGATTGAGTTTACATTCGAAGGGAATCAATCTTATTCACAGATCAGATAGCAAGTTTCAGCCACGGGGGGTTTGATTTTATTTCCCAAGTCAATACATGACGTATATTATAATGAATCTCACTTCCTCGTTAACTTCAACAGAGAAGTTGCTGTCTGTGAAGGAAGCGAGTTTCCTCTGTTGTGTCTTTGTTTGTTACTTTTCTTCTCTTAACGACTTGCATTTCTTAGATGAATCTAATGTAACCAGCTCAAGATGTATGGTTGATGATGTAATAGTTGTTCTGGTATGGTATGGGTCTGTTTCCAGTGGCTGCGCGAGAGGTCACCATAGCGCTAGCGGCTGCGGCTGCGACGCGACAGTTGGCCGCCGCGGCGTGCACCTGTCCCGAGTCCGTCACCGTGCCTTGTGCGTTGTGCGTTCCCCGCGCGTTCGATCTGCCGCGCCGGCCTTTGTCTCCCCCGGCGTCCGAAGCCGGCGGATGCGTATTGCGCAAGGTGCGGCGGTCTTTATTATTATTATCCATTCAGGTAGTTCATCAGGCCTACCTGTTGTGGCCGGCCGTGTGCAGTAATAATATCATCAGCGGTGCCACGATTGCGCGTGGCACGCGCCCGACGTCACGAGTACCGGACGTCGCTTAATTTGAATCGCGGACACTCGGCAATATAGCGCTTTGCATTTTTTGTTACACCCATCAGTGTCAATGCGGGCAGTTGGGCAGGTTACTATATGTTCAATTTTAGTTCCTTCGAGGGATTATGCGTAATTTATTTTTTAACTTGTATTCTTTTACTGTAAGACCTTGTGTGACCTTCGCATTAAAGCACCTATGTAATGTCATCGGGAGTCGGCCGCGTTTTTCAGCATTTCGTCACAAAGGGAAATTTCTTGAAAGTCGTATAAATGCCGCAGATGTACAAAAGATGTTTTTACAAAAAAGTAACCACCTCTGTGAAAGATTGCCCTGAATTACTTATTCTTATTTTATTACTTACGTATTGAATTAAGAGTGCCCGTAAGACAAAACCACACATTAATGATTAATTAATAATCTCTCAATGCAACACTAAGGACGGGTTGTTTCGGAGAATTTTAACAATTCTTCAAATTTCAGAGTTTTTTCAAGTTCTTCAAGCTCAAGTTCTGTTATTATTTCAGTTCTTTCAAGTAACTGGTCTATATTGATATAATAATAGAACTCAACGACCCATCCTAACTCAAAACAAAACACATTTCAATCACCGCCCTTCATTCATTTTTAACATTTCAAACTGTAAATTCGATCCGTTTAACTCCTCTTAATTTTATTCTACTTATTTAGCACATCTCGTCTTCAATCCTAAAATCAATAAATAACATTCACACAATACACAATAATTTACTTAGGTTTACTGAGTCTATATCCATCCCCTTCCCTCCCACCCATCATCCCATGGGCTATTGTAACGAAGTTGTTGATACCTACTATGATTTTTAATCAAGTTTTATGTATTAATTTTTTATCAAGTTAATGTAAAGTTTATTATATATATCGCTATTGGATTTTGTTTGCCTAGTTAATTAAACGACGAGGCGCGAGGTGGTCAAATTAAACTCTGTCGATGTAATTGTTCTTTGTTGAGATTTCTTGATGAATTGTGTGAAGGACGTGTGCTTTGTGTGGTAGTCGAAAAGCACGTAAAAAACTTGTATTAAGAATAAAGAAAAACAAACAAAGAAAAAAATTACAAATTTTCGCACTAAAGAAAAACGGTCCTATCATAATATTATATACCACATTTTTACTGGAAACATACAATACGTTCCAATCATTGTCTCTGTAGGTTAACGATTCTTCACTAGGTTGACGACTTCCATACACCTGCTAGAACATAAGGTTCCATTTAACGTCGTTAAGCGTCAGCATATCTTCGGTCTTAATAACAACCACAGTGATAATAATAATAATAAGAGTTCGTGTAGGCATTCGCCATCCGGCCGTCCAGTGATCCGGTGTCACTCAACGTGACGAGGTCCGTCACACCGTGAAACGTGAAATTGCCGCGCGTAAGCGACTTTACAAAACACTCTTGAATACGCCTCTGTCGCTGATTGTTTTTTCGCCGCCATGCAAATAAACAAATAATTATGTTGTCGTCACCTTTGCCTTTGTGCCTGATGTTTCAATAACGTTCGTTGCAAGGCTGTTGTTTGTTCATCGCGCGAATTTATTAAACATGTTTACTTTCTTTGTCCGGCTGATTTACTGCAAATTTCTTTCAGAATTATGCTTGTGCTTCTTCGCACGTCAGGTTGTTTATTCAGACATTTAAAAAAGGTTTACCGTTCAAGGTCTATATTGTTTCATTTTTAATGTTTGCTGATATACAGCTGTTTGTGACGGAGCTCAAGAGTCCCAACTGTTGGAGACAATAGTACTATCATTTTTTCGATTTCGGGAATGCCGCGAGAGTGAAGAATTTAGCTGAGGGTAGCGGAAAAAATAGACCATTGTACCAACCTGACTATTTTTCCGATGTGGTTGCTAAACATGGCTAAAGCCTTTTCAATTCAAATGGTATGCCCCTTTATCATGATGTGACCTACATTCAGCCTATTTTATTACGCATTTAATTTTACTAGGTACCCTACCGACAGCTTTGTTAAGGTCACCTTTTTTCAAAGTATACGTTTTAATTGTTCCCGAAAGTTATTTTTTGTTTTAATTAATCGTATTTGTTTTTCCCCCTTATCTGATTTTCTGATACGTATAATTAATTTCATTGTGCATTCATAATGTATTGTCATTAATAATTAATTTAATTACTCCTTGTATTCTAATCTTAACAATCCTATTAAATAAATCAGAGCCTAATGCTAAGATTGCGTTTTTTTTTGTTTAGCTTCCAATAAATGACCGTTTTGGTACATTGATTCAGAAATAAGGAAACATATTTTTTTAATTATCTTCCTTGCAAAGTGATAGATAGTAAAAGAGTTAAACATAAAATTGTCTAATAATAAAACTGGATGACGTGTACCCGGCGTTGCTCGACTTTTCTCTACTTTCTATTAATGTAATATGTATGTATTACATATATAAACCTTCCAGAAGAAATTCTCAAAATGATAGTGAAAACCCTATCAAAATCCGTTACGTAGTTTAGAACTTATTACTTATTTAATTTGTTTTATACTATTTAGAGATGTAAATTCTAGAATCATCTCCTTTCGGAAAGTACGACTAATTTCTGAACACCGTCTGGTTGAAGTTAAAAATATACACTTAGTTTCCGTTTAAACAAACTACTAAACGATCGTAGCGCCTTTCATTTTTGTCTACTATTAAATTTCAGACTGTAAAACATCCGCGATAAGTGAATGAATGAATGCGAGCATAACATTATCCATCTAATCACACGATTCACCTTAACCTATTCAAGCCTGTTGCATCTTGAGCGGTGCGGCGCGGTGCATTGACGTCTTGCTGTTGCACCTGCTCCGCTGGCAGTAACCTGGTTACCGGCCGCCTGCCTCGTGCGTCCCCCTGCTCCCGTCGCGCTGACCTCACAGGGCCGGAGCGGGTCATTACCGGGTCACAGGCAACGACCTGCCCGACCCGTGCTTTAGCCGCCACATGGTAGCAAAGCGAAAAAAGCTGTGCAGACGATTACAAATTCAGCTCGTGCAAATTGTCATATTTCATTACGTGCTACTGATAAAAACTTGTCTTGTGTCTTTAATGTTAATTAAAACAAAAAAAAAAACAAGTTAATTAATGTTATCTATCATCTTTAGGTTCCCGCAAGCGATTGAAAATTTGTTAAAAAAACGATTTTTGTGAATTGTTTCCAAGTAAAGTATGAGGAAAGAGTTATAATTACAATGTTTAGTTAACAATTTATTGACAATTAAAATCATTTAGAACATTAAGAATTACACTCATAATTATTACAGAATTCATAAATAAATGTGATCAATTATTCCGGTATGAAATCACATTTAGTAGTAGGCCTTCCATGTTATTCTTACCACACACTTTCGAAGATGCTTCAGTCACAACTTTCACACAACGTTCTACCGATTTTGAATGACAGGGAAATCTGTCAAATGTGATGAAAATGGTATCAACTTCTAATGTAAGGCATTCCTTTAGTTCTTCTTTTGTTACATCTTCCCAAATGGGAGGATATGAGATTGGCGTATCTTGCCAAGATATATCAATGTAGGATTGTGCATTCAAATTCAATTAAATGTTCGGTGTTCTGTCCGGGATAACTCTCTGGCTTGCAATAAACGCCCTATCCCAAGTTCTTTGATGGTAGGCGATTCATCGGTTATCATTGACAAGAGTAAATTGTAGTAAGCGTTTCGCTGTATCGCATGATTAATTATTGCTTTTAATTCGTCCGGAAGATATCATGTTAAATATATGCCTCCTTGCATGACCAACGTAGTTTTATATTAAACCACATAGGAACGTATGCCCTCATGATGAACGCGATTAATATAACTTTGCGCTTCCAATATATAAACGTAGGATACGACTAGCTGTAGTAAGCCACCGTGCATTTGACATCACTCCTGTGTTTCTTCTGGCAATAGAATAACAACGTCCGCTGGATACTGTTTTGGAAATATCAAGCAAGTATTGTACCAGACCACTACAACCGAAGTCGATACCATGACTTATTCAGAGTACCAAAAGGCAAAACCGACGTCCTGGCAAAGCATAGCATGACGAGGGGAGTGGTGCTGTTGAACGAACTAGCAAAGAATTTGGATGTAAGTGACTGTTCTCTAAATGACCTAAAACAATTATTGAAGAGTCACTTACCCAAATGCTGATATGATGTAAAATTGTACTGTAACTGGAATGAATGTTCTGTTGTACAATAATAAAAAAATAAAAATAAAAATTATAAAAAATCAGAATGCAGGACGTCGGTCGAGTACTCGTATATAGAAGCATCTCGTTGCAATGAAGAAGACAGATTAAGAAGACAGTTTGGCAAGCAAAATATTCTATTATTGTTTTGCTTATATTAACGGAAGTGCCTAACCTAGGGGTAACATGCGTCAAGAAATGATAGCCTGCTTCCACGATTAACCTTACGGTAAAATGCGTCAAGAAATGAGAGCCTGCTTCCACGATTAACCTAACCTAGTGGTAAAATGCGTCAAGAAATGAGAGCCTGCTTCCACGATTAACCTAACCTAGTGGTAAAATGCGTCAAGAAATAAAACCAAAGTCTGGTCCTTTCGGCCATTAAAAAATAATCCACTTATCGTAAGTCGTTGCTTTAGTGAGTATATATTTGGCACGCAGATGTGCGCGACGCAGTCTATTTTTGTCTATTATTTTATTAGTATTATCTTTCGTGGTTATGTTTAAATCATCTAAGACGGCAGAAGCGATTGCCGCACCAGCTCGATCCGATATTCTGTACCTGTCAATTATTCAAGTTAAAAAATTGAGTGCATTATTTTTTATTGGTAATTTTTGTCTCGACATGCTAAAGCTAACCTTTAAAATGTTGTTTAACGAAATTCTTAGCGACATAATTTATTTTCTCTGTAAAACAAAAAAACTGCATCGTGGCTTTTCCTATCTCATGTCCTTATTTCATCCACATCGTTTCCTTACAGATGGTTCGTTCAAGTATGCGATTGTCTTTCTAATGTTTACTGCTCTCTGCACAGCATGACGTGATGCCGATTCGAGAAACGATAAAGTCCTACGAGTCCGTGTGTGTTTTGCCAACTACGTGTGATGCAATTTCCGCAGGGAAACGACCTATGAATGCTTACAAACGTCTCTTTATTTTTAAATTTTGATCGTATTGTCTCTTAGTTCTCCCGATTTCATAATATTTGAATACGTCGCTAACAACATTTTTGGAATCCGTTTCAATAAATTCTTAAAATTTCTTGGCAAAATTAAGAGCGAAATTATTATTTATTTATTAACGCCCATAGACATATGATAGACCTGCCCTAAGTGATTAAAAGCGTATTATCCCCACTCCCCATACCGGTTCAATTGAGCCGGCTGGGCTCGCATATGGCCTCAAGTGAAATTTGAAAACGTGACGTCATCATTCTTGTGCGAACTATGGTCGAGGCATCATCGGTTCATTTTACGAAATAACACGGCAAAATGTTGACTTGTACTATGAAAACTTGTAAAAATAGATGTGAAAAAGAGAATAAACCCAATTGTCGTATTACATTCCATAAGTAAGCATTATTTTACTTTATTTTAAGCTTATTCACACCGTATTATATGGATCAGTTTTAGAAACATATACTATCACATCACAATGTAGCGATTCTCAAGTGTGCTCATCGTTGTTTACTGGGGTAAGTAAATTATGAGACATTTGTAAAAGTGTCTTAACTAAATACTCTGAAACTAACTACGACTCTGAAAATAGAAGCTGCCTTACTTTGCCGAATTTGGACTTCGCAAATTAGTTCATAACGTGGCGAGTAATTTGCGCTCCCATGTAGAAATGTCTATTCATTCAAAAGCAGATTTTACTTTTAAGAACTAAATGGTGATATTATAATGCGAGATGCCTATTTACTGTCAGATTGATTTATTGACGAATCACAGTCAGCCTTACTCCCTTCGTTCTTCAACAGTTGATTTTACCCCTCGCCCTTATCTTCTCGTCTATTAATTCCTATGTCTGTGTTAACGCCCTTTTTCGGGGCTTTTACGTGATAATATTAAGAAATATACATTATTTGTTGTACATAACTGAATTGCTTCATTAATAACATTTTATATTTGTTTAAAGATAAATTGAAGATTTCCACTGACTATAATTGTAACGGTATAATTGTTTCCCTCCATTAGTATTCTGGGCAAAGATGAATACATATGGTAGTTAGTCCCAGAATTTCTGCATTGAAATAAATCCTGATTTCTAGTATTGCGTTTTGGAATCCGAAAGCTTATCAATTCTAGCAATACCGGACCATCAACTAAATCATTTAGAATTTAATATAGAAATATGGCTCATATAATAAGACAAGAAGACTGTGACTCCCATTGTACAGATCAAATTTGATATTGAATCAAATATTTACTTGAGTCAATTCATGTAAAACTACCTTCGCTTACCCGCACATCTTAATAGGCTTCCTTTTTTCAGTTTCCGTTTGCCAGTTAAATCATAATAATATAATATTGTATTTGGGTTATTTATATAGCGCCGTTTTCGTGGAAAAATCAACTCAAGGGCGCTGTACAAATATAGTTATTACATAATTAATACAGCTGGCTTGCAACTAGGATTCATAATAATTAGTGACTTACATCAAAGACTTATTTCTAGTTACTTACGACTTAGGCTCATAACTACCGACTTAAAACTAGTGTCTTACATCTAAGACTTATATCTAGTGACTTACGACTAATAATAATGATTGGATTATTTATATAGCGCCGTTTTCGTGAGAAAATCACCTCAAGGGCGCTTAACGCCTTAATTTATGCATTGATCACTTAGACTTAATTACTTTTGGTTTATTTATTTGAGGAACATAAACAGTCTTAGTAATACAATATGCATAAGAGGATAACAAAAAAACAGACCAATTATTAATGTTCACAGATAGATATTCAGAAACAAAAAACTAACCTGTAAACTAGAATATTTAATAAAAATAGAAAAAAAAAAACAGAATAAAGCAGCAAATAAGAAAAATAATAATACGAATGTAAATTCAACAAACGATAAACCTATAATATGCCTACAATAAACAGCAATAAAATAAATGTGATTAACTATACTTAAATAGACTTGGGTTGGAACGGAAAAGGGGAGGAGAGGGATAAGGAAAAGTTGCCACGCAAGTAATATTTAAATATTTTACAATCAATTTAACAGTCGTGAATATGAGTTAGAATGTGATACAATGAAATTCTGTAGTGATAGTAACTAGCAGTGAATATGTCAGCACGAGTGTCTATATTTGCAAATTTATTATTATAGTAGTTACATGTCCTTTGCATAAATTCATTTTGATTGGAATTAGTATTGCATCTATCAATGTAGAAAAGGGTATTTTGTCTGCTATATCGAATTGGCGCATGGAAATTTATTTTGTTCAGCAACTCCGGGCAGTCAACTTTTGAGTTAATAATTTTATACAAGAGCATCTGATCAGCGACAATTCTCCTGTTGAGTAGTTTCGTGATTCGAAAATGTTTCTCGATTTCGTCGTAAGAGTTGTACATGTTGAATGATTTAAAATTGAGGAATTTGAGAAATCGTTCCTGAACTCTTTCTAACCTGTTTACATAAACAATATAGCGCGGGTTCCAAACCGGTGAACAGTACTCTAGGTGAGGACGAACATGTGAATTGTAGAGAGTCAGATATGTCTTTATAACTAAGTTGCATATTTTATTTATAACTAAGTTTCATAGATAGAGAGAGACTTATAACTAAGACTAATGTCGAGTGATTTACAACTAAGACTAAGGCCTATAACTACTGTCGTAATGACATATATATTTACATATAGTATAAAAATGTTCGATTGAACGTAAATAACCCGGTGTGCATCTGATTGCAAAACGCAGGTCCGTGTGTGACGTTGTATTTATAGTGGTGGTACTTGTTGAGTTAAAGCGGCAATTTCCTCGCGGACTTCCTGCACTGCAGCCCGCTGTATGCAAATGTGCCGCGAGCACGAGACCATCAGTGTGGGCATACCGCCGATAGCTCCGTTATCGTCTCTTCCTCTTTCTCATAAAGAGAGAATGGAACAGAAAGACAGGTTTCTCGGACAGGACCATACTATCGCTGACTGGGAATAGCTTTTCCCGAGCCTCGGAGGGCAGGCCGTCTTTATTGGGCGTAATTATTGAAAAGAGTAAATTGATAAGGAGATTCGACCTTATTAATTCGCAATAATGGCCGCTCGTTAAACCCTCTTAGGTCAAATTAAAATGTATTTTGTGTCCATTTCACCGATGTTAAAGAGTCGCATCTCGGCGTGGTAGGTTACATGTTACCTTATCGTGTGGTGCTGCCCCTAAAAACCCCGTTGTAATCAGATTTTCCGTTACATAATATTCAGTTGAGAAAGAGGAGAAAGGAGCGTGAGCGGCATGTCTCTTTATATTATTGTATTACGGTGTATTTTAGTATTACAACAGTGTAACAGTGTCACCATTATCGAACCCTCCTCCGATTACTAAAAACGCGATTATTATAATGTGCACCTTGTTCTACAGAATGATTATGCTGCCAGCCATTCGTGTATTTACAGCTCCATCTGCGCTTCAGTCCAATTGACAACCTGCATTATTTTAAATATTTTGAGATGTGTTATCATGCACAGCGGAAACTAAAGGGCATCCCTCGTCGTGGAATTGCCAATTATCTCGATACAATGAAATAACAAACCAAAACAGGCAAACAATTAGAGAGTGTCGCAAGTTTGCTTCAAACTGGTTCGAACTATTTTGGAACATCCGCCCGCAGTCCCGTACGATACAAACACTTCTTTATAGTATCTTTATCCTGATTAATCTGTTTCTACAAGCTATTACGAAGTGAGTTCAAATTCAAACGGGACCTTTTTGACAATGAAAGTAAAGTTGGGCCTCGATCTAACATTATTTCTTTCTTATTGCATTTTGATTTATTTATCGAAGATACGCCGTTTCCTTGCAGGGGTAGGCAGAGATGATGGACCGCCAAATAAGGCGATGGTCTTGGCACACACTCCTTGTCCCATATTAAAGCATACTTATCTATTATTTTGACTCTTGACATGGCCCGACTCAAGTATCTGGTTCACTTGATCGTGCCATGTCTTCCTTGGGCGTTCCCGACTTATTATATTCTCCTTACACTCCTTTCTTCGTTCATTCACACTGCATGCCCAAACCGTCTAAACGTCCCATTCTTATTAATCTTAGTTATTTTTTTTTTAAAGAAAGCCAAATTACTGGGTTATGAATAACCTGACAATATTTGATAAATCTTCTACTACCACCACAGTAAGCGGAAAATGTTGCTTGTGTTGTGATGGAGGACTTAGCCAGCCGAGGAATTGAACGTGCGGCGCCTGGGTGGGGCCCAAACGCGATGCCAACTCAATACTGACCGGTCATTACGCTTACATCAGTCTTGCAGTCTTTACGAATCGCCTCTGGGATCTTATTTCTACGAAGTTTCAATCCGTAATAACAATAAAATACCTAATAGCTACATATATAAGGAAATTCGTGAAAAATTATAAATAAGTTTCAAGGTATGAAAATTTCCATCACAAATTGGCACAGACAAATGAAAATATAAAATAATAACAGAGTATCAATAGAGCCTTAACAGATCTTGCAAATTAAATTTGAAATTTGATGAATTGCCAAATTTTTATAAAACAACCCATCCTTTGTATGCAAATTACAAAGACAAACATGTCAACCAAAATCACATGCATTTCCCACTAGAGATGCTACTAAGTAGCTAGGTATTTATGAGGAAATTATTGGAGGTACTGGTTCACGTTTATTAAAAATGAAGAATTGCTGAATAATTTCTCATAAACGATTTCTTTCCACTTAGCGCCAACCTTATTATCTCAATTTGTTTGGACTTAAAAAAATAAGATTATCTTTCGTACCAGCCGACTGCGCGCGTCACAGTTGTTGCGGCAGGTCAGGTCCGCGCGAATTTGTCTTCCAATAAAGTGGCACTACTCGCTGTTGTAGCAGTGTTGTTGCTCTCGTTCTCGTTGGCTTTACTTTTGTTCTGTAGTATTATTCCCACGTCCCTACCGGCCACCGCTACCGGTGCGGCCGCCTGCTTGGGCTTACACCTTCACTCCGACTGTGATTCTATTTGAGTAAGTGGTTGCTGTTACACTTTTTATCAAACGTCCACTTTCGCCGTGCACCGAAAATGGCTAGTGATAAATGTCACCTCGAGCCTAAATAGTTCTCTATTAAAGCAGGTAATAATAACCAGTACCGGCTACCTTCTTTCTTGTGGTAGGTACAGAACTGATAATATTAAGTAGTTTTGCATTATAGGAGCCGCATAAAAACGTTTTTGCAATGTTATATTTTGAACGACAATGACACTGGATTGCCCCACTAAATTCTACTCTTTAAGCACGTTATATCTGTAAATCGGTTCGACAATTTATGCCTCTTGCGTGCGGGGAACACGTACTTATCCGGCTTTCGAAATATTGAAAATTTTTATTTTTTATTTAACAAATAATTTTTTTTATAATTATCAAATGTAATGGATATAATAAATAATTTCTATTAGGTTCTTTATTTTTCCGTGAATAATTGGCACTTCTTATGAAAGTGTGAAATTTTTTATTTAAAAAAAATTGTTTATAAATTTTTTTGTACTTTTTGAACTTTTTGTGTACCATACTAGGCTCATGTTCGTATTGCGGTATTCGTGCATGATTTAGATTATAATGTTAGAACTAGAAAAATAGTATTTTGTAAAAACAAATAATAAAATATAAGGGAAAGGGCATATTGTGGTAAAAATAGTGTTCATATTTAAACCGTAATAGAAATGATAAAAAATGTTTAAAGAAAATAGAAATTTAAATATTAAAAAATTAAAATCAAAATATATTTAATATGTACCAATTATTTTATGTTAAAATGTTCAAAAAAGAATTGTTGTTCAAAAAAAAACTAACGCTGCCTACTTGACAACATTAATTTTCTTACCTTCAAGCACAAAAATCTAGAACACCTCGAGATCGTCCGATTACAAATTACTAAATAATGTTGTCGTTATTATAAAATTCCCGAAAAAGCCTTTTATAAGTTTAGAATTATTTTATTTAGTTTCGAGAATAGAGAGTTGCCTTGGTAAATATGGCATCGACATCCACACGTCTTGGGATCTCCTTGTTGTCAGGGATTAAACTCCTATAATACCCGTCAAACATCATTATTGTTTTTTTGCGCTTGTCCGCCTCCCTTGTCGAAATAAAAGCGACATGTGTTGATAATGATAGACCTTCCACAATCAGACTGAATGGGCGGTGTCTCCCCTCCCCCGGAGAGAAACATGTACTAGCTCTATTATCTCGCTCCTACTGGGGTTGATTATTACTAGGGTGTGCGACCTTTAAAACAACCCACTATTCAGGCCTTATTTTTCAATTTCCTTTACACGATAACGATGGGTACGACAACTAACCTATTTTGCTCTGACATTTTGTAATTAATTCTTACAGTACCCGTTTTTATCATCTGCTGCGTTGATTTGTTGGTATTAACTCGTTTTCAAATCGAGTTTTCTACGGTTAACGAACTTGCGGACGATTCTAAATTGGTTGAATTACCCTTAGAAAATGGCAATGCAGCGAGTCCATAAAGATAAACGTGATGCTTAATCTAAAAGCACAATAAAGCTGATCTCAGGTTTAACAATAATGCAATTTAATGCATTCTTGTTACGGAACTTGAAATAATTTTATGGTTTCTCTGTGGACATTGTCATTGTTCGAAGTTTAAATAAGTTTCTAATTACTCTTCTTAGTTTCGTTATTTTATTCGCGTTTATTGAATGTTAGCTTTATGCCAATGCACGCTGGAAAAGTCGGTCACAGTTACATTTTATCTTTTTTTTAAATTTCCATTATTTAGTTTTACAGTTCAATCCTGGCGCACTTGAGGTGATTTTTCACAAACATGGCGCTATACAAATTATTTTAACTATTATTATTACTAAGCGATATTGTGTGTTAGAGCCTAACTTCAACTAAGTTGTCGTTCAGTTTAATTGGGGTAAACGGCTATCAATCTTATCTGGTAAAAACACGGTTTACTTAGTTTAAAAAAAAAACAAATCATTTTGTGATTTATGTATCTTATTTTACTTTTGCCGAAGTACACGTCAATTATCAAGGTCTGCTCTGAACGACTATCACACATGTCATTTAAAACAAGTTTGAAATTATTTATATCATTACCGCCGTAACTCTATGTAGTAGTAAGTGCTTGATAACATTTGACATTTCAATATCGGACATCGCTCTTGTCCGACGCAACACCTACGCACGTAAATACTACTGGGTATCTACCTTTTTTTGGTAAAGTTAGTCCAGTTTGTATCACTTTATGGACTACTCTAATTAATATAGAATGCCGGGGCATTTTATGCCTTTAAAAAAAACACGCTGTTATGTTAAAATCGGCGGGTAAAAAATGTATTCCCGTTTATCATTCGATGGTGATCGAACGTGTGGCATGCCATTTTGGTTGTCGATTGATTTAATTTAACCCATTACAATAATACTTTAAGTCTTGGAATTCCTACCTCGTATTTTTATTGAGCATTGTCGAGCCGGACACTATTACCAACTTTTAGTTAGGTAGTGTCCCCATACTCCCTAAACATTACCCGATCTCACCGCGTTTCCTCGTTCACATCCACAAATCGTCCACGTAACATGAAAAAGGGCATAACATACCATATGACTCGTATCTTTTACTTCTTAAACTTTGAGATTTTTTGATGAAGTGTTTAGATTTTATTGTATTCTCGCCTTGCAAGTTGGGCCCGTGCCCCTTGCCCGGTACTTGGTGATTCCAGATTGAAATTTATGTTTCCTCGGCGGACGCGTGTACGCTTTGAATTTTTATGCGTTTTGTTGCGCCACTGATACATGGGTCGGCTTCGATGGTCCGGTCCGCATTGTTTTATCAGCACCACGTTGAGACTCTTCACAATAAATTGTAAAAATTTTCAAAACCGTAAAAATGTTGTGAATGTGGTATGTACTTACAGGCTTCGAGGTGCACTTTCTCGAGTGTTGTGGTTGGTAAGTTTTATGCGGGTACCATTTTTTTAATTTATTATTTATTTCCACTGATTTAATATTATGTAAAACAGTAAACACGAATTATGTTAGAATACCTTTTTTCACGAGTGTGATGTTCCGTAGACAGATGCATAGGCTGATCCGATATTAAAATAGCTAATCGTACCAGAAGTCAGAAGCTTTCTTATTTTACAGGTCACATCATTATAAGTACCATATTATGCGAACTGGCGTAGAGAAAATATTTTCATATTTATGTTAAGGCGATGCCATACGTAGTAATGCAAAATCAGGTTTTTTTGGTTTGAAAATTTGGTCGCCCAGAAATGTTTCAGATGCTTTAATTAAATACTGCGAGTAGAATACATCTTGGCCTTTGAAATAATCGAGTATTTTTTAGATAAGTCTTTTTATAAGCCCGAAAAAAATAATGTAAAGGCCTATTAAGTTCAAAATCTCCTACTTACGAACCCATTTTCGGTTATGATTTTATTGTATAATGTGGCAAATTAACTTATTTATAAAATGATCCAAAAAAAATTAAATATTTATGACTGATCATCCACAAAATAAAATAAAAGGCACTTTTTGGCCATGATTTTTTCTTGCATAAATCAAAACAGGCGGATGGTGTTAAGTGGGAATTTAAACCTTATCGCCATCTACGTAAGGGTTGTTATTGATAGCGGCTCAATTTTAAATATCTCCGAGTGTAAATCCCTGGAACTGCCACCCAAATGCGCTAACTGCAACTCAGCTAACAAGAAGAAAGAAATAAACTCCTTGAACAGTAAAATGAATGAAGTAGACCACCGAACAAACAGCGAAACATGTAAGTTCCGATCTTACATGCTTAAATTAGCCAAAGAAAGAATTAACTACGACATTGAATAAAAACCTTATAAATAATTTTGTAAAATACAACCGAAAATGCATTAAATGGATGATTTCTTAAGTAACGAATTAGAGTTAAATATTAAAATTCAAGAATATGAATGTATATGTACCGATTCGTGTAACAAAATTATTTCTAAAAACATCAATGATATAATTATTATGCACATAAACATCCGTAGCGTTCAAAAAAATTTAGATGAATTAATTCTAAAAATAAATAATTTAATTAAAAAACCGGACTTTATAGTGTTAACCGAAACATTTACGAACGCTGAGTCACCGTCTTACCACTTACCTGAGTACAACTATATTTCTACCAAAGTAGACATCAATAAAAATTCGGGAATAATAATATTTGCAAGCAATAAATTTAGTATTGTTAACATATTAGAACATCCAATACACTTAGTAAACTGCATCGAAGTACATTTCAAACTCGGCAAATCCATATACCATCTAATAGCTATCTATAGAACGCATGGCTCGAGTATTATTACATTTATTAATGACCTCAAATACATATTATTAAAATTAAAAAATAAACTTTGCTTCGTCGTAGGAGATTTTAACATTAATATTAATGAAAAAATAGAAAATAATAACAAAAATGAATACATCAATTGTATGACTGAACAAAATTTTATATCTTGCATAAATAAAAATACTAGGGAAATAAAAGAACATACTCCATCTTGTTTAGACCACATTTGGACAAATATAAACATTAAAGATCTTCACAAAATAAAATCAATTGTTTGGAAAACTAACATAACTGATCATCACTCATGCTTACTTCTGTATAATAATAATATTAAACATAAAAAACATAATTTATTAACCAAAAAATCAACAATAGATATGACTATTCTCTCTGAAAAATTAAAAAAGGAAGATTGGAATAATGTTTTAAACAGTGATGATACTGAAATTTGTTCGACTAACTTCGAAAATATTATGTCACAACACATTAAAAATTCGACAACTGAGATAACAACACACATAAAATCAAAATTAAGATGTTTAAAACCTTGGATTACCAAAGGACTTATTATATCTATCAGAAATAAAGAAAAACTTTACAAAATAACTTTAAAAAATCCCCAAGATGAAAAAGCATATATTTTCTATAAAAAATATAAAAATAAATTAACATCTTATATTAAAAAAAGTAAAGAAGAGTATTTTAAAAATAAAATATTATCTTCAGAAAATAACCATAAACAAATGTGGAAAACTGTTAATTTCGCCATAGAAAATACAAAAAAAACACAAAACATTAAGTACATTGAACATGATAAAAAAATTATAGATGCCAATATACAGCCTAAACAATGTGCAAACATATTTAATTCCTTCTTTGCAAATGTTGGGAAAAATCTTGCGAAAAATATTCATAAGCCTTCAAACCAAGAAAACCATAAAAATAAAAATATACAGAAACGTAATATACTTTCAATGTTTGAAACAACAACAGAATGTGAAATCTCGAAAATAATAGAAAATATGAAAGGAGGTTCGTCCCCCGGTTTTGATTCTATTACGACACACATGTTAAAAACTATGAAACCTCACTTAATAAAACCTATCACTCATTTAATAAACTTAAGTTTAACAAATGGAATTTTTCCAATGAACTACAAAACCACAATAATCTCACCTATTTACAAATCTGGAGATCCACATCAAGCAACGAATTATCGCCCAATATGTCTAATTTCTAATATAGGAAAGATCTTTGAAAAAATAGTTAAAAAACAATTGGTAAATTTTCTAGATAATAATAAAATATTACACAAAAACCAGTTTGGCTTTATAAAATCACTCAGCACACAAGATGCTATTGCTAACGTAACTTCATACATTTACGAATCACTAGATAAAAGTAAAAAATGTGCGGGTATATTTATTGACCTTAGAAAGGCATTCGATAGCATATCCCATGAGATGCTATTAAAAAAATTGAATAATATCGGCATAAAAGGCAACGCGATTAAATGGATCACCGACTACTTAAAAAACCGTCCTCAATTAGTAAAAATCAATGGTGTTAATAGTGATCAAGAGATTACAAGCTTTGGAATCCCCCAAGGTACAGTGCTTGGACCAATTCTATTTACTATATATGTAAACGATATTTTTTTTCAACCTTTACACGGTCAAATTACGTCATACGCCGATGATACAGTATTAATAATAAGTGATAAGACTTGGGAAAATGTAGAATTAAAGGCCACGGAAGACATCAACACGCTCAAGAATTTTTTCGACACTAATTTACTGTCACTTAATAATGAAAAGACATTTGTAATTCCATTTGCAATACATACAAATGATACTCCTAAAAATTTTAACATTGTCATACATAATAATACTAAAATTCACAGCCAAAACTATTGCAAATCAAACTGTACAGTACTAAAAACAACAAATAAAATTAAATATCTAGGAGTAATTATTGATAAAAATCTGAAATGGAAAGAACAAATAAGTCAAGTAGTAAACAAAATTAGAAAATTAATATATATATTTTTAAGAATTAGAAACTTTCTGTCGATAAAAAATCTATATTTAATTTACTATGCCTTAGTTCAATCCACTTTACAATACGCTATTATTAGTTGGGGATCCGCGTATAAATGTAACCTTCTTCCAATTGAAATTATACAAAGAACAATTATTAAAATTATATTAAAAAAATCCTTTGACTACCCAACAGAACGCCTGTTTGAAGAATTTCAAGTACCTACATTTAAAGACCTATATATTAAAAACTCATTAATCCAAATTATAAAAGAAAAAGATAAATATCAATTTTTAAATGAAAACAGAACGCGACTTAGACATGTTTTTCTATGCCCAAAACTAAATACGTCTTTTGCACAACATCATTATACTTACCAGGGAAGAACTTTTTTCAATCGTTTACCAGAAGAAATCAGAAGCATTAATGATAAAACCCGAATACTGCTCTCTGTCAAGAGACACTTTAAAAATATTCTGAAAAAAAAAAAACTACTGTCACTTAATTAATCTCACAAATATCCTTAGTTTTCCATAGCTTCCTTTCTTTTTAAAAATTTAATAAATAATATATTATCCTTCACTACTTTCCAAAGAAATATTACAGCAAACATACATTTATGTACAATGAATTATTTAAGTACTAACTAACAACAACATTTATGTACACTCCCCTTCCATACACAAGCAAATGCTTTCAATGGAAGAGTAGTAAAAAACCAATGATGTAAAATGAATTATGTCCCATGTAAAACATATTATTAAAAATAAAAAATAATTATAAAAAAAAAAAAAAAAAAAAAAAAAAAATTACACGACGTAGTGCATCGCCTTAAATTCTACCCACAAAATTCACGAGAAAAACGCCTATTTTGGTTGACTTGTTAACTTTATTTTGTGCGTAAATGCTTGATTGTAGAATTTCGGTTGGTATGTTTTTTCGCTTTGTGATTTTTTTTCCTTTTTTATATTATTCCTCCTTTGGAGACAAAGGAGACCCAGGTCACCTCGTGACTTCCTTTAGACCCGTGCGCTGCCGTGTGTGCGACCTTGAATGCGTTTAACATATGGAAATGGGTGTTTTTCCTGGCTTCTATGAATTAGATTTCCAGATTTTCCTGAATAATACCATGGTCAAGGGTAAAACCAGTATAAAAGGCAGTTTGTAATCCACTGAACAAAAGCGAAAAATAATATTTTATTATGTTTCGATCGCATTCTCTCGCGTCTTTGTTTCGCGGTGAATAAACGTTCTGGCGGAAAATGCTGAATAAACGTTTCTGCGGGCAGTTTTCCTTTGTGCCATTGGAAAATGACGCGCTCAGTCTGAAGTGCATTCTATTGCATTGTTGACATTCTTCAGTTTTCTTTTATTTGTGATAAATGACGCTTCTTTGTTTGAATTTTGAAAAACTCACTCAATATGTCAACTCATTGTCTTAGCTTCAACGTCGTCGTTTTACTTTTCTATCTAAGTTATAAATTGGCGACTCATCTAGTAACATAATTTCTAAATTTAATTTGAAAATTATGATTTCCAGCAATTTTTCTTTTCTGTTGATATTTTTTTCCTCTACGATGTTAATTTAACAAATATTTTTTAAGTTAATAAAATATGTATAGATCATTCGGCCAGCCTTGAGAGTCGTCGGATCTTTCCACCGGGCCGCCAAAACTCTGTTCGGTATATTAACTTCTATTCTAACTAAAAGTGGTAATGGATCTGTTCTAAATGATGATGAATTTTTAAATTGTATTTTATTTCTTTATGTATATTTTTGATAATATAAAAGAATTGTAAATGGCCAAAAACTGTAAAGTAATAACTTGTTTAATTTAATTTTCACTTCCTTCAATAAAAAATAATTTCGATGTTTCACATCTGCCAGGCATCCGTAAAAGCTATTTTAAAAAAATGAGCATTATATTCAAATAATAATAATAAAATTAAATAGAATGATACGAGTTTAGTAATAAGTAGTAAGACGACGTAGGTTTTCACGCTGTGAGTCGATCATATTTGTTGAATATTCAGACCTTTTCGAAAGAATTAAGACTGCGTACTATTTTTGAGCCGCGGGAGGATTTCATATCCTCCCGCGAGGTAACCCCCGAATGCCTTTAGGTCCACAGTTGCATAACAGGTAGTACCTACCACTAAAATACAATTGAAGTTTTTATAATTTAATTATTGAAGATAATATTAGCGATTTCTAAACGTAAATCTGAAATAGAAAAATCAGAAAAGGATACGGTCACATCTAGGACACGAACCCAGGACCCTTGCCTTGCCGGGGCATAACTCTACCACTGAGCTAATGGGACCCTATTCCCTTCGGTCATATTTAACTGTATCATACTTCGAATAAGAACTACCAACATTGTTTTCATTTTTTCACCGCACATTTTTTATTGGCAACTATCTTTATGTATGATCGCAAGATTCAACCCGAACTAAATGCAATCTAGACAGCGTCTTTTAGATAAACCTATCTTATTTTTTTTTTATTTTAATATGCGACATCTATTGACTTTTCTGCAAGTCTTGGATGAATATTTAATTTTTGGAATTGCTTTATTGAGTAATACCTCAAATTGTAATATTTAATTATTGAAGACAATATTAGCGAATCTAGGTCCTAGATGTGACCGTATCCTTTTCTGATTTTTCTGTTTCAGATTTTGGTTTGCAAATCGCTAATATTGTCTTCAATAATTAAATATTACAATTTGAGGTATTACTCAATAAAGTTGTTCCAAAAATTAAATAAAAGTTTTGTAATTTATTCACTTTCGTAAGAATCATTTTTGTTTTTGTAGTTTTTAATGTGTGCAATAAATATAGACGAATCCTTGCTATAGAACATTTGTGAACATAATCAGTTAATATCTTTCAATACAAAGCAGTCAAAACATTTTTTGAACTATTTGTTTTGGAAACAAATAGTGATTGCTCTGTTCGTTTGTTTCCTGGCAATCAGTTATTTATTTTGTCCATTCATTCTGGTAGTCAATTTCCAATTAAATCAAGCCAAATCGAGCGGACATTTCTAACAACTGCCGGTTGCCGTGCACGTCCCCGATGGACGTCTGTGAAAACATATTCCATTCGATATTAATTGGATGCATGGCTAACCGTGCGAATATTTATCGCAAGCCTGGGCCGCGCGACTTTCATGATTTTTGTCCTTTGTCATTACCTAACCACAGGGCCGGCCCTGAGCCAAACTACGCCTGGCGCTAGTAAAAATCTCAAGGACGCTGCATTATGTATAATCAGCGCCTTGGCACTTTGGCAAGTCGGCGTCTGGAGCGGACTGCTCCAATAGCGTCTGCACGGGCCCGGCCCTGCCTAAACACGACCAGTCTTACTTTTAAATATTACCCAATGCCCCGCTGCAACACTGGTATAGATGTACTGCGAGGAGGGCCGTATACTGCTTGGGTTAAAATATTTACTCATAATAATATTCATACAAGACTTTTTTTGCTGGCACCACTTTGTTCGAATCCTCAAAAACACGGTCATTTTTGCATTTCGCGTTTAGTTGCTAACTTCCACGTTTCGTCAGATGATATTTGCGATGTCATTGACTCGGCCTGCTTTGGATTTACTTCGAAATTTGGCTAATTTCATTAAGCTTACCGTATTTGCTTTGGTAAATCGATATTTCGATTTAAAGTTTTCCTCTGATAATTTTTTTTAAATTTTCATTGCGCGATCTCCGACTTAATACCATAGTAATACGTCCCTAATCCTGGGGGTCGGGCGGTTTAAAAATCGGTCAGCCACTAATATTGCGGTATTACTGCCGATATACGCAGTACGCCCGCGCATTATGTGTAACGTTTTCTACTAACCTGTTCTTATCCCTCCGTATTATCTATTATGAGTAAGACGTCACGTGTTCTCGCTATGATAAATTATAATGCTTTGAAAAGCTATAAAGTAATTAATATAATTCTATTGTTTTTGCCGACTTCTTATTCTAAGACTCTTCTCATAACTTGCGATATTATATACTAGTATTTCAGAAGTTTTCAAACAATATCCAACGTGGCCGCCCTTTGAACTGTACACCACTGCTATGTACCTAACTCAAATTGAAGTAAGTATTCCAATAAGGAAATATTCAGAAAGTTGTATGCATATTTAGTTTGCTCATCCCATTAAAGCTTACAACTTTTTGTGGTCGTAAAATTCTTACATATATATATTCATCAACGCAATGAGCATTTCCCTGGTTATTGATTCATTATGGATGTCTGTTACATCGGACACGGACTGGGGGGAGTTAAGTATAACATGGCACTGCCTACCGCTGATAGCTCAGTTGTTATCGCTCCCTCTTTCTCATAAACGAGGTAAGTAACAGAACGAGACGGTACAACGGAGCTATCAGCAGCAGAACAATATAAGGCTGGCCGCACACCGCCCACTCGAGCAATAAAAGTGTCAGATATTCTTAATAAAATTGATTTGTTTTTAGCTGCGGGGTAGCCACGAGCCAAACTTGTGTTAGGTCTAACTACACACAAAATAACTACGTAACATCTACAGGAGACTCTGGTTTTAAATCCAAACAAAATTGAATCTTTGACCCTATAAAAATTTTTACAGTGTATTATTATATAACTAGGAGATAAAAAATGATCGTGTTAGAAATGTGGAGATTCCCAAAGAATGCATGGCTGATGAATGAATGATTATTAAAGGGACGCGCTTAGATGACACGATCAAGTCAATCAAATACTTCAATCAAGCCATTTCAAGAGTCAGAATAACAAGGGTTTGGATGAGACGATATATGAATGTGAATGAAGTATTTGATTGATTTGATCGTGTCATCTAAGCGCTTAGATGACACGATCAAGTCAATCAAATACTTCAGTCAGGCCATTTCAAGAGTCAGAATAACCAGGGTTAGAATGAGACGATATATGAATGTGAATAAAATAACGAGTGGGTTGGTCCATCCCCTGCGGAGAGAGTGTATATGATGGTTAGTTGGTAAGTGACCACCTCTAGAAAATATCTTCTGATGTTTTCCACCAGTTAATTTTACGTAAGCCTACGGTTGCGACATTTCCATGCGCACCATTCAGACACCTAAACTTAGACCTCCCTTTAGTTTGTCTACTAAAGCCACTGCTGAACCCGGACAAAAACACCTAACAACGCACTAGCGGAAAACCGTCCCGGACGCGTCTATAAAAAATAATGGTGTTTGTGACTCTAGACTTGGACGGTCTACTTCTCTTCACCTTGTTTGTTTAAGCGGGATTTTTTTCCCGACAAATCGAGAGTCTACTGTATTACCTACCTGCGAGATACAACCAGCATCCCTTGATTCGTAATGTTATGAATGACCTTTCGTAGTAGGTTCGCCCTAGAGGGAGCAATTCGGCAGGAAGCGGAAATCTGATATTTCAACCTATTGTACCCTCTAGTGTGTGTAAGTATCTACTTGAGATTCGTAATAAATACGACTTTGTTGGGAAAGTTTTCCGAGGCAAACTTGCATCTCCAGTTTTATTACATCGGCTCACAACAATCGCAGGCTGTATTGAAAGCTCCCCTAATATTATTCTCCGACAAGTCTAATGACTGATTGATTGATTGATTGTCTTGTTTAACTTTCAATCAAAATCAATTTTGTTAGAACGTCCATACAATATTTATGTAATATAACTAAACGTAAAGCGTGAATCGAATTATAGCATTATTTTAAATAAAAAATAAAACCCCAATCGAGAGGTTGGATACTGTACCGCAGAAAATCTGTTGTTGAACGACCCTCTGGCGTCATGAAATTTCCTAAGATTTTAAATTTCTAGGCTAACGCTATTGTTTCCAGATCATGCGCTCTGAAGCTTTGAAACTTCCATTTAATTATGATACAACACGGTTTGTTCCACACGGTTGTGGTTTGTTCTATATTCTTCTATAATAACAATAGAATAAAAGATGTTAAAATATAATAGGATACATAATAATTTTTTCCACTGTTTGATACGAAATTTATATAGTCATGAATTTTATTTAAAACATGTGCGGGTAGTAAAGTCGAATAATAATAATACCATGGCATTTATATAGCGCAGTTAAGTGTCATTTCACTTCAAGTGCGCTTTTCTATAACAAATTTAAAAACGGTAATTTAGTATTAGTGGTCTGGTCATGTTCTTAAAATTATTCCTACAGTGTGCCTTACCCAATACAGATCTAATATTATAACACTAAATATACTGTTTATACAAAGTGATGACAAAACTTAGAATAACAATAACAGCAGGACAAGACAAAACAAGAACATTAAAACTAAAATATAACATAAAACAGGAGGCGGTTTGTGCTCAGAAATGAGAATCTTCTGAGCAGACATTTTAAAAAGGTTACAATAAGGAGGTAACCGAAACCAAACAATTACCGGAAGGTTGAGAATATGGCTTATTATAAAATATTGAAATGAAGTTAAGATTTATGAATGGTAAGATTTTTTAAATAAAATTAAAGAATATTATATTTTTTTCCGTTTAGGTTCAACCAAATTCTGGAGATTAGTAAGAGCTGAGGGAAGTCTATTCCAGATGAGCGGGCCTGTTATACGAAAAGAGCGATCATAGTAAACGGCTCGATTTGACCTAGAAAGTTCGATAAGACGATTACTCACATCTAGATGTGCTGACCGTAGAGTAAGCTGTCTATTGCTTAAGTTTTGTCGGACACATAGTTCCTATGTCTACTATGGCATAGTGAGATAATAATGTATTCCTAGCTAACTGTATTACGATATAATAGCAACACGCTCTTCCAAAACTTATTAATACCCTGCCCTGCTACTGCAACCGCCATATGGCCGAGGGCCCATTCGAGTGTTCGAATCCTTTCCGCCACTTGATTACCAATTTGAAGTTCGGCTCAACAGCTCTGGCGGAATTAATTACTGGTGATTTTTTAAAACTCTAATCGCCCTGCGGGAATTGTTCGTAAAATCCCATTTAAATGCAAAAATGTTACATCGCTAGTTTGGATAAAAAGTGAATAATGTTTAACAGTACCTTTTGAGTTTCAGAGTATAATCTCATACTCTGTGAATGATACATATTAATGTTGGCGATGGAAATGTAAAGGGGGTCAAAGATGTCCGAAAACCTGTTCTTAAAAATTTTAAAATTTTTTGCTTTTCGCCATGATATATTATTAAGACAGACGTTGGTGTATGAACACGTGTTCCGATTTAATATAATATTTTTTTTTTTTTTTTTAATTTTTTAATTTTTTTTTTATTTAATATTAAATTTACAATTACATGTTATTACATTACATTAAGTTTGTTTTCTTTTTATTACAGTACATCGTGATACACCTTTTTTTAGAGCAAATGCTCGTGTTAAAAAGGCGGAGAATTGCGTGTAAATAGTAATTTAACATATTTTTTCAGAGAGTGTAAAGATAATGAAAAGAATTTTTATTTTTTAATATAAGAGAATAAAATTTTTATATGTAACAGTATTTTATCAAATAGAAAAGAGAAAAGGATGTAGAAGAAGGAAAGAGATAAGAATAAGAAATAAGAGAAAAGGATTTCAATATAATAATAATTGAGAGATTAAATTGTATTTTTAAGTATAAACGATTTTAATATGCTATTGATATAGTGTTTTTATTGAGCTTTTGAATTTTTTATAATTCGTTTCCAATCTTAAGTTAAGAGGTAATTGGTTAAACCATTTGACACCAAAATATTTATAAAATTGTTGGGCTGTGGTGGTGTTACAGCGCGGGGTAGTTATAGAGCCAAGAATACTTTGTCTATTGCTGTTCGAAAAAGTTATTAAGTTGTCAATGTTGAAACAATCTTTATGTATTTGAAAAAGAGTTATTTTTTTATAAATAATATGAAGTGAAGGGACTTTAAATTCTTGAAATAGTCTAATTGTGGGGTAATCATACGGTTTTTTCAAAATTATTTTTACTAATATTCTTTGGATTATTTCTAAAGGTAAGAGAGAAGTTTTGAATGCTTTTGAAATATATATTATAAGTTATAATAACGAATTTATTAACACTTAATCACGAAGCGGATTGCAGTCTCGTTTTAACAGGATTACCAATAATTTGAAGAAATTTTTAATAAATCAGCATTACTTATTTTTCTCCGTGTGAGGGGTCAAATAACAAAACTATCTTCGTGCCACCGACATTTTTTTTAGAATAGAGAAATATACATTCTAATATAATACAGAAAGAGCAGGAAAAATAGGTTGGGGACCAAAAAAAAAATCAAAAAAAAAAGTTGATTAACCCCTCTTGCTTTTCCACCATCGATACAGCTGGAGTAGCGTACCATATTCATTCTGTACTTTAATTGTTTTTTTACAACTTGGCGTTAAATCGTGTCATTCGATTATGCCATATGAACAATTTTTGTACTACTAAATTAGCGTTCCGTAATTTATTTCTTTCGACAAATAATATTTCAAGAAAGTTCAAAGTTCATATTGTAATGTTTTAACTTGACTTTATTTGACTCGACTTGACTCGACTTGACTCCTCTCTTGAATATTTTGCACTGTACGCAATGCTGTCATAGGTAGTTATGCAAATTTTTTGCTCATTTTATAACGCATTGGAATGTTGTAAACTATAAATGGTCCACCATACCTAGTATTCTTATAGGTTGTACCAATAAACTTTTACTCTCTCGAGAGATCCATCTGCTTGTCTTGTAAATATAATCGTGATCTTACCAGATTGAAATATCTCAACGCGCCGGTCGTGCGCCGGATGCACGGTTAACAAATTGTTATATTTATAATCGAAGTAGATCACATATTTACTTATTTTATTTTAAGGAAATCAGTTACAGTTTGGTTAGTTTATACATTTGCAATTTACTTAACTGAGAAATCAATTATAGATTTCCGCATTATGCTTATACACTATTTATTAAACAATTAATCAGTTTATGATATTACTTATAACGCAATAATTTAAAACGTGTGTATTATTGGTTATGAATCACTAGTGAATTCTTAATTATCGTTTTCTAAATATAACTGTATGTGTAAATGTGTTTTAACCATTTAGGTGCATTCATTGTTTTTTTCGCAATTTCATAAGAAAGCTACCAATATTCCGTAGAAAAATAATCTACTTAATAATAATATGTATTATTTTTATGACATTTGGTATTTATTACTACTTTTTAATTTGCTAAATAAAATAAACAATTGCCATTATTTCCAATGTCGAAAAAGCAGGTGACAGGGACATGCTGCGACCAAGTTTGCGAGACGTTTTCTATGTCCCTGCCAATATATATATATATATATATATATACTCGTATATATCGGCACGCGCCACACTTACAACAGGTTACATGCCGATGGTAACCGGAATAATCAAAACAATGACAAATCAGAATACCTTTGAAAAGTGATATAAAGTCACGAATTGATGGAAAAAACTAGGTTAGGTTTTAGGCAACTCTCTTTTCATCACTTTTGAAAACTTTTGTCATTTTTCAAGTAATCTTATTTGTCACTCTTCTGATTTATCAAGGAATGCATGCCGATATATCGGCGTACCATTTAAAGGGTTAAGATAATTGTTAATCTATTTTTTTAGCAATTATACAATACCTGTCTTTAAGATGCTATCTAAAAACTCTTGCCTATCTGTCTCTTTGTAAAATGATGCTACATTTAATTGGGTTCAATGCCCCCAGTGTCCTTGTACATCATTCACGAAAAAGATGTTTATTGGCCCTATCTCTATCTACCCCCTGAAATGTGTCTTAGCCGGTGCACCTGTAAAAGCGACGAAAAGCCTCGCGCCGTAAACACTAAAACATCGTCATGTAAAAAAGTCCCCCAAAACCCTCCACTCCATTTTCAGTTCATTATCAGAGATGAATTTGGAGACAGAAGAAAGGTATATTTAAAAACGAAACAGTAAATGAATCGAAATATGGAGTCTCCGTGGTAACATACGCGATCTGCCGGAGACAGATCGGAAACCGGATGGATGGACCGAAAAAGGTTGCTGCCCAAAACAAGACGTCGATGTTTCATCCGATCCCCCCGAAACAACAGCCGCCCAAAGATGCTGGGACAGAGATGAGAAACCAATAGCGGGATCTGACCGACCACCATTCCGTACCCAACACACCAGAAGGGAACAAAAGTATTCCGCAGGAACCAGACGTAAAACTGACTACCACTTGAAAGAAATGGTGGTGAGTTTCACCCATTAGAAAATAGAACAATGGACTGTGGTTAAGTACGCAGTATACCTACTCACTTAAACCTAATTCTCGTGTTGGGTTTATTTTGACTTGTAGGGCTAATTTACTACACTTTAATTATGTGGTTAACGTACCGTCACATTAAACACAAGAGCGACGAATATGATTTAGTTATCCGTACTTTTATAACTAAAGTTGTTGTCGTGGTTCTCATCAGCGGAAACAATAAAATGGAATGTGCAGTAATAACAACCTTCGTCTCCTTGGCCGAACACATAAAAATCCACTTACCCATGTCGTTCACATTATTGTGTTCCTTGACTATAATGACGTGTGTTTGGCATTACGGAGGCATATATCTATAAGTACAAAGTACGCAGAATGTAGTAGGTTTCACAGTATTTATTTACGCGAGAATAGGGGAGTTCCACAATTCTAGTATCCACCCCCTGCACTTACTGTCCACGTCCTCCCCACCCCGGGTGATTCACTCGCACAGACATTCATTTTCATTAGCCCTCTTCTACACACCATTATTATTTTCGTTATTAAGTTTTGATCATTTTTTCTCGTTAATCCCCCCCCCCAACGATGCAACCCCGTATCGTGTGACATCTCCGTACTCCCAACACGTTCAACACCAAATTATGTTTGCAAATTGCGATTTTCATAAATTTCAGTAACCGTATAACTTATTTTATAAACGTTTCAAGAGGAACGATTGCGCGCCCTTTTTAAATCGAAATTTAAATTTAGATTTGAGGCCAAAATACTTTTTTTTTTTTTTTTAAAGTGAATACCTCACAAGAGTCCCAACTGCTCCCGTCTGGAGCCAGTGAGACTATGGCATCCCCAATTGGGGGATGTTGTGAGGCTGAAGGTAAGTGGGGAAGTACCTGGCTATTCAGATCTAGTCATTAAACACGGCTAAAGCCATTTGGAACAACGTTTCAATTCTGAATGGTGGTCTTACACCAAGGCGATACTGGTAGTATCTTCCACTCTGGAACGTGCCGCAAATATACTATATATTATTTTAATTAATTAATTGTGAAATAACACAAATCAATCAAATAAAATTTATTTGCGCACGCCGGGTTCGAACCCGCGACCTTCGGAATGGCAGTCCAATGCGTTACCACTGGACTATGCCGGCCGTCAACTTAACAAAACTGAATAATAATTTTTTTATTCAAAAGGTGTGGAAAATATCTAGTATGGGGTGTGTTGTGCTTATTGTATTTATTTGCTTTTCAAATGACAGGCCGCTAAAGAATTCGATTTCTCATGATTTTAGAGGCAACTTTGGTAATTGTTTGTGACTTAAATGATAATTATTTAATGTACATTTAATAAAATTAAAAATATTTATTATTAACAAAAAGCATTTCGATTAGGTTAATTTTAAATTACAAACGATCGATTTATGTTGGAACAAAAATTTGTCGTATGTAAATTTAAAATTTCGACCCAAAAAACACTATTTAAAAAAAATTGTATATATTTCATTAAAATACCATCGTAGTTTCGGTAAGATATTTTTTTAATAATTACCATTAACTCGCATAAAAAATATCAAAGTTGCCTCTAAAATCGTGAAAAATTGAATTTTTCGAAGAAAGGTTCTTCTAACCGGTTCTCACTTTGTAATGTCATTATTTGTAGATTGTGTATATAAAAATAAAGTGATGTAAACTAAGTTACTTGTCTTTTTAATAAACAAAAATTTAATTCTTTAATGGCCTATATTTTATAATTTAAAATACAAACAAATAAAGTCGCACATATCCGTATTAGATATTTGATATTCCTTTTGATGAAAAAAATAATTAATCAGTTTTGATTTAGAAAGTAAGTATTTTGGCTTCAACTTCAATTTTAGTTTTGTTAGAAAAAGGCCGAGCAGCCGTTCCTATTGAGTATCGTATTTATTTATTGTTTACATTTATTTTGTTTTATTCTAACGTGTTTTTTGTTTTTGTTTCAGGTAATGACGCTTTGCAATACCTATACACCATGAGTGTAGGTACTCTTCTTATTCTCCAAACTTTCATCCGTAAATCCTTAAGGTAAAACATGTCTTATTATCATTATTTTTTTAATATATGGTCGTCAAACATTGTCAAGATTATTTCCATCCTGGAAAGCTAATGCAATGTGTCAAATGCCCCCAATGAATTAACAAAATATGACAATTGTGCCATAAATAACACGGTGCATATTGCACGTATCCATCATTTCGGTTCTGCCGCTTGCTGCAATCGGGGACGTGCATTGTGTAGTGCAGCGAGCATTTTCCGAACTATGCAAATGTTAATTCGTCGAAATGTTGGGCATAAATTAAGTGTCACGTCGCTACCGCACCGTACAATGCGTCGTTCGGCCAAGTATTTATTTCTTCTCCTGCGTTTGATTTCGCGGAAAGTCGAACTGTTGCTTATGCGCTCAGGTTAGCTGCCGTGTAAATCGCTGAATTATTATCGCAGCGTGTCCGCCTGACGTTTTACGAGACAACTGTATTTTCTTTTGCATAACCACAAGTTGGTCACATAACTACTTATGTGAAAACCCCATACGTGTGTGTAAATTCAGAATGTCTATTTGTATACATATACTAACATAGACTAGGAAGCTTGGCTTATATAGAGCCTATGCATTCATATTTGTGCAGCGCCCTTGAGGTGATTTTTCACTAAAACGGTGCTGTATAAATTATCCAATTATTATTAAGATTACGTATGGCCAGTAGTATGTATTAATATTGTTAAGCTATGTTCTGTATAATACCCAATCTCACACTTGGTAAATACTAACATGCTTAACAATAAACAGTTAATATTTATTTGACTAACATCAACATTGTTATTAAGTATGGTTCCGCTACTACTTTCGTAGTACTTTAAGAACCTATATTGTACTCTTATTATTATATTTATTTATTGAACAACTATTACTTGAATGTACAACAACTCTAGTATTATAACTAGATTGTACCTGCTTATATTGTCCGTACTCGGTCTATTATGTTATGTAATATACACACATTATTGTACTCCTGATCAGCTTTCCTTAAACATTGTATACAGGCCTTCATGGCATGAATAGATATATTTTTGTTTCTTCATATGAAGCGGTTACTTTGTGATGTGACATTATAATTTAAAATTAAACAATAACTTAAAATTTAAAATAATTTAAAATTAAATAATTTAAAATTAAAATATATTTTAGGTTAAATTAATGCTTCTTAGCAATTTAACTAGTAGTTACTACACATCTTCGTCCAAGTTTTAAGCATTATCGGAAATTTTTTTTCTTAAAATAATTGACATATTATGCCTGACTTTCAATAGAATCTAATTGATCCCGATCTTCAAAATCATAGTTTCATGGTGTTTGTTAGTCGCTAAAAGTTGGTAACTTCGTTAACCAGCTGCTACTAAGTTATTGCAATTTTAATGTTTGACATTGAGACTTCAAAATTTGAAGCCTTTCAATAAAATTATATATCAAAATAATTAAAGAATCTAAATTCACACCGCTCTATTTATTTTTAAAAAAAATTGGACTTTCAATGCGATATTTTGACAGAACATATAAAATTTAATTATCATATTTATTTTACATATTTAGATTAGGTTCAGGTACCTACTCGATATTATTTTTCGTGACCCAAAATGAAAGTAACTTGTACATTAAGTTGGTACACGTGGCCACTAAAACGCAACGCGTTTTCCGCTCACTAATTTGTGCCGGGATTGTTGTTCCACTATTCACCCCCTCGACATTTTTATGAGGGCGAGGGTGGGTTTCAGCTCTCATGGTAAATAATAACGCTCAAACGGTTTAACAAAAAATATATAAATTGATACACCGAATATGAAATTTAAAAAAAATTGAACTTATCAGATCTTATAATTTTAAAACGACGGTACAGTACACAGTTGGCGTTACTTCGCGTTTTCTGCATGTTCCACACATTTCATTGTTATTGTTCCCGGTTCATCTGCGGCAAACTGCGTTGTTTTATATTCCGTCGGAAGTGGTCCCATCTCTTCCCCTCTCGAAGTACCGTGTCTTCATCGTCTTTCTTCGTTTCTTTCTGAAAACTCTCGCTTCTCGTTTTTCCATTTTACGAAAATGGACGAGGAATGTTAAACCTCTCGGGGTTAACCTTCCAGCGGGCGCGTTGAGAAATTTCCCTTGAGCGGGCGCTTGTCGTAAATTTTACGTCATCAAGTTTTCTTTATACAAATGTTAGGGAATTTTTTCAAGGATATGAAGAATGATAATAGGAAGTACTTAAAAAAAAATTTTGACTTTCTTAAAACAAACGAAGCAACACTCTAAACATTTTAATATTTCAAAACAAAATTTGTTATCGACCTATTTAGTCAGAATCAATATTCCCATCCTTACAATTGTTACAAACCACCTCAACTGAAGAATGGTTCTTGCATGTAAAGGACTGGCAACGGCAACACTTCATTGATGCTGAGGATCTTTTCTTATCCAGTGCACATAACCGACAAACACCGAGTTTTGGAAAGCTTATGTTTTCTTCTTCTGTCATTGGTTCAATTGCCCTACCGTAACTCACTTTGAGAAAAACATTTATATCTTGCGGTAAATGTTTGACATTTGATTTGACTCTAGCATAGCTCGAAGCTCGATGCTAACAACTAAGTGGAAAGAGTGGGGTAAGCGATAAGGCGCGTCTGTCGTAAATTTTACGACAGCGCGCCCGCTGGAAGGTTAAGGTACAAGGGAGATGAAGTCTGTTCATGTTTATGGGAACACTGAATAGAAGTTTAAAGCCCCTAATATTTTAAAGGTGTAACACACTCTATTTTAAATTGTTAGACTTCTACAACAGATCTCGTATTTATTCTTCTAGTTTTCTTTGTCCAACTACCAGAAAATATTCATTATTTCACGCAATGACAAAAATGTTCATATTTATTAGTAAGAGTATGTACATTATATTATAACTTTCTGATGAACATTTTTTATTTAAACATGCCCTCACGTCGGGTTAGATACATACATAACATATGTAGATCATTCAATAGAAACGCGTAGATGCTATGTTTATTATTATTATATTTTGTTAATATTTCTTAATCAACGGCCACGTATCGAACAGTGGGATTCTGGCACAAATCAACATATGTCTCACACTTGGGAATGTCTCCACAACTTGTTATGTTGTCGAGTGAATCGTTCAAATCTGTATCTGAATTCACCCGTGTGGATAGCGACCCGCTGTCTGAATACGGTGGATCACAAATTCTACGAATTCTTTGAGACCTGCAGTGAGCTTTGAAGATCTTTGGCACTACGTACTTAATGTTATCAATGGTAATTTTACACCAAATTAGGTATTGTTATATAACCTGAACTCTTAACTAACTAACCATCGAGCCGTTTCCTCGCGGGGGTAGGTAGAAAGGATGGACTGCCGAGCAACTCGGTCTTGGCACACTCTCCTTGCTTCATTCATACTCATACATCGTCTCTCATCTCTCATCTTCTGTTATTCCGACTCTTGAAATGACCCAACTAAAGTATCTGGTTTAGTTTAAAGTGTCACGTTTTCCTCGGGCGTCCCCGACTTCTTCTAAAAAACTAACTAACTAACCATCACGCCGTTTCCCCGAAGGGGTAGGCAGAGAAGACGGACCGCCAAACAACTCGGTCTTGGCACACACTTCTTGCCTCATTCACATTCATACATACTCTTCTATTATTCTGACTCTTGACACGGCCCGACTTCTTATTTTTATCGACTTCTTCTATCATTCACATGTTCTCCTTACACTCCTTTCTTTGTTCATTCGCTCGACATGCCCAAGCCATCTAAAATCCTCTTTCTTAATCTTACCCAATATTTTTACATCAGCCTTTCATTATTTGCCAATATTGTATTATTATGTACACGAATCACTCGCAGAATCAACTCTACGGTATGGAATAACCACTTGGGGACATTATTGTAAAAGTAACTTAAATTACCTACAATCAGTTCTAAATTCTATGGTTAAATTATTTACTAGTCTCAAAAATAGTTTTTCAGAGAGACGTAAAATTTCATTGTTGTATCGAAACTTCAATATTTTGCCTGTGCAGGCCTAACCATGAGACAAAATATTGATTCAGCATCTGACTATAAAAATAACTTGGAACATTAACACAATACTAGGTTCACAAAGAATGAAGGTAGGCTTGTTCCAAAATAAAACAGTAAATACGGACAGCGAACCCTAGAATATAACCTGCCCAAAATGTTCAACATGTTGCCAAGTAACATAAAAAAATTTAAAATTCCCAAATAGATTCAGATATATGCTGAAAACATGGCTCATAAGTAGAAATACTTTATACTAATCATTAATAACAATAAATAGTTGTTATTTATTAGCATAGTGTTATTTTAGACTGTGTGCCAACAATAATAATCTGAATATTTAATAAGTAGCAACAACATTATGTATATTTATAATTAGTAAAAATATTATGTATACATATTTACACTGCAATTGAACATATACATCCGGTTGACAAAACTGCTTATTTGTGGTTTAACGGGAAGAAACTTTAAATAACAATAAAATAAATAAATATACATATACTGATTTCTTCCTTGACTGATCCACGGTTGTACCCAAACCCTTTGTGGTGTTGTCTTGCCTAATTTGCAGTTTTAAAATTATGAATATCTGTATATTATACCTTACCATATTGCATGAAAATATTACAGTCGATCCGACAGAAGCGTGCGCTATCTCATTCGGTCTGTTGCATTAATTCATTTGTCAAATCATCGCACTGCTATCTACGACGGTGGCTGTGTTATTTGTTTGAGTGTTATTATTGTGGTTTTGTGGCTCTGTTGGTTTCAGATATGGGAACATTAAAAATGCTGTTCGTTAGATATATGTATTATCATGAACATACTGTGTAAGTAGGTACTCCATGTTCCGTCAATATGCCCAATTTAAACATTTTGCACCAGTTTTCAATGAAAAAAAAGAACTAGGATATGGGACCGTTAACATTATCTATATCGCAACTTTACAGACGTAACACGGTGAATTGACTCAAAAAATCTAGCTAGACAAAATTCAAATGGATTTTCCATTTTTTTTTATTGAGAATTTAAAAGGAGATAAACTATTAAACCTAAAATGTGTGTGACTAATTCTGGGTTCTATGAAAAGGTATCTATGACTGAAGTCAGTCTTTGTAATTAGATTTTGATGGCTTCTCTTGCAGTATCAAAATACGAGTAAAAGATTTACCGGAGCAGTGGATTATGGGTTAATGCAAAAGCTTCTCATAGCTTTCCTTGCCAAAAGGGTGCCGATATTATATGATAAAGTTACCATCTAATGTCATTTAATCTGATTTTATCTTTGATCTCATTTAATTTAATTTCTCTAATAGTCTTAGTACAAGACTCCCAACTGCTCGTAGCTATTTGGAATCCCCTATTATTGTTTTTGTAGTTTCATAATTGGCAAGGAATGTGGTAGGTTGTGAGGTTAGAGGTAGTAGGGAGTGAAAGCAGGTGGGGAAAAGGGAGGTTGAAAAGTGTCTGGATATTCAGATCTAGTCACGGTTAAATCTATCACTAACTATGTTACTGAATGGTTGTCTTTCACCAGGGTGATTCTGGAAGTATATACCATTCTAGTGTGTTATCATAATTATTGATTTGAATTGGGTTTATGATTACGCCTAGTTAGGGTACCTACATATTTGTTTTATTTTAGTACGTAGCCATAATTATACTTTCAATTTTTACACTATTTCTCTACAATTTGCATGAATTTTAGGCAAGCCTAATCAAAAAACAAAGGTGATTTAGAAATTGACCCTATATCCATTGTTTTAAAGAAACATCATTCCATTTATAAATAACCCTCCATTAATATGAAAATGGACATATTGTACTAAAAATAGCCGAAAAAATTAAATTTGTTTTTTGGCTCGTAACGACAAAAGATTAAAAAAAAAATAAAAATATATTTTGTCAAGCTAGCTTGTTCTAATCGGTTCACTGTGCGCAAGGTATTTTTGCATAAAAACTCTGACGATTAATTAATTACAGCTCCCAATGTAATTTCAATCATGTCTCTGGTTGATTGAAATCATAACGGAATAAAGCAACCTAACGCATAGTGTTCAAATCTCGGCCAATGCCGGGTAGTAAAGATGGTAACAATCATAATCTATAAGATGGCCTAAACCTGTAAACTTCTGGGATTGATACAGAGTAATAAACTTTATTAGAATAGTTTATGATCACGGAGATTACCCTGTCGACCTAGTTAGGAGAACATCGTCAAAAAAATACATAAACATAATAGATGTTTTCTGTGACAATGATGGTTGGTCATTATTCATTAAGCTGAAATCTTTGTTGAAATATGTAGAACCAACTTCGTCAAAGAGTCAATTAAATAATTTTTTTAGTCCGATGCAAAGTTTACTCTTGATCAAAACGTAATAGGTTCTCTTTCTTCTAATCGTTAAAAATAATTTGTGATTCGATCCACAAATTTTTATGACTCTAAAAAACTTCCCTGCACGTTTTAAAATAAACAAAGTGATGTATTATCACAAGCAAACCCACCCCCCTCACCCGCACCCCTTGTTTGCTAAAATAATAGTTCGCCCCGTTCGCTCATCAACCATTTCTAATAGTTCCTCCGCCGCTCTTTCGGGCCGGGCTGGCGGAGGGTTATTAATTCCATTACTCCATCGAGCTTTTCGTAGGTACTATTATTATTCTACTTTGCCCGGAAAGGTAATCGAGTAACCACCAAAAAACTTATTTTATTATTTGTATCTACAGTTTAAATGGTGAACGGATAACTCATCAAATTGTTTCATCATTTTTAATGACTTTATATCACTATTTAAAGGTGTGTTGAATTGTCATTTTGACGAATAGTCATGAAACCATTAAATGAATTAATGAATCGTATTGATTTTACTAAGATATATTTAAAAACTTACAAATCGTTCAAACTCGAATGTATAATTATTATTGAAATTATTTTTTAACCTGTGTGAAGTTAGCCGATTGGTTCGCGAGGTAAAAGCCTCCCCCAGTAAGTAATGTCGCGAGGTGTTACGGAATTTCCCCGCACGCCGTTTCTTGTCGCCCTTCCGGTGACGACGGCTATAAACATTTTCGCGCACTTTCGCCAAGTTTTCCCCATTTAATAACGACCCTTTTATTTTACACGCCGTTAGAGCATTTCGTGTAATCGTTAATTATCCCGCGTGGCGTGCCCGTGTAGTGAAATGCGATACTCCGCATGTAGCTATGTAGCCACAGCAACCTAGTGAACATTGAAGCACTGGAGGGGCTGCATACTGCAGTGCCCAGTACCGGTACCGTTTTCCGGTTTCCTGATGTGACGAAAATATCTATGTAGGTTCATAGGTTACTTCCAAGTAAAACGCTCTTGTGCGTGCAGTTATTTTATCGTTTCCGCGTTGTGTTTTACTAGATTAGATAAATAGACTAAAAGCTTACGTAAAAGATAATCTTAAGTCAGTTTGTCCGATTATTTTTGCGTGGGCTGACGATAGGAGTATTTCCCTAAATTATACAAGGATTTTTTTTGGCTGTTTTTGACAAATCTTAAGTATTTTGTGTTTTGGTTGTTGTATAGTCGTACAGTGGGTAATTGTAAACTCGGCGTACATCTGTTTACCCCGGCCTGTATTCCAGATTGTCGGGAGCGCGCGCTACAATTGCTTCTATAAATAATTTCTGGAAGAAAAAAAGCACCACGACCAACTCACGGGACTGTCGTCGTGTGAGACCTTTGAACATCTCCTCTGTGCGGGAGATATCAGTCCTACCGCACGCGTCTTCCTGTAGGCATATCCAGGAATAACATATATAAGTGGCGGCTATCTGTCTCATATCTAGCTTTCACCTTTGGTGCGTGTTATCAGACCATTATCACTGTCCTTCCTAGAATTGCTTTCGCGTGTTTTATCAGTTACATTTTGCACACACCATTGGCCATCTGAAATGTTATTCCGAAATATTGACTCTTTTTATCGTGTATTGAACTTGTTGCAGCGTTGTGCTCTGTTCACTGTATCTAACAAGATTCTGTTTCTGGATTCGGTGACTTGTGTAAATAACGCTCATTGTAGTTTTGTGTGAAAGCTTCTGTTATCGCTGAGAGCTGAGACTTGTGTTATTGTTTACGATACAGCGAAAATGTCGATGTGAGAGTTGCAAGCAATATGCTGTACGGAGTGAAATATTGTAACCGTACATAACTCAAGTGGGTTTGTTGCCAGGGTTAGCAGCTTCAGGCGGGCATTTACCGCATTTAGTGCAGAAGTGCCAACGAGAAAATTTACGAGTGCATTGTGTGGTGTGTTATTATCAGCCACTGGCAAATCGACGAATTTGTCAGTTTATGTCGTAAATTGGGTTTGAATTCGCCATCGTTTCGTGCAGTAAAATTAGCGCCCCGATAGTTGGTGTACGTTATGTTAGTTGGCCGATAAGGGCATTCCGGTGTCCATCTGTGAACTTTAACGCGAGTTATTCGGTGCTTAATTATTTTAATTGAACCGATGGGAGATAAGCGGAAGCGCTGTTCATCGGATGGGAGGACGTAAGTGGGCTATGCTTTGTCATTTAAATTAATATTTTGTTGTTTTTAACGATGTAGCTTTTGGAATTATTCCTGATAGCTTAATACCTTCCTTTTATTGTTGCTAAGTAAGTATTAACGATCCAAGTATAATTATTAAATTTTATCGTGTTGTTCTATCTAAATTGTTAGTTTTTAACGTCTACAATCATCACCCTCAAACCTTTTTTTCAGTTTTGTAAGCTTTATTATTTTATGATAAAAAAGGATTGTTTCCCTAAGTACTTACTATTAAACTACCAATTTCAATTAGAGCATAGGTAGAACCTAATTTATAATGCTTATATACGATTATTAAAGTTGGTAAGAATGTGTTAATCTTCCTTGCATTGTGCCAATAAGCCGTTTAATGGTAACTTGCAATAATGCTTGTCAAGAACTTGGGTAACATTCTTACATTCCTGTCTGGCGAAATTCCTGAATGGTGTTTCCTGTTTATGTTATAACGTGATTAATCTCGCGTCAACCAATCTATCGTAGGGTAGAATAGGTATACTATTTTTTGTCGAGTATTTACAAATATGTGAAATTGTTTCAAAATTCAGGAACACTAAAAAATGTTTAGTTTTTTCTTGCTGTCGTTGATAAATGGCAACGTAAGTGATGATTTTTATTTAATTTTCCCTGCATTTTACAAATCGTATTTGTATAAATGTTTCATAAATTTTTTTCTTAAATAATGCAATATTAACAACAATTTATTTCTTCAAAGTTGACCATGGTGGGTAGTAAACCGGCAACCGGGAGCTTTTCCGCGCTACCTAAACCCCGTAACACGACGTGTCCGTAGCATGAAGGGGTTTCGTTTTACCTTCCGTAGTCTTCGTCTCAACCACTTTTTTTTATCTTTTGTATTAATATAATTGGGAGCAAATGCTGCAAAAAGTTCACTTGTAATTTGTATCAAATTGCTGCACTTGATTAATCAATCTACTCTAAAACAAGTATCATCTTGGTAATGCTTTGGCGATTGTTGTTGATTAGAAACAGTGAGTGACTTAGACCGCTTGGACAGACTATAATATGAATTATTATGAAGTTATTTTTTAATCTTCACAGCGGCTATATTTGATGAAAAGATTACGTCCAACACAATCAAAAGTAATCAAAACACTGTCACTTTGTTTACATCATTTTATTTATACGAACACGCCGACAGGTTTCGGCATAAACGTGCCTTTATCAGAGCAGATGTAATCTAAATATAATGCACGTATTGAGTATAAGTGATGTATCTACACATAGTAACAGTGTTTCATTTATTAACTTTATTGTCAGGTGATGTAAAAAAACGTGTTAACTTTTGCCGATTGAAACAAAGACTATATTCAAAAATATTCTATATTGTCCCCCACGCTAGGAGTTCAGCTGTTGTTTGGGGAGGACTTTTTCTATGGTAAATTACTTAATAATAACAGTGGTTTAGCTATAGTATATAAAAGGTAGACTTATGACTTAGTATGGTATATCAGAAAAATAAACAAATTAAAATATAAAATCGATTTTTGCTTAGTTTTTAGGATTATGTTTTTTTGTATTCTGTCTTCATGTGTTAAATTGTGTTGGAAGTGAATTGTATAGTTTTTCAGTCTGGTATCTATAGTGTTTTTTTCCAAAGGATGTGTTTGTAGTTGGTATGCATGTCCTGTTTTAGTATTGCGGTTTAAATGAATGCTACTCGATATTCTCTTATACACAGCTGATAAATTAATATAAATATAATAACAGAAGTTTATTTTTAATACATCTATTTGGTTTTCGTGAATGAATGATTGCAAATCTTGGAAATGGAAAGTAACCCAATTCCCGACATCCGATCGGCAGATAGACTCGTTCTCGATGACTGCACTCTATCAACTTTTGCTGACAAACAGGCATAGACACGCGAACATATACGCATTTTTCTGAAATTGGATAACATTACAGCAGTTTTTTTTTTTTTTTTTTTTTTATTACAAGATAATACATTACAAAATGATAACAAAGTAATAATGTATTATTCCCAATGAGTTTATAAAACTCATTTCGGGAAAGACAACATTAGAAAGGACAAGGCAAATAAATAAAATACATTAAAATAAATACATTAAAATAAATACATTAAAATAAATAAACGCAGATGTTATTATGGAGTTCTAGAGAAAGATTGTGTTAGTCATTAATGAAACTGTTAAGGAAATAGCTTTTAAGAGCTTTTGCCAGTGTTTTTTTGTTTGTTGCCGGAAGTTTTAAATTACTAGGTAATGCGTTATATTGTTTATGTGCAATGTATTGTAAGGAGTTAATTCCAAATTTGGTCGTGTAAGTAGATGACGATAAATGTATTTGATTTTGTGATCGTGTTTTGTGCTGGTGTATGTCAGAATTAAAAACTGGTTTAGTGTTGGTGTGTGAGGAGTGTTGAATTATTTGTAGAATGGCAGTTGTGATGTTATACTTTGGAAGGACTGTAAAGGGAAGTATTTGTGTCTGTGAGTATATATCTTTGACATGTGTATCCCATGGCAGATTATATATATTACGTACGGCTCTATTTTGAATTACTTGTATTTCCGAACTTTTTTTTTTGGTAATGGTGCCCCAGATACTAACTAGATAACTCAGGTGGGAGTGAATCATAGCATAATAAGTTGCACGCAGTAAAGATGTGGGGAGCATACCTTGGAGTCGATAAAGTACACCGGTTATAGGGGAAATTTTGGATTTTACATTCTCAACATGGGAGTTCCACGAGAGGTTAGAGTCTATGAGTAACCCCAAATATTTCGTTACTTGAACATGTTGTAGCTTTTCATTTCCAAGAATAATATTCATACCCATGTTATCTTTTTTACCGAAAGTAAGGTAATGGGTTTTTTTAACATTGAGGCTTAATTTGTTTAATCGAAGCCATTTTGCCAGCTTTGCGAGATCTTTATTCATTAGAGCTTCAAGTTCCTTCAGATTTTTACAATGGTAGTAAATCACAGTATCATCAGCGTAAAGTTGAAGTTTTCCCGAGATGCCACATTTAGTTATATCATTGATGTATAGTAAGAAAAGTAGAGGTCCAAGAATAGAGCCCTGTGGCACTCCACATGTGATTTTTCCAAAGCCGCTTAGGTTCCCTCCGATATCGACAAGGCAAAATCTATCAGCTAGGTAACTTCGGAGCAAATTTAAAGATTTACCTACTATTCCCAAATGTTCCATTTTCTGTAGAAGTATTTCATGATCTACCGTATCAAAGGCTTTTTTCAGATCTATAAATATAGCTGCCACATATTCGCCCTGGTCTATGTACTGCTGAATGTTAGAAATGAAATCGAAAGTGGCACATTGGGTATTGGAGTTTTTCCGAAAGCCATATTGCTGTGGTGTAAGGATATCATTGCTAAAGATGTATTTTATCAGTCTATCTTTGATAATTGACTCAAACACCTTTGAAAATACCGATAAAATCGATATTGGACGGTAGTTAGAAATACACTTCTTGCAGTCTTCTTTAAAAATTGGTATAATTTTTGCTAGCTTTAACTGGTTTGGAAATATTCCCGAGCCTATGGAGAAGTTGATAAGTTGGGTTAGGTGCCCCGCTAGTTCTTCTTTACAGGTTTTAAGAATGCACGGTGTTACTCCATCGATTCCTGCCGCTGCATTCGACCTAAGTTTCGAGATGACCTTTATTACCTCATCCTTATTCGTCCTAGTCATATATAAGGATTGTCGTGCCTTTGGTTCTACATATATTGTATTACAGTCATCCGGGAATGATGGAATGGCAGCTGCCAATTTTTCTCCAACTGACAGGAAAAACTCATTAAATGCCAACGCTATTTCACGGGGTTCCCTAATTTCACAATTATTTACGATGAGAGATTCAATTGTGTTGGTGGGTTTATGTACACGGTTAGACAGAATTGAGTTAATGGTTTTCCAAGTTTTTCTTGGGTTAGTTAGGCTTTGTTGAAAGCTATTGATGTAATATTTGTTTTTCAGACTTCTCCTATAATTAGTTATTATGTTTCTGAGTTTATTTTTACGTATTGCAAGAGTAATATTACCTGGGTCTTGTTTCCACTGCTTGTGAAGCTGGTTTCGTTCCTTGATTAGAAAATTCAGTTTAGAATCAAACCAAGGTGTATTAAGATGTTGCCGCCTTCCTGTTTTTACGTTCGGTGTAGTTTTACCTGCTTCTAATGCATTTTTGACATAATCATTAAAATCTTTGTAACCGTCTTCGGGTTTGGTTGAGTTGATAGCAAATTTGTTAGTCGCAATATAAGATTTTACCGCCATACTGTTGATGATAGGTTTAGTAAAGCGTGGTTTAGTTCTATTATTAGACCATTTTTTTAAATTATTCTTAAAGTCAACAATTAGTATATTATGGTCACTAAGCGGGTCATCTATATTCGATATGGTTGTTGAAATGTTTTGTCTGTTTGATATAACGTGATCTATAATAGTGCTGCTTGTATCAGTGACTCTCGTGGGATATGATTTATTTTGTATTGAGAAATTGTATGTTAATAAGGTGTTGATAAAATTTAAAGAAGAAGGTGTGTTTATGGAAGTGTCAATGTTGAAATCTCCGAGTATTAATGTATCTTGTCTGCTTTTGTTCAGTATTTTTTCAAAATGTGTTAGGAAATCGTGCATGTTGTTTGGGTTAGGTTTTCGATAAATGGCATAAATGTTGACTGGTTTCCTATTACTGCTGCAAACACTAATACCTAAAAATGAATTTTCGTTGGAAAAATTTTCAATGATAGAGCACTTCATAGAATCCAGAACATATATGGCCACACCTCCTCCTCCTTCATTTGGGCGAGAAGAAAAAGCACTGTAAAAACCATTTAAGCAAAAGAACTTTTCTTCTCCGACATCAAGCCACGTTTCAGTGATGACAAGAACATGAACAATATCGCATAATCTTCTGACCTTTTCCTCAATTTCGTCAAACTTGTTTCGTATACTTCTGGCGTTCATATACATTATTCGCAGACAGTTCTTCATGGGAGTATAGTCATCGATAGTTAGGCACTTGTGTTCTTGTATATTACACTCCATAGTCTATTGTAGCTAGGTCCTTCTTGAGGGCAGCTATGTAAGCTGGGCAGTTGTCCCTATCTCCGGTTGAATGGTCAGCAGGCTTACCAAATCTGGTGCATGTCGCGCAAACTGGTTTGATGGCTGCATTTGGGCACGACTCACGGGTGTGTTTTTCTTGTGCACAGTGTCCACATGTAGGTTTAGTATCTCTGCAATATTTGTATGAGTGTCCAATCATATGACATTTAGTGCAGACAGTAAGGCCAATAAAATCTCTGACGCGGCAAACAGTCCAGTTCACAAATACTTTCTCCTGTTCAATAAGTAATTTACGGACGATAGCTGGCATTTCATAAATACGATGACAAGTGTTTCCTGTGCGAGCACCAGCTAAGTGACTTAATTTACAGCACGCTATAGTTCCCTCAATGTCTTGAATGTTGGGAACCCCAGTTAAGGCGATCCTTAAAAATTCTTCGTCAGTCAGGTCCCTCGGTACCCCAAAAAATATTAGTCTCGGAGATCGCTTGGTCGGCAGTCGGGCCTTAATTGTGCTTGATTTGTCGAAACAGGGTGCATTTAATAGTTTTTGTTGCTCACCTGCGGTTGCCGTGTTTATCAAGATACCTTTATTTCTTATCTTTTTTATTCCCGTGACCCGAACGCCTAGTTCAGATGGCCGAATCATGTCCTGGATAATTTTTTTGGTACCATCGCTATCCTTGGTGGCGTCTGCATCTGTTGGAAATACGCATACGCCTGGTCTTGGTGCTCCGACACGATGTCCATATTGGGTAAGTGGAGGGGGTTGGTGAGCATCATTAGGCTGTTTGCGGGCGATGTCAGCAAATGAGAGGCTAGCTTCCGTTGCCTCCGCTACTCTCCGCATTACAGGTCCAAGATCAGACTCTAGTTGAATAATTTTTTGTTCAAGTTGTCTTTTTTCGCTCTTCACGTGTCGTACTTTGATTTCTGTCATTCTCAGTTGGGCAGTCACTGTAGCCAGATCAGCACGCATGGTCTCGCGCTCCAACAACAGCTGAGATACGGATCTAAAAACTTCCGACACGTTTCTGGCAATTCTCAGCTGCTGGTCTTTTGAGACCTTCGACTGCTTCTCTGCCAAGACATCTTGTAGAGCTGTCAGATGTGTTTGAGCTTCATTAAGCACATCTACCCCTGAGGTGCAAGGATATTCTACTTCGGTATCATCCGAGCCTTTGGATGACGCAATCGATGAGGTTTCGTTTGCATCCTCAATTGAGACGCTATTTTCTCCAATAATCCGGGGCATCATTGTGCTCAGATGTCTTTTTTTAGGACGGTTCATTTTTTGAACACTGGATTTTTTTATATAAGTAATTGGTTTTGTACAATTCGTATTTTTTTGTGTTTTTTTTTTTATTCGCTTCACCACTTTAGTTGATAAGTCGATGATTTGCGCCTGTCAGCTGACATGTAGGCAATATTGCTAACTTGCCACAGTAAGTAGTTATGGGTACTTGATGATAATTCGTACATTAAATCAGCGCCTTGATTTGGATGATCTGCTAAACTCGTATATCTTGTTTCACAATGATTTAAATAATGTTGCAGGAAAAAAAAAATTGAGGAAGAAAACTTAGTATTACTAGGAATCGAACTGAGGACCTTCGGATCTATATGCGGATTCGCTCACCACTGGGCTAGCGGCCGCTTTTGGTTAACCGGGAATTAAGAGTAATATAAAATTGTTTTCGCACAGGTATGTTTACAGCGATTAGAATAAAAGGATATTATTTCGGCAATAACACTATGATACTTCACAGTTGAATTAAACACTTGTAAACCTGGTTAATTAAAGCGTTAAGATTTCACAAACTTTGATGATACGTATTAATTGTTTTTATTTTCGCACAGATATGTTTACAGTGATTAGAATGACAGGTTATTATTTCGGCAACAACACTCTGACACTTCACAGTTTGAATTAAACACTTGTAAATTCTGTAAAATTAGAGCGTTAAAATTTCACAAACTTCGATTATTCTCTACACTGATCTTCGGGGACATGTTTATAGATAAATTTTATGGATATTAGGTTTTGTAGGCTTTAGATTTTGTATTATTAAGTGGAGCGAATTTTTGACATGCACTCTGTTGATAAATAATATAATAATATAATATAATAATAGTTAATATACGAAATACATTTCGGTCTTACCCAATCGGGATTTGGCTCAGTTGTTAGCGCGGCTGACTCCGGTCCCATTTTATTATGTGTGTATTAATAAAATTATGTGTATTATGGTAAAAATATTTTTTTTTTACGGATTGATTTTTTGTCAATGTTAATGGCGTAACTTAGATTTTTCGTACGCTTATTATATGTTCATAAATTTTTAATTTTTTTTATTTAATATTTGAAAAAAATATTTTTTTACATAGATAAGTATACAGGATATAAACAAGATATAAAACAATAGAAATTAAAGTAGCCTTTCCTCACCATAAAGAGACAATGCTCTTGTGTTTATAATTATAATATAATATTATTTAACTGTATGGGTTGTCCATCATGTGACCAGCGTGTTACATTCGTATTGTTACGCCAACCCCTATTATCGTTAGAGAGAGAGAAAGAGAGGGTGAGCGAGACCGAGAGCGAGTGTCGGAGGGGGGGAGCCAGGGGAGGTAAGTTGCCATTAAGCATTGATAAAGAGTTAGCCTCTCGATAAACTTGTATCCTCACCGCTTTTCACTTTCTGGATTAGGTTTCGCAAGGGTGAATCTTAAAATTGGATTATTTTGAATATTTTATTTCAGCGTGTATTCGGTTAACCGCAAAATAGAAATGCGTGAAATCTAATACCTAGATATTGTTAAAAGTAGAAATAGACAAATGATGCCTATCACTAGGTACGTTTGTACGAACATTATTTTGTATGGTACCTATTTCTAGAAAGTCAAAGAAAATAAATTATTTTTAGGAATAACATTAAATGTTTTGTATTATGTATTGTCACGATCGTCTTCGGAAAGGTACAAGGAACGCACTAAGCTTCCCCTTTCGATTTTATCCTTAGTCTCCCTGATTTTTCTATGGCGTGACAACATTCGCCTATGTTGGCGGTGTCATAGTCATACTGGCTCTGGGCAATGTTACTCTTGTGTGAGCAACTTCCCGTTTATTTAAATGATATAAAATAAAATCGCTATCCGTGTCTGTCTGTTTGTGCGCTTAGTTCTTCTAAACTACGCCATGGATTTTAATAGGGTTTTCACTATTATTTAGAGAATTTCTTCCGGAAGGTACTAATACATGCACATTATATTTATATTTTTATATTTTTAGAAAGTACAGAAAAATCGATGTTTTGTAATCAAATCGTAAAATTTTTTTTTTCGGACGCTTTCATTACTAACGCTGGCTAAACCTTATGAGATACATCAAAATAATGTACTACGGAATTGTATATCTTAAAAAGGTCTACAGAAAAGTCTGCAATGGTATATGTCTATCTCGTAAAGATAACCCCCAGCAACACAGGGTATATGTCTATCTCGTAAAGATAACCCCCAGCAACACAGGGTATATGTCTATCTCGTAAAGATAACCCCCAGCAACACAGGGTATATGTCTATCTCGTAAAGATAACCCCCAGCAACACAGGGTATATGTCTATCTCGTAAAGATAACCCCCAGCAACACAGGGTATAATATGTCTATCTCGTAAAGATAACCCCCAGCAACACAGGGTATACGTCAGCTACTATTTTGACTTTATATTTTGATGAATTTGTTCTGCAGTTTACACTATTTTTTTTAAATCATAGTATAATTATTTTAACGTTTCCACCCTCTTCCAGTTGTTACCTATTGATTTGCTTATTTGAATTGTATGATTTACTCACTAATTTTTCATTTTATGCCGTTTGCGTTTGTGTAGAATGAGAATGGATAAAACCTGTACAAGTCAAACTTTAAATTGACGTCGCTTGGGGGTCATTCATAAATCCTGCAATATATTAATAATAACGAATATCGATTAAATAGTAATCACGTCCATAAGTACAGTTATCATTTAACAATGGCGATGACAGTAAATAACAAATAATAATAGTATGTATGTAGGTATGTTGCCAAAGCGCAACTGAACGCATACGGCGCACATGGACAATGCACATGCGCAGAGCGGCTTAGACCGAGGGCGGTGTATGTCCCCCCTCCCGCTCCCCGCCAGGAGGGCTACCCTCCCCCTGCGCGGCCTTGGAGCGGACGTTCACCTCCCCTCGCCCCGCCGCGTCACCGCCCGCTGCCACCGCCCGCGCTGACCCGTACGCTCGTGCTCCGAACTGCGTGCGGCGTGCTGCGTGCTGCGTGCTGCACCGAGCCTAGCATGAAGAGTCCTGCCAATGAGAGCTCCACTGTAATCTGTCTTTCTATTAGGTTTATGCGTCGTTTGTTAGCGTGAAGACGATACGACGGACGCGTCGCGTTTTTTCCCCTTTTTTTCTGCCGCTGATAGCTCAGTTGTAACCACTCTTTCTGGTACGTGGTCGTATATGAGAGAGATTGAAAGGTTACGATGGAGGTAGATCTTTACCTTCTCGAGCGTATTTTCAAACAAGTGTAATGTTACGTGGATACTATATGTTGACCGTCGAGTTCCACTGCGAAAGTGGCTGCATTTAAAGAACTCACGGTAATGTCAAAGATCAATCAATAATAGTGTCAAGCGCATTGTATTTCACGCTATTACTAGTGACGGCTGGTGCTTAAGTAGAGAACTTCGTGCTAGGGAAACTTAACCTTACTATAAATAAGTAAATATGTATCTTTGTATATCCCGCAGAAAACTCTGGAACGATGGGCTCTGGCGTCTTGAAAAATACAGCATTTTCTGTCTTAAATTTATAGGTCAACGAATCTATTTTAAGCTCACAAAATCATTTGCATCATGAGCAATGGAAGCTTTGAAACTTGGGTGAAGCCGGGTAGTAAATAGAACCACTTGGATATCATACTGGATATTCAGCACTTTCAAATACCTTCGTCCGCGAAATGGGGTCAAACATGTATTATTTAGTAAACAAATCGCGGAGTTCCTTGCTTACCGAGAGTGCGATAATATTTTGTGGCCCCGCAGAAATCAGCCTCATAAAATGCTCTACTTGACAAATTCAAGGCTCCACACTCCACACACTCGCGATATGAGCTGGGAGTGCCGAGTTACTTTACAATCCCTACCTACCGCACCTACCGCGTACTCTAAATAATACGTACTTTTTATGAATGCAGTATATTATGTTTTATGTACGATCGTTCTCGCGTAAATCACCGCAAGTTTGTTTCTATGTATACAAAGTCATATGAAACGTATCAGGAAAAGGTAACACAAGGAAAACCTAAAGTCATTACAGTTTATTTGAAAAGTAAAAACAGCTGTTTGACAGTTATTATTGTGGCCCTTTAAAATTCATTACATTATTTGCAACACATTCCAACTGAAACTATCGGACATTTTTTAGGTATTTATCAGGGTGGCCAGTGTGGCATACCGTAAACCCGAAACTTTTAGGAATTATTATGTAATGAATCTTATTGTTAATTGTATAATAATATCGGGCTTGTGAAGTGGTTTATACTTAAAAATATATGTATTTGTTTGTAATTATATATTTTTTGTTAATAATTAATAAAAATAATATTTCGAATAGGTAGTTCGTAGCTGACAGTTATAATAGTTTTTTATTCAACTGTTTACGTGCTTTATAATCATCGATCAAGTATTCTAGACAGGGTGTGTGTATTTTAAAATTAACATCCAAATCAAAAATATTGGTTTAGAAAAACATTTATCAAAAATAACATGCATTCTCTCGCAGTCGAAAGATCGGAAGAGGGATTGCCCTTTTGTTGGTATGCACGGACCAAATTTGTCTTCCAGCAAGTTCGTCCCAGCGCTCAATAGGCTAGCTTTGTGAAGATCATTTTTCAAACACGAAATTGAGGCTGTTAGAAATATTTTAGGTAGGGGCTCTCGCGGACTTCATTTACAATGTAATCAACCATATTATATTAGCATTACAGGAACTGTATTTTTACATAAAGTTAGTTCGAAAATTGCTCAATTCTTCGTCATATTTTTCCTTAAATGAAAAGTTCCTTCTTTACTTTCATTTTTTAATTTTTTAATTTTTTTATTTATCATTTCCTTGTTTTATCTATTAACATTTCTTTAGTTTATTATATCAGCTAAACAATAGTAAAAAAAAAAAAAAAAAAATGTCGTGGTATAACTGAAAGTATACTAGATTATGAATATACATTTGTATTACTTTACCAACAGAATTTCTTCAATTCAATTTCATTTTCAAATTCATTTTCTTGTTTTTATCTATTAATATTTCTTTAGTTTATTATGTCAGCTAAACAATAGTAAAATATGTCATGGTATAACTGAAAGTATTCTAGATTATGTATATACATATGTATTATTTTAACAACAGAATAGTCAACACTATAATTTACATGTAAAAACATTATCATATTGGAATGTCCTAAAACGGGCAATCGCCTAGTTGGACATTTTAAGATCATTAATTGTATTATGTAATATTTACAAACAAACAATAAATAAAAATAAATAAATAAATAAATATTAAAAATATATATATACTAAACAATCCATTTATATTATCTACGCCTGCCCCCTAATATTTATACTAAAATCTGTAAATTATAAGAGGGTTTTGAAATATGTTTTTTTTTTTTAAGTCGGGCCACCCTGATCTTTGTTTTATTGCTGATAAGTGATAAGTGATAAGCTATCATCCGTAGCACAAATCAACACACGTGTCGGAGCGATAGAGGCCATGGTCACATAAGTATTATTTCTAAGATCTCATGATTTATTATTTCTACTATACATAATAATATTAAGTTTATATCAGATCGAGTAAGTTTTTTTAGATTTACTCAAGTTTATTTTTATTTGCCGGTTATCTGGTTTAACCTTAATTATTCTTTCATATCGTGCAAAACGATCGGCTTGGATATAGAGGCAAGCAAAAATTCGTTCGATTTGAGGTGGAAAAAATAATTGTAAGACCCTATCTTGGTGGGTATGTATTGTTATTACTTTTAGCCGTGGGCATTCATGCTTCTTATTATAGGGTGGGACCAACTTGCCTAATATTTAACTCTTCCACGGAACCTGCCATCGTTGGATAGGTAAATTCAGGTAGACTGGTGGTTTAAAGGGCAATTATGATTACAGGCAGGTGCCGAACTGGCGTGGATTGAAAAGTTGTGTTTCCAGGAAAATGTATGGGATAATCTTACGCTCTGTTATAAAGCTGTTTATCCTCATCCTCGTTATCTGCCGGAACTTAAAATATTTTCCTTCAAACCACCAGCTATAACCAATACAGTAAGGAAGGAAAATAATTACTAATTAAAAAAAAAACACTACCCAACTGGTTAAACGGTGTTTTAGTTATACATTGAATAAAGAGTTTACAAGCAAAGTTTAAAACTATTCCTAATACAAATGCCTTTAACTGGCTGCGAAAGACCTGGTAACATCGCGTTTTAACAAGATGACGCATCAGGTTCCCGTCTTGAAAAAGTTAGGTTATTTCTGACATGCTGTTAATTGACTATTACCGCTTTTTTTTAACAAGAATTCCATGAAAATGAAGATTTTTTTAATAACATAAATGCCTAAATTAATCCAAGAAATGATCTTTTACATTGCGAAAACAATGAATCCAAAATGTTTTTTTTTCTCGGGGTATTTATTATATTTTTTATTGTAAAAACGAGATAAAGTGTACTCACACTTTTCTTGCAGATTCCCTAAATAAAAAAAACCACTTGTTTTCAAATTTCGTATTTTCAATTTACAAATATTAAAGCATATTTCAAATACAAAAAAATAAAAGGCAATTTTATCTAGTTTCTTATATTTCATATTATATTTCAAATAAATTGGAAATGTTCCGAAATTCTATGAGAAATTTCCACAAGTACAACAGATAAACAATCCTCTTTGGCTATAAACAATATATAAATATATATCTTTCCATGAAATATGTTATGGCCGGTAAAAATCTCAGTTTCTATTAGTAAGATTTTTACACACACGGTTGTTTATTTATCGGATAAAATATTCACCATGTATTAGTAAGGCTGTAAATGTTACATTTATACAGCGCTATTGTGGATGAAAGTTGGAAGTCACCTCAAGGGCGCTCGTGAAAATTTACGTAGGTACTTGGTTTTTATTATTTTTATTTCAAACGTTGTTTTTATTACTTCTACGTGTAATGGCTTATTCGGGTCTAATACGTCAAGGTTTAAAAATCGGTATTGGAAACAATCCCTTTGGTTTTATACAATATCATCTAACCAAAGTTAACGTAGTTCTTCAGTGAATTCATGAATGTCCACCTCTAGACGATGTTTTAAACCTTACCTTATGCTCACATTGTAGTCAATCAAAATTAAATGCGGGGAAAACAAACAATAACCACCCGAATTCACCCTTCATTGAGAACCAACCCCACTTTCAACCCTTAATAAAACTTTCCCCTTTTCGTAGCCCACGTGTTTTCAAAACTTTTCATTTCTTATATAAAATTATTTTTTAGTTTATCAACTTTCCATCAAAATGGTTTTCATATTATTATTCTATCGCGCCGTAAACAATTTATCGTTTAAACTTTTCGACGACTTTATGAACAACACAATTGTACTTAGGTTTTCAATATATTTCTTTAAAGGCTTCGCTTATTAAATTCTCGTAAAGCGTTGAATCACGTAGCTGTATCTTATATAATATTACGCATGTCGTCTATGAAACACACTGCTAGAACATTTTTTTAGCTTATTTTCTAATGTAAAATAACATTTAAATAAATTTCAGTACCAAAACCCTAGAATAGATAATAAATAAATATTGGACAATTTTTATAGCGCTGCTTTTGTGAGTTATCACCTCAGGGACGCTTTACAGTTGATGCAGGTATTTAAAAATATATAAATATTACCAAAATAAAGTGAAGTTAAGTAAAGTAAAATGAAGAACAGGAACAGGTGACATGAAGATAGAAGATGGAGACTCTTCAGCAAGAATCCTAGGTGGTGAAGAAACTGGACCAGCTGCTGCAGCGAAAGAGTCCACCAACAGTGCCAACATGAGGTTCGTCATCCATCCAGGTATGTGTTTGCTGCTAATAAAGCGCTGACACAATATCCTCACATAGATAACAGACCTTGGCAGCACCGCTGAGACTCTGCTGCAAGAATCCTGATCCATAAAAACGCATGTTATGAAGTAAACTTATTAGAATAAGTTAGCACTGCGAAAATTCCATAAAATTGCCATTATTAACGATATTCCTTGCATAATAATGATGATTTATATATTCCCTATCTGACGGTTTGAAAACGTTGACCGGTTTGTGTAATTGTAATTATATGTAATAATGTAGCCCTGACCCTGACTTGTGGATCGGTTTTTATGCGTAATGCTTCTGTGACATTGGTCGACTTTTCAACGTGAAAAGAATTGTAAAAAAACGATAACGAACAGTTACGTGTTTATTTACACAGGCAAAAGTTTGTCGGAGTTTGCTTGGTATCCCTTGGTTTCAAATACTTTTGCCTCGACTGTTGTTATGAGAATTATATAAGTACTTACGGTGGCCAGATAACTTATCAAAATGACAATTCAACACACATTTAATAAAGATATAAAGTCATGAAAAGTGACGAATCAAAACTAGAAAACATAGGTATGGTGTATGTGTTTTTCATCACTTTTTAAAGGTGTGTTGAATTTTCACTGCGTTGAGTTATCATTCAACCAGTACCTACCTACCTGTTAACACAAACTAGGTTAAATAGTTACATATGTAACCTAGTTTTTGTTTCATCACTTTTCATAACTTCATAGCATTTTAGTACACCACATTATACATACCTACCTTTTATCATATGCAATGTCCTACATGTACTGATTTCAATTGACTAGATCATAAATCGGCTTTAACTATCGGTCATGTTACATTTCGACGTTTTTCTCTATGGCATTACTTATACAGGTGTCCGGGGGTAAGGTGCGATAACTTCGGGGGGTGTTCTACATGATTTTGTACAAAAGATAAAAAACCTTTTTTCAAAATTCCAATTTTTTACGTAGTTTTTAGGTTAGAAAGATGAATTATTTGCTAAGATATTAGAAGAACGAGATGTGCTATGCGCAGTTCGTACTGTGTGGAATTGTTTTGCCCAGTGTCGCCGGTTTTGTTCACCAATACTACTGCACACCTTCGCTTACGCTAAGGTATCAGCACTAATACACATAACAGATTTCTGTGCGTACACGTCCCGACAGCGTTCAAAGTACCCTAATTAGGTAGTACTCCGCCTACGGTCCGGCGGCCAACATAGCATATCTCGTTCTTCTAATATCTTTGATTATTTGTATGGAAAAATATGTTTGTATTGGAAAATAAACATTGGAATTTCCAAAAAAGTTATTTATCTTTTTTACTTAATGGAATAATAATTCATGTATAATCACCTCCCCAAAGTTGCTCTCTCTTTACCCCCGGACAACCTGTATATGTATTACCAACGCAGTAACTTTCGCAATAATTTAAAAAAAAATGTTGTAACAAATTATTACTGCAAATTTTCTAATCGATTAGTCTGGGAAAGCCTTTAATTATTCATCGACGCGAGTGCTTTAATATGTATCATGTTAATTTTTTTACCTTAATGATAAATCACGTTTATTATTTAGGCTAGGTTTTTTTTTAGGTAATATGAGTGAGTTTTTGAGTTTTCGATGAGTTTTCGTATTCTAATTTCAAACCACTTTTTTAATAATTTCATCAATTAACATTATCTAATAGATAATGTTAATTCGATTTCTATATTAATTATTTTAATCTGGTGTCCTTGGTAGGTTTTATTTCAAAATATTTATTTATGTAATATTCGTCAAAGAATTTAACAGCTTCATGTTCAATAGATAGATACATGTAAATTTTATTGCAACAAGAAAAAGCAGTACATGTTTCACGTGTCATTATTTTGGAATATGCGAAACGCATGTAAAAATGATATTTTAGCAACTTTATTGAGCGAATGTCCCCCCTTGGGCGTGTATCAGATTTGATATTATTTGAGCACCCCGCATAATTAGTGCTGGAGGGTCCGGGGTGTTTTCAGGATCCTGCGTTCCATAGGTCAATAGGGACTAGGGACGGAGTGCGATAGGATATCGCCACACCACAATAAAATAGACAAGGGGGAGGGTTACAATCGTAAAGGACGACATGACTCTGACCGTTTTGGTAAATTCTGTTTTTTCTTCAAGAAAAATCTATTCTTAAAGCTTATTTCTTGAGTTTTAAATCGCTAGATTCATAAATATTAACTGTTGATACAGGGGCGTCGCCAGCCAGCGAGCTAGGAGGAAGCTTAATTTTTTTATAAAGCTTACAGGGAAGGAACAAAGAAGTAGTCAGAACAAACTAGAAATATTTACATACAAGCTCACGTATACCCGGCATTGCTCGGGTTTATGAACAGGGCCCTTTTAAGCTGTGAAGGGGCCCAAAATCTTATCTTGCATTGAAAATGATTTATTTTTAGATTGTCTAGACTACCTACATAGATATAAAAAATACTTGCGAATACCGCACATTATAATAATGATAATAATATTGGACAGTTTGTATAGCGCCGCTTTTATCACCTAAGGTGCGCTTATTAGTCCCAATTCCTCGATGATCTCGGAGCCCTGTGGAACTATGACATCCCCAACCTGGAATAAGTGACGAGAGCGAAGGGAGTGGAAAATTACTTAACTTAAACTTAACTTTAAAAATTTCTTAACTTAACTTAACTCTCACAGAGAAACGGAAAAGCGCCGCCCACTTACAAATGATTTTTTTTTTGAGTTCGGGGTCCTCAATGTGCAACATTTTTGAACCTAGCCGAGGGCCCCTCCGACGTTTGGGGCTATACGTAAAATTTTATAAATTATTTTCCGAGATCTGCGTCCTCAATGTGTACCAACCAATCAGTCAATGGTAACAACCATTTCACAGGATACCCACAGATGACGTATGTATTATGCCTTAAGCCCCCGCATACACAATTTCTACCGATTTAAACTGAACAAGTTTCTCGTTGATTATGATTTAAGATTTTCACGGTCAAAAGTATTTTTTGTTATTTGTTTTTGGGGTGTTATATGCCGTGTTGCGTTAACTCCTTCTTTAGCCAACGTTTCGGACAATGTCAGAGTCACCAGGGCAGATGTGTGTTTCTTCTCGTTAACTCTTTAAGTTTTTAAGTTCCAAAAAAACGTATGTTATTTTTGAAGATAATATCCATACATTTGTTATGCCGAAACGTTAATTGTATGAAATTCCCTCAAAATTATTTTAAACACGTTTTGTTCTGTTGTTTAATATGTTATATGAATGAAAAAAATCACAGTGTATCTTTAAATGCAACTAAAGCATTTGTCGAGAGATTTTTGCTCTATTTCAAACGATTCTTGTTTTATTAAATATTTTCACCAATTTAGCTTAATTATTATCGTTTTTTTTTTTTTTTAAATATTAGCGCGCTCCCTCGCTAATTCGTATTTATATATCTCAGTTTTAAACCATATTTGAACGCTTACTACAGGGCCTTAAGGAACGAATTTCCCATCGGGGCCTCCTGTGTGGAGTTAATATTAAAAATAAATAGGTAATACGAAAAATCCTCGGGGCCTAACGAAAGTCCGGCCCCGACCGCGACGACACGTTACCTCTGTATCTGGCACTAAACTTGTCACATTTGTTATAAAAAACAATAGATTTATAGTTTTGGCGCAAGTTACAAACGTCATTTTTAGTTTTTTTTTTGTTCATCAATTCTGCTCCCCTGCCCCCCCTGCCTACGCCCATGAGTTAATGTATTATTAAATCACTTTCTAGGGTTATAAGCAAAAAAACACACTTCTTAAATTTTTCTGATCGATGTTTTTTTGGTGCTTCTTATGATGTGACCTCAACAGCGTATTTATTTAGGAAAAAAATGTTTGTGTTCTGGAAAAAAAATATGATTATGGTTAGGCTTGCTATTACGTTCGGATCGTCAGGACTTTTGTCCTTAGCTTTTGGCGCGAACAATGCTGGAGAGGGAACGAGCGTCTTAAATATTGGTACTACCTTGATGTATTTAATTTCAGGAATTTTTCCGACTTTGGAAATAATGGCAACCTTATCTGCACACATGGAAATATATATCATTCTAGTTTTTTTCAGCATCTTTATTTAAAGAAATCTTTTCAACGTTCTGTGATACGGGATATTCTCACGCTATTGGCATCACCGAAGCGACTTAAAAACAAGTACAAAAGCTTTGGTGCGCTTCCTACCTAAGCCTTTCCCCGCTGGGTGGCGCCTCCTCCCCCGGGCCGGGGGGTGCCGTATGACAGTGTCGGGGGTAGGGGACAGAGGGGGGAGGGCGAGGGCGCGCGCCCCGCGGCCGTCATTCGCGCCCGATCTGTGGCGGCGAGCGCTCGTCTAACCAGTTATTCTTCTTCACACGAAGCGCTCGCTCTACGGCATCGTATACACTTATCCATTTTGTAAACTGTATTCGACACAAAACCTTCGAGTGCTATGTTTTTATACTAACTCTAAGTTATAAAATAAGTGTAGTGTTTGTTTCGTGCAAGTTTTCAGTGAACAACTCCTGCAACACTGCGTCTTTCTAGTCTGCCGAGAGCTTTTGCATCGAAGTGCGCGAGTGTTGGTTTCCTATTTTCTAAACATATCGATGGTCCGTATACCTGCTCGTAAAAGGGACAGAATAGAATTCAGTTTTGACAATGGACTTATTCTCTTGTTTTTTTAGAGTTTTTGTGTTATCGTTACGCCAGAGGAACTGCATGAAGAATATTGTGGATTTGTAGTGTAAACAAGTCGCGTACAACATCCAGTGCATCTGCCCAGAGGCGACGAACTTAGCTCAATGTTTAACGTTACTTTAGTGTTGTTTATTGTGTCATTTCATCTGAATCTTTTACATTCCTGACTCGTTTGTCTACCTATTTTTCAATTCAGGTTCTGAGTATACTTTGATGTTTTGTGTCAACTTTACTGGTTTATATCTTATCGTTGTTGGAGCTTTGATGTCCCGTAGAGTGCTTTCAGTGTATTAACCCCGTTCCGTGGATACTTCGGGATAATTCCGTTCGTGAGTCTGGTTTAGTTGATTACCAAGTATCATCATCACCAAGCTCTATTGTGTTGATGATGGATTGATCATCCGCAGTGAGTGATATCTGCAGCCAGCTCCATGCGCTGCGATGTTGTCCGTGGTGGCAATGCTCCAGGAGTCATGTTGCAGCATGAATGGAGGTAAATAATATATCGGAATATCATTACAGTGTTATTCATTTATCAACGTCACATGAAAAAAAACAACATTACATAAATAAAATTCTCGCTGGGAATAAATCCTACAAACTTATTCAGAAATCATTCGTTTTAGAAATAATATAATTTCTTATTTAAATTTAGGTAAAACAATAAATTTGCGATCAAATTATTTTATTAAATATATGCCTAGGTATATATAGTATGTATTTTATATTTACCCTTTCGTAACAAACTCTGACAGTTTACAAAGTTTATTTTAAGTAGTTATTTATTTTACTGAAATAAAGTTTATTATTTCAATATGGTTAATCAACAAATAGAAAACTGGTATATGTGCATGATGTGTGGTGCATGAACTTTCAGTTTTAATGATTCGATGCTTACGTCAAAATGGCGTCGGCTCGCGGAGCTAATACTATAAATCATTTGTGATATTCCTAGCAACACTGATTTTAAATAATAAAATTTACAAATTAAAAAAAACTGTTACAGAAAAAAAAAATATCTGTGTACACTTTCTAGTTCAGGAAAGCAAATAAGGCAATTCTTTTCTTCGTGTTGCTGATACCTAATATCTTAATATTTATTTAGGCTTGTGTATTTTGAAATATAAAACCCATTCGCTTTGTCTAGTTAAATTCCGGGCCATTTATTATACCTGTCCTTTATAGGTATAATAAACCTCAAGTCTGTGGAGTTTGTTCTTGCTTACTCAGTATTCATTTTCATCACTTTCCTTTACAATGGAAGAAAGAAAGAATGATTTCCTAATGACCGGTTCGCATCCGCCTCGGACTATATGGAGCTTAGGCAGACTTAAGCCCAGGTCTGTTCCGAGTAGTGACGGATAATCTGAATGAATAATCGTTTGGTTAAACTGCTGACACAGGGCGCATAGATTATACACGTAACCCTTTTGTTCTCCGTTTGTGCTATCTCGCGGTTAGTTAGGTAGCACCTATTCCTTCAGCCTCCCAAGTCGTTAGGTCGCCGAGAGTTGGTGGGTACTTACGTAGTACCTACTGCTTACTGCCTACTAGCTGGGTGGAATTACATCCGCACCGTCCCTGTTGGAGAGACGTCCACTCTTCTAGTATCTGGCAATCTGGCAATCTGGCATGATACGAGCCATTAGCGGGTCCCGCCCTTGTCGTCAATTAACGCCGATGTCGTTTCGGGTTTCACTTATCAGATTTGGATATTAATCATGTTTAAGCACATATTAAATTAACATGTATGTGTTAAACGGCGCGTACCAACTTTTAAGATTAGCATAACATGCTTGAAGTGCTTTTAAATCATATAATATTATTAGTTATACGGAAAGGTTAATGTCTCGCACGGAAAAAAACTTGTAAAGTGAATGATTTAAAACTCACTATTATTTAGTGGAAAAAAGCGGCTAGTCTGAGGATAGTTGTGATAGTTCAGTGGTTAAAGCAGATGCCCGAATATCATAAGTACCTGAATCCAAGTTCCGGTCGCACCATTAACTGTTTTTCTTCTTGTGTCTTTATAATAGTAACTGAGCGACAAGTGGTAAATTGCAATTTCCAAATTTTGAGGTGAAAAGTTTAAATATATTTTTATTTTACTTAACCCCTCAGGCCTCTGGCATATTCATCATTTTATTTCTTAAAGACGCTGACAGAAGGTCGGAGAATTTGTGTGTAGTTTTAATTTGGTGTCTCAGATTGTTGCAAATTTTTGTTCTTAAAAGTCGATTATTCACGATGCGTTAATCAGTAATATTGTGTCAGTTATATTTTAATAGTAAATTCCTAGACGTTAGGTACTTCGATTTTCGTGTCCCGCCACCTCCTGCATCAATGCACTACGTTGCACTTGCACGTTTCGTGCATAATATTTGACAATTGCATGCTAGTCTTCGTTTTTCTAGAAGTTGTTAAAACTCATAATTTTCAACAATAAACAGGAACATACAGGGTTTTCCAATAAGAGGTGTTATTTTGATATTCAATCGTAAAAGATCAATGGTTTCGTTGCTTGTGTGGCACGTAGCGCCGTCTTGTTGAAAGTAAACGTTGTCCAATCAATACCATCCAATTCCGGCCATAAAATATCATTAATCATCTCTCGATAGCGCAATCCATTCTCCGTAACTGTTGCTCCAGCCTCATTTTCGAAAAAGTAAGGTCCAATGACTCCGCCGGACCATAAACCGCACCAAACAGTCACACGTTGAGGATAGAGAGGCTTTTCAACAATAACTCTTGGGTTTTCCGAGCCCCAGATGCGACAATTTTGCTTGTTGACGAAGCCACCGAGGTGGAAATGGGCCTCATCACTCAAGATGATTTGCATTTGATTCACTCAAGTGAATTTTAATAATTGCGTAATAATCAATGCGTTGTTGAAGCGTGTATCGTTCCATTTTTATTAATGGCGTAGTTTCTACTTGTCAAATGTCAAAAAATGACAGCTTCAAAAGTAACATCTACCGAAATAGCGGGCTATTCAAAATAACACCTCTTATTGAAAAACCCTGTATTATAATTTGACTTGTTCGATGTCCGTCATCATTATGGTTTCCTCGGTATTGTATTTCCAGTAGGTATTTCCACTTATTGTTTCCTAGATATTGACGTGACGATCATTGGGTGATGGAATGATCGCAGTCGAGAAGTCGACTCACTCACTCTTGAATCGTAATCATTGCAGCATGCTGCTCGATAAACAATTATTATTGTCCGCTCATATAACTGGTTTCGATCTGAGCAACTTGGCTATTGAATCCCTAGCTAAATTGTATGATACATAAACCTACTAAAATCTAAATTCCAGCTTGTGATAGGTAGTTATTTTTAAATACAACTTTTCATAACGGGCTTCGCTTCATATCTTTGTGAAGTTGTCGTCTTGTCTTGTTTTCGCCAGTTAAAAACTCCGTATTGTAGAAGGTATTTTATTTTCAATTTCTTATTTCATTTCATATCATCTTTTTATTAATTATTTTTTAAACTGTTAACTGTGGGCCTAAGCACGGATAAAGCACCCAGTATTATTATTACTTCCTCTGTAACTCCGCACCTTCCTCATAAACGTATGTAGCCAAATTAGCGATTATAGCGGAGCTGTGTAATAATACATTCACACAGGTACAGTACCATACAAGCTAATAATATTATCTCTGACTCCTTTTTCCTCCTCTTGAAGTATGGATTCAACTGAAATATAGGTTATAGCGGTGCTCTCAGTAGTAGGCCCATACGGCGAGGTACAACTTGATATCCCCGATCGTTCCATTGTAACCGTTGTGCAACTTGTAATCTACCAGAAAGAGAGGTTACAAGTTACAAAGGATCTCTCAACGAGGTATTAGCCTGACTCGAGACCTCCATAATAATATTCGGTGGTCGGATTGCGGATTGCGGACCGTTGCGATTTGAATAACCGCGCCAGTGACGAAACGTGCCCGAAACCCGTTCCGGCCGATCGCGAACTTGGCATTGTGGCGGGAAATGATATAAAAACACTTCCAAATATGTGAGACGCGAGTCGGTGCAGCGGATCGTGGACGTGGACGGGGACGGGGACTCGGTCGGAGATTAGCAAGCATCGCCAGACCGACTTTTTGTATCCACTACCTACCAATAAGTCTTAGTATATCCAGTGGGGTGGACCGTCAAAGCTTTTTCCGAATGAGTAACTTTTTATTTTATTTTAAGAGCTCCGTACGATTTGCATCAGATTACGTCACAATAGATTTAAATCACTCGATATATTGCTTCCCGGTGGCGCTGAGAACAGGGAAGTCTGACGTTAGTGGTGTTTTGAAGTGCTTAATGAAAATCTATTCATTAGTTGTACGAATAAACACAGATTTTGAGTAGATACGAAGGCATTTTTAGAGTGACTTTTGATAGGTGCCGGTTATAGATTTTGAGCAGAACCGTGAAAACCGTACTGTTAATATTATGTTTTTAAATATAAATAGTTTTTTCACAAAATCACTCTAATATTGTCCCCCTAATCCTCGAGTTATGCACAATATTTGATCTCAAATAAAAATCTTCAAACGCTTATGGCCCACCCTGGTATCCAGTGTTTTATTGTTTTGCTCTTGGCGCGCGTCAGGCGGCCGTTGAACCCCCCGCACTGCCGCGAGATTCGCGCGCGTTTTTCGCGCCGGACGACGTCTAATTTCAAAAATTCTCATCTAAACCTGTTGCGGTCTTTCTTCCTTTGAACCTGCTGTTATCTCCTCCGTACCCTCCAGGGTATGCCATTACCTCTTTGGGAATATCGGTACGAGATTACGCGTAACTTCGTGCGGATGATTTATTAAGAATATGACGTTGCAGCTGCCACATTCATCATGTCCCTTATGCGGCCCGCCAAAAATATGTGAATAACATATTAATTTTATATTTATGGTCCAAAAAGTGAAAAATTAAATCATAAACAATTATAATCCACCAAACATTTCAAATAAAACAGCGAATCTTATTATTTGAGATTTATAGGGATAAGTTCACCCCAGGTTTTTGTTTTCATTTATTTGACCTAAGACCACAATTATTATTTGGGCTCCTCCACAAAACCTAAAACCACCTGATATTTTGATGTACGCTCGTCACAAATTATGTTCAGACGACTTACGGTACACGTATTTTACTAATATCAGGAATGTTGTCTTTTGTCGTCCATCGCCCCGTCGCACTATGGTTTTACCAGTATGGGAGCATTGGAAACAATTCAAAATTTCAAATTACAGGGACCACTAAATTTTGTTGCTATATCTTGACGACACATCCTAGCGCATCTTTCCCCCCATCACCGAACTCGGCAAAATGTTTCGTCGCTGCGTACCACGTCAGTAAAGATCGGCTTCCCGAGCAGGCAAGACGTTTGTGTGAAAGTGCAACATTTATAATACAATATATAGGGAGTGATAACTTTGTATAACGCTTGCTGGCATATTTTTTTCAACATGGATCCAATACCTTCAGGTATGTACTAAATACGGAATGTTTTTTTTTTTCATTTTCTAATGTGACAAATTTGCGATATATTTTTTAAAAATATCTGGTGAAATTTCAAAAAAAATACGATAAATTCTTAAACAGTTAAGGTTATAGTTACATATTTCCTAGAATTTCGTAAAAGTGCTGATACACTTTTGTAGCTAAACTATTTTAGAATCATATTAAGAAAAAAAATCTTGCTACTTTTATGCCCCTTTTCGGTCCAGTAATTTTTCCATAATTTACTTACTATTAAATTTTTGTGCTTCATAAATATTATTTTTGTCACAGGTTCGGTTTCAAGGGATTTTTTCCTGAGACAAAGGGAGTTATTTGACATACTGATGAATTCAAAGTGCCAACAGATGGACAGACGATTTTTATATTTGAAAAAAAAAATTATAAACCTCACCAATTGCCCTAAAGAAGGGTTGGATAAACTCAGTAAAAAGATCGCGGGCTTCAAATTTCGCTTTAAAACAAGATGGATAATTGCTCGTCGAATTAAGGCTAAATTTGTGATGCAAAATAAAAAATGGCTTGAGACGCCTATCAGTTTTACATTATATGGGAAACAACATAGAAGCGGTCGCCCGGCAATACAATTTGAACAGAGTTCTGACCGATCCAAACGCTTAAAAACTAAAGATCTTCGGAAAAATTCACCTCTTTCTCATTTGGCGTTTGCAACAAAAATGAATTTGAGAGCTTCTGGACAACCGGTTGCATCAAAATTATTAGAAGACATCATTCGTTCACCTAGGCGTGCATCTAAGTACAGACAAGCGTACGAGGTATTCGAAGATACTCACTCTAGACGGATGTCTGGGGAGGAAGCCCTCTCAACCATGGTGGAAGCCAAGCTTACAAAGCACCAGTACAGTGTCATAAGATCCAAAGATCCTGAAAGGTTTCCACCATACAATATAGTACTTGAATATGTATCAAAAAAAGAAGACATAACAATCACTGCTACATCTGCAGAAGTAACTGTTCAAGCTCTTTTGAATCACACTTCTGAACGTGTGATCAATGTGCAAAAAGAAATCATTTGTGGTTTAAAAAGTAAACAATCAAACAATTTGCGGTTGATTTCAAAGTGGGGCTTTGATGGCAGTTCAGGGCATAGTTCTTACAAACAGATGTTCATTGGGACGCAAGCGGATGCGGATGATTCAAGCGTTTTTATATCTTCAATCGTACCCATACGTTTAGTATGCGGGAACTCTGACAATACAAACGTTGTGTGGCAGAATCCTCGCCCATCGTCCACCAGATATTGCCGCCCAATTAAGATAAACTTTGCCAAAGAGTCGACACAACTTGCGATTGCTGAAAAGAACAGAATAAGTGCGCAAATAAAAAATCTTACGAGTTCACCCGTGGCACTTGATGGAAAAATTATAATGGTGTCGCATGAACTCATCTTAACAATGGTTGATGGGAAAATTTGTAACGCCTTGACAGATACAGCTTCTACACAACGTTGCTACATTTGTGGTGCCAGTTCTAAAGAGTTTAATTCTATAGATAAAATGTTAACAAGACCACATAAACCTTCAACCTTAGAGTTTGGTTTGTCAGTGTTACACTGTTGGATTAGACTGTTCGAATGTCTTTTGCATGTGGGTTATAGGCATGTGGGTTATAAACTTCCAATAAAAAAATGGCAAGCCCGAAATCAAGACAAGGAAATTGTGGCGAAACATAAAGCTAATATACAAAAGGAATTCAAAAATCGAATGGGGTTAATAGTCGATCAGCCTAAGCCTGGTTTTGGAAATTCCAATGACGGCAATACAGCCAGGCGATTTTTCCGCAACGCAGATTTGGCATCAGAGATCACAGGCGTAGATAAAAAAATTATAGAAAGAATGCATGTCGTTTTAGTAACAATATCAAGTGGTTACGATATTAATATTGACAATTTAAGGAAGTTTTCTCTTGATACTGCTAAGTATTTCGTTAAATTGTATCCGTGGTATTATATGCCCCCTACTGTGCATAAGTTATTAATCCACGGGCCAGACGTAATATCGAATGCATTGCTGCCGATTGGCCAATTATCAGAAGAGGCTCAGGAAGCTCGGAACAAAGATTTTAAAAAATATCGCGAAAACTATTCTCGAAAATGTTCTCGAGAGAAATGTAATGAGGATATTTTTAATTTAATGTTAGTAACATCTGACCCTGTCATAACTAGTTACAGGAAACTCCCAAAAAAACAGTTAAATCGTTTTCCTAAGGAAGTTTACGACTTAATAATTCCTCTGAATATTCATTCTTCAAGTATTTTTAACACCGATGATGATGATGATGATTGTTCATCGTCTGCATCAGAATGTTAAAAAAGAAAAATTAAACATTACTCGGCCTGTATTTTCCAAGGATGTGGACTATTATATTTTTAATTTAATTTTATCATTTTAAATTTTATATTTTTGTTAATAAAATGCAGAAATCACAGTAAAACTTACTAAAACCGAATATTTTTATTTTTTTTACCCATACAGAAAAATAATATCACCTTTTATTTCCTGTAAATCCGTCCTGTGAATTGTTTCCAAGTTTTGGGGTATTTGGAACCACTGTGCGTCGTCGTCGCCTTTTTATCTTTCGATCATACCTGGACTTTTCACGTTCAAACAATGTCAAATGAGAATTCGAGTCTTAGGACGGGTTGTTTCAGAGAATTTGAACAATTCGTCAAATTTCCAAGTTCTGTAAATTGACGTTCTGTTATTGTTAACATGGATCAATTACTTCACAGAACTGAGAGAATAATAGGACTTTCACAGTCCTTGAAAATTAATTATGAAATTTGATGAATTGTTCAAATTTTCTGAAACAACCCGTGCTTAGAATTATTACTGTTACATAGTTGTGATTTTACTTGGCAACTTGATATTACTACACACTACATATATTATTATTATTATTATTGTACATCTCGGCAATGGGACCTTAAACTTGAAATGCACACTGACCGTGTTTTCAACTGGTTTTTTACCGTGAGTCGCGGGCCACTTGTGCCTTGTTGTTTTATTCAAATTTATGATGTATATACCGCTTGTCAGATTTGTAGATACCTACTCACACTTTTTTGTCTTTCAACTACATGTGGATTTGTATCTATCAGTTATAAGGTAAATACCGTTATCATTCAACCACAATGATTATTATTAACACATACTTAAAAGCTTTAGCAGTATAAGGCATCAATAAACGAGGGATATAAAAGATAATACTGCGATCTTCAAAAATGTTTTTGTGTTTTTAGATGATTATTTATGATATTTTAAGGAAGATGGAAATATGGTCTGCCAAAAGTTTATTATGTTAGGTTAGGTTAGGTTAGGTTGAATGTCGAATTACATAAAATACAGGAATTTCCTCCATGTTTACAGAACCAAATTAACTTTTGTGGAGATTACTTATCTGCTTATATGTATATTTATGTCCCTGAAGACATTTTTTTTTCTAAATGGGTATTTTTGTTGTGGAATAATTTACTAAATAATTATAAGCAATAATTAGTCATCCGAAATACTAATACAAATTGAAAATATCTCCCGAGTAAAAATAAATGCCGCCAACGGGAATTGAACCCGTGCCTTCTGATGTCCGGTCAGGTGCTCTGTATCCACTGAGCTATGTCGGCTTATTTCCAACCCGCCAAATGATTCAATATGTACTAGTACTTCAATCAACAATTACTGCTTATTATATTTTTTCACCTGTAAACAACTAAAATAAATAAATACTAAACAAATAATAAATACTAAAATATTTGCGTAATAATATTATTACACTTTTTACAGTTTCTTACCAACTTGTTTCTAATGCAACTGTCTCTCTATCAGGGCAGTATAATATCTAAGTATAAATACCGATAATTAAGTAAATTTTACCTGTATATTATCAAGTAGTTGTTATATTTATGCCTTGAAGATGGTACAACTCCATCCTAGTTTACTTTGAACTAAAGTATACAAAAAGCATTTATATTGTCCAAAGTAAATGAGACTTTTATATAAAGAACTAAATACCTTGGACACATAATCACCAGTAATCTGATGGACGATGATGATATCGATAGACAAAGTCGAGCTCTCAGCGTTAAAGCAAACATGCTCAGTTGAAGATTTCGCCTTTGCAGTACCGCAGTAAAAAGGACGCTCTTCCTTTCCTTCTGCGCAACGTTGTACACGTGCGAACTATGGGCAAACTACAAAAAGAGTAGTATAGAAAGACTACGGGTCCAATACAACAACGCCTTCCGCACAATGTTTTGTCTCCCCAGATACTGCAGCGCTTCCCGTATGTTCACGGAGGGGCGAGTTCCCGGATATGCAGCCCTTATTAGATCCAGGGTGGCAGGAATGAGGGAAAGGATAAGAAGCTCTGGAAATGTCCTCACTATGGAAGCCCGCCTCACTCCATCCTCCAGCATTGACGCACCCTGGAGAAAAATACTAGCGCCTAATATAGTCACGGCTCCCTAAAGGCTTCAACTTTCTATTATTCTATTTATTTTATCATTTTATTCTATTTTATTTTCAATTTATTCTGTTTTCTTTTCTTTGTTTTTCTGTTCTATCTTTTTGTTTTTGATTATATATTTTTTTGTATCTCTATATGGAATGTGTGGGACTGCACTAACCTCCCCACATACCGGAATAAACACTTTTATTATTATTATTATTATTATTATTGGTCGTAAATTAATAGCATGTTATTAAATTTGAATTCTACATTTGTAGAAATCTTGAGGAGAATATTATATGCATTTGGTCAGTTGGTGTAAATAGGAGTTTTGTTGACCCTTCCCGCCCCCTAAGAGTCCAGCAGACTTTTGGAATTGACCGAATGCGTTATTTACGACTTGATGGAACGTGAGGGCGGTCCCGCGGACATAGCAACTTTGTGATTTATACTGCATTTATTTCGGCAATATAACAAACACTGGCTCTTTAAATATCGTTGTTCGTGTGCATGAGTGTACAACACTCTCTCATGCGGATACAGCACTCTCTCATGTGGATACAAACTAAATCTTTCCAAACCTCTACCTGTGGTGCATTAAATGAAGATGTACTAGGTATATTTATTATAAATTACTGTCATGTGATTTCCCATAGGGGTGACAGAACAGAGAGGACAGAACGCCACAAAGCACTGCACGGAGAATAATGAGTATTGCTAATTTATTAAGAATCTCTTCAAATTACTGGTAATCCGGTTAAAAATGGGATTGCAGGCCGTTTCCTTATAAACTAGTAAATTCATAATAACATCGTGTTCATGTAAAAATTTATGATTTTTATGAACACGTGTTCCGACATCGTGACAACAAATTGGTATTTTAGTAAAAGATTATCAGGAAGCATATCAAGTCATTCTTTACGGGCATGCAATTCCGTTTTTAACCGGATTACGAATAATTAGAAGAGATTCTTAATAAATTAGCATTACTCATTTTTCTTCGTTTGTCTTCGCAAACAATCCATATTCATACATTGTCTTATTCACACTTTTCTTTTATTCCCACTCTTTACTTCACTGAAGATTTTTCATCTTGATTAGCCTAAAAAAAAGATTATGACATCCTTTATCTGGTCTAAAAAATGGTGCTAACATCGACCTTGAACTCTTCAAATCTTTTCATTTGTAGTACTGTAAATTACCATGCTTACGCCTCAGGGATCTCGTTTCCATAACATTTAGTGTAATATAAGCACTTGGAGTGTTTATTCAACTTTGTATCGATCACAATTCACAATATAAATTATGATTGCTTTTAGAAGTAGTATTATCTATAGAAAGTTAAAAATAACTTCTATCTGGGTTACAATTTAGTATATTCCACAAAATAATGTGTCGTTCTTGTTTTATTACTGACGCCTGAATACATTATGTATTTCCAGCTATCGGTCATTGTAAATGCACATGAAAAAATTACCAATAAAATAATATGTGAACCGATCTGTGCAGGCACTATAATATCTAGTGTTGTACTATACACCCTTACAGCGATAGGGATCAGTCCCCTCATATCACTAGTGACTAGAGATGAACTACGAACCAAATTCTATAGCGGCTCGTTTACCTACCCGGCCGTAGTTACACTAACAGGGCTGTTGAAATGGTCAAAATTAATGCCATAATAAGGATAAATAACGGGATGGTTTTTATTTATGTGTTTTTGAAGGCGTGAACACAAATCACATCTAGTTATTTCGGCGTCTGACATAGCTTTTTGATTTCATTAACTTTGGTCTCTAACCGTGTATCTGAATTAGGTATAGACAGCAAACACAAACGGTTAGTTCTGGCTCGCAATGTCACTTCGATTGTGAGAAGGAGCGTATATCTAAATTTATCAAAAATAAGTCAAGACGCCTTATTTTTTGTTCGGTATTTTTCTGAAAGTTAACCTAGTACCTTGTAAAACTGGTATAATATAGATTTTTTTTAAAAATTAGGTGTAAGTAAGTTTTAATTAATTTAAAAGTTTGATCGTTGATTGATTTGTCCTTACATTCAAGTGCCAACAGCAAAGTAAATTTCTCGACCTCCGGAGGTGTAGCGACATCGGGGCCTCGGTAATGGGCGCGGAAACTGTGCTTTGATAAATCTGTGATAAGCGCCACTGAACCAAATTGCCTCGCAACCCTTGTGATGAAAGGCCTATCTGTTGGGGGAGATATCCACCCTACTTCCCCTGTCCCCCACCTCCTCCCCCAATCCCCCTCTCAGCTGTGCGGATGGGAATCCTTCGAGCGCAGCGAAACTTGTTCCTCCTCTTTTATTTTTTATCTTCACCTCGCCTCTTCCCTTCTCGCTTATGCCTGTGCACCTGTGTATGCCCTTTCTCTCTCTGGCCTGTTTCTAAGCTTTTAACTAGATGGAAGGGAACGAACTCGGTGTGACTTTGGCGGGTGCGCGTGTATTGGTGCGTGTGATGCACTAACACAAACATTGTAGTACACACACTCCTGCGGGGAGAGGATAAAGCTTTGTTGATCCAAGATGCGTCTAAGAGATTTTTATATTTTTATTTGTTATTCCAGATTCCTGAATGTGTTGTGTTCACTTCTATTTTTTTAGTTTGGTAATTTAGAATGCATCTGTAAAAAGTCTACCACGACTTAACACATAGCGAACGAAGCTGTTGGTGTGCTTTTCGATCATTCTTGTTCACCACGGGTTGACCGAATAAAGAATTAGTAAAAGTATCAAGTAGATAGTACTAGGTACTTAGCTCCCACTAACCTATTAACCCCTCAGGTTAAATTGTTCGCTTTTGGGAACAGCTCATATGATCTCATAGAAATCTTAGTCTCCCTTACTGTCATGGTTAGATATATGATCTAAATGGTGTTAGAAAGAGAAAACATCACGCTTTATATTCAAATCTAAAAGTTCACCACAAAATAATTAAAATGTACAATTCTTTGAAACCAAAAGTTCCGCCCACAATTTGGAAAAAATTATATAACTTTTTCAATTTGTTATTTTTACTTTTATGTGAAATGAAAAAAAAACGAGATGACAATAATATTAATAAAATAAAATAAAATTTGTGTTTTTCGTTATCAGTAATTTTAGTTCAGTGTTTAGACGAAAAAAATGCACGGTGAAACATTTAAAAACAAAAAATGAAGTGTGCATTCAAAAATTTTATTATATAACAAAATTTATATGTTTATTTCTAATAATAAAATTTGCAAGCGTATATCATCACCTTCCAAAACAGTTTTCAGTTTACAGAAAATGCCGGAGGCCTGAGGGGTTAAGTACACGTTTAGTTAGCCAAACCATTTATATATTTAGTAGATAGGAATAGCCCAGTAGATAGGAATTTAGTACAACGTTTTCCGTAACAATTTAAGTTATGAACTTCGCCGATAATCATAATAATTAAAAAATATATAATTTGTTACGAGTTTTATTATTGGATTCTGATTATTACGTTACAGATTTTTCGGCTTTCGAAACCATTATCAAACATTTTTTCCTTAGCACCTTACAGCGCCCTTACAGAGATTGTAAGGGGTTGATAGATTATTATTTCATAAATAATGACACCATAGAGATTAGCCAAGTATTATTACTGTGTGAAACTCTGACGTCGCGGGAAAATTTAATAAAATATATAGGTATGACTATAGATATAAACGAAATATATATAATGTTATAACTACCACACACTGGCATTAGCCTAGTGTGGTGGTCAAAAGAATGCATCATCGTGTAAATATTTATTAAATAAAAATATATTTATTGTATTTTAAAATATATAAATGGTTTCCTCGTTGTGTGATTTTTAACAACTAGGTACTTATTCTGAGCAATAAATATTTATTATAATAAACAAATGGATTGGTAACCGATTATATTTCTCTGCTCCTGGCATTTTGTTCTTGTCGGCAGGGTCACGTTTTGACGTTTTTTTATGTACAATAAATAAATTGTGACATTAGCGCCACGCGGAAATTAGCACAACTTACCCTATGACATTTCTGTGCTCCTATTATTTCGTTTAACTTTTGATGTTTATTTTATTTATTAAATACTAGCGCGGACCCGTGAAAACATGGGATATAATTCAAATTTTGAAGCCGACAATTAAATAATATTTAGTAAACATATTATAACATAACCTAGTACAGGTATGTACCTACTTTATCGCTTGTCTGAATTTTTCACACAATCAGTTCCAATTTTGAAAATTTATCTAGACATATCTAGAGTTCATTGAACCACAGTGAAAGACACACAAGACCGAAATTTGTATTTTTGATGTTCAAATTTATGGTTGTTTTCAGTTTCTTCGCTTGCTTTTTTTATATGGTTCTTTCGCTGAGAAATCCGCTGAGTACATGGCAAAACAAAGTGGTGGGTATTTCTTGTACACCTATATATATATATTTTAATTTTTCAACTAGATAATGACTTATTTTTCATAAGTTATGTTTTCTTCCTTATATTTTTATCCTGTCCCAGGTAGACCTACCAGGAGTACACACTCTAGAATAGGTGTCTCCTACACCATAGCTAGAAGGTGAACGTTCCTTGAAGCGCCACTCCTCCCCCACCTTGCGGTTCCTTCATTCTTCCCGTTCCTCGCTTCCTGCCTCCCTCGAATATATCTATGGAAATATTCAATGCTATACTCCAAATTTATCTTAACTTTAGATCGCTTTGTATAGAGGTATCACAAGAGCTTTCTTTCTTTCAGTCAGTTTTTTTTTTTTTTAGTTATGCGACTTCATTTTAAGACTCTTGGAGATAAGTTGACTTGGCAGATGTGTTAGATCTTGCTTTATGGTCACACCACAAAAATTTATGGGATAAACACATGGTTATCTATAAAAAAACAGCATAAATATTATATTTGTTTTCATCTGTAGAAAAAGTGTAGGGGTGTCCCTAGGTTTATAAATATTATATTTGTTTTCATCTGTAGAAAAAGTGTAGGGGTGTCCCTAGGTTTGCTTTTGAATAATCAAAAAGTTTCGCTGTATTGACATGAATTTTCAGCGCCCTTGAGGTGATTTTTCACAAAAACGGCGCTCTACAAATTATCCAATTATTATTATTATTATTAAATTCCTGTGGATACTAAAAATTGATAACCTATAAATACGACGGTAAGTAGTTACCTGTGACGGTAAGTAGGTACCTAATTTCCCAATAGTAATTTACCTGTAAATTATTCAAATTTATTTTTGCCGAAATATATCCAACTTCGTTGATTCTTATAAATCTTTTCACCTTTTTGTATTCTCTTCTTCTTTTTAGGTAACTATAATGCTTTAATGTTATCGACTTCTTACTATTATATCAAGTTATGATTTTATTTCCGAGAAAATAAGACGTACCTGTGTGCCATCGTTGAACTGTCTTGGAAGTGTTAAAAAAACACACATTAATTTGAAATAAAGCAATTTGAGCATTAGCAAACTCACGATAATATTAAATTCTTTCAGATTATCATAAAATCATAGATTAGCATTATAAGTTGGCGTATTTAATACTTCTCTAGTTCAGTTTAATACTTTAATTTCAGTAACTCGACAGGAAGTAAACCGGTTTGTTATTAATAATTAGGTACCTGAATTTTTAATATGATGATGATAATATTTATGAGGGTTTTACGTTGGTACCCACCTATGTAGTTGTTATCCTAATTATTATTAAGTTTACCATAGATAATTCACACTATCTTTTATCAATATTTGTCATCAATGCTTGGAAAAGAACTGAAAATCCCGCCTAATTAAACATATTGACAATTTAGTTCCTACTTGAAATTAATCTCCAAATTAACCCGCGCTTCGTCTTGTTTGAAATTGAAAAAGAACTATCCCATGGTTAATTTAAGGTATACGTGGGTACCTATATTAAGCCTATTAGGAAAAATAATAATTTCGGTTGTGACTCCAACTATCTCTCTGTAACCCGATTTAATGAACTCTGGAACTTTTGCTTTGGATTTGAGTGTTAATTTTAAATTTTGAAGTGTTGGTTTGGAGGATTCGGACAAGCGAAAAAGTACCTACATACCTTTAATATAATATTTTGAACGAAAAATTATTTAAATTACTGTTTTAAAAATTGTAACTGTTTTGTAGAGAATTTATACTACGGGTCTGCGCTAGTCAATTTAACATCTGTAATCTCACTTACAGCATATAATTATTATACGTTCAAGTAGGCAGCTAAAAATACTTAACACTTTACCCATTTAGTTCCCACACACACTAGGGTAGGTACTTACGGTAGTACCTACCTATCTCCAATTTAATCCGCGCTTCGCCAGTGCTGAAAGTGAACTTTACCCGCGCGGCTTTGTTGACATTATTATTGCCAGTCAGAATTTTCCCGCCAGCATGTTGCCGTTTCGGTTTCATTTGTTCGGCCGACTGGCGTGCGAACATCTCAGACGCGAAGTTGTTACGTTATTTTGTAGAACTTCTACAACATTGCGAAATAATCGACGGCTCCAAAAATAAAATTGAATGGTCTAGTGATAAATTTACGTAAACGATTTAAAAAATTGTAATTCTCGGTTACATGTAACCAAACCAAAGCTAGCCCATGTAGGTACCCACTTGTATTTTTTTTTTAATTTTAACAATACAGTATATTGAACAACGATTAGTAAAAATATGTTTCTTAATCTTGGGAGCTATTTTACAACATTTTAGTAAGCTGTTCATTAGCGCCACTCGTAGAATAACTTATTATTTACATTTTATGAGTATGCTTTATTATACTTTATTCTTCGAGTAGTGGTAATAAACAGCTTACTGGGAGGTTGTAAAATGGCCCTTTGCTCTCACAAAATTAGATATATAGGAAATTATGTTGTGAGCTGAACATAGTTGCATTGATAGAAATTTGTGCAAATTTCATGAAGCCAGAGCACAACGTTCGAGAGTTTTTTTTTTCTGTTTCTGTTCTGACTTAAGGTTTTTATTTTACGTGCATTGTTTCTCTTAATATTGCTCGGCATACTTTTATTTTTTTATCAGGCTGGCCATCGTGTGTGTTCTTTGTTACCCACAAGCTTAATTAAAATGCACGTTGAGTATATGTAATTACTTTTGAAATACGTCACCATTTTTAATTATGAGCGCAAATTTAATAAAGTATGGAGCTGGCGCGTTCCTTGACCCAGCACCCCTCCCCCCGCAATCCACCCGCCTCGACAGTCCGTGAGACGAATGCTAATTTCCCCCCTCTTCCCTCAACGTTCCTACAATTCTCCTTCCCACCCGCTACAGCCGTTCTTATCCAAATATTTGCAATGAGTCTATTTCGCTTTTGTTAGCCAAATAAATAATATTCCATGTGTGCAAGTAAGTACCCACCTACCTGCTTCGGAGTAACTGTTGTTTCTGGTCGGCGTTTTCGTTTTTGTTTCTAACGAATTCGGCGTCGGTACTTTTCATAGAATAGTTGGTAGGTAGGTAGGTACCTATGTATGATGATGATTCATGAGCTTGTGATTACAGCCCACGGTTGTACGCGCAGATTACCTTGTGAAATTTTTATCTGCATTCTGTCTGGATTCTGGAGTTTAGTAGTATATCGTTCAGATTGTATATCGACCGTGAAAAGGCAACGGGAATAACTTTTCACAAATACGTAGGAGATGTATAAAAACTATGAACATTTAAATTCTATTTAGAAATTAGAATTTATTTAGAATTAATATTTGACAAGTCAAAATATTTCACCAACAAATGTAGATATAATATGTCTCGACGCCATCTAGTGAGAAATTCAGCACTAACAAAGCCTTTCCTGCAAAAATAAAGTTGATGTTTAAAGGTGAAAAAATGTAATAAGCACTGATTTTGTGAATGTAATACTAGTACATATGAATTCTTTGGTAGGTTGAGAACAGCCGAGATAGCTTAGTGGTCTAGAGTCTAGAGCACCTGACCGAAAATTAGAAGGGTGCGGGTTCAATTCCCTTCGAATAATATAAAAATATATATATAGAGATGTGCAATAAATAAATTAAAAAATAGAACTAGACATGTGACACATACGACAGTCAAAACGCGTAAAATAATAAAATCTACCCTTTACCAAGTTGCGTATTTTACCAAAAAGAATGTGAAGTAAAAATGATTGTAAATGATTTCCCTTCTACCTTTTCATCAGAACAGCATTCTTAGTGAAATCAACCGCTCAGCTGACATGGTGTCATTGATGTTATACCAGTTTTGTAACTAACATTAACCACGTTGCACTGTTGTTACAAAGCAATGTGCTGCTCATAAAGGTACACAACACAAAGTTGCATCAGGTAACCGCTATGCTGTTTTATAATGGAAATACATGGGTGGGGTATCTACGAATCACTGCCACGCCAACGCCTAGAACTTAGAAACCTATGTGCTTTGCACAATAACAACTTTCGGTACGTCATGACCCTTTGTTAATGTTGTTACTTTACCAGAGTGAACTTTGACTTTTTTCTTTTTGTTTTTTACCTTTAGTTTTAAATATCAAAATTTTCCATATAGCTAGTCATCTATGTATGACAAAGTTAGAAGAGAAAACTTTGGTGTGCCCTCCTGTAAAGTACAATACATGAAGAGAAATGTATCATTATCATAAGGCCCGTCGAATACCTACTCACATTTTATTGCTTTACATCACCTCTGTACAATAAACTTTGTAATTTTAAGCAAAAAATGGATGGTTACTTGGAGAGAGTTTCCTCTTGGGCTACGAAATCGAAGTTAATGTTTCGAAAACCCAATCGTGTCTGATTACGACCAAAGGTTATCGAAATTCATAACTTTTCTTCCATTGACGTCCGTGAGCAGTCCGGTTTCGTGGGTTCCGTTGAAGCCGGAATTGTTCTGTTTGCCTCCCAGAAGGTTTTAAAGCTTCATGTGTGGCCAATATAAAAATATAACAAAATGTTATCTAAATACCTACTCTAATTTCAGGAACGTTTGTACATTGTAAAAATATACCTTTCTTACACTTACTTCGGGGGTTTTTCACTTTTTTATATTCTTATCTACATTTCTCACGCGGTTTAACATTGAGGCAAATTCCGATTACTTCCTGCTGATAATAATTATTTAAATCTAACCATAATAATTAAGGGCCACCTAGTTGGTGGTCTTAAGACCTAAAAATGTACAAAAAATACAGCGAATGGCATTTGCCGATTTCCTTGTTAGTATTCCCCAAGCTGCACCATAAGGCTGCAAATAATTTGTTGATCCGGCCGTTCGGCAGTAGTTGAATTTAACGTGTAAAGACATCCGATTAACGTTTTTTATAAACCACAATTTTTATTTCTTCGATGGTTAAGTCTACATCTGGCCATTGTCCTTGTAAATTGGAACTCGCCAAAAAGTTGAACAAGCTCTCAGACGAGCAGTATAGATGTATAATTTATTTAGATACAAATTTTATAAATCGTTTTAAAAATACTTTTTTAACTTTGGACAAGCATTAACATATTATATTTAATTACCCCCTTACTAATTAATGTGTTTTTATTTTTACACAACTGATAAAAAACCGTTTACCATACATTAATATTTTTTGTTTATAAGTTGATTTATTTATCTCGTTATATTTATTTATCTCGTAAGGCCCTTAATGTGTAGACATATTGTTTCTTCGTATTTACCTACCTACTTATTTTCATCATTAAAATCTCCAATTTAAACTAATTTTTAGTATAAGTTATACCTTGTAAGCAACTTAAATTTAATTCAAGAACAGCTGCAGTAGGTACACCCACTCAAATAAATGAAAGTTCATTTGGTAAGAAACGGATTGTTATATGGGTGGGAGGGTACGAGTCTATGGAGCAGGCATAATAGAACCAGAATAGAGCCTCACCCCCATCAGCTGTATTCGTCCCGCAGGCTGTCTGTCACCTCGCCTTCCTTCCACTAAGTTAGCCACGCCATTCTGGGGCCACGATCCTTTTGTGTTAGAATCGTGCATTTTTTATGCCCTTAACCTAACCTAGGCCGCCGTCGTTTCTTTGTGATCATTGCTGCATACCTCACTAGTTCACAGCCGAGTTACACAATGATACCACCTTCCTCCTTGTTATAAATTCTGTTCGATTTGGTATAAAGGTAGGAACTGGGAAAGTAAACTCGTGTGTTTTTCTTGGCCTCAAAAGTGGGCATATCCCCCGACGTATTCGCAGAGCTTAGAAGTTTTATGGGGCGATCGTGGTGATTGATGAAGGAAGGAATTGTATAAGGATTTCAGTGGAACAACACCACAGCTTTTTCTACAATCAGATTTCATATTTGCAATCCTCTTTATATAATAACGTAGTAGTTTCGATTCCCCAAATAGTTTTTTTTTTTAATATAGGTAAGTAGGTATGCAAAAGTTGTTGGTAATCTATTACAGTTTCCTGTGGTCATTAATCAACGTACTTTTTGCTCAAAAGTTGATTTGATGACCAAAATTAATGTATCGTAAATAACCGTCTTCTTTGAATCTTTTTTATAAGTTTTTGTTTCCTAATAATTAAGGAAACCGATTACTCAAATTATCGTACACAATTTGTTGACCACAAAATACTTGGATGATACACAGGATGGAATGACCTCTCATCAGTGCTAAGGTACTTTGATTCTGGGTTACCGTAGCGTGAATCAAAGTACCTTCCAATTCCGTAATAGTGATGAGCGGTCATTCCATCACACCTCCCGGTTCCTCTCAGCCTCCGTCGCAGGACTCGTGAATCTCATCCCGAGTAGCGGTTAGGTTAGGTTAGCGGTTACTGCCCGCCAGGCCGCATTAGAAGATATTACTCGTTTAGTGCCCTCTAAAACCTCCGGTACCTGGAAGGTCCATCCTCGCGGAGAGCGGAACGGGGTACGCGACCGGCGGTCATCGCACCTGCAGCGAACAAGGTCAGCCTAGGGACTAGGGACTACGGACCGACTACGGCTTCTGATCCTCCGTCGCGCCGTTGCTGCTTTCTCAGGCCCGTCGCACTTCGACGGAAGTTCTGCTCGTGGGAGACGTGACCGGAAGAAGACATATACTTGTTATTCTTATTAATGTATATTCAATACCTTGAACAAATTGTTTGTGATGGGTTTTCTGAATCAGTTAGGTTAGTTGTCACCTGAAAATGTAATTGGCTTTTTTGCGATTTGCTCTAACAAAAGTTACATTAATTTTATATCGGTATTTGTGTATTTGGTAAAGTGATGTCATGTTATTTTGTTGGTGGGCACTTTATCTTTGAAGAATGATTAGGTACACCTAAAAAATACACCATGTGTATTCCCTTCGGCAGTTTTAAAGTTGTTAATAATTGTATGCTTGCTTTTATGCACCTTTTTTGCTGAACAACCATTTTTTCTCTTCGTATTCATGGATCACCTTTGTGTGCAAGTTTGGATAGGTATTATTACGTTTTCATTGCCAACCTATAGCTTCTTCATATGGTTTTAAAATTGTGTTTTTCAACTATAGTAATAGTTATCCAAGTTATTATTCATTTACTTGTTTTTCATGTATTGAACAATCGATTTGATAATAATATGAATGTCATTTAATATGCGTACAAATGTTAAACCACAATTGTTCGAGTACCTATTGCTTCTGTATCCTTACTGACAGTATTTATTATAAAAACTATTGTCTTTATTATTATTTTTTGTTTTTGTGAACACTTGTACAGTGAATTTTTATTGAACATTAAAAATATTAATTTCGGCTGTGACTATCTGTAATTGCGGTTCAATTAACTGTAGAACTTGGATATGCTTTGATTTTTAAAATTGAAGCTCTTTGTGGGAATAATTCAGACAAGCCATAAAGTAGTTACCGAAATTATTTTATTTGAATAAATAAATCGATGATTCTATATTTGAAATGTGTATTTATTTGGTTTCTGCATTACTTAATAATTAAAGATAAGTAACTTTCCTAATTTGATTCATCATGTCCAAACTTTTAGAAAATAATTATATTATTCAGCATTAAATTTGATACTTGGGTTCCTTCTTTGTAGGGTTTTTTCTATCAATCATCTCAACAATTAGGCTTATACTATGACATCCTGTTTATTGTAAGAACATCTGCTCTTCACCCACGTAGCTACATTTTTCGGCCCAATAATGTTGTTGCACTAATAATGCTCTGCCCTTTTTGATGTTCAATCTTCAGTCGCTGAACGTTTTGATAATGTTATGTCGTCCGTGGTTCTCTAGAGACATAATATTTACAGGTATAACACAAGTTTTTAAACATGCATTGACATTATCCATGTATGAGATCGCAAAAGTAATGTTTAGCTGTACCAAGGATTTATAAGTAATATTAGATAAAAAATATGATAACATCAGCAAATTAAAATATTTAATATTAGGTAATTTAGAATATGGGCAATCTTACTAACACTGGAAAATATTTTGAGTTGTGATTTGGCATCTTCGTAATTTCTACAAAACACCGTAGATATATTGCAATATTGTATAGAAAAATCATTTTGATTTTATTTTCAAGAACGATCGATTGAAAAAAATAGCGTGACCACAAAGCATATACTAAGTAGGTACAATAACGACCAACTGTGTTTTTTTCTATGAATTACCAGCGGCGTGTTTCAAGTTACACAGCGAACTAAAATAGTGCACGGGAGCATGCGCCGCATGGCGGGGAGTGAAATATGAGCCAGGAAGTTAGTTACCTTAGAAATTATTGCAGTCAGTCTTATTTTGATGCTGTTTTATTGTAAAACTTGTGCCCGTTAGGTTCTGACTAGTAAAGCAGCCGTCCACTCTGCAGCCGCGTTTTATTTTGAATATTAGTCTATTGCTATGACGAAATGTTTGCGACGTGTATTTCTAACTTTATATTTGAAGAATTCCACTGTAGTAATAGGTGTTAGAACAAAACTTTTATGTTTTATTTTTAAACTTTAGCCAGGATGTATATAACAACTTAACCTAGTACACGCTGTATATATTTCCCCTGGCCCCAGAGGTTATACATAATAGTAGTTTAAAATATAGGTACATGGAGAATACTTCCTTATAAAAATATTGCTAATTTACTGAGAATCTCTTCAAATTATTCGTATTCCCGTTAAAAACGGGATTGTAGGCCATTAACGAATGAATTGATAGGTATCCTGATAAACTTACCCAAGTAATTATTTTTATAAGCAATAATTGTTACCCTTTGTGCTATGCATAAAAAATCTTGTCTTAAACATTAGTTTACCAAAAAAATAATAATTACCCAAGTAAAATACCAATGTTTTGCACGATGTCCGAACACGTGTTCATACGTAGCATAACATTTTTGCATTTCGTCATGATATATTATTAAGACAAACGCAGGTGGAGGAACACGTGTTCCGATATTATTTTGAATTTACTAACACTTTATTAGGAAGCGACTTGCAGTTTTTCAACAGGGTTACAAATAGTTTTGATTTTCATTTTTCTCCGTGTATCAAGATGACTGTAGCAGGGTGAAACCAGTTCGAGCGAAAATGTTTAAGTCAATTAAAGTTATGGAGTGTTTTCAATAATGTTTTGAATTATATCGCAACACTTATAGCATTAATCTTCGTGATGTGAGAATTCACAGGTGATAAATAATTCTATAACTTCTTCGTGCTTGTGCATTCAATATTAATATTTTCAGTTTAGCATGATAATCTATCATTCCATGAGCCATTTTAATTTATTGGACAATTTGTATAGCGCCGCTTTTGTGAGATATCACCTCAGGGACGCTTGTATTAATCATTTCATTTATATTTTTGCGATAATATAATTATAATTAATTGTTCAAGTCTCTTATGTATTTTTTCGTGTAACTTTACATTATTTTTACGAGTTAACTTCGGTCTACTGGTTTGATTGAATTTCGTTAAATATTCATAACTATTCTTCAAACAATGTGCTCAATTTCTTAAAATCAACACATATGAAAACCATGTATTTCATACAAATTTAATTAATCATTTCATATGTGTAACTTCTCTGGTATTTATCGAAAAAATGTCAGCTTAATTGTGTTTCTAGTACGCAATATTAAATTTTGGATATTATATCGATATGTTGCTATGTGTGCCTGAAATGAATAACACTGGTATGGAAAGGTTTAAACTTTAAGCTATTGTGCTACTTTCCCACCTCGCTGTTCCATTGTAACATACTCAACTTTTAAAGATAGAATTTTTGAACAAATTACTGAAATTGTAAAACAACACGTGCACGCGCGGATATTCATAATAATAGTTAAGGCGAAGCTTATAACGAATCTTTATAACGAATTGGTAACATTATGAATACCAAAAAATATACTTTAGATAAATTAAAAGTTTTCCTATCGCTTCGCTTGAGTAGATTACAAAAACAAAATTAAATTACTCAATAAAAAATATAAATGCAACCCACTAAAAAATTATTTGTTTTCAATAGAAATGTATGAACGCATAAAGGAAACAACTTTAAAAAAATACAGTATTATAGCTAAGATTATCTGTGACAGTTTCACTTGATTAACTTTTTTGCTTTCTTATAAAATTATTTACAAAATAAATAAAAACCAGTTGTTTGCTTGAAATTGTACGTTTCTAGACTCCGTTTGTCAAGCGATTTTAATGCCTATTACCTACGATAAAAGGTATACCAAGAATATACACATTATTGGCTTGTAGCTTCCTCTTAAACATCACTAAGACAAGGATCCCTTCAAAACCACATTCTCTCTTGTTTCTGTTGGGGGATTGTAAACTTTACAGGTGAATTATAATATGTTTTTATTAGCGCGGTGGTTTACGGGGTTACACTTTCCTATGTTATACAAAGGCCCGGGGCTCACTAGGCACAAGTACGGAGCGGCTGACATGAGGACTAAGCCTTTGTTTTTGGCCGGATTGCTCAAGACAGACCCCCCTCAACCCTTGCCACTCAAATTAAATCATTACCTACTCACACATCCCCAATACCTATTCATTTTACTCCATTCTATTCTTGAGATATTTATAAGATATTGTGCATTCATTATAATCTCCCGTCATACTGGGTTATCAATTGAATTCAGCACACCTAAAAAAGCATGTTTTTATTTTATTGTTTATTTATTTCTTTTATCGTACGTACATTTTGCAGATGATTACAGTTTTCGTAGATAATAGGTATATAAAAAATGTTAATAGTCAGAAACTGTATGTAAACAGGTTAGTATTAATGTTTTGTGAACATCTCACTAGGATTGGAACTCTTTTGTCAGGAACTTTAGCAATATGGATTTTACCGGATTCTTCCATCACAAGAACTTTAATTGCTTAATTAGGCATTCCAGACAGTAGGTACATTCCGGCATTCTAAACTTTCAAAGGAAACTTGGCACATTAATAAAGTGTAATTACCCACAAGACCTAAAATTACTGAGTCTCGTTTATGCTGGGCTTTTCAAGAATTCGATTGCAATTTCAAATGACACCTCTTTCAATGATTTTTTTTGAGTTAATACCAACCCTTTCATTTCGCTTATAAGCCAGATTTATTCAACGAAAAACCTGCGTTTTCTTTGCGACGGGCGAGGATTATCTGGACTTAACCCCGCCGAAACCGTTCTCTTGGCGGATTCATTCCAGTTTAACCCCTCGCGTCCCCTTAGGGTGGGGCGTAGTTTCCCGAGGGCGGTGGAGGTTTGGGGGTGCTACCTTCCCCGCCCTCCCGCCGAGGAAATTGAGCATGATGATTTGGCGGTGGAGCGGCCGCCCTGCGCACTTCCGCCCACCGTTCCCACTTCAGTGCACCGCGATGCCACCCTCGTCGAGGCGAAACAAGCGCAAAGCTTTGTTGTCTCAAAGAATACATCGATTTGGTAACAACCCGTGAAAAACTATGCTCAGTACCTACTTACTCACACAGCCTTTATTACGTCGACTATCAAAGGTCTTCTTGAGTAACACGAACAGTAGGTACCGGTGCCGTCACACTGTACCTACCATTATTTGCTTAGTGCATAATATTATCTTAATTTTGTATAACGAGCTTTCGTGATGTACTTAATACCTACGTTTAAGACTGAGTAACGAGTAACACGACTAGATTAACGAAAGTCGGGGACGCCCCAGGATGACACAAAATCAATTATTATTTTTTTTTTTAACGTATTTAACGCCCAGAGGGCTTTTTCATGGTTGGTAGTATAATTTTAATTTGACAGATAAAAAATAAGAATAAAATTACATTTGATAAAAGCTATGCAACAAGTCATACAAACACAAGAAACAAAAACAGAAAATTACAGCTATTTGTAGGTTTACATGATGTGTTTAGGAGTATTGTTGAAATAAATGTTTTAAATGCATAATTATGTCTGGTCATGTCCAGAATCTGTAGGAATAAGTAAATAATGTGTGCTGAATTGTGGGAGGTACCTGCCATGCCTGTGCCTGATGGGAAATTATAGTTAGTACCCAAATTCCTTATAGTTAGCCTTCTATATTTACATTCATTGTTTACTAATCATAATTTATTAGTTTCACCTATCGGTACAAATGTTGAAGAACCTGTGATTTTTCCTTTTCTTTTGAAGCTTGTAATATCACCCCTCCGGCCTAAAGCCTAAACTCATCTGAGCTCTGAGCGGGGCCTCAAATAATACAACCCCATTCGATCTGTGTCTCTGGTGCTTCAACATTTACGCCTCGCGTGGCATTTCGCCAGCGGGTAAATACTGCCATAATATTGCCATCTGGTGAACGTTCTCGCTCAGCTTGCATTCGGTTCTGTTATGATACACTAACATTCTGGTTATACTTTATACTACAAATAATTATTCGTGCTGATTATTATTCTTGGAACTATCGAGGTATACATTCCTAAGTGATTTATTATTTTATTGTCAAAACACTTCTCTTCGTAAAATAAATAATCGGTTTAAATTCATTTAAATGATTTAGAATCGTACGAATCCCTCATACACTAGATTACAAATCACATATATTTTCGGCGAGCCGTCGGCGTCTTTTGTTTTAAGATGCTAAAATCAGCGTTCTTTTTTTCGAAATGTTTTTTTTACTGTCGTCAATTTGATTATGCTTGTCACTAACACAAAGTTAGTAAAAACACTCTATTATTATTTGCAGAATGTTTTCATTGCTTTTAGTTACTCCCTGCTTGATCATTAATGTTTGTTCGAAAATTTGTTTACAAATTCTATTCAAACGTAACGATGCCTATTCATTTCTTTCTTGCATATCTCTAATTCAGCTGTAATCTGCAGTGACTTCTTGTATAAAATACGATAAACCTTTACGTCGCAGACTTCCATTACAGGTATTATACGGTGTAGCACAAACGGCTGGGTTAAATAATTCGCCATTGTCGGATATGTCGCGAATAGTATCATCCGCACATTATTCCCTGCATAATTTGGCTCTAGGACGCCCCTCGCGGCGCGGCAGAAGAGTGGCGTGTCACATGCGACCGGCCCGCCGGCTTTATTGCCCCAGACTGAACAGTGAACTGTGAACCGTGATATCTGCCTTGACTGCAGTCATTCAACCCGCTCAATTTTTCATTACTTTAAAACTTTAAAGCGACTGACGCCCGTTTTCTACGTAACGCGTGAGACCCGTCCCTCCAATGACGATCGTTGCAAATGCGCTTTTAATCGTGACGAATGGCTTGGCAAATAGTTGGAAATTGAGGCAGGACTATGAATTCTCGTTTTGTGATACCTGCAAGTAGCAAGTACTCATTTGGTCTCACTAATCGGCATTAGTTCGTTGTACAAACCTCTTTGAACACATTCACTTGTGTTTACCGACCAAAGAGGCACCGATTACACTTTCCGAGTGGTAACAAATCTACCCTTATCGTACTTGCTTACAACTTGCGAAATTTACATTAAATACAACGAATGATGCTCACTCCCCTGAGATATTGATATGTAGATAAAAAAATTTAAATGATGTATTTTATAATCATAATAATAATGATAAATGCTTTACTACTATCTTCCTTTTTGTAACAAATAGAGATAATTGTATCATATTTAATTGTAGTTATTAGTTACTACCAGTCTTCGTACGAGTTTTAACAATCTTACTAACAATAAAATTATATATTTTTCTCAGTTAAGTGCATATTAATTTCAAAGTTTAATATCTAGACGATACGAGATTTTTTTCAATTTGTATGGGTATTTCGGGCGAATAATTATTGCTTATAATAATTTGTTATCCTTTGTACTATGTATAAAAACCTTATCTTATAAACATTAGTTTTTCATAAAAAAAGTAGATTACCTTTTAGATTTTTTCATTTGAAATATAATATTTTCATTGCAATACTTTAATTTCAAACACGAAAAAAGTTTACTACAAACATTTTATATCAAATCTCCACATTCGCAAGAATTCACGGAATTCAAAATTTAAAAAACACAGTCTTTTTATTTAAGAATTTTTTGATAAAAATGTCACTTCACTTTTTACCTCGTTCATACAATAATAAAATAAAATTTGACTTTTGATTTGGAATAAAAACACTGTTTAACGGTTGTGAGTGATTTTTTTAGTAAAGCTGTTAATCTAAAATCCATTTATTCAATTTAATATTAAATACATATTCCGTTTAGTCCGTTTTCTCAAAAGGGGAGTTATCCATTGTTCACTTAGGAACTAGGCACAGACGAAAAAGGTCTGAAGGCTTTGCGAGTGAAAGAAATTGCAACATCTAATACTTTGGCAAAACTGTTGTGTTAGGTTGGGTCGGTCTCCATTATACCCCATCAGCCCATAAATAAATAAACAGTATGGCAATGGCAAAAAAAATTTATCCGTGTTATATTATGAATGTGTTTTTTTTACATAAACCTACTGAAGTAGCATAATTACTTTTACAACAGTTGTAAATCTGCCACTAGTTTGTTACGCTTTGCTCGACCTACCCCATTACTGTGTAAACATTTGGAAGCTGAACTCGTTTCATTGAAATCGATAAGTTCGTTATTACTGGCCATAACTCATTGATAAAAATCTGAAACTATGTTATTTTTGTAACAGTTCTTGTAGTTATGGGTTATTATTTAACCTGCCAGACTTTTGATGAACCATCTTTGTACAGTGTAGGTACGCTTTTTGGGTGGATTTAACTGTAACTAGGTACTATTTAGTTTGGTCGATCAATATTTACAAATGGATACGCGTTGGTAGATTCTCGAATAAAGTACATCATTATGTTCCGCTTCTATTAATTTGATGTTCACTATGGTTGTTTTTATATAATATTCTAATTTTAAAAGCATTATTTGTTTTATTGCATAAAAGGAATTTTCTGTAATATTCTAATTGTAAAAGCATTATTTGTTTTATTGCAAGGAAGGAAAATTATATATTATATTCTAATTTTAAAAGCATTATTTGTTTTATGGCATGGAAAGAATTTTATGTAATATTCTAATTTTTAAATCATTATTATTTGTTTTATTGCATAGAAGGAATTTTCCCAGAGGGAAAGGGGGAAAATTTAGTCAAAGGTGTCGATTTTATTTTGGGTTCTTTTGGCGTGCAACAATTTATTGATTTGAGGTTTTTGTTATTTAAGTATTCGTCACGTTGGTGTACGTGAGTCCCTCGTCCTTTGGCTGGTCCCTTGTTCCTCCCACCCTGCTATGTTGGCAGGGCCCTAAAACGGTCCGCTTTTATTGCTGTGTACTGCTTAAATCCATCGATATTTCATTGATTCGACGCTCCATCTTCGTTTTGCATGCTTCGCTCTCAGACTTTTGTGTCGTTTTAGGGATTCGCCCCGAATTATATATATTATCGTCGTTTCGAAGACATTGCTCGGCCGAGACCCGATTCTGTAACAGGAAACCATAAATTGTTTATGTGTTTCAATCCTTGCAGCTCTTTCAGAGCTTTTGTAGATTATGAACTTAAAATTAATATTAAATTTAAATATTGAAGACAATATTAGTGATTTCTAAACGAAAATCTGAAACAGAAAAATCAGAAAAGGAAACGGTCACATCTGGGACTCGAACCCAGGACCCCTGTCTTTCCGGGACAGTGCTCTACCAACTGCGCTAATGGGACCCTATTCTCCTCGGTCACTTTTAACTGTATCATACTTCGAATAAGAACTACTAACATTGTCTTCATTTTTTCACCGCACATTTTTATTGGCAACTATCTTTATGTATGATCGCAAGATTCAACCCGAACTAAATGCAATCCAGACAGCGTCTTTTAGATAAACCTATCTTATTTTTTTATTTAATGTGCGACATCTGTTGACTTTTCTGCAAGTCTAGAATGAATATTTATTTTTCGGAATAACTTTATTGAGTAAAACCTCAAATTGTAATATTTAAATATTGAAGACAATATTAGTGAAGTTAAAAGTGACCGAGGAGAATAGGGTCCCATTAGCGCAGTTGGTAGAGCACTGTCCCGGAAAGACAGGGGTCCTGGGTTCGAGTCCCAGATGTGACCGTTTCCTTTTCTGATTTTTCTGTTTCAGATTTTCGTTTAGAAATCACTAATATTGTCTTCAATATTTAAATATTACAATTTGAGGTTTTACTCAATAAAGTTATTCCGAAAAATAAATAATATTAAATTAATTAGTACTTAAGACTAACGCCGTATAACTCAAACTTTATCTCTTTGATTATTCAGCCAACTTTAATTACATTTACACATTAATGACTGTACTACATAATCTATAAATCTATCTAATTTTAATTTACTGTTCTTCGGCATTCTAAATCTCTCTAGATGCACATATCAACTACTTATCTTTATTCCATAAAACCATAAAATTGTTTAATTTTCCGTAACTGTTGATAATTTATTCCGTAAATAATTCCAATCATTATTTTTAGCTGAACTTACTTCTATAAACTTGCAGCATAAAATGATGTAGAAGGTATATTTATCTCTTCCGGCAATGCAATCTTTCTCTCGATTATCCGCAGCGATTTCACTCCGCAGCTGTTGATTGTGGTTAATACTTATATTCAGTGTAAGTTTTGTATATTATTTTTATCACCTTAAAAATCTTTTCAACCACAGTCCCTTAGAGAAAGCCATACTATACGATAACGAAACAAAGGGGAGTAAGGTAAATTGATTCGTCATAGAATAATTTGACGATGACAACGAAGCTATAATATTGTAAGAAGTTGGTTCTAACTTCTACCGATCATCATGACAGTAAAAATTGTGTTATGAATACATATATTAATGTACTATTATCTTACATTTAACTGTAAGTTATCACAATTCCACTGTCGTGCCATGCCATACCAAATCAATTTTATTATTTAAGTGTCATCGCGATGACGACGTATGTGATAAATAAGTTAAAATAACTGATTTGTTACCAAACGTGTAACGCATATCGTCATTTTATTGGTTGAAATAAGAAATTTGTTTTTGTTCGTTTTCATCTGACGGATTTCATTGAACATCAGGATGTAGCTAAATGACAAAAAAAAACTAAGCCCGCCGTCCCATTGGGTCGGTAAGGGTCAGGTATCGAGGTAAACCGAAGACCCTGAGAAAAGTCTCGCAATGCCTGCACTACAAACCGTAGCGAACTTTACTTTTCTGCGCAGAGTCTTCATTTTATATCGATTCCATACCCTTACCGACCCAATGGGACGATAGGCTAAATCACGATGTTAGGATATAACACGAACTTGTCAGCTCACCTGTCTTGTCGGCGATGTGAATTTCTAAAATGGCATACGTCTTTAAGCGTCACATCTCATCAGTGTGATGACCCCCTTGCATACATAGAGTGCGCGCTGAATTTTAAATTTTCCGATCAACAATAGCGCATTATTATGCTGAATGGATGATGTATGCACTTTGGGAGGGTTAATAAACTGCGAGGGAATCCTTACCGAGTGTGAACGATCGTGCGCACCTTTTGTGCATTCTGCTATTTATTGTTATGGCAAATAAATGACAGGCACAAAAGATAATGTTTTGTTATCTCATCCCCTTTTATTTTTTTTATGCACCACGGTTAGTAACCAAATCTATCTCCACGTTGTTGTATGTCTATAATGTTAAATATATGTTATTATGATCATGTTGCGAACTTACATGTTTTTTTTCTTTGTACAATATTTTACATTTCATAGTACAATCCAGTAATGTTGGCCTAGTTAAAAGGTAACCCCAACAATTTTATTATTATTTTTTAAATCCTCACTTTATTTGTCGCGTCTTTTACCAATGACCATACATAATTTTACTCATACCTTGGGCTTCATAGTCATTCATTTTTTATTGAGTTAAGTTATTAAAAAGTCGAACGAGCATCTTAAATTCGTTAGATTTTATTTTAAACTTGGGTTGATTTTTACCTTTATTTGCATCGTTGGCATTTGCTTGCTTTGATTATGGGTTCACTTTATGACTTTACTTTACACAAAGTATTCCCTTTACCTGCATTGTACGGTAGATGGATTTGTGAGGGCGCAAACTGAATTCACGATGATTTAAAGTTAGGCGATGCCATACGTAGTAATGCAAAATCATGTGTTTTTGGTTTGAAAATTTGGTCGCCTAGAAATGTTTCAGATGCTTTAATTAAATACTGCGAGTAGAATACATCTTGGCTTTTGAAACAATCGAGTATTTTTTAGATAAGTCTTTTTATAAGCCCAGAAAAAATAATGTATAAGGCCTATGAAAACTGCTTTAAAGTTCAAAATCTCATACTTACAAACCCATTTTCAGTTATGATTTTATTGTATAATGTGGCACATTAAGTTATTGATAAAATCATCGAAAAAAATAAATTATGCCTGAACATCCACAAAATAAAATAAATGGCACTTTTTGGCCATGTTTTTTTCTTGCATAAATCAAAACAGGCGGATGGTGTTAAGCGGGAATTTAAACCTTATCGCCATCTACGTAAGGGTTGTTATTGATAGCGGTTCAATTTAAAATATTAAACGACTTAGTGCATCGCCTTAACATGCGGCTGTTTAGTTGTGGTGTAAAATTATATCTCAAAATTCATTTCGCAAAGCGTGTATTTGGAAGTCTGAGATACTGAATTATGCCTTCATTTTAATAGTCCACTTCCTCCGCATGTATATTTAATATTACGGTCTTATTTTAATTGCTTTTTTATCCACGTACTAATCATCTCCATCTACCTCGCCCATAGTTTTAATCCAGGTGTGATTTCGGCGGCGGCAACCGCCCGAGTGCCCTAAAACGGCAACTCATCGCCGCAGCCGCAACTGTCTCGCGCCTGTTTGTATTCCGAAGAGGACGATATTCGCGATGCAAGCAATGCAACATAAATAACTTAGGCGGGCTGGCACTAAAATGGTTGATGTTTTAATTGCAATCGGTCGCGTATGGTTATCTGGTGTTCGGGTACCGTGCACCCTGCACCGGCTGGCTGCAGTAGTGAGCAGGTACCGACGAACCTGCATACGATAATACCCACCTATTATATGGTCCGGTACCTTCCTCTACCTTCAACACTGAGAGGCACCGACTACGCTGTAGTGGTGTGTGGTGCTGTTGTAGTTAGCGGAGCGTGGCAACCCCGTCGGTGGGCAGACAGATTATAAGTAGGTACCCCATAATCGCCTTAGTATACCTAACCAACCGAAAAGCTACAAACTACACGAGTTATCTGGTTACAATCTCTGCACAACATTCGTGGATAGCCAAATCATTAAGGTGCGTCCACACCAGTAACAAAACGTGTTACAAAGAGTTATATAACCAATGTTATGTAACTTGTTAGAAATTCAACTGAAAAATGTTGTATAACACGATGTTGTGTAACTTTTTTTCTGTTTTTATAGCAGGTTACATGTTACCCAGAGGTTGTCGGTAAAGATCAAAGGAATTAGATAACTTGGTTGTATAACAAGTTGCAAGCTCGTCCACACACACAACAAAACAAAAAAAAAAAACACAAAAAACAAACAACCCACCTTTCAGTGTCCTCCCATCAGTTGATGGAGAACTATCTGTAAGTGAGTGTGTCTGAGTGCGTGGAGTTTTTTTTAATTTGACTGGCGTTCTTTGTTTTGTGTATTTTGTGAGGTATTTTTTGAGGTCTTTTGGAGATGGAGTGGACGAAGGAGAATACCGAAAGATTGATTGAGCAGTATCGTGAGAAAGCAGTACTTTGGGATCCACAACACAATGAATACAAAAACCGTAATAAAAAGCAAGATGGTTGGGCTGATCTAGCTTCCGATTTTGAAGGAAACGTGGATGAGGTGGAGAAGAAAGTTCGGATGCTAATTGGACAATTCCAGCGCGAATTGAAAAAAGGGAAGAGTGGAGACGGAGCTGATGCCCCTTACAAGACCAAATGGATATATTTCCACTCTCTGCTTTTTCTAAAAGATAAAAACACACCGAGGCACCAACAAGAAGTCGGACAGCAGCTCACGGGTGAACTGCAGCAACCAGATGAGTCCACACAGGCGTCAGATCAGGCACAGGTAAACACACTTCAGTTTTAATTAAACTTTAATTAATTTTAATTACATTTTATACAGTTTAATTTTTCAACTTTAATTTAGTAGTTAACTACCTATTTAGTAGGTACCTACATAATAATTATTTGTCACTAAGAAGAAAGTGGGAGGAGAAAAACAATGTAGGTAGGTACCTACTTAATCCCTCGCATTCAGTATCTGTTTTGCCACGGCACTGATCCCTCTTCAGATTGAAAAAAAGCGCTGATTTCATTACGAACCATTCTGCCGACGTCGGAGGGTTTTCTCGGGATCCTTCTGAGCCGCAGAAAGGTATCTGTTGGTTCACCCACGATTCTCCAATGTCCAGGTGTAACTTCACCGGAGGAGGTATCTTCATCATCGAAGGTCCCAGGGGGGGTGTACGATGATGCTGATTGACTTTTTCGAAGAAAGTTGTGGAGGAGGCAACAAGTTAGGACAACATTTTCTGCAGTTAGGGGCTCAAGAAGCAGGGGTTTTCTGAGGACTCTGAATACAGCTGACATTATACCAAATACATTTTCCACAGTGCGCCTTGCTCTGCTATGTCTGCCATTATATATTCTCTGTGGCGAACCTTTTGCTTGTGCCCCCGGATACGGTTTCATCATGTTTGGCAGTAACTGAAAAGCGTCGTCACACACAAAAACGTAAGGAGTTGGCAGTGTTCTCCCAGGCAGAGGTGTTGCCGCTGGCAAATGTAAATGTGATGTTTCAAGAAGCCTCTTGAACTCTGTACTGCCAAACACGCCACCATCAGATATTCGCCCTTGGCATCCAATGCTGACATAAGTAAAACAGTAGTTTGCGTTGACGATGGCCATAAGTACAATACTGAAATACCCTTTGTAGTTGAAATAATCACTACCGCTGTGTTTGGGAGCTTGCAACGTAATATGTTTCCCATCAATGCTGCCACAGCAGTGAGGATAATTCCATTTTTGGTCAAAGTCAGCAGCTAAATCAAGCCATTCTCCTTGACTGCTTGGGGTCTGCAAAAAAAGAAAATATTTCATCATATACTTATTGTTGACAACCCACTTCATTTCTTTGAATTAATGAAATTTGTTTTTCTTTATAGGGGCCAGAAGAGACACAGACAGAGCAAGAACAGTCTACTTTCCTTCCGCCATCTCAAATGAAAAGACCCAGCAAAAAGAGATCCCACAACGACAGTATGGCCAGGGAAGCATACGATGTAATGAAAAAGCTTAGCGCCAGGACCAGGGACGAGTTTGATGTATTTGGGGAACAAGTAGCTATTGCCCTGAGAAATTTGAAAGATAAAATGTTGGTGGTGGACACGAAACATCAACTTACTAACATTTTGTACCACGCAGAAAGGCAAGATCTACGCGGAAGACCACAAGTCTACGGTCATGGAAGCCCACAAGTCTACGGTCAAGGAAGCCCACAAGTCTACGGTCAAGGAAGCCCACAAGCCTACGGTCAAGGAAGCCCACAATTCTACGGTGACGTAAGCCCACAGTTGCACCCTAGTACCCAGCAAGTCTACTCTGCTGTCAGCCCAGATGCTTACTCTGCAGCTAGCACATCTGCCGAACCTAGCCCCGTTGACCAAGCAACGACTGACTCGTTGAATTTACTGGATATGTAATTGGCTTTTTAATTGTTTTTTTTTTCTTCATTTTATTTAGCATTATTGAAAGTAATAGTATATAAGTTTGCATAATATATATTAAAGTTTGCATAATAAAATATTTGTTTGAATATAATTATTGATATACATACCTTGATTACATCCTTCAAGAAGACAATAAGGGCCCTACAGACTTCAGGAACAATCTTGGAAATACTCTGCTTTGAGATCTTGAATAAGTAACTCAAGCTTTGATAGGAATCACCACTCGCCAAAAATCTCAGAGTAACTGCAAGCCTTTCTCTTGCAGGTATAGCCCATCGATAATTGGTGTCCTGCTTTGCAATAGTTGGGGCAACATTGATCAAGAGATATTCAAAGTCAGAACTGCTCATTCGAGCGAAATTCCGAAAACTCCCATCATCCCTGATTTCCCCACTAAGGGGATCTCTACCGTCTTCAATCAGATCCTCCATCAGGTGAGTTCCACTGTAACGATGTCGAGCTTCCAGCGAAGGTCGCACCCACCATCTGCGCTGAGTTGGTTGACGGTGAGTTGATATAATTACACAGGCCGCGGCGGCCAGCAAAACCTCTTCCTCCGAAGCCATGATTACTACTGAATCCTCAAATGATTGAAAGTGTTGCATTTCTTGTTTCATGAGGTGTGGACGCGTTTGCTAGTTGTAACTTGTTATATAACAAAATTATAAAAGTTGTACAACAAAGTTTATACAACATATATACATGTTTTAAAACAATTGTTATACAACTTTGCTATTTCGTTACCGGTGTGGACGTACCTTTATGTTAACTGCAAGCCAAATGCCATGTAGCGTGGAGCAAGTTGGACAATTCATAGTATAAGACACATTATTTTCGTAACCTTTGTGGTTGAGTTCAGTAATCCCGCAATTGCAGGCCTTTAAACACCCCGTCTAGCCTTTAATTATCCTGTCGACAACAACAGTGGAAGATCTGATTGCTTTTTACATCAGTTAACAGCAGTATGAATAATATTGTTTTATTAACATTAATAATTATACAATAGTTTTATTAATTAATTCTTTGTGAAAGATCTTAGATCAAAAGAGGTTTTCTCCCCCAGTGAAATTATATTAACTGCCTAGTTGCCTAGAGGATGATATTCCAATGAATAAAATAACTTAAGTTATTAAGCATCTGCTTTCAAAACACCATAATTTTACATGGGAAACTTTACAAATTAAGATTTTTTATCGTTGATTTTTTATCTTTTTGGGCCTGTCATCTATTTTATGAATATAGTTAGTATAATTCCGTAGCTCTGTCATCTGATAGGAATATTGATTTATTTTGCGTTGATTTACAACCGGTGATATTTTGAATTATTTCTTGAATCCGTATATTGCTAAAATTCTTCCCCATTAAGCGTAAGGAATTTGTTAGCTGGTGGTTTGGAAATAGTCTCGGAGTTCTGTCTTGTGGATTTCCTAAGGGTGCACGGAGAAAATGATCCAGTCCAAAAAGTGATAGTATGCCAATTTCATGATAAAATATTAGTCATTCAGAATATATCGAGAACACGTGTTCTTTTCATAATAAATATCTTGACGGAATGCGACAATATCAGTATCTGTATGACCTCATAAAACATTGGCTTCTAACCGATACTTTGTTAATGTATCAATGCCTTCGTTAAGGACCTGCAGTCCCGTTTTAACAGGAAAACGATCAATTTGTTCAGATTTTTAATAAATTAACAGTATTTTATATCAGTTAGTTTTTTTCCGTGTTTATGCAGTGCCTACATAGCTGCATAGTGATGGGCGTAATCGAAACATCTATTTCAAAATGATCGATTCGAAATATCCCTGTAATATGCCTATAATAATAAATATGTCGTCGTCTATGACGTCTATGTAATGTAAGTGTCCTAATGACTTTCCTTATTTGTTGCATTTTGCTGTAGTTAAAACATGTAATTACTAACGGAAGTTCATATGGTGTTGTGATAGTCGTCTTGGCCTGTGAGACCGATTTCCGCCTTTGCTTAACGTAATTTGGTCCCTTACCATGACTACTGTCATTATTTTTTCAGATATTTTTGTAAGTTTTTCACATCAAACGTATCCATAATTTAATGATTAAAAGTAATTTTTGTAAGGTTGAAATATGACAAAAATCCAGCAAGGCTCATGACGATATAAAGGCCGTTTAAATATAATAAATTGTTTACTAAAATGTTGAGATTTACCTACCATTGATCTCATCAACAATGATCTCTACATATAAGTTAACATACTTGGGTGTTAATTATTGTTCCTTATCGTGATCTCCTAGGGCTGGGACTGAGGAAGTTTCAACGTTCTCCGTTGAGGATTATTATTCTTGTAGCTATGCTTCTCTTGTTGCTTGCCGCATTGTACTCGCCTGTGTAACATAGGCGCAAAGTATTCCTTCTTCAGATGTAGATGTAGATTGCAGTAAAACATGGGTGCCCGTAACTTAAAAAATCAACGGCATCCGAGGTGTTATTCTCTCGCATGCCCGGGGTCTTCTTTGTACCATCCGCATTATCCGCAAGCTCGTTTACATTCATCTCTCCGCACATCGGAGGCAATGAATCGCTTCTTACGTTATTACGCAACTTCATTAGGATCATTACAAAACGGGATGTCCTACGGCGTTGTTTGAATATTTTCTGACCACTTCTCGTTAAAGTTCTGAATGTTTTTGCTGTTGTGGAAGTCGTGAATTGTTGTGAATTTCATGCCACTGTATACAACTTTTAGCACATTTAAGTTTGATTTTCCGTCGTGAAAGTTCACTTTACAGTGTAATTAGTAAGATTAAAATAGGCACTAACAGTGCTTGCGTTGTAGAAAAATGTTGATGCGTTATTTGTCGTTTTCACTGTCGCGCAAGTCGACTGTTTAGTCATACATGACTCGGTTTGGTTTAGAATTTGTGTTTTGGTGTAGTATAATGCACTATCGTACTGATCTGTCGTAGGAACAGTCTTATCCAACGACAAATAGTGCCCACGTCGGTCAGGCGTTCAATAGACTGGTAGAGCCACCAGGTACAAATGTGGAAAAAAATAGGGACAAAGCTTTTATCATGTTGGATCCATCCACTCTTCGAATGAAGCATTGAAGACTTTCAAACACTCGGCATTCAGAATCGCGTGACAGAAAGAGAGATTATAATGGTTCTCTCAGCGGCAGGAACGTTAAAACACATTTAACGAAAAGCGCTAAGTAACAATAAAATGTTATAACAGCTATGTAAAGGTCCCCCGTTGTGATTTAATTACTAAACAAAGCTAGCTATTCAAAGTTGTCCAATAACAATAACGCACGGTATCGGCTGTATCGGTTCGGCCGGTCGTGTTTTAATTCGGGCCCGTGCATTGGCCGGTAGTAAAATACTCGAAACCAGACGAAAACAAATCACCAGCGGAGTAGCCCAACGCCCCCGTCGAGTCAATGGACTACCTTGGATAATGGCTACGCACGTCGGACGAATTACAGCATGGCACACAACACACCACAACGCAACTCACCAATTTACTGAATTTACACGAGTGCCAAGTGCAACACTCGAGCACTGGACAGAGTGGACAGTCCCCACTCTCCGGGCACGGCACTCGGACCAAAAGCCGGATTTCTAATCATCACAACTTGGATTTACATTCGACAAAATATAACTTGCGCCCAGTTATTCCAAAGCTTGACAGATTTTCGTTCCCGAGTAAAAATAAATGCCGCCGACGACGGGAGATATTTTCAATTTGTATACATATTTCAGGCGACTAATTATTGCTTAGAATAATTTGTCATCCTTTGTGCTATACATTAAAAACCTTCTCTTATAAACATTAGTTTATCATTAAAAAATATTTTTTTTTATATTAATGTTATTTACTTAAAACCAATCTGAGCTTGTATGCATCCTTACATTATTATTTATGTTGGTGATTTAATGGACGATACAGAACCAGCATCCATACTTTTTTTGTTAAATGAACATAATACATGGTATATATGAAGTTGCATTCAAATGTATATAATATATTATAAAAAAATCGGAAACAAAAACAAAAATTGCAAACGGCATAAATATAATACAAAATAACAATAAAAGTTCATAATACATAATTTAGAAGTGAACAATAAGAATAATATTAAAAAAACTACTTGCAATCGCTCCTATGCGATGCTCCTAAATAATAATATTATGCTACATAAAAATACAATTCAGATATCTCTTGTAATATACAGGTAAACTAATATCAAATCTGCCGATGTTTGTGGTGAATTTCTTTCCAAGTGTGTGAAAGCGAGAAATAGGCGCACGTGCATGGTAGTTAGTCCCGGAATTATTGTTGCAGAATAATATTTAAAGTCGATGAGGTGCAGGAGTTCACAACAGTTTAGTTCGGAGTGAATAATTATAATCAAAAAATTCAAGTCATTTATTTTACTTCTATTTTCTGGGCATTGGAGGGACCCACCACTTTCCCGTCCCGGTATAGGTGACTTATTGTCACCCCTTCGGGGCTCTCGATATTATTTATATTTTCTGGGCAATGCATTTTAAGTGATTAATTAATTCATGCAATTTAGAATAAGAATAATAATATGCAATTTAATTTAAACATAATTTATGAAATTTAGAATAAGAATGTACAGTTTATGTGTTGAATAGGTATGAGAAGTGACGTCGATATCATATCAATCAGCGTTATGTTTATAGGCTTCAGGTTTTGAGCTCTGTGATCCAGTCATTGAGAACTCAATAATTATTTTAACACCTATTTCCGTTACGTGTTTATTTTAACATCTATTTCTGTCACATCTTTCACGAGAGAGAAGGAGATCTTTCAATAAATTTATCAGCGGTGTTACCTTTTCTTCTTTTTCAAACTTTTCAACTTGGATTGTTTTATTTTCGAGTTGTGGCCTTGAGTATCTTTTTGTAATTCGCCTCAGAATTCAACTATATGTAATGTGATGACCTCGGATGGAGATGTTCAAAATGTCGATTCTATTACCGCGGCGTATTGACGAACCTTTTGTCTGGTTGACTCGTGTTCGAATTCTCTTCGTGTGTTCGGTCCGACTTGTTTGCTCAGTGGCTCGATTTTACCAAATTCCCACACTTATTATGTTTTACTATTCATTCGACTATTCCATTTCAGAGGTAACGGAAAACTAGCAATATTTACAATGTACTTTTACGATTTTTCTTATCAAAAGGGAGACATACATTTTATTATTATAGATAAGGCTCAAGAACTCAATTTACGCAAGGGATCGGCAATGTGATGTCGCGTATTATTATGGGGAATTGAAGTACCTGCCCACACTACAATATGTAGATTTTCAATACCTCTATCTAATTAGGCTTTACATTTTTTTTTGTATTTTTATTAGCAGAGTGTTGACAAATAATACATATTGATAGAAGTAAGATCATCAGTAAGTGTACAGCAAACAGAGGGTTAAAAAAAAGCCCCCATAACATTTTTTACTCCAAATGTGCTGAGGAATAGATGGTTAAAGTTTGTCGGGTACTTGCCGATACTATAAGTTCTTATTAAATGGTGTGTCTGTGAATAAATAACATTAACTGTAATTAAATAGTCGATCAATAACATACATCAAGATATGTATCAATATGTGAACATTCGATTCTTTAATAAATTCGATTCTGAATGTAAGGAAAATTTCCAAACAATGTGCTAAGAATCTTCCATTTACTCTTTAAGCCTCTGAACAGGCTTGGGAAAATCCTCCAAGCTTTCAGATGTGCTGTAAGTCCTGGCAATCTTGTTATTCGCAACCCTTAGCCTTAGCCCTTGACAACAAATGAGCGTAAGTAATGAATAAAGAAATCTTGTTTTAATATGCTTTAAATTTTTAATAATAATAAGGCATTCGTAAAAAAATACAGGTTCGCTTTGGTTTAGTTTTAATTTTTGAAATAAATGTTACCCTTGAGTAATTCCAAATTTAGTTTTTCGTAGTAGGTACCTACTTACCTAATGTAATTTGAAATATAAAAGTTGTATCAATTTTTTTATAAGAGGGTGAAATACAATCTTGGTACACGGAGAAAAATGACTATTCCTAATTTATTAACAATACCTTCAAATTATTGGTAATCCGGTTTAAAAGTGTATAGCAGGCCGTTTCATGGTTTTAAGTAATCCCTAATATATAAAGATAACTTTTAGTAATCCCTAATATATCTGAACACGTGTTCATGTGCCTGCATTTGCCATAATGGTGAAATGATAAATATTAGATTTTTTATGAACACGTGTTCCGCCATCGTGACAATACACTCGTATTTTACAAAACATGTATTAGGAAACCTATCAATTCTTTCGTTAAGGGCCTGCAATCCCGTTTTTAACCTATTATGAATATTTTGAAGGGATTCTTATAAATTAGCAATATTCTATATTAGTCATTTTTCTCCGTGTATTATATGTAATACCAACATTTTTCTACAGAATTTCTTTATAATATCTTTGGAATGTCTATTTTAAAATATAGGCTCAATAGGTTTTAAGAGGCCGTGTGTGAAATAGCTATTGTTAAAGGAGTGTCGGAGTTATCCCAGTAAGACATGGCATGATCGAGTAAATCAAATACGTCAGTGAGAGATTGAAATCGGGTGGTTAATTTATTACTTTCTTGCAAAGTTTCAAAACTCTTGAACCTTCTTCGAGTTAAGTACCCGCATAGTCGATGTTAATAATATGACAATTCCATTCATTCAAAATAATTGTATGAAACGTTTTTCAAAGGTCACTAATAATCTAATTGAATATTGAATTACAAATTTCCTTTGTCTTAAAGCACCTCCAAACATCTGCTTTATATCGCTACCGATCATCGTTGCTTTTGCCGTGCGCACCTACGGATTGGAATTTATACACATATTTTTTAAATAGCAAGAACGAGAATTTTATTAGGACAATAATATTGTCGTCATAAGTAAAAACACAGTGCTTTCCTTGGGGAATATGTTGTTTTTTTACTTACCACACAGAATTATTATCCTAATATTGGGATATAGCCGAAACTCCACAGTGATATATTTCCCCCACCGAGTTTTTTGTTTGAATATTTTGTGTGTTCTCGTGACATTTTTCACCTGCGCAAGAGGCATTGGGTCGGAAAACTGTTGTTTATTATTTCTTTGTGAAATTTTAACAACAACGACTTTGCGAACTCTAAATGTTTTGTGTCTATTATTGCTTGTTTTTGAATAATTTGACATAACGACAGAAGAAATGCCCGCTTAAGAAACAAATAGTTTCTATGTGGAATTTAGAATTAAGTTTACAGTTACATTTATCCCCTATAAAATAATAATTTGCCGAGAGTCTGCCGTCTACATATGTAAACATTGAAGAGCATAATTTAGATAGTCTTCTTAGTACTTCGCATCATCTTCTTCATCTTTGCACTCTATTCACCCTTGCAATATACAAAATGGAAGATACCATAGCCCCAAATACTCTGATCATTAAAAGTACCTGATTCGAATGTAATCCGTCAAAAACGGTGTGTGTGAACATACCTTAACTCGCTTTAAGTATTTTTTTTCTATTAGTCAGTGAGAGATATTCGAGACAATATTCAGATCTCGTAACATTTTATATATTTATTTGTATTATACGCCCATGTGAGCTTTTACAAACGTGATATACAATAATTTAAAGGAACATTATGAAGGAAGTAAAATTTGTTAAAGAAATTATAAAATAGAACACGTGCAAACGAATGATAAAAGTTAACATTAATATTTATTATGAGGTATGTTATTATACCCTTCTTGTACCTAAATTCCGTGCAGTTGAACACATCTAATTTTTGAAGTGAAACTTCTTTAGGCGCGTAATGGATTTTCGGGGACGGAGTAAAACCGAGTCAGGATCGACACGAAAATGCGGGTACCCCCACCACCGCTCACCGTTCACCGTTCACTGTTTTCAGTAAAAGCAACAAATCATTAGCATGCGCATAAAAGTTTTTATGTGTTTTATTTAAGTACTTTTTTACTCGGTAGTATAATTTTGTTTGGCGCATGCCTTAGCTGTGGTACAGACGTGGACAGGGCTTTCCTGTACCGTCCGTCCGCCGTTCAGTCTGGTTTAGTCGTCCGTCGAGAGCGCTCGCGTCGCGCGCTTTGCCGTTCCATTCGTATTCCAGTATATAAATATTGTTGAAGTGAAACTTCTTTAGGCGCGTAATGGATTTTCGGGGACGGAGTAAAAAACTTTAATTAAAAAAATGATATGATAAAATAGAGATGATGAAATGAAAATAGAGAGAGAGGAATACTAGAAGTTTCACTTCTGTCTTGCGTAGGCTTGACACACCCACTTTTTTTTTTGAGAAAGTATTGTCAACTGCTTGCAATTTAGGTACAGGCGAGTATCTAAATGAATCCTGATTTTGTTGTAGCAACTAATAATATTTTTTCATCGATTATTTCTAGTTGGTATATGGAAGGTAATTGGACAAAGTAAATCAGGGGTGTGTATAAAACCATTAACTATTTTAAAACGGAAACAAGTCTTCTATCTGAGAGTTTTAATAATTTTAATTCGTTTATCAAGTAGCTGTAATTTATGGTTTCTTGGGGTTTATAGTTAATGTATCATAGAAATTTACGCTGAATATTTTCAATGGAATCGGAGTTGATTTTTTCAATACGATTTCGGTTAAAGCAAACAGATGAAACGGAGACGGCTTAAAATTATAATTTATCCATAATCCATGCAGGATCAAGCCGTCCCGCTAATCTCTCGCAAAGGTTTAATTTCACTCCCGCTGCGAGATATCCCCTTTCTCCCCCTCCTATCCTACTCAGGAATGTCCGCCTGAATAATGATCCCAAACCGACCACTGGCCGAGTCGGTGGACCAATCTACCAATCTACCTATCTACCTATCTAGGCAGGTGGAAGGAGGGGGAGGACTACCTGTCCGCCTCGTTCCAACCTCTGAAATTCCTCATCCGAATTCCGTGACGACACCGAGGAATCCGAGCATACCGTCAATGAGAGGAACAGCGGTATGGCCAAGATAATCCGGCCGTTGATTCGATTGCTGAGGGTTAGAATTTCTTTTGAAACTGGAATGTTTGCATTTTCCATCAATTTTGTGCAAGAGAAGAATAATTTTATTTTTAATTATTGAAATTTATACCATCGATCAATCAATATTTTATTAAATATTTCAAAGCGCCATAGTTCACTGTGGAAATGATGTAACGAATGATGATAATTGGATAACTTGTATAGCGCCGTTTTTGTGAAAAATCACCTTGAGTTGCGTCTAATTCAGACATAAAAGGCATTACAAATTGCATTACCGCAGAGCTCATCGTTTTTTAAGTGTGTTTCTTCCGCTTCGAAAAACAGTTTTTAGATTGTGTTATTGTGACGCTGCTGATATTTTGTATCTAAAAATGGGTATAATAAAAAAAAAAAAAATATTATATATTTCAAAGCGCCGTAGTTCACGATGGAAATGATGTTGCGAAATGAATAGTTGCGTCAAATCCAGACAGAAAAGGCGTTACAGACTGATATTTTAAATCTAAAAATGGGAAAATCAAAAAAAAAAATCAAATTCAAATAATATTCTGCAATAATTTTTGGTGAAACTACAAACATTTTATTGGATATCGCTGGTTTTAAAGAAAGTATTAAAAATAACTTTATTTTAAAATTAAGCTTAAAAGCTTATTGCTGAAAATCAACAATTTGTTACTAACTTGACAGTTTCTAATAATATTTAATATCTCATTTATAATTTCGATTAGCAAATCGTTTTTGTAATCCCTGTAGGTAGATTTAAGTGGTCAAGCGTTGCGAGGAAGCTTAACATTCCAGAGTTTAACCCGAGCTCAAATTTAACCGTTAGTTATAGCTATAGCTTAATTAAATCTGTTCTTCGCACCGTAGTTAAGTTTAGTGCTAAGGAGATTAGACACAGTGTGACCGACAATAAAGCATCACATATTTCGCCTACTAACTACTATCACCACGATGTAACTTTGCCGTTTATACTCCACAGCCCGATGGTTATAAAGTAAAACTATATTAATAAAAATCCATGTAATTTAGAATAAATCCTCTGCCAAGTGGACTTGAATAATAATAATAATAATAAATATCTTTATTGTGACAAATTTTCAAACTATAACTATGGAAATACATGTAAGACTGTTTTGTGTACATTGGTTTATAAATTAGAAGAGTATATAATTTTATCAATGGAAATTAATATATAAACAGTAGGTAAAATAAATGTAAATAATAGAAATGTTAATGTAGTTATATGTTAAGGTTTATCATAGCCCGCCTCACTAGGCTTAGCCTGTGTTGAGGCAGCTATCCACCAAGTTTATTTATAGTACTATAACGTACCTACAATTATATAAAAATATGAACACTCAATAGTTAGGTAGCATCAATATCAATACATCATATACCAAGTTCGTTTCTAGTCCTAATAATATACCTACAATTATATGAAAATACATACAATAATTAGGTTGCATCAATGACTGCGAATTTGGATGAGTGCACCGGTAAAGGCCCTATCATTACTTTTAATCCAAATTTTTACGCTATCTTTGAAATTTTTTTGTGAATGACATGTTTTTATTTTATCAGGAAGAATGTTATAAAGTCTAGTCGCAAGATATCTAAAATTTCGTTGTCCAAAAGTAGTGTGCGTTACAGGAATTTGAAGTAAGTCTTTGTTATTGCTTCGAGTACAGCGAGTATTAGATCTTTTAGAATAAGATTATTTAAGTATCTTGGACCAATCAATCCACGACGACTTGGGAAGTTTTATTTTAGGACTACTGCAGTCTATTTGCCGGTGAGAATATCTCTTGTGTGCAGGGTGCGACCTGTTCAGTTATTCACTGATCAAGTAAAACAAAAAAAATTTAAAAAAAATTTCTACTTTATGTCCGGGTTAAATCTTCCCCACAGGAAAAAGCAAAACCCTTCCACACACTTTTCCACAAATGATCGTCTAGTCACTCCACATTATGCAAGTGCATTATATAAGCATAATAAATACAAAATAATACAAAAACAACACGTCAAATCACCAGAGATCAAATGGGAAAATAATTCACCGACTCCAGATATTTTCATATCAGAGGGTTCGGCTCGGTAGAACTTCTAATTGGACCTATAAATCCTACTGATCCCTCGATATAAATATTAAAAAAATCTTTCGTAATCCTACATGTATTTAAAATGACTGATTTTTGCATTTTTATGTATAAATTCTTTGACAGATCTAATACGACTAAATTTTGAATGAGAGAGCTAGGTATAATGCCAGTAGCCGAAATAGGTTAAATAGGTTACATAGGTAACTATTAAATCTAATTTTTGTGTCTAATTAATGACTCTATATCACTTTTTAAATGTGTGTTGAATTTTCATTTTGATGAAATATTATGTAACCGAGTTAGCTTTGAGGTTTTGGCTTATTTTTTTGCTCTACTTAGCTTTCGCTCAGTTTTGATTCTGGAGAAGGACCGTAAAGTTTTTGTAATAGGTTTTTAAATAATTTTAAACTTTTGTATAATTCGTATCTTATTGGTTCTAATCTTTCTGGTTACTCAAGCATAACTTACCTATCAGTCCTCGGTAAAAGATGGCGTTTTCTAGTTCATTGACACGGGCTGAATAGCCAGGTTCCTGCGGCACGTTCTCTACCGTGCTTTATTATGTTGAAATAACCGAGAAATTATCCAATCAAATGTTTTTAAGAGATGCTTGTGAAATAAATATAATATGATTATCACCCACTGGACAAATGTCTTCCGAAGCTGCTTCAATTCGTATTCTCGGTTCCTGGTTTTATAAACAAATAGTGGTTGCTCTGTTGCCAGAGCTTTCCCAAAGACGGGGTTAAATCAATCAAGGAACCTATTTCTTCAATAAATATGTTTGAAAACAAAAGTTCGTTTTATCCAATTGTTTGAACCTTACACATGCCGCTGAAACTTCGTTTTACCCTCTCCCTCTTTTTCATAAACGACGTATGAACAATGTTGCAACGGAGCTTTCAGCGGTAGGGCCATATTGACGGAGCACATGGTGTTTTCCCGCTTCCTCTAGTCCTTCTTCCCGCTCTTGTAAATAAGCTATTATTAACAGTTTCCGGTGGATCACTATGACATCCGTGCTCGGCTCTTCTCTAGGTACCTGCCCAATACTCGTAGCTGGATAGCTGCTCCTTCCGTCCCATTCTCTCCTCGACTCGTTTCATATATTCCGTCTCGCGTTGCATATGCTTAAACCCGATAAGTGATTCGGCTGACAATATTAAATTCCAGTATATATTCAGTCAACATCAGAACACTTGAAACTTGTGGAGTTATTGACAGGGGTCAGAAAATAAAAAAAAATTCAAAGATTAAATCGTACGTTCTGTGGTCTTTTTTCCCATTATTCAAAGGAAATTTATAAAATTATTGTTTTTAATAAAAAATTATAGATAACTTACTTATGTACCGTTGTTTTTTATTTTAAAACTCAATACAAAGGTTACGAAAAACATTGTTTTATCCTTTATGGTTTTTTTTAATACTTCAAAATACGGTAAATCATATTTTTTTTACCCTTGAAACATGTTTTATTTAATTTTTTTGGGATATGGCATCACTGATTACAGCCGTCGTTTGTGAGGGTTCCATGATAACTCAACACACCTTTAAAAAGTGATCTCTTGATCTCTTGAATCGCAAATTTCAAAAGCTGTGAGTTCTGGTTTTTTCCATTTAAGGCAGATAAAATCAATCAGGAGATGCCTTCCCTCTGATGGAGCAAAGTCACTCATAAATTCGTTCGTCGTCTCACGTATGGACTATTGCAATAGTGCATATGCCGGCCTACCTCAGAAACAAATCAATAGAATCCAATCAGTTTTTAATGCTGCGGCAAGAATGATTTTTGGTGAATCTAAGTATTGCCGTATAACCCCACTTCTAAGGGATCGCCTTCACTGGCTTCGATGCCCTGAAAGAATAGAGTTTAAGATCTGCTTAATGACCTTCAAAGCATTGCAAGGAATGGCGCCAGCATATATATCGGAACTATGTATCCGACAAAACTTAAGCAATAGACAGCTTACTCTAAGGTCAGCAGATCTAGATGTTAGTAATCGTCTAATCGAACTTTCTAGGTCAAATCGAGCTGTTTACTATGATCGTTCTTTTAGTGTAACAGGCCCTCTCATCTGGAATAAACTTCCCTCAGCTCTTACTAATCTCCAGAATTTGGCTGAATTTAAACGAGCTTTAAAAACAAAATTATTTAAAAAATCTTACCATTTATAAATTTTAACTTCTTTTCAATATTTTATAATAAGCCATATTCTAAAACTTCCGGTAATTGTTTGGTTTCGGTTGTCTCCTTATTGTACCTATTTAAAGTGTCTGCTCAAAAAATTCTCATTTCTGAGCACAAACTGCCTCCTGTTTTATGTTATGTTTTAGTTTTATTCGTGTTTTGTCCTGTCCTACTGTTATTGTTATTCTAAGTTTTGTCATCACTTTGTATAAACAGTGTATTAAGTGTTATAATATTAGATCTGTATTGGGTAAGGCACACTGTAGGAATAAGTTTGTTAAACGAGTAGTTAAGCGCACTTGAAGTGAAATGACACTAAACTGCGCTATATAAATTCCATGTTATTATTATTATTATTATTATAAAGTTATTGAAAGCGATGACAAAAAACTAACCTGTAAACCTAACCTAGTGTTTGTTTTGTCACTTTTCGTGACTTTATATCACTTTTTAAAGGTGTGTTACATTGTCACTGTGTTGAGTTATCCGGTCACCGTTTATGAGAACGTGGGAGAGGTTTCCTTTCGGTGTGTTATTTAAACATGAACACAAAAAACGAACTTTGAACATTGTGATTTTTGTGGCTAGCCTATACGGTAGGCTCTTTTCAATTTCCTGGCTGTTTTATCATTCTGTCACGTGAATTAATCCAAACATAAGTATGTTTGGATTAATCCAAACATACGTAAGTACCATAACATAGCAACCACGCCGATAGCATACCTTGTGTTGACATTTATATTGAATGAATTTATGATTGAGAAGATGTAAACAGATTATAATAAATAAATAGGCTATTTCAAAGCGATTTTCCTCATCAGAACCTAACCGCCCGCACGCACTGCGATTTCTATTTCAGAACCACCATGAAATAGAATTAAGTAAAAACGCCAGCCGCAGTTCGTGTTTGCACGCGGTTTGGCGTTTTCAGCTATTCCAAAACCGCTGCGTTTAATCGCAATGCTTGCTGGCGGTTAGGGCCAGTTGTTTCACAGAATTAGAACAAATTCATCAAATTTCGGAGATAATTTTCAAGTTCTGTTATTATTTCAGTTTTGTGAAACAACTGGCTCTTGTTGATATAATAACAGAACTTCAATAGGACTTACTTTAAAATTTTATGAATTCTTCAAATTCTTTGAAACAACCCGTCCTTAATCTATCTATCTATTTATATAAAGAGGTATGTCTGTTGCGGGCGGGAGGTTGTGAATTTGATTTTTATACCAATCTACAGTTTTATTCCCAGATTTATGAAATTTTGGACACTTGATCTTCAAAACAAGAGGAAGGTCACTATTTACATCTGATTTAAAATACTTACGTAAAGCCCGGGCAAACCAGAGTGGAAGATACTACCAGTATCGCCCTGGTGTAAGACCACCATTCAGAATTGAAACGTTGCTCCAAATGGCTTTAGCCGTGTTTAGTGACTAGATCTGAATAGCCAGGTACTTCCCCACCTTCCTCTTTCCTTTCCCCACTTACCTTCAGCCTCACAACATCCCCCAATTGGGGATGCCATAGTCTCACTGGCTCCAGACGGGAGCAGTTGGGACTCTTGTGAGGTATTCACTATAAAAAAAAAAAAAAAAAAAAAACGCCGGGGACTTTAGCTACTACAATATAAAAATATCAGTACCTAGGTCCTACCAGAGCGTGTTGTCGGCCGCCGGCCCTCCTGAAGCTATAAACTTGTAAACTTATATAAACCAGTCAACAGACAGTCCGCCTTCATTTAATAATACCTAATTAGAAATTCGAGCCTTTCTTTTTTTACAACATGCACCGACAGTTTTAGCGCGTTTTCATAAGAAAATAAATTTATTTTGAGTTTTTGAAAGTGGCGCCAAGGGATTCAGATGACGTCACATGTTTTAATCGGGATGGTATGTCAATCACACTCGCGATGAAACATACTAATTTCAGCTGTCGGTGCGTGAGTTAAAATATTTCTGCGTGAAATTTCACGTTTAATGAAGTCAAATTTGCTCTGATTTTAAGTGTCATCATTTTCAACATTGGAACTGATATGAAGAATTCGGACGAGCGATAAATACTTACCTATAATATAATATTTTTTACCAGAAAATGTATTTTATATGTAAATTTCTTTAGTTTCTGCATACTAATACCTAATGCTAATACTACAACATTCAATATTATCAGTCCTTCATTTTTAATATTCCGTGATTTTTCTTGCTAGTCTTTTGCAAAACTTGAAGAGTGAGTCCGCACCATTTGACCCATAAATGATGATTTCGTGTTTTCATCTCATTCCTTTTCTACCCTGCCGCCATTTACCCCACAAATAAAAATAGTACTCATACCGAATTTCAGTCATCTGACTCGATAACCCCCGTGCGGTTCGGTTCTCTGCCGCCGCGGCGCCACCGGCCGCGCGACCGTCCCGCTCGCACGCGCCCACGCGCCATGTGCTCGCCGTCGTCGTGGCCCACCCCGTTTCAGAGCTGTCGGCACCTCAAATCGCAACGAAAAGCTACGAAAAATAACGGCACCGAATAAAAAGTGACAAAATAATCTTATTGTAATACTAGAAGTAGCGTATATATTATTTTACTTTTCACTAAGTGTCGTTTGGCTTTTCTGAATACTCTGTACGGTCAAGCTTATTTGAATTTCTACTCATATTCTTGTCTCTTTTGCTCGCGTTGTTTTACCACTCTAAAAGCAGAGGTGGATAGTCGTGTCTGTATTGTGCTTTTTCGCTTTGTCTCGTTTCGTCACCGTGACGTCGCCGTAAATGCATCCTTTTCTTGCATTTTCCCCCTACTCTGCGCCGTTCGGTGCGTTTACCTCGTGGTTGCAGTGCGTTGTGAGCTTCGCCCGACTGCCGCTACTGCGCGCTCGGGCGCGCGAGACGCTAGTTAGTAGTTTAGTTACATCTGCCAGTGGCGCTGCCGATGTTGGCGCGGGCGGTAGCTGTTGATGTGTGTTATGTTTTTAAAACTTTTTCAGATGAACGTAAACATCGGAATCGGAAGATAACCAACCCCGTACAGATGATTGATTCGCGTTTTATTGAAGTAAGAATGTAGATAAATTTCCAATTGATGGAGGAATTGACATGTTTAGATTGTATATTATTATTAGAGCGATGTAATAGATAAAAGATGTAAAGAACATGTAGCAAAAATCAGCTTCTCTTTTGTTCTGGGCATACTCAAAAATCATGAATATCGATTCAGTAATTTCTACATATTGTGGATACGCTTATTCAATGGAATAGTTTTTATGGGTAAATTCGGTAAACGTCAAAGATGTTATTGTTATCCAAAGGAGATGCTTAAGAAAAATCACAAATTGCGGTTATCTAATTCATGTAGACCCCTTTTAAAAAACTGAAACTTCCCACAATATATATATTCTTTCATTTCATATCCATGTAGGTAAGGTCTTTTTGAAATATTGTTTTGTTTTTGTCCTCAAAACAAAACATATATTTTTATTATTATTTATTTATTGTACAATTTGTATAGCGCCGCTTTTGTGAGATATCACCTCAGGGGCGCTTTACAGTTGATGCAGGTATTACAAAAATTATAAATATTACAAAAATAAAGTGAAATGAAGTACAGGAACAGGTGACCCGAAGATAGAAGATAGAGACTCTGCAGCAAGAATCCTAGGTGGTAAATACAACATGGATATGAAATTAAAGTACATAAAAACCTTCCACGTAACATTAAACAAATACATGCTGTCCTCCTATTTAAATTATCTCAGGGTCAGCCCTGACTACCCATATATAATTTACAGTATTTCTTGTAAATATACTTCGACTACAAAGTGTGTGTTCTTGTGCGCTAATGAGATGTTTACTAATGCTTATTGTTTTTGTCTTTTTACAGCGGTGTGGCAGTGCTGAGCAGCTGTACGGACTGCAGCGGTAGCAGTGGGAGTGACATCACCGAGCCCGGCTCACCGTGCAGTCCCTCGTCCTCCAGCTCGGGCTGCGTGTCCGAGGGCGGGGGCGGCGGTGTGGTGCAGCGGCCCGCCTGGCCCTGGGCGGCCAAGCGGCCCCGCCAGGACAAGTGCACCAACCTCGAAGCGCTCATCGCTACCAAGCTCTCCAAGCCCGCACCCCCCACCAGCCCTACGGACTGTCTCGACCCCGCGCAGATCCCCAAGCACGTCATCCACAAGGCCGTCATGCCTGGCCTGAGCCTAGACGCAGCCAGCCAGCAGGGTCGCATCACGGAATACTTCAAGTCCCAGATGAAGCCCAACGCTCTCAAGCGCGACATAGCCGCCTGGATCACCAAGGCTACTGACGGGAAGAGCCGCCCTCCGACCAATGGAGTCACCAAAGGCTCTTTCGAAGCCAACGAAAACCTGGAAAAATACATTTCCTTCCTTTCGCAAACCCTCAATCCCAAAGTACTGCTCACCGCTAACCTACTCACGAATGCTGAACAAAATACCAATGAAATTCCAGAAAGCTACATTCATATCTCTCCGCAGAAGCAGCAAGACAGGAAACCACTCCCAGGCTTGAACCCCATCCTAAATTCTAAAAGTAATTGTAGGCCTCTAATTGCTGAGAAGACTGATGTAAATAAGACTTCTACTGTATTTGGAAAGAAAATCCCAAAAGAGTTCAAAAGCATAGGAACCTCTACTACTCCTAAACAGAAACGAACAAGAAAAATGGATGGTAAAAAGTCCTTAGCTCCTAAAATAACTAAAACAAAAAATGCTCAAGTCAGAAAAACCACCCAGAAGTCAGTTGGCGTTCAATCAGTTGCAAATACGGTGCCTTGCAAAGCTACATCAAACTGTGTCCTGCCTAAAGTTGGGACTGAAGGAAATAAAGCCGCAGTCAATAATTCGCCTCCACTGTATTCGAATTCAACGCCACCTTTGCCTTCAAATACTAATCACATAATTCATGATCACATGCGTCATGTATTTATGAAACTGCCCCTAGCAGAAATGAAGTCTCTGCAAACAGATTTATCAAAGTCAATACAAGTGTCTAGTGAGTGTAAGGAGGTGGATCGAGTGCCTTGCTATAATAACCAAGCGCAAATTCAAAATTCTAATCTTAATGTGACAACAAACAATTGTAATATAGTGGAAACTCATAGAACTGAAAGTATAGTTAATTCGTTTAATACTAATTCATGTGTCTCCAACTTGTCAATGTCCCAACCGACTGTGATGCTCACTGCCATCAGAATACCCCAGCAGAGTCTGCACCAACTGGGCCCCTCCGACTCGCAGGGCAACAGGAACCCCAATCACATCAGCCTGACTAGTCCAACCAAACTCAATGGCCAGTTCATGTTGCCCATGGTTCAGAATATCAATGGCTCTATCTTGCAAATCCCTAATTTAGTCACCAAAATGGCGCAGAACACTGTGCTACCTCTCTCCGCCCAAAATATCATGCAAAGAACTGATAGCATTGTCAATCAGCAGACAACGCAGATGTTCATCAATGGTACCATTCTCAAAATCAACGGCCCCATTCATCCCAGTCTGCCCAGCCTTATAGCTAAGCAGATGACCGCCACCAGTACCACGAATGTGTCGTACACTGTTACCCAGAAAAACATATCTACAAGTATGCCGACGGTGATGGTGTCTAAACCCAACTTCACCATGAATCTGAACCATCCCATGTTCGTTTCTTCCTCCGGGTTCATCTTGAATCCCGTCGGTAGTGTCGTTACCACGCAAACCAACACAGGAATATCTCATGTACAGCAGACATACAATTCTAATAATGTTCACCAACCTTTTAATGGAAACGTTCAGCATTCATTTAATGGGAACCAACAGACATTTAATGGAAATGCCCAACCAACGTTTAATGGAAATACCCAACCAACATTCAATGGTAATGTTCAGCAGACTTTTAATGGGAATACTCAAACTACATTTAACGGAAATTCCCAACCTACTTATAATGGAAATATTCAACAGACGTTTAATCGAAATGCCCAACAGACTTTTAATGGAAATGGCCAGCAGACATTTAATGGAAATGTTCAACAGACATTTAATGGAAATATGGTTCTGACAGCACCCGTCCATTCAAATGTACACATTAACCCTATAAGTAATCATATATCAGGGTTGTCTATGCCTACCTGTAGTATACCAATTTCGCCTTTAAAAATAGGTGATATTAACCGTGTTTTCCTAACCCCTACCCGACCTCCTATACCAAAAATGTCATTAGCTTCTGAACCGGACACTAATACCGTGGTATCAAACTCTAAAACGAACATTATCACATCCACTGTGGAGAATGGTAGGATGCAAAATGTTGACATTACTATATCTAATTCTACTACCAAATATTCTGTGCCTAAACCGGATGCGATTATTGATACTATTGTATCTCAAGCATTAGAAGTTACTAGAAAATTACCAAATCCTTTAAATTGTTCCAAGATTGTTCCATTGCTCAGTATACCGATGATCACTGTTGTCAATGAAACAGTTGAAGAACAAATTATCCTGGAAGCTCCGTCTTCGAGACTCAGTATAGATGACTCTACAGATTCAATAGAGAATGATTTGGATGACAGTAGTAAACTTGATCAAAGTTCGCCTACATTCAATGAAAGCAAGTCAAGTCCGGATACTACTATCAGTGAAGTCACCTCCACGGAATCCTCTGTGACCGAAGCGGGCAAAGAGATTGATGACGATTCCTTCCTTACCATCGATACGAGTGTTGCAGAAGCAGAAGATGTGCTGGGCTGCCAGAAGAGCCCGATACTCTCCCCGCCAAAGACCATAAGGTTTCCTGTTAAAAAGCCGACTGATGCCAGGAATAGGGGCAGCACCAGATCCAATGCTTCAGAAAACAAACTCTGCCGGTGGAATGACTGCACTTTATGTTTTGACGACAGTGGCGACCTATTGGAGCATCTGCAGGTAAGAAAACACTCAAATTTTAATTTTTTATCTCTACATATAGTATAAGCAACTGGTGGTAAAATTTTATCTTTTATAGTTAGTATTTTAAAAGTATCTAGAATTCTGCAATGTAAGGACGGGTTGTTTCATAGAATTTGAACAATGCATCAAATTTCAACATTCATTTTAAGGTTCTGTGAATGTCCTATTCAATTTCTGTTATTATATCATTATATGCCAGATACTAATAAACTGTACTAATAACTGAAATAATAATAGAACTTGAAAATTAACTTTGAAATTTGAAGAATGGTTCAATTTCTCTGAAACAACCCGTCCTAAGAAATCAATATATAATATAAATGAATTTTGGGAGCAAATTCTTCCTTAATAAAAATTTAAATTGCAAGAAAATTAGGTGCTTGTAGAAAATGTCCTGCCAAAGAAGAATACAGTTGTAGAACACTTATCCTGGTGTCTTGAAAAAGACTAATCATTTGTCTAATGACTTTTCAGACATCGCACGTGAATGTACAAGCGGGGAGAGAGACCTACACTTGCCTGTGGCAAGGTTGCAAGGTCTACAACCGCCCTTCTTGCTCGCGTTGCTGGCTCGAGAGGCACGTCTTGTCCCACGGGGGCAACAAGCTCTTCCGGTGCATCGTGGATGGGTGTGGACTAAGATTCAATACTCAGGTAATTATTACAAACTGCAAGGCAGTACTTTGTAATTAAAAAGAATTGGTTCTGTATGTTGATTATGTTTATTTATTAAGTTACGATTAAGTACCATTAAGTTAAGATAACATCGGTCAAGTGTACACAGCCAGAGTTGGAAATGGCTGTGAAATGTCACAGCATTTTCCATGACTTTTCTCAAAACTTCCGGCGATTAATTCTCCTCTCTTTCTAGATTCTCTTATTAGATGTTCTCCTGTAGGATCACCAAGGTCTGTGGCTTGTTCATTTAGACCTGTGACTTGTTCATGTAGACCTATGACTTGTTCATGTAGATCTGTGACTTGTTCATGTAGACCTATAACTTGTTCATGTAGATCTGTGACTTGTTCATGTAGACCTATGACTTAAAAAACCCCCTTAGAAAGAAATCTGTAATGGCCAAATGCGGGACATCAAATCTTGCGGGACAGTGAAAATTGCTAAAGCAAGGGATTAAGCGGCCGGGAAACGCTTGCTTAAGAATGTCCACTACCAATCGTGCTAAGTGTGAGGTTGCACCGCCCTTCGAAGTCGTTCTGTAGTGCTCACCAGTCACAACAGTGTTGCCAACGCCGTCCTCAAAAAAAGGGCTAATTACCTATCCTCATCTACATGTTCCACATCTACCACTGCAGCCACAGAAATGATATTCCAGGATAGGAGCCGGCCACGTCTGCAACTGACTGTAGAGCCAGTCTCCTCGAGACTAGCGGCTAAATGACATAGTGTTTGTTCATTTGGTGCCACATGACCAGGGAATCGTTGATGAAATTCACGTTGAGCCTAAATCACAGACTGATTACTTTTCAAAAACTTTGACACAATTATTATTTTGTGTTCTTAATAATAATAGTGATCCATGGTTTGTCAACATATATTCTGCTTCGTCATTTGAAAAAATGAGAACATCTTCCGATGGGGTGTTTACTTTTGCGCCACCTGTTATTAACACATTCGCTGGCAGGAGCTTTTGTTACCATTAAAATTACATATATGATAAATCCACCTATGGGAGTGATTGGCACTGAACCAGTTAACAGATTCTAGTTAAATGTTTTCTTCCAAGATGTTTCTGATTTCAGAAGTGGTGGAAGGGGAATAAGTTTTCGTGACCCTATTGCTTTGTTCAAATATCTTATGCCTACCCTGCTTTTCGGTTTTAACCCCTCAATTTTTTTTTACTGTTGTCCTTCCTTTATCTTAAAAGTTAAACAACATAATAATTTTTGTTGTATAAGTGTTGAAGTGGAAAGTAACATAAGAAAAAGGGATAGTTAATTGTTACGCGGTTCACCTGAAATTTCTTCTTATTGTGGAGGAGTTAGTAGAGGTCACAATTAGTTTATTCACCCATTGGAACATATTAACCCTTCAAGTATCGGAAGAACACTACTAGCCACAAACATAATATTCCATTAGAGCCTCGGAAGGACAGATGTGACCAGGAGGGTCCGTACATTATAAAAGTATTTTTACCTTTTTTTCATAGTTCGGAGATATGTATGTGATTTGATCGCAGTTAGAACGAGAAATAATTATTATTCTAAGTTTGTCTAAAATATTTATACTCGATTCCAAGGAAAAAATCCTAAAAAATGACAAAGTGCATGATTACAAATTAGCAAAATTATTCCGTGGACCGTTAAAGTGACAGATAGAGGCTCTGTGATTAAATTGTGTTATTGGTCATTATTTCTACAAAATGGCAATGTAATCTATTGTTTTTTAATAATTCAATATATTAACGACTTATGTGTGTTGTTTTGATGAAATAATCGTTTAATAATAGTATGTTAAAAGTGAATGTCTTTCAAATTCACCCGAAAGTGTTTTAAAATTGAGTGTTTTCGCATTGAATTTGCAGTGTTTGATATATATTTATGTGAATTATCGTGAAAGTATTTATTATTATTCAAGAAAAACAAGGGGCTCCATCAACTAATTTAAGTCATCATTTTTAATTTTTATGAATGATGATGAAAAGTTTGCCATTTTTCTGTTAGCTCTGGTCAGCTGTTTAGTTAGTGATTGGGCAGATCATCTTCGAAATTCGAAACAAGAAAATCGGTCACCGGTTTTATTTTGGAACATTGTGATATATATTTATTTCTAAAGACTTTAAAAAATTATATGATTACCAAAAAAATTAATCTACTATTAAAATTAACAATCTTATGTTTTTATAACAACTTTTCAAGTAAAGTTTTCTAAGATAAAACCAATAGAATAGATAATTCCAATTTTGAAAAAATAATTCAAATAATTTTCTGTCAAAATATAATATTATGGGTATGTACCCACTTTATTTCTTATCTGAAATGTTCTTCACACAAGCAGTTCCAATTTTGAATGTGACACTAAAATTCAAACCAAATTTGAGTTCATGGATCATCAATAATTTCACTCTGGAGTATTTCACATTTCACTCGTAAACAAGTGATTTTTTTAGCCATTTATCATGTACTATACTTTTGTGTTTTAAATTTGTAATCTTCTCAGTAGTATTAAATTGATGTACAACTGTTTTGTGAAGACTATGAAAGGTACATTTACTTGCCATATACCATTTTGTAGTTTTGATATGTAAATTTTGTAATATAATATGCATGAATGTGCTTGAAGCGAACAGTGTATGCCAATACAGAGTTGTGTGACTTTTTACTTTTATCTGCCTACCCCTTTGGGAAACGGCGTGATGAATAGTTAGTTTGTTAGTCAAAAAATCAGAAAATTGATATTAAGCACGTCATAATTTTTATAATTTATAATTTATGTATACTTCATATTATCCATACTACAAAATTTTATATGTAAATGAAATACTCAGTACGGGAGATCCCAGTGAAGATATCATTATCTCTATTTGTTCCAAAAAAGGTAGGTAATTAAACACGGTCAGTGGCCGAGTTGACATAGCGTTTGGATTCCACCCAGGCTTAGTGTGTTCAATTCCTCGGCTGGCTAAGTCCTCCATCACAACACAAGCAACATTTTCCGCTTACTGTGGTGGTAGTAGGAGATTTTCAAATATTGTCAGGTTATTTGTAACCCGGGAATGTTTGTCTTTCTTTTAAAAAAAAAAAAAATAATGTAAGATTTATTATTATCGAATTACAACTAATTTATTTTTTATTTTATTCGTCTTATACCGGGTGGCCGGGGAGTAAAGTGTACTAATTTCGGGAGGTGGTTCTATATTATGGTAGAAGTAAAAAAAAACATAAACAACTATTTTCGAAATTTCCTTGTTTTTTCAAACAATTTATTTTTTCATGGAAAATTTTTATCCATACAAATAATTCAATTTTTTAACCTGATAAAAACTACCTTAAAATTTTGGAATTCTGAAAAGGTTTCAATCTTTATTACTTGTACTTTCATGTGTAGTACATCTCTCAAAGTTAATTTACTTTGCCCCCCCGGACACTTTGTATACCTACTACCTTGCCTATATTTCTGCATTATTACTTAATTTGAGTAAATAATTTAAAAAAACTACTTTTTAATTCACCTACCTTCCTTTCCACTGGCCTTCAATCGACAAAATAACTATAATCCTAGTCACCTAATTAATGCAACACAAAAAGCTACATAAGTATTATTTAACATTATTAATAGCATTATACATATTAGTTTATGTCATTTTAAAAGTGACCATAGTTCTTGAATTTAAAACCCTTAGAAAACCTGCTTATAAATTGATTTTAATTTTATATACAACTGACACCGTTAACGCTGAGTTTCGAGTTTATGTGAAAATTCAAAACGTATTGATTCCATTGATCCCATCCCTATTCCAAAATGGTCGGCAATGTGACCGTTTGTGTTTACGAAGTGAGCGAGTTTATTGGAATATTTATGTTTGTAATTTCCGTTTATTTCGTGTCTTTTTCTTCGGTTTTTTATAATAATATGTGATATTATGAACTTCATTAATGGAACTATCTTAAAATATCTTTCTGTCAGTGCCTTACTGTTTGAAAATGTTTGTTTTGTGCCGGGACCAAATTGAGTTATTTCACGTAGGATATGTTAATTGTGTTATTAAATTATAATATTTATTGAAAAAATTCATTAATGTGATATTTTTTAATAGTATATATGCCTTGTGCAGGTGTGTGTTTTATATTATATTTTGCTGTTTCCTTGATGTCAAATAATTATCAGAATTTTACTAATTTTTTTAATAATTTTTTTTGTATTTACGGCATAGAAAGTGAAGTGACCATTTTGTTACCAATTTTGTAAACAATATGAAACTGTTTTCTAAATATGGAATTATTTCCACGTGGTTGGCGTAAGTAAAAATGTTTCGGTAAGTTTTTTATTGAACATTTTTCGTGTTTGGTTTTAAAATTGTATTATTTAGAAATATTATTGTTTCTTTCAAATACAAATATAAAAAAGATAATTTTATCCAGTTTCTATAATGGTATTGGTCTTAACGACAACTTCTAACATAATAAACATATAGTAAATTTAAAATAGATCGGAAACATTGGGAAATTTCATGAGAAATTAAATGGCAGTTAAAGACTTCTTTGAATACATATTTAAAATACTGAAGGGTTAAGAATGGGACTATAAGTTAAATTTAATTGGTTTTCAATTATGTTGTAAAAATTATTAATTATTTAGAAAATTCTAATCCTTTGGCATATAATTATTTTCCTAGTTTAGTCACACTTTTAACGCTTTTATTTATTTGCTATATTTTAAATGTCGTTTGATGCCGATTATATGAAGATGTTATGTGTTTTTCCAGTTGTCGCTGCAAAGACACGTCAACAGTCATTTCACAGAGCAAGGGAGCAGTGCAAATGGTGCCAGGAAGAGTCTGGACAGCAGCGGTGGGCCCAAGCTTATCAAGAGGAATGGTAAAAAGCTACGCTACAGACGACAGCCCTGGTCGGGTAAGCATTGTATGTGTGCCTTCATAACTACTAATTACCAACTAAATTTAGTTTTTTTAAATTTTAATAGAAAGTTATTCTTATTTTTTTAAATGATAAACTAATGTTTATAAGTCAAGGTTTTATGCATAGCATACAGGATAACAAATAATTATAAGCAATAATTAGTCGCTTGAAATATCAATAGAAATTGAAAATATCTTCCAAGTAAAAATAAATGCCGCCAACGGGAATTCAACCCGTACCTTCTGATGTCCGATCGGGTGCTCTGGACCACTGAGCTATGTCGGCTTATTTCCAACACGCCAAATAATTCAATATATACCAGTACCTCAATCAACAATTACTGCTTATTATATTTTTTTCACCTGTAAACAACCAACTTTATTTTTGTAGGAAAGGCTTTGTTAATGCTAAATTTCCCACTAGAAGGCGTTGAGACATTAAATCTACATTTCTTGTTTATTCAAAATGTACTCATTATTATTAAGAGATTTCTTTATTTCCAAGGCTTCAAAGTTATTTAGTCGTTTTCTTTTATTATTATCATAAAGAATATTTATCCCTGTGTTTTTTCAAAACTATGATTATTGGCAATGATATGGTTAGCGAAATCTGAAATATTATTATTAAGACACCTTAGGTTCTTTGATCCTAATGTCAAAATTACCAGTTGTTTTCCTGATATAAAATGAGGAACAGTCTTTACATTTTAGTTTAAAAGTTACATTGTTTCATTTGTTTATGATGGATAACCACAAAGTTATAGCTACTTTAAAAAGTATATGTATAACTGTTTGTTTTCCCAATCAAACAAAATAAAATAAATAATTACTATAACCAATGAACTGTTTGTTTCCATAATATAAAATAAATAAAGATAATTCTTAAAAGTTATAACCTTTCATAGATTTCCTCTAACATTAATTTGGTTTATTCTAGCCCGCACTTTCGACTACTTTGATGCTGGTATAATGGAGGGCCTCCAGTACCGCGTGGTGCAGTCGTCCTCATGGAGGGTTGGGGGTGCGGCCGGGGTGGCCCCGGGGGCCCCACTGTACCAGAGAGAGCGAAGCGCCCACTGCATCACCCTGTCTGCCTCCGTTCTGGCCAGGAGACTGCACGCCAATCTAAAGTACCCCGAGTGCCTTGTCACATGGACTCCCAAGGATGTGTAAGTTATTTCAAATATGTGTGCTTTGTGAGACTTTATGTTTTCTATCTGGTAATTAATGTTATATGAAAGTTCAAATTGAGAAAGAAGTTGCAATTCTAAGCTTGATTTTTTAAAGTAGCATTAGATTTGAAGATGGCAGTGCATAAAGCCCAATTCAATGACCATTACTATGTACATGTGCATTGTGAACAACTAAACTGTTGTGTGTAAGAAATTACGGTAAAAATATCGTACACCTGTTTTTAAGGTACCGAAAAAGAGGACTTCTTCGTATGTAGAAACCTTTAACATTAAATGAATATGCACAATAAAAGAAGACAAAGAACATTTCATCTGAAGGTTTTTAAAAACGGTTAAAATAACATTTTTGATAGTCCTAAGGCCGAATGATGTCCTCGAATGTGATGTCTTTGATGTCAATCGAAGCCCCATAAAATTTACTGATTCGTGTCCATAATGTCACATAACAGTTTTATTGTTTCAATTTAGTTCTTACATACATCCATTTCGATCGCACATGTGTCAAGTGCGATTTTAGGTATAAATGAGTTAAGTACATTTTCCATATCTCTCAAGCCCGTACTTTATGGTACACAAGGTATCCTAATTTCCAATACGCCTTTGTTCTTAGTACCCAAACAAAATATAAATACATTTAAATTATTTTAAATCATTTGTGTTAAAAAAATCCAAGAGCTATATCGTTTTAAAATCACTTGAAACATTTTAACTCTTTGCACGTGGCCGTATCAACTGTTGTTACGGCAAAAAGTCTATACTCACACGCGGCTGTATCAACAGTTGATACGGAAACTTTGACGGCTGATATTCCAGCGCTCTTTCGTCATAAATGTATTCCTTGCTCACTTGGACATTCTTTTTTTTTTTTTTTTTTTTTTATATATAATTTGTACATTTATTTATAACAATTACAGGTAATAAAGCCTAAGACGTTATAATTGTACCATTTATGCAGTGTATATGCAATGCCAAAAATCTTGCAAATGCGCTATAGGACACAAAAAATAAATCTAATTTTTTATCTACCGCATTCAAAAAGCACGTAGCTCTCCCCACAGGTGAGTTCATTAATAAATTAGTGCGGCTTGCTCTACTATATAGAAGATTGTGATGACGTCCTCGAGAGTGAGACTCTGGTACAAAAAAATTTAATTGGGCCAGTATCTCATTATTAGAAAAGTGACCGTTTATTAGTTGGAAAAAATATTTAAGCAAAGCAATACCTCTACGTGTCTCTAGGGAGTGGTAATTGGTCATGCCTAATATATAAATCGATGGGTAAAGCCAAGGGTAACATCCATAGAGCCGCGAGAATAACATCCATAGAACTATCACGATGCTGACATCTACAAGAATTTCTCAAAAATAAAATTGTATTTCATAAAAAAAGATTGATAATAAAGTGCGCCTCTTCGCGCCTTTTAGTCCTTTAGTTTACATTTTTGTCAACGGATGGCGTTAGTACTAGTATGTCATTCACAACTTTTCATAACTAAAAATGATAAGTGATCATGGTGTCCCACTTGTGTCTATCACCTAAGTACACACACGCCGAGTGAATGGCCACATGTGACCACATTCAAAATATACGGTACGTCTTTGTATGAAATTTTATGTTTTTGTTTTTATAAACATCTAAGAGTGTTGACACACGAGGATTTGTTTTCATATTGTGGAGAATAATCTGTTCTGTCTATATAGTCCAATAAATCATGCCAGAATGCTATAATTTGACATTTAATTGCGTGCATAGGTATTTCAAAATATGCACCGCGTACGGGTATAGATAAAACGGAGCAAATTAACGCGTTCAAAAGGTTAAACATCAATGTGTCCAATTGGTTTAAGTTCAATGAAACAAAAAATTCTCCTTTTTTCATTGGTTCAAAATGTGCCTATTCAGCGTAATAATATGAGCCCATTTGTAATTTGATTGATTGAATCGTGTTATGAACCTAAAGGTAATTAATTAAAAAGATGTATTTTTTTTTTACATATCCTCAAAATTATTTTATGAGCTTCGAAATATTTTTACTGTGTCCCAGGAGTGTGATTGATTGATTTTATTAGTATTCGTTTATTGTTGTTGCATTTTATTAAGTACCCATTTCATACAATATTGCCAGCTCTGTCTTTGAACAATTTACAACCAGTTCTGTACCTACCATATATTATTTCTTACCAGTACCTTGAGGTGATTTTGCACAAAAACGGCACTATACAAATCATCCAAATATTATTACATTTATTTTTATTTCTATATCCTATGTTTTCTAAGTTTAATAACTTTTATATTATTTAAGTTTGTAATTATCTTTGTTATTTTCTCAATTATATTATGTTATTTAAATTACTCATCTAGGTTTATAACCTATTTGTTAATTTTTATGTACATCAATTAATGCAGTTTTACACCTTATAAACCATAATGACGCTACTGCCCAATTCAAACACGAGATATAATTTCTCAATTGAGTTTGGCAGTATAGTTAAAAAAATATAATTTCTTCACAATCAGCCTCAAAATATCTACATTTGTAAATTATTGTAATGTGTTTGTCTATTTAATTAAAAAAAAAAAATGATTCAATGAAGGACAGACAAAATGCAAAAATATTTTGGGTAAAGGATGAAAAAGGAGAAAGACAGTGAGTGTTTAGAAAATATTTCTTAAATACGTTTCAATCAGTCACAATAATTGAATACTGCATGAAGTCTATATGTGATAATGGTTTACATAATGATTCCGATCAGCGGCAAAAGAGCAAACATCAAATACTACATCTGACGAACATCAGATATAGTATTTGATTGTTTATAGGCCAATTAGGTTAAATAGGTTGCTTTAGGTTAGGTTCATAGGCCAGTTTATCACTTTTTATGACTATATCACTATAGTTGTCGTAGTATAGTAGGGTGTATAGTTGTTATAGGCTGTCGGTTTCGACAATATTGCTGCTGAATATTTTAAAGGAGGTAGCCGTATAATTCTCATATGATTGTGCAATCTTTTTAACCAATGTTTAAAGGAGGGTTACACACCTTTAGATTGGAGAAGGGCTGTGATCATGCCATTATACAAAGGTAAAGGGTCACGTATGGAACGTGAGAATCATAGGGCTATTAGACTGCTAAGTTCAGTTGGCAAGGTGTATGGTAGAATTTTGATTGAAAGAGTAAGAATGGAAACAAAGGATAAAATATGGGATGTGCAAGGTGCTTTTATGAGTGGAAGGGGGTGCATGGACCAGATCTTCTCATTGCGTATGCTCACTGAGAAGTTTCTGGCAAAAAACCAGAAACTTTTCTGTGCCTTTTTAGATCTACAAAAAGCATACAACCGAGTCAACAGGAAAAAGCTATGGAAGGTGTTGTCCAAGTATGGAGTGAATACAAATCTGACTCTGGCAATTGCGTCTCTGTATGAGGGAAGCGTTGCATGTGTTAGGGTAAACGGTGTTTTTACGGGGTGGTTTGATATCACAAAAGGTGTTAAACAAGGCTGCGTAATGTCACCGTGGTTATTCAATCTATACATGGATAATTGTATGCAAGAATTGAAAGAAGTGGGATTAGGCGCGAATTTGAGTAATTTGAAAGTATGTTGCCTGTTGTATGCTGATGATGCGGTGCTGATTGCTAATAGTATAGATGATCTACAGTCTCTCGTGTCTAGGATGAACGAAGTATGCATGAAGAATGAGTTAATGATGAATGTAAGTAAGTCTAAAGTAATGGTGTTTGAAAGAGAGAGTACGAAAACAGTGTGCAATATAGTTGTGAATGAGTAATACTTGGAGCAGGTGGATGAGTTTGTGTATTTAGGAAGTATGTTTACGAGAGATGGGAAGGCTGACAGAGATATTGAAAGAAGGGTAAATGCAGGTTATTCCGTTAATAGAGGACTGGACGCAGTTGGTGCTAACAAAAAATTGTCCAAAGAAGCGAAGTTAGCAGTCCACAACGGAGTGCTGGTACCTACCTTGATGTATGGAACTGGCAAAGAAAGGATGAAAGTAGATTGAATGCTGTTGAAATGAGATCCCTGAGGCGTATGTGTGGTAAAACCATGTTTGATCGTGTGAGGAATGTGGAGATCTGCAAAGAGTGCAAGGCTGATGTAAGCGTAATGAGATTAAGAAAGGGGCGCTTAGATGGTTTGGGCATGTAGGGCGAATGAGCGAAGATAGGAGTGTAAGGAGGATATATGAGTGTAAGGAGGATATATGATGCAAATGCGAATGGTAGCAGAAGTCGGGGATGCCCGAGGAAGACATGGCACAATCAAGTGAATCAGATACTCGAGTCGGGCCATGTCAAGAGTCAGAATAATGGAAGAGTATGTATGAGACGATGTATGAATGTGAATGAGGCAAGAAGTGTGTGCCAGGACCGAGTTGTTTGGCGGTTCATCCTCTCTGCCTACCCCTGCGGAAAAACGGCGTGATGGTTAGTTAGTTAGTTATGACTATATCACTAATCGAAAGTGTGTTGAATTGCAACTGTTCTGAGTTGCCATGGAACCACTTTTTTATAACTACATACATACTAGGTTCATATTCTTAAACTGAATGTCATTTTAAAAGTAATGTAATAAAATCCTCGCACAAAAGAAAAACTTTCTTTTCTTTAGTAATACATTTTTTTTTTTTTTTGTATTAGGCAATTCACCCTAAAAAGAGTGCTATGTGGTAGTAATACATTAGTGTTCCTACATTTACTATTGTGAGCAAGTTTTGCAATTTAGCCAAAGCTATGGTGCTTTTTCAATGCAACATCTGTAACACCTTTTCATGTTGCTCCATGTCTTGGCGATCTTTCATCTAACCCCTTTCTTACTCTCCAGGTTGCTCAACTCTCTTTGGTTAACCTGAGCCTATATTCAATTTGTATGTATGTGTATATTTCACCATTTCTGATCGTGATTTTATCGTGTATTTTTCAGATTACCGGATGAGTGGCTGCCTGAAAAGGATGTGGTGTCGAGGAAGGATGTTCGTTTAACGCATTTACCTCCGGCAGCTAAAGATGTCCTGTACTTGGGATTCTGCTCCTCGTACCGGGACGCCAAGCCAAGCACGAGAGAATGCAGCCGGCAAGAGACCACCCTGATGAAGCCTCCAGCCACGCCCGCCAACGGGATCTGCAGAGCCGTTAATAAAAGGAGCACCAATTCCTTACACTGTCACAATAATAATGCCAAGACTGATAGTTTAAAAACGAACACTGCCAATAAAGAAACCTCCTTTGATACATTTAGTTCTAGGAGAAAACTACTAGTTAATTGTGTGAACGAAGGTTGCAGCGAGAAGCTGACGGGAGCCGCCAAGAGGAAGCAGGGGAAGCGCTTGACAGGAGACGTAGCCCTGAGACTGTAGCACCAGAGGTGGTGAGGTGAACGAGTATGAGGTGTGTTTAGGTAGACGCCGGTGGAAGAGTGCCGAGAGTGGACCGGTCTGGGTGATGAGAAGAGTATCTGACTCCACCACAATGGCCTTTTTCGATGTATAAATTAATATCAATGATGCCACTCTGCCTATGCTGTACGTATGTTACTCGATAGTTCTCAGTTTAGCCGTGTATATTCTAAGGTTCACTGTATTTCGTTTCGTGTTGAAATTCTTACAGTTAAATCTCTTTGGAAAATTTAAGTCACTTTTGACTGCCGAATAGCTAAGTTAAGTGACATTATGTTTCTAACAGATTGATAAGACTGAAATTGTTGTATTATATAAAATAAAATCGAAAATAATTGTTAAAATTTTCAATTTAAACAAAAATTTAAGACTTAAATTTCATCGGGTTATGTTTAGTTTAACGAGTCATTTTGATAAAGTCTTTAGTAACTTTGTGTGAATGTAATAGCGTGTTTGTTACTGGCGAGGAAGTATACTTAAATTGCCATCTCTGTCAATACTGTGTCATGTCATTTAAATTATATAATGTAAATAGCCGAGATTGTACAGGTTTAGATGTGCGCTATAGCTTAGCGTATTTAGGGCAAGGACATTATTTTACTTTGTATTCATATAGAGATCTCACAGTTTTCATAATTAATTATTATGTATAATTAAAGTAATTATTGTATTATTTTCTCGTAATGTTTGTGCACAATGTAATAATATTATACTTAATGAATTTTAATTTAAATGATGTGTAAAGCTGCTGTACCACGCGTGTAACAATGTAAGATATGTAGTGTGGAGTGCTTAGCTATTTAAAGTAGTGTTGTATATTACTAATACGTATGTAAAGTGGATGGTTATCTTATGAGTTTATCTCCATAAACGGGATCAGAAATGTCTATGTATATTATTCATATAAACACACAACACACACTGCCAAATTGTGTAACAACAAGTGTAGACTTATCATTACAATACATATATTATTTAGGCTAATGACTTAGTTGAATATTTTCTTTGGGTGAGTAAGCGATAGAGGTGGTGTCATATCAGCTGTTTTGCGTTCCGATGACAGCCTTCTGTTGTTCTGTCAAATTCTGTACAAATGACGCAGCCACAGAATATGATCATTGTCGGACAAAATCTTCATTCATTGCCATTCACAACTTCATTGTTCTCTGTATTCATTTTTGTTTTCTGTGTTTTGTTTATCGTTTTTGTACCTGAGACTGTATATTATAATTTGACGAAAAAACATAAAGTAGCACTCAATGACTGGTATGACGCCTGCGTCCGTTAGATTATTACTAAATAATATTGATCTCGGATTTACTTTGCTGTACCGTGTTGCGCTGTGCATAAATACACCAAGATATATAAAACATGGCTCGGCTCAGCTCCTAGGGACTCTTTCTATTATTAGTTAGTTAATGAACTTGTAGCTTTTATTAATCAATTTTATTTTACAATCAACGTAACAAAGTTAGCGCAATTATTATTTTAGTTCAATTTAAATTGTTGCTTTTTGCATCTATAACTCCATTTCCAAATATGTAAAACCCATTTGATGAGAAAAAACAACCAAATTTGTTCCACATGCATTTATTAAATAAGTGATGGTTTCTTTTCTTCCCATTGTTGTATTTCTAATATTTATATCTTGTAAAATGAGTAATCAATGTGGCAACCTTTTTTTTTGTAATGTGTATGTATTTATATCCTGTAAAATGAATTTTAATGAAGCAACCATTTATTTGTAATTTTTGTCATTACTAATTATGTGTGCAACCATTTGAATCGAAAGCTTGCTACTTTTGTGAATACAAAATTCACCGACAATTTGACTTCCGTTTATCAAAACTCTATTTTGGTAGTTACAATAAAAATAGAAAATTGTTAAAATAATTATTATGAATACAACCTGACCCGAAGCAATATTAATGAGCAATCATTTAAAAAAAGCATGTAAATTAATTTAACCATAATATATTTTCTTTCTGTTAACGTGCAATCCTATTTCGACTAAAAATCTTTTACAGGATTCCAAATTTGATCTCCTTATTTCCATTGAATAATATATTTCAGTAAATTATTTAACTGAGAATTCCTTTTATTTGCAAGCTCAAATCAATCATAATTTTATTTTATTATTGAAATCTTTATGTACATTGTATAGACTGATGTTTTTACTAAATCTATAATCAATTGCAAATGGTAACAATGGTCTTAGTATTTTACAAAATATTTTAGATTGGATATAATTTTCTTTCATGACAAGGTAGTAGAATGTAATGGAATAACATTTTTAATAATTATTCAATAAATATTTGTGTATAACCAAAACTTCTCTAAGAGTAAGATTATGTTTAAAAATTACGGTCACTTTTGTAGAATGTGATTTTAAAGTTAGGTCGAAAATATGTGTAAGAATCGGAATACCACTATAAGTAGGAAAATATTTTTACTAAGACTAGAAAGTACGTTTTATTTAATAAATTTACACGGAAACATTTAGGCATACTTAAAATTACAAAAACCCTTTTTCAATGCATAGTAGTTTGTCTGACCAAATCGCAAATATGTTTTGTATACTCGATAGTTGAAAAGTGCTTGCACAAATTGACTGAATTTCAGAATGGTTTTACATCATTTATTGTAAGCAAGTAACGCGAGAAGATTCGTCATATTTTTATGGGGTAGACAAATATTGTGATTTATATTGATAACCTTACATTTTGAAATCTGTCAAGAAACCAAAATAATATATTTTTGTGCGATGCAATTATTTTCACATTTCATCTTTTCCACAATATTTATGAAATTCACCCTTATTTGAGTATTTGGACACAAATTGAAATATAATTTGTGGTAACAGAGGTTAGTATGGATGGAGATTAGTTGAGAATGATTAGCATGATGACTCATCTCATGACATCCGCTCCAGTGTAAAATAGTATAAAAGAGGAAGTTGATCCGTGGGTTGGTTTGTTTACAGTGATATAAATATATTATATTTACAATTTCAAGTGTATTATTAGATTGTCTTGTGAGCTAGTGCCCTCTCGATAGGAAGTTGTTTAGTAGGGTTTCTCTGCATTCTCCCGTCTGTAACCACCTGTCTGGTGTCTGCAAATCCAAGTAGAATTAGTTGCCACGTTCTTTGGAGCTCGTTCCAGTCGTTGTGCAGTCACTGGTGTCGCTGAAGTGCCCGAAGGCAGAGGGCACTGGAGGTGAGAGGAACCTATTTATAATGTAATGGTTGGTAAGAAACCTTCTCAAGTGTGAACTTTATAATATATGGAAGTGGAGTGTCTGTTGTTCTCAGGCAAATGTCACTATGAAACTAGGCATCACAGATTGTAGATAGAAATGAGCGATGGCTGTTGGCGGGTGTAACTTTACCGAGTGCGTTAACTCCTTTGTCGAGTTTGATAGTGTAATTTAGCCTTACGTCCAGGAATCCCTGGTATTTAAAGAGTGTTAGCTTAAAGTAGGCAATCGAAAAGGAATATACATAAATGTTCTGTTTATTATGAATGTTTCAGAATATATATAAAACTTTATGTTGTCACAATCAGCTTACTTTATTTGTAGAATTTTAATGATTAAAATCTAAACAATGCCCACATTTGAATTACCTATTGTAGAGTTACATATTCTTTTACCGACAACTCTAATTTGTGTGTAAGCGTGTAATTACATTGTATTCAACCCTGTCACATATGTTTGCCTCTTTCTTTGCGTGCTTTCGTAGGGTGTCATATTGTCTGACCCTTTATGATTTTATCTGATTCCCTCGTGTGTTTGGGAAGAGAAATTATTATTAAAAGAAACGGAGAAAGAAAAACTACCTCAGTTTATTTATATCAAGTATTCGGGCAAAATACAAAATATTTTATTCATTACAGATATATTATTATTTAATTAGCAAACATATTTACTGATTATCTTTATTTTCTTTTATTATCTTATTTCAATTTTCTACCTATCACATTTTATTGCATCGTATGAAATATCAAATAAAATGAATTATATTACGAACTCTGTTCTTTTATTTCAATGATAGTGACAATCAATGCGGATCACTTTCTTTCCATGAAGGGACAGATTTCCTTCTTCTCTCGTTTGGTACTTGTACTTAATTCAATCTTCGATCGACAATGACAAACAGTGTGAAGCTGGAAACGCTAAGTAGGAAGCAGGTAGCAAGAAGCAGGAAGTAAGAAGCAGCGTGAGGCGAGAAGCAAACAACCAAGAAACAGCGGAAGCGGAAACCACGAAGCAACGGAAAACGGGAAGGAAGAAGTAGGTCGAAACTGGAAGCTGGAAACGAGAAGCAAGAAACAGCAGGAAGCGGTAATAAAAAATAAAAAAATTACGCGGGAGGCTGGAAGCGGAAATAAGTGAAAGACGAGTAATGAAAACCTAAGATCGATCTATTCCTTTATTCCTGCCCATCCTACTTTCCTATATTGGCTTATTAGGTTGCCATGTTTACCAGTCAATTAAACTACAACCTCCTTCCCATCCTTAAGCGCGCTCTACACTCGCGGCGCGAACAGCCGCGAAGGCCGCGAAACGCAAAATCTTGTTCACGCCTTCGCAATCTTCGCATTCGCGCTTCGCGCCATTCCCCGATTTTTGTCGGTTTTTTGGCCCGCGACAAAGGGTTTGCGGTTTAAAGTCGCGAACAAGACTGAAGCTTTGCGAGTGTGGATGGACACAGTTCACGCGCGGATCGTGGCGTATATTCACGGTGCGACTTCGCGCGCGAGTGTAGAGCCAGCTTTAGAGCATGTGTTCCTAGTCCTAACAAATCAGTACCACCCCAGTGTACCGGTCTCACCGGGACAGGAGTGCTCCTGACTGGGGTGGTACAATCGTATCATATTGTATACGTTGAAAATAAACAAAATGGCGGCCTCTGATAATTTACTTGAAGATTTCCAAGGAAAAATGCGCCAGTTTATTGTTCATAAAAAATAGAGTTTTAAAAATTTTTTTTAAAAAACTTCGATCATACACTAGTTTTTTATGATTTCAATCTATATAAATAAAAATGTAAATGTTTGTTTGTTCAAAATCTTAAATCTCCGAAAGTTCTTCTTGTGTTTTTATATACAGGTAAAAAATTCTTTTTTGAAAAGCAGCGCCATCTGTTGGACAAACATGTTTTTTTTGAAAAACCATCATCTGCTGGACATAAAAGCAACACGCGCTATTATTTCTCTATCTGCACAGACAAAGTCACAGCGACGTGTGGCGGGGTACAGCTAGTAAACTGTATAAATTTCATTAAATTTTCAAGTGGTTTTTGAATTACAGTGGTCACCGACTTTGAAAAAATAGTCCAACCAATAAGGCGATAACTACAATAAATATTAAAAAAATATATATACATCAAATAAAGTTAAAACATAAAATAATAACTTTGTATCATTTGTATTATAAAATAATTTTATTTATATAAAATAATTTTTTTCATGCCGCTGACTACCCCTAACCCCTTAAACAGAAGTGGCACATTCTGTTTTAAAAGAACCCTTAAAGTTTTCATACATTGGGCGATTTCAAATTACTATTATTACTACATTTTTACAATGCATATTATAACAACCACCGACTCCGAGATGATTGAAGTGGTTCGGTGGCAGGTGTGCTGAGTTCGGGCGGTAAAATCCCTAAGCCCTTTTTTTGTGAGATGCGGCTCAAACTGTGCTTCTCGACATGGACGAGCTAAGCGGCTGCGCGGCAGGTGTGCTGAACTTTAGAGTTTTGGGGCTTAAACCATATACTTCGAGTTACCTGACGATATTCGACATGTGAATGCCATACAACGCAGTATCCCCGATGAGAAAAGGTTGAAGAAAAAATTGTTAATGTATGATACTTGGAATTTTTCCATTTTAAAAAGTTTAAAACAATTTCCTGACTAATTTTATCAGAAGATTTTTTTCAGAAACAACATTATGCGGGATAAAAAATTTCCCAGCATGACAAATTTCCAAACTTCAAATAACAAAATTAAAAAGATAAGTTTCTAATCAAACAACATTTTCCAAAGTCAAACATAACATAACATCCCTTTGAAATTATTTTTAAAATCAGTCAATCAACATTTTAACTAACTTACCAATTAGTAATCAGAACTTTATAGTAATGTGATTAGAGTGCAGTGTGTTAAAAATGAATAATCGAAAATTCTGCTAAAAAATATTCTAAATTCGCTGAAGTTGAACTTGGGACGAGGATCGGTAAAACTGTAGGTACGCCAGATGTTTTCTACGGAATTCTTGGAAACTCTGAAGGCCCTAACAAGTGCCTAGGGTAATTTATTATCCCGACCGTCGCCTTTTATTGAGGGGCACAATGCACCACTAACACAATCACCAGGGAGATGAATGATAGACTTGCCGAACGTCACAGCGGTGCTGCCAAGGTCTGTTATCTATGTGAGGATACTGTGTCAGCGCTTAATTAGCAGCAAACACATACCTGGACTGTCGGTGGAAGCGGTGTACTCTTTTGCTGCAGCAGCTGGTCCAGTTTCCTCACCACCTAGGATTCTTGCTGCAGAGTTTCCATCTTCGTGTCACCTGTTTCTGTACTTCATCACCTGTTTCTGTACTTCATCACCTGTTCCTGTACTTCATTTTATTTAACTTAATTTCAATTTATTTTTGTAATATCTGCATCCCGATAAATAAATAAATAAAAAATTGCGATCCAATGACAGCAAAGTCATTGGGAGAAAGTAATCATGACAGGAGTATCCACCATCATCGAATATGATGTTGGGTTCATAAGTTTGATTATTTTTTTTAATTTTTGGGTGTTTGTTACTTAGTTGAAGTTAGTTTTACGTCCATTGAATTTCAAATGAACGAAGTTATATGTCATCCGAATCAAATTAGAAGTGTGGAGGAGCTATTCCGGGCAGCGCAAGACAAAGAGACATTTTCCAGACTGATCGCCAACGTCGGGGGGACCTGATACGGCACATAAAGAAGAAGAAGATATGTCATCCACAAATGGTTTTTATTTGAATAGAAAAATGAATAGATCCCTTCTCATAGGTAAATTTTTGCATACATTCAAATTGCTGTTGTGCAAGCCCAACTAAAAGCCGTTTGCAAAAACTCGCAGTAGCATTTTTTATTTGCTAGGTATAATCTATTTCTCAATTATAAAGAGATATTAATTTGTCAGACCCGTAAATATCGAAATGTGTAAGAGATATTTTGGTCAAAATTCCAGTTTCTTTAGTGAAAATTTATAAAAATATGACCAGTATAATGAACTTTAAAACAAATGGACTGAAATTTCACAAAATGAAATAATCTCCTCTGTAGTTATAAACGTGGTGCCAATATTATGCGGCGTGTAAGGTCAGAACAGTAAAAAACTTGACTTATTACCACGGTGTTTGTATGTTTAAAACGGCCTTAAATCAGACGCAAGGAAGGCTTCACAATACCAACATTCAACAGGATATAAGAATACAAATATGTAAAACTGTTTATGATTTATGAATTTGTTTTTTATGTATGTCACTATGACCAAAGTTAGTGTTGTGACATACATAAAGTTAGTGTTGTGACATACATCGTCAACGTCACAGCGGTGCTGCCATAATGGTATCTGGTATCTATGTGAGGGTATTGTGTCAGCGCTCTATTAGCAGCAGACACATACCTGGACTGATGACGAACCTCGTGCTGGCTCTGTTGGTGGATGCGGTGGACTCTCTCGCTGCAGCAGCTGGTTCAGTTTCTTCACCACCTAGAATTCTTGCTGCAGAGTCTCTATCTTCTATCTTCGTTGCACCTGTTCCTGTACTTCAATTTTGTAATATTAATATTTTTTGTAATATCAACTGTAAAGCGCCTCTGAGGTGATGTCTCACAAAGGCGGCGCTTATTACAAATTATCCAAGAAATAATAATTTTAATATGTTTTAATATCCAATATCATAAATACTTTAAAAATATAATAAATTTTAGTTAACCTTTACCTACCTGTAGGTAAAAATTCAACACACCATCCAAAGGTCGTCACTAGGATCCTTCATAAAATCCAAAGGAACCGTGACTTAATATTCCTTTTGCCCTTTCCACTAACACCGATATTAGTTAGTCATTTTAATTGGACATTACTCATCTTCAGCAGGCAGTCGTCAATCAGTAAGTAATACAAAACATAAAAGGTAAAAAACGGTACGAAAGCAAGCGTGACTCAAGTATATTGCTATATATACAATCGTCCTCAGTTTGCCAGATATGGACACCATCTTTCTCACAAATACATAACCAACTCCTTAACAAACACATACTCAACTGCTGTTAAAAGTCAAAACCATTCCATTCTTCTACAGAATGATCTTGATTCTCTTGCCAAATGGTCAGAACCGATCAACTTACCCTTCAGCATCCAGAAATGTTGTCACACAGTTCCCTTACCAATTAGCACTCAAAAATTAGATTCGAGACCTTTTTAGCAAATTTTTTTCAAATCCGGCATATCAGACATTGTCTCCCCAACAAAACACTTGAATTTGTTCTCCGTAATGTGAGATCCTTTACTAATGGAATCGATATACGAAGAACATATGAAGCACTTGTTCATAGTATCCTGTAATACAGCTCCATTATTTGGGCTCCTTCTGATCAAAACTGTATTCCAAGAAATAAAAAGAGTACAATGGAGGTTTTTAGGTTACTATCCATTCCTGTATCCGGCCTTGTTCTTAAGAAGCCCGCCGAAAAGTATTTTTCGTTAACATTTTTAAAGTTAATCTCTGGACCTATACTTAATTCACCTGTTTTGAAAGAATAGCATTTATGTGCCTAACAAGTAAACTCGTGGGAGATCCCATGCACTTTTTAAGTTACTGTAGTGAGGACTTCTGCTTATTAGAACGCGCCAATCATCAGAGTGACTTAACTGCTTACCGATTCAGCATTGACCATCGACATTTTCAACATCACTTTGAGACAATTCATCCTAAGTAGAACTGTCCCCCATAACCTTTTTATTTATATGTACATCAAATTTGTATTCTTTTCCGCAATACATTAGTGTATAACTGCTTTATGGAGAAAATGTAGAAATAAATAAATATTTTGTTAGCCCTTTCCATTAAAATGTACCTTTTACAACCGCACTCGGCTTGTTTGCGATGAAGAATTTTTTTTTTAATTTTCGGAAATACGAATTGGAAAGTCACGCATTGTGGGATTCTCTCTCAAGTATGTTAGAAATTAGCTGCCGCATGGTGAAAATTTTGCAACAACACATGAAGAGTTAAGCTGCGTAGTACTCACATGTGAGCTGTTACCATAAGACGAATTCAGACAGTGACACCTCTGTCGGAATCTCCAAACCTAACTACCACATCGTATACGTTACCGTTACCAAAAAAAGTAGTTCGCGAGCGGACGCCTCTATATAAGCTTTAGTAAACATACTAGAGATTTACCATTACAGTATTTGCAACTTTTACCAACGGTTATGGACACAGCTTTACCCTGCAAATTAATGTTCTTTTCGTTTTTTTTTTTCATTTTCAGCTTCCTAACTTACACTACCAAAAAATTTTTTTTTACCCAACCAGTACACCACTCATGGGCCTGGCTTTTCAAGCTCCACGACTTTACGACACAACCAAGGTATTTTTTATTGCACTGAATAATGTTCAAAATATGGTTCGAATCTTGGTCGCACTCAAGTCAAAAGCTTGGACTACTTATTCATAGATGACTCAAATTTGCACGACGCGACTTCATTATAACTAACACTATCACGCCGTTTAGTGCTGGGGTAGGCAAAGAGGGCGGATCGCCAAACAACTTGGCTTGGCACACATGCCTTGCTTCATTCACATTCACCCATCGTTTCATACATACTCTTCTGTTATTTTGACTCTCGACATGGCCCGACTCATGTTTCCTTTTTTAAATATATTTTTTTAAATGGATAATTTTTGTTTCATAAATAATAAAATAAAAATGAATATATTATAACAATTTTTAACATTTTTCTATGTGGTTCACTTGATCGTGCCATGTCTTCCTCGGGCGTCCCAGACTTCTTCTACCACTCATATTGACGTTATTTATTGTATGCATAATGTACACTATTGTACTACATACTAATATATCATGTCAACTGTGGATAAGCATATCGGATTTTCTGAGATAAATACAAAAAATGAACGAATTTCAGAATAATATATAAATGTTTACTAATCCAAAATACGAAGTATTAGATTCCTGTAATGCAGAATGGAGTAGTAGGAAACTCCAGATAAAATAAAATAATAAAACACTCGATAATAAGTACTCAATAAGGTTGTCAATTATTTTGAACAAGAATTAAACAATGTCGTAAGATTAATTACCGACAAAATACAATTACAATGAGTAATTAATTGCTTTTATTTTTGTGTGGCTTGGAAAATTTCATGTAAAAATATGTTTTTTATATTGAGAATGAGATATGTAATCCGTTTAAGTTTGGTAAATCAGTACCTATACGAAAATAGCCTCCTTTGTTGTGCTGGCTGGTTATTTATATTACAATCAAAAATGATTTTTGGATCAAATTTTCATATACTTGTATAAAGTGAATTTTCTGTTAAATTTAGACAGGTTCTGCTGTCTCGTGCTCCATAAGGTACCTACTAGTCTACACGTTTGAATTTGAGCGGATAAGTTACGGTAGAAACTCCCGCGCAACTCAAATCTGTCACTATTCGGACAAACGCCTACTACTAACCAGGGAACCATTCATTGGACAGCCTCTGTCACAGATCACCCTAGGTGGTTTGGTACATCTTATGCGCAGGAGTGTCTGGGTTCATGGGATGAGGTTTGTTCAGGTCTTGGCGGCGGATTCGTCTACGCTGCATGGCGGGCCAGTTGAGGGAGATCCTTTCACCTCACTAGCCTAAGAAAGGTTTGTTCGCAAAATTTTCTTTGTTTCATCTTGTTGAATATTTTTTAATTTACAATAAGTTAAGTAAGCAGCCAAAGGAGACAATTTGATATGGACGTCAAATCCCTCAGGGGTAATGTGATGTAATAGTCATGATAATGGTAGTTTTGTAAGCGAACACTGCTTCAGCTTTTTAATCTCATACTCATACAAATGATTACAAAAATCATTTATACATATTCAGTAATGCCTAAAGCGTCCCGAATCTCCAAAACAACGGAATCCAATCCATAGATATGGCTACGAGTATATCCATGTAACGAACGATGTACGAGCATTTAAGTATTTCCAATACAGGCCCGCACCGAGAGAAATAATATATAAATTAAAAAATATTAATAATACGACCAGTAATATTGAAGTATTTTGATAATTTATTATTCACATCTGACATAATACATATGACAGCCACAGACCACCTAAGCAACAAAAAATGTGCATAATGTGTGAATGTTCAAATATAAATAAAGTTCTCTGATTTATAATAATCGCTTCAATACTACGGTTATTAAAACTTTTATTTATTTTATGTTAAACATTGCTGAGATTTATAAAATACTTTAAAAATATTGAATGGCTTTGTGAATCGAAATTAAAAACAAGAAACATGTAATTTTCCCATTTACAAAGATAGTTGTCATGATGTTTTTATTATTTTAATTTAAAGCGAAAAAATTTGTACATTATGAAATACGAAAAAAATGTACGTAGAGATGTGTAGAAACGTCTTTTGTTATTAAAATTAGATTCCAAAACTCTTCAAATTAGGTAAGAACGCGAGAGCTTGATTCCAAATCTGTCGGAATGACTTTTATAAAATTGTGCTGATTCTGTCAAAAACTATTTTTATTCCTAATTATTAATTCGTGTACGAGAATACATCCTGTTATTGTCATTTTCATTTTCACAAGAAAATGGTCAGCAAAAAGATTTTAATAAATCAAAAAAGCGATAGTCATCTAAGTTTCAATAATATTAGTTTTAGTAGGTAATTACTCAATTTTTGTAGACACCTATTATAAAAAGGCGTTGATACCAACTGGTAGGGAAAATAAATGTATTTTATTAATGGTCAGCAAAATTATCGAAAAACATACCTACATATTAAGGAAGGGAATATAAATTGTTTGGCAAAAAAGTATAATTGATTTATCGTTACTAGATACTAGACAGGACACACAAATATTATTTGTCATTACCAGACACTAGAATGGACAATATTATAAAAAGATAGGTCACATCAAGAAAATGAACCCAGGACCTTAGCCTTGCTGAGGCGCTGCTCTACCACTGAGCTAATCCGACCCTATTTCCTTTGATTAAATTTAATCATACTTCGACTAAGAACTACCAATATATCTTCATTTTATTAACGCATTTTTTTATTGGCTGCTATCTTTATGTATAATCGCAAGATTCTCCCCGAACTAACTGCAATCTTTTTTTTTTTTATTTTTTTTATTAACGACAATTTTAATTACAAAGTTAAGTATATTATTCGCAGTCCTCCTCACTAGGTATTCCTGTTCCGAGGCGGACTGTAGGTTTTGGTATAGGTGTAGATCGTGATTTCCTTGTTAATTTCTACAAAAAAAAATTAAAAAATTGTCTTCACATTTGTTCAGTTCATAATTTTATTGATTTCCTCATCTTCGTGTTTACTTAGCCATAATTTTATGTCGTTTTTAAATTTTTGTGTCTCCGTTGTGTTTTTGAGTTCAATTGGGAGGGCATTATATAGTTTTGTAGCATGGAAATGATGATTTTTCTGGCCAAAAGACGTATTTAATTTTGGGATGTTCAATAGTTTTGAGGATTCTTCCTTGTAATATAGTTGTGATGGTCAGCAGGGTACTCATATTTTTCTGTAAATTTGATTAGAGCATTTTTTGAGTCTACATGGTGTCTTTGATAAATATATCCTTTATTATTTTAATGTGCGACATCTATTGACTTTTCTGCAAGTCTAGGATGAACTTTTTTTATTTATTTAGTTTTTTCTTAGTTGTGACTGTATTTTTTTCTGATTTATCTTTTTGTTGGAGAAACGTTAATGTTGTCTTTGATTAAATATTACAATTCGAGGTGTTACTTATTAAGTTATTTAAAAAAATATGTATATATATGCTTCGTTCCTTTCCCATAATTCGAGGCTCGGATCGCGTTTTGGCTAGCAAATGTATTCGCACCATTAGACGTAAGACCCTAGTCATTATGCTTCAAGAGACACAATCGAGGTCATAAAATGAAATATAAACTATTTAAACACTAGATTAATATAATTACCTATAAAACTTAGAGTAATAATGGAGTTCTTGAAAATTTGGTAACCCCACCCAAGTCCTTTTATCAGGCGAATTTCAAATGATTTCTTTTGAAACAAATGTTTATCCAAGAACATTACAATAACAATATTATGCGACGTATTTCTTCATTTGCCGCCATTCGCCCACCCATAGTAGCAGATAAAGAAAAGAAAAAGTACCTATATCAGTATCCGTCGATGTTTTCAATGCATTGTTAGAATGCCCGTTTGTTTATATCATATCCCTAAATATATATATATATTATACATAATTTTATGGAGGTGATGTGATATTCTGTGTTTTGACTAACAGTGTACAGAGAATTCAATATACCTGACCGCCTTTTTGAGATGAATACAAATATTCAAATTTAAAATAAAATAAAAGAGTGAACATAATTAAACATTTTAGAAATAAAATAGTAAATGACCGTTCTAGATATTTGCCTTTTGATTAAAAAAAATATTATTCAATTTGGTTGGGTATTATGGCCTCAAATCCAAATTAAAGTATTGTGTTTTTTTTAATATGTTTGTCGGTTGTTTTATGTACGAAATTCTATTTTACACAAATCTTACAAAACTGAGCTGTCAGTTTGATTGTAAGAATAAAAAATCCATATTTATTTGTTTGCAATAAAACACTTGAAACGTTACTTAAAATTATAAATACACAATACTTTACTCAATAACTTAATATGACAAATGCCACACAGCTGTTTCTCTCATGCACAGGATATATATATATATATATATATATATATATATATATATATATTTGTAAATTTAAATTAAAAAGGTTTGTAAAAACTGACATCAGCAATATATGAAATTTGTGCAAGTAAATGTTGCTCGGTAAATATAAATATTTAAATACATCCTGGGTTCGATTCCTAGTAGTAACGTTATCTTTTTATTTCTGTGTCTTATTCTGTTTCATGTTTCTTTAAGAATTATTAGTATTATCTTATTCTTCAATCTTACATTACATATATTTGAATCTCGATTTTGTTTTCTTGATTGTATGAATAAATGTATGAATCTCGGAAGGGGAAATTACCCACTTCCTGACTTCCGAACGAGCTGAAACTCGGCAGATAGACTCGTTGTCAATGAAAATGCATTCTGTAAACTTTTGGTGGCGCTCGTGACGCACAAGCATTTCTAAGAAAAAAATTACAGTGGTTAATACGAAATAAATCTCGGTACCATATAATTAGGATTTGGTTTATGTCTTGTAGATGGTGGCTATCCCATACTGATCACCCTAGAATCCCATAAAATGTAAACCAACCATATTTCAATAAATAATTAAGTTATGCCAGGGCTAGAATTATTACTTACCTTCATGCAAGCATTTTTCATATGTAAACGATTGTGTACCCACTAAATATTTATGAAGCACACCCTGATAAGGAAAACGGATACTGTACTGTACTGTACTGTACCTAGATTTCCTGCAACAACAAGCACCTGGGTACAAGGGAGCTCTTGTGGAAAATAAACTATCCCATTTATCACTTATCAATTGCAGATTACTGTTATAAGAAGTTCCCGGAACTTTTCTTGTAAAAACGGAAATAAAATATTATTGCTGATTTATCGAAATCCCAAAGAAAACGTGATGTAATCCATTTCGTAATAAAATATGAGTTTATTCAGAATATATCGGAACACGTATTCATGCGGGTGTTCTTTTTATAATAAATATAAGATGAAATTCTACAATATTAACTTGAACTGAACCTCAACTTATGGAAAAGGAACGAAGCTATTGCAAATGGAGCGAAACGCCGCTTGCAGTTGCTTCGTTCCTTTCCAGTATATGTTAATGGTTGGTTAAATAAAGTTGTAAAGCGCCCTTGAGGTGATTTTTCCGCAAAAACAGCGCTATAAAAATAATAATAATAATGAGTTTTTTTTCCATATTTATACATCCCATAAAACACATACTGTAATAATATAACAATATTACAATAATAGTACAATAATAGGAACTGACAAATTATTTTTAAGACGTTAATCATTAGATTGACGGGGCCAAAACCTTTCTCCAGTATGCTGCGATGTTTGAATCTGCCCTCTGGACATTTTTGGAGTTGTTTGTCCTCTTCCTTAAATCTGCTACCCGGACTCTTATGAAGCACTGCGCTATCTGGGAATAATAAATGAATTGTTATTACTCGAAGATTTCACCACTCAATTAGATAACTAAATCTATAGTATATATTTGTACAACTTGTCTATTCTTCTGCCAAGAGTGACAGGAGCTTTGAATATATGATATCAGGTTGAGTGAAATTAAAACGAAATCATTTCAGTTTTAATGTCAAATGATTCATTTTTTTTATGAAACACAGCATAACTCTCCAATGTTAAATCTTTAGTTTAACACTACAATTGAGACAAAGCACATCTGCTGCAGTGTGAAAATAAACTGCTCCCAACCATCCCGGAACAAGTGAGACTATGGCATCCCCAATAATCGGAGTATGTTGTGAGGCTGAAGGTAGTGGAATCGGAAATGAGATGGGATGATGAAGGTGGCCAGGCTATTCCGATCTGGTCACCAATCACGGTTAAAGCCGTTTCAACCAACGTTTTAATACCGAATGGTGATCTTACACCAGGGCGACACTGAGAGTATCTTTCACTCTGAAATATTTCAAATTAATAAAATAAAATGTATTTGTGCACGCCGGGATTTGAACCCATGATCTGCGGATTCTTAGCCGAGAGTCTTACCCCTAGACCACGACGGCCGGTTTTATTGAAACGTAGTACCTAATAACAAATAAAGACAAACTTAATAAAATATTGAAAAAATAATTATTATTTATTTATAATAATAAGTAACCACATGGCGATTGCTTTTCGTGATTTTTTTTAAATTCGCAAAATCAAATCTATGTAAGAAAGCGATAAAAAATAACTGTAAACATGAAAAGTGAATTCATCACATTTAAAAGTTGTAAGAACAATGCCACGAGCCACGAGGCGATATGAACCTCAGCTAAAAAACCAGCTCGGTGAGTTGCGAATATTATTAAATTATTCTACATTGTTGCTTACTGCACCTATAACCATTCGATTAATTTTCTGCATATTATGCCGAGTTTGAAAAACGTCTTGAGTGATCGCACGCCATAATATGCCGTTATGACTCGGAGAATTCACGCATTTACGATTTTTTGATACACGTACATTTTTGTTTATTTGTTACAATATATGATCAAATATTTCAAGACCCCTCTTCCATAGAAGCATTAGCTTGTGGCTGGAAATGGAGTGTACATGGTTTTATTACAGTAGGTAGGTAATTAAAAATAAAATGATTTTAAACTTATTTGAAGAATGGAATGTTACTTAAGGAAACTAATTGAGATGAGTTATTCTTAAGATTAATTCAATTGGAAACATTTTTATTTTTTGTAAGTTTGTCTTTAAAATATTTTTTCACAGTGTTTATTATTTGGATGTTATCATTAATGTTTCTAATTTCTTCAGGTAGTCGATTGAAAAAAATTCTTGATTTATAAAAAATATATTTTTTTATAAATCATAAAAATACAGGATATACGGTAAAAGATAGGTGAATTCATCGGCTATATAGCACTATAATTAGTTTATGTCTCCGTATCAAAATTCAGAGAAATGATTTTTAAAAATTAGGGTTATTAATTAACAACTCGAACGCCAATCACTCAACTCATTTTCCAGTTATTGACGAAAGCACTCGAGTGATTAACTTACTAACCGCATGGGTGTAAGTTTTCAGTTTCTTCAGATTAACGTGTTTTTCCAGAGGTATTTTTAGATATCTTTTATAAGAAGATTCTATAAGTTTGTATGGATCAAAAACTTTCAGGAGAGTTACTTTTTGTTTTCCCACAAATTGGACTAAAATTTTAAAAGTTGTACAAGACACAAGAATTTTATTAAAATACTATTTCAAATTAATAATCAATATCTTGCTGTTTACATAAATCAATATTTTAAGTGGAAAACAAAAATTAACGAATTTCTCAAAAGAATTTGGAAACGTATTTATTTATTTATTAGACATAGAAATATTCTTAGATTAGAAATCCTAAAAAGAGTGTACTATGCAATTGGTCAATCTATATTATAATATGGTATTATTGGAGAGGAATTCTTGATAATATTTTAATTACTCTTAAAATAGTTCAAGATTAATCTAGGATTGGAAATTTTGAAAAAAACATTTTTAAAGAAATTTGAATAATATTCAAAATACCCATAATAGAAAAAATGTTTAAAAAATATTCAAAACTACAAATTTTTAAAGATAAACAGTTTGTTAACTTACAATTTAATATGTCAGAATAAAATTGATTACCAAGAACATTAAAAATACCGACCTTATCAAGGAATAACTTATTTTAACAATTTTAACAAAATATCGAAAATATTATTGAATCTTAGCTTAATTTGAAAAATTATCTAAAACCACAGACATAGGAATTAATAGACGAGAAGATAATGGCGAGGGGTAAAATCAACTGTTGAAGAACGAAGGGCGTAAGGCTGACTGTGATTCGTCAATAAATCAATCTGACAGTAAATAGGCATCTCGCATTATAATATCACCATTTACTTCTTAAAAGTAAAATCTGCTTTTGAATGAATAGACCTTTTTACATGGGAGCGCAAATTACTCGCCACGTTATGAACAAATTTGCGAAGTCCAAATTCGGCAAAAAAATTCGGTTCTATTTTCAGAGTCGAATATTTCGTTTAAGTATTTAGTTAAGATACTTTTATAAATGTTCATAATTTACTTCCCAGCAACCAACCAGCTTTGCGTTTCGCGTCCAGACGTTTCTCGATGTGATAGTATATGTTTCTAAAACTGATCTATATTATACAATGTGAATATGCTTAAAATAAAGTAAAATAATGCTTATATATGGAATGTAATACGACAATTGGGTTTATTCTCTTTTTCACATCTATTTTTACAAGTTTTCATAGCACAAGTCAACATTTTGCCGTGTTATTTCGTAAAATGAACCGATGATGCCTCGACCATAGTTCGCACAAGAATGATGACGTCACGTTTTCAAATTTCACTTGAGGCCATACGCGAGCCCAGCCGGCTCCAATGGAACCGGTATGGGGAGTGGGGATAATACGCTTTTAATCACTTAGGGCAGGTCTACTGATATTCATATGTCTATGTCTAAAACTAATCAGAATATAATTCCGTTATTATTTTTTTATATTATTTTTCTATTATTGTAAAATCTTGCGTTTATCTTATATGTTTTTTGTTATTTGTATACAACATTTTGTTATTACTTACTTACATGACTTCTTAGAGTTGAACTAGAACTACCTCACACAAAAAAGAGACTTGTCTCTTAGGGCGAGAAAGTAAATTTTTAATTTCCTCTATAACACTGTATTACCTACATGTAAAGTTGTCATAGCTTTTATAAAAAATACAAATAATAAATATTTAAAAAATCAACAGAAAAGGTTTTCATCTTCACCAGGCATTGAGTTTTCAGGAAACAGGAAAATTGAAGTGGGAATTTTTCATTATTTTTTTGCACATTATGATTTATTTAAGTGACAGTTGAATCACCACAACTCCCACATTTCTGCACCGGACAAATCACTCTATTTGTAACGAGGTGTGAAATTAACACCTTGAGTTTACGGGGATATAAAAACCTATAGAGAGCTTTTCTTGGACTGTTGAACTAAGAATTCTCATTACTAATAAATCTAGTACACTTTCACCGTTCATTCTAAAGCCATAGAACTTTGTGCGCATGTCTCTTTATTTTTAAAATAAGAGAAAAATGTTTGATTATGCTGTGGAAAAGTAAAGCTGTCTCGCATATTTACATAGCTTCACAGCAGGACCTTTAGCAATCAAAATATGTTTAGAAAATTTATAAAGAAAGTACAAAAATTATTTAATAATTTTTTTTTGTAGAATTTTATTGAGACAATTGACTAGTATCTATATTACTTTGTCGATTAAAAAGCAAGATCAGTCACGGGGTTTTTTAGTTGTACATTAGATGTTTATACGAGTATTTTGACACTTTTGTCACTTTTTTGTCACCCACCTGAACTAAAGTTGATAATAATATATTTAAGTTTTATAGATAGCATATTTCTTTAAATTCTTTAAAATGAAAGACAAACATTCCCAGAAAGTGAATAACCTGACAATATTTGAAAATCTCCTACTACCATCACAGTAAGCGGAAAATGTTGCGAGAATCGTGACTGAGAACTTAGCCAGCCTATGGATTGTATTTACGACGCCTGGGTGGGACCCAGACACGATACCAACTCAGCCTCTGCCCGGTCTATATATACCTACGGGGTATGTACTTACATATAACGAACAAATAATACTATGGTGATAAACTGCCATCTTCTGTTAATGATGCACCTGCCACCCCTGGCACAGCAACAATAGGTTTGCCACGCCTGGAATAGGCAATATGAGTCCAGCGTTACAGTGTTATACAATACACCATAATAATATCAGCGAACAATTAACGTGTTTGTTTCAATTGCGCAGGAAAATGTAAGCTCATGTCACGTATTTCTTGTTATTTATAGTGGAACAGGGGGCATAGTCCAAAAGTAGGAAGAGGCAAGATTCCGGATAATCATGCATCAAGTAAGAAGGTAATTTTGACGGTATTGTCATGGAAAACTATAACATTGTTTCCACACTAGAAGTTAAATCAAGCTAACGAATCTTTCAGTTTATGAAAAGATTTTTTTAAATCTATTTATTTATTTTGTAATAGTGAGGTATCAGTTAGACAAATAACAAAATGGCTAATTGCAATGCAATCTAAATAAAAATCGTTACCTCTTCGTTACTTTCTAACGGCGTTAGGTAGTTAGTTAAAAAAATCTACTAAAATATAACATCAAAATATATTTATTTACTAATGATTATTTTAATTTAAATTATCTACAATCAGTACAAAAGGTTTTTTATATCGAATTATTATAATATTATTAAATTAAAAAAAAACTAAGAATTTTAATTAATCAATGTTGTCCACATAAATTGATTACACTTATCAGATGAAATGAACAAAATGTTTCAACCAATAATTTATTATGGTATGGTTGGTGTTTTTTTAAATTTATTTAAGTGGATAATAAAAGGTAAAAATCGGGAATAGCACAAGCAGAAGACGATCTTAATTAATAATTTTTTTTCCAAATAAATTGATGACACTTTTCAGGAAAAGTGAAAATTAGGAAAAAAATCGTAAAAGGACTCATTCGTTTTATTGTGGCGATAATTACTTCGAGGCATCCAGAATGGTATATACTCGTAGTTTCAGTAAGTTATTTATTTGATTTGAAAAATAATAATAATAGTTTCTTTATTCCGGAATATGGGGAATCATTTACATTCCATGAAGTATACACACGAATGAAGTGCAAAAAAAATAAAACAAAAAATGACGTTAATAGCAAAGTCAAACTAAACTACCGAAAATAAGCATTTTACGCTACACTTTGGAGATTTTTTTACACCTACCAATTTTAGCGATTCTTAAACGAGTTGAATTTCAGGTTATACTCATTGAGTTATTCCAAAAATATATATAAATATATTGTCCAGTTAAATAGGGGACCCACTTCGTGAGTTATGGGGGAGACAAATCTTTTGATTTATTTAAAATATTTTAATTTAAAATTATATACGATATTTTAGGTATACTTAGGTATAGCAATAATAAGTAAGTAAGTTAATAAATACTTGAACATTGAAGAATACACTATTATAGTCACAAATGATTTCATAAATTTTATTTTTCCCAATTGATTGCGTATTTTTTTATTTGCTGGTTGGGCACGGCTCACGTGTGTTATGCGGCCCATCTGGCGGCAATTTATGACGTAAACATAATAAGAAAAGCAAAATTTCAATCGTCCCAAAATATTATTTCCGTTCAACTTTATCAATGCAGCAAAAAACTTAAATAAATACTGAACAACAAATAGTCCTACCGCCTTAGTTTCCTTTTATTTGAGGTATTAATAATAATAATGAGAGTTTATTCCAGCATGTATGCAGGGGTAGTGCAATGCAATACATACCATATTTTAAAATAACAGACAAATAATAATGATAAGAATACACAGATAGGCAATGCGGAATAGAAGTGAAAAATGTGTGCAAGCAGCCGTTTATGGAGGATATTTGAACTTCTCCAGAGAGCCATCAGGGGAGACTCCATCCAGGCAACCATGGCAGTGACGATAGTGTTATTTGATTGGCGAAGTCTGCGCTATAGGTTTCCCATGTGGTGGCGGAGAAGCGCTCTGAAAGAGTGCACTAGTGGGCGGAATAGTTGGCGATAAGCATTATTGTAAGCGACTTATGCCATTGGGATGCAGCGCAATCTACCCACAGTTCTGATGTGTAGAGTGAAGTGCAGAATATCCTTTTGACGTTTGTACTGCAAAAGTGAAAACGCTCTGACAGCATACCTGCTGTAACGGATATCGCTCTTCTTTGTCTTTCCATATCCTTGATGACTTTCAGATCGTCTGTGATAATATATCCCAGGTATTTGACGCTACGACTAACATCCATTTTCCTTCCGTCTAGCCATATTATTGATTGAAAATATACCATCCTACATGAAACCTCAAGTCTTCGGTAAAAATTTAAAATTCAACACAACCATTTCATATTTATTATATATTTAGAAGATTAGATGATGGTTTTTCTCGTTCATAAGTACATAAATTGCTGGAAAATGTTATCGTCAAAACTGAAAATTCAATTCATTGTAGATTTTGAAAAGCCTGCCGGCAAATACAAATACAATGTATCACATTCTTTAGTATTATCACTAAGTCATAACTGAGCAAAATATTAATCAGCATTCTGTTTAATAAAATAATTCCTTTGTTCTATTTATCTACGCCAGCATATTATGTGGAAATTTCTACGACGCAGCGATCATTATTCCTCGAATTCGTAACTTGATTCCCTTTGTTGCAGTATTGTTTCTAGGAGTGCAGAAAGGTGTCATAAGCAAAACATTTCGTGAGAAAGAATGTTATAAGCTTTCCCACATTCGGAAGGGACGTGATCAAAACTGCTAAATATAATATTTCTATGTCCATTGGCGTAATTAATCTGCGCTAATTATTGGGTCAAATGAAAATTTCCACAAACAAACTTTTTGGTGCGTGAAATTAGGTGATGATTAAATTATCCAATTCTTTTTATTATCGTGGAAACGCTACCCTTTTTTCTAAAAGGTCTCGACAAGTGTGGTTGCTCTGGTTTGGGTTGTTGTCTGTTTGTGGAAAGCGTAAGCGATCTAGTGCGCCACGAGGGGTGCAAAGTTGTGGAAATGCAAACATTGTCTAGGTCCTGAAAAATGTGTTTTCATGAGCATCGGGTAGTAGTTTGGCCATTGGGGTTTTTTTCCGTTAATATGGAAGATAATGTTTTATTTTATATACCAATCTCATTTGACATAACTTCAAATCCATCTAAAAACCTCCCTGGTATCTTCTTATTTATATTAACAAAATTCCTATCCCGAATTCGATAAATTCAAACAACTCGCGGCTAACTATTTGCGGCAAGATTTCCTGGCAAAGCCGATTAATTTGTTAAAATTATAGTCATAATCAATGGTATCACAGATTATATTATAACTGAGTTATACGTAGTCAATGTTATAACAGATTAGTTTGTTTATAATAGTGAAGAAATATTATATCCTTGGTATGGGACTAGGATTCAGCAGTTTGACAACATTTAAGTGGATAACAAACACGCATTGTAGAATTATTATCTCTGAAGAATCTGAAGGTAAGATGTAAGAGGACCTACGTGAAAAGTAATGAACTCATGCTCTATCTATCTCTGCGTGAACTGAAAGTCAGGGCCGAATAGTGCACTCGAATTCACCGATATGATAACATTTGCCGTAAGCGCTGTTTCAGAAAAACAAAAACTGAAGTTAACTTCAAATTCTGCATTTTCTTCACAAATTTAACGAAAGCTGCATTATTACCGTGTGAACTGTCTTCCGAATGCAAATTAACCATCTAAAGATGGTACTTACTACTAACGACTAAGCAGTAATCCCAAACTGCTACAGCACGAATCGTAGATAATTTTTCCAACTTAAAAAATGTAATAAATATGATTTAAAAAAATGATTCAACACTAAAACACTTTCCGTTTGGTTAAAATAAATTTGAGAAAATGAGTTACTCATTTTGTTTTGACATTTTATAAATAGGAAGTAAAATAATTCATAAGTCAACCATTCAATATTGTGTAGTTTTTTTGTAAGTATATTTTATTTAGTTATAGTATTTAACATATTATATCTAGTGTACATCTACTTGATAAGGTTAAGTGTCACATTATTATTTTGTATTTGTTTTTGTTTTACCATTTGTATAACGATATATGGACAACATTGTATAATTGTTTTTATATGTTTTTATATTTTCTTATGATTTCTTTTAATATTTGCTTATTTATTACCACCATAATACGGGAATTTGCCTAGTTTGGGGTATTAATAAAAAATAAATAAATTATAACGTACCTTTTCAGGAGCCAGTCTAATTTGTTGATTTTTTTCTGTTTTCCTGTTAAATGATGGCTGTTCAGTAATAATAAAATTATGAAACTACTTTATTACTTTGATTTACTATTAAACTACTTTATTACTGTGACTTATTATTAAACGACTTTATTACTTTGTCTTAACATTAAACTACTTTATTACTCTGACTCATTTAAAATACTTTATTACTCCGACTATATTAAATAAATAAATAAATATATTGTACCACCACTTATTTGTTTTTAAGAAAAACCAGCTTCAGCTTCTACCCGCTTTAGAAATACAAGCTTTAACCTAATGGTAAAATATTTATAGTAGGTATCTTGGGTGAAAAACTCAACATTATATACATTACTTATGAATTATTTTACTTCCTTTTTATAAAATGTCAAACCAAAGTGAGTAACTCATTTTCTCAAATTTATTTTAACCAAACGGAAAATGTTGTAGTGTTTAATCATTTTTTTAAATCAAATTTTTTGAGAATATGTATCTTAACATAATGTTGAAAAACTTTACCGAATGCGAACAAGCTCTTTTTTTTCAGGCAAAATGGTGTCTTTCCAACACACTCGAAGGACCAGTCCTAAAACTATGTCAACTGTTATTATATAATATGGGACAATTCATTACTATGGACAGTATCCCTCAAAATATTAAATCTTGGCTTCTGGAACATAAGATGAGCCCCGATAGGAATGTAGGAGTAGGATAGGACTCCCCCGTTTTTTTCATTTAGTAAGATGAATGATGAATGCAAAGAATACTGTCTCTTTTATGTCATATATTTCTTCTTAATACTGAATGCTGTAAAATGGCGGTTGTGTGATAAAACCATGTAAGATCGTATGAGAAATGTGGAGATCCGCAAAGAATGCGAGGCTGATGTAAGCGTAATGAGTAAGATTAAGAAAGGGAAGCTTATATGGTTTGGGCATGTGGAGCGAACGAACCAAGAAAGGAGTGTGAGGAAAATAAATGACGAAAATGTGAATGGTAGAAGAAGTAGGGGACGCTCGAGGAAGATATGTCATGACTCATGATCAAGTGAATCAGATGATTGAGTCGGGCCATCTCAAGAGTCAGATATAGAAGAATATGTATGAATGTGAATAAGGCAAGGAGTGTGTGCCAAGACCGAGTTGTTTGGCGGTCGGTCCTCCCTGCCAGGAAATGGCGTGATTGTTAGTTATAAAACCTTTATTCCGGTCATGGTGCCATTTTAGGATGGATACCTTGAGTAGATAGGACAAATGGGGACCTCAGCACGGTTAAATCACCCAGTAATGTCCACGTTATCAAATATGTTTTAAAATATGTAAAGTTATTGTATATAATAATTTAAAAAATTCAGAATTTAATACTGATGCTTCCAAGCCATACGGCTTTGCAAATACATACCTAACTACTCCCATATAAACACAAAGTATTACTAGAAAATTTATGAAAAAACATCACGTTACTACCGCATTTCTTCTACAGATCAGCATACTTTCAAATTACAGACATAGGAATAGGCGGAAAAAATTTCGGGTAATTTTACATAAAGGTTAGAGCAATTTCGAAGCGATTTATCCCCTGTATTTGTAATTGAGCACAACCTATTTTCACGAATGTATTAGTGGGTAAGTACCTTCTTCTAAATTCCTACCTTGGCTCTGTGCTTATTGATTTATTTATTAACGGACATCGTCCAAATTACAAAATAATAACACGAATACAGTAAAATGAAAAACACAGGAGTAGACAAAGGTACATGGAAGCAAAGACATAAGGCAGTTATAATATTAGAAAATAAAGTGACAAGTCGAATCAAGTCAAGACTACACCGTGGGTCAGGACCACAGGACACTTATAATGTTGGGTCACTTGTTTAGCGACTGGCAAAAATCATTCAGACTTATCCCAAAAAAGTTAAGGTTTTGACTTGAGTTGACATATACTTATTTGTATATCTATTATATTATTATACTTACTCAAACATATACTTATGTGTATATCCCTGTCTGTTTCTTTTTTGGTTTCTTCTTGTCTGTTCTACTTAACCTCTTTTTCTATTTGAGTAATGTTTTGTATGTGACACTTATAATTATGTTATTTTTCTATTTTTTACTGTTTCGTGCGTGAAACTTATAATTTTGATATCAAAATACCAATGTAAAATTGTACCTATTAACTCCGACGTATGTTCTTCTCGTCCTACAGTGAGTTTTGTAACTCATCAGGATTGTTCTAGCAAGAAATAAAAATAATAAATAAAAGGTTTTCATAAATTTATATATTGTATTGAGCTCAATAAGTATGATAAAGTACGCCTAAGCGCTTCAAATACCTTGAGCGTTTTTTATCTTAATATTCTTAAACTAAAGGTTTATAACGTTCTGAGAAGAATAATCCTTATTAGCGCTGAAACAAACCAATTACTTTACAGGAACAATCGGTAATAATTAAATTCCATCTGCTTATCGCAAGCTAAACGGTTGCAGCTCGTAGCTGATATTGCAGTAAAACCGTATTTACTTTGTAAGTTCCTCATACGAGCACGCACTGTTTCTGCGACAATCTTTATTGTTTATGTTTTGTTGAATTATTTAGCGAGCCCATACATAGTGCCCCGGCCGCGCCGCCACTGGCACTGGTGTTATGACTATTTGTTTTGCAAACCAACCTATACTATGACATTTGATTGTGTCATAGTATTGGACTTAAGCTTATGCAAAATATAAGGGTTTTAAAAATTCCTTGCAATTAACTCATTTCAATCAATGGATTATTTATTAATAAAACAAAAGTGTTACGCATTTTATTTGATACATGTAGGTACCATTTATTAAAACGAAAGATAATGATTCTAATGGAGTTGTTTATAGGGAGAGATTTTAATTACACGAGTTAAATACGAGTATGTAGATAAAAGTTTTCAAATCACGAAACAATTATTTTTAGGAAAGGTTAAATATTACAATTAAAAAATATATATATACTAGTTTTTTTAAAGATTTGTTGCATTGTAGGTTCATGTATTCTGCATTTAACACAAAATTTTATACAAATCAATAAGCAGGAAGACTAAATAACTAACTAACCATCTCGTCGTTTCTCCACACGAGTAGGCAGAGAGGACAGACCGTTAAACAACTCGGTGTTGGCACACACTCCTTGCCTCATTCACATTCACACATCGTCTCATACATAGTCTTCTAATATTCTCCTGACTCGTGACATCCTTACACTTACACTCCTTTCTTCATTCATTCGCTCTACATGTCCAAACCATCTGAGCGTCCCTTTCTTAATCTTACACATACTTAATTAAGCTCACATCAACCTAGCAATATTTGCGGGTCTCTACATTCCTCAGACGATCATACATGATTTTACCACACATACGACACAAGGATCTCATTTCTACAGCATTCAGTCTATATAGTTATATTCATTAATCCTCTACCAGTTCCATACCTCACTGCGGTACATTGGGGTAGGTACCAGCACTCCATTCTGGACTGCTAGCTTGACTTAAAAATTTGTTAGCGCTAACAGGAAGACCAATATTTTTTTAAAATATCTAAATAGGTTTAATTAGAAACCGTAAATCTGTGCATTATTTCGTATATTCTGGAAGATTTTTTTAATTTAAAAACAAACATTTGCAAATTTGCACTTTAATTTCCATTTCTACCATTATTTTGAATCTGCTGTTGCCGTGGCTTTCCGTCTCCGGCGTAGCAAAATTACGTCACCGACCGCGCTCCGCGTTAGCCTATATAAGAGGAACTAAATTGGATCGGACTTCACTTTTCTTGGCTCCCCATCCGGGCAACATCTCCTCCTGCAGTGGTAAGTCCCTTCGATATAATTAATATGTATTTAATTAATTGTATATTTCAAATCTTAACAACTTATTGAACTTGCAAGTATTTTATATCCTATTAAATTTTCATGTGAATTATTACCTGTTTTCATATTTTTGTTTTGTTTTCAGGAAAGTGTTTGCTTTTTTCTAACAGTGAACGGTTTTTATTTATATTTAAAAACCCTAAAAATAATATCTTCTGAAATTGCAATAAATAAAAGTGAAAATAAAAGTTTTATTTTTGGAATAAAAATAAGTAAAATAAAGATGATCAGTAAAATCATAGTGCGAGCTTTCAGATCACCAAAGGGCAAGTTTTAAAAAAAATTATTTTGTTTACTCATTAGAATAATTTTATGTTCTATAAGTTTTTTTAAAATTTATTCCAATTACTTACCTACCTCCCTATCTACCTAATTAACTACATAACTCCCTCCTTGGCTACCAACCTACCTACATTAAACCCTCCACACTAACCTCCATCACTCCCATCTTTTCTACATACCATTATTCCTCCCTAGCTATCCACCTCCCATCTTATCTATCACACTCCGTTAGCTTTAGCTTTTTGCCTCCCTTCCTCAAAAACCTGCCCAACTCTTCAGCAACCTACCAAATAACCATCTACCTCCATTCGTCCCCACCTTCATACCTCCCTAGCAAGCCTTGCTATCTACCTATATACCTCCCTCTCTAGTCACATCTCCTATTCACTTTACCTACCTAACTCCCACCCTACCCTAGTTATCTACCTACGTACCACACTCCCAACCTCCCTCCCTCCCTAGCTACCCACCTACCTATCTCCCGACTTCCTTCCCTACTTCCCCAGCTACTTACCTACCCACCTACCCACCTAACCACCTACCTACCTCTCGCCTCAACTTAACCTACCAATCTAGCTGACCTAGGAATCTACTACTAGCCTAGCTTTTTACCTCCCGTCCTCCAAACCTGTCTACGTCCCTAGCAACCTAGTTGACATCCTACATCCCTCCCTCTCTAGCCATCTATCTCCCACTCTCCCTACTGTCTACCTACCTACCACACACACTACCTCCTTCTCTCCCTAGCTACCTAGCTACCTCCCTCCTACCGCTTCTAACAGTCTACCTACCTACCTACCTTCCGCCTCCTCACCTACCGCACTAGCTACATACCAACCCATTTAACTAACTACATACCTCCCTCCCTAGCTACCTACCTCCTTCTTCCCCTTTCTAACTTCCCACCTACCTAATCCCTACCTCCATCCTCACCCACTAACCAGTGGCGGCTCGTTACTTTTGGGTGTGTTTTGAGTTTTGATATTTAAAAAATTATTGATGTCATTGTTGCCGAAAACATGTTTTTCACCATTTTTTGTAATGGTGAAAAATCATTTTTTGTATGAGGATTTTCAAATAAAGAAAAAAAAAAAGGAAAAAAATTTCTGTGTTAAACATCATCAATAATGTCGAATTTTTCGAGCCGCCACTGCTACTTACCACCCTCCTTTTTTCCTTCCTCCCTTCCTTACCTATCTAATCTACCCATCAACCTAACTACCTACCTCCCTTCCTTGCTACCTACTAACCTCCCTCCTTTCCTACATACCTCCCTTGTTGCCTACCCATCTACCTAACTACCTCCCTCCCTACCTGCTTATTGATTCTGCTTACCTAACTACCTATCTACCCCCATCCCAGCTACCTACCTAACTACCTATCTAACTACCGTTAAATCTACCTACCCCTTGCCTTCCTTACCTCCTCTGTAGTTATTTTTTAATGATAAACTAATGTTTGTAAGACAAGGTTCCTTTTATGCATAGCACAAAGGATAACAAATTATTATAAGCAATAATTAATAATTAGTAATTGGCGGGTTGGGAATAAGCCGACGTAGCTCAGTGGTCCAGAGCGGGTTCAATTCCCGTCGGCGGCATTTATTTTTTCTTATGAGATATTTTCAATTTGTATGGATATTTCAGGCGACTAATTATTGCTTATAATAATTTGTTACCTCAGTAGCTATATTCATACCCATCTAAGTAATTACATACCTTCTTCCCTAGCTACCTTCATTTTTCTCTCTCCTCCTACGTTCCTTCCTATCTACATCCCTACTTACTTACCTCACTCTTTTTTTCTACCCCATGCTATTCTCCCTTGCTACCTACCTTCCTACTTAACAACCTTCCTCTCTAGTTATTTGTCTACCTACTCTATCTACCTAACCACCTACCTAGCTCATTAATGTAACTCCCCAGCTAAGTAGTTACCTCTCTACCATCTTCCCTCCCGTCCTTACCTACTACTCTAGCTTTCTAGGATATATAACAACACCCTAGCTTTCAAACTCCCTTCCTCCAAACCCCTAACCTCATCAGCAATCTAGCTGTCTACCTATCTATCACACTCCCTACCTCCCTTCCTCCCCACCTGCCATACCTCCCTAGCAACCTAGCTATTTACCTACCTGCCACACTCTCTAACTCTCTACCCCCTTCCTTCCCTCCCAAGCTTCCTAGCTTTCTAAATTCCTACCACCTACCCTTCCTTTCTCCATAACTACGTACCTTCCTCCCTTCCTACCTACCTCCTTTCATCCCTAACAGCCTACCGACCTACCTACCTTATTCCTTCCTTATCTACATCTCTAGCTACGTACCTACCTACCCACCCACCTATCAGCTACTATCCTACCTCCCGTCTTTCTTACCTACCTCCAAGCTGGGTAAGTTTTTAGATTCTCACGGCCAAAAGCATTTTTGTTGTTTGTTTTTGGGGTGTTATGCCGTGTTGCGCTAACTCCTTCTTTAGCCGACGTTTCGGACAGCGTTGCAGTGTCCATCATCAGGGCACATCTTCGGATCTACCGGATCTGCCCTGATGATGGACACTGCAACGCTGTCCGAAACGTCGGCTAAAGAAGGAGTTAGCGCAACACGGCATAACACCACAAAAACAAACAACAAAAATACCTCCAAGCTATTTACTTACCTACCCACATAATAACCTAACTACCTTTCTCCTTACCTACTTACCTAACTACCTTTCTCCTTACCTACTTACCTACCTCCCTAGCTACATACCTACTTAACTACCCAACACCTGATCTTACTCCCTAGCTACCTACGCCCTTTTCTACCTCCCTACTTTCCTACATACCTACATCCCTACCTACTATCTCCTTCCTTTCCTACCTAATTGCCTTGCAGCTTACCTTACAAATTATCAAACTACCTCCCTCTCTAGCTACCTACCCCCTTTTCTACCTTCCTACTTTCCTACGTACCTACATCCCTACCTACTATCTCCCTCTTTTCCTACCTACCTGTCTTGCAGCTTACCTTTCAAATTATCAAACTACCTCCCTCCCTAGCTACTTGCCTTCCTATTCTACCTACTTAACTATCTATCTATTTGTACTTTCTATTTACGTAACTATTTATCGCCTTTCGAGCTACCTAGCTACTTATCTATCTCCCTATCTACCACCCTAGCTATCTCCCTACCTCCTGACGCCCCTGAGGTGATGTCTCTCAAAAGCGGCGCTATACAAATTATCCAAGAAATAACTCCCTACCATCCTCTATCCCTTTCTTCCCACCTATCTACCTCCCCCTCGACATACTTACTACTAGTTTACATATAGCTTACCTAGATATCTATTTACCTACCATCCTAGCAATCTCCCTGACTAACATTATGCCTCCCTTCCTACCTAGCTCCTTCCTTACCCACCCATGTACTTCCCCGATCTATTTAACTATCTACCTAACTAGATACACCCTTGTCTATCACCCTTCCTAGCTGCTTACTTATCTGTTTCCGTCCCTAGCTACTTGCCTACCTACCTATCTAACTACATACCACCTTAGCTTACCTAGATATCTCTTTACCTACCACCCTAGCTATCAACTTTAATATCTTCCTAGCTATCTCCCTACCTACCTACCTTCACCCCACCCTTCCTACCTACCTCCTTCCCTACCTACCCATGTACTTCCCCTAGCTACTTATTTACCTACCTCCCTAGATACTTAGGTTACTATTTACCTACCTAACTAACTACCTCCCTAGCAACTTATAAACCTATCTATGTACCTATCTGTCTCCGTCCCTAGCTACTTGCCTACCTACCTACCTAACTACCTCCCACCTAGCTACTTACCTACTCACCTACCAACCGAACTACCTGTTTACCTCCCCTTTTAGCTACTTAAACCTAAATATCCTTATATACCTAAATTTATTAATATTTACCTTCAATCTATTTTTGTTATATATTTTTATTTTCAGGAAATTTTAAAATAGTTGCTTTGTAATAGTGCGTAGGTTTTTATTTACATGTAAAAACCTTGAAAAATAAAACACATAGAAATAGCAATAAATCAAAGTGAAAAGTATTGTTTTAGTAAAAAAAAAAAAATTCTAGATAACAGGTTAAATTAAATTGCGAGCTCTAAGATAAGCAGCGACCGGGGTAAGTTTTTTTTATAAATTTATGTGAATTATCTATTTCCTGTAATACATACCTATATTAATGATCGTTTTAAATTGTGTGCAGTAGAAGAAGTATCAAAAATACGTTTTTAAATCATTTCAAATTTTTCAAAGGACCAAACTTTTCTTAAGTCTTGATTTCCGACATTTACATTCAAATCTATGTTTTTTGTAATCATTCCAAAATTTCAGAAGGACGAACGTGTTAAAAACAACTCTCGGCTTGTTTTTAGCTTTTTACACACAAATCGATTTTTACATTATTCCAACATATTCTAAGGATGGAAATGTAAAAGTCTTTGGTTTATTTTCTCAATATGTTAATACGATGTTAATTCGGTTAATATTATTTATTACAACTTAGAGTCGTAGATATTTCAGTGCTCTCAATATCGTCCAGGTGACAGATCACCATTCCGAATGTAAACATTGCTTTAAATGGCTTTAAGCCCACGCCAACCCAATTTATAACAATTTTCTCGTTAAATCTTTAAGTTTTTTTAGTTTCATTAAAAAAAGTCATTTTCGAAGATAATATATATATTTATATATTTGTTATCCCGAAACGTTAATTATATGAAAATCCCTTGATGAAAAAAATCGCAAAGTAAGCTCCGAAAATTATTAAAAACACGTTTTTTACTGTTATTTAATATGTTTTGAAAATATTAACAGTGTATCTTAAATGCAACTAAATAATTTGACGAGAGATTTTATTAAATATTTTCATCGTTTTCGCTTAATTATTATCGTTTTTTTTTTAATATTAGCGTGCTCCCTCTAACATTCTAATATTCGTATATCGGGAAGGGAAGTCGATGAGGAAAAAGAAGGAGGGGAAGTATCTGCTATTAAAATTTGGTCACCAAACACTACTAAAGCCATTTAAAGCAACATTTCAATTTGTAGTTCAGTGACAGATACAGACGCAACGTCGTCTCAGTCAGGGCCAGACTTTCGCCTAGGCGCGAGAAGTTTAGGCCTATGGCCCTATCCACGGGGTGGGACACCCCGACCAGGGACACACTTATTTTATTTTTAACATTAACTTCAGACAGGAACATATTTTCTTTAGGCATAACATGTCATCTTTGGGGATTCTGAGAAAATGATACAGATTGAGGACATAGTACTCGGAAAAGAATATATCAAATTTTCCCCGGCTAGGTGCCGGATTGAGTACGGATTCGAAAAAAAAATTTCAGAAAAAATTGCTGTGCAGTGAAGGAGGACTCGCGACGCCTTGGTTGCACTCCGATTACTGATTCTCCAAAACATAAAAATTGAAAGTATTTATTGGGTTGCCCCCCGTTATAGAAAATTTTTCACCTGCGGCGCTTTTTAAGCGTGTTTGTAAATATTAAAACATTCATATTACATTACCTTCACCCACACAGCTAGCTCGATTTAGGATACTAATTTCACCGGCGGCTCTTTTCCATGTCTTTGTCAGAGTTATAGCTAATGTTCCGCTGATTTTGAATTGTGTCAATCGTGTAATACAGTTCAAAATGATAATCGCGGTGTTTAGAATTTTTTTAAATTATTTCTTACCTTAAAAAACGTAGCTGTTCATTGTACAATGTACATTGTTCCAAACTTTTTTTTCTAAATTTATGAGTGAGTTTCGATGTAAAAAGCAAAATAATTAACTTTCGGTTAAGTTAATAAATAATCATAATTCTTTTAATATATAATGAATATAATGAATCATTATCTTCAGGAACTTTCCCAGACTTGTGGAAAAATGCACATATTGTTCCAATACATAAATCTGGTGATAAATCTTTTGTGAAAAATTACCGACCAATCAGCATTTTATCTTGTTTTGCGAAAGTCTTTGAATCTATAATATATATTTCTGTATTTTCACACTTTAAACCCCAATTATGCATCAATCAACATGGGTTTGTTCCCAACAGATCTACAAATTCAAATCTTCTTGACTTTTGTGATTATGTTTGTAATGCTTTCAATGAAAGAACTCAAGTAGATGCCATTTACACAGATTTTCAAAAGGCATTTGATAAAGTTAACCATTCTATTCTACTACAGAAGCTTGATCGAATAGGTATTCACGGTGATCTTTTTAGATGGCTTAAGTCTTACTTAGAAAATAGAACACAATTAGTACTTATTAATGGGTATGAATCACCTCCCATAATTGTAACATCAGGCGTACCCCAGGGGTCCAATCTTGGCCCACTGCTTTTCTTAATCTTTATTAACGACCTTGGCCCCATGTTACGCTGTGATTTTGTTCTATTTGCCGATGATCTCAAGATTTACCGCAAAATTTCCACTGATTGTGATCATGTTAAGCTTCAAGAAGACCTTTACACACTAAATAGCTGGTGCATTCAAAATGATATGTTTTTAAATATTGAAAAATGTTACATTATTACTTTTACTCGTAACAGAAAACGAAAGGATTTTGCATATTCCATTAATAATGTACGATTAAATGCAGTCACCACTATAAGAGATCTAGGAATCACTCTAGATTCAAAGTTTATGTTTGATGTACACATAAATGATATTATAAGTAAATCAATGAAAATGATTGGATTCATTCATAGAATATCGAAACCATTTAAATACCCCCAATCCATTATAACATTATACAACTCGTTGGTCAGAAGCAAATTGGAATATGGGAGTGTTATCTGGAACCCACATTATATAAAATATTCTAAAAGTATTGAATCTGTGCAACAAAAATTCCTAAGACTGTTATCATATAAACTTGGATTAAATGCCTCACTCAAATCTTATGAAGAACGTCTACTAAACTTCAAATTTACGACATTAGAAAAAAGAAGACAATTTGCGGACTTAATATGTTTATATAAAATTATTCATGATAAACTTCTTACCACTAATTGTCTGAGCAATATTCATATTAAGGTCCCTAATAGACATAACTTAAGGAGCCAAAATATATTCCATATTGATATATTTAATAACAATATTGCATATTTCAATCCACTATCTAGAATGTGTCGTCTGTACAATACAGTTGAATGCGATCTTATAGATATATTCGCAAACAGTCTCGCATATTTTAAAAAACAAATCAACCATCTTCTACCATGATATGTTATGGAGAGATATAATTGCTTTATTATTTTCTTTACTTTTCTTCCTTATCCTTTCTCTGTACATTTACTATATTTTATATTTCATACTTAATATTCATGTTTTATATTTCTTTTTAATTATTATTATATTTGTATTTTTTTTTCTTTCACTACGAGCATCTCCGCCTAATATCGACTAAACCTTGTTTACGCATGCTGGGAACATTTTTAATTGGGGTGTTAATATCTGTGCACATTCCCACCGAAATAATATAAATGTAATGATTGTTAACACTCTGTAAATGTTTCAAACAATAAATAAATAAATAAATAAATAAATAAAAATCATAAAAATATCTAGAAATATAAAAAGTTATAAAATTTGCTAAAAATATTGTTAGTTCTGTAGAAATGTAACGTCGCCGTTGCCATCGCCGTGTCCGTCGTCATTGCCGTCGCCGTTGCCGTCGCCGTTGCCGTCGCCGTTGCTGTCGCCGTCGCCGTTACCGTCGCTGTTGCCGTCGCCGTTGCCATCGCCGTGTCCGTCGCCATTGTCGTCGCCGTTGCCGTCGCCGTTGCCGTCGCCGTCGCCAACGCCGTCGCCGTCGTCGTTGCCGTTGCCGTCGCAGATGCCGTCTCCGTTGCCGTCGCCGTCGCCGTTGCCGTCGCTGTTTCCGTCACCGTCACTGTCGCCGTCGCAGTTAGTTGCCTTCGCAGTTGCCGTCGCAGTTGCCCTCGCTGATGCCGTCACAGTTGCCGTCGCAGTTGCCGTCACCGTTACCGTCGCTGTTGCCGTCGCCGTTGCCATCGTCGTGTCCGTCGCCATTGTCGTCGCCGTTGCCGTCGCCGTCGCCAACGCCGTCGCCGTCGCCGTTGCCGTCGCCGTCGCAGATGCCGTCTCCGTTGCCGTCGCCGTTGTCGTCGCTGTTTCCGTCACCGTCACTGTCGCCGTCGCAGTTAGTTACCTTCGCAGTTGCCGTCGCAGTTGCCCTCGCTGATGCCGTCACAGTTGCCGTCGCAGTTGCCGTCACCGTTGCCGTCGCGGTTGCCGTCGCCGTTGCCATCGCCGTGTCCGTCGCCATTGTCGTCGCCGTTGCCGTCGCCGTCGCCATCGCCGTCGCCGTCGCCGTTGCCGTTGCCGTCGCAGATGCCATCGCCGTTGCCGTCGCTGTTTCCGTCGCCGTCGCTGTCGCCGTCGCAGTTAGTTGCCTTCGCATTTGCCGTCGCCATTGCCGTCGCTGTTGCCGTCGCAGTTGCCGTGGCTGATGCCGTCGCCGTTGCTGTAGCCGTCACAGTTGCCGTCGCAGTTGCCGTCACCGTTGCCGGTGCTGTTGCCGTCTCCGTCGACGTGGCCGTCATCGAAAGGTAGGTCCCAGGACTGCAGAGGGCGACCGGATAAGTGGTGAGTTCTCATTTTTGCTTTATGGTGATTTGTTGGTATTTTCGTTTATTTTCAGTTGTTTGTTAGGATTTTCAGAAGTTTTTTTTGCAGGTTAATTAAATTATTTAATTAATGTACTTTCTCTTACGGATACATATTTATTTCAAATAAAGTCGACAAGGTCTGCTGAAACAAAATTCTTGGTGCGTTTTTGATATAATAAAGGTATATATTAATATTTTACAATTATTTGTACTTTACTTAGTACCTAGCTATTTACGCCCCATGCAAACACAGAATTTCTTGTTAGGCGTTAATTTAAACAACATAAGACAGTTTTACGAAGACCTCACATTACGGACATTAAGTGAAAACTTAGTCTTGGAAGAAACGCGAAATAAGTGAAGTATAAATGTAGTTGTTGTAATTTCGGGTTGTCTCACAAGCTCTTTAAATAGGGTGGGACGGTATTGCGTAAATTTAAAGTGTGACGGTAATACGAGTAGGTAAAGTGGGGCGGTATTTTTTTTTTAACATTAATTTTTAAAAATAGTTTGCCACCACAGAAACGTTTAATGTACTTTCGAGTCACTTCAGTATTTGTTGTTTGACACCACTGATACGTTTCATGTACTTTCGAGTCGCTTCAGTATTTGTTGTTTGACACCACTGATACGTTTCATGTACTTTAGAGTCGCTTCAGTATTTGTTGTTTGACACCACTGATACGTTTCATGTACTTTCGAGTCGCTTCAGTATTTGTTGTTTGACACCACTGATACGTTTCATGTACTTTAGAGTCGCTTCAGTATTTGTTGTTTGACACCACTGATACGTTTCATGTACTTTAGAGTCGCTTCAGTATTTGTTGTTTGACACCACTGATACGTTTCATGTACTTTCGAGTCGCTTCAGTATTTGTTGTTTGATACCGGTATTACGTTTCATGTAATTTATAGTTCAGTATTTGCTGAGAAAAATATTGTGACTCTACTGTAGGTACTTCACTTATCACCTCAGATGATAATCTGAGGTAATAAGGTAATGTCGGAATGTTCAGTGAGAAGTAAAGTAAAGTAAGAAGATAAGTGGGGGAGGTAATTTGTGTAGGTAAAGTGGGATGATTATCTGAGGTGATAAGGTAATATGGAAAGGTTCAGTGAGAAGTAAAGTAAAGTAAGAAGTTAAGTAGGGGAGGTAATTTGTGTGGGTAAAGTGGGATGATAATCTGAGGCGATAAGGTAATATGGAAAGGTTCAGTGAGAAGTAAAGCAAAGTAAGAAGTTAAGTAGGGGAGGTAATTTGTGTGGGTAAAGTAGGATGATAATCTGAGGTGATAAGGTAATGAGGGAAGGTTCAGTGAGAAGTAAAGCAAAGTAAGAAGTTAAGTAGGGGAGGTAATTTGTGTGGGTAAAGTGGGATGATAATCTGAGGTGATAAGGTAATGAGGGAAGGTTCAGTGAGAAGTCAAGTAAAGTAAGAAGTTAGGTGGGGGAGGTAATTTGTGTGGGTAAAGTGGGATGATAATCTGAGGTGATAAGGTAATATGGAAAGGTTCAGTGAGAAGTAAAGCAAAGTAAGAAGTTAAGTAGGGGAGGTAATTTATGTGGGTAAAGTAGGATGATAATCTGAGGTGATAAGGTAATGAGGGAAGGTTCAGTGAGAAGTCAAGTAAAGTAAGAAGTTAGGTGGGGGAGGTAATTTGTGTGGGTAAAGTGGGATGATTATCTGAGGTGATAAGGTAATATGGAAAGGTTCAGTGAGAAGTAAAGTAAAGTAAGAAGTTAAATAGGGGAAGTAATTTGTGTGGGTAAAGTGGGATGATAATCTGAGCTGATAAGGTAATGAGGGAAGGTTCAGTGAGAAGTCAAGTAAAGTAAGAAGTTAAGTGGGGGAGGTTTGTTTAGGTAAAGTGGGATGATAATCTGAGGTGATAAGGAAATATGGGAAGGTTCAGTGAGAAGTAAAGTAACGGCAAAGTAAAAGTAAAAGGTAATTTATCGGTTTTAAATTTAATTTATTAAGAATCTCTTCAACTTATTCGTAAGCCGGTTAAATACGACTGCAGGCCCTTAACAAATGAATTGATAAGTTTCCTATTAAACTTTTAGTAAAAGAGGAATGTATTATCACGATGACCGAACACGTATTAATCACAATATTTTCGCATTTCGTCATCATATAATTTTGTTAACATCAACCCCACACAGGAGGCCCTGAGGAAAATAATATCGCTCAGGGCCCATGTCATCTTTGGGAATGCTGTGTGGAGGGTCTTTTTAAGGGAAGGAAGGAAGGAGAGGAAGTTCTGGGAAGGAAAAAAAGTATTAGGGGTCGGTAGGAATCTAGGGATCGGTGCGTCCAGGAGTGACGGGCGAATAAATATGTATCCCTCCCACTGCAAGGCGATGGGTCGAGAGACCAGCTGGAGAGGTCAAGGGTCTCACCAAACCAGCCTCTCCCGATCCGGCACGCCACGCAGCTGGTGGGAAGGGGCATCCTGAACTCACCTCACCCGATGAACCCAGGCACCCCTGCTAAATCACCAAACGTAACGAAACACTTGGGGTTACCTATGACAGAGGTGTTAGTCATACAATAAATGGTTCCCGGGGCAGCGTTACCCAAACCCGCCTCCCAAATTGTTATATTATCAAGGAAAATGCAGGTGCATTATCACGTGTTCCAATATATGTTACTAAAAGATTATCTCAAACGGCCTGCAATCCCGTTTTTAACCGGATTATGAATAGATTTTGAATAAATCTGCAATACCCAATTTTCTCCGTAAATCGAGTCATTTAAATTTTCCCTTTTTTACTAATATTAATTCACAATTCACATGACGCCTAATTTTTATTACAAATTTTATTTGGTTAGATGAATAATAAAATATGGTAAAACTTTAGGATTTCATTAAAATGAAATAACTTTTAGATTTAGGGGGAGTTCCTACAGTTCGTCACGCTTTAGTTTTAAATCCGTGTGATGAATTATAAGAACTCTTCTTGGATTTTACTGTCATCGGAATATTTGCCATGTTGTGAAGAAATCTACATATTATATGCAAACATTTTTAATTAATGTGACTATTTATATGACTTCTGTGATATCGACGGGCCAGTGAGTGGACATCGCGTTTGGTTCCCAACCAGTCGTCGGCAGTTCAATTCCTCAGCTAGCCATGTATATGACTCAAGCAAAATTTTCCACTTTGACGGTAGTAGGAGATTTAATAATATTATTATACCCGGGAATGTTGAAGCGAGATGCCCATTTACGCCCTCGGGACAGCTGCTAAATGAAATGGTTGTGCATTGTTAATGAAAATAAGTTTTTAAAAGAAGTAAGATTCTAAATCCCCTGAGCGGGATGCACTGATGTTTGACCGAGTGTCGCATTTGAAATCATTCGGCGATCCTCAGCGTGTCCTTCTTTGATGCCTTTACATCAATTCTTCTTTATTTCTGATTTTATATCAAACACTACATACTCGTTACGTTTGGGACGGCAAAAACTGTTATACCTGTGATGATACATCTTGCATTTCATTTGAAGGCTTTGATAACCAATATGCTGTAGATCCCTTCAAGGATAAGCATAACCTTTCATCAGTTTTCCAGATTTATCTCGGGGAGTATGAACTCAGAAAGAAAAGCAGTCGAAGGCATTTTCACTTTCCTGAACCAGATAGAGGGACTAGATGGGTCCCTCTATCTATTCTCACGTCAGAACCCACTTCCTTGTTTTTAAAACGAAACTACTACAGGATGATTCTAAAACGAAAGAAGAGTACCTACCAGGAAGACAACACGCGAAGAGGAAAGTTTATATCAATCATCACTGAGTTGATGCTGACATGATGATAATGATACGACTCAAGATAGTATGCAAATATACACGATAATGACGGCTCCTCACTTTTGACTGTTTCACAGTGCTAAGATGGAATAACGACTTTTTTGATGTTGTAGCCAATGCAGATTTTATTTAAAAAATATATATTTTCAGAACATTTCCGGCAATAGGCCCCACATAACTGAAAAAAATCCTGAAAACTTATTAATTTTATTTATAAAAAATAAATAAAATTAATCTTCGGTTACACAAATATCAATAACATGGTATTTTTTTTTTAATTTAAGGACGCACCCTATAAAGTCACGAGCCGATTGCTATACTGCTACTTGAAAATTATATAGATTTAGTGTGATAAAGTGTTTATTTTAAAAAGCACCGAGGTTAGCAGTTGGGAACAAAACATTCAATAACATACATTCACTAAAGTATTTATTTTTAATGTCACTTTTGGGTTTCTTATTTTGGGTAGGAACAACGATAAAGCGTTTATTTAAACAATCTTTGTTGTGATTTATCATTTATCATTTCAAAATTAATAAATGGTGTGATTTATAATTTACTGTCGCCTCGGAAGTATCACATGTTTCTGATCACGTCGTAGCTATAATATCGAGTGACAGTGGCAAGTGATTCTTCTTAGGTTGATCTTTTTCAACACTTTTCTTAGCGTCAAAATGTAAAACAACCTAGCCGCGCTTTAAAACGATTGGTATGTGCCATTAAAATTTTCTTGAAATGTTAATCCATACGTGTTGAAGTGGTTGGGAAAAAGCCTGATATCAAAGAAGACACGAAAAAGAAAAAGGAAAAAATGAAAAAGGCAAGACAAAGTAATGTCGAATTCATCAAAGTTGATCTCCGCAAATCATTATTGATTTTGTAAACGATGATAAAATATAATATAACATCACTGGTGATTTATTATCTTTGCATAGATATAAAAATAATTTATTCTAATTTTTCCAGTCCAGCAGTCTATCACTCCAGTAAATTTACACATTTTAGAGAGCTTCTGTATTCATGTACTTACCGGTGTTATATTTAATAGGTAAGTACACGAGCACAGATGCTTTTTGGAATGCATTATCGTCAATATATATTTTCTCTAATCGATAGTTACCTACTTTATTTTGTGTTACAACCTTAATTACATTCAGTAAATAAAAAGTGCTTGGTTTTTTTAGGAATAGTTAACAAATCTTATATTAATGAATTGGATTTGTACTTGAGTGCCAACTTTTCCTTGAATTCACAATATATTTAATGACGACTTTACCAAGGATGCGGTATTCAGCTGACAGACGGGTTCTATGGGGAGATTTTTATTTATGACTACTATTTACCTACATAAATAATTTCTAACTTATCTTAGAACGTTCAAAATCCTCATTGATGACTTGCCCCGAGTAAAATATCGAGGAAATATCAAGTCGCCAAAGGATCTCGAGAGGAGGGTAAAAATATGTCTAACTTCTTTCTTGAAATATAATCTATGATCATAGTTGTCTTCACAAGAACTAACGGGAGAAGCGAAACCCATGTGACTTCCATACATTTTTTTAAATCATCTCCTTGCAATGGAAGCCAAGAAAATAAATAAAGAATTAGGTGTGTAAATATATAATTGGTGTTTTAACAAACACAATAAACTTATATTTGCCCTTAATAACTAAAATACGAAAAATATCAATTTTACGAGTATGTATTCCATAGTACTTCATTAATAATAATAATAATAATTACTTTAGCAATTTAGGAGTTTGCAACAGTTTGGGTACCATTTATTGAATAGCCAACACCCCTGCCATGTGACTCCTAGTGGTTCGCTATTTTGGATGATTTAGCAGGGGACCGGTAAAAACACGGCATGTGCAAAGATGACATAGGCCCTGGAGGAAATAATTTTCCTCAGAGCCTCCCGTGCGGGTTTAATGTAAAATATATTCAAATAGGTATATAAATAAAATGTAATAAAAAAATATTATTATTGGAAATAACTTCATGATTCGCTAAATGAAAACATGACATAACATTTTGTGATATTAATGGTCGTTATTAAATATTAATTAATTCCTAACTAGGCAGTTATTAGGCTATTAGGTCACTTGGTACTTGGTGACTGAACGTGTGATTAAATTTGTATAGTCTCCCGGTCTCAAGGAATCTGGTAATCTGCAATCCAATCCAGTAAAAATAAATCCATCAGTTAATTCAGCACACTTCACCAAGCTAAGAAACACATAAAACGGATATACTGCAATAAGGATCAAACTATCATTTTATACTATCTACTTATAGTTTTGTACACTGTTCCGATCAAGACATCAAGGAAGAAACTGTGAACTCTGTACTAAGAAGAAACGAAGGTTTTTAATGAGAAATTTCAAATCGGCATTACCCTTTTACTGGTGTGATGTCGATCTGAAATTTCTTCTGGGGAACATAAACTGCACCCAGTCCGACAGTCATATGAACATGATCCTAAAAAAATCACAGCAGCTTTTTATGGGGAGTTCCTATAGTTTGTTACGCGTCACTTTTTAATTCGTGTGATGAATTATAAGAACTTCTTTTAGGAAGCATGATCAGTAGGTCCAGACTGAGGGACACTGTAAAAACACATTATAATTTCTTAGTGGAAGTTCTAACTTGGCATTACGCGTTTTACCTATGTTTATTCGTGTGATGTCATTTTAGAGCTACTATTGGGGAATAACGACAACCGTAAAAAAATATAATTTCACGGATGAAAAAGGAAGAAGAAGATTCACATCAAGAACAAGTCCATGAACGCTTGAATTCAACTGAATTTACAAACCCGTCATTTCCATTAACAAGATCAAGTCCGTTTTATCTAAATCTAATCTCTAATCCCACCTCATCTATTCTGTGATCTTATATAAAGTCACTTTAGGAGAGTTCTCAAAACAAATTTATCGTAGACCAGAGCTTGCTAAGCTTTGGTTATGGCCGGCCTGACCCAAGGCGGCGCCTGGGGCGAGTAAAATTTGAAGGCAGCTTGACGACTAAAATCTGCTATTCATTTAAAAGAGTTGTTCATAAAAAAAAACGGAAATCATTTTAGAGCAAATTTAATTCACCGGAGACGTCTTAATAATTACATTCGAATTATTATCCAAAAAACTTGCCCCTACTCTGTTAAAATACATTCCTTGTACAAACACTGTTAAAATATCTTGTCCCGACTGTTAAAATATTTTTTTCCGACTGTTAAAATCTTTACAGTGTTTCACCCATTTTCTTTACATTTAGCATTTTAAGAAGAGTCTGTATGCACGTGGTAGCCGATTTATATTACCAGATAGGTTACCTACGCAAATACAGATACTTCCTGGAACTCACTGTCATCAGTCTCTCCACGACTAGGAACTTCTCTCAATGGGAGCGGAACTTCAAATAGAAGAAGGCGAAGAATATTGTTTTTTTTTTGGGAAATTAAGTTTTATTTGGAAATCGTATAATAATAAATTGGAATGTATTTAATACTCGATATTTCCCGGAATGCACAGCACATGCTCATCATTTCCATTGCTTTTGGATTTTGATGAAGTTTTCGTGACGGTCCATAAAGAAAGACGATTAATGACGTTTTTTAGTTGAAGAATCTTTGAAAGTGCCCTTTTATGAAAATATTTATAGGAAAATAGTATTTTAGGGAGACATTGGTATCAGCGACCTACCCTTTAATATTAGTACATTAGTACCTGTCACCGATGTCTTTTTAACGTACATAACCATCGAACCCATACTATAAAATAAGACTTAATAAGAGCTGAGAAAAGCCAGTGGCGTGCATTTCTCTGTAATCAAAGGTAGGATGTGTGTAGTTTATAAGTTCGGGTATGAATAATTGTGCATTGCATATTTAAAAGTAGTCATTTTATCATATATTATTTAATTTATAATATTATATTATTAAAAAAAAAAAAAAAAAAAAAAAAAAAAAAAAAAAAAAAATTAATAATATTATATTGATATGGTCAACTGCATAAATTAGCGGGAATGTTCTCATCTACTTAGAAATTTATTAAATAAAAACTTTGGGAGGCCAACAAACAAATAGTTCGTTCATAAACGCGACGTTCGTTATAATCTATGTGTTCATAGATGGCTTAAATTTAAATATTTCATTAAAATTAATTTTTGCAAGATAAGCTTTAAAACATTTTATTTGCGCCCGTATATGAAAATGAATAAATAATTTTGACCGTATATAAACTCAAATCCTGCAAGAAAAGAAGCATAAAAATACGATTTTGTATCGGTGATTCAGTTCAATACTGTATTTGTGTACCTCTCTTGAAAGAATTGCGTATTATTACTGACAAAACAATTTATTCATATTCATATTGCGTATGCACGGGGGCAAATAAAAAAATCTGCAAAAATCGCATTTTAATAAAACAACTTAATTAGCACCGTCTATAATGATAAGAAAAATCATTTAACGTAGATTATAACGAACTTCGCGGATTGGTCTGGAAGCTCGGTACCGTAGAATTATTCTTTTGTTTTTAAGGTTAAACGCAACGCTTGTTATATTCTACGTGTTCATAGATGGCGTTAATTAAATACTTTTATTAAAATACGCTTTTACAAAGTATTTCTTTACAATATTAAGAAAAATCATTTGTTTGCGCCCGTATATACGCAATATGAATATGAATCAATAGTTTTGTTCGTTTAAAAACTCAATTCTTTCGAGAAAGGCATACAAATACAATATTGTACCGATTATTCAATCCAATATTGTATTTGCATGCCTTTCTCGATAGAATTGAGTTTTTATATAGACAAAACTATTTATTCATATTCATATTGCGTATATACGGGCGCAAACAAATGATTTCTCTTAATATTGTAAAGAAATACTTTGCAAAAGCGTATTTTAATAAAATTATTTAATTAACGCCATCTATGAACACGTAGAATATAACAAGCGTTGCGTTTAACCTTAATGCAATAAAATATGTTTTTGAGCAAAGTGTATCACTGCCATCTGGCGGCAAGTAGTAATAAGATGATGTGCAGCACAATTTCTGGACAAGTAGCAAACAAAACATACTTCGACTTTCTTTTAATATATGTCAGATCAGTAATCTTTTGTGGAAATAAAATAAACATCAAAGTATTTTTGTGGTAGTATTATCATCCATAATGGCAGGACGTAATCGAGTTGAATGAATAATATTTAACTGAATGCTTCTTGAATCATTCACTCAATTTAATTGATTGGGTTTGTGTTTGACATAAATATATTCATTCACGTGTTTTATTTTTTAAGAAATTATATTACTGTCATCTATTTACCAGTAGGCGTCTTAGTGGGTAAAGTGAAACCTGTGATTGAGTAGATTTACAGAATAGTACTCGATAAACATAGAATTTTTGCCATGCAAATCTAATCTTGCGAATATTACTGCCATCTAGAAAATATATAGAAGTTGGCAATAATGTATAAAGTAATTTATAATCAACGTTAATTTTTCTTATGCATATTTTTAATATCATTAATAAGTTGAACGGTCAGTGGCTGATTTGGCATCGCGTTTGGGTTCCACCCAGGCGTGGTGTGTTCAATTCCTCGGCTGGTTAAGTTCTCTTTCACAACACAGGCAACATTTTCCGCTTACCGTAGTGGTAGTAGGAGATTTAAAAATATTTTCAGGTTATTCATAACCCGGGAATGTTTGTCTTAAGAAAAAGTTTCTTAGTATATGTTATACAAATACATTTAAATATACACAAAAATTAACAGGATGACGCAAAATTACCTTTATGGTTTGGGTAAAAATTGTAAAGATTAAATTTCTTTTTTTAAGTACAGTGAAGAAAGAGAGAATTTTATTTACCTAAAGTAAAAGATTACATCTTGAAAATGGTGGCCATTTTCTGATTCACACATTCGTACTTTTGCAATATTATCACTTCACGTATCAGTTTCGAATTTTGGTTTTCATTTGGGGGAAAACGAAAAATTTGACCAGATTTTTGATAAATTAACAGTTTTCATATCTCTAAGTTTTCTCCGTGTGGGTGTGATCCGAACATTAAAATACCGACGGTATTTTAATGTGCTGGAGAAATCTGAAATGTATAGCTGAGCTGAGTGACTTTTTTGTCAACATAATATATTTTTATTATTAATAATGCGCGCTGAATCAAAGGAATTGACCGTTGGTTTCCATAATAAATTCCTCAAACCTTGTTTGCAGATTCTGAACAAAATATTTTTTTAAATAAACAAGTTATAAGGAATTTTAGCCATAATTTTAGACCAATTTTGCGCCATTCTGTACGTGTAATATACTTCCGCCAACTGTCACCTCGGGACTAGGGGGTATCATAAGCCATTGATCTTAACGTGGTTTTGAAATCATTGACCATGGCCTGTGGTTCTTCTTGGACTGAACAAATCAACACCTCTCTTGTCAGGAGTATCTTCATTAGTTGACATGATGTTGTTTTGGATTATTAAAAATGTGCAAATGGTTATGTTTATGAGGCTTAGAATAAAGTAAAGTAAATTAAATATGTGTAACAGGGTGCATCAGTACCTACAATGTGTAAGGTATCCCAGGGAATCGCGCCCCTGCCCATGTGAGCCCCCGCAGACAAGATATTTGCAAAGTATTTACGGGGGGTTATTAATTAGTTAATATATAAGAAATTATAATAAATCGGAATGTATTTTCTTTATAGCATTTAAAATATGCTAAACTTCTTTGTAGTTTGTTAGCAGGTACATATTGACAGTATTTTATACACGGTGTCTGGAAACTGTAGTTTTGAAATCGAGTCATTCCAGCTTGTTTCAGTCCAATTAAATAGATGGTTAATGAATAATGTTGAAAGTGCTAATATTAAAATATAATGGCATTATTGAGGTTTCTGTAGCCGAAAAAGTTTCAAGATTACTTTTTTTGTATGAAGATTTTTAGGAAATCAGCGCCAAACTGAAATTTCCTGAAAACTTTCAAAGAAAAAATAAAATTTTCTTAAAAAAATAAATAACGTTTCAGGCTACAACAACATCTATAGTGCCATTTCATTTAATATTTGCACTGCAATCCACCCAAAAGACGAAAAGACAGTGGGTTGTAATGATAGGTAATATTACAGGGCAGTCAGGGTCGGGACGGGCGGATGGGCGGCTTCTCGGCTGAGCGACATTTATGATTTTTTTTTTAAATTTGAATCGAAATTGTGAATGAATATTTAACTTCAACATACATACTATTAAGCATCTCGAAGAGACAAACTGAGAAATGGATACTTCTGGTCCTTTACACAAACAAAACATTTACGGCAATGGGTGAGAGCCGTCAGTGTCCAAGCACAAAGCACGCTTTTCATGATATACTTTATTATTACCCAGGGGTGTTTTAGTCTAGCGTCACATAGTATATTTGTTAACAGTTTGTGATGGTAGTCTAAGACAATTCTAGGTGTGATAAATGTTCACAGAAGATTTTTATCATTAGAAAGCAATTAAAATAATAAAAAATAACGTAATATTTGTGCGGTCTAAAAAATTGAACTTCTCTGGGGGTGTTTCATTACGTCTATTTTAATTTGTGTTACATGGGCTTAGAACTATTTCCGAGTAAAAACAAAACCTATCAGAAGAAAATGCATATTATATTATAACAGTACAGGAAGATTCTCGTTAAAGAAAAAATTACGGCAGCTTAAGGGTAGTTCATATAGCTTGTCACGCGTCATTTTTGGATTCGTGTGATGAATTATATGGGCTTCTCTTGAATAGCTCTACCATCAGGACATCAGACTCTTGTGAACTAACCTGGATCATCATACCTTGTGTTTTAGGGAGCGTCTACTTTCATGTGCCTACCGTTTTCCTATATGATTAGGTAGGTACCTGGAACGAGACGCTTTCTGGAATGCATTTCGTCAAATACTTGAAGGATAGTCAGTGGAGCCGCCAACATGAGTTCGTTCAAGTGGAGGAAAAAGAGAAAAAATGTAGTAAAAATGGATATTATATTATAATAGTACAGAAAGATTCTAAAAGGTTAACAGTTTTTTGTTAAAGAAAAAAATACAGTAGTTTAAGGGGAGTTCATATAGTTTGTCACGCGTCATTTTTAGATTCGTGTGATGAATTATATGGGCTTCTCTTGGATAGCTCTACCATTAGCACATCAGACTCTTGTGAACTAACTTGGATCATCTTACCTTGTGTTTTAGGGAGCGTCTACTTTCATGTGCCTACCGTTTTCCTATATGATTAGGTAGGTACCTGGAACGAGACGCTTTCTGCAATGCATTTCGTCAAATACTTGAAGGATAGTCGGTGGAGCCGCCAACATGACTTCGTTCAAGTGGAGGAAAAACCACATAGAAACATATTACTTTACCATAATTTTAATGGGATAACGATTTTATATTAATTATTATTACGAAATTTCAATAGGTTTTATGATATTTGGGTAGATTGGTTACTTCAAATAGTATCTCAATATCAATATCGGTTAGCAAACAACACCGACCAACACTACCCATCCTCATAGTGACTACTAGTTTGTTCGTGTTGTGATTTCTTCAATATCAGATGCCACGCTAAAGAAGTTGTTTGTACATATTTAATATTTGTGACCAAATCGGAAAAAAATGTAAATATATACATGTTTTCCAACTTCGTTCAGTATGGCTTACTTTTAATTATTATATTACCAGTAAATTATTTTCAGGAAAACACTTTCAAGATACTTTTCAACAATAATTGAATCGTTGAAGTGCATTCAACAAAATGTGAGATGTTGCACCAGAAATCGAATTGAAACAAATCTCATAACGGGCACATAACGATTCGCCCGAGGAGTGTCGCAGTCTAGCTTCACATAGTGTACATTCAATAACAGCTTGTGATGGTAATCTATGGCACTTCTTGGGGTGATACGAACTCTACAGTCAACAAAGAAGAGTTATCTTGCATAGAATGAAGCAAACATTGAAACAAGTCTTCGAGAGGTAATTATTTCATTTTTAATATGGTTTGAAACTTTGCGTGCGTTTTTTTTGTAAGCAGTATTTTGGATATTATGTTTAATGCAGTTAAAAGTATTTTCGATAGTCGTTGGTTTCAGTGGCCATACTGTTACCCATGTCTTCCTACAATACTAGTATATTCTGGTCATTTATACCAGTCCATAAAATAAGAGCGGATATTGGCAGAAGTAGGAACTTTGCTTCCACTGCGGTATATCACAAATTATGTAAGGCAAACAAAGAAGAAAAACTGTTTCTGCATTACCTTTAAACCATGTGAATTTATTTGTACAGTGATCAAGATCACAGGATTAGTTTTAAATCGGCATTAAGCGTTTTATTTGAAACTCGTGTGATGTGGGTTTACAACTTCTTCTGGGAAGGTATAGTAAAATTAATAATTATTACTAATAGGTTATGTGGACAACAAGCAGACATTTGCCTTCATAGATGTCATAGCCTAGTGTTACAATGTATATTTAATAACATCTTGTGATGGTAGTCTATGGCGCTTCTTGGGGTCACATAATTCTACAACACCTCATTTGAAAGCAAATCAAACAGATCCTTTATATCTGAGGCCATTGTAATGTAATTTAAAAATTAATTAGACATTGCTCATCTTTGATAAATATTTAGGTTTTCCGTCACTTAAACTTCGGAGTACCCCATGGGGTATACGTACTACTCTGCTAATCGTAATGTCCCCTTAGCATTTTACAAGCATTTAACGATAATATAGCAATATCGTGAGTATTTTCTTCAAAACATTGCCATTAATACCAGGTATATATATTTTTTATTTTTTTTTTATTTATTTATACGCCCATTGGGCTTTTACATACATAGTAATAAAAAAAATAATATTCTGAAGATTCATAATAATATTAAAGTTCACAAAAGTAATAGTAATAATACATATGACCATAATGTACTAAGCACTTTTTAAGGGTAGTTCTTAAGCACTATCAGCAGGCAGAGTAGGTATTGACGTAAACATTGTACCATAGTTTCTTAGATGTAGTACTAATTCGGCAATAACACTAAGGTTAACCTTAAGAATTATAAGGACTTTTCTTTGGGAAACACTATCAGCAGGCAAAGTAGGTTCTATTCTAAACATTTTACCTAGTTTCTTAGAGGTAGTACTATTGGCAAGATGCATAACATTTCGATTAGTACGTTGTCGTTTTGGAACTTCTTTTGGGTAATAGGTAATGGCAATCCTAGAAAGTCTCACTAACTGCCCGTAAGATTCAAGAATGTAGAATCCTATTCGAGATGCGTTCAAAATTTAGAGTAAATAATTTGAAATATTAATTAATTATTTATCTTCGTTCTGGTTTTATTGTGCTCTATTTATTTATTTCCGTATTTCTGTCATCACCTTCTGGATATAACTGCTTCGTGTTTTAGGGAGCGTCTGCATTAATGTGCCTACTGTATAACTGTGTGCTTAGGTAGGTACCGGAATACAGACGCTTTCTGGATTGCACTATCGCCAAATCTCATACAGCCCACATGCTACAGTGTTGTTTATAATATTATGTTTCAAGGGCTATACAGTTAAAAGTTCTTAGGAGTAGTTGTAAATTGGCATTACGCGTGTGTTTTATTCGTGTGATGTTAGTTTAGGACTTCTTCTGGGGAATAATCAAAGTATCGTAAAGTTTAACAATGGAATATAAAATAGAATATTTACAACAAGTTTCTGGAAAAGTCGCTACAGTTTCTTGAAGGGAGTTTTTGTAGTTTGTCACCCGTCGATTTTAATTTCGTGTGATGAATTACAAAAACTTCTCTTGGGAAAACAATTTGAGTAGATTTTAGCCTTTTGCAAAAATTGTTGTTTAGTCTTAATTACTGGATTGTTTATTAAACATTTTAAATTACTAAATACTTTTACTAAATTAAAAATCATTTATCACTTTCATTCGAGCTGTGAAAAGTGTATGAAAAGTGTGCTACCGCTATCAGGTCTATTCTAACTCTTGGTAATGACACATTTATTAAATTAATGTAAAGAGTATTAATGCTTTTGAAAATTGTCCTAACAAATTTTTTGTTGCATTTAAGAGGGTGATTTATAAATCGCTTTTAGCAAAATTAGTCACAATTTAAATACAGGACGACACATCAGCACCACCGAATGACGTATTTGAAAATGTATACTTCTGATATTAAGGTTCCGAAGTATACAATATACAAGAACGTTGTGAAGCAAATGGTGCCAAAACACACAAAGAGCCATGGAAACATTCGTGCTAGGCATCTCCTTGTGAGATTGAAACACGAGCGAGTGAATAAGGAGCAAGCCTACACAATCCCACAATCTACAACCTCAGATGGAATTATTCTGTGTGAATTGTTCTATGGAATTATTTTATGGCAAGACTAACAGATGACGGATGACCTTTGGCAACACAGTATCATCGAATTACTTCGGACGGATGGGAGCTGCCCAGGATCGACAAAACTAGATAATTTGAGCGATGTCTGTGTTCAAAGCTGAACGCCTGAGGTCCCTTAAAGGTGAATAAGAAGATTATTGATGGGAAATATAGTACTTTAGGGACACAGTTGTTTCTAGAACTTCATGCATAGCGTTTTAGGGAGAGTCTGCATTCATGTATCTACTTCATGTTTAGGTAGGTACTTGAATAAAGATTCTTCCTGGAATGCACCATCATCAAAGACTTTTATCGCCAACCTGACTTCAACACGTTTCAACATTACACTACAGCAATTTACCCGGGGCTCAGGACACATGCAACCAAGTTCGATTGAAGAAAGTAATGGAATTCTGTTGAATCTATGATAAAATTTATATTTAAAACTATTTTGGAATAATAGCTGTTACTCCACGCCGATGGATTGCCAATAGAATGAGCATTTCAGTATGCAATTGAGTTTCTTGCCATTTAGGGACTGAGCAGATTATAATGAATGTACAGTCTTCAAATTTCAAGGAATTCGTTTAGCAAATCACATTGATTTGCACCACATGTTTTTTTCTCTTTATTTTCGTTCATGGTAAAGCACTTTTTATATAAAAAAGCGATGTTTACGTAATGTGCCTATTATAAATTCTTCTAAAGTGGTGCTTGAAAATCTCAGAAATTTCTATCAGTGATTTTTATAGTTTGCCACGCATCATTTTTGTATTCGCATGTTGAATCATACGCATTTCTTTTGTAATAATATTTCGTTTAAGAAATATCAGCAGAACATTAGGTGAGATAATAATAACCAATTAATCACCGCTCATTCTAATATTTTTTTCTGAAGGTACTCTTTTGTCTATTCTTAATGTTGGTTGTTTTTTAAACATGTCGATTCTTTTTGATTAAATATTGAAGAAGACAAAGTAACTTATTATATTTAAAAGTGGTTTTGCCTCAAACGGCATTACGCATTTATTTGGTAAATCCGTGTTATGTCGATTCAGAAATTCCGCTGAGGAATAGAGTCAACAGGAGCGTGACTTTCAGTCTAGAAATGTGAAAAACAAATGAAAAAATTATCAGCTTCCGCATTATTCATGTTGATAGCTGAATTAACAGTTTACCTTAGAGGTATCACAAGCTATTGTGACATCGTAGTTATGGAATCGTGTCTTGATAACTTGTGATATCTCAAGTGTAGACAAATTCACAAATACACAACCCACTAGCCCCCACAAGAAATTACCGAGGTAAGCAGGTGGGAAAAAACATTCAATAACATACATTCACTATTATACATTCACTAAAGTATTTATTTTTAATGTCACTTCTGGGTTTCTTAGTTTGGGTAGGAACAACGATTTAACAATTTTAGTTGTGATTTATCATTTATCATTTCAAAATTAATAAATGGTGTGATTTATAATTTACTGTCGCCTCGGAAGTATCACATGTTTCTGATCACGTCGTAGCTATAATATCGAGTGACAGTGGCAAGTGATTCTTCTTAGGTTGATCTTTTTCAACACTTTTCTTAGCGTCAAAATGTAAAAGCAAGCATTATAGAGAGTTTAATGCATTGAACACCATATAAAGTCAAATAATTCTAAATCCCTTTTTACTGTCCACGTCGAAATGGGACGAGCTTTCTTTAAAGAATACAAGAGTTCCTTAAACTGTTTTAAAATAAAGTTTTCACCATGTCATTTATTTTCATTATATCGCTAAATTCAATATGCCCGTAAATAGGTACATTTCTAGATAAGTATAATAACATGTGTTAAAGGGAAAAAAATAGTGATACAAAATAATTGTAAAACAATATATTATTGGAATTAACTTCATGACTCGTTTAATGAAAATGTAACATAACATTTTATGATATTAATGGTCGCTATTAACTATTAATTAATTCCTAACTAGGCAGTTATTAGGCTATTAGGTCACTTGGTACTTGGTGACTGAACGTGTGATTAAATCTGTACAGTCTCCCGGTCTCAAGGAATCTTGTAACCTGCAGACTAAACTAATGCATAATATGTAACAGTTTTCATACATTATTTTAATTTAAACATATTTATACATTCAGTTTCAGTTTTATTTCCTACAGCTTCTGCCACCTGTCATGTCGCCTCAAGAGTATCAGAAGTCACTAATCAGCAAGTGGTTTTGAAAATGTGGCGATGATTTGTAAATATTTTTGTTAAAATACCGTGCCCAAACTGTTAAAATACCTTCTCCCTACTGTTAAAATACCTTGTCCCTACTATTAAAATACCTTGTCCCTACTGTTAAAATACCTTGTCCATACTATTAAAATACCTTCTCCCTACTATTAAAATTTCCTTGTCCCTAATGTTAAAATACCTTCTCCCCACTATTAAAATACCTTGTCCCCACAGTTAAAATAACTTCTCTCTACTGTTAAAATACCTTGTCCCTACTGTTAAAATACCTTGTCCCTACTGTTAAAATACTTTGTCCCTACTGTTAAAATACCTTCTTCCTACTATTAAAATACCTTGTCCCTATTGTTAAAATACCTTCTTCCTACTATTAAAATACCTTGCCCCTACTGTTAAAATACCTTATCCCTACTGTTAAAATACCTTGTCCCTACTGTTAAAATACCTTCTCCCTACTGTTAAAATGCATTGTCCCTACTGTTAAAATACCTTGTCCCTACTGTTAAAATACCTTCTCCCTACTATTAAAATACCTTGTCCCTACTGTTAAAATACCTTGTCTCTACTGTTAAAATACCTTGCCCCTACTGTTAAAATACCTTGTCCCTACTGTTAAAGTACCTTCTCACTACTATTAAAATACCTTGTCCCTACTGTTAAAAAACCTTGTCCCTACTATTAAAATACCTTTTTCCTACCGTTAAAATACCTTGTCCCTACTGTTAAACTACCTTCTCCCTACTATTAAATTACCTTGTCCCTACCGTTAAAATACCTTGTCCCTACTGTTGAAATACGGTCTCCCTACTATTAAAATATTTTCTTTTCAGTGTTTCACCCATTTTCTTCACATTTATGAGATTCTACATTTAGCATTTTAGGAAGAGTTTGTATGCACGTGGTAGCCGATTTATATTACCAGATAGGTTACCTACGCAAATACAGACACTTCCTGGAACGCACTGTCATCAGTCTCTACACGACTAGGAATTTCAACAGCTCTAAATGGGAGCGGAACTTCAGGACAGTCCGGAAAAAAAGACGAGTAATGACATTTTTTAGTTTTAGAATATTTGAAAGTGCCTTTTCATGATCATATTTTCAGGGAAAATAGTATTTTAGAGAGACATTGGTATCAGCGACCTACGCTTTAATATTAGTAAACGTAGGTACCTATCACCGATGTCTTTCAAACGTACGTAATTATGGATCCCATACTATAAAATTAGACTGGATATGATCTGAGAACAGCTAATGGCGTGCATTTCCCTGTAATCAAAGGTAGGATGTGTGTAGTTTATAAGTTTGGGTATGAATAATTATGCATTGAATATTTGATAGTAGTCATTTTATAGCTGATTAATATGGCCAACTGGAGTAGGAGATTTTCAAATATTATCCGGTTATTCGTTACAGAAAAAAGCCTTTTATTGCATATTATACAAATACATATAACAAATACGGGGTGATGCAGAATTACCGTAATGATTTGAGTAACTTAGATTAAAATACATTTTTCTTACAGTACTGTACAAAACAGGGAATTTTATTGACCTAAACTAAAAGATTATGTCTTGTAAATGGTGGCCATTTTCTGATACGCAAATTCGTGCTCTTGCAACAGACTTTACATAACTTTTCGCAGATTTGGAAGTGTTGTGGATTGGTTTTCATTTGGGGGGATGGTCGCTGGCTTGTTAACGTACACTTGATCTTTCAGATATGCCAAAAGAAAATTAGTAAGAATCTCAAGTGTTAGGTGTTAGGTATTATCAGCGCCTTGGCAAGTCGGCGCTTGGAGTGGACTGCTCCTATTGCGCGTGCACTGACCGGCCCTCGAGTCATTCTGTTGGAACCGCATTTGTGGATCGTTTTGCCTCAACAATTTTTCCATTATCACCCGATATTGAGCACAACGTCTCCTTGTCGATGTTCCGGGCCTATCCTGAACAACACAGTGAAATATTTCCATCCGTGTGCACCGTGTGTGATCTTCCGGTGCAACGGAGGTTCCATGTTGCAGAAAATGACACTGTTCACGGAGAAAAATGATCTTGATAAAATATTTGTCGAAGAATATTTCGAGAACACGTGTTCTTTGCCTAATTGGTATCAAGACGGGATGCGACCATATCAGTATGTCAATGTCAATATCACTATTTTTATGAACACGTATTCTGTCTTCATAAAACATTCGCTTTTGACTGATACTTTGTTAGGAATTATTTCAATTCATTCGTTATAGGCCTGCAGTCCATTTTAATTTATTATTAATAACGCGCACTGCATCAAAGCTATTGACCGTTTGTTTCCATAATAATTTCCCCAAATGTTGTGAGCAAATTCTGAAAAAAAAAAATTTGAAGTAAAAACGAGTTATAACGAATTTAAGCCATAAAAGTAATTTTGCGCCATTCTGTATAATATACTTCCGCCAACTGTCACCTCGGGACTAGGGAGTATCATAAGCCATTGATCTTAACGTAGTTTTAAAATCGTTTGACCATGGCGTGTGGTTCTTCTTGGACTGAACTATTTAACACCTCCCCTGTCGGGAGTATTTTCGTCAGTTGACATAATGTTGTTTTCTATCTTTTTAGTTTTAAATGAAGGGTATTTAAAATGTGCAAATAGTTATGCTAATACGCTTTGTATAAAGTAGAGTAAATGAAATATTGGTAACATGGTGCATTACTACCTACTTAATGTACAAAGTGTAATGTACCCCAGGGAGTCGCGCCCCTGCCCATGTGAGCCCCCCAGACAAGATACTTAAGTATTTTCTGGGGGTTATTAATTAGTTATATAATAATATATAAGAAATTATAATTAATTGGTAAGTGTTTTTTTTATTAGAATTTAAAACATGCTAAACTATTTTTGTACTTTGTTAGCAGGTAAATATTGACCACATTTGAGCTTGAATAACAAGGAATGTTTAAAATATTTTCAGACTATACATAAATATTATTTTTATTTTTTGGAATAACTTTATTGAGTAAAACCTCAAATTGTAATATTTAAATATTGAAGACAATATTAGTGATTTCTAAACGAAAATCTGAAACAGAAAAATCAGAAAAGGAAACGGTCACATCTGGGACTCGAACCCAAGATGTCGCACATTAAATAAAAAAAATAAGATAGGTTTATCTAAAAGACGCTGTCTGGATTGCATTTAGTTCGGGTTGAATCTTGCGATCATACATAAAGATAGTTGCCAATAAAAATGTGCGGTGAAAAAATGAAGACAATGTTAGTAGTTCTTATTCGAAGTATGATACAGTTAAAAGTGACCGAGGAGAATAGGGTCCCATTAGCGCAGTTGGTAGAGCACTGTCCCGGAAAGACAGGGGTCCTGGGTTCGAGTCCCAGATGTGACCGTTTCCTTTTCTGATTTTTCTGTTTCAGATTTTCGTTTAGAAATCACTAATATTGTCTTCAATATATAAATATTATTATTTTTTTGGTAAACTAATGTTTAAGGACGGGTTGTTTCGGAGAATTTGAACAATTCATCAAATTTCAACGTTCATTTTCGGGTTCTGTGAAAGTCCTATTTAAGTTCTGTTATTATATCATTATAGGCTAGTTGCTTGACAAAACTGAAATAAAAACAGAACTTGAAAAAATCTTTCACAGAACTTGAAAATGAACGTTGAAATTTGATGAATTGTTCAAATTCTCCGAAACAACCCGTCCTTAGACAAGATTTTTTATGCATAGCACAAAGGGTAACAATTATTTTATAAGCAATAATTATTAGCCTGAAACACTCATCCACATTGAAAAATCTCCTGATAAAAGATACATGACGCCAACGGGACTTGAACCCGTGTCCTTTCGATTTCCGGTCGACAGCTCTGACCACTGAGCTATGGCGGCTTATCTCTTATCCGCGAAATAATTCAATATATACTAGTGTTTTATTCAACAATTACTGCTTAAAAAAAATTTTACAACAGAAGAAAATAAAACAGATCCTTCTGAATTCCGAAGTTCCCCCTGCTGTACACGTACCCTAATTTGGATACCGTTACTAATTGTAATATCCCCTTAGGACACAAGCATTTTAACTATACTTTAGAAATATCGTAGGTTGTTTTCATTAATACTCAAATTAGCACCATTGAGTTTAAAACTTGAATAAAGTTTTGGGAGACGTTGTGAATATTGTTTAGCATGACGCTTTATATATATTTGAATTATTGTGATTTAGGCAGGAAACATGTAAGCAGTTTCTTAAGAGTAGTCCCTATAATTTGTCATACGTCTTTTTTGGAATCGTGTGATGAATTATAAGGACTTCTTTTGGGAAGCACTATCAGCAGGCAGAGTAGGTTCTGACGAAAACACTGTACCTAGTTTCTTAGAGGTAGTTTCAATTCGGCATTACGCGTAACATTTCGATTAGTGTGATGTCGTTTTAGAACTTCTTTTGGGGAATAATGTCAAGTCATATAAAGTCTCTCTAATTTTCTGTAAGATTTAAAGAAAGAAAAATCCCGTCGAGATGCGTTCAATAGAAACGAATAAACATTTTTGAAATATTGAGTAATTATTTAACTTCGTTCTTGTTTAATTGTGCTCTATTTATTTATTTCAGTAATTCTGTCATCATAGTATTTTGGAGGCGGAAATGGGTACCGCCGCTCCGGGAACCATTTATTGGATAACCCCTGCCATAGGTCACCCTTACGTGGTTCGCTACGTTTTGTAACCTAGCAGGAGGGCTCAAGTTCATGGGGTGAGGTTTGTTTAGGCCTTGGCCATGGATGCCTTTGCGTACCTTCTGATCGCCGGCCGGATCCGGAGAGACTGGTTGAGTTGAGTTGAGTTCAACCGGACTCACTCGACCCATCCTCTTCCACCGCAATAGGAGGAATGGTTCCAAACGTCCGTCACTCCTGGATACATTGACTCCCCGATTCTTACCACCCCTCACACCCCTTTTATTCCCAAATTTTCCTCTCCTTCTTTTCTCTAAAAATACATCCATAATAAAAAAAAATTACCTTATATTTTTGCGGTTCCTTTAGGGGTGTTTCAAATCGGCATTACGCCTATTATAATTTGTGTGATATCGAACTACTTCCGAGTAAAAACACCAATCAGAAAAAAATGGATATAATATTAAAAGAGTGCACTAAGATTCCACAATTTTCACAGCAGTTTCTTGTTAAAGAAAAAAATACGGTAGTTTAAAGGGAGTTTATATAGTTTGTCACGCGTCATTTATGGAATCGTGTGATGAATTATATGGACTTCTCTTGGATAGCTCTACCATCAGGAAATCAGACTCTTGTGATCTAACCTGGATCATCCTACCTTGTGTTTTAGGGAGCGTCTACTTTCATGTGCCTACCGTTTTCCTATATGATTAGGCAGGTACCTGGAATGCGACGCTTTCTGGAATGCAATTTCGTCAAATACTTGAAGAATAGTCGATGAAGCCGCCAACATGACTTCTTTTAAGCGAAGGAAAAATCACATGGAAATATATTACTTCTCACAAGTATTATAATAGCCATAATTTTCACTTCTAGCCAAGACTGTCAATAGGAAAGTGATGTTATATTAATTATTATTACAAAATTTATAGATAAGTTATAGATCGGTTAGCAAACAATACCGACCAAATACTATCCATCATCATAGTGACATTTATGCATAGTCATTAATAAATGGTGTGTATTTTTAATTTTTGCGACAAAATCGTAAAGAAATTTGGATAGATACGTGTTTCCAAATTCTTTCCACATTGCTCACATTTAACTATTATACTAACAGCAAATTGTTTCCAGGAAAACACTTTTAAGATTCTGCTGAATGATCATTGATTATCGTGCTAGTGTATTCCACAAAATGTTTGACGTTGAACGAGAAATCGAATTGAAAAAATCTCATAACGTCCAGATGATGATTTGCCCCGAGGGGTGTCGCAGTCTAGCTTCACAGAGTGTAAATTCAATAACAACTTATGATGGTAATCTATGGCACTTCTTGGGGTGATATGAACTCTATAGTCACCAAAGAAGAGTTATCATTGCATCGAATAAAGAAATTATTGAAACACGCCTTAGAGAGGTATAATTTTCCTAATTAAATTGGTTTGGAACTGTGCTTACGTGAGTAATGCCATAAAATAAGAGTGGATAGTAGCAGAAGTAGGAATTCTGCTTCCACTGCGGTATATCAAAAGTCATGTAAGTTAAACAATGAATAAAAATAATTTCTGCGTTACCTTTAAACCATGTGAATTTATTTGTACAGTGATCAGAATTTATAATTTTCTTAGGAGTAGTTTTAAATCGGCATTACGCGTTTTATTTTAAGCTCGTGTGATGTGGGTTTACAACTTCTTCTGGGAAAGTATGGTAGATAGAATAATCTGATAGTATTATTGTCCTAGCGTCTGGACGATGTAGGCCCTCTGATTGGTCAAATTCAAATTTTGTAAATAAGACATTAAAAATTAAGACACGTTTTCATACTGAAATAGAATCGCCACATGTAATACGATATTTCTTCAAAAATATCGTTTCTGCTCATATAATTTTTGGATAATATCGAAGAATATATGTTTTAGAAAGTTCAAAATCCATTGGATTAATTACATTACAATGAAAATTATCCACAATTACGTGATTATGTTTGACGTTTATAAAAAATCACGCGTTCCTTCAATATGGCATAAGAACGAACCAAATGACTGGCGCCAATATTTAAATATGCAAAATTACTTGACCAAACAAGCGTTTAATAAGAAGATTTCTTCTGGAAGCTTATCACTTTGCAATGGCATTTTTCATTATTATTTATAATATTTTTTTGATTATTAATTATATCTGATTTTATATTGACATGTTTTCTAATTTCTAAAATTATTTATTTGCGATGCTTTAATCCTGAGTGAAGTATTTTAAGACCTGAATTTTTATCGAAAGTGTGATCATTATTCAAAAGATGATTCGCAAACTCAGATTCACTATTTCCATTTAGATCCCTGAGATGTTTTTTAGTTCTGACTTCAAAGTCTCTATTGGTTCTACCTTTGTAAAAGAAATTACAATCAGTAATATAAACTCCTGATTTTTTTGTTTGATTTTCGCTATCTTTATTATTAAGAATATATTTCTTCATTTTGTTATTAGTGTAAAACGCCGGTTGAATAGTACCAGGAATATTTTTTATATATAATTTTATAAGTATCGATATCCAAAAACAGAATTCTACGCCATTGTTTATTTCTATCTTTAGAAATAGGTTAAAAATACCGTTTGAAGAGAATATGTTTAATTTTTTTATTTAGTCTTTCAACTATCAATTTATTTGAATAACCGTTATTAAATGATATTTGTCTTATGAATATATTGTTTTATGGTTATGTGCTTTTTGTTTTTTTTCATTTCTTAAAATACTTCACACAGGATATAAAGCATTGCAAATAAATAATTTAGAAATTAGAAAACATGTTAATATAAAAGCAGATATAATTAACAAGAATATTTTTTATTAACTCTCTTTTAAATATTTTCCCACTTTACTGGTTTTTCATATTGTAATTCTTAATTCTTATAAACCCAGCCTACTCTTACCCCTCCCCCCTCCTTCCACTTCTTCTTTCCAATTGTAATCTGTATTTAATTTTTGACTTCGGTGTATACTTCGTTCATGAATTGGTTGGATATAATAAAGTGATGTTAACAAAGTTATTTGTTTTTTAATAAAATAAAGTTTAATCGGATAACATTATTTTATCTATTTCCGTTGTATATCAATGCATACGTACACAATAAAATGTAAACATTATATTTATTTATTAATTGGACAATTTGCATAGCGCCGCTTTTGTGAGATATCACCTCAGGGGCGCTATATTGAAATAATCTACCTTTATATATAGATTTTTACTCTCCTGATGAAGGTGTATATATAATCTATTTTTAAACTTTATTAGATAGAGTAACAGTTGTAGGTAAAAAATTACCACAAGTTGGAGTAAAATTAACACCTTTTAATTAAACCAACTGCTAATCTCATCGCACAATTACCCTCCTTTTATTCATAAACACGGGTACAATTAATCAATATGTAATAGTATATTATTTCAGTCAACTTTGTTATAACTATCTTTAATTGTGACAAACTATACGATATTGATTCAACTTATAGACATTGACGGTTGTAACACGTATTAAAGCACTGCAAGTCTTCTATGAGTAAATTATATTAGGTACGATAACAGTTAATATCAGTTGTAGACATGTAGTCAATAATAGTGTTTCATTTGAAATAATTCATCACAAATACGTAAAATTTCATTTATTCAAACAACTGTCATTCTTATTATGCGTAAATTAGCATGTTATTATTCATTAACTCCTTCCTGTTCCGTGTTTTAACAATATATACTCACCCTCTCTCTGTGAATGACCTAATATCTATCTATTAAATGTAACTGTTGTTAGTATCACTTAAACTGGGCGAAGCCCAACTAAGTGCCGCCCGCAGGGCCTAGCAGCAAAAACCCGCGGAGCGGGTTTTTAACTGCTAGTTATCACTAATAGGTAATGTGGACCTAAACCAGAAGCAGACATTTGCCTTCAGGGGTGTCTTAGCCTAGCGTTACAATGTATATTTAATAACATCTTGTGATGGTAGTCTATGGCGCTTTTTGGGGTCAAATAATTCTACAACACTTTTGTACAGAAGGAAGCTAATTAAACAGATACTTTATATTAGCAGCCTCCAAATATATTTGATCGGTTCCGTCTAAGCCAGAATAATATTAGCCAATCGCTGAACGCTTCTTCTTCGAGTATTCGATGTGGCCGCTGTATGTTCCTCGTCTATTTGAGGTTATTGTCATTTAATTGAAAAAGGAATTAGCGTTTGCTTATCTTTGATAAATATTTATGTTGTTCCGTCACTTAAACTCCGGAGTACCCCATGGGGTACATGTACCCTACTTTGGAGACCATTGCTAATCGTAATGTCCCCTTAGGACGCAAGCATTTTAACGATAATATATAGCGATATCGTGAGTATTTTCTTTTTAATACTGCATATGTAAGCACTTTCTTAAGGGTAGTTCTTATAATTAGTCATGCGTCATTTTTGGAATCGTGTTATGAATTATAAGAACTTCTCTTGGGAAACACTATAAGCAAGCAGAGTAGGTTGTGACGTAAACATTGTACCTAGTTTCATAAAGGTAGTACTAATTCGGCAATATGCGTAGCATTTAGATTAGTGCGTTGTCGTTTTTGAACTTCTTTTGAGGAATAATGACAATCCTAGAAAGTCTCATTAACTGCCTGTAAGATTGAAGAAAGAAGAACCCTCTTCGGCATGCATTCAAAATTTTATTAATAATAAACGTTTTGAAATTATGAGTAATTATTTATTAATTTGTTTCAGTAATTTGTCATCACCTTCTGGATATATCTGCTTCGTGTTTTAGGGAGCGTCTGCATTAATGTACCTACTGTATAACTTCGTGCTTAGGTAGGTACCGGAAAATAGACGCTTCCTGGAATGCACTATCAGCAAATCTTCCATAATCCTGTTTAGGTATGCCCCAGTATTCAACTGATCCTAAAATAATATTTCACACTTTTACGCTACAGTGTGGTATGTAATATTATGTTTCAACGGCTGTTGAGTTAAAAGTTCTTAGAGGTAGTTTTGAATCGGCATTACGCGTGTGTTTTATTGGTGTGATGTCGGTTTAGGACTTCTTCTAGGGAATAATCAAAGCACCGCGAAGAGTGGAGAAGTACCGCACCGCAGAGTATAGAATAATCAAAACACTGCAGAGCACATTGGAATATAAAATAGAAGATTCACAAGAAGTTTCTGGAAAAGTGGCTACAGTTTCTCAATGGGAGTTTTTGTAGTTTGTCACCCGTCGATTTGAATTTCGTGTGATGAATTACAAAAACTTCTCTTGGGAAAACACTCTCAGCAGAATTTAGACTCTTGCAAATTTTTTTTCTCTAGTTTGAAGATAATTAGACGAATTTTTATTTTATATTTATTTTGGTGCAATATTGTACATTTAACTTAACTTTACCCGTGCTGAGGCCTCCATTTTATAATACAAAAAAATATACAAAATACATTAAAAAATATATATATATATTGGCGAAAAACGAAAATAATATAAATAAAACGTAAGATTAAGATAAATTTCAACAAAAAATATAGATTTAAAATTAAAGTAAAATATAATAAAAATAAAACGAAATAAAGTTAAATTCGGTATATTTATATATTATGTGTTGTGTTTGTGAGTGATGTGTGTTTTTTTTTGGTTTTGTGTGTTACGTGTAGGTTTTATTATTTTATGTTGTGAAATTTTGGTAATATTGTCTTTTTTGTTCTTTAATCCATTTTGTAACTTTGTGTCAAATTGTTTTTGTTTTCCTCAATTTTATTTTCAACTCTTAGACTGTTGAATGCTTTTATAGCATGGTATTGATAATATCTTTGTCTAAAGCTTGTATTTACCGTCGGAGTCTTGATAATTTCTTTGTACGCTTATCTAACTGGTCTGTTAGTAATATTTTGTGGATGTTGAAATTTGTTTTTTTTTGCTCAAAAATGTAGTTTAGTAGTGTTTTAACGTATAATATATCTCGTACGTCACAACTGTTGAATATTTGGTCTGTATCAGTCAGTCTATGTTTTTTTAGTACGACATTTAGGATCGTTTTCTGTGCGATTTCTATGTAATCGATAGCCGTTTAGTAAATATTTAAATGTGAGAAGACGTTTAAGTGTTCTACCGCTACCAGGTCTTTTCTAACTCGTGCGTTCCACACATTTATTACATTAATGTAAAAAGTTTTTAAAAGTTGTACTTACCATTTCATTATTTTTGATTGCAGTTAAGAGGGTGATTTATGAACCGCCTTTACCAAATTTAGCCACAATATAAATACAGGAAGACACAACAGCATTTCCGAAGGAGTTATTTAAAAAGTTTATGCTTCTGATAGTAACGTTCCGAAGCATGAACGTTATGACGCAAATTGTCAACACACGAAGAGAATATTCTGGCTAGGCATCTTCTTATGAGGTTGAAAGACGAACGAGTGGATAAGGAGCAAACCTAAAATGGCCGAAACAGCCATCAAATCTTCAACCTCGAGTGGAATTATTCTGGGCATATTTATTGCAAGACTAACAGATGGAACCACAATATCATGGAATGACGTCCTTGATCGAGAAAGAGAAGCAGATTTTACCCACAGATTGGAGGTGCTGACGATTCGGACGGATGGAAGCTGCCCAGAATCGAAAAACTTGAGGAATGCCGTTGCTTAAAATAAAAAGATTATTGATGTGAAATATAGTACTTTAGGGACACGGTAGTTTCGGTTAACTGCGTTTTAATATGAATATCCGTAGGTAACCTTAACTATTGTAATCCTGAAATATACTGTCATCCATCACACTCCGTGAATTGAGTCTGATTAAAAGCAGAAGTAGAATCACTGTTCGATCTACATAATTAGTACAGGTTACAAAAACAAATATGTATATATATGTACCGCACTAGAGTCTGAACTGCTCCTTAGTGTCCGTAGCCAGTGGAACAAAATATTATTTTTGTAATATTAACAGTTGCTGCCCAGGGGATATCACAGGTTATTTTGACATAGTAAATTTGAATGTGTGTCATGCTAGCTTGTGATATTTCTAGGGTAGACAAAGCAGTTAAATTTCCGTTGTTCATAAATCACATTTTATGTTGGCTTCCCGTCGTGTTTTGGGTTTCTCTGTACTTGGGGATGCAGCATTGTTTTGAAACATGTTGTGTTTTGTGTGCCAATATAATTTTGATCCAAATATAAATTTGATACAAATACTAATTTCTACAAAATTCTCATTTCTACTTACCTGTCATTTACTTTGGTAGGTAGTAATTGATGTTCTTAACTAATCATGATTTCAATTTGTGAGGCACGTTTGGGTACCGCCGTCCCTGGAACCATTTATTGGATAACCAACTCCCCTGTCGTAGGTCATTCCCAGTAGTTTGCTATGTTTGGTGGTTTAGCAGGGGTGTCCGGATTCATCGGGTATTTTATGGGTAGGTATATATTATTATCGTGTCAGATGCGCGGCATACCAGATCGCGAGAGGGTGAATGATACTATCCTACCCACCCTTTATTCCATTTTCCTCCCCGAAACACACCAGTTCGCCTATTACATAATATGCTAATTCCTTCATTCGTTTGTCTAAGGTTTATTTATGTTTACATACCCATTCATTTGTACAGTGATCAATAGCTAAAATTTTCTTAGGAGTAGTTTTAAGTCGGCATTACTCGTTTTATTTAAAACTCGTGTGATGTCGGTTTACAACTTCTTCTGGGGACATATGGTTGCTTTCTTGAGGCTAATTGCTTTTAAGGGTGTCTTAGTCTAGCTTCACAAAGTATATTTACTAACATCTTGTGATGGTAGTCTTCCGCTTTTCTTTAGGTGAAATAAATACTATAGTAACAGCAGAATATTTATGCACGGAAAACAAAAATCTCCTCAGTACAATATTTTGCTTTATATATTTTCACAGACATCACTTTAAGACAGCTTCCGAGAATACACAGTTTTTTCGAGTTCGTTTAGCAAATCACACAGTATTTCTGAAATCAAGCGCTTTTGATATTAGAAATAACGATGTTTATTATAAATACTCCTAAAGTGGTGCTTGAAAGTCACAGAAATTTCTAGCGGGAGTTTCTATAGTTTGTCACGCATCATTTTTGGATTCGCATGTTGAATTGTACGGACTGCTTTTGATAAGCAATATCAGCAGAACACCATTAGGTGAGGCTCAGATAATGATACCGGGGTACTCACCGCTTATTGTAATATTTTTGAATGATTTTATTTATTTCTCTTCTTAATGTTGTGTTGGTTTTGAAACATAACGATCCTTTTTAATTAAATAGTGTAGAACGAAAAGTTACTTAATTTATTTAAATTAAAATAACGCCACAAAGTGATTTTTCAAATATTGAAGATCGGCATTAAGCATTTTTTCGGAAAAATCCGTCTTATTTCGTTTCGGAAATTTCGCTGAGGGATGGTGTCAACAGGAGCGTGACTTTCAATCTGAAAAACAGAAGAAAAATGTATCAGCATCTACATTATTCATGTTGTTAGCTGAATTAACAGTTTACCTTAGCGGTATCACAAGCTATTGTGACATCGTAGTTATGAAATCGTGTCTTGATAACTTGTGATATCTCTAGTGTAGACAAATTTACAAATACACAACCCAGTACCCACCCGAAATTACGAAGGTAAGCATGTGAAAAAAAACAAGAAGGTAATTATTGTAATTTTACTGGAAAAAAAATCTTGTTTACGTTGATATCTAAATTTTATTTTAATGAAGGTTTGTTTTAAAATCTGCATATTTGTTTCGATTAACTTCGGTAATTATGAAAATGATGCTTTTTTGGGGAGTTCCTATAGTTCGTCACGCGACGCATTTAAATTCGTGTGATGAATTATATGAACTTCTTTTGGGAAGCACGATCAGCAGATCAAATAGTTGTTTTGATATTTGTTGTTATACATTGACTAGAGTATTTATTTTTAAGATCACTTTTGGGTTTCTATGTATTTGGTAATTTTGAATTGTTTCAATTATCTAAACATAAGTCGGGTTAGTCAAGAATCAAAATAATGGAGGAGGACGTGGGAGGAGATATATGAATGTAAAATGAGATGAAAATAGTGATGAGTTAATTTTTATTGGATAACTTTACAACATAACTTATTTACTAATTAGCTTAAACTCTTTCAGCAATTGCGTTTCTCGTTATTTGGTGAATGAACTGGTTAAAATAAAAGCACATTCGTCAAATAGTAGGGAGTTTGGACATCGAACCACACCGATCTGCGTAATTACGTAAAATTTTATTTTGCTAGGTTATTTGTGTACTTTTTTGACGTGTGCTTATTTTCGCATTCTTTGAACTGCATTTGGAGAACACTGGCTTTCTGAGAAGCTCCACATAAGTACGTACCATTTTAACGACATAATGCGTGTTCGATTGTTCTGTTATAATCTTTAATCACAATTTTTAAACATAGTTGTATGCACTAGAACTAACGGGAAGCAACGAACGAAAACATAATATTTTGTCTTTTTGTCATTTTGTCACTCGTTCTACAGTTTGGTGAGGTGCCATTAACTATTAATTAATTCCCAACTAGGCAATTATGAGGCTATTAGGTCACTTGGTACTTGGTGACTGAACGTGTGATTAAATCTGTACAGTCTCCCGATCTCAAGGAACCTGGTAACCTGCAGTCTTCATTTAACATTATCTCAATCCAGTAAAATACAAATATGTCAATAAGGATCAAACTACCGTTTTATCCTACCTATTTATAGTTTTGTACACTGTTCCGATCAAGGCATCAAGTAAGTCTCTGAAAAAAGAAGAAATTAAGGTTTTTAAGGGGGCAATTTAAATCGGCATTACACTTCTTCTGGGGAATATAAACTGCACTTAGTACGACAGTCTTAACACAAAATATGAAAATGATCTTAGTAAAATCACAGCAGCTTTTTGCGGGGAGTTCATATAGTTTGTCACGCGTGACTTTTTAATTCGTGTGATGAATTATATGAACTTCTTTTGGGAAGCACGATCAGGTCAAGACTGAGGGTCACTGGAAAAATACAATATAATTTCTTAGTGGAAGTTCTAACTCGGCATTACGCGTTTTACCTATTTTTATTCGTGTGATGTCGTTTTAGAACTACCATTGGGTATGACAATTATTTCACCGATAAAAAAATTAAAGAAACATCAGCATAAAAACGGAAGAAGAAGATCCACATCAAGAAAATGAAAGTTCATGAACGCGTGAAATCAACTGAATTTATAAACCCGTCATTTCCGAAATAAAGTTCAGCTGAAAAAATAAAGTTCTCAAAACATTCTTTTTGGCAGTATGTATAAAATATATTTTGTCATGAAAACTAATGCATAATATGTTACAGTTTTCATACATAATTTTAATCAACGCATATCTATAAATTCAATTTCAGTTTCATCTCCCACAGCTTCTGTTACCTGTCGCCCCAATAGTATCAGAAGTCACTCGTCAGTACGTGGTTTTGAAAATGTGACCATGATTTGTGGATATTCTTGTTAAAATACAGTGTCCCTACTGTTAAAATGCCCTGTCCCCACTGTTAAAATACCCTGTCCTTACTGTTAAAATACCCTGTCCCTAGTGTTAAAATACCCTGTACCTACTGTTAAAATACCTTGTCCCGTCTGTTAATATACCTTGTCCCTACTGTTAAAATTCCTTGTCCCCACTGTTAAAATATTAGCATTGTTTCACCCATTTTATTTACATTTATGAGATTCTACATTTAGCATTTTAGGAAGAGTCTGTATGCACATGGTAGCCGATTTATATTACCAGATAGGTTACCTACGCAAATACAGATACTTCCTGGAACTCACTGTCATCAATCTTCTCCACGGCTAGGAACTTCTCTCAATGGGAGCGGAACTTCAAATAGAAGAAGGCGAAGAATATTGTATTTTGGGGGAAATTGAGTTTTATTTGCAAACCGTATAATTATAAATTGGTATGTATTTAATACTCGATATTTTCCGGAGTACACAACACACGGCCATCATTTCATTATGGATTTTGATGAAGTTTTCGTGAATGTCCGTAAAGAAAGACGAGGAATGACATTTTTTAGTTCATGAATCTGTGAAAGATCGGAGAACAGCCAGTGGCATGCATTTCCCTGTAATTAAAGGTAAGATGTGAGTACTTTATAAGTTCGGACATGAATATTTGAAAGTAGTGATTTTATATTATCATCTACCGCTGATTGATATGGCCAACTGCATAAATCAGCGGGAAAGTTTTTAACCTTCATTGCACTTTATTAAAAAAAACTTGATTTTGGTGGCCAACAAACCAATAATTCGTTCATAAACGCTTTAAATTAACACAATCAACATGTTTTATTGCAATAAACACACGAAAAATGCTACGATACCGAGCTTTCAGACCAATTTCATGTCTATTCAAATCTGCGAAGTTCGTTATAATCTACGTGTTAACTTTAAAATATCCACAAATTTTTTCTTTTCTCGCCTTATGAAAATGAATAAATTGTTTTGTCCGTATAAAAACTAAATTCCTTCAAGAAAGGTATACAAATACAATTATATGGGTGATTCAATACTGCATTTATATGCCTCTCTTAAAAGAATCGCGTTTTAATACGGACAAAGCTATTTATTCACGTATGTATGTATATATATTGCGTATGTACGTGGCCAAATAAAAATCTGCAAAAAGTGTATTTCAATAAAATAATTTAACTAACGCCATCTATGAATATGTAGATTATAACGAACTTCGAGGATTTGAATAGACGTAAATATGTTTTTGAACAAAGGGGTTTTACTGCCATCTGGCGGCAAGTAGTAATATGATTACGCATTGCACCATTTCTGAACGAATAGCATACACAACATACTTCGACTTCCGTTTAATAGATGTCAGACCACTAAGATTTTTACCTTTAAAATAAAATAAACACTAACTGTTATTGGTGTATTGTTTTCCATAAGGGCAGGAGGTAATCGAATTGAATGAATAATATTTATGTGAATACTGTTTAAATCATTCCATCCACAATTTGATTGGGTTGGTGATCGACATATATATATTTTTATTTTTGAAGATAATATGCTACTGTCGTCTATTAACCAGTAGACGTTTTAGTTCGACGCATGTGATTGAGCAGATTTACAAAATAGTTCGACAACATCTCAATAACATCTGTCAGTAACCTATTTCTGATTCGATAAACATTCAATTTTTGCTTTAGAAAACTAAACTTCGGACGTTACTGCCATCTATAAACAAGTAGAAAAAAGTATCTGTAATGTTATTTTATATATTTAACCCTCATTTTTCTTACGCACGTTCTTATTATCATTATTAAGTTGACCGGTCAGTGGCTGAGTTGGCATTGCGTTTGGGTTTCATCCAGGCGTAGTGTGTTCAATTCATAGACTAAAAATACATCAATGTATTTACATTGATGTAGATACAGCCATAGACTAAAAAACAGCACAAGCAACAGTTTGAAACAATTTTCAAATATTATCCAACGAATAAATGTAGTGGGACCTATATACATGGTGTCCGGAAACTCGTAGTACAAGCGGGAAACTGGTGAATCTACATCACATTTGGAGTCGATTTTGTAGTATATTTTTTTTTGATTTGAGCTTTCGTTTTCGAGTAAATCGAGTCAGAAGTTGATTTTTTTTTTTGATCAAATTCTTATAAATTATTACTGAAGATCAAAGTACCCAACTAATTAAAACTTTTTAAGAATTTAAAATTAAAACAAATAATGACGAAAAAATTTGAACCCTGAAATAGCCGAAATATATATATATATATATATATATTTTTTTTTTTTTAATAAAAATGCTGAAATCAAAAAACTTTATGTTTATTTGGGTTCCCCGTGTGGTATACATTCTCCAGTTTCCGGCTTGTACTACGAGTTTCCGGACACCATGTATATATATGTGTGTGTGTATTTGTATAATATGTACTAGAAATCTTTTTATTTTAAATATAAACATTGTCCGGAAATGGGTGGGAGCCTTACTGTGTCCAAGCAAAAAGCACGGTTTTTATGATGGTCTCTATTATTACCCAGGGGTGTTTTATTCTAGCGTCACATAGTATATTTGTTAACAGCTTGTGATGGTAGTCTAAGGAACTCCTTGGTGTGATGAATGTCCACAGAAGATTTTTATCATTAGAAAGCAATTAAAATAGTTTAAAAAAGTAATATTTGTGAGGTCACAAAAACTTGGAGTTTGGGGGTGTCTCAAGTCGGCTGTTTTAAATAGCGTTATATGGGCTTAAAACTACTTTCGAGTAAAAACAACACCAATCAGAAGAAATGGGATATTATATTATGAGAGTACAGGAAGGTTCTAAAAGGTTCACAGCAATTTCTTGTTAAATAAACAAAGACAGTAGTTTAAGGGGAGTTCATATAGTTTGTCACGCGTCATTTTTGGATTCGTGTGATTAATTATATGGGCTTCTCTTGGATAGCTCTACCATCAGCACATCAGACTCTTATAATCTAACCCGGATCATCTTGTATATTTATTTGAATAGCGATCAACAGTTAACCTTTTCTTAGAGGTAATTTTAATCGGCTGTGTGATGTGGTTTACAACTTCTTTTGGGGGGGATAGTGACAGTGCCACAGATAGAAGAATTATTACAACTGGCTTATATGGACTTAAACCTTATATTTAATAACATCTTGTGATGGTAGTCCTTGGCGCTTCTTGGTGATAAATAATTTTACATCACCTTTGAGCGGAAGGAAGTAAATAAAACAGATCCTTCTGAACTCCCCCTGCTCTAGGTACACGTACCTTACTTTGGATACCATTACTAATCGAAATCGATAATTTAGCAATATCGAAAATAAAGTTTGCTTTGAGACGCCGTGAATATTTTTTTGCATGACGCTTTATATTTATTTGAATTAATGTGATTTAGGCATGAAACATGTAAGCAGTTTCTTAAGGGTAGTCCCTATAATTTGTCATACGTCATTTTTGGAATCGTGTGATGAATTATAAGGACTTCTTTTGGGAAGCACTATCAGAAGGCAGAGTAGGTTCTGACGAAAACACTGTACCTAGTTTCTTAGAGGTAGTTCTAATTCGGCATTACGCGTAACATTTCAATTAGTGTGATGTCGTTTTAGAACTTCTTTTGGGGAATAATGACAAATACTAGAAAGTCTCTCTATCTGCCTGTAAGATCGAAGAAAGAAAAATCCCCTTTGAGATGCGTTCAATAGTTAATTAAGAATAAACATTTTCGAAATATTGAGTAATTATTTAACTTTGTTCTTGTTTAATTGTGCTCTATTTATTTATTTAAATATTTCTGTCATCATAGTATTTTGAAGGCCGAAATGGGTACCGCCGTCCTGGGAAGCAATTATTGTATAACCCCTGCCATAAGTTGTTTGCTATGTTTTGTGACCTAACAGGAGTGCTCGGGTTTATGGGCTGAGGTTTGTTTAGGTTTTGGCCATGGATCGTTTGCGCACCTTCTGCGTTGCAGGCCAGATCCGGAGAGACTGGTGGAGTTGACTTCAACCGGACTCTCTCGACCCGTCTTCTTCTACCGCAATAGGAGGAATGGTTCCAAAAGGCCGTTACTCCTGGATACATTGAACCCCAGATTCCTACCCACCCCTCAGACCCTTTTTCTTTCCAGAATTTCCTCTCCTTCCTTTCTCTATAAATACATCCATAATAAAAATAAAAATTTCGTAATATTTTTACGGTCCCAGATTTAAGTTGCGAGACATTTATTTTTAATTTGTAAGACATCGGCTTAGAACTACTTCCGAGTAAAAATACCAATCAGAAAAAAATGGATATGTTATTACAAGAGTTCAGCAAGGTTCTACATGGTTCACAGCAGTTTCGCATTAAAGAAAAAAATACAGTAGTTTAAGTGGAGTTCATATAGTTTGTCACGCGTCATTTTTGGATTCGTGTGATGAATTATATGGGCTTCTCTTGGATAGCTCTACCATCAGGACATCGGATTCTTGTGATCTAAGCTGGATCATCATACCTTGTGTTTTAGGGGGAGTCTACTTTCATGTGCCTACCGTTTTCCTATATGATTAGGTAGGTACCTGGAATGCGACGCTTTCTGGAATTCACTTTCGTCAAATACTTGAAGAATAATCGGAGGAGCCGGCAACATGACTTCGTTCAAGCGGAAGAAAAAACCACTTTCACCACAAGGAATGAGACGCTTTCTGGAATGAAATTTCGTCAAATACTGAAGAATACATCAAGAATTAAAATTTTCTAAGGAGTAGTTTTAAATCGGCATTACGCGTTTTATTTGGAACTCGTGTGATGTGGGTCTACAACTTTGGGAAGATATGGTAGATAGAATTATTATTATTAATAGGTTATGTTGACTTAAACCAGAAGCAGATATTTTCCTTCATGGGTGTCTTAGCCCAGCATTACAATGTATATTTAATAACATCTTGTGGTGGTAGTCTATGGCGCTTCTTGGGTCACATAATTCTACAACACCTCATTTAAAAGCAAATCAAACAGATCCTTTATATATGAGGTTATCGTCATGCAATTTAAAAATAAATTAGCGTTTGCTCATCTTTGATAAATATTTTGTTTTTTCCATCACTTAAACTCCGGAGTACCCTATGGGGTACACGTATCCTACTTTGGACACAAGAATTTTTATAATATAATTTAGCAATATAGTGGGTATTTTCTTTAAAACGTTGTTATAAATGCTACATATGAAAGCGATTTCTTAAGGGTAGTTCTTATAATTAGACATGTGTCATTTTTGGAATCGTGTGATGAATTATAAGGACTTCTCTTGGGAAGCACCATCAGCAGGCAGAGTAGGTTCTTCATAGAAGTAGTACTAATTCGGCAATACGCATTACATTTCGATTAGTGCGTTGTCCTTTTGGGGAATAATAACAATCCTAGAATTTCTCATCAACTGCCTGTAAGATAGAAGAATCCTCTTTAAGATGAGTTCAAAATATAGTTAAGAACTGCATTGTTTATGCTCTCGAGTTGACTGTTTTTGTCTACTATGCTAACATATTGTTTTCATATTTGATAAGCGGGAGAATAATTTACGGCAATTTTATATTTTTTAATCAGTATTTCATGACTCACGGTATCGAAGGCTTTTTGGAGGTCTACAAGAATTGCTATGACATAGTGTTTTGTCATCTACGCTGGTTCTATGTTTATTAATAAATATTTTTGTATTATTATCTTCGTTCTGGTTTCAGTGTTCTATGTTTATTTGTTTCATTATTCTGGCATCACCTTCTGGATATACCAGCTTAGTATAGTAGGGAGCATCTGAATAAATGTACGTACTGTATAACTGTGTGCTTAGGTAGGTATCGGAATACAGACGCCTTCTGGAATCCAAAATCACCAAATCTCCAACAGCTCACATGCTACAGTGTTGTTTATAATATTATGTTTCAACGGCTCTAGAGTTAAAAGTTCTTAGGGGTAGTTTTAAATCGGCATTACGCGTGTGTCTTATTCGTGTGATGTCGGTTTAGGACTTCTTCTATGGAATATAAAAAGCACCGCAGAGTTTTGCAAAGGAATATAAAATAGAAGATTCACAACATGTTTCTGGAAAAGTGGCTACAGTTTCTTGAAGGAAGTTTTTGTAGTTTGTCACCCGTAGATTTTAGTTTCGTGTGATGAATTATAAAAACTTCTCTTCGGAAAACAATTTCAGCATAATTTATACTTGTAGTCTAGTGTTAGCATACTGTCGATTTTATTAAATATTTTAATAGGAGAACACATTTACCAAGTTAAAAATCGTTTTTAAACTTTCATTCGAGCAGTGAAAATTTCATGAAAAGTGTACTACCGCAATCAGGTCCATTCTCCTTCTTTATCACACATTTATAAGATGTATGTACAAAGGGTTAATGTTTTTAAAAATTGTTTTCTTACCATTTTATTATTTTTTATTTCAGTTATGAGGGTGATTTATGATTCAGAAAAACACAACATCACCTCCGAAGGAGTTATTTAAAAAGTTTATACTTCTGATAGTAACGTTCAGAAGCAAGAACGTTGTAACGCAAATGGTCAAAACACAAAGAGCCTTGCAAACATTCATGCTAGGCATCTCCTTGTGACATTGAGAGAAGAACGTGTGGAAACGTGTGGAACGTGTGGCCGAAACGGCCATTACAATCTTTAACCTCGAGTGGAATTATTTTGGGCATATTTATTGCAAGACTTACAGATAGAACCACAATATCATTATGGTTCTTGACTGACGTCCTTGATCGGGAAAGAGAAGCAGAGGTTACCCACAGATTGGAGGGGCTGATGATTCGGACGGAAGGGAGCTGAGAAATATCGACAAACATAGAACCCTTAAGTCTAAGAAGATTATTGATGTGAAATATAGTACCTTAGGGACACGGTAGTTTAGTTTAACTGCGTTTTAATATGAATATCCGTAGATAACCTTAACTATTGTAATCCTGAAATATACTGCCATCCATCACACTCCGGGAAATTAGTTTGACTAAAAGCAGAAGTAAAATCACTATTCGATCTACATAATTAGTACAGGATACAAAAAGAGTCTGAACTGCTCTCTAGGGTCCGTAGCCAGTGGGCAAAATAACAAAATAACTTTTTTGTTAATATTAACAGTAGCTGCTCAAGGGATATCACAGGTTATTTTGACATATTAAATTTGAAATTGTGTCTTGCTAGCTTGTGGTAATTCTAGTGTAGACAAACCAGTATAATTTCCGGTGTTCATAAATATCATTTTATGTTGTCTTCCCGTAGTGTTTTGTGTTCTTGGTATTTCGGGATATAGCATTGTTTTAAAAGATGTTTTGTTTTGGGTATAAATATTATTTAGATCCAACTACTGATTCCTTCCAAATTCTCAATTCTTCTTTCTTTTCATTTACCTATATCAATAATGGAACCATATTGAATAACCAACTCCCCTGTCGCAGTTGTTTGCTATGTTTGGTGGTTTAGCAAGGGTGTGCGGATTCATCGGGTGTTTTATGGGCGTATATTATTATCGTGTTCAGGGTGCGCCTGCTTACCGGGCACTGAGTGGTGTAACAGATCGCGAGAGGCTGGTCTGGGGAGACCCTTTGACCTCTCCAATTGGTATCTCTTGACCATCGCCTCGCACCGCACCGGGAGGGATAGATCCATACTTTCAACACTCCTGGACAGTGATCCTTTCCTCTAGAGTCCTATCCACCCCTCATTAGATTTTCCCATCCGAAACACACCAGTACACAATATGCTTCATTCATTCGTTCGTCTAAGCTTCATAAACATCATGTTTACATACGCATTCATTTGTACAGTGATCAATAGCTAAAAGTTTAAGAGTAATTTTAAATCGGCATTATTCGTTTTATTTATTCACTCGTGTGATGTCGATTTACAACTTCTTTTGGGGAGATATGGTTGCTTTCTTGAGAATAATGATTTTTATTTCGCTAAGAGCGTGATAGATTTGCACCGGAAGCGGCAAATTACTTTTAAGGGTGTCTTAGTCTAGCTTCAGAAAGTACATTTACTTGCATCTTGTGATGGTAATCTACCGCTATTCTTGGGGTGAAATAAATACTATAGTAACCGCAGAATATTTGTGTAGGGAAAACTAAAATCTCCTTAGTACACAATTTTGCTTTATATATTTCCAGATATCACTTTAAGACAGCTTCCGAGAATACACAGTTTCTTAGAGTTAGTTCGAATTCGTTTAGCAAAGCACACAGTATTTCTGATCAAGCGCTTTTGATATAAGAAATAACGATGTTTAAATATGTGGTTATCGTGGTGTATAAATGAAAAGATCTCTCACTCAGGTATAACGTTTATTGATAGATTGTCAGCTGATTTTACAATCACAATATTTCACGTTGGTTACGTACAAAGGAATGCGCGCGAAACTAAATCGTAGTAAATCGTAGGTAGGTGCAGCCTAGCCGTAGCGTACAACGATAGTAATTACTGAACACTGATAATATGCTCGCTGCGTCGGGCCTATTTATACTAGACGGCCGACGGTAGCAGTGGGTAGATAGATGGCAACTAAATTGAAGACACTCGCTCGATCTGGATCATTCGCGAACTTTCGACGGCTTGGCAATTATGCCTAGGCGGCAGACTCGTTCCTTCTGGCGAGTTCTCGTAATGTGTAAGACTGATAGCGTGATAGTATTGTCGCGAGTAGATAGAGTACGTAGATTACTTTGTTTACGATTTAACGAGCAAGTAGCAAGTAGGTACCTAAGTAGCAAGTAGCAGTTTATTATTAATTATTTAATCTGGATAATTCGACGCCACAAATACTTCTAAAGTATAATAATTAAAATAAAATAACTTTGTTTGAATACCACTTTATTGTATTTATTTATAACCAACCGGTTTTAGTTCAACCCGAACCTTCATCAGGGTTAATAAAAAACATATAATAAGTTATTTTATTTTAATTATTATAATTATGTATACCCACAAAGTGTTTGCTACAAGTGAAAAAATACTTCTAAAGTGTTGCTTGAAAGTCACAGAAATTTCTAGTGGGAGTTCGTCTGTTGAATTATACGAACTTCTTTTGAGAAGCAATATCAGCAGATTACCGATTATTCACCGCTCCTTGTAATATTTTTGTCAGATGGTATTTATTTGTCTTTTCTTAATGTTGGTTGGTTTTGAAACATGTCGATCCTTTTTGATTAAATAGTGAAGAACTCAAAGTTACTTAATTTACTTAAATTAAAATAACGCTTTAAAATGATTTTATTATTGAAGAAAAACTATATTTGTTATTAGAGAGAGTTTTTAATCGGCATTACGCATTTTTTTTTTTTTTTTTTTTTTAAAAGAAAGACAAACATTCCCAGGTTACGAATAACCCAACAATGTTTGAAAATCTCCTACTACCACCACAGAAAGCCGAAAATGTTGCTTGTGTTGTGATGGAGGACTTAGCCAGCCGAGGTAAAATCCGTGTTATGTCGTTTCAGAACTTCCGCTGAGGGATGGTGTCAACAGGAGCGTGACGTTCAGTCTGGAAATGTAAAAAACAGAATAAAAAAATATCAGCACCATCATTATTCATGTTGATAGATGAATTAACAGTTTACCTTAGCGGTATCACAGGCTGTTTTGACATCGTAGTTACGAAATCGTGTCTTGATAACTTGTGATATCTCTAGCGTAGACAAATTCACAAATACACAACCTAGTACCTACCAGAAATTACGGAGGTAAGCAGGTGAGAAAAAATCGAACCACACTGATCTGCGTAATTATGAAAAAAATATTTTCATAGTTTATTTGTGTATTTTTTTGGCGTGTCCTTATTTTTACACTTTTTGAACTAAATTTGGAGAACACCAGCTTTCTGGGAACCTACGTTTGTACCCATCATTTTAACGACATAATGCATGTTCGCATGTACTCTCCTTAAGCAAAGCCGCTCTATTTAATTTACTACTTAGAACCACGAAGAGATAAACTGATGAGAGGTCCCGTCTGATCTTTTACAGAAATAAAACAGTTGTCAAGCGGAATCGTCCAAGTCCCAATTAACATCGAAATTTATTCATAACAACGTGGAAAAGGTACTGTTCAGTACAGGGCTCATAAGTTACTAGGTACATCTTGGCTCGCAAGTTGTAAGTGTCTCTACCAGAGTTCTAAATTTGCATTTCCCGTATTTATTTTATTCGTGCGATGTTAGTTTAGAATTTCTGCAGTATAATATCAGTATCGGAATAACAGATTTCACAGAAGGTTTTGAAAAGCTTTAATCAGTTTCTTTAGAGAATTCTTAAATCTTGAAAGGGTTACCTATATATAATCTATAATCATAGTTGTCTTCACGGGAACTAATGGGATGAAACGAAAACCATTTTACTTCAGAATATATTTTTTTATCATCTCCATGTATTGTAAGCCTAAATGACCTGTCGTGGAAATAATTTTCCTCGGGGTCTCCTGTGCTGATTTAATATAAAAAAATCAAATGGGAATATAGATTTTGTAATACAACCATATATATTATTAGATTAAACCTTATGACTCGTTGTCGTTTCTCGCTCATGAAAACATGACATGACATTTTGTGATATTAATGGTCGTTATTAACTATTAATTAATTCCTAACTAGGTAGTTATTAGGCTATTAGGTCATTTGGTACTTGGTGACTGACTTGTGATTAAATCTGTACAGTCTTCCGGTCTCAAGGAATCTGGTAACCTGCAGTCATCATTAAATATTATCTCAATCCAGTAAAAATAAATTATGGTTCGCAATATTGCAATAAGGATCAAACTATTGTTTTATATTACCTACTTACAGTTTTGTACACTGTTCCGATCAAGACATCAATGAAGACTCTGAACTAAGAAGAAACGAAGGTTTTTAAGGGCGAATTTTAAATCGGCATTAGGATTTTTTTTACCGGTGTGATGTCGGTTTGAAATTTCTTCTGGGAATATAAACTGTACCTAGTGGAACGGTCTTAAAGAAAATATTAACATGATCCTAAAAAAATCACAGCAGCTTTTTGCGGGGAGTTCATATAGTTTGTTACGCGTCAATTTCTTAATGGAAGTTCTAACTTGGCATTACGCGTTTTACCTATTTTTATTCGTGTGATGTCGTTTTAGAACTACTATTGGAGAATAACGACATTAGTAAATAGTATATTATTTCAGGGATAAAAATCAAAGAAACTCATGCATAAAAAAGGAAGAAGAAGATTCACATCAAGAACATGAAAGTCCCTGAATGCGTGAATTCAATTAAATTTACAAACCCGTCATTTCCAATATCAAGTCACCTGAAAAAATAACGTCATTATAGGGCAGTTCTAAAACATTTTTTTGGAAGTGTGTATAATGTATATTTTATCATGAAAACTAATGCATAATATGTTACAGTTTTCATAATTTTTTAAAATTAAAACCTTTTTACATATTCAGTTTCAGTTTTATCTCCCACAGCTTCTGTCACCTGTCGCCTCAAGAGTATCAGAAGTTACTGGTCAGCACGTGGTTTTGAACGTGTGACCATGATTTGTGGATGTTCTTATTTAAATACCTTGTACCGACTCTGTAAAAATACCTTGTCTCTAATGTTAAAATGCTCGCATGCTTTTCTTTTCAGTGTTTCACCCATTTTCTTTACATTTATCAGATTCTACGTTAAGCATTTTACGAAGAGTCTGTATGCACGTGGTAGCCGATTTATATTACCCGATAGGTTACCTACGCAAATACAGACACTTCCTGGAACGCACTGTCATCAGTCTCTACACGACTAGGAATTTAAACTTCAATGGAAGCGGATCTTCGGGACAGTTCGAAGAAAGAAAGAGCAGTAATGACATATTTTAGTTTAAGAATATTTGAACGTGCCTTTTCATGAAAATATTTTCCGGAAAAATAGTATTTTAGGGAGTCATTGGTTTCAGCGACCTAGGTTTTGATATTAGTTCACATAGGTACCTGTCACTGATGTCTTTCTAACGTACATTATCATCGATTCCATACTATAAAATAAGACTGGATAGGAGCTGAGAACAGACAGTGCAATCAAAGGTAGGATGTGTGTAGTTTATTGGTTCGGGTATGAATAATTGTGCTTTGAATGTAGTCGTTTAAATATCATCTGTCGCTGATTGATATGGTTAATTGGAGAAGAAAATTTGAAATATTATCAGGTTATTCGTTGCCCGGAAATGTTTGTGATTCAGAATAACCGTTATGATTTTGGTCATCAAAGTCATTAAGATTGAATCACATTTCTTTTAATGTACCGTACAAAACAGGGAATTTTATTAACCTAAACTAAAGGATTAGATCTTGCAAACGGACGCCATTTTCTAATTAGCACATTCGTACTCTTGCAATAGACTTTCCATCACTTTTCGTAAATTTAAAGTCATTAAAAATATTTCCAGAGCACATGTTCGTTTCCCAATTGATATAATGACGGAATGCGACAGTATCAGTATGTCAGTATCAATATCACTATTTGTATGAACACGTGTTCTGTCCTCAAAAGACATTCGCTTTTGAGGACAGAACACTTTGTTAGGAATTATTTCGATTCATTTATTATAGGCCTGCAGTCCATTTTCATTTATTATTAATGACGCACGCTGCATCAAAGCAATTGATCGTTGTTTTCCATAATAAATTCCCAAAATCTTGTTTGCAAATTGAAAAAAAACTTTTGAAAATTAACGAGTTATAACGAATTTAAGCCATAAACGTAATTTTGCGCCATCCTGAATGATATACTTCCGCCAACTGTCACCTCAGGACTAGGGAGTATCATAAGCCAATGATCTTAACGTAGTTTTAAAATCGTTCGACCATGGCCTGTGGTTCTTCTTAGACTGAACTATTCAACACCTTTCCTGTCGGGAGTATCGTCGACATTTGACATATTGTTCTTTTTTATGTATTTAGTTTTAAATTAAGGGTATTACAAATATGCAATGGTTATGCTAATAGGCTTTGTATAAAGTAGGGTAAATTAAATATTGGTAACAGGGTGCATTACTACCTACTTAATGTATAATGTGTAATGCACCCCAGGGAGTCGCGCCCTTGCCCATGTGAGCCCCCCCAGACAAGATACTGGGGGTTATTAATTAGTTAATATATAAGCATTTAAAACATGCTAAACTAATTTTGTAGTTTGTTAGTACATACTAATATTGACAATATTTTATACACGGTGTCCGGAAACTTGTTTTACAAGCGGGAAACTGGAGAACCTACAGCATATAGCCCTATTTTTTTTGTTTGATATGAGCCTTTAGATTTAAAATAAAACTTTTTTTGGCAACTGAAAGGTTAGAAAACTTTTGTAGCCGGGTTTACGCTTCGACACATTTTAAAAGAAGAAACTGCTGAAATTAACGAAAGCAGGAAGAAAATAAAAAATCTTTCACATAATCGACTTACAATGTAATCCAATTTCATCAGGTTTTCGCTAATATTACGAATTTCTGGAAACGGGAATAAGCATAACAAGGTGTGTTTCAAATATTTTCAGACGATAAATAAATATTTTAAAACACTTTTTTTCCAGAATCCACCAACACATGTTAGTAAACAACTCTATGGTGGATAAAATAATACGAACCATATAACTAATTTCAGTATAAGTATTTAGGGAGAATTTGGTTCGATTTGACGACGTTTTAATATAAATACTCGTAGGTAACTGTTACCAAGTTCTTCCTGAAATACAGTTTAATCGATCGATTCTACGCCTAAACCCTAACCCGACACAGAATATGAGTAGCATAAGGAACACTGCTTCTGCTGTGGCATGTGGGATGTCACACAAATACACACAGTTCGAGTTTCTTAAATTATAGCAGAATTATGCCATGAAAAATAGCAACGAGTGCCTCAGAGGTATTATGTTATGATAACATGGTACACTTTTTGAGTCCAAAAAGTTAAGTCAAGTTACATTGATGGTTAATGAATGATGTTGAAAGCAGTGGCGGCACGTGACTTTTGGAAGTGCTTATATTAAAATAAACTGACATTATTGACGTTGTTGTAGCCAAAAATGTCTATTAACTAGGTCAGTTAGGGTCAGGACGGGAGGACAGGTGGCTGCTCGGCTGAGTGACGACATGTATGATAGGTTTTTTTGTTTAAATTTGAATTGCATTATGAATTATGAATGAATATTTAACTTCAATGTATATAGGATTTAGAAATCTAGAAGGAACAAACTGAGAAAGAGACCCATCTGGTCCTTTACACAGACAAATCAGTTTCGGCAATGGGTGAGAGCCGTCCAGTGTCCAAGCACAAAGCACGCTTCTCATGATAGACTTTATTATAACCCAGGGGAATTTTAGTCTAGCGTCAAATAGTATATTTGTTAACAGCTTGTGATGGTAGTCTAAGGCACTTCTAGGTGTGATAAATTTCCACAGAAGATTTTTATCATTTTATAAAAATAAAATATTATTTGTGAGGTAAAAAATTTGGAGTTTGGGGGTGTCTCAGGTCGCCTGTTTTAAATTGTGTTATTTGGGCTTATAACTACTTCCGAGTAAAAACAACATCAATCAGAAGAAAATTAATGAATTAATGAATGGATATTATATTATAATAGTACAGGAAGGTTCTACAAGGTTCACAACAGTTTCTTGTTAAAGAAAAAAAGACAGTAGTTTACGGGAAGTTCATATAGTTTGTCACGCGTAATTTTTGGATTCGTGTGATGAATTATATGGGCTTCTCTTGGATAGCTCTACCATCAGGACATCAGACTCTTGTGATCTAACCTGGATCATCTTGTTTATTTATTTTAATAGTGATCAACAGTTAACCCTTTCTTAGAGGTAATTTTAATCGGCAATGCGCGTTTTATTTTAAACTCGTGTGATGTGGTTTACAACTTCTTTTGGGGGGGATGGTGACAGTACCTACCACAGATATAAGAATTATTACAACTGGCTTATGTGGACTTGAACCATATATTTAATAACATCTTGTGATGGTAGTCCTTGGCGCTTCTTGATAAATAATTTTACAGCACCTTTGAGCGGAAGGAAGTAAATAAAACAGATCCTTCTGAACTCCCCCTGCTGTACACGTACCCTACTTTGGAACGAACGAAATCGATAATTTAGCAATATGGTAGGTTTTTTATTAATAATAAAATTGAAATCTTTGTGTTTATTACGAAAATAAAGTTTGCTTTGAGACGCCGTGAATATTTTTTTGCGTGACGCTTTATATTTATTTGAATTATTGTGATTTAGGCAGGAAACATGTAAGCAGTTTCTTAAGGGTAGTCCCTATAATTTGTCATGCGTCGTTTTTGGAATCGTGTGATGAATTATAAGGACTTCTTTTGGGAAGCACTATCAGAAGGCAGAGTAAATTCTGACGAAAACACTATACCTTGTTACTTAGAGACAGTTCTAATTCGGCATTACGCGTAACACATCAATTAGTGTGATGTCGTTTTAGAACTTCTTTTGGGGAATAATGAAAAATCCTAGAAAGTCTCCAACTGCCTGTAAGATCGAAGAAAGAAAAATTCCCTCTGACATGCGTTTAAAAGTTAAGAATAAACATTTTCGAAATATTGACTAATTATTTTACTTCGTTCTTGTTAAATTGTGCTTTATTTATTTATTTCAGTATTTCTGTCATCGTAGTATTTTGAAAGCGGAAATGGGTACCACCGCCCTGCGAACCATTTATTGGATAACTCCTGCCATACGTCAGGGGTTATCTAATAAAAATAGTTCAGGAACGTTCTACAAGGTTTACAGCAGTTTCTTGTTAAAGAAAAAAATACGGTAGTTTAAGGGGAGTTCATATAGTTTCTTCTTCTTCTTTATGTGCCGTATCAGGTCCCCCCGACGTTGGCGATCACTCTAGAAAATGTCTCTTTGTCTTGCGCTGCCCAGAATAGCTCCTCCACACTTCTAATGCCGGTCCACTCTCCTATATTTCGCAGCCAAGACATTTGTCTCCTACCCGGCCCTCTGCGACCCTCTATCTTGCCTTTCAATATTAACTGGAGCAAGTGATACTTCTGCCCTCGAAGTACATGACCCAGATATGAAATTTTCCTGATTTTTATTAATCTAAGCAGTTCTCTCTCTGCTCTAGCCCGCCTGAGAATTTCTGTGTTGGTGATCATGTCGGTCCATGAGACTTTGAGTATTCTCCGGTGAAGCCACATTTCAAAAGCCTCTAACCTGTTCATGGTATTTACTTTCAAGGTCCATGTTTCACATTCATATAGTTTGTCACGCGTTATTTTTGGATTCGTGTGATGAATTATATGGGCTTCTCTTGGATAGCTCTACCATCAGGACATCAGACTCTTGTGATCTAACCTGGATCATCATACGCTGTGTTTTAGGGGGCGTCTACTTTCATGTGCCTACCGTTTTCCTATATGATTAGGTAGGTACCTGGAATGCGACGCTTTCTGGAATTCACTTTCGTCAAATACTTGAAGAATAAATCGGAGGAGCCGATAACATGAATTCACCACCTAGAAACCACCTAGAAACATATTACTTCTCACGAGTATTATAATAGCCATAATCTTCACATCAAACAATTAATTCCATTGTCAATGGGATAATGATGTTATATTAATTATAATTGTAAAATTTCAATCGAGTTTCGTGATATTTGGGTGGGTACCTACTTACTATAGGAATGTTTATTTATTTCAGTATTTCTGTTACCACCTTCTGGATATATACCAGCTTAGAATATTAGGGAGCATCTGAATTATTGTACTTACTTTATAACTGTGCTTAGGTAGGTACCGGAATACAGACACTTTCTGGAATGCACTAAATCCCAAAATCTCCTACATCCCACATGCAACAGTGTTGTTTATAATATTATGTTTTAACGGCTCTACAGTTAAAAGTTCTTAGGGGTAGTTTTAAATCGGCATTACGCGTGCGTTTTATTCGTGTGATGTTGGTTTAGGACTTCTTCTAGGGAATAATCAAAGCACCGCAGAGTTTTACAATGGAATATAAAATAGAAGATTCACAACAAGTTTCTGGAAATGTCGCTAGAGTTTCTTGAAGGGAGTTTTTGTAGTTTTTCACCCGTCGAATTTAGTTTCGTGTGATGAATTACATAAAATTCTCTTCGGAAAAAACTTTCAGTACAATTTATACTTTTGCAAAAATTGTTGTTTAGTTTTAGCTTAATTAGTCGATTGATTATTAAATATTTTATATTCAGAAGACGTTTACTAAATTAAAAATCATTTATCAACTTAATACAAGATGTGAAAAGTGGACAAAAAGTGTGCTACCACTATCTGGTCTATTCTAACTCTTGCGTTTTCACAAATTTATTATATTAATATTTTAAAAAATTATCTTTACCATTTTATAAGTTTTGATTGCAGTCAAGAGGGTGATTTATGTATCGCCTTTAGCAAATTTAGCCACAATATAAATACACGAAGACTTGAAAAGTTTGTACTTCTGATAGTAACGTTCCGAAGCAAGAAAGTTGTGACGCAAATTGTCAACACACAAAGAGGCATGGTAATATCCAGGCTAGGCATCTCCTTGTGAGATTTAAAGACGAACGAGTAGATAAGGAGCAAGACTAAAATGGCCGAAACAGTCATCACAATTTTCAACCTCAAGTGGAATTATTCTAAGCATTTTTATGGCAAGACTAACAGATAACGGATGACCTTTGACAATATAATATCATCTAATGACATCCTTGATCGGAAAAGAGAAGCAGAGGTTAAGCATAGTTGGGAGGGGCTGACGATCTGAAGCGGACTGTAGACTTCGGACGGATGGGAGCTGCCCAGGATCGACAAACCTATAAAATTTCAGGGATGCCTGTGTTCAAAACTGAACGAAGAGGTCCCTTAAAAGTAAATAAGAAGATTATTGATGGGAAATATAGTACTTTAGGGACACGTTAGTTTCGGTTAACTGCGTTTTAATATGAATATCCGTAGGTAACCTTAACTATTGTACTCCTGAAATATACTGTCATCCATCACACTCCGTGAATTGAGTCTGACTAAAAGCAGAAGTAGAATCACTGTTCGATCTACATAATTAGTACAGGTTACAAAAACAAATACGTATATATATGTACCGCACTATAGTCTGAACTGCTCCTTAGTGTCCGTAGCCAGTGGAACAAAATATTATTTTTGTATTTATTGGATAACCAACTCCCCTGTCGTAGAACATTTCAAGTAGTTACATTCGGCGATTTAGCGGGGTTGCCCGGGTTCATCGTGTATTTTATCGGTATATATTATTGGCGTGTTTAGGATGCGATTGCCCACCAGTTTAGTCGCATGCCACAATGCTGGTTTGACTTGACCACTCTAACTGGTCTCTCTTAACCCTTCGCCTTGCACTGCAGCGGGAGGGATAGGTTCATACGTTCAACACTCCTGGACACTGATCGTATCCTCTAGAGTCCTACCCACCCCTCATTCCATTTTCCTTCCCGAAACTGAATGCACCATGTACATGTACATAGTTCATAGTATTTATTCGTCTAAGGTTCGTCGAAGTCATTTGTACATACCCATTAATTTGTAAAGTGCAGTGATCAATTGTTAAAATTTTCTTAGGAGTACTTTTTAATCGGCATCACTCGTTTTATTTAAAACTCGTGTGATGTCTGTTTGAAATTTCTTTTGGGGAGATATGGTTGCTTTCTTGAGATTCATGATTTTAATTTCTCTAAGGGCCTGACAGATTTGCAGATGCAAGTTGTCTTTGTCTAGCTAACTAACTAACTAACCATCACGCCGTTTCTTCGCAGGGGTAGGCAGAGAGGACGGACCGCCAAACAATTTCCACCAATTTATAGGATTTTAAGGGCCCACTATTCGAATTTCATCCAATTTCCGACATACTTTCCTTAAAATTTTGAAGTTTTTAAGCTCTTAAAAAAATATATGTTATTCTTTAAGATAGTATCTATTTGTTCCAAAAGCCGAAACGGTAATTATTTGAAATTCCCTCGATAGAAATAAATCGCAAAGTATGCTCCGAAAAATATTATTAACACGTTTATTTCTGTTATTTTACAAGTTATATGTATGAAAAAAATCACAATGCTTCTTTTAATGCTACTCAATAGACCCCAAAAGTGATTTTTGCTATTTTTGAAATACGCCGTGATTTATTAAACATTTTCACAACTGTCGCTTACGCCTATTGCTTTTAAATCATATTTATTATAGCGCGCTCGCTCCGACTTGAAGATTAACCTATCTTCTTTGAAAAGTTCATTCGCCAACTCGAGGGCTTTGGGGGCAGACATGTCGTTCAACGTTCTATGATCTACAGACGTGCGATTACGTGCAAATATTTGAATCTATAAAGATAATTTTTACGCGTGTAAAGTTTATGAGTTAATAAATATTGTTTTTTCAAAGATGGGAAATACACGAAAGATATCCCGTATTTCAAAGAAAAAATGATATCTCATAAAATTATATCCTATCTAATAGGTGAGAAGAAAAAAATACAATTTTTGATTTATAAGCTTATATTTATTATAAACGATAATTTACTATAAAAATTAATAATTCATATTTTTATTTATGTATTGTGTAGTAAAAAGTTATAAAAATTATTATTTTATTTTTTTCAGAATACGATAAACGATAATTTATTATAAAAATTAATTATTATTTTTATTTATGTATTGTGTAGTAAAAAGTTATAAAAAATTTTATTTTATTTTTTTCAGAATACGTACTTTGGGAAATAAAACTAATTCCAAAACATTAGAAATTACAGGGCAAGTTCTTATTAATTCACAATGCAACGATGTCCGAAATATAATATAATATGTAATAATAATATACGGGCCATCTGTTTCAAATAACAATACTCGAACGTGGAATTCAGAATAATAATGAACATGCGAGCGAAAGAAGCTATTGAAAGTTCTGAAACTGTGGGGAATATAATTTAATAAAATAAAATACTTTTTTGTTTTAAAACCACGATATTTATTAATTTAAGAACCGACCGGTTTCGCTTTACTTAAGCATCATCAGGGTACAAATTAATACTAAACAAGAAGTACATAATGTGTGCATATATATAACAAAATATAGAGGGAGACAACATGATACAAATATAAGCAACGCAAAGACGGTCATAAAATACATTAACATAAGTGCACAAGTAATGGAAAACCCGCTAGATAATTATGTAGACTAATGGGTTATACGAATAAATCGGGAGAAACAAAACATCAATAAAACCTCAATAATAACGGTTTTTCCGAATTCGCAAATCATTTGATCGATAGCTTGCCTTCCTGAATAAATCTAATTTTATTTAATCATTTACGGCCAAGATATTTTTGACAATGGTGTGTTTTTATCTTTCTGTATTCCAATCATTTAGCTTTGCTTCTAGGGTTGTGCCCCAGTATTGCTTTTTGGAGACTGTAAACGGATCTCTCGGCATTTAATGAAACTGCAGCAGAACAAAGGCTGTTGCTATATTGACGTTCATGGTATGTTTTGCTCAGATTGACGATAAGGTTTCCAGATCCGCATTTCGCTCGAAGCATGTTTAGGGTAATAAGTTTATAGTTTAGGGTTCTTTCACCGTATTTATGGGAACATTTCAGAACCACCAATCTTTCATTTTGAGTGAATCTTGTGTTTGTGATTAAATTATATTTGACGATTTAAACAAATAATATTTAGAGAAGTTAAAAATAAAATTGAAAGTTCACTGAAAGCTTAAACTATTAAAAGTAGTAATTTCATAAAAATGTAAATAAATAGAGCCCCTTTCACATTTTAGAATGTAATTTTATGTTGCTTACATGTTTTATTACTCTTTATAATTATTGAATTGTTTAAATGAATAAATAAATAATTACAAAAAAGTCTTCTGATTTGTAAGTCCTCAGGAAGCACTAAGGATCTTTCTATCTATCTTTATAATATAATAAATTTGATGAGCATAAAAATGTAAACGTGTATATAATTTATATAAATGTACAAAAGTAGATATTACACGTGTATAAATATTATATTGCGCATATTATACAAGATGTCGGGGGTAAAGTGCACAAACTTCGGGAGGTGATTCTAATTGATAGTACAAGTAAAAAAGAAAAAAAAACTTTTTTTGGAATTCCAACGTTTTAAGATAGTTTTCGAGTAAAAAAGTTTAAAACCTTATTGATGTAAAAATATATTTATTGATTTTATAAAAGTTATAAATTACTTTTATAAAAGTGAGAATAGTATTTTAGTAAAGTAAAGTAATTTTTATACCTATACAAATAACTTTCGTAAATGTTTTTTGTAAAATTAAAAAAAAAAATAATTAATTAAATCCGTAATAAAACCCATATTTTGAGAACCATCTTCATTTCGACTTCCTTCTCATTTGGTCGGTGCATTATTACTCTAAGGTCGGTGCTAACTAAAAATGGTTCTGTTTTTCTAAAATTGCAATAGATGTCGGTAATTTAATTTCATAATCCCCAAAATTATTCCTAATACGAATTCAGACACCTCTGTCGGATTCTTTTAACACTAAATTTTGTGGGTGTTGCCCAAATCTAAATTCTTTACGCGGAAAGCGGGCCCTTAAGCCATAAACGTAATTTTGCGCCATCCTGAATGATATACTTCCGCCAACTGTCACCTCAGGACTATGGAGTATCATAAGCCATTGATCTTAACGTGGTTTTGAAATCGTTTGACCATGGCCTGTGGTTCTTCTTGGACTGAACTATTCAACACCTCTCCTGTCGGGAGTATCTTCGTCAGTTGACATAATTTTGGTTTTGGACTTATTTATTTTTAAATGGAGTTAATACCCTCGTGCAAAAGGTTACACTAATAGACTTAGTATAAATGACAGTAAATTAGATGTTGGTAACAGGGCGCATTACTACCTACTTTAGTGTTCAATGTGTAATGTACCCCAGGGAGTCGCCCCCCTGCCCATGTGAGCCCCCACTCGCAAAGTATTTTCTGGGGGTTAAAAATTAGTTTTTACACAAGGAATTATATATATTGGTAAGTATTTTTTAAATTGTCATTTAAAACATGCAAAACTACTTTTGTACTGTGTTAGCAAGTACATATTGACAATATTTTATACAGTCTTTAGATTTTTTAAAAACTTGAACTTAAAATTCAAAAGTTGGTCCAAAAATTTGATGTTGTTTTTGGGGTGTTTCAAATCGGCATTAGGTCTATTTTAATTTGTGTTATATCGGCTTTGAACTATTTCAGAGTAAAAACAACACAAATCAGAAGAAAATGGATATTATATTAAAAGAATGCAGGAAGGTTCTACAAGGTTCACAGCAGTTTCTTGTTAAATAGAAAAACTACGGCAGTTTTAGGGGAGTTTATATAGTTTGTCATTTTATACATTTTTGAATTCGTGTGATGAATTATATGGGCTTCTCTTGGATAGCTCTACCATCAGGACATCAGACTCGTGTGATATAATCTGGATCATCATACCTTGTGTGTTAGGGAGCGTCTACTTTCATGTGCCTACCGTTTTCCTGTATGATTAGGTAGGTACCTGGAATGAGACGCTTTCTGGAATGCAATTTCGTCAAATACTTGAAGAATAGTCGGTGGAGCCGTTAACATGACTTCGTTCAAGCGAAGAAATATGGGTAGATACATGTTTCCAAATTCTTTCAATATTGCTCTTATTCTATTATTATACTAAGAGCAAATTATTACCAGGAAAATACTTTAACGATACTGTCCTTGATCATTGATTATCGTGCTTGTGTATTCCACAAAATGTTTGACGTTACACAAGAAATCGGATTGAAAAAATCTCATAACGTGCAGATAACGATTAGCCCCTAGAAGTGTCGCAGTCTATCTTCACATAGTGTACATTCAATAACAACTTGTGATGGTAGTCTATGGCACTTCTTGGGGTGATACGAACTATACAGTCCGCAAATATGACTTATAATTGCTTCGAATAAAGCAATGATTGAAACACACCTTCGAGAGTTAAAATTTTCCTAATTAACGTGGTTCGGCAATACGCTTACGTGAGTAATTCCATAACATAAGATTGGACAATAGCAGAAGTAGGAACTCCGCTTCCACTGCGGTATATCATAAGTTATAAAAAAACAGTTTCTGCATTACATTTAAACGATGTGATTTTATTTGTACAGTGATCAAGAGTAAAAGAGAAAATTTTCTTAGGAGTAGTTTTAAATCGGCATAACGCGTTTTATTTGGAACTCGTATGATGTGGGTCAACAACTTTGGGATGATATGGTAGATAGAATTATTATTATTAATAGGTTATGTTGACTTGAACCAGAAGCAGACATTTGCCTTCAGGGGTGTCTTAGCCTAGCGTTACAATGTATATTTAATAACATCTGGTGGTGGTAGTCTATGGCGCTTCTTGGGTCACATAATTCTACAACACCTCATTTAAAAGCAAATCAAACAGATCCTTTATATCGGAGGTTATTGTCATGCAATTTAAAAATAAATTAGCGTTTGCTCATCTTTGATAAATATTTTGTTTTTTCCATCACTTAAACTCCGGAGTACCCTATGGGGTACACGTACCCTACTTTGGAAATCATTGCAAATCGTAATGTTCCCCTAGGACACAAGCATTTTTATAATATTATAGCAACATAGTGGGTATTTTCTTTATATCATTGTTATTAATGCTTCATATGAAAGCTATTTCTTAAGGGTAGTTCTTATAATTAGTCATGTGTCATTTTTGGAATCGTGTGATGAATTATAAGGAGATCTCTTGGGAAGCACTGTCAGCAGGCAGAGTAGGTTCTTCAAGAGGTAGTACTAATTCGGCAATACGCGTAAAATTTCGATTACTGCGTTGTCGTTTTGGAACTTCTTTTGGGGAATATTGACAATCCTAGAAAGTCTCATCAACTGCCTGTAAGATTGAAGAAAGAAGAATCCTCTTTAATATGAGTTCAAAATATAGTTAAGAATTCACTGTTTATGCTCTCGAGTTGACTGTTTTTGTCTCCTATGCTAACATATTTGATAAACAGGAGGATATTTTATGCCATTTTCTATTTTTTAATCAGCATTTCATGACTCTCGGTATCGAAGGCTTTTTGGAGGTCTTCAAGAATTGCTATGACATAGTGTTTTGTCATCTACGCTGGTTCTATGTTTATTTTATTTTTTTTATTGTAATTATTTATCTTCGTTCTGGTTTTATTGTGCTATATTTATTTGTTTCATTATTCTGTCATCATCTTCTAGATGAACCAGCTTAGAATATTAGGGAGCATCTGAATTATTGTACCTACTGTATAACTGTGTACTTAGGTAGGTATCGGAATACAGACGCATTCTGGAATGCAAAATCACCAAATTTCTAACAGCCCACATGCTACAGTGTTGTTTATAATATTATGTTTCAACGGCTCTATCGTTAAAAGATCTTAGGAGTAGTTTTAAATCGGCATTACGCGTGTGTTTTATTCGTGTGATGTCGGTTTAGGACTTCTTCTCGGGAATAAACAAAAGACCGCAGAGTATAAAATTGGAATATAAAATAGAAGATTCACAAAAAGTTTCTGGAAATGACGCTACAGTTTCTTGAAGGGAGTTTTTGTAGTTTGTCACCCGTCGATTTTAATTTCGTGTGATGAATTACAAAAACTTCTCTCGGGAAAACAATTTCAGCATTATTTATACTGTTGCAAAAATTATAGTCTTGTGTTAGCATACGTAGTCGAATTTTTATTAAATATTTTAATAGGAGAAGACGTTTACCAAATTAAAAATCGTTTTTCAACCATCATTCGAGCAGTGAAAAGTTCATGAAAAGTGTACTATCGCAATCAGGTCTGTTCTCCTTGTTTATCACACATTTATTAGATTTATATGAAAAGTGTTAATGTTTTAAAAAATTGTTTCCTTACCATTTTTTTATTTCAGTTAAGAGGGTGATTTATTAACCGCCAACATCACCTTCGTAGGAGTTATTTAAAAAGTTTATACTTCTGATAGTATCGTTCAAAAGCAAGAAAGTTGTAACGCAAATGGTCAACTCACAAATAGCCATGGATACATCCATGCTAGGCATCTTCTTATGAGATTGAAAGATGAACGAGTGGATAAGGAGCAAGACTAAAATGGCCAAAACAGCCTCGAGTGAAATTATTCTGGGCATATTTATTGCAAGACTAACAGATGGAACCACAATATCATGGAATGACGTCCTTGATCGGGAAAAAGAAGCAAAGGTTACTCACAGATTAGAGGGGCTGACAATTCGGACGGATGGAAGCTGAGCAGGATCGACAAACCTAGAACCCTTGAGTCTCTTAAAGAAAAATAAGAAGATTATTGATGTGAAATATAGTACTTTAGGGACACGGTAGTTTCGGTTAACTGCGTTTTAATATGAATATCTGTAGATAACCTTAACTATTGTAATCCTGAAATATACTGTCATCCATCACACTCCGTGAAAGAAGTCTGACCAAGAGCAGATATTGAATCACTGCTCGATCTACATAATTAGTACAGGTCACCAAAAATATATATACACCGCACTAGAGTCTGAACTGCTCTCTAGGGTCCGTAGCCAGTGGGACAAAATAACAAAATAACTTTTTTGTTAATATTAACAGTAGCTGCCCAAGGGATATCGCAGGTTAGCATGCTAGCTTGTGGTAATTCTAGTGTAGACAAAACAGTTAAATTTCCGGTGTTCATGAATCTCATTTTATATTGTCTTCCCATAGTCTTTTGTTTTCTTGGTATTTGAGGATATAGCATTATTTTAAAAGATGTTGTTTTTTGGGTATAAATATAGTTTTGATCCAACTACTAATTTCTTCGAAATTCTCAATTCTTCTTACTTTTCATTTACCTATATCAATAATATATATTATATATATTGATGTTATGCCTGTGTTTACAACTGAATGTCTGCGGTCGTCCCTGCAACCATATTGGCTAACCAACTCCCCTGTCTTAGGTCATCCCAAGTTGTTTGGTGGTTTAGCAGGGGTGTGCGAATTCATTGGGTGTTATATCGGTGTATATTATTATCGTGTTCAGGATGCGCCTGCCCACCAGATGCGTGGCGTAACAGATCGCGAGTGGCTGGTTTGGGGAGACCCTTTTACTTCTCCAACTGGTTTCTCTTGACCCATCGCCTCGCACTGCACCGGAAGGGATAGATCCATACGTTCAACACTCCTGGACAGTGATCCTCTCCTCTAGAGTCCTACCCACCCTCATTCCATTTTCCTTCCCGAAACACACCAGTTCGCCTATTACACAAAATGCATAATTCATTCATTCGTTCGTTTGTGTTTCATTAAAATCATGTTTATACGCATTAGTTTGTACAGTGTTCAATAGCTAAAAACTTAAGAGTAGTTTTAAATCCACATTATACGTTTAATTTATTCATTCGTGTGATGTCGACAACTTCTTCTGGGTAAAATTGGTTGCTTTCTTGAGAGTTATGATTTATATTTCTCTGTGATAGATTTGCACCGGAAGCGGCTAATTTCTTTTAAGGGTGTCTTAATCTAGCTTCAAAAAGTACATTTACTTGCATCGTGTGATGGTAGTCTTGCGCTCTTCTTTAGGTGAAATATATACTACAGTAACCGCAGTATATTTATGGACGGAAAACTAAAGTACACAATTTTGCTTTATATATTTTCACAGACATCACTTTAAGACAGCTTCCGAGAACACACAGTTTCTTAGAGTTAGTTCGAATTCGTTTAGCAAAGCACACAGTATTTCTGATATCAAGCGCTTTTGATATCAGAAATAACGATGCTTATTATAAATACTTCTAAAGTGGTGCTTGAAAATCACAGAAATTTCTAGCGGGAGTTCGTCTGTTGAATTATACGTACTTCTTTTGAGAAGCAATATCAGCAGATTACTCACCGCTCATTGTAATATTTTTGTCTGATGGTACTTATTTGTCTCTTTTTAATGTTGGTTGGTTTTGAAACATGTCGATCCTTTTCGATTAAATAGTGAAGAACGCAAAGTTACTTAATTTAGTTAAATTAAAATAACGCTATAAAATGATTTTGCAATTATTGAAGAAAAACTATATTTGTTCTTAGAGAGAGTTTTTAATCGACATTACGCATTTACTTGGTAAAATCCGTGTTATGTCGTTTCAGAACTTCCGCTGAGGGATGGTGTCAACAGGAGCGTGAAGTTCAGTCTGGAAATGTAAAAAACAGAATAAAAAAATATCAGCACCATCATTATTCATGTTGATGGATGAATTAACAGTTTACCTTAGCGGTATCACAGGCTATTTTGACATCGTAGTTACGAAATCGTGTCTTGATAACTTGTGATATCTCTAGCGTAGACAAATTCACAAATACACAACCTAGTACCTACCTGAAATTACGGAGGTAAGCAGGTGAGAAAATAATCGAACCACACTAATCTGCATAATTATGAAAAAAAAAAAATTTTTTGGCGTGTCCTTATTTTCGCAATCTTTGAACTGCATTTGGAGATCACCAGCTTTCTGGGAACCTCCGCATTTGTACGTACAATTTTATCGACATAATGCATGTTCGCATGTACTCTCCTTAAGCAAAGCCGCTCTATTTGATTTACTACTTAAACCACGATGAGATAAACTGATGAGAGGTCCCGTCTGATCTTTTACAGAAATAAAACAGTTGTCAAGCGGAATCGTCCATGTCCCAATTAACATCGAAATTTATTCATAACCACGTGAAAAAGGTACTGTATAGTACAGGGCTCATAAGTTACAAGGTACATCTTGGCTCGCAAGTTGTAATTGTCTCTACAAGAGTTCTAAATTTGCATTTCCCGTATTTATTTTATACGTGCGATGTTAGTTTATAACTTCTACAGTATAATATCAGTACCGGAATAACAAAAGAAGTTCTTAGTTCTTGAAAGCGTTACCTGTAGTCTATAATTTATAATCATAGTTGTCTTCACGGGAACTAACGGGAAGAAACGAAAACCATGTTACTTATATTTTTTTATATCTTATATCTCCATGTATTGTAAGCCTAAATAACCTTTCGAGAAAACAATTTTCCTCAGGGTCTCCTGTGCTGATTTGATATAAAAAATCAAATGGGTATATAAATTTTGTAATAAAACCATATATATTATTAGGTAATCGGATAAATCATCAAAATGATAATTCATCACATCTTTAAAAGGTTATATAAAGTCATGGAAAGTGATAAAACAAAAACTTTATTAAATGGGTTATGTAGGTTAGGTTAGGTAAAAAAAAATTTTTTTTTCATCGTTTCTAATGACTTTATATCACTTTTTAAAAGTGTGATGAATTGTCTCTGTGTTGAGTAAACATGGAACCATATTATTAGAATTAACTTCATGATTCTTTGTCGTTTCTCTCTCATGAAAACATGACATAACATTTTGTGACATTAATGGTCGTTATTAACTATTAATTAATTCCTAACTAGGCAGTTATTAGGCTATTAGGTCACTTGGTACTTGGTGACTGAACGTGTGATTAAATCTGTACAGTCTCCCGGTCTCAAGGAATCTGGTAACCTGCAGACATTATTAAACATTATCTCAATCCAGTAAAAATACATCCATCAGTTAATGGAAAATTATCAAAACAATATCGCTTCGCACTTCACCAAATTAAGAAAAAACATTGAAGGCAATGCTGCAATAAGGATCAAACTATCGTTTTATATTACCTACTTATAGTTTTGTATACTGTTCCGATCAAGACTTCAAGTAAGACTATGAACTAAGAAGAAACGGAGGTTTTTAAGGGCGAATATTAAATCGATGTCGGTTTGAAATTTCTTCTGGGGAAAATAAACTGCACTTACTACGACGGTCTTAAAGAAAATATGAACATGATCCTAAAAAAAATCACAGCAGCTTTTTGCGGGTAGTTCATATAGTTTGTTACGCGTCAATTATTAATTAATATCAACTTCTTTTGGGAAGCACAATCAGCAGGTCAGGACGGAGGGTTACTGGAAAAATAAATTATTATTTCTTAATGGAAGTTCTAAGTTGGCATTACGCATTGTACCTATTTTTATTTGTGTGATGTCGTTTTAGAACTACTATTGGAGAATCACGACATCTGTAAATAATACATTATTTCACGGATAAAAATCAAAGAAACTCGTGCATAAAAAAGGAAGAAGAAGATTCACATCAAGAACATGAAAGTCCCTGAATGCGTGAATTCAATTAAATTTACAAACCCGTCATTTACAATACGTCATTTTAGTGCAGTTATAAAATATTTTTTTGGCAGTATGTAAAATGTATGTTTTATCATGAAAACTAATGCATAATATGATACAGTTTGCATAATTTTTTAAAATTAAAACTTTTTTAAATATTCAGTTTCAGTTTTATCGCCCACAGCTTCTGTGGTCATAAGTCACTGGTCAGCACGTGGTTTTGAACGTGTGACCATGATTTGTGGATGTTCTTATTTAAATACCTTGTCCCCACTGTTAAAATATCTTATTCAGACTGTTAAAATAACTTGTACCGACTCTGTTAAAATACCTTGTCCAGACTCTGTTAAAATACCTTGTCCACACTCTGTGAAAACACCTTATTTCTACTGTAAAAATGATCGCATGCTTTTCATTTCAGTGTTTCACCCATTTTCTTTAAATTTATCAGATTCTACATTTAGCATTTTAGGAAGAGTCTGTATGCACGTGGTTGCCGATTTATATTACCAGATAGGTTACCTACGCAAATACAGACACTTCCTGGAACGCACTATCATCAGTGTCTACACGACTAGGAATTTCAACGTCAATGGGAGCGGAACTTCGGGACAGTCCGAAGAAAGAAAGACGAATAATGACATTTTTTAAGTAAGTCGTTGGTTTCCATAATAAATTCCCCAAAACTTTTGAAAATTAACGAGCTATAAGGAATTTAAGCCATAAACGTAATTTTGCGCCATCCTGAATGATATACTTCCGCCAACTGTCACCTCAGGACTAGGGAGTATCATAAGCCATTGATCTTAACGTAGTTTTGAAATCGTTCGACCGTGGCCCGTGGTTCTTCTTAGACTGAACTATTCGTGACAGTGCCACAGATAGAAGAATTATTACAACTGGCTTATGTGGACTTAAACCTTATATTTAATAACATCTTGTGATGGTAGTCCTTGGCGCTTCTTGATAAATAATTTTACAGTACATTTGAGCGGAAGGAAGTAAATAAAACAGATCCTTCTGAACTCCCCCTAATGTACACGTACCCTACTTTGGACACCATTACTAATCGTAATCGATAATTTAGCAGTATCGTAGGTTTTTTTATTGATAATAAAATTAACATCTTTGTGTTTATTACTGGAATAAAGTTTGCTGGGAGAGGTCGTGAATATTTTTTTGAATGACGCTTTATATTTATTTGAATTAATGTGATTTAGGCAGGAAACATGTAAGCAGTTTCTTAAGGGTAGTCCCTTTAATTTGTCATACGTCTTTTTTGGAATCGTGTGATGAATTATAAGGACTTCTTTTGGGAAGCACTATCAGCAGGCAGAGTAGGTTCTGACGAAAACACTGTACCTAGTTTCTTAGAGGTAGTTCCAATTCGGCATTACGCGTAACATTTCAATTAGTGTGATGTCGTTTTAGAACTTCTTTTGGGGAATAATGAAAAATCCTAGAAAGTCTCCAACTGCCTGTAAGATCGAAGAAAGAAAAATTCCCTTTGACATGCGTTTAAAAGTTAAGAATAAACATTTTCGAAATATTGACTAATTATTTTACTTCGTTCTTGTTAAATTGTGCTTTATTTATTTATTTCAGTATTTCTGTCATCGTAGTATTTTGAAGGCGGAAATGGGTACCGCCGCCCTGCGAACCATTTATTGGATAACTCCTGCCATACGTCAGGGGTTATCCAATAAAAATAGTTCAGGAACGTTCTACAAGGTTCACAGCAGTTTCTTGTCAAAGAAAAATATACGGTAGTTTAAGGGGAGTTCATATAGTTTGTCGCGCGTTATTTTTGGATTCGTGTGATGAATTATATGGGCTTCTCTTGGATAGCTCTACCATCAGGACATCAGACTCTTTTGTTCTAACCTGGACATCATACCTTGTGTTTTAGGGAGCGTCTACTTTCATGTGCCTACAGTTTTCCTATATGATTAGGTAGGTACCTGGAATGAGACGCTTTCTGGAATTCACTTTCGTCAAATACTTTGAAGAATAATCGGAGGAGCCGTCAACATGACTTCGTTCAAGCTGAAGAAAAAACCACCTAGAAACATAATACTTCTCACGAGTATTATAATAGCCATAATTTTCACATCAAACCATTGATTCCATTGTCAATGGGATAATAATGTTATATTAATTTTACTTATAAAATTTCAATTGAGTTTCATGATATTTGGGTGGGTACCTACGTACTATAGGAATGTTTTGTCTTCAAATCGGAAATTATAGATCGGTTAGCAAACAACACCGACCAACACCACCCATCCTCATAGTGACTACTAGTTTGTTCATCTTGTGGCTTCTTCAATATCAGATGCCACTCTAAAGAAGTTGTTTGTATATTTTTAATTGATCCACGTTTCCAAATTCTTTCAATATTGCAATCTTTTTATTGTAATATTACTAAAAACGAAAAAGTCAATTGTTTTCAGGAAAACATTTTCACAATACTTTACAACAATAATTGGATATCATTGTAGTGCCTTTCACAAAATGTGAAACTTTGCACCAGAAATCGAATTGAAAAAAATCTCATAACGGGCACATAACGATTATCCCCGAGAAGTGTCGCAGTCTAGATCAACACAGTGGACATTCAATAACAACTTGTGATGGTAGTCTATGGCATGTCTTGGGGTGATACGAACTATACTGTCAGCAAATAAGAGTTATCATTGCATCGAATAAAGCATTGATTGAAACACTCCTTCCGGAGGTAAAATTTTCCTAATTAAAGTGGTTCAGAACTATGCTTGCGTGGGTAATGCAATAAAATAAGAGTGGATAATATCAGAAGTAAGAACTCTGCTTCAAGAATTAAAATTTTCTTAGGAATTGTTTTAAATCTTCATTACGCCTTTTATTTTAAACTCGTGTGATGTGGGTATATAACTTCTTGTGGGAAGATATGGTAAATTGAATAATTATTACTAATAGGTTATGTGGACTTAAACCAGAAGCAGACATTTGCCTTCAGGTGTGTCTTAGCCTAGCGTTACAATGTATATTAAATAATATCTTGTGATGGTAGTCTATGGCGCTTCTTGGCGTCAAATAATTCAGCACCTTTGTATGGAAGAAAGCAAATCAAACAGATCCTTTATATCAGTAGTCTCCAAATATATTTGATCGGTCCCTCTAAGACAGAAGAATATTAGTCAACCGCTGAACGCTTCTTCTTCGAGTATTCGATGTCGCCGCAGTTTATTCCTCGTCTATTTGAGGTCATTGTCATGTTATTTAAAAAGGAATTAGCATTTGCTTATCTTTGATTAATAGTTATGTTTTTCCATCACATAATTCCAGAGTACCCCACGGGTACACCTAGCCTACTTTGGAGACCATTGATAATCGTAATGTTCCTTTAAGACACCAGCATTTTAACGATAATTTAGTAATATCGTGGGTATTTTCTTTATCAATATTTTGTTATCAATTATATGCCAATATTGTACCTTTATTAGTTTTCACTCAATACTTACGCAATACGCGTAACATTTCGATTAGTGCGTTTTGGAACTTCTTTTGGGGAATAATTACATTCCTAGAAAGACTCACTAACTGTCTGTAAGATTGAAGAAATAAGAATCCTCTTCGAGGTGGGTTCAAAATTGAATTAAGAATAAATATTGATTACTTATTTATTGTGTTCTATTTATTTATTTCAGTATTTCTGTCATCACCTTCTGGATATATACCTGCTTCGTGTTTTAGGGAGAGTCTGCATTAATGTACCTACTGTATAACTCCGTACTTAGGTAGGTACCGGAATATAGACACTTTCTGGAATGCACTAAATCACAAAATCTCCTACAGCCCACATTAGTGTTGTTTATGATATTGTGTTGCAACGGCTCTACAGTTAAAAGTTCTTAGGGGTAGTTTTAAATCGGCATTACGCGTGCGTTTTATTCGTGTGATGTCGGTTTAGGACTTCTTCTAGGGAATAATCAAAGCACCGCAGAGTTTTACAATGGAATATAAAATAGAAGATTCACAAAAAGTTTCTGGAAATGAAGCTACAGTTTCTTGAAGGGAGTTTTTGTAGTTTGTCACCCGTCGATTTTAGTTTTGTGTGATGAATTACAAAAACTTCTCATCGGAATACACTTTCAGCATAACTTATACTGTTGCAAAAAATATTGTCTAGTGTTAGCATACTTAGTCGATTTTTAATCAAATATTTTAATAGGAGAAGACGTTTACTTTAGAATTTATTATTTTGCAATTTTTTTTTTACTTTTAGATTAATTAGTCGATTGATTATTGAATATTTTATATTCAGAAGACGTTTAGTAAATTAAAAATCATTTATTAACTTCATTCGAGATGTGAAAAGTGGATGAAAAGTGTGCTACCATTATCAGGTCTATTCTAACTCTTGTGATGTCGCGAAGCTGCGACTCCACTATATATTTTAGAGGTGGTGTGATATGCCACACGCCCAAAGGACCAGTCCCAAACTACTCCGAATGATAGGTTATGGGACGATTTATGCATCCGACAAACCCGATGGACAGTGCAATAATCAAAGGTATAAATCTGGGCTTCTGGAGCACAACATAAGCCCAGATTGGAAAGCAGGAAAGATGGACTCACCCGTTGATGACTATCACACGTCTCCAGGAGTATTTGTTGATTTAACTTCACAAAATATACTTATAATCGCCCTGTCTGATATTAATTATCACTCCGAACTCTGATAAGCAACTGACACCACTTGTCAGATTTTACATGTGTCGCAACAATATTTTTATCATGGTGACATTTTGGGATGGGTAAAAGGGTAGGTAGGACATTTGCAGGATTTTGTATTGACATTACACTTGTCCATTAAGCCTGTGGATGCATACCTAACAATCCCCTATATATTGCGCGAACATCTTGCGTTTTCACACATTTATTATATTAATGTTCTTAAAAATTGTCTTTACCATTTTATTATTTTTGATTGCAGTTAAGAGGGTGATTTATGTACCGCCTTTAGCAAATTTAGCCACAATTTAAATACAGGAAGACTTGAAAAGTTTGTACTTCTGATAGTAACGTTCCGAAGCAAGAACGTTGTGACGGAAATTGTCAACACACGAAGAGCCATGGTAATATCCAGGCTAGGCATCTCCTTGTGAGATTTAAAAACGAACGAGTAGATACGGAGCAAGACTAAAATGGCCGAAACAGTCATCACAATTTTCAACCTCAAGTGGAATTATTCTGGGCATATTTATGGCAAGACTAACAGATAACGGATGACCTCTGACAACATAATATCATGTAATGACGTCCTTGATCGGAAAAAAGAAGCAGAGGTTACGCAAAGTTGGGAGGGGCTGACGATCTGAAGCGGACTGTAGACTTCGGACGGATGAGAGCTGTCCAGGATCTACAATTCTAGATAATTGCAGGGATGCCTATGTTCAAACCTGAACGCCAGAGGTCCCTTAAAGGTAAATAAGAAGATTATTGATGGGAAATATAGTACTTTAGGGACACGGTAGTTTCGGTTAACTGCCTTTTAATATGAGTATCTGCAGGTAACCTAAACTATTGTAATCCTAAAATATACTGTTATCCATCACACTCCGTAAAATAAGTGTGACTAAGAGCAGTAGTAGAATCACTGTTCGATCTATACAATTAGAACACAACTGCTCCCTTGTGTCCGTACTCTGTTTTTGGTAATATTAACAGTGGCTGCCCAAGGGATATCACAGGTTATTTTGACATAGTAAATTTGAAATTTTGTCATGCTAGCTTGTGATACTTCTAGTGTAGACAAAGCAGTTAAATTTCCGGTGTTCATGAATCTCATTTAGGCTGGCCGCATACATACGTTTTCCGTATTCGATTTCCGAACTCGTTTTCCGTATTCGGAATTTCGTGAGACTAGCGCAAACGTTAGTTTTTCTTCATTCGGAATGTATAAACGTCAGTACCAGTGTTGCCAACGTACGTTTGCGTTGTCACAAACAAACTGTATGCAATAGCTGCGTACCACATGACGTCATTAGGTTTTTTCCATTCGGTTTCTCCGAACGCGCCGGCTCGCATTCGGAACGTGCGTAAGGAATTTGTTCCGTTCGGAACTAAAACGAACGTGTGCGGCAGCTAATGTATTTTCTACTGATTCCGTGCATTCGGATGTCCGAATACGGAAAACGAATTCGGAAATCGAATACGGAAAACGTATGTATGCGGCCAGCCTTAATGTCGTCTTCCCGTTTTGTTTTGTATTCTTGGTATTTGGGGATATAGCATTGTTTTGAAAGATGTTGGTTTTTTTATGTATAAACATAATTTTGATACAACTACTGATTTCTACAAAATTCTCATTTCAGCCTACTTATCATTTGCCTACATTAATAGTTAATGTTCTTCTTCTTCTTCTTTCGTATGGTGTGGGGGTCAGAGGGGGACATCTAGGTCTGCGAGCCAGTCCAGGGCCTCAGGCGTCACTATGTGAGCCTCGTCAATCCCGCCAGAGAATGAATGCAGCGGGCATTCGTTGACCACATGTATGTGGTCAACAAATGTGTTGATGTTCTTAACAGATCATGATTTCAATTTTGGAGGCGGGATTGGGTACCGCCGTTATGGAACCATTTATTGGATAACCACCTCCCCTGTCGTAGGTCATTCCAAGTAGTTCGTTCCGTTCGGCGAATAAGCGGGGGTGCCCGGGTTCATCGTGTATTTTATACGTATATATTATTGGCGTGTTCAGGATGCGATTGCCCACCAGTTTCGTGGCATGCCACAATGCTGGTTTGACTTGACCACTCTAACTGGTCTCTCTTAACCCTTCGCCTTGCACCGCAGCGGGAGGGATAGGTTCATACGTTCAACACTCCTGAACACTGATCCTGTCCTCTAGAGTCCTACCCACCCCTCATTCCATTTTCCTTCCAGAAACTGAATGCACCCACCAGTTCTCTTATTACATACATGTACAGAGTTCATAGCATTCATTCGTCTAAGGTTCATCTAAATCATTTGTATATACCATAGACTAAAAACATCAATGGTACATACCCATTAATTTGCAAAGTGCAGTGATCAATTGTTAAAATTTTCTTAGGAGTAGTTTTTAGTCGGCATTACTCGTTTTATTCAAAACTAGTGTGATGTCGGTTTACAATTTCTTCTGGGGAGATATGCTTTCTTTCATGAGATTCATGATTTTAATTTCTCTAAGGGCGTGACAGATTTGCAGATGCAAATTGTCTTTGAGTAGCTTCACAAAGTATATTTACTAACATCGTGTGGTGGTAGTTTTCCGCTCTTCTTGGGGTGAAATAAATACTACATTAACCGAAGAATAATTACTTACGGAAAACAAAATTCTCCTTAGTACACAATTTTGCTGTGAGTCTCCTTTATTTTTTCAATTACATATTTTTAACTTGTCCCTTTCCTTCTTTCAAGAAGCACCATCACAGATTTCACTTCCGAGAACACACAGTTTCTTAGAGTTAGTTTTAATTAGGCATTACGTGTAACGTTTGAATTAATGGGATGTTGTATTGGCATTTCTTCTGGGGAATTGTGACTTCTTCTAGAAAGTCCGACGAATTAAGTAAGAAGAAGCCTTTACAAGACGAACGTAATATTGATTTATTTTATATTTCTTTATTATCCTATTATTGGTATCCTTGCTTTCTCAATATGAGATTTCGTTCAGAATTTTTAGTTTAGTTCGTTTCTGAAACTTCATGCATAGAGTTTTAGGGAGCGTCTGCATTCATGTATCTACTTTATGTTTAGGTAGGTACTTGAATAAAGATTCTTCCTGGAATGCACCATCATCAAAGACTTTTATCGCCAACCTGACTTTGACACGTTTCATTACACACAGCATTGCAGGAGTGTACCCGAAGCTCTGGACACACGGTGCTACCGCTACATGCAATCAAGTTCGATTCATGAAAGTAATGGAATTCTATTGAATCTATGATAAATTTTATATTTAAAACATTTTTTGGAATAATAGCTGTTACTCTACGCCGATGGGTTGCCAATAGAATGAGCATTTCAGTATGCAATTGAGTTTCTTGCTATTTAGGAACCGAGCAGATTTTAATGAATGTTCAGTCTTCAAATTTCAAGGAATTCTTATTTTTTAATGATTTTTCATGTTTATATAAGACAAAGTTTTGTGCATAGCATAAAGGATAACAAATTAATTATAAGCAATAATTAGTCTCCTGAAATATCAATACAAATTAAAAATATCTCACGAGCCTTCTGATGTCTGGTCAGGTGCTCTGAAACTACTGAGCTATGTCGACTAATTTCCAACCCGCCAAGTAATTCAATATGCTCTATTACCTCAATCAACAATTACTGCTTATTATATTTTTTTCCATTCACAAAAATAAAGTTGGTTATTTACAGGTGAAAAAATATAATAAGCAGTAATTGTTGATTGAGGTACTAGTACATATTGAATTATTTAATTATTTAATTACGAGGTATACAGCTTTTGTAATAAAACAAAAAAAATATTGGAATTAACTTCATTACTCAATTAAAGGAAACATAACATAACATTTTATCATATTGATGGTCGCTATTGACTATTAATTAATTCCTAACTAGGCAGTTATTAGGCTATTAGGTCACTTGGTACTTGGTGACTCAACGTGTGATTAAATCTGTACAGTCTTCTCGTCTCAAGGAATCTGGTAACCTGCAATCATCATTTAACATTATCTCCAATCAAGTAAAATATATCAAACTTCATGGAGCTCAGAAACACATTGAAGGCAATATCGCAATAAGGATCAAATTATGGTTTTATACTACCTACTTACAGTTTTGTACACCGTTCGGATCAAGACATCAAGCAAGTCTTTGAACTAAGAAGAAACAAAGGTTTTTAAGTGCGAATTTTAAATCGATATTACGCTTTTTTTACTGATGTGATGTGAAGACACACGAGCATAAAAAAGGAAGAGTAAGATTTACATCAAGAACATGAAAGTCCTGGAATGCGTTAATTCAATTGAATTTACAAACCCGTCATTTCCAATATATCAAGTCACTTTAAGAGAGTTCGCAAAACAAATTTTTCGGCAGATTGTATAATGTATATTTTATCATGAAAACTGATGCACAGTATGTTACAATTTTCATACATTATTTTAATTAAATCATATTTATATACTCAATTTCAGTTTCATCTCCCACAGCTGCTGTCACCTGTCACCTCAAGAGTATCAGAAGTCAATCGTCAGTACGTAGTTTTGAACGTGTGACCATGATTTGTGGATGATCTTGTTAAAATACATTCTCCCTACTGTTAAAATCTTTTCTTTTCATTGTTTCACCCTTTTTCTTTACATTTAGAAATTTCAACTTCACCAAAGATATTAGAAGAACGAGATATGCTATGTTGGCCGCCGGACCGTAGGCGGAGTACTAACTAATTAGGGTACTTTGAACGGTATCGGGACGTGTACGCACAGAAATCTGTTCTATGTATTAGTGCGGATACCTTAGCGATGCCTTAGCGTAAGCGAAGGTGTGCAGTAGTATTGGTGAACAAAACCGGCGACACTCGGCAAAACAATTCCACACAGTATGAACTGCTCATAGCACATCTCGTTCTTCTAATATCTTTGAACTTCACTCAATGGGAGCGGAACTTCAAATAGAAGAAGGCCAAGAATATTGTATTTTGGGGGAAATTGAGTTTTATTTGCAAACCGTGTAATAATAAATTGGTTATGTATTTAATACTCGATATTTCCCGGAATGCACAGCACACAGTCAACATTTCCATTGCTTTGGATTTTGATGAAGTTTTCGCGACGGCCCGAAATAGAGAAGAATCTTTGAAAGTGCCTTTTCATGAACATGTTTTCGTGAAATATAGTATTTTAGGAAGACATTGGTATCAGCGACCTACGCTTTAATATTAGTACACGTAGGTACCTGTCACTGATGACTTTCTAATGTACATAATCATCGATCCCATACTATAAAATAAGTCTGGATAGGAGCTTAGAACAGCCAGTGGCATGCATTTCCCTGTAATCAAAGGTAGGATGTGGCTAGTTTATTAGTTCGGGTGTGAATAATTGTGCATTGAATATTTGAAAGTAATCATTTTATTATCATCTATCGCTGATTGATATGGCCAACTAGAGTAGGAGATTTTCAAATATCATCAGGTTGTTCGTTACCCGGGATTTTTGTCTTCTAAAAAAAAAACCTCTTTAGTGCATATTATTCAAATATATATATATTTACACATTTACTGGGTGATGCAAATTTACCGTTATGATTTGCGTAATTAAGATTAAATTACATTTTTTAAAAGTATTGTACAAAACAGGGAATTATACTGACCTAAACTAAAATATCCATTTTCTGATTCGCACATTCGTGCTCTTGCAATAGACTTTACATAACAATTCGCAAATTTGGAGGTGTTACGGCACTGATTTATGCGAATGTTGGTTTTCAGTTGGGAGATGGTTGCTGGCTTGTTAACGTACACTTGTTCTTTTTGATCCGTCAAAAGAAAACAGTGGGGACAGGTTGAATCCAGTCAACGCGGCGGCTAATAATTGAAGTGCTACCGCGCGAAATAATACTCTCGTCGAAGTTTTCAAGTAATTGAGCCCTACAAGACCGGCACTGAGCCAAAAGGCACCTGGCGCTAGTAAAAAACTCAAGAGCACTGTAGGTATTATTAGCGCCTTGGCACCTTGGCACCTTGGCACCTTGGCGACTTGGTAAGTCTTCGCGTGGAGCGGGCGAACTGCAATTGTGGATCGTTTTGCCTGAGCAGAACGTCTCCTTGTCGATGTTTCGGGCCTATCTGAAATAGTGAAATATTTCCATCCTTGTGCACCGTATGTGATCTTCCGGTACCAGAGAGGTTCCATATTGCAGAAAATGGCGCTGTGCACGGATAAAAATGATCCTGATAAAATATTATTCTGAATATTTCGAGAACACATGTTCTTTTCTTAATTGGTATCATGACGGAATGCGACAATATCAGAATGTCAATGTCAATATCACTATTTTTATGAACACGTGTTCTGTACTACTATAAAACATTCGCTTTTGACTGTGATACTTTGTTAGGAATTATTTCAATTCATTATAGTTCAAGTCTATTTCCATTTATTATTAATAAAGCGCGGTGCATCAAAGCAATTGGCCGCTGGTTTTCCTAATAAATACCCCAAATCTTGTTTGCAAATTCAGAAAAAAAATGTTTTTCGGGCATAAACGAGTTATAACGAATTTAAGCCATAAACGTAATATTGCCCCATCCTGTATTATATACCTACTTCCGCCAATTGTCACCTCAGGACTATGGAGTATCATAAGCCATTGATTTTAATGTAGTTTTGAAATCGTTTGACAATACCTGTGGTTCTTCTTGGACTGAACTATTCAACACCTCCACTGTCGGGAGTATCTTTGTCAGTTGACAATGTTGACATAATGTGGTTTTGGACCTATTTATTTTTAAATGAAGGGTATTGAAAACGTGCAAAAGGTTACGATAATAGGCTTAGTATAAATTACAGTAATTAAATATTGGCAACAGGGCGCATTACTACTTACTTTAATGTTCTGTGTGTAATGTACCCCAGGAAGTAGCGCCCATGTGAGCCCCCCACTTGCAAAGTATTTTCTGGGGGTTAAAAATTAGTTTTTGATTAAGGAATTATAATAAATTGGTAAGTGTCTTTCTTTATTGTCATTTAAAACATGCAAAACTACTTTTGTACTGTGTTAGCAAGTACATATTGACAATATTTTAAATTGTCTTTAGATTTATTTTAAAACTTTTACTTCAAATTCAAAAGTTGGTCCAAAAATTTGATGTTGTTTTTGGGGAGTTTCAAATCGGCACTAGGCATATTTAAATTTGTGTTATATCGGCTTTGAACTATTTCAGAGGAAAAACAACACCAATCAGAATAAAATGGATATAATATTAAAAGATTACAGGAAGGTTCTACAAGGTTCACAGAAGTTTCTTGGTAGTTTAAGGGGAGTTCATATGGTTTGTCACGCGTCATTTTTGGATTCGTGTGATGAATTATATGGGCTTCTCTTGGATAGCTCTACCATCAGGACATCAGACTCTTGTGATCTAACCTGGATCATTATATCTTGTGTTTTGGGAAGCGTCTACATTCTTGTGCCTACCGTTTTCCTGTATGATTAGATAGGTACCTGGAATAAGACGCTTTCTGGAATTCACTTTCGTCAAATACTTGAAGAATAGTCGGTTGAGCCGCCATCATGACTTCGTTCAAGCGGAGGAACAAACCACATAGAAATAAGCCAATTGATTGTCAATGGGATAACGATGAAATATTAATTATAATTACAAAATTTTAATTGAGTTTTATGATATTTGGTTAGGTATCTATGTACTATAGGAAAGTGTAGTCTTCAAATGGCAAGTTAGGAGATCGCCAAGCAAATAACACCGACCAACACTATCCATCCTCATAGTGACTACTAGTTTGTTTGTGTTGTGGCTTCTTCAATATCAGATAGCGCGCTAAAGAATTGTTTGTATATTTGAAATTTTTGCGAAGAAAACGGAAATATATATGGATAGACACATGTTACAATATTCGTTAAATTTTGCTTTTTATTATTGTACTAACATCAAATTATTCAATTATTTCCAGGAAAATAGTTTAACGATACTGCTCAATGATCATTGATTATCGTTATAGTGTATTCCACAAAATAAATGACGTCGCCAAAGAAATCTACTGAAAAAAACATGTAGATAACGATGAGCCCTGAGGGGTGTCGCAGTCTAGCTTCACATAGTGTTCATTAAATAACAACTTGTGATGGTAGTCTATGGCACTTCTTGGGGTGATATGAACTCTACAGACACCAAAGAAGTGTTATAATTGCATCGAATAACGATTGAAACACGCCTTCGAGAGTTTAAATTTTCATATTTAATGTGGTTCGGAACTATTCTTAAGTGGGTAATGCCATAAAATAAGAGTGGATAATAGCCGATGTATGAACTCTGCTTCCACTGCGTTATATCACACGTTATGTAAGTCAAACAAAGAAGAACAGTTTCTGCATTACCTTTAAACCATGTGAATTTATTTGTACAGCGATCAATAGTCAATTTTTTTTCAGTAGTTTTAAATCAGCAATACAAGTTTTATTTTAAACTCGTTGTGATGTGGGTTAACAATTTCTGGAAAGATATGGTAGATAGAATTATTATTACTTATAGGTAGTGTGGACTAGAAGCAGACATTTACCTTCAGGGGTGTCTTAGCCTAGCGTTACAATGTATATTTAATAACATCTTGTGATGGTAGTCTATGGCGCTTCTTGGGGTCAAATAATTCTACAGCACCTTTGTACGGTTGAAAGCAAATCAAAGCGATCCTTTATATTTAAAAATAAATGAGCGTTTGCTCATCTTTGATAAATATTTAGGTTTTTTCATCACTTAAACTCCAGAGTACCCTATGGGGTACACGTACCCTACTTTGGAAACCATTGCTAATCGTAATTTCCCCTTAGGACACAAGCATTTTCAGGACAATATAGCAATATCGTAAGTATTTTATTTATACTATATATATAAGCACTTTCTTAAGGGTAGTTCTTATAATTAGTCACGCGTCATTTTTGGAATCGTGTGATGAATTATAAGGACTTTTCTTGGGAAACACTATCAGCAGGCAGAGTAGGTTTTAATCTAAACATTGTAACTAGTTTCTTAGAGGTAGTACTATTTCGACAAGACGCGTAACATTTCGATCAGTGCGTTGTCGTTTTGGTACTTCTTTTGGGGAATTATGACGATCCTAGAGAGTCTCACTAACTGCCTGTAAGATTGAAGAAAGAACAATCCTCTTTCAGATGCGTTCAAAATTAAATTTATGAATAAATATTTTTGAAAAATTGATTAATTATTTATTGTGCTCTATTTATTTATTTCCGTATTTCTGTCATCACTGTTATATATGTTATATATATATATATATATATATATATATATATATATATATATATATATATATATATATATATATATATATATATATATATATATAAATGTATGTTAGATATACCTGCTTTAGAGAGCGTCTGCATTATTGTACCTACTGTATAACTACGTGCTTAGGTAGGTACCGGAATACAGACGCTTTCTGGAATGCACTATCACCAAATCTCATAGAGCCCATATGCTACAGTGTTGTTTAAAATATTATGTTTCTACGGTTCTACAGTTAAAAGTTGTTAGGGGTAGTTTTAAATCGGCATTACGCGAGTGTTTTATTCGTGTGATGTTGGTTTAGGACTTCTTCTAGTGAAGAATCAAAGAGTTTAACACTTACATAGAATAGAAGATTCACAACAAGTTTCTGGAAAAGTCGCTTCAGTTTCTTGAAGGCAGTTTTTGTAGTTTGTGCCCCCGTCGTTTTTAGTTTCGTTCGATGAATTACAAAAACTTATCCTGGGAAAACACTTTAAGTAGAATTTAGAATTTTGCAAAATTTTTTTGTTTAGTCTTTCTTATCTTATTTAGTCGATTGTTTAATAAATATTTTAAATTCCGAAAACGTTTACTAAATTAAAAATCATTTATCACCTTCCTTCGTCCTATGAAAAGTGGATGAAAAGTGTGCTACCGCTATCAGGTCTATTCTAACGCTTGCGTAATGACACATTTATTAAATTAATATAAAACATATACATTCTTTTGAAAATCGTCCTTTCAATTTTATTATATTTTATTTCATTTAAGATGGTGATTTATGAACCGCCTATAGAAAATTTAGCCACAATGTAAATGCAGGAAAACAACAGCACCACCGAAGGACTATTTAAAAAGTTTATGCTTCCGATGTTTACATTTGAAAGCAAGAACGTTGTGATGCAAACGATAAATACACAAAGAGCCTTGGATACATCCATGCTAAGAAAGACGAACGAGTGGATAAGGAGCAAGCCTAAAATGCCTGAAACAGCCATCACAATCTTCAACCTCAGGTGAAATTGTTCTGGCCATATTTATAGCAAGACTAACAGATGGAACCATAAAATAATATAATGACGTTCTTGAACGGTAAAGAAAAGCTGTGGTTACCCACAGATGGGAGGGGCTGAAGATCTGAAGCGGACTGTAGACTTCGAACGGATGGGAACTGCCCAGGATCGTCAAACCATGAAAAAAAATGACAAGTTTGCCTGTATTCAAAGATTTTTTTATTTATAGATTTATTGATACGGAGCGGGAGGGATAGATTTATACGTTAAACACTCCTGGACACTGATTCTATCATCTAGAGTCCTACCGACCCCTCATTCCATTTTCCTTCCCGAAACCCATCAGTTCATCTTTTTCATTATATGCTTATTCAATCATGTAATACACCCATTCATTTGTACAGTGATCAACAGCTAAAATTTTCTTAGGAGTAGTTTTGAATCGGCATTACTCGTTTTATTTAAAACTCGTGTGATGTCGGTTTACAACTTTTTCTGGGGAGGTATGGTTGCTTTCTTGAGAGTGATGATTTTAATTTCTCTAAGGGCGTGAAAGTTTGCAGAGGTAAAATAAATACTATAGTAACCGCAGAATATTTACATATGGAAAACTAAAATCCCGTTAGTACACAATTCTGCTGTGAGTATCCTATATATATATATATATATATATATATTTTCACAGACTTCACTTAAAGACAGATTCCGAGAACACACAGTTTCTTAGAGTTAGATCTAATTCAGCATTACGTGTAACGTTTGAATTCATGTGATGTTGTATTGAAATTTCTTCTGGGCAATAGTGACTTCTTCTAGAAAGTCCCACGAATTATGTAAGAAGAAGCCTTTACGAGATTAAGATAATGTTGTTTTATTTTATATTTCTTTATTATCGTAGAATTGTCATCTTTGCATCCTCAATTTAAGATTTTTTTCCAGAATTTTTTGCTTAGTTTGTTTCTGGAACTTCATGCATAGCGTTTTAGGGAGCGTCTGCATTCATGTATATACTTCATGTTTAGGTAGGTACTTGAATAAAGATACTTCCTGGAATGCACTATCATCAAAGACTTTTATCGCCAACCTGACTTCAACACGTTTCAACATTACACTGCAAACACGGTTCAACCGCTACATGCAACGTAATGGAATGGAATGATGAAAGTAATGGAATTCTATTGAATCTATGATAAAATTTATATTGAAAACTTTTTTTTGGAATAATAGCTTTTACTCCACGCCGATGGATTGCCAACAGAATGAGCATTTCAATATGCAATTGAGTTTCTTGCTATTTAGGGACTGAGCTGATTATAATGAATGTTCAGTCTTCAAATTTCAAGGAATTCGTTTAGCAAATTACATCGATTTGCCCCACATGTTTTTTTTTCAATTTTTTCATGGTAAAGCTCCTTTTGATATCAGAAATAGCGATGTTTACGTAATGTGCCTACTATAAATATTTCTAAAGTGGTGCTTGAAAATCTCAGAAATTTCTAGCGGTAGTTTTTATAGTTTGTCACGCATCATTTTTAGATTCGCATGTTGAATTATACGAACGCCTTTTGGGAAGCAATATCAGCAGAACATTAGGTGAAATAATAATAACCAATTAATCACCGCTCATTGTAATATATTTTTTAGAAGGTACTCATTTGTCTATTCTTAATGTTGGTTGTTTCTAAAACAAAGTTACTTTATTTTTTTAGATTAAAATACGCCACGAAGTGATTTTGCACATATTGAAGAAAAACTATATTTTATTCTTAGAGAGAGTTCTTAATCGGCATAACGCATTTATTTGGTCTGTTTTTTCCGTGTTCGTTTCATAAATTCCTCTGTGGATTGGTGTAAACAGGAGCATGACTTTCACACTGGAAATGTGAAAAACAGAAGAAAAAAATATCATCATCTACATTATTCATGTTGGTAGGTAAATTAACAGTTTACCTTAGCGGTATCACAGGCTATTGTGACATCGTAGTTATCAAATCGTGTCTTGATAGCTTGTGATATCTCTAGCGTAGACAAATTAACAAATACAAAACCTAGTACCTAACAGAAATTACAGAGGTAAGCAGGTGAGAAAAAACAAGAAGGTAATTATTATAATTTTCTTGGTATAAAATATTGGTTTTCGTGGATTTATTTACGAGATTCTACACTTAAGGAAGAGTCTTAATGCACGTTGTAGCCGATTAATATTACCAGATACGTTACCTACGCAAATACAGATACTTCATTTCTCTCAATGGGAGCGGAAATTCAAATAGAAGAAGGTCAAGAATATTGTATTTTGGGGGAAATTGAGTTTTATTTGCAAACCGTGTAATAATAAATTGGTTATGTATTTAATACTCGATATTTCCCGGAATACACAGCACACGGTCACCATTTCCATTGCTTTGGATTTTGATGAAGTTTTCGTGACGGCCCGAAATAGAGAAGAATCTTTGAAAGTGCCTTTTCATGAACATATTTTCGTGAAACATTGTATTTTAGGAAGACATTGGTATCAGCGACCTACGCTACACATAAGTACCTGTCACTTGTCTTTCTAACGTACATAATTATCGAACCCATACTATAAAATAAGACTGGATAAGAGCTTAGAACAGCCAGTGGCGAGCATTTCCCTGAAATCAAAGGTAGGATGTGTGTACTTTATGTGTTTGGGTAAGAATAATTGCTCATTGAATATTTGAGAGTAGTCGTTTTATAATCATCTATATATGTCCAACTGCACAAATTAGTGAAAAAGTTCTCAACTAAGAAATTTTCTGAATTTTATTAAAAAAAACTTAATTTGGGAGGCCAACAAACAAATAATTTGTTCAAAAGCGCTTTAGATTTGAACAAAAATAAATTTTAATGCATCAAACGTTACCGAGCTTACAGACCAATTCCATGTTTATTCAAATCCGCGACTTTGTTATAATCTACGTGTTCGTAGATGGCGTTAATTTAATAATTTAATTAAATGTATCAGTGTCATCAATCGAACGATTCTACACCTAAATCATAACACATGATAGAATACGAGTAGCAGAAGGAACACTGATTCTGCTGTGGCATGTGGGATGACACGCAGGTTGAGTTTATTATAATAACAGCAGAATTATTATACCTTGAAATTTACCAACGAAGTTTTGAAATCGAGTCATTCCAGCTTGTTATTTTTCTTAGATAATTAAAATTTAAGTCCAGTTACATTGATGGTTAATGAATGATGTTGAAAAGGCAGTAGGTTGTACTGACAGGTGGTATTCATTAGGTAGGCAGTTAGGGTTGGGACGGGCGGACTCCGTACTCCGGATTTTAGTCTTTGAGTGATTTCCAGCGGTAAAAGTGATGTTTTGTAAACTCCCCCCCATTCAACGATACCATACTGTATTGTTGAATGGTCTAAAACATGGTAAATAAGTATATTTCTTTGACTAATAAAAATGTTAATTAGTTTTCTTAATCTATTTTTTATATTGTTAATGTGAGTTTTCCAATTTAATTTTTTTATGTGAATTTTTTTGTATGTATTTTAATGTTTAAGGTAATGAGAGTTTTTTTTTTGTTTTTACTAAAAATAAATAATAGGTTTTTTCAATGTTTAATGACAATAGGTTTTTATCAAACCATTCTTCTAACGTATTGATATCATTGTTAGCAATTTTTTCAAGTTCATTCAATTAATTCGCTTGAAATACAATTGCAGTATCATTTGCATATGAAATGAGTTTTCCTGTTATTGGTAATTTAAGGAGATTATTAACAAATAATATGAATAGAAAAGGGCCCAAAATGGTGTCTTGTGGTATTCCAAAGTCACTTGTGTTCGGTTCACTGAGAGTGTTTTTTTTATTTATTTTTTATTGTACAACAGAACATTCATTCCAGTTACAGTACAAGTTTACATCATATCATACAGTTATTATTTTTACATATTGATTTCTAGAGTTCAGGAAACTTTCTATCCACATTTTAGCGTTATCTATAATTCCTATTTTGTTAAGCTTGTACAATATTTTTTTGTGCCTTATGCTGTCGAAAGCTTTCTTTAGGTCTATGAATATTGCAAGAGAATATTTCTCTTTACAACATACTATTAAGAATCTTGAAGAGACAAACTGAGAAAGGGATACGTCTGGTCCTTTACACAAACAAAACAGTTTCGGGAATGTGTGGGAGCCCTCCAGTGTCCAAGCACAAAGCACGCTTTTCATGATACATTTTATTATTACCCAGGGTCACATAGTATATTTGTTAACAGCGTGTGATGGTAGTCTAAGGCACTTCTAGGTGTGATAAATGTCAACAGAAGATTTTTATCATTAGAAATCAATTAAAATAACGTAATATTTGTGCGGTCCTAAAAATTGAAGTTGCTTTAGGGGTGGTACAAATCGGAGAATTATGGAGAACAGATCAGAAGAATATGGATATTATATTATAAGAGTACAGGAAGGTTCTACAAGGTTCATAGCAGTTTTTGTTAAAGAAGAAAAAACGGCAGTTTAAGGGGAGTTCATATAGTTTGTCACGCGTTATTTTTGGATTCGTGTGATGAATTATATGGGCTTCTCTTGGATAGCTCTACCATCAGGACATCAGACTCTTGTGTTATAACCTGGACATCATACCTTGCGTTTTAGGGAGCGTCTACTTTCATGTGCCTACCGTTTTCCTATATGATTAGGTAGGTACCTGAAATGAGACGCTTTCTGGAATGCACTTTCGTCGAATACTTAAAGAATAGTCGGTGGAGCCAACATGAGTTCGTTCAAGTGTAGGAAAAAGAGAGATGTAATTATTTAATTTTTAATATGGTTTGGCACTTTGGGTACGTTTTTGTTGTAAGCAGTATTTTGGATATAATGTTTGATGCAGTTAAAAGTATTTTCGAGAGACATTGGTTTCAGTGGCCTACGTGTTACTATAAATACCCGTAGGATACTGTTACCCATGTCTCCTTTTGACTTTTGAATAAATGGCATATAGAGCTCCGGGCCAAAAAGGCCCCTTTCTCTTTCATCATGATTTTAAGTTTTGGTTCTAGGAAAAATAGATTTAGGTTTTAGGTTTTTTTGGAAAAAATTTTTTTTTTGCAATATACGTGGCTGCAATATGGGGGAGGTAATTTGCGTAAGATTTAAAGTGGTTGTTGAGGGGAGGATGGGTGTTGTTTGGGGATATTATTGGTTGTGGATGGAGTTGAGGAGTGTTTCGACGTTGGTGAGGGAGTCGGCTGTTCATTTCTAGCGCGGATCTTAGTTTGAGCGGCGGCGTTTGTCAGGGCCTTGATGATATGGGGGGTTAAAGTTGGGAGGTTGGGTGAAGGGGGGAGAGGTGAGAGAGTCTTGGGAGAGTGGGGGAGGGGTGGAGAGGACACGTAGGATCGGGGTATTTGTGGGGGGCCAGCGGGGTATCTGTTGTTTGTATGTCGTTTTGGGTGATGGGAGTCTGATCGATGTGGTTTTGTTGCGAGAGTGGGGGGGTGGGCGCAGTGTTGAAGTTGGTAAAGGAAGGGTGGGGCCAGGAGTTGGGCTTTGAGATCGGTGTATGCATGAGGGGGCGTAGGTTGGAGGGAAATGCGAAGCGAAATCTGTTTGAGAAGCGGGGGGAGGGGCGTTCGGGGCATCCTTGGTAATTGGCCGGATGGGGGCCGGTGCAGAGAGCACATTTAGCTGGTGTATCGGGGGGTTTTTGTGCATGAGCTGGTTGGGTGGTGGTCGCCGCATTTGACGCAACGGGGAGTGGCGTTACAGCAGGATTGGGAGTGGCCAAAGGCTTGGCATCGGTGACATTGGCTAACTGAGAGGCGTCTGCGTTGGGGTTCAACGGAAATTTTAAGGTGGAGGATGGAAGTGAGCTCGGTGAAAATCTTTTTCGCCGCTTCGGTTTTGGTCAGGTTGACCAGCATGAGAGGTAATTCCCTGCGGGAGGGGGCCAGTCCGCATGCGGTGGACTGAAATGACGGGATAGGTAAGGCCAAGAACGTTGCTGATTCTTGGCTGGTAATCTCTTCGGGGATGCCTCTGAGGACAGCTCTTAGGGGTTTATCTTCTGGTAATTTGTAGGAGTGGTGATCGATATTACGTTCAAGGAGGAAGGTGATAATGCGGGTTTGGTCGTGGGAGGATTTGGGGTGGATGGTGATGGATTTTGTTTGATTTTTGGGCGTAAAAGGTCAATCCCTCTGTCTGTAAGGGTTTTCTCGAGAGAGGCCCATCCCCGATTTGGAATGGAGTACCACTGGGGGAATCTTTTGGGTCGATACGACCACCTGAGGTATGTTGGGGGGGGTGGCAAGAATTACGGGAGTGGTGGCAGAGTCTTGGGGGGGGGGGTAAGGTCTTGAGAGGGGGTAGTTAGGTGTTGGGTGGGGATAGTAGGGTGATGAGGGGGGGTGGTAATGAAGGGGGTGGGGGTGACAAGGCGATTTTTGTAGGGGAGGGGGGAGAGTGGTTCAACGAATTTTTTGGGGGGGGGGTGAGGTAGGCGATTTCCTGCCGCGGGATCGTTTGCGTGAGACTTGGTCGTTTCCCAGGCCATTTCGTCGGTACTTGAGAGTTCGGAGGCTGACGCCTCTGAGCCAGAGAGATCTGCCTCGGACTCCTCTGCAGCCGAGGAGTCGTAGGAGCGGAGAGAAGTTGGGGTGGTGAGGGGGGGCGCTGATTGCGGGAGAGGCGAGGAGCTGACCGGCGAAGGCCGCGCTCGGAGTCGGGGAGTTTTCGGGAAGGGGGGGTGAAAGGGTGGTGACGGTTGGTGGGGGTAGTGGTCTCTAAGTTGATGGGCGAGTTATCGGGAGAGGATGGAGGGGGGGTAGGGGTGCGAGAATTTAAGTATTGGCGATAGGTGAGATTAAGACGTGGATTTTCTCCTCAAGAGAATAGGTATTTTTGTCTGGGCGTCCCTCGAGGAACGCTGTCAGTTCCAGATCGATGAGTTCATTCTCGTCGATGATTGATTTGGGGGAATTGACGTGGTGGCAAGACATTTTGGATTTGATGAGAGAGAATCGGAGCGAGATGGGTGGTGATTTTAGATAGAATATTTAAGGTTGGGGTCGGCAAGTGAGTTTACAACTTGGAGAGACTGTATGCCAAATATAACAAAAGACAAAAGACTTACTGAGTTCGATGGTAGAGCTGGACTGGTCGGTGGAGATACACAGCGCTGATTTTGTGGGACGCACAGGTTTGGTGGCTAGTGATGGCCCTACTCTTCTTTCAGGCGGAATGCACTATAGACTACAAACACTGGGGTCAGCACAAAAGTTCAAAGTCACTGTATAAACTGTGGCACAAAATGTCTGCGGCGGTGGGCACTTTCACGAAAAAAACTTTATGTGGCAGATAAAAACGTGAAGGCACGATGACTTGATTACTTAGATTATTTAAAAACTTCGATTATAGACACGGGAGGGGCTCGTGGCAATCGGTGGACTGTATGTTGGCACAGAACAAAGCGGCGGCAAACGGAAACGTGAGGTTGGCGGCGCTGTTGATTGTTTTAATATTGTTTATTTTTCACTAAGATCACTTAGGGGACCTTTGACGCGAATAAAACTGTGGTTGGTAACTTTCACTTTTGTAAAATAATAAATGTTTTTAACGAGTTGGTAACGGGCGGGAAATTCTACGAACTTGTGTTTGAAACTGTATTGTCACTGATTGTTACTATGCCAGGTGAGAACGGTGATTAGCAAGCGGGCGGGAATTTTCACTGTTGGTTGCTAAGCCGGGTAGGAACGGTGATTAGTGAGCGGGCAAAATTACCCAGAGTTGCGGTCAGCTTTACACTTGGAAAAACACAGGTGCACAGGTAATTGCGGAGCGATCACTTGTAAGGTGTTGACGGTAGCGGTGTCAGTACGAGACTGTTTTTGCTTGTGCCCATGTCTTCCTGCAATACTATTATATTGTGGTCATTTATACCAGGCCATAAAATAAGAGCGGATAATAGCAGAAGATATGGTAAATAGAATAATTATTACTTACAGGTTATGTGGACTAGAAGCAGACATTTTCCTTCAGGGATGTCTTAGCCTAGCATTACAATGTATATTTAATAACATCTTGTGGTGGTAGTCTATGGCGCTTATTGGGGTCAAATAATTCTACAACACCTTTGTACGGAAGAAAGCATTTCAAAGAGATCCTTCATATCTGAGGTTATTTTTCATGTAATTTAAAAATGAATTGGCGTTTGCTCATCTTTGATAAATATTTAGGTTTTTCCATCACTTGAGTACCCCATGGGGTACACGTGCTACTTTGGAAACCATTGCTAATCGTAATGTCCCCTTAGGACACAAGCATTTTAACGACAATATAGCAATATCGTGAGTATTTTCTTTATAACATTGTTATTAATGCTTTCTATGTAAGCACTTTCTTAAGAGTAGTTCTTATAATTAGTCATGCGTCATTTTTGGCATCATGTGATGATTTGTAAGGACTTCTCTTGGGAAGCACTGTCAGCAGGCAGAGTAGGTTCTGAAGTAAACATTGTACCTAGTTTCTTAGAGGTAGTAAGTACTAATTCGGCAATATGCGTAGCATTTCGGTTAGTGCGTTGTCGTTTTGGAACTTCTGTTGGGGAATAATGAAAATTTTAGAAAGTCTCACTAACTTCCTGTAAGATTCGTGAAAGAAGAATCCTCTCCGAGATACGTTCAAAATTTAATTAAGAATACATATTTTTGAAACATTGATTAATTATTTATTTTGCTCTATTTATTTTTTTCAGTATTTCTGTCATCACCTCCTGGATATACCTGCTTAGTGTTTTAGAGAGCGTCTGCATTAATGTACCTACTGTAAACTCCATGCTTAGGTATGTACCGGAGTACAGACGCTTTCTGGAATGCACTATCACCAAATCTCCTACAGCCCACATTACAATGTTGTTTATAATATTATGTTTCAACGGCTCTGCAGTTAAAAGTTCTTAGGGGTAGTTTTAAATCGGCATTACGCTGTGTTTTATTCGTGTGATGTCGGTTTAGGACTTCTTCTAGGGAATAATCAAAGCGCCGCAGAGTTCAACAATGGAATATAGAATATAAAATACACAACAAATTTATGGAAAAAACGCTAAAGTTTCTTGAAGGGAATTTTTGTAGTTTGTCACCCGTCGATTTTAATTTCGTGTGATGAATTACAAAAACTTCTTTTGGGAAAAAACTTTCGGTAGAATTTAGGGTTTTGCGAAAATTGTAGTTTTAGCTTAATTAGTAGATTGTAATAAATATATTTTAATTCAGAAGACGTTTACTAAATTAAAATTGATGTATCACCTTCCTTCGAGGTGTGAAAAGTGGACGAAAAGTGTGCTACCGCTACAAGGTTTATTCTAACTCCTGCGTAATTACACATTTATTACATCAATATACAGAGTATTAATGTTTTTGAAAATTCACCTTACAGTTTTATTTTTTCAGTTTAGAGGATGATTTATAAATCGCCTTTAGCAGATTTAGCCACAATTTAAATACAGAAAGACACACAGCAAACTAAAATATTTATGGCAAGAGTAACAGATAACGGATGACTTTTGGCACCGCAATATCATTCAATGACGTCCTTGATGGGAAACTACAATTGGGAGGGGCTGAAAATCTGAAGCGGACTGTAGACTTCGGACGGATGGGAGCTGCCCAGGATCGACAAAACTAGATAATTTCAGGAATGCCTGTTTTCAAAGCTGAACGCCTGAGCTCCCTTAAAGGTAAATAAGAAGATTATTGATGTGAAATATAGTACTTTAGGGACACGGTTGTTTCGGTTAACTGCGTTTTAATATGAATATCCGTAGATAACCTTAACTATTGTAATCCTGAAATATACTGTCATCCATCACACTTCCTAAAAGAAGTCTGACTAAGAGGAAAAGTAAAAACACTGCGCGTACTGTGGGATATCAAAATAATTAGTAACAGTGGGACTCATAAAATAATATTTTTGGTAATATAATATTAGCTTCCCAAGGGATATCACAGGTTATTTTGACATAGGCTAGCTTGTGATTTTTAAGGGTAGACAAAGCAGTTGAATTTCCGGTGTTCTTAAATCTCATTTTATGTCGACTTCTCGTCGTGTTTTGTGCACTTGGAATTTGGGGATATAGCATTGTTTTGAAAGATTTTGTGTTTTGTTTATAAGTTTGATCCAACTACTGAGTTCTACAAAATCCTCATTCCTACTTACCTGTAATTTACTTAGGTAGGTAACAATTCTTAACAAATCATGATTTCAATTTGGGAGGCGGGATTGGGTACCGCCGCCGATCTAACCATTCATTGGATAACCAACGCCCCTGTCGTAGGTCATACCAAATATTTCGCTAAGTTTGGTGATTTAGCGGAGGTGCCCGGCTTCAACGGGTATTTTATAGGCGTTTATTATTGGCGTGTTCAGGATGCTCCTACCCACCAGTTTCGTGGCGTGCCAGAACCAGCGAGGCTGGTTTGAGGAGAGACTTTGACCTCTCCAGCTGGTCTCTCTTAACCCTTTCACAGCAGAGGGAGGGATCGGTTCATAACGTTCAACACTCCTGGACACTCTGATCCTATCCTCTTGAGTCCTACCCACCACTCATTCCATTTTCCTTCTCGAAACATGCCTGTACATGTACATAGTTCATAGAATTCATTCGTCTAAGGTTCATCGAAATCATGTGTACACACTCATTAATTTGTAAAGTGCAATGATCAATAGTAAAATTTTTCTTAGGAGTAGTTTTATTTAAGTTTAGGAGATATGGTTGCTTACCGCTACCGCTAATGCTCTTCTTGGGGTAAAATAAATACTATAGTAACCGTAGAAGATTTACGTACGGAAAACTAAAATCTCCTTGGTACACAATTTGACTGTGAGTCTCCTATATATATTTTCACATACTTCACTTTCAGACAGTTTCCGTGAACACACAGTTTCGTAGAGTTAGTTCTAATTCGGCATTACGTGTAGAGTTTGAATGCATGTGATGTTGTATTGGAATTCATTCTGGGGAATAGTGACATAGTCTTCTAAAAAGTTCCACGAATTAAGTAAGAAGGAGCCTTTACGAGATGAGTTAATTATTAATGTGGTTTATTTTCTATTTCTTTATTATCCTATTATTGGTATCCTTGCTTTCTCAATATGAGATTTCTTTCAGAATTTTTAGTTTAGTTCGTTTCTGAAACTTCATGCATAGCGTTTTAGGGAGCGTCTGCATTCATGTTGTTATGTATTTTTCTGTTATGGTCTGTTTTGTCGTTATTTTATTGGTCAATGACATAACTACTCTGATCACTGTTATATATGCATGTATAAAGACTGTTTATAACGCTAATAAATAAAATAAAATAAATGTATCTACTTCATGTTTAGGTAGGTACTTGAATAAAGATTCTTCCTGGAATGCACCATCATCAAAGACTTTTATCACCAACCTGACATCAACACGTTTCAACATTACACTGCACACACGGTTCAACCGCTACATGCAACGTAATGGAATGGAATGATGAAAGTAATGGAATTCTATTAAATGTATGATAAAATTTAAATTAAAAACATTTTTTTGAATAATATCTGTTACTCCACGATTGCCAATAGAATGAGCATTTCAGTATGCAATCGAGTTTCTTGCTATTTAGGAACTGAACTGATTATATTGAATGTTCAGTTTTCAAATTTCAAGGAATTAGTTTAGCAAATCACACCGATTTACACATGTTTTTTACAGTTTTCGTTCGATGTTTATTATAAATATTTCAAAAGTGGTGCTTGAAAGTCAAAGAAATTTCTAGCGAGAGTCACGCATCATTTTTGGATTCGTATTTTGAATTATACCTATGGACTGCTTTTGGGGAGCAATATCAACAGTACACCATTAGGTGAGGTTCAGATAATAATAAGCGATTACTCACCGCTTATTGTAATATTTTTTATCTAAAGGTACTTATTTGTTTAGTCTTTATATTGGTTTTGATTTGAAACATGTCAATCATTTTTGATTGAACAGTGTAGAACGCAAAGTTACTTAAATTATTTAAATTAAAATAACGCCACTTTTGGGAAGCAATATCAGCAGAACATTAGGTGAGATAATAATAACCAATTAATCACCGCTCATTGCAATATTTTTTTCGAAGGTAGTCATTTGTCTATACTTGTTTGTCTATTCTTAATGTTGGTTGTTTTTTAAACATGTTGAACCTTTTTGATTAAATAGTGTAGTAGACAAAATTGATTATTGAATTTAAATTAAAATAACGCCACAAAGTGATTTTGCAATTTTTGAAGAAAAACCATATTTGTTCTTAGAGAGAGTTCTTAATCGGCAGTACGCATTTATTTGGTAAATTCGTATTATGTCGTTTCAGAAATTCCTGAATTCTGAGGAACGGTGTCAACTGGAGCGTGACTTTCAATCTGGAAATGTGAAAAATCAGAAGAAAAAATATCATAGTTTACCTTAGCGGTATCACAGGCTATTGTGACATCGTAGTTATGAAATCGTGTCTTGATATCTTGTGATATCTCTAGCGCAGAAAAATTTACAAATACACAACCTAGTACCTACCAGAAATTACAGAGGTAAGCAGGTGAGAAAAAACAAGAAGGTAATTATTATAATTTTCCTGGTATAAAATATTGGTTTTCGTGGATTTTTTTATGAGATTCTATATTTAAGGAAGAGTCTGTATGCACGTCGATTTATATTAACAGATACGTTACCTACGCAAATACAGATACTTCATTTCTCTCAATGGGAGCGGAAATTCAAATAGAAGAAGGCCAAGAATATTGTATTTTGGGGGAAATTGAGTTTTATTTGCAAACCGTGTAATAATAAATTGGTTTTGTGTTTAATACTCGATATTTCCCGGAATATGCAGCACACGGTCAACATTTCCATTGCTTTGGATTTTGATGAAGTTTTCGTGACGGCCCGAAATAGAGAAGAATCTTTCGAAGTGCCTTTTCATGAATTTAATAAGTATTTTAGGAAGACAATGGTATCAGCGACCTACGCTACACATAGGTACCTGTCACTTGTCTTTCTAACGTACATAATCATCGAACCCATACTATAAAATAAGACTGGATGAGAACAGCCAGTGGCGAGTATTTCCCTGAAATTAAAGGTTGGATGTGTGTACCTACTTTAAATGTTCGGGTTAGAATAATTGCGCATTGAATATTTGAAAGAAGTCGTTTTATAATCATCTATCGCTTATTAATATGTCCAACTGCACAAATTAGTGAGAAAGTTCTCAACTACTTAGAAATTTGCTGAATTTTATTAAAAGAAATATAATATACTAATATAATAGCAGAATTATGCATTGAAATGTTCCAACGACTGCCTCAGAGGTATTATGTTATGATGATATGGCAGTTTTGAAATCGAGTCATTCCAGCTTGTTATTTATTTTTCTTAGCTAATAATTAGCTAATAATAGCTGCATCCTAATAATTTAAAACAGTATTTGACTTCAATATATATATATATATAAAAATATTACGTAAGTTTTTTACTGCTTTGTTTGTGAAAAAGGACCAGACGGGTCCGTTTCTCAGTCTTTCTCTTTAGATTCTAAATATTATATCTGTATATATATGGTCCTTTTTCACAAACAAAGCAGTAAAAAACTTACGTAATATTTTTAAATTACAAACATTTCAAGTTCTTTTAGGGGTTTTTCAAATCGACTTTACCCGCTATTTTAATTTGTGTGATATCGGCTTAGAACAGTGCAGTATAAGAGTGCCTGAAGGTTCTAAAAGGTTCACAGCAGTTTCTTGTTAAAGAAAAAAAAATAGTAGTTTAAGGGGAGTTCATATAGTTTGTCACGCGTCATTTTTGGATTCGTGTGATGAATTGTATGGGCTTCTCTTGGATAGCTCTATCATCAGGACATATAGTCGGTGTAACCGCTAACATGACTTCGTTCAAGCGGGGGAAACAAACATATAGAAACATATTACTTCTCACGAATATTATAATAGCCATAATTTTTAATTCGAGCCAAGATAGTCGATAATATAATATTGTTATATTTATTTTTATTACTAAATTTTCATGATATTCGGGTGGGTACCTACCGAGCTGGTTATAATGAAATTTGAGTCTCCAAATAGCAAGTTATTTATCGGTTAGCAAACAACCCCGACCAACACCACCCATCCTCATAGTGACTACTAGTTTGTTCGTGGTGTGGCTTCTTCAATATCAGATGCCACGCTACAGATGTTGTTTGTATATTTTTGAATTTTTGCGTCGAAATCGGAAAGAAATATGGATAGATACATGTTTCCAAATTCTTTCAATATGGGTTAAAGCGTAGGAAGTGTGGCGAACCCATCGCTCACGGAGTGGAAACGTGACCTGCAATAGCCATCCCGAGCTAAGGAGACGGTAGACCTGAGCACGGTAGCTCACAAGCTACCGTTCTCAGGCTGAATGACCTGGGGAACAGTGTCACCAAAGGTGCCTCCGAGAAACAGAGTCACATCTTGGAGGATTTAGACCTTACCCCGGCACTCGGGGCTGGAGTGGACCTTATATTTCCCTAGATATCGTGGGACGAAAATTGGACCATTCGAAAACTCCCTCTTCCGCCTCCAGGGAACCAAGGGAGTGGACTCTTCCCCCTTGGGGCCATACTTTTTAATATAAGCCAAGATTATCAATGGGATAATGCCGTTATATTTATTATTATTAAGGGAACTTAGGAGGAGTCGAGAGGAGAGATGAGGCTCTCTTCCCTTGTGGGACTTTCAGGGAACGAGGGGGATTGGAGATGGGAGATGAGACCTGGGAAGACACATTGTGAAACTAGAAGGCATAGCCATATACAATGACAACTCTGGTGAACTTTATAAAAGGTACCGGGTGACTGATAAAGAAATGAGATAAAATGGGAAATAACACTATATAGCCTAAGTGCTTATGGGAACTATATGTAAACCGTATCCGCTCAATGCATAAATATGGCTATCTTTTTATTATAATATTACCATAAAATAACTAATCATTATTTTCAGGAAAAATTTTCACGATACTTTTCAACGATAATTGGATATCGTTGTAGTGCGTCCCACAAAATGTAAAACATTGAACCAGAAATCGAATTGAAAAAAAAGTCATAACGTGCTAATAACGATTAGCCCCGAGGAGTGTCGTAGTCTAGCTTCACATAGTGTACATTCAATAATAACTTGTGATGGTAGTCTATGGCACTTCTTGGGGTGATATGAACTCTAAATTCACCAAAGAAGAGTGATCATTGGATCGAATAAAGCAATCATAGAAACACGCCTTCGAGAGGTAAAATATTCATAATTTACGTGGTTCGAAACTATGCTTACGTGGGCAATGCCATAAAAAAGTGGATAATAGCATAAGTAGGAACTATGCTTCCACTGCGGTATATCACAAGTTATGTAAGTCAAATAAAGAATATGTTCGGACGTAAACATTGTACCTGGTTTCTTAAAGGCAGTACTAATTTTGCATTATGCGTAACATTTCGATACGTCGTTTTAGAACTTCTTTTGTGTGGAATAATGACAATACTAGAAAGTCTCACTGGAAGAAACTGCCTGGAAGATTGAATAAAGAAGATTCCTCTTCGATATGCGTTTAAAATTTAATTAAGAATACATATTTTTGAAATATTGAGTAATTATTTATCTTAGTTCTTGCTTCATTGTGCTCTATATATTTATTTCATTATTTCTGTCATCACCTTTGGATATACCCGCTTAGTGTTTTAGGGAGCGTATGCATTAATGTACCGACTGTATAACTCCGCACTTAGGTAGGTACCGGAATACAGACGCTTTCTGGAATGCACTATCATCAAATATCTTACCTCCCATGTGCTACAGTGTTGTTTATAATATTATGTTTCAACGGCTCTACAGATAAAATTTCTTAGGAGTAGTTTTAAATCGGCATTACGCGTGTGTTTTATTCGTGTGATGTCGGTTTAGGACTTCATCTAAAGAATAATCAAAGCACCGCATAGTTTAACATTGGAATATAAAATAGAAGATTTACAACAAGTTTCTGGTAAAGTGGCTACAGTTTCTTGAAGGGAGTTTATGTAGTTTGTCACCCGTCGATTTTAGTTTCAATTAAATTAAAAATCACTTATCACCTTCCTTTGAGCTGTGAAAAGTGGGTGCAAAGTTTGCTACCGCTATCAGGTCTTTTTATTTTATTAATGCAAAAAGTATTAATGTTTTCAAAAATATTCCTTACCATTTTATAATTTTGATTGCAGTTAAAGAGGTGGTTTATGAACCCCCTGTAGCAAATTTAGCCACAATCTAAATACAGAAAGACACGTGTGTCTTCTCAGTGTCGTCTTCTGTCATTTGTCAACTTCTGATATTAACGTTCGGCAGCAAGAACGTTGTGACGCAAATGGTCAACACAAAAAGAGCCATGGATAGATCCATGCTAGGCATCGCCTTGCGATATTCAAATACGAACGAGTGGATATGGAGCAAGCCTAAAATGACCGAAATAGCCATCATAATTTTCAACCTCAGGTGTAATTATTCTGGCAAGACTAACATATAACGGATGACCTTTGGCAAAACAATATCATCGAATAACCTCCTTGATCGGAAAAGAGAAAAGAGAGGTTACGCACAGTCGGGAGGGGCTGACGATCTGAAGCGAATTGTAGACTTCGAACGGATGGGAGCTGTCCAGGATCGACAAACCTAGAAAAATCAGTTGTCAAAATTGAAGGCCAGAGGTCCCTTAACTATTGTAATCCTGAAATGTACTCTCATCCATCACACTCCGTAAAAGAAGTCTGACTAAGAACAGAAGTAGAAACACAATATATCAAAATAATTAGTACAGGTTACAAACAAAGATACATATATATACCACAAAAGAGTCTGAACTGCTCCCTAGTGTCTGTAGCCTGTGGGGCACACTAATAAAATAACATTTTTGTAATATTAACAGTAGATGCCCAAGGGATATCACAGGTTATTTTGACATAATAAATTTTAAGTTGTGTCATGCTAGCTTGTGGTACTTATAGGGTAGACAAAGCAGTTAAATTTCCTGTGTTCATAAATCTCATTTTATGTCGTCTTTCGACATGTCGGGATATCATAAGGGTGACTTAGCAGGAGTGACCGGTTTCATCGGGAATAATTGGCGTCTATTATTGGCGTGTTCAGGATGCGCCTGCCCACCAGTTGCGTGCCGTGCCAGATCGAGAAAGGCTAATTTGGGGGAATCCTTTGACCTCTCCAACTGTTCTCTCTTGACCCATCGCCTTGATACTCTGATTATATCCTCTAGAGTTCTACCCACCCTTCATTTCATTTTCCTTCCCGAAACTTATTGCACCTAACAGTTAGTTCATAGCATTCATCTAAAGATTCATCGAAATCATGTGTACATATCCATGAATTTGTAAGGCGTATTGATTTAAAGTTACAAAATTCTACCAACACAACATCTTGTGTTGGTAGTCTACCGCTCTTCTTGGGGTGAGATAAGTTCTACAGTAACCGCAGAAGATTTACATACGGAAAAAGTAAATCCAGAATATCCTGTGAACTAAAGTCTCAATTTAAAAAAAGTCTCAGTCTAAAGTAAAAATTAGTACACAATTTTTCTGTGAGTATCCCATACATATTTTTATACTTTTTAACTTGTCCTTCACCTTCTTTTTAGAAGCACCACCATAGACATTACTTTAAGCCACCGCATACTCAATTTCTACCGATTTATAACAAGTTTCAGAACCGTCACACGGATTTACAAAACATGTTTAAAAAAAAAAAAAATTTCATTGTAAAGTAATATATCAGAAATAACGATGTTTATGTAAAGTGCCTATTATAAATACTTCTAAAGTGGTGCTTGAAAGTCTCCGAAATTTATTGCGGTGGTTTCTATAGTTTGTCAGGCATCATTTTTGGATTCGTAGCCAATTAATCACCGCTCATTATAATTTTTTTTTTCTGAAGGTACTCATTTGTCTATACTTGGTTTTTTATTCTTAATATTGGTTGTTTTTGAAACATGTTGATCCTTTTTGATTAAATAGTGTAGATGACAAAGTTACTTATTTACAAAAATTAAAATAACGCTACAAAGTGATTTATGAATTATTGAAGAAAAACTATATTTGTTCTTAGAGAGAGTTCTTAATCGGTATTACGCAATAATTGGGTAAAATCCGTGTTATGTCGATTCAGAACTTCCGCTGAGGATTGATGTCAACAGCAGCGTGACTTACAGTCTAGATGTGAAAAACAGATGAACAAATTATCAGCATCAACATTATTCATGTTGATAGATGAATTAACAGTTTACCTTAGCGGTATCACAAGCTATTGTGACATCGTAGTTATGATATCGTGTCTTGATAACTTGTGAAATCTCTATTGTAGACAACTGCACAAATACACAACCCACTAGTACCCACAAGAAATTACAGGTAAGCATGTGGGAAAAAAACAAAAAGGTAATTATTATAATTTTACTGCAACAAAATATTTGATTTCTTAAGGCAATGCCATACGTAGTAATACAAAATCATGAGTTTTTGGTTTGAAAATTTGGTCGCCTAGAAATGTTTCAGATGCTTTAATTAAATACTGCCAGTAGAATACATCTTGGCCTTCGAAATAATCGAGTATTTTTCTTTCTATAAGCCCTGAAAAAAATAATGTAAAGGACTATGAAAACTGCTTTAAAGTTCTAAATCTCCTAATTACGAACCCATTAAGTAACAAATTAAGGTTTTTATAAAATGATCGAAAAAAAATTAAATAAACTGAACATCCACAAAATAAAATAATGGCACTTTTTGGCCATGTTTTTTTTTTTGCACAAATCAAAACAGGCGGATGGTGTTAAGCGGAAATTTAAAACTTATCGCCATCTACGTAAGGGTTATTATTGATAGCGGCTCAATTTAAAATATTACACGACGTAGTGCATCGCTTTAATTTTATTTTACGGAAACTTTGTTTTAAAATTTACATATTTGTTACGATTGTTTTGTTTGTCATAAAAAAAATAATTCAGCGTTCTTATAAAGTGCCAAATTTTTGTCTTGATAATTATTTTTATACATTCACTAAAGCATTTATTTTTAATATAACTTTTGGGTTTTTATGTATTTGATAATTTTTAATATTTAAACTTGAGTCGGGCCAAGTCAAGAATCAAAATAATAAAGGAGTACGTAGGGGATGATATATGAATGTGAATTAAGCAAGGAGTGCGTAGAATTGTGATAAGTTAATTTTTATTGTGTGACTTAATTTAAAGTCTTGTGGTTTTGTTAATTCCTGTAGTTACATACGGAATTAGCCAATACTTGCCATATTGCTTGTGAATTATCTTTCCCCTTATCAGTACAATAAACAAAACGTTTTTTGTGAGCAATATGTTTTGTTGTATATTGTATAAGTATATTGACTCTTTGACAATGATAAAAATTTTATAAACAAACATTTTTATCACTTGCTCGATTATATGGAATGGACAGCGACTCCAATTTCTAGTCACTAGTGTCACCACACCGCGTTAGCGACGACAACTTCTAATTAGACTTATTTTTTGGTGTTTCGAAAATTAGTGCTAAAGTAAAATAAAGAAATCATGAGTGTACCGGTAGTTTATTTGCCACAAGGCATTATGTACGGAACGATAAATACAACAATGTCCAATTTTCAATACTACAGTTTCCAAGGGATGCCCTACGCCCAGCCTCCTCTTGGCGATTTGAGATTTCGGGTATGAACCAAAAAAACAATCAATTTATTATATTTAAAAATGTTTTTAATAATTTAATACTTTCTGTTAAGGATCCTCAACCTGTAGATGGGTGGTTGTCTTCTAGCAGATTCGACGCTACACGCGAAGGAAATGCCTGTGCTCAATCAAATGTTTTGGCGCCTAAACTGATCGGAGATGAAGATTGTCTTTATATTAACGTTTTCACACCAAGAATTCCAAGTTTGTTTAAATGTATGCAAGTTCTACTGCCAGTCATGGTGTGGTTTCACGGAGGAGGTTATGTAGACGGTTCTGGAAGTTCGCAAGTGTTTGGACCAGACTTCATCGTCGAGACAAATGTCATATTGGTGACAATGAATTATAGACTCGGTGTTTTGGGCTTCTTGAATCTGGACACTCCAGAAGTTCCAGGGAATGCAGGACTCAAAGATCAAGTGATGGCACTGAAATGGGTTAAATCGAATATCAAAAACTTTGGAGGAGATCCTGAGGATGTGACAGTATTTGGAGAAAGTGCCGGAGGCGCCACAGGGCAGTTTTTAATGATTTCCCCAATGGCTGATGGATTGTTTCATAAAGTCATCTCACAGGCTGGCTCTTGCTTGAATTTTTGGATCTATACGCCTGATAATATTAATCATTTTGAAAGGGCGGTTGAACTTACTGAAGTAATTGGCAATAAGTCAGAGGATTCCAGAGAAATTTTAAAAATATTGAGATCTCTTTCTGCAGAAGACTTACTAGAAAATGCTAATAAACTTCGAACTTTTGAAGAAAAAATGAGAGATGCCGCTTTTACATTTGCTCCGACTAAAGAAAAATATTTTCCCAACCAAGAAGCTTTCATGACCAAATCACCAATTGAATTGCTTTGTTCAGGAACATTTAGTAAAGTTCCATACATTTCTGGATACAATTCTGAAGATGGAATATTTTACGCTGACTATGCCCAGATGCACAAAGGACATATTGAGAACCTGAATAAAAACTTTCAATTCGTGGTTCCAATGGATATGAACTATCCTATTAATAGTTCAGAGTCACTGGAGATGGCAGCTAAAATCAAGAAATTCTATTTTAAAGAAAAAGAACTCGACGAAGAAACAATGGAAAATTTCATAGATTTGTATACAGATTACGCATTTTTGCAGAAAATAGAATTTACTGCACATTTAATTAGGAAGTATTCAAAGGCTCCAGTCTACTTCTATAGATTTTCATTTGACGGAGACTTGAACTCCTATAAGAAGAAATACAACCTCCAGTACAATGGGGCCAGCCATTTGGACGATTTGGGATATCTGTTCAAAGAACCTCATATTCTTTTGGAGACAAAAGAAGGGAGTAAATCCAGCATCGTGCGGAAGAGAATGGTGGAAATGTGGACCAATTTTGCAAAATATGGGTAAATACACATTCTGAATCATATACACATTATTAATAGTAAAAAAAGTAAATATTAACAGTTTTGTTTGTCTAAAACAGAAATCGTATTTATATTTGTTAATATATTTTTTTCAGTAATCCCACTCCTGAAGTCACCGACCTGGTTCCTGTCCTCTGGGAAACTGTTTCACAAGACGAGCTGAAGTATTTGGATATAAACCAAAGACTTAGTATGAAAACTAACCCAGAAAGAAATCGCTTGATGTTTTGGAAAAGGCTTTACGAAACTTATGGAAAATCTACAAAAGTTTGTTAATATTCATAATATATGACTTACGAGTGCAGGCAAATCATTAAAGAGCAAAAGTTTCAATGTATTTGAGCACATCGATCGTATCGAGAGTAAATATATTTTTTTTAATGGAGACACAAATAAATTTACTAGGTAAATTAAAATACTAAGATTTTTTTCCATGTACTAGTTTTTTTATATATAGCAGGTGTTTACATTTGAATTAATAAAGAACATTTAAATCACTTTTTTTATGCACCTTTTTTGTGCTTATACACGTTTTTTCTATGTCTATATCTGAAAGGTAATTTTCCAGCTTTTAAGAACTGATTTATTCTTTTTTTACATGGAGCAATTACTTATAAACAATATTTCCTCGTACAATATCGAAGTTGTGAATATATTGAAAAAAAAACCTTCAGGTCTTACATACGAGTATGATACAAAATCTAAATTATATATTCTAAATATTACGTCAGTAACAAACCGCACGCGGGAAAGAGCGCATAAGGGTAAGTATATAATATATTATATTTAAAAGTGTTAATTAATACCCCCAAATTGAGAATAATTCGTGTCTAGGGAGAAACTAATTCCATATTGGTAGATTCTATTTTTACCAGCTTGGAGCTGTGATACTCATGTATTTGATCGGCCAAGTTTTGAATTAGATTTCTGTATCTTTTTCAAAAAACACGACCCCGTGGGTGTAACAGATCAATGAAGGTAGTAGTTCAAAAGAATGCACTGACAAAAATATATAAAACATAATGTATGTCGATTTATTTCTTTCAATTCTGGGTTGTGAGGCGGCTGCGGTGAGTCGTCAGATGTCGAGTAAAATCCTGAACGGCCTCTATGTCCTTATGTACTCCTGGCCTTGTCAACCCGGTTAAATTTTCCATGCCGCCAGCGCGGGTGGAAAACTGGCGCTCGTAGACGGTCAACTCTACCAGGAGCACAGGAGCGCGGGGAGGCGTTCGCTACGGCTGGATTGCACTTTGATATCACAGGGGAGGCAGAAGCGCCCCAATCGGAAGAATATCGTAACTCTTAAAAATTAAAAGAATGGCGGTCTCATTATTCAAATTCAAATTTTCGCAGATACTTATTTCTATGGTGCGTTGGTTAGAAAGAATCGAAGTGTTTGTAACAAAATTATAAATGCATAAAAAAGTAAATAATTTAATAAGTTATAATAATCTTTTGGGCAGTTCCCCAGTTCTTGCATTTATTTACCAAGAATTTCAGTAAAACAACAAAAAGACGCACACGTGAAAAATCAAACAGGGAACGTATCCGGGTCCCACAATGCCGGCCAGGAGCACATGATGATGAAGTGATGTCAGGATCGCAAGTACTTGATGTTAGCGGCAAAATTTGGCATAGTATTATGTACGTACTCTGGCGTACCAAAATATTTTTCCATACGAATAATTTAACTTAAAGTATTTTTTTTATTTCTACTCTCATGTAAATCACCTCTAGAAGTCAGTACACTTTACCACCGGAAACATCGTGTAATGAAATCTGCCAGTACGTCAGAATACATTTTTGTTAGGTTTTTTATCATTTCCAACGCTCCACAGCTTCTGTCGCCTGTCACCTCAGGAGCATCGCGATGTTTTGAAATCGTGTTACAAAAGCTTATAAATCTTCTTTGGTCGATAAACTCAAAACATGAAATAAAGAATAGAAAAAAAATACAAAGATAAAAGAAGAATTTTATTTAGTTCTTCGATATTTGCAATGATTTTATTTGAAAAAAAATACAATAAGCTACGAAGGGTAACAGGATGCATGAGTAATGTACCCAGGGAGTAGCGCCCCTGCCCATGTGAGCCTCTCCAGATCCAGATACAAGTAATGTGCCGAGGGAGTAGCGCCCCTGCCCATGTGAGCCTCTCCAGATCCAGATACAAGTAATGTGCCGAGGAAGTAGCGCCCCTGCCCATGTGAGCCTCGCCAGATCCAGATACAAGTAATGTGCCGAGGGAGTAGCGCCCCTGCCCATGTGAGCCTCTCCAGATCCAGATACAAGTAATGTGCCGAGGGAGTAGCGCCCCTGCCCATGTGAGCCTCTCCAGATCCAGATACAAGTAATGTGCCGAGGGAGTAGCGCCCCTGCCCATGTGAGCCTCTCCAGATCCAGATACAAGTAATGTGCCGAGGGAGTAGCGCTCCTGCCCATGTGAGCCTATCCAGATACAAGTATTATGCTTGTTTTATACAGAACTGGGACAAATAAACTTCACTCAAGCAAATACAAATTTCCGAAGAAGGCTTCGTGACCATGTCGCCAATCGAATTATTTTATTATAGAATTTCTTTATTAATCACTGATCTACTTCCATGGATTATAAATTAACAGAGATTTATACTGATTAATAAATACAAAATTCATATCAAACATCAGCCATATAATATACGGATGACTTAAGAAAGCTCTTCAAAGAACCTTTTGAAAGACGAGGAGATGAAAGTGAGAAAATCAAATCATGTGCAGAACAGAATGGTGAAAATGTAGTGGACTAATTTTCCCAAAATATCGGTAAATACATATAATGCTTTCTGATTTATATTAAAACTTAATTTTTTTGTAGATATGCAGATCTCAATTTTAGCTGACTGCTTCTAAAACGATTTTTGCTGTAGACATACTTACAGTTTTCATACTTATAAGTACAACAAAGGAGGGATTGTTCCACAGAATATGATCATTTCATCAAAATTTCTAAGTTAATTTTCTACTTCTTTAGAGGTGCTATTAACGTTCTGTTATTATATTATTATTGGCCAATTGTTTCATACAATTGAAACAATAACAGAACTCGAATAGAACATTTACAGAACTTGAAAATGATCTTTGAAATTTGATGAATTGTTCAAATTCTGTGAAACAACCTGTCCTAAGAATAATTCACAGAAAATTTGAGTGGGCACCTAATAATTCTATTCGTCTTTTTCAGGTATCCCACTTCTGAAATCATCGATGTAATTCCTGTCTCCTGTGAATCTGTTTCATAAGGCTCTTGAGAACCTCCTTTGAAGTCGAAATGAAGTGGTAAATCCAGTGTCGTACGAAAGAGAACGTAGGAAATGTATAAACTTTTAGTAAAATTTCGGTAAATATAACTAAGATAAATATATTAAATATAACTACGATAAATATATCAAAGCTGTTAACATTAGGGGTACTTTGATTAAGATGCTACAAATAATCGTTAATAATATTAATTTTTTCAAGTCGAAACATGTTTTAAACGCCTGGAATAAAGTTATTATTAGTTTAGACAGAACATCTAAATTAAATGAGTTAATTTCTACGGCTAGATAATGAAATCTTTTTTACATTTTACGTGACATCTGAGCAATACATATTATGTAATTATATACCATCATTATATAGACAATTATATTGCTAAAGGATGTGTAGTATAAATTTATTATTTTAAAACCACACTTATTTTACAAAACGTTCGTATAAACCCACACTTATTTTACAAAGCTTTCGCATAAACCCGCACTTATTTTACAAAGCTTTCGCATAAACCTACACTTATTTTACGAAACGTTCGCAAAAATCCACACTTATTTTTCAATATGTTAGCATAAACCGACACTTATTTTTACTATTTGGTCAGCTTTCTATTACTTATTAAAAAAAAAAAATGGTGTGGATTTTGAACTTTACCTTTTAAACGATAATCGGAAAATGTTTCCAATTGATTAACCGCGGTTACTAGGCATGTAACAGCGGTTAGCGATCAGTAAAGCTAGGATTACACTAGAAATTTTTTATTAATAATTTTTGTTCGTAATTGGAATTACATAGCTTAATTTAAGCGATTTTCCAATTAACGAATATAGTCCATCCCATTATTGATCATAGTTTCCGACCACTCGATGTCCGCACAACGCACAGAGCCGCTCCCAACGAGCAAAATGGCAACATAAACTGTACGACCTTCCCATAAATGTTCAAGTATTTATTAACTTATTGCTAGTTAAGAGCGGCTCAGCATGTTGTGCGGGTGTCGGGAGAACGGAATCATAAAATGAAGAATATAGTTTTTAAGAATTGTTTTATATTATATTTAATGGTGACTTATATAAGGTAATGGCAAGGTTACTTATTGTTGTTTACATTTTTCAGGAAATTGCGTATTATTTTTTTGATTATTGAGGTAATCAATTGTGAATTTACTATATATATATATTTAGCTAAATGGTGTGTAGTGTACCCATAGACATACATTTAATTAAATGATTTTAATCCACAAACATACAAACTATGCTAACTGTTAACTAAAACATATATATTATTAGCTAAAGGGTGTGTAGATTTTTATAAAATATTGTTATAAATTTATGAATTGACCCTGTGACAGACCACGCAATAAGCGCGCTATATTTTCGTGGCTTGGCGTACTTTAGAATATCGCTCGCCATACATTCTCGTTGGTAGTGTGTCGCGAGCGATATGCTGAGATAGGCTAAGCCATGATGCGTACAGCGTAATATGTCGCCTACCTACAACAGGCAACATACGTTCAAATTACTTTATTATATCTATACATATTGTAAATATTTAGATTTCTGTAATTCTTAGATTAAAACATGAAATTGATTTTAATCTCTTATTAAAATAATCAAATCCTCATTAGATTATTTTCATATTATATTTGCTAAAGGATGTTTAGAGTTTAATTTTCTAACATTATTATAAATAAGGGACAACGTGTAAAGATATATTTGAGGTTGTTTATTCTTGTTTACGTTTTTTATGAAGTTTTAAATGAAAGTCACTAGATATAAGTCAGTAGTTATAAGCCTTAGTCGTAAATTACTAGATATGTCTTAGATACTCGTATAAATCACTAGTTATAATGAATCCTAAGGTTACTTATTGTTGTTTACATTTTTCATGTTTCTACAAATTATTTTTTTAATTATTGAGGTAATTAATTGTGGATTTACTATATACAGATTTAGCTAAATGGTGTGTAGTGTACCCATAGACATACATTTAATTAAATGACTATAATCGAAAAACATACAAACTTATTGCTAAAAGATGTGTAGTAAAAAATTATTATTTTGGTGCATTTTACGTAACGTTCGCATAAAACCACACTTATTTTACAGTATGTTAACATAAACCCACACATATTTTTACTGTTTGGTCAGCTTTTCTATTGTTTATTTTTAAAAAAATGGTGTGGATTTTAAACTTTACCTTTTAAACAATAATCGGAAAATGTTTCCAATTGATTAACCGCGGTTACTAGACATGTAACAGCGGTTAGCGATCATTAAAACTAAGATTACACTAGACAATTTTTATTACAATTTTTTTTTCGTAATTGAAATTACATGGCTTAATTTAAGCGATTTTCCAATTAACGAATATTGTCCATCCCAGATATTGATCATAGTTTCCGACCACTCGATGTCCGCACAACGCACTGAGCCGCTCCCAACGAGCAAAATGGCAACATAAACTGTACGACCTTCCCATAAATGTTCAAGTATTTATTAACTTATTGCTAGTTAAGAGCGGCTCAGCATGTTGTGCGGGCGTCGGGAGAACGGAATCATAAAATGAAGAATATAGTTTTTAAGAATTGTTTTATATTATATTTAATGGTGACTTATATAAGGTAATGGCAAGGTTACTTATTGTTGTTTACATTTTTCAGCTTATTTGGAATTATTTTTTTAATTATTTAGGTAATTAATTGTGAATTTAAAAAGATATAGCTAAATGGTGTGTAGTGTACCCATATACAAAAATTTATTTAAATGATTGTAATCCAAAAACATACAAACTATGCTAATTGTTAATTAAAACACATATATTATTAGCTAAAGGGTGTGTAGATTTTTATAAAATATTGTTATAAATTTACGAATTGACCCTGTGCAGACCACGTAATAAGCGCGCTATATTTTCGTGGCTTGGCCTACTTTAGAATATCGCTCGCCACACACTACCAACGAGAATGTATATTATATTGTATATTATATGTATATCTCGTTGGTAGTGTGTGGCGATGGCTGAAATAGGCTAAGCCATGATGCGTACAGCGTAATATGTCGCCTACCTACAACAGGCAACATACGTTCAAATTACTTTATTATATCTATACATATTGTAAATATTTAGTTTTCTGTAATTCTTAGATTAAAACATGAAATTGATTTAATCTCTAAAATAATCAAAGCCTCATTATATTTTTTTTCATACTATATTTGCTAAAGGATGTTTAGAATTTAATTTTATAACATTATTGTAATGTTAAATATAAAGATATATTGGAGTTTGCTTATTCTTGTTTACGTTTTTCATGAAGTTTTAAATGTAAGACACTAGTTTTAAGTCAGTAATTATAAGCCTTAGTTGTAAGTTACTAGATATGTCTTAGATACTCGTATAAGTCACTAGTTATAATGAATAAAAGGTTATTTAATAAAATAAAATACTTTTTTGTTTTAAAACCACGATATTAACCAGTTATAATATCGTGGTTTTAAAACAAAAAAGTATTTTATTTTATTAAATATGTCAAACCACAAAGTGATTGCTTTCTACAATAAAAGGTTATTTATTGTTGTTTACATTTTTCATGTTTTTACAAATTATTTTTTAATTATTGAGCTAACTAATTTTTTAATTATTTACTATATATATAGTAAATTCACAAGTAAAAAAAAAATAATAAAAAAAAATATTTATATAGATCTAGCTAAATGGTGTGTAGTGTACCCATAGACGGAAATTTAATTAAATGATTGTAATCCAAAAACATACAAACTATGCTAATTGTTAATTCAAACTTATACATTATTAGCTAAAGGGTGTGTAGAAGTTTTTTAAAATATTGATATAAATGTAATCGGCGATATATAAATCAGCAAAATATTATTATTGTGCATATAAATTCTGAAAAAAGTGACCGTAAACCAAAATATCGTCTACATTTTTAAACTTCAAATAAGCTCAGGAATCACTGGTTAAATATTATTGGGTATCTACGTGTTATATGTCTGTAGCGGTTACGTCACCGCTCATAAGGTCATCATATCATAACCAGACTGCACGAGTTAAAAAGCTGAGACAATAATCAGTCTTGCGAAACTTGAATAAAACTGAAATATCGGGACCGCAATACGTAAACTGCTGATAAGAGGATGTTTGCATACAGGGTGATGCAAACGTTTATACAATGAACCGAGTCAGCGATCCTGCGGGTTCGAAGTTCAGACGCTACTCCAACCCGTGACAGACAAGAACAAAGGAATCAGCAGCTATATAAGCGGTGGAGGACCTAAGTACATCATCACTCCAATGTACATCATCACTCCAGTGATGAAATAGATTATTGGTTACCTACGTGTTGTAAGTCTAAGTGATAGGAATATAGATTAACCACTCTAGTATTTTTGTGGTTTTCTTCTGTTAAATTCAGAAATAAAAATCTTGATCTTTTTAGAAACTTTTTATTTATTTTTTCATACTCTACTAATTTCTATATATAATCCTAAAAAATATTGAAGTATACCTTCAAATTACAAATAAAACATGTCTGTGGAAGATATTGTCAGTTTCCTTCATTGAAAATTAAATAAAATTATCAGGTTACGTACCATAAAGGTAAAACCTAGTCACAGTCTAAACAAATTCGTAAAATATTAATACTGGTTAATAATAATCGATATTAAAGATACCACGCGGTGTTGACTAATATTACAAATTGAATTTTATTTGATTATAATAATCGAAATATGACTAAAATCCCAATACTATAAATATTTTTTTTTTATGTCGATGCAACCATAAACTAATACCCTGAGCTCAGAAATGCTAGTAGTAAAATGGAGGGGAAAAAACAAGAGGCTACAATTACATGGTCAATGGTCTGCAGCCGGTCAAATAATTTTTTAATTTTTAATTTTTGCCAAAAATAATTTTAATTTTTTTTAATTTTTAACTCGTCCAAATCCATAACAATGGCCTAAGTTTTTGTACATACATGATTCATTCAAAACGACGAGACGCATATAAAACTGGCGCTCGTAACCGGTTATCTCTACAAGGAGTTCAGGAACATGAGGGGTGAGTTACCGGTGCTACTAGACGACTGAATCGCAAATAATTGACGTCACTTAAGGAAGGTAGGAGCGCCCCAATTCGAAGAACATTGAAACTCGTTTAACACGGGCGCGTATCGTCGTCCTTCCACGCCGACCAGGAGCACATGAGCATGAAGAGATATTTTTTCAGGATTGTGCTCGATTTAGTAGCGTAATTTTCCGCAATACGTCACGAGGAAATGCAAGAAACAATATATGTTTTTACTAATTTAATTCATTATTGTACAGAGATAGCAAAGCGTGTACCAAACTATTTTCTCGAAATGAAGGATAGAATAAAATAATTAACAAAGGTAACAACATGGTAGTTTGTATTGTTCGATGATTACCAAATAAATGATTCTATATAGGGTAACAGGGTACATCAGTACCTAATGTACATTGTGCAACGTACCCCAGGGAATCGTGCCCCTGCCCATGTGAGCCTCTCCAGGTACAAGTACACTTGTATCGGAAATAGAGCATGTATAACGTGGGAACTAAATAACTAACCCTGGCTCTAATTGGAAATAGTAATAGGTAATTCTATTTAGACTTCTATGGGTGAGCAATGGATGTAGTACATCGATCTCCACAAGCAAGCATCTGCGCACGAGGATGACAGAATTAATTACCGCCATTTTCCTAAAATATGGGTAAACATGTTTCCTAATTTATAACACCTAAGTATTTAACCACTTCTTATAAAAATTAACATCTAGAACTTGGTATTACTTTATTTTAAATTTCAAAAAATAATATAAATAATTCTTTTCTTCTTTTTTAGGTGCTTTTCCCGGTGAAGTCAAAGATCTGCTTCATATCATTTGGAAATCTGTTTCAAAGAACGAGCTGAATATTTCAAGAACATTAAAATATAACATTCAAATGGCATTTTTCTAAAAATGTCATTTGAATTTTAGTTTTCTGAACCACATCCAAGGCACACGAAGATTCAGGGGATTCATCAAAGGCAGGCGACGCAAAACCGCTCCTCGTAACCGGCCATCTCTACCAGGAGCACAATAACAAGAGGAGGTGAGTTACTGATGCTATTAGGCGTCTGAGCTCTAAAATATGGATAAAATATACCTTAAATACATTGAAAAAACGTTAAATGTTTTTATTTAGATAAGCTGAATAGTTAGTTCTCTCTAATACTTTTCCTATTTTTCAGGAATCCTGAGTGCAGTCCCCTGAAAAACGGTTTTTTTGATTTATTTTTTTAATTAAAAAGAAAGAAAAATATTCCCGTGTTACGAATAACCTGACAATATTTGAAAACACTCCTACTACCACCACAGTAAGCTGAAAATGTTGCTTGTGTTGTGATGGAGGACTTGGCCAGCCGAGGAATTAAACACACTACGCCTGGGTGGGACCCAAACGCGAAGTCAACTCGGCCACCGACCGGTCAAACTGAAATATTTTGCTTTTAAAAATATAAGTCTTAGAGAAATAACATCAATCACGAATAAATCCGTATTTCTTTTAGAAAACTCTAAAGAAGGTTACCAAAGTGTGTTGATAATATTTAAATTAAGATTTGGACAGAAATACAAAATGAGACCAGTTCATTATTACCTATGGCTAGATAAAGATAATGAAATCTTATAAATATTTTATCTGACCCGTCGCAAAGAATGTGGAGAACTTAGATTTAAACTGAACTAAACACAAGTTTGTTTATATTAAATATGAAGTTTTGATGATAAATAAGTACGAATTGTAAAAACACGCATTTCCTATATGCAATATAAGAGTGGCTAGATAATGAAATCTGTTTTACATTTTACGGATCATCTAAGTCGTTATGTACATTCATATTAAATAACCAATTATTTAGCTAAATTATGTGTAACACATAGATTTTATCTAAGTCATTATGTACATGCGTATGAAAAAACCAATTATTTAGATAAATGATGTGTAACACATAGATATTATCTCAGTCATTATGTACATTCGTATGAAATAACCAATTATTTAGCTAAATGATGTGTAACACATAGGTTTTATCTAAGTCATTATGTACATTCCTATGAAATAACCAATTATTTAGCTAATGATGTGTAACACATAGATTTTATCGACAAAGTTATATACTTCTCTATTCAATAATTAATCATATCAATTAGACCTGGTTGTTTGAACCCTGACGCATCAAATTAGCAGTAAGCGTTAGTAGGTAACCATTTTTCAACAGCTTTTTGGTCTAGGCCTTAACCTCTTCGGCCCACATGTGGTACAACACCTGATATTCAGCAATCTGGACCATCTGGACACGGTAAATTGTTTACAATTTTGCTAATTAACCTATGTGCATACCATTTTTTCTAATATTAAATATAAACCGACATGCCTGCTACATTACACCTGTTTAAATCTTGAAAATTTTGAAAAATATTTAAGTTACATAATAAACACAATTTTATTTTCGAAAACCATTTTGTTGTTAAATCTATCAATGCTGACTTTGTGTTACAATACTTTATTTTAGTAAAGAAGAAATCATCGAATCCCTGGTAACGGGAGATAAGCGCGCGGGGATACAGACACAACGATAATTCCAGTGGGCGAAATTAGCAGTGGGGTACATCACCATAATATAAAAAAAAAGACAAGCAGCCGCGGTCGGAGCCAGCGGTAAATACCTGATCCACTGGCGAGGGGGTTCTGATGAGATCAACTACTACATAATTCGCAGCAACCGAAACTAGCTGCCCGAATCAGGCATCCACCATCAGCTCCAGAGGACACACAAATCCCCGCAGTATCTCAACCATTGATTCCGATTCCGATTCAACCCAAGGCAAAATAACGGCCCAATTCACACTCTAGCAGCAGTTCAACAATCACTGTCCCAATCAACACTGGCCCCCTCAAAAGGACGGATCTTCAGCCTTCTCGGTATATGAATCCGATGGCCATCTAGACACGGTAATTGGTTTACAATTTTTTTTTTTAAATATAAAATTTCAAACTACCCAGTACAGTTTATTATTGTGCACTACCTAAGTAACATATTATTCTTACGTAAATACTATAAGATTTTTCTGACTTATCTTAATATAACAGTTTATTTTTCTTAAATATGTTTTTTTTTCTTTCTATTTATTGTTTTCAGGCTATCGGGAATGAGATTGTATAGACCTGTTTCTTTTTCAAAATTGTAAATTCAAAGCTCGACTGTTGCGCATTTATAAATCTGGTCAATTTAAGAGTAACTACTCGACACACTAGTCATAAGGACCTATATGTTATAATTCATAAACAAATTATGTAGGAAGCTCACCAATTCCTCTCCTACGTAGTTTAACAAATGAGTATACCGATTCTATTGACATTTTTAATGTAACAAATTCCATGGTTAAAACATACTTCAACAATTTTTTTACGTCAAGATTTGTGACAATTTCAGTTTATAATTATTATTGGCATTTTTTTTCATCTTTGTTTTTTTTTAAATTAATGGCATAATATGTTGTATATGGATATTTTTCACCCTTTTCCTAATAAAATGTAATTTTCCCTTCTTTCCTTTTTAATGTAATAGTTTATTATTTATTTTAAGCAATCAAATATCGATGTTTATCATGGTCCTACATGTTTGCTACATTGTACTGAAATAAATTGGCTGGAATTTGATTAATAAGTACCATCAAGGTTACATAACTGAAATTTAATACACCTTGAAAAATTAACAAAATGATTATGTTTTCGTTGACATAAGTCAATGTCACAATATGTGCCTATGGTTCAAGCTTCAATGGGGGGCACAAAACTACTACACTCGTGTAATTGATAGAAGAACATTGTAATTAATTAACATAAATAATTTATCTGGACTTTAACAATTACAAGATAAATTCTTGTGAGTATTTATATAAAACGTAAACCTTCTTTATATTATGGTACTCGAGTGTAGGCATGCAAAGCTTCGTGTCTTATTTCATTTGACATAACTATGATAACTCTATTTTATACACATAATGGTTCACCAAATCAGTCAAACTTATTCAATTTCAATTTACAAGTAAAATTATGTTTCAATGTGTTCTCCTGAGAAACTCACATTTGCACAACATACCATAATAATTAAAAATACTAATTTCGGTTGTATATCTGTAACTCCAGTTCAATGAACTATAGATCTCGATTTGCTTTGAATTTAGGAGTAATTTTGAAAATTTTAACTGTTTTAACAGATTTAGATAGGGGTTAGAGTACTTACCTATAATATAATATTTTAACAGAAAAAATATTTTAAGTCTTTTTCATAATTTGAAATATAATATCCCGTGATTTTCACGGGTCCGCGGTAGTCTATTATAAACTATAATATACTTGTCACATTATTTTTGGTATTTTTTGTTAACGTGCACAGTGCATCAGTCCAGTTATTCATCACGAAAAGTTTGATTTGCATTAATAATTCATATTTAAAAATAGTTAATTATTTACCGGCTGTTTATTTGCCACAAGCCATAATGCACGTGTCGATACTATGGGTAAATACAGATAATACTATTTTCAAGGGATTCCCTACACCCAGACCTCAAACAGACATTCAATTAATTTATGTATCTAACATTTAAAGGACGTGTTTGTAATAATATTTTGTTTTCTACAGGTGATCCCTGACATGAACATGGTTGGCCATCTTCCAACTGAAATCGGTTAAATCAATTGTCAAAAACAAAATAGGAGGATGTCCTAATGCTGTAGTCGTTTTTGAAGCAAGGGCCTACGAGTATAAAATTATGTGCCGGTGGATCTACAGGACCTCAGATTATTTTATAAAGTCATATCATAATATGGCTTTTGCTTGAACCATTTTCTCTAGTTGTCAGATTACGTAAACAGGTTTGAAAAGGCAGTACGGTTCGATTGCGGTAAAATTTTAAAAATATTGATATCTCTTTCTGTTGAAGACCTGCTAATGATAAATACAAGAGAGATGCCGCACTTTCGTTGACTCCAACTAAAGAAAAAATAATTTCACTACTAAGAAGGCTTCAAGGCCAGATCACCAAACGAATTTTATAATTGTACATACGTACATTTTTGGATACAATTCTGTAGATCTGACATTTTACGTTGACTTCGACAAGGACATATCAAAGACCTGAATAAAACTGAAATTTTTGTTTTCGATAGATATGAATCGACAAAACTCAATGAAAAAACATTGGAAGAATACACTGAGTTGCCCACAGGTGTGCAATATTAATAAAGAAGTGCTCAAAAGTTCCTGTAGACTTCTATATGTTTTCTTTTGAAGAAGAATGGAACTCGCTTAAGATAGAATACAATCTCCAGTTCCAGAAAGACGGTGCCCTAAGAATTACCTAAGCGTTAAAGATCCAGCCAATTTGAAGATATTGATATATGTGGTGGACTTTATATTGTTTTGGAGATGAAATATTCCTGAAGCGTGTGGAAGAGGATGGTGAGAATGTGGACCAATTTTGCAAAATATGGTAAATATACATTGTATATTAAAATTTTGTAAAATCTACAAACATATTTGAGCGCATTTCTAAATTTTGATTAAAAAAATTTGTTGTTGAAACCAAGAATCTGTTAATGAAATTCAGAAAAATGTTAGTATTGCCACGGTCTTGTGTTTCAAAATTCAATGATGTCTAATAATTTTGTTCTTTTTTTTCAGGAATTCTGCTCTTGAAGTCACCACTCTTATTTCTGTCCTCCAAGGTCCTGAAACTGTTCCATATTTTTTGGATGTAATTTAACATTTCACTTTAAATACTAATATTAATGAAGATTGTTTTAAAAATCTCTCTGTGAAACCTATGAAATGACTTTAAAGTAATATTTTATAAACTTGAAAATAAACATACAAAAATGCAACAAGGGGCCACTTTTGTTTGGACTCCGGATCAAATCAAATCTAAATTATTTTTTAAATTGTAGGTGAGATCCTTAGTAAGTCTATCTTTTGTACTTTCAAATTATTATGTTTTAGAAACCTGTTCAATCAATACCCATTAATCATGCGTTAACTTTTTTTATCTTTTTTTATCTGTATTTGTAAACGTAATTTTTTTTAATAAAATAAAATACTTTTTTGTTTTAAAACCACGATATCGTGGTTTTAAAACAAAAAAGTATTTTATTTTATTAAATATGTCAAACCACAAAGTGATTGCTTTCTACAATAATAGTAATTTTTTTTCTTTATTCGGTGTTTTTTTGGTTTTTTACAACTTTTGGGTGTTTTAAGACCACAAAACTAGGCACATGCCCGTGATGTGGTGTTTGATGTATGTTAGTCGTATATCTTTAGTTTAAGCCGTGGTAGTAGGTCATATTTTAGAAGTTTTGTGTAAATATCCACCCTGTCATAAAAATATGTATAGTTTTAAGTCACTAGTTAAAAGTATTAGTTGTAAATCACTTGACATTAATCTTAGCTATAAGCCACTAGTTATAAGTCACTAAAAATAAGTTATAAGTCAAAGTGATAGGAATAGATTAAAAGCATTAATTAAGTTCTTAAGTGCCCTTGAAGTGATTTTCTCACGAAAACGGCGCTATACAAATAATAAAATTATTATTATTTTTATTCACTATTTGTTCATCCTAGACACGTGAGACTGTAGATCTTCCATACTCTTAGGACGGGTTGTTTCGGAGTATTTGAACAATTCATCAAATTTCAACGCTCATTTTCAAGTTCTGTGAAGGATTTTTTTAAGTTCTGTTTTTATTTCAGTTTTGTCAAGCAACTAGCCTATAATGATATAATAACAGAACTTGAATTGGACTTTCACAGATCCCAGAAATGAACGTTGAAATTTGATGAATTGTTCAAATACTCCGAAACAACCCGTCCTTAGAAAATAGCATCGCATCATCAACGTATAGCCTGTGACAAGCATATCGCTCGCCATACATTCCCATCGGTAGTGTATGGCAAGCGATATAATAAATAATAATAATAATAAAAACGTTTATTTGACAATAATTTTTACATGTTTGCATATAGTTAGTATACATACATTTAGATGATTATATTGCCAAAAGGGCAACTGCTCAGCTGTACATTCCGGATTTCTCCGGGAATGTAGCTGGTTTTCAGCAGTGCCTTTAATATAATGTGCTATAAATCGTTTAATTTAAATAAAACATTTTAATTAATAATAATAATAATTCAATTTTTCAATTAATAATAAATTTAATTTAATTTTTAATTAATAATTTAAATAAAACATCAAAATTCAAACTAATTCAATAAATCAAATATAAAAAAAAAACAAATTTCTTTAAAATAAAATAAAATATAAATTCAGGATTAAATTTAAATAAAATACACAGGTAAAATAAAATAAAGAATAATCACAAGTAGGTGTCCCTTTCATTTTAAATTCGATCAATTATGATGTTGTGCGGTTGACTGTGCTGTCAGCAACCATTCGCTGCAGAGCTTCTTAAAGCACTGCAACGATGTTGTTGTTCGAATAGGCAGTGGTATTTTATTCCAAAGTTTTGATGATGAGTAGCTAAAACTACCCTCAAAAACAGCAGTTTTATGTTTGAGGAGAACAAGTAAATGGTCTCTTTGGCGTGTACTATGTGCATGTGAGTCTCGCTGAAATAGGCTAAGGGCTAAGCCATGATGCATATAGTGTAATGTTTCGCCTACGTACAACAGGCAGCACACGTTCAGATTCCCTTTTTATATCTATTTATATTTTGTGTTCTGTAATTCGTAGATTTAAAACATGAAATTAGTTTTATGTCTATTTAAAATAATCAAAACCTTATTCGATTTTTTTAATATTATATTTGCTAAAGGATGTTTAATTATTTTTCTAATATTAGAATAATGTTTGAATTTTGCTAAAAGATGTTTAGATTTTTATTTTCTAATATCAGAATAATGTTTGAATTTTGCTAAAGGATGTTAAGATATTTATTTTCTAATATCAAAATAATGTTAAAGATTTACATAAACATATTTAATAATGAACAATGTGTAAAAATCCTTTGAGTTTGCTTATTCTTGTTTACGTTTTTCATGAAGAATTCTTTGGAATAAATATCGATGGTGTAAATATATTATTGAATAAATAAATATTAAGTTTTTTCATTATTTTGTGAAATATCATAATATTAATTTAGCTATATGATGTGTAGATTCAAATTTAAATAAATCATCTTATCCAAAAAACTTCAGGTTTATTTATTTATAAAATACATCCTATTTTGATACATTGAATCACCATACTAGGAAGTAGTATAGTATTGACTGAATTCTATAATACTTTCGCCCTCCAATGGTGATCTAGGCCAGTGTTCCGTAAACTTTTTGTTTTCAAGGTACACTTATCAAATCAAAAAAATTTTAGAGGTACACCCAAAGATATTAGAAGAACGAGATGTGCTATGAGCAGTTCATACTGTGTGGAATTGTTTTGTCCAGTGTCGCCGGTTTTTTTCACCAATACTACTGCACACCTTCGCTTACGCTAAGGTATCCGCACTAATACATAGAACAGATTTCCGTGCGTACACGTCCCGACAGTATTCAAAGTACCCTAATTAGGTAGTACTCCGCCTACGGTCCGGCGGCCAACATAGCATATCTCGTTCTTCTAATATCTTTGGGTACACCAAAGAAAAAAGCAATGTTTATTTAATATTTATTTATTACTAAAATCAATTTACCTAAAACAAAAAGATGTTTAGTTAGAAATGTGAGCCTGTTTAACTGAGCACAGGCGAACGAAATTTGGAGCAATCGTTGGTAAGGCTTCTCTCATCTCTTCATTGATCGTCCTCAGGCGTTCTCTTTTTTTCGATTTAATAGTAGTGAGTTGAAAATCCCAATTCGAATAAGCAGGTTGTAGCAAATTGTAATATATTTTCAACAGCATGCTTTGAAATCAGTGGATACTTATTTTTTATATGCACCAAAAATATGCTAGCCCTACTTTGGAAAATTTTAGTTTTAATTTCCGATCAGTTTTTAACTACATGAATTCTTCCAGCTTGTTTATCGATAAGTGTCCAAGGGAAATGTTATACGAGAGTGGATTTCGTACCCAGTCCATAGGTTGTAGGTCACACTTAGGAAAAGAACAGTTCATTTTTTCTGGTAATAGCTCCAAGTGTTACTATCAAAGCTGCAATTTTTTTTGAATCATGATATTTGGAAACAATTCATTACTACCATTGACAGTGGCTTAGTGCATTTATTGTGGCTGATCCATAATACTAATGTAGCTTTCAATTTTGTCCGAAGACGTTAAAATATAAGAATTCCTACCTTGCATTTTTCTGTTGAGCTCATTTAAATGAGTGAATATGTCCGCCAGATAACAAGTTTTACTACCAATTCTACTCATTTTTTAGCTCGTAAATCCGAAATGGCACTTTTCCGAGAGAAAACCATCGTACTTTTGTATGAACAGAAGTGACTGATGATCTGCTCCCATTTGCCTACTTATTATCTTCAAAGTACCTTGAATTTTTCCGCGGCACACCAACTGATGAACACGGTACACCAGTATGCCGCGGCACACGCTTTGCGGAACACTGATCTAAGCCATCATTTCAAATAATGGAGATAGGGAAGGATTTAATAAATTAATTTAATTTAATTAGGAAATTATGGAAGATTGTTGATAACTTCAGAATTAGAAGAAATTATATGTTGAACGGAGAGGAGGCAATTTTAGATAAGGTAGGCTTGATAGAAAAGAGACTTAAATTAAATAGTTTTACTGTTTAATATTTTTAACGTACAGAACTTACACGAAAACCAACACAAACAAAATAATTACTTTACATGAAGAATATATTCATTTATGTACCTACTTACGTCCCACGAGATATGTTAACACAAACAAAATAATTACTCTACGTGAAGAATATATTCATTTATGTACCTACTTACGTCCCACGAGATATGTTTTACAATTTAGTGAGGTGCAAAGATCAATTTTTTTGCTCAAATAACGTCAATAAGTATGCTGATTGATGTTAAAATCGTAAAGGCTGGTATGTTGAATGTAACACATTTAAGTTGGTACGGTAGGGCTATCAAGGTTATTTTTATAAATATATCTCATTTTGTGAATCTTATACTAAATAATTTCAAAAATTAATAAATTTTATAAAAAGTGTTTATTATTGCGTAAAAAATATTAAGTATTTAAACCATTTCAATGTCAAGAATTCAATAGCACCAAAAATCAGGTTTCACCATTCGATATTGCCATTTAAATCAAATGAAATGGAGTTTAAGAAGGTTATTTTTCTTGTTTTCGTATTTATTGAATCATAAAATCATCAAAGAAGGATAACACAAAAGTATCACAAAGGAAGCAGGTATTCTCAATAAAAGTAGGTATTTTATTTAAATAATGCATTTGAAATAAAAGTGGCGCTGTTGCCGGTCTCCTCTACCAGGAGCACAAGAACGCGAGGCGGTGAGGGTAATACTACTCCGCGACCAAATTGACTGACTGACGTCCCAGGGGATGCAGACAAGGCCAGGATGCAGAAGCTCCCACACCGGGAGAATATCAGAACCATGGAAAAATATTTAAAAAATGTGGGTCACTTGTAAGAATTAAAACAGTCTTTATTCCAATGGTAAAAAATTAATCGAAAAAAAAATAGACAACAAATAATAATCGAAAATAACGTACGCCTATGACTTCTAAATACATAATAAAACATATCACTACCGGTGTGTTATTTTTTACTTTTGAATAATTTTGATCTACCAATTTGAATGGCCGGTGGACGTGAAAACATGGAAAACCGATCTGGTGAGGTGAACGGTGAACGTATCCGGGTCCCACCAACTAGGAGCGCATGAGGATGAAGAGATATTTATTTCGATATTTTCGTGCCTTTGTCGCGCCTTTATCCGCAATACGTCACAAGGGAATGCAGTCGCGCCTCGAACGGTGAAAATGGTGAAACAACACAGTTTGTTCGTAATAATTTCTGACATCTAAGATGGTGTAGCTTACTCTTTTGCTCGTGGTTGATACAAGGAGGGCAGACTGTCGAGGAGGCGAATGGCTGTTTTCCGAATGCTATTCGACACTGCGGTGCACACGTCGTGGAAGGATGCATTTGAGTTGACGTCGCGATTATTATTTTTGGTTTTTAACAATATGTATCCTTAACCGGATGCAAGTGGACCACAATCGATGAAAATACCACTATTTAAAAAAAAAATCATACAGCGGGTTAGTCCAAACGGCTACAATGACAAAAATTGATTTTCACAGTTTACTTCAATAAAATGTTTAGCGGTCCGCTCGCGCTAAATAATATTCATCGAAATATTCATTTAGTTAGGTACTAGGTAGCTATATAATGTCGTTTTACTATTTCATCAATAAATAATAGAGCGCAAGCACTTAAGTTGTGAGAATATTAAAAATGTTTTTTTTTTTTAATTTTATTTTCCTTGATCAAGATGTCGTTGTAAGTACGTCGTAAGTTTTTGCACTTTTCTGAAGTCAGTAAAAGAAAACTACAAGGCGTATGAAAATAAATGATTTTTTTCTACGGTGTAAATAATCTGACATGTTTTATGAAAGCCGAACTTTTTTTGTTCCTTATTCGTTGCAGGGTTGTTTATATAACTCGCCGCAGCATGGGTAGACGTCCATATCGACCAGGAACGCAGAAAAGCGAGGAGAAAAACTCTCTACTCTGCAGCGCTCGACGCTAGGAGTGAGATTCTTAGATATAGGTAGATACTTACAAGGTTCGCTCACCGAGGGGGTAGGGCCAGGTCCGGTCCTATGCGGGCGCAATCGGAGCAGTCCGTTAAGACATCGCCCCTGAGATTATTTTTTTCTAAAAACGGCGCTTTACAAAATACAAATCATCTGAATATTGTTGATTACAGTGATCACCTACCTAGAATTGGCTCAAGGCCGGCCCTGGATAGAGCGGTGATAAGAAGTGAACAGAGAATCAAGTGACTCTGAATGCATTTACAAATGATTTAATAATAATGCGTTGGCAATTATACTAATAGTCATTTAATAGAATGAAAGGGAAAAATTCCTGGAATATTTGCAGTGTTACTTCCACGTTGATGATATAGATTCTAGGTTATTAGCGCCTTGTGCAGTGATAGATATCAGGATATTCGTTGTCTGACAAATAATGTCAATGTTCCAAATTGAAAGTTTCATTTAACAATCTATCATAGCCAGGATTAAACAAGGAACGTGTTGAGGGATTAATCAGGGAGGAAGTAATGTGAAAAAGGACCAGAGTATTACCAGGCGCGATATACATACTATACAGTTAGAGATGATCAATATGCCTGTCCTGGTTATGGAACCCATCATTTACTGTCCCTGGAACTGTAGATATTATTTCTCCGAGGAGCCCAATGTTTGTAGAAAATGTATTATATTGTTAAATATTTTTTCTACGCATCTTGTGAGGATCCGTTTATTGTTGAAACCGGTTCCTGAAATATTTGTAAAAAATAAAAATATGTTTTTTTAAAAAGCAAATGATTTTGAAAATTTTGAGTTATTGTTTAAATTTTTCTCTATAGTATACTATAGTTACACCCATATTTTATTCTTCATAAAGAACTGGTTCGAAAAGTAAATGCATAAAGAACTAGCTCCACTATGGTCCCCGGTAACTGGAATCGCAGTGACAACCTATTTCAGGTACCAATCATCTCTAGTTTCCCAACATCGAGCTACATCACGAGACCGGAGCGTATTAATTTGAAAAGTGCTGTATAGATGAAAAGTACTATCCGCGTCTGTCCGTTTGAATAGATTTTTGTAGGGTTTTCACCATCATTTGGAGAATTTCTTCCGGAAGTTTTACATATGTAATACATACATGCATGTATATTTATAAAAAGTAGAAAAATCGAACAACGCAGGGTATATGTCAACTAGTATTTTCTAAGTACCTTGCGCCTGCGATTCGGAATCTAGGCGAAATTCCAATTCGCAATAAGTACGTCATTGGCTGCAGGCGAATTGAAACACATTCTAATGCAAACTATTAAGATCTCATCTCCCTGTCACTTTTGAAAAGTGATATAAAGTCATGAATTGATGAAAAATGACCTATACATCTAACCTAACGCAAACGACTTAACCTAGTTTTTTTATCGCTTTTCGTGACTTTTTAAGACTGTGTTGAATTGCCATTCTCCTGAGTTACCCAGCTACCAAAAACTCAATTCTTTCAAGAAACTATTACAAACACAACTTTGTATTAGTAATTCAATACTATAATCTGAAATAATTTAGTAATATAAGGAAAATTCTTATTACTAATTATTATATCTATAAATCCATGTTTTGGAAAAAAAAAATAATGATTATTTAAAGTCAGTATAACATATTTTAAGTCATTGCAGTGAGCAATTAAATTTGAACCTTTTACTTGGCAAACATATTTTCCGTTCACAAACTTGAAACATTTAACACATGCCTACTTACCTACCTAGTATGATTAAAATGAAATAATTATCGAATGAATAAACAGCAACCTAAAATGATATTATTCGCAGTAATAATAAAATAAAATAAAATTTACGTTTTTTTTGTTCGTTAGCCAAGTTCCACACCGAACGGTTTTTGTGTGAGTAAAGATTATTCCATAAAACACTTCACAGTATTTTCGCTAGAGGGCAGTGCTTTTCTATTACTGAACAGTAATGAACAAATGGCAGTACGATGGAATTAATTATTATTCAGGGGTCGCAAAATCCTCACATGCTGCTATTGGGTGAATGTATCACACTGCTTTTTAAATATTTTATTCACTGCAAAGTTATATTGAATTACACATATTCTTTATTATTGTAACAAAACCAACTCGCAAAATCAAAGGTTTTTAATATTATAATCTATTTTAAAATTTCAACCTGGTTGCGCCATCTCTTGGGCCGGCTGGTAGCCATTTTTTTTTGTCCCCAGGGACTGGCTTTTCTGTGAACATTAAAAACTTTTTTTTGGTTTGACTGAGGATTGAGCCTACCTCCCAAGGGGCTGGATTCAACCGTGCTAATAACTGAGTCAAATCCAAATTGGGTAGGACCAACAATTGTTTCGTATATTAAATGCTGTAATGTCATCCGATTTCAAAGAAATGTGACAATATTCACCTATGTACAACCTACGGAATGTGTCGAAAATGTTGTTGCACAAATTATTATTTTCTAATGTTAATATTTGAACTATAGATATTTCATGAGTGTTAATTTATCTAAAACTTGCTGTGTACCGCCAATCATTGCTGTGGCTCAGTGTGTCTATGTAGATAAATAAATAATAGCGCATGTTGCTTTTAAGTCCGATAGACGGCATCGTTTTAAAAAAAAGCATGTTTGTCCAACAGATGGCACTGTTTTCAAAAACTAATATTTGTAAATAAAAACACGCGCATTCGAATGCAACGTTGTGTCAAAATTTCAAAGCAATCGGTGAAGACCTTTCGGAGATTTATGATTTTGAACAAACGAACATTCACATATTTATTTATTTGTATTTTTTGCGGCACGTTCTAGAGTCGTAGATATTTTTAGTATCGCCCTAGTGAAAGATCAAAAATTCAGAATCAAAAAGTTGATTGAAATGGCTTTAGTTGTATTAGGATCCCAGATGTTAATAGAAAAGTACTATTCCAACATCCTCTTCCCCGTACTGACTACCTTCAAAATTCACAACATAAAAAAAACAAACTAGTACATATCTGTACTAGATATTTGAAATGTCTTTTCTTTAAACAATAATTATTCAGGTTCGTTTCTCTTAAATTATTAGTTTTAATATTAATTATTAGTTTTAGAGTAAAAATATATTAAATACAGACCTTAAAACGGATGGTAATTTAACATACCAATTTGTTCAGGTGTCCTATAAAGGGTTGACTGGAAAATGAACGTGAAGTGCATAGTTCAAGTCTAGCACCTCGCAACGATGCTGCCAATTAACTGCAGGAGTGAGGGTCACGGTTAAGTACCACGAAGGAAATGAGTTTGACCCGTTTTGGCCTGTAACTTTACTTCTCAAACTCAACTCGCACTTGGTGTGCTATAAATTTAAATATTATTGTATCAGCAAAATCACCTGAGAGAATAATGTATTCTTATTAGTTTCTTGTCTATCAAAATCGGTATGGCAATAAGGAACTCTGATTCTGAATGCATAAAAGTGTTATTACATGTATGCTACTTTCCGCTATTTATTATATTATTATTATGTTTCCGATTCTACTATGTACTTATTCACTAATACTTCGATGTTCATTTACCTGGGAATACTTCGATTATTATCACATGCTTGTTTATATTATGTATGTTATACTGTTTCTGGAAATGGATCAAAATTGTAAAGTAGTGAAATATTCTTTGCTTAGCATTTCATCTGAATAATTATGATTCAATTACCTCCTGATATCTACAATGACACAGATATAACTTGCAACTCGAATATGATTGTCGATCTCAGCAAATTTAATAATTACAGTTGGAAGTCTCAGAGTTTAAATATTATTCACCAGAATATCAGAAGTAATATGTCAAACATTGATGATTTTCTGTTATTTCTAGATCAATTCAATCATACTTTTGATGTTTTAATTTTATCAGAGTGTTGAATCAACAAAAACTACACATCTAAAATAATACAAACTTACACGGAATATCACTCAATTAATAATATAAATAAATCTAGTGGGGTCGTTGTTTACATCAAAGACGGTATTCAAGCGCAAGTCGAAGAAATCTTAGTATCGCAAGGTAACTGCCTTAGAATTGTTCTTAATAATAATTTATGTATTTTTGCTATATATAGATCAACTTCTTTCCTGAACATAGATTCTTTTTTGAATTCACTCCAAACTGTTATCAGCAGTTCCGATAAATTTGAACGTCAAATCATTATAGGCGACCTAAATATTAACACTTTATCTCCATTTCACCCCCAATTCGACGACTACCTGTGCATGCTCACAGAAAACGGATTCATAGCAACAATCAATACACCTACTCGTGAACAGGGCACGAACAAATCCTGTTTGGATCACATCAACGTAAAAAAATATTAACTTCACTGACTCTTTTGTTATCCACACTTCAATTTCCGACCACTACACAACAGCCCTCTGCTTTAAAGATAAACCGCCCACAACTGCTAAAATTAAGTACGTCCATCGAACAAACTACAAGAATTTAATTGAGGACTTGCAATTAGAATACTGGCAAAAAGTATTTGATCAAACTGATACTGACATTGCGATGAATGAATTCATCTGCATCCTTCATAAATATATATCTAAACATACAAGTAACAAACTTATACCGAACAGCCAGTTAAAACTTACGCCCTGGATATCTCCCGGCCTTGTCAAATCGATTGACAAAAGAAACTAACTCCACAAAAGGGCGCAAAAGTTTCCAGATAATATTTTAGTTCAAACTCACTATAAGAAATACAGGAACTTATGCAAAACGATTATTAAAAATACTAAAATTAACGTTCGTTTACGAAAATTCTTATTCTCCAAAACGTATGTGGGAAGCATTTCGTAATATTAGTAAAACAAAAATCAACAGGTCTTCCGAAATTAAATCATTAGATATCGGTAACACAAATTCCTCTAATCCTAAAAATATGGCGAATTTTGCTAAACGCTGTCCTAGTTCTTGTATGTTCAATAGACCTTTTTTTGCAAAACTGAGTTATGAATGTCAATATGTTCATTAGCCTATTGCGCATTAATGAAGCTCAAAAAAAACATATTTTTTTGTTTTTAAGTGACATTTTAAGCATTTTTCGAGTGCCAATATCCACTCACGGAATAATGTTTCAGTTCTTATTTGTTCAATCTCCTGGATATTGAACATTCAAACACTCAAAGTTATGAATATAATATTTTTTAAAAGTTCATAGATATTTGTTCAACATCCCGCCGAACGTTGAGGTCTTGAATGTTCAATCTCCACTGTCAACCAATCAGGAGCCGGCTAGTAAAAATGTGCGGCCATGTTGATTTTTAGTTGTTTTCTAACAACGAAATTGTTCCACTAAAAATACGTTTAATTTTTTTTTTTTTTTTTTTTTTTTTTTTTTTATGTGACACCTCACAAGAGTGTCCCTGCCCGTGCAGTGCACAGACAGGGGAACTATGTCACCACCCGATTGGGCGGCGTTGTGAGGCGGAGCAAGGCAGGGGCTGTAGGAAGGGACTTGTTAATGCGGGCCTTGAAGAGGCTCGGATTATAGGAGGGAGGAAAAACAGACGCCGGCAGCCCGTTCCAAATACGAGCCGACTTACACAAAAACGAGTCGTAAAAACGGTCCGTTCTCATGAAGCCAACGTCAACCGTGAACGGGTGTTCAGCTCGTGTCCGTCGAGTTTCGCGCACGTGCACCGGTGCATCAGGAATCAATGCTGCTAGCTCCTTGGAGCAGGCTCCATTGAAATACCTGTAGAACAGACACAGCATGCCTACATTGCGTCTATGCATCAGAGAAGGCAATCGGTCTGTTAACAACGGATTGTCAATCAGACGGATCGCTCTCCTTTGCACAGACTCAAGCAGGTTTATCAAGTATTTTGGGGCACCAGCCCAAAGGTGGCTCCCAAATTCAATAGTTGGGCGGAAATAATAATTAATTGCGAATATATACTGTTATTGAACTATAAAATGACTTCACCGATTCCAGAATCAATTCACTTAAGAACAGTAGCTCAAATAGAAAGGTAAGTCTTAAAATTATGTCATTTATAGGCTTTTTCACCATATTTTACACGACCTTCCTGAATTTGTTAGGCAAATATACAGGTGCTTCATTTATTATTTATTTATTCAATTATTTATTTACAAACTTAGGACTTTTACATAAAATGAGTATTAATAAATTATATTAGTGCATTAAAACTTATTTTTATTCAAGAAATACAACAAAAGAGCCAGGACATGGATATGTGCAAAAAGTCGACTGTCCTCATAGTCTGATTGAAAGACATCTACGACACATATTTTGTCCGTTATCACTGCTGAGATCGCTGATGAAAACGAAGTCCAAATATTTCAATTTTGAATTCATTCAATTAAAGGTTTCTGATTTTTTGTTTTTTTTTAGTCACATAAAAAACAATAAACATATTCTTATGTAGGAACTACAATAAACCAACTAGGCAAACGACTAACAACAATAAATTTAATGTTAAATAGCGCACACCCATAACCCAAATCGCGGGATATTATAATTTTAGGATTTCAAGAGCTGAAAGTATTTAAAAAATAATATTTTTTTCACGATAATCAACGAATTATAAAAAAATATAATAATCCGAAAGAAAAAAAAATCTTTCTAAAGTAAGTAAACTTTAAAAATTACATTTATCAAATGTAGGTAACGAAACAATAAAAAAAAACAAATTTTCAACTGAAAATTGAACTTCAATAATTTTACGCATCACTCGAGATTTTTTTTTAATGGAATACCGCATACAGTTTCAACTGCTCCTAACCATCTGGAGCCAGTGAGACTATGGAATCCCCAATTGGGGTATATTCGTATATTGTGAGGTTGAAGGTAGTGTGGAGGGGAAGGAGATGGAGAGTAGAAAGAGAGGAAGGAGGATGAAGGAGAATAGAGATGGTATGTGAGTATCTATTCAGATCTGATCACCTAACACGGCTAAAGCCATTTCAATTCTTATGGTGGTCTTTACACCATATCTTCCTCTCTGGAACATGCCGCAAATAGACAATATGTTATTTTAAATTAATAATTTGTGAAATAACATAAATGAATCAAATAAAATTTACTTGCGCACGCCGGGATTTGAAACCGCGACCTCCGGATTTCTAGTCAAGTGTACCCCTAGACCACGGAGGCCGTAATACATACGATGTAAGAATATTTCACATCACGCATGCACCGACAACCGATAGTAGTATATTAGCGGTAGGTACCTTTGTACTTGTGCATTGTTTTCAAACTTCCAAAATATTGGATGTTTTATATAGAGCAGTTTTTGTGAAAAATCAACTCAAGAACTCTGTTTGTATATTTTAAAGTAATACTTTAAGTCAACTACTAACTAAGATAAAAGTAAAGTATTTGAAATCTGAAAATCATCCTGTATATACAATTTACCACTAATTGGCTAATTGAACAAAAAATACCTCAAACTTATGGGAGCCGAATTGTTCAATCTCCAGACAATATGTTCAATATCCAAAATAATCATTCATCATTTTCAAGCCATGTTCAACGTCCACCTTTAAAGTCATAATATGGGCTTAATATAGCTTCAATCTTCGAAAAATGATCTTTAATAATTTCCTGTTACACATATGTATTAAACGAAATGACCAAAATCGAGAATTTTTTAGAATTTGCCTGTAAAAACAAAAAAAAAACGTCTCCTGTAAAATTTGCTAAATGGTCTGTTGAACAAACAAGAACTAAGGCAGCGAAAATAACTACTTCACATCGGTGGGAACCACACATGCCAAGAATATCCTCGATAAATGCAATAAAACTGAAACCAATCATGCCAAGTTGGTCACCTCTAACCTCAATCATAAAATAGACAATATACAAACATCGACGAACGAAGTCTTGGAAATAATTGACGACCTAAAGCCATCTAACGCTTGTGGACCAGACAAAGTTTCGACAAATCTGCTAAAAGTAATAAAGTCATTCATAGCAACTCCGATAGCTTTTATCTCAAATCTAAGTCTCAAATCAGGAATATTCCCTAACCATCTAAAACATTCAATTGTTGTATTACTACACAAAAATGGAGATAAATCTGCGATTCAAAATTACCGGCCAATATCTCTGGTCAATTCGGTCTCAAAAATTATCGAGAAAATTGTCAAAAACCGTCTTAGTCTAATTACCTTGAAGATAATAACATTCTTTCTGAGAGACAATTTGGCTTCCGACCGGGTTTAGGTACCAAAAATGCCATTGGCAATCTTACTAAAGTCATTTCTAATAACATCGATCGAGGAATTAAAAGCATCGCGCTCTTTCTGGATCTGGCTAAAGCTTTCGATACCATCACGCACAAAATCCTTTTGAAAAAACTTCAGCTAATCGGTATTAGGGGCAGTTACTTAAATGGTTATGAAGCTATCTAGAAAATCGAAGTCAAAGAGTTAATATTAGTGGCACTCTAAGCGATCCAGCCAATATCGAATTTGGTGTTCCACAGGGAAGTACTTTAGGACCGATATTGTTTAATATTTATATCAATGATCTTTGTAACAGTAACCTTGCCGATCATATCATCGCTTTTGCTGACGATACGGTTTTAATATTTGAGGCGAAAAACTGGTTCGAAATGCACAGAAAAGCCGAAATTGGGATAAACAATGTTAAACATTGGCTAGATAATAATCTCCTTACTCTCAATACGGAAAAGACAAAATTTATACGTTTTAGTGCAACTCAAGCTGGACAACCCAAGGAAATACTGAATATTACTATTCACATTTGTAATGAACCGAATACTTGTACTTGCAAAAACCTAGAATCCGTAGATAGTTTAAAATATTTAGGAATCACCATAGACAAATATCTGAGATGGGAAGAACACATTAACTCAACTACCTCAAAAGTCAGAAAACTTACCCACCTCTTTATGACCATCAGAAATACTCTCTCTATAAAAGATATGAAATCAATATACTATTCCATGTGTAATTCTTTACTCGAATATGCATCCCTAGGATGGGGTGGCTGTGCCAAAACAATATTAGACTCCCTGGTTAAAGCACATAAATCACTACTAAGAGTCATCCTCAAAAAACCATTCAGGTACCCCAGTGATGCATTATTCACGGAAATAAAAGTTTTCGATGTTAGACAACTGTATATTAGAAAGATTATATTACTTGCACAAAAACAACGTCAGCACTTCCCTTCCATCGACCACCTTCACGACACCTGACTTTCAAGGAATAATCCAATAGTCCCAATAAAAACCACGACGTCCCTTGGGCAACGGCAATTCTCGTACTTAGGACCTAAATTATTTAATATCATTCCTAATGCATGGAAAACGAAAAGTACAAATGTTTTGCGAAAATTGGTCAACGACTGGCTTCTTGATTTAGGGAGGGTAAAAAGTGAAGATATGTCGATCAATAGATAATCTCATTATAAAAAATTATAAAAAATATGTATGTACATTATTGTCAAAACACTGATACTTAATTTTTTAAAGTCCATACAATACAAAAACACATATTTATCATCTCTGAACACAATTGTCAATTCTGTATTAATCTGTACTTTATTTATCAATGCTATCGATTATTTTTTAATCATCCAACTATATTATAAACTTATAAACTACCCTTCCCATTTTTTCCACCTTACAACTCCTGTGGTGATCTGTCTTTTTATTACTACTATCTGGCTGTTATTTACTTTACCGGTTTTGTTTTATTTTAAGTGCTAAATTATAATATGAACTATACTTGTCAATTTGACTGGCCTAAAAGAGGATCCATTCCTAGTTGGCTAGTCAAAGTTTCCGCATGCTTTATTGTATGATTTTTATGTGAAATAAATTTATTATTTATTATTATTATATTATAACTAGTGGGCCCGGGCAGACGTTGTCCTGCCACAGACCACCTTCTATGTAGTAATTTATGGTTGTATGTGCTTTCAAAACTATCCTATATTTCAAGCTGGAACCAACCATATACGTTCAAACAATTACATTGAAATCGGTTGGGCGGTTTCGGAGATTAGCGTGTCCAAACAAAGTGAGTAGTAGATATTTGCTACATCTTCCGATTCAAAAGATAATTTTTCAGTTTAGTTAAGTATTTTTGTCTCAATTTCAAAATTAAGTTTTGTATGAAAAAGGCCGCGCAGTTAATCCCCTTTGTTAAGTTGCTGTCTGCGTAGACTGTTTTGGTCCATATTACACATCAGGTTGGAAAAACGGAAAGTGATGTAGGAGGTATTCCTATAGTATATATATTTTTTTACTGTAGTAATATAACGTATTAAAATAAAAAAAAAAACTGAAATAATTAATTAATAATAATTAGCAAAATAAACAATATGTGCCTCCTCTACAGAGTACAGACTGAATATTATAGTTCATCAATGAAATTGATGATCTGTTCGATATTTGAAAATGTTTGAACAACACCAGAAGAAGTGAAAAATTATACTCTATTAATATATTGATGATCTGTTCGATATTTGAAAATGTTTAAATAACACCAGAAGAAGTGAAAATTTATACTTTATTAATATATTGATGATCCGTTCGACGTTTGAAAATGTTTGAAGAACACCAGAAGAAGTTAAAATTTATACTTACTTTAGACACGCAATGTGCTTCTGTCGGTTAACTCTTCATTGGAGATAGGGTAAGTAAATGATAATATTCGGCATTTTACACATATTTATCGTCTTTGATCATCCAACTGTAGATAAAATTGTTGTGTACGAAAATTCGTTTTCAAGGTTTAAGGTTAAACCGGACGCTCCTTATATTCTACGTTTTCATACTAACGAACATATTAATAATTTTTTTAGGAAAAGGTAAAACAAATGTATATATAATATATATTATCTTCAAAATTAACATATATATCTTTGTGGAACTTAAGAACTTAAAGATTTAACGAGAAATAATAATAATATTTGCTATAAATCGGTAGAAATTCAGAATGCGGTGCTTTAATGTCGGTTACTTTATTTTTATTTTAAAACATAAAAAAATAAACTATTTATCAAAAGATACTGGAGTATATCGTTTTATGTGACGGCATTTATTATTCAGATTTCGTGTTGGTATATCCGTGGTATTCTTTGTTAGGAACCGTCTGTATCTCAGATGCACACAAATGCAATCAATATAAGCGTTGTTCGATAATTGAACAATAAATTTTCACTCGTTGAAACCATAAATGAACTTAAATCGTATATAGGTATTGTCTATTCTATTTTCACAGCATCTATGGTACAGGGGGAGTATAATATACCGATGTATATTTATTAAATTGAGTGAAGATACCGACCGAAAAAATTGTAGTCCAATTTTCACCTTTATATTTTAAAGTTAAGATATATTTACTTTAAACCCGGTCTATCAATAAAAACTAAAAATTGCAACCATTTGATGAAAGAATTATTAAAATTCTCTGATTTATACTCATTTCCGACTTGACTATTACTTATAAAATTTTTAATGGAATTATAGACAGTCCTGATTTATTGAGCATAATCACCATCAACAAACCAAATATAACCCCCCCGTTAAAAATATTTTTAATAACAACAACAAGACTGAGTCATTTAGATATTCACTTGTGCCTGGATTACAATCATGCAGATAGTAATAAATTCGCAGAAATTGTAGATGTATTCAACTGCACGGATTATAGTAACAAGAAGGTTATAGTACCTCAATAGTATGAATAACTAATCTAAGCATATTACTATTCTTCTGCATTAAATTTCTATTTAACTAATAGCAAAATTTTATTTTTTGATTACTGTTGAGTAAAATATTATATAAAAATAGATATATTTTTCCAAGACACTATCTAGATTGCATGTAGTTCGGGAAGCATCTTGCCATCATACATAAAGATAGCTGCGAGTAAAAATATGCGTTAAGAAAATTATGATAACGTTGGGTAGTTCTTAGTCGAAGTATGATACAGTTATATGATACGAAATATGACCGAAGGGGATAGGGTTGAATTACTTCAGTGGTAGAGCAAAAGGTCGGCAAGACTGAGGTGCTGGGATCAATTAGTAGATGCAACCGAAACTTTTTCTGAATTCTCTGTTTCAAATTTTGGTTTGATAGTCGCTTATGTTGTCTTTAAATATTGATATTTGAGAATCAAACCATTGGGTTATTCCAAAAATAAATATATACTTACTACTGGAACTTAGTATGTTTTAATTCGTAGTAGTGAAATCGGTTTTTAACTTTCGACGTTACATAGGTCATGAACTACGAAGCATTGAAATGTATATATTTTTTGTATAATTAAAGGTAATAAATTAAATTATGTTTTGGCAAGTCAAGGTTTTTATACAAACCACAAAAGATAACACATTATTATAAGCAATAAATCCCGTCGGTGGCATTTTTTTTGAAGATAATTTCAATTTATATATTTGTTTCAGGCTAATAATTATTGTATTTATTTTACATTTAGTATAAAAAAATAAAACAAAGCGCAAGAAAAATGTTTTTTCAAAAACTTTAATTATTTTAAATGTATCAATAAAAACTAATAATGTTTTTGGTATTCAGGTTATATAAATAAATGGCTTACTGAGAGTTAATTATAACATCTGAAGTAAAAATAATAATTGTTGAATAGGTACTGCAAAATATCTAGCAAATAACACTTGCGGTAAAGAAATTTTCTATAATAAAAAGCTATTACCTAAGCCCCATTGTTATATGTGATTCAAAGAATTCTTGCACTACATTGTTATTTGTTTTATATCGGCATGGGAAAATGGCATATCTGCATGGCTTTTTGCTTTCTTTTGCAATACTGTTTACCTGTTTTAATTTTGTAATATACAATCTATATACCTGCATAAAGAAAAATGTGTAATGCTGATTTATTAAGAATCTCTTCAAATTATTGGTAATCCTGTTAAAAACATGACTGTAAGCCGCTTCCTGATTGAAAAGTGGGTAAATTCATAATAATATCGGAACACGTGTTCATCCACACTCGTTATATACTACGTATTCATCACAGACATAGGAATTAATAGACGAGAAGATATGGGCGAGGGGTAAAATCAACTGTTGAAGAACGAGGGAACGAGGGAACGAGTGAAGCTGACTGTGATTCGTCAATAAATCAATCTGACAGTAAATAGGCATCTCGCATTATAATATCACCATTTACTTCTTAAAAGTAAAATCTGCTTTGAATGAATAGACATTTTTACATGGGAGCGCAAATTACTCGCCACGTTATGAACAAATTTGCGAAGTCCAAATTCGGCAAAGTAAGGCAGCTTTTATTTTCAGAGTCGTAGTTAGTTTCAGAGTATTTAGTTAAGACACTTTTATAAATGTTCATAATTTACTTCCCAGCAACCAACCAGCTTTGTGTTTCGCGTCCAGACGTTTCTCTATGTGATAGTAACAACTGATTCATATTATACGATGTGAATATGCTTAAAATAAAGTAAAATAATGCTTATATATGGAATGTAATACGACAATTGGGTTTATTCTCTTTTTTCACATCTATTTTTACCAGTTTTCATAGTACAAGTCAAAATTTTGCCGTGTTATTTAGTAAAATGAACCGATGATGCCTCGACCATAGTTCGCACAAGAATGATGACGTCACGTTTTCAAATTTCATTTGAGGCCAAACGCGAGCCCAGCCGGCTCAATGGAACCGGTATGGGGAGTGGGGATAATACGCTTTTAATCACTTAGGGCAGGTCTACTAATATTCATATGTCTATGGTATTCATAGATGAAGTTATATAATTTATTTTATTAAAATACGTTTTTTTCAAGGTTCACAATATTAAGGAGATGCACTACGTCGTGTAATATTTTGAATCGAGCCGCTATCAATAACACACCTTACGTAGATGGCAAATTTCATACAATTAACGTTTCGGCATAATAAATGTAGAGATATTATCTTAAGAAATAACACACATTTTTTTGGAACATAATAACTGAAAGAGTTAATGAGAAACTACTTATAAATCGGTATTAATTGGGAATGCTGAGGCGTAAGAGTCGCTAATATTTCATAAGCATAATCGAAATTTCAATCAGTGGACAAGGGGAGGCTCAGTTGATCGGAGGTTATGTAACGGTGTTTTTAAAAAGATACTTAATATAATTACTATCGATGTTATATATTGCCTAGTAGTTAATACTAGAAACTTATTTTAAAAAAGATACATAATATAATTACTATCGATGTTATCTATTGCCTAGTAGTTAATACTAGAAACTTATTTGCCTGCAAACGATCAAAAGCACCCCATAAAGCATTACTCTCAAGAAGAAAAGTCATTTGTAATGCAAAATTCTAATTTCTCATAGAGGCAATTGAGTATTGCGGCCCATTACTCAAAGTGTCAAGTATTGGCACATTGCCGATAATTTATGTCACAATATTTTAGAATTGACAAAGCCATTAAAATTAAGTTTCAGAAAATCTGGTTCGGCAAGCGGAGATCCTAGTCTCCGGCTGGCGGACAAATCCGGAAAGTCGTGAAAACTCGAGACAGCTGTACTACGAGTATAACAGTACCACTTATAGACCATCTGGATCTCATGTTCATTTGAAGTTTTCAGTAAACAACAAGGACTAAATATGTTTTTTTGTTTAATTATGAAATGAATGGGTACTTTTGCTGATATTTTTTATTGATATTATTATTTCGAGTAGATTCTGAAAAATACTTAATCCTCATAAAAACCAAAATACTTGCAGAACTTAATAATAATATTACTTAAATTGATTTATATTAAACCATCTGACGTTTACCCGGTGTTGCACGACTTTTCTCTACTTATACTTATAAATTGTTATATACTTGTTATATCTGCCTTACTAATCTATTATAATTGTGTTTATTTACATTACAATAAATAGGTCTGGATTAAGCTACACTGTTCATTACCCGAGGGTTGGTAATTCTCTCGTTCAAGAAGCTTGTTCCCTGTCAATATCATCTCACAAGTACTTGTTACACTCTAGCGACGACGTCTGATTGACTCTGGATTAAGCTTTATGACTAGCGCCATCTATAGATTAAATACTCAACCTTATTACCATACATCACATATAACACCCATGTATTATACATATAAACCTTTAGGAAGAAATTTTCTTAATGATAGTGAAAACCCTATCAAACTCCGTTGCATAGTTTAGAAGAACTAAGCGCACAAACAGACAGACGCGGATAGTGACTTTGTTTTATACTATTTAAGAAATAAAAATAAAAAGTTCTAGGAATTAAACACAAAATCCATTAATATATCATCATTTTAATTAGCCATCAACTCAAGTAGTAGTAGTTCAATGGTAGCTCAATCTGACATGGTTTTTATTCTTATTTTGACCTTTCACATGAATATATGAGACCAGGTTGATATCTTTATAAAGGTGGGGATCCGATATTAAGTTATATAAGCAACGATCCCTTAAACCTAACACTATACCCCAATAATTAGGGTTGCCATAGTGCCACTTTGTGCGGCAATCGAATAATTTTTTTTTAAAGTTTCCTACTTAAGCTTAACGTAATTGTTTTGTACTTATATGTAATCTGGTGTATTTTCAGTCTCATTTTAATTGCCTTACTAACTATTATTACAGAAATCACATAATTCAGCAGCTGTGGAATGCCATAAAGAAATTATCCGCAAGCTTACGCTCGCTAGGCAACTAAGTTAACCCTCTTGTCCCGGTGCTGTCAAACCTAAACGATTAATGGGCACAAACACGAAGAGGTAAAACGATAAGATTTGTAAATTAGTCAACGGAAGGTAATGGAAGGAGAGGAGAATGGGTCAAGAAAACTAAGATAAAATTTTGTAAATACAAAAAAAATATATATATATACCTATCATAGTTTAACGCTCTGTAGCTGGTTTGAAATGGATATATGTAAATACGAATGTTAGAGGGAGCGCACTAATATAAAAAAAACGGTAATAAATAAGCAAAAATATTTAATAAAAAAAATAAAAAAATAGAAAATCTTTCGACAAAGGCTTCAGTTGAATGGAGTGCTTGTTCATAATAACATATTAAATATAAGAACGAAACGTGTTTTCAATAATTTTCGGAGCTTACTTTCCGATTTTTTTTCTATCGAGGGTATTTTATATAATTACTTTTCGGCTTTATTACTGTATAGATATTATCTTCAAAAATAACTTACATTTTTTAAGTAACTTGAAAAAGTGAAGAGAAATTTACTATAAATCGGTAGAAATTTATTAAGTGCGCCTGTCAAGTCGTCTCCTAGCCTGCCGTTTACGAGCCCAGAACCTAATAAAAAATTTCGTTGGAATTTCTGAATAATAATAAATAATGTAATTATCTAATACATAACAATACAAACAGTAAATTCCGGGCGTTATGAGAACGAAAGAGTTGGCCATATCGGATATGCGGAGAAAGTCCAAAAATATCATTGCAAGTCATTCTCCCATCTACACACTAGTCGCCGTCCCTCCATACATGCTTTGGATGCGGCGCAACCATTGTGTTGTAGAGTAAAAAGCAATAATTATTATTTACTCCGAATCAAACTTTGGATTTATTTTTTCTAGCCGTTAATAGCACAGCTGAGCTTTGTTGCAATTCATCTCCTCAAAGACTTTATTTCACACACAAAACGAAACGACGCACGCACAGAGCTAGTCGAAATACATACACAGGTGCCAGCAACAATGTGGAGTGAGTTCTATGTTCATTCCGCATCCACAAATGACAAAAGTATAAGAATTTCGCGAATGCGCATGTAGTCCCGCCTGCCTTGGTCTTTGAATGTAAAATACGCATAGGACAACAGTACAAAAAACTATTTAACTGTATACGGGGATAATACACAGAATTTTTTACTCTATTTAAAATCGAGAGGATTGTTACAGACTATTATTACCTACTAGCAGTTTATCTTCAATGACTGAAGTCGAATAATTTAAATATTGTATCATTATTGTTCTTTTGTTTATTTATTTAATTTTGGAAATGTGATTTTTAATTATTTTAAAATAATTTTTATTTCTTGCTAGAGCTATCCCGATGAGTTACAAAACTCATTAAAGGACGTGATAAACATACAATATATAGGTGGAAGTCAATAGGTACAATTGTACATTGGTATTTTGATATCACAATTATGAGTTTCAAATACGAAACAGTACAAAAATAGAAAAAAATAATCATAATTATAAGATTTACATACAAAACAGTACAAAAATAGAAGAGATTAAGTAGAACTAACAAGAAGAAAAAAAAAGAAACAGACTGGGTTATACACATATATCGGGGAGCATGATTTATAGAGCTAATTTGATTTATTATTTTTGTCAGTAATTGCATCTTGTTCAATTAAACATATTCGAAACTAGGTAGTTAGGTAGGTATACCTATGCACTATGCATATTGTCGAGCATCCCTTTTACGAAAAGTTACCGACTGCACACTGTATGTACATCTCATCTTCTTACTCTTGTTTTATCGTGTCGGGGATACATCGCGTCCATGAACCTAAAAAGCCCCCAGACATCCCTGTCTCGCGGTACTTCGACGGTTCTTATCCATGGTAACATCAAGCACTTCTCGAACTGTACTTGTGAAGGTAAAAATTAAAGCCTAAGTCAGATGATTAAGGCTAGAAAACGTCAAAAACAAAAGCTCCATTGAAGGTCCTTTAAAATATCTCTATTCATTTCGCACAGTTCTACAGAAACGACAACTAATTATAATCCTGGAACCTGTTCAAGTAAAATGATAATTAAGGCTTTAATGACTTCTAAAGGGTTAATACCCAGCTTGACAGCCTGCCAGCTTAATAGCAAACTGGTAAACATGATAGTTTCCAATAATTCCGGAATAGATTAGCAGACTTGATTATGGTATAAGTCGTGTTTATGGCAAGTTGGTTATTCAAATGTTCCTGATAATGCCGTGATCATTATCGATTGGTTTAAAAAAGGGTTAAATGATTATACGAATAAGAACAGTGTTCTATGAAATTGTAATTGGTAATAATTACAGGAAGAAAACCTCTATTAAGGGATAGTTGTTTTACAGAATTTGAACAGTTCAATAAAATATTTCAAAGTTAATATTCGAGTTTCGTGAAAATTCTATTCAAGTTCTTTGAAACAACTGGCCCGTAGTGGTATAATAAAAGAACTCGAATGGAGCTTTCACAGAACTTGAAATTTGATGAATTGCTAAAATTTTGTAAAATGAATGACATCAATTTGTAGGTAGGTACTGTTATTTACGATTTGTTTTTGTAAAATTGTGTTGGTAAATAACAGTTTTAATCTAAGTGGTTGAATAATAATTCATCATCTTTGAAGTAATGCAGAAAAGCTAAAAATCATGCTTGAACTTGATTGAATCTTTCTTATTGTTTATTTATTATCTCATTTCTGTATTTAAAGATGTAAGTTAATATTAGATGGAGCACTTTTTTGTACAGTTATACTTTATTATTAGGTACTTTATTTAATAATTTTTTTTCAGGTTTTTCTGGCAACTTCAAAGTGCTTTCATTTGACTTTAAACTTTAGAAACATAATACTTTTATCACATAATTTATTAAACTACTCTCATGTTTATTGTTAACAAATTGAACTAAACCTTTTAAGAATTTGAGATTACAATAACATTTATGTTCACATGAACATAAATACATAATATATTAAAAAAACTGTGTGGATTTCCTAACACGGTGGGTCTGAATGTTACTGCCATGATTCAATGATAGAATACGGAATTATCGGATGGGGCAGTGCAAATGACAATTTCTTAAAATTACTAATTAAAAACCAAAAAGCCATTTTTTCTGAAAATCTCTGTAAGAACTAGTACTCAAGAAATCTCCAACAATCTCAACATCATGTTAATCAAACAACTCACTTTTAAAATAATAGTCCTTTATGTGAATGAGGCAAGGAATGTGTGCCAAGACCGAGTTGTTTGGCTGTCCGTCCTCTCTGCCTACCCCTAAACACAAGAAAAAACAACTTACACATACATTAGACACACTAGATCTCAGGGTAAAAAATTTATATCCAACAAGCAACTACATATACAACATTTGGAAAAAAAGCTTACTCTACTTTATAAACTCAACAATAAAATTCCTCTCTCTCTCTCTCTCTCTCATGCTACAAAATTTTAATAATACTCGTACCTAAATGAAGACGGGAGATCCCAGTTGGAATATCATAGTTTCTTTTTGCTACAAAAATGAAGATAATAAAACATTTATTATCATAATTACAATGGTCAAAGTGGTTGCTCGGTTGACCTAATTTTTGAAATCCCTACCAAATAATATTTTCTGAATTTCGTTCTTGTGTTATTTTATATCTTTTTAAATATTTTATTTGGTTTTACGCCAAGCCGGGCTTTTACATGGATTTTAAGATCAAAATGTAACTGGTGAGCTATCATATCTAGTAGGCATGGGTATAATAATAATAATAATAATAATAATACTTGGATGACTTGTATAGCGCCGTTTTTGTGCAAAAACACCTCAAGGGCGCTGTACAAACTTATAATACATTTGTACAGTGGTCTATGTTATTACTTAACTATTTATGGAGAAAATATACAGTTCAATACTTACCTGATAGGTCACTTGAGATTAACACTTAATTAACATTATCTAATTGTTTATTGGCGAAATTTAGATACAGGATTTAGGACTTAATTGAAAAATTGAATATAACTGGACTTTCTCTTAGGATTGGTATATTTAATTTAAGGATACGACAGCTTAAAAAGGTAAGTTTTTAATTTAGACCTGAATTCTGTTGGACTTGTTATGGATCTTAGTTCCGGAGGGAGTTTATTCCAAGCCTTCGGCCCAGATACTCCGAAAGCGCGATCACCAAACTTAGTATTTGGCTTGCGCATAGGTTCTATCAGTCTGCCTACAGCTGCTGATGTTGCTGATCTAAGCGTTGACTGCCTCAGACCAGTGTTTTCCGGGAAGCATAGTTCAGAGATGTAGGGTGGGGCCATTTCATTGATGGATTTAAACACCATCCAGCACAGTTTGTACTGGATTCTTTCAGGGCACTTGAGCCAGTGAAGGTTACGAAGGTGTTCTGAAATGTGCGAATATTTTGAAACCCCGGTTATGAGCCGTGCTGCTGCATTAAACACTGATTGAAGTTTGTCAATTTGATATTTTGGAAGGCTGGCATAAATGCCGTTGCAGTAATCGAGACGTGAGACTACGTAAGAGTTGATAAGTAGTTTTGTTGCTTCTGAAGGAAGGTTTCTTCGGACAGACTTGAGTTGTCTTAGGTGAAAAAAACCGGTGCTCACAGTCCTATTTATTTGACTTTTAAACGAAAAGTCTGAATCTAAATTGACACCGAGAAGTTTGACTGTTGTTTTTGGGATTATATCGCTGCCGGAAATAGTAATAGGTGAATTGTCTATGAAATGTTGACGTTTGTTTGTGGCTACCCAGAGAAACTCAGTCTTAGATGGATTGAGCTTCAGCTTGTTTGAAGATATCCAACGAGTTATTGCTTCTAGACATTCAGTTATACGGATTTTGAGACTATTGATATCATTTGGAGCGCAGTAAAAATAAACTTGCTGATCGTCAGCGTAGCAGTGAGACAAGAGATCAAATGACTCGATTATTTTGGCGACATCATTTGTAAAAAGGATGAAGAGAAGTGGACCCAAAACGGATCCCTGGGGTACCCCTGAAGATAGTGTTGCGAAGTTGGACAATTTATTTCCACTACAACTGTACATTTCTGACAGTTATTCAATAATGAAATAAACACAATAAATTTGTGTGATTTGTATAAAACGCAGTTATTTCAATTATTTGATGTGGAAGATCGAAAGAAAACTACATACTTATTCCCCAGCCTAGGCTGTACAGTGTACACTAGTGTACAGTGTACACTGCTTGTATCTAATTCATAATTATTGCTTTTCGCACGGCAATTAGGCTAGCGACGGGAGATGAAATTCTAGGTAGTACTACCATGCAAACAAAATGATTCTTCCGTGAATAACTTGATTATCCGTTATTCCGTCAATGATCGCTTTTGATCTATTAATAAACATGTCACATAGTTGTAAATAAAGCGTTATGTGCTTATTATGCTACGCTCTTGAATAGTATAGGTTTAATGTGACGTAAGTGGGTTCGCAATGAAACTGTATTTCATATAATGAAAAGCGAGAGCTTTGAAAGGCGTCGTGAGAGTGGGATATTCGCGCATAATTGAGAATAAATTTGCTTGCTCATTTTAAAGCTACGTATACATACGCGAGCTGAACCTTGATTTATGGGAAAGGAACTTAGCAACCGCAAATGTGTTTAATTTGTGTTATTTGACATTTCATTCATATATAATGATATATTAACAATCTGGTGAAATGATTCGTTTTCCTGTTAAAGCCTATAACAAAAGATTTGACAAATTTCATATTAAAGTATAAGTAAAGCGCGAATATGTTATGGGGAAGTCGGAACACGTATTCTTAAAACTAATAATATTTTCGCATCTCGTCCATCATATTCGCCACTTGTGTGAACACATGTTCAGATATATTCTGAATTACTAATATTTTATTAGGAAATGGTCATGCAGTCACATTTTTAACACTAAATAGTGTTAAAAAAGCCTCATTTACTAATTTTTCTCGGTGCATCATTCAGAACTGAAAAGTTACTTGAAATGGCTTTAGCCGTGTTTGATCACCAGATTTGAATAGCCAGGTACTTTCCATACTTCATCTTCCCACATCCTTCCTCTTCCCATAACCATCAGTCACACAATTGAGGAGGCCATAGTTTTTTTGGCTTCGGTTAGCAGGGAACAAATGGGATTCCCATGGTTATTCCGATTAAAATATACATTGTTCAGATTATGTCAATTATTTACATTCAGTTTACATTATTTATTAATTATATCTGTTGCCCACCGGTATCGCTTAAAAAAAGTTTCTAAATTGGCTATCAAACCAAAAAAAAATAGTAGGTATATACATACATGTACACATAAAAATACGTTTATGTATGTGGATTTTTTTTATTAACAGCTTATTCTGCTTTAAATGCAATTTTTTTAACACGCCTATATGGAGCTCGAATGCCTGCAACACCCACCTCAGACTACGTAATAATCTATAAATATTAGAGTTTCTTGTTTTTTCCTTCCTTGAGTTATCCCAGGCAAAATTGCTTCTGACTAATTAGCTCGAGCGGCGCACGACGTTAGGGTTACCGCTCACTACCACCGGAATGCTGATCATAAGACACCATCTGCCGGAAAATATGCGAAGCTACCAGCCTTCCGATTTCTGTACATCTACCACGCACCGACTGCGAATTCCCGTGTCCCGTTCTAACCTGTGTGCTAAACAATGTTTAAAAATGTATTATCTTGCTTTTAAACCGTTATATTTGTCTCATAAAGCGGCCCTCTTCACGTCATTAATGCCATGGTTAATTAATCATTAATTTCTGGCTAGCCGTCGTTCAGAAAAGAAAATACATTTTGTATCGTTCTGATAAAATTGGTGTAACCAAATCCAAGTAATTTTGGACAGATTATCTATATCAATTAAAGTAATTAGGTACTTATCACTGAAACTTAGATACAAAGTTCATCCATCTTCTTCCTGGGCAATAGTAATTTCATGATTCTTCTGCACCTTTCTACTGCGAAGATTATTTCTATTATCTCGGGGTCATAAGTATTAAAGTGATTCCGCATACTTTGTTACTTGTTAGTAACAAGAGATCACTGTGATTCCATAATAATTTCAAGGAAGTAATAAACAATATCTAAGGAACAAGCTAACGCTAGTAATACGTTTTCGTTCTTCTGAACTTGGAATTAATAATTCTTTTCATTATGTTCAATCCAGTGAAAATAACCTACTGATGTTTTAAGTTTTAGATGAGAAGGATTAGATTCTGTGCACAATATATGAATTTACTTGTTATTAAAATAAATCTAACGCATCAGCAAGTCATTTCTGATTCCGACAAAGACACCAAAAGACCGAGATATATTACGGTCACAATTGATTTTGTTTGCCCTTTTGACGGCAATTTTTTTTAATAGTTAAGAACCGCCTCAAACTCTAGGAGCGCGGGGTTTGGACTGTGCTAATTAATTACCATATTTAATTTGCCCCCATACCTACCTGATAAAGGGAGCGGTCAAAGAATTAAAAAAAAAATTAATTGTGGATTGAAATTTTTAAATTTATTAATTTAACCCTTCAAGCTAATTTGTTCGCTTTTGGGAACAACTCGTATAGTCCCATATATCTCACTTACTACCAAAGTGACAAATATGATCTAAACGGTGTTAGAAAGAGAAAACAACACGCTTTATATTAAATTCGAAAGTTTCTTAGAAGAATTGAAATGTGCACCTTTATGAAACCTAAGGTTCCGAACACAATTTCAAAACAACATTATGCAACTTCGTGAATTTTTAATTAATTATTTTTAAATGAAACGACCAAAAATTGAGTTGACAATAATATGTTTATTACATTTGTCTAATAACATATGTACGAGTTTTTATTTTTTTGGAACAAGTACTTTTAAGTAAGAAAAAACCTAAGGTGAGTAATTTTTTAAACTTTTTTTAAGTTCGCATTAAGAAAAATTGTATTTAAAAACTGTATGTTTCTTTGAAATACTAAAATTTGTAAGCGTATTTTATCACTTTTCAAAAACAGATACGTATAGAAATATTCTATTTGTTTGTATTTTATTGCACAGCGGAAATACTCGGACCTTATTCCAAAATACGACATAGGCCTGAGGAGTTAGATTTTATTAATTGTGAATCGAAGTTTATTAATTGTTATTTAAACTTTATTAATTGTGATTTAAACTTTATTAGTTGTGATTTCAACTATATTAATTGTGAATAGAACAATTGTTTACAAGTTTAAATTTATTTTTCTTGTACTTTATCCGTCATCGACAAAATTCGAAATTATTTCACAGAAATGATTATTATTTCATGTTTTGGTTACCTATTTTTGGCCATACATTTATGCATTGACCATTTTCAAAAAGTTAACGAACATTATTTTTACGTTTTCCAGAACTCTTTCATTTTCTAAGAAACCATTTCCAAAATTTGACATGATGCAATATTATTTCCCGCCACCCAGTCCCATTCCAATAGATAAAGTACCCACGAAAAAGTCCTACAAAACAGCGTTTGCATAATATGATATATGATCACATTATTTTGGTGTTCCTAGTCTTGTTCTAGCCAACCTTTTTGAAATTTACACAACAAAAAACAAAACATCGAACATAAATTACAGTTTGTGTAAATAAAAAGAAAATATCTTTGTTGAGATTCCACGGATCCCAGCCGCGGAGTGGATAGGAGGATTATTTGCGAGAAATATAAAGTGTTTTGTTAGGTAAGGAGAGGAGGCGTGCAAGATCACAAACCCGAGATAAGTCTTGTTACGGCTTCCAATTCATTAAATATTATATTGTTACAAATGACTGGGCCTCGTAATGCGGACAGCTGAGTGCTTCATAAATCAATAGATATGATATTATTATAATAGAAGTAGTAAGTTTTTGATTATAATTTAATAATAATAATAATTTCCGTCAATTTTCATCGAAACCTTGTAGGTATTTGCTCTGGAATAATATATTGTAGATATTAATACATTAAAATCCCGACTACGTATGTTTGTGCTCGAAAAACACGAAAAGTAGTCCACCGATAACGGTGAAAATTTCGAAATTTGTTCTCATTAATGCCAGGGTTTAGAGAGTGGATTGAATAATATAAAAAAGGACTTAACGCATTATGTCTGCACTGGAATGAGTTTTTATAGTAACAATGTGGTAGAAGAAGTCATGGACCCCCGAGGAAGACATGGCATGTTCAAGTGAAATAAATACTGGTTACAATACAGTAATATTATTTCCACATTAAAACTGCACTCAGTTTTCAGGTACACTAGAATTCACAACATCAAAACATGACTCCAAATCATTCATAACCCCGATCAACGCCGGGTTCACATCAGCAAGTATATTATACAGGGTCGTGGTACAAAGATTTTCGGCGTATTGTGGTGTATAAATGAATGAATAGCGTACCTTCCATACACCATTCATAACCCCGATCAACGCCGGGTTCACATCAGCTAGTATATTATACAGGGTCATCGTACAAAGCTTTTTGGCGTATTGTGGTGTATAAATGAATTAATAGTGTACCTTCCATACACCATTCATAACTCCGATCAACGCCGGGTTCACATCAGCTAGTATATTATACAGGATCATCGAAAAAAGATTTTCTGCGGATTGTGGTGTAAAAAATAATAGTGTACCTTTAATACACACCTAATAATTTCATTTTAGAATTATAAAAACCTTTTTCGATGACACTGCACATTATGTGTACCAATAAAGGGATATTTATTTTACCTATGTGATGGCTTGGTTATACAAATAACTATCATAGATACCAACACATTCAATCACTTTAAAAACACTCCAAAAAAATTGATCGGCAATTTTTTCTATAGATCGATCAATTTATGGCATGACACCCGCTTTTGAGGTGTTTTGAAAATGCATAAATATGTCACGTTTATTGATATGAATTGTAAGGTATAATACTATATAGTAGGTACTCTTACGTACAACTCCGGATACATTTATGGGTATATTTTAAATATATTAAAATTTAAAGTGAAACCTTCGTCAAATTCACTTTTGATAAATAAAATCACCGTTCATTGCGTGTGGGTAGGCTATCGGCAAACGAACCTCATATTTAATATATATTGCGACAAATGATGATAAAATATTCATAGAAATCTCAAAGGGGCAAGAAAAAATTACGTTAATTGCAGTGCTTTTGATTTCGTACTTTTAGTACTTATAACGGTCACGCGTCGCGTAAGGTCGTGTGCTTTAAAGTAAAGTAATTGCCTTAAAAGGTATCAAAATGCTCTCGTCTGTGATGAAAAAGTGTTTTAATTATTTGGAAAACACTAGTAAAGACAATGGAATAACATTTATCATTTCTAAATTGATGCAAGAAATTTATGAAGAGAAAATGCAAGACCTACTAGAGAAGAGGTTTAGGTGTGCAACAGCCAAACTGCGAAGTCAGTGCTGTCGCGAACTAAACTTCGCTATGAGGAAGCTACAAGCCAAAAATGTGTATATTCTTGGTATACCTTATATTGTTGGTAATAGGCATTAAAATCGCTTGACAAACGGAGTCTAGAAACGTTCGATTTCAAGCACAAACTGGTTTTTAATTATTTTGTAAATAATTTTTTAAGAAAGCAAAAAAGTTAATCAAGTGAAACTGTCACAGATAATCTTAGCTATTATACTATATTTTTTAAAGTTGTTTCCTTTATGCGTTCATACATTTATATTGATATAATATATTTTTTAGTATTTTACATTTATATTTTTTATCGAATAATTTATTTTTTATTTGTATTCTACTCAAGCAAAACGATAGGAAAATCTTAAATTTATCTTAAGCATATTTTTTGGTATTCATAATGTAAAAATCAGAAACTCTGCTTTGTATCTCACATAACTTCTATCGCTAAAAGGGCTATGAAAATGTTAGGTTTTATAGTAAGAATTTACATTAAAAATTCTATTCACATCTCTTGTTAGAAGTATTCTAGAATACAACTCTACAATTTGGTAACCTATCTTTAATAATCACATTAATACCATTGAAAGAGTCCAACGCAAATTTTAGAGGTGTATTAATTTTAGGCTTGGAATTCCTTTAGAACCAATAGATTATGATTATGATTGTGATAGAAGAAAAATTTTTGATCTTATATTTTTATACAAAATTATAAATTATCAGTTGGATAGCCCTGACATATTAATGTTGATTCAATTTCATGTACCTACCATTAGATCAAAGTCCTCTAGTGTGTATTATTTTGACAATTATACCACAGTCTCGACCAAAATTGTAGATACTTTTAATATTCCTTGTAAAGTATAAAGCTGCACTAATAACATATTTTAACGCCACTTATTTTAATGAGGTCACTACATAACAGGCTATTGTCATTGCTTATTTCTTTACTGTTATTAATTTGTTATGTTTTAACTAAATTTAATTCTTTAATTTTTCTCATCAAAATTTAATACTGCACTATGTATATGTAAAAAAATAAAATAAAAACTTTGTATGTAAATGGCACTTGTGCCGTAAATTCTAAATAAATAAACCAATTTGTTATAAAGCTTAAACAAAATAGTGATTTAGCACTAAGCTTAAATAGTCTAATCACTCTGTTTATTTATATTCTTGCGGTAAAACACCATACAAATCAGCAGTAACGCGTATCAACGAGAATCGAGACCATTTTCAAACTGTCATTGCTCTATTATGGCACGGCACTGACTTATCACTTGAAACCTCAAAATCCGTCAGGTGCCCAGGCTTTTACCTCTTGTCTTCTTTGAGGTGGTATTCGACGCAACTTTTGAAAACGAGAACGCCGCCCGGTCCTATCATTTCTATATTCCTACACGTATATTTTGTGTATGTTTATCGTTTATTGGAAACATAAGAGTGTTTTTTACTTGCTTTTATCAAAATTTTGTGAGACCACAGCAAGTCTAGATGTATTGTAATGTCATTGATTGCGAGTTGTAAATACACATTAGACAGAAATATTAAGAATCAAAACAAAATATGTATATCAATGTTGACCTATATTGGTTCCCTTCACTAAGAGATCCTGTGCAGAGGCAATTAGGATTTGGATATAGGGTTTTTAGCGGCGTGTAAGATTTAGCTTCTTGGTTTGGGAAGGGTATTTTCGGTAACTTCCATGATGGTATTTTAAAAATACTTGTCAGTTCTTTTTTGATAATTTCTGAAGCCGTGGTTATTTAATGAACGCAACGGTGTTATGTAGTTTATCGATTTAATTTATTTGGTATTAGGTGGGAGTTGGATATATAAAGCAAATCTAAAAATTCTAAGCTTTTTTGTCCAACTAATAATAACATTAGTTTCGTACTGTGATTTAAAAAAAACATTACTTTTTGTTTATTTTGGACATAATTATCGATTTTATAAGTAACATGTAACTAACCTTGTCATTACTCTTACGTATGTACCTGCCATTCGTAAATTATTATTGAATATATCAGGTTCAATCAAATTTTAGATTCATGGTACAATTTGGTTCTGTCTGATTTATTTTCTAGATCAAGTATTATTGTTGTCATATTCCTAAATTCCTCGTAAATATCGGAAATATGTAAATAATTGCACAAGATGGCAGAATAGAATTAATAGGTTTAATCAGATTTTCAGGTTTATGGTTCATTTTGATTCCGTACGATCCCATCCGAGATTGAAAGATTTTTCTAAATAAGTTCGAATGTATTTTGCACATGGTTATGGGTTGTATTTAACATTCATTTACCTAACCTTCTCATTACTCTTGCGTAGGTACCTGCCGTATGTAAATTATTGCACAAGATGGCAGAACACAATCAAGCTCTGACAAGGCAACGAGTGGCACGAGCAGGATTAATAGCCCCGGGTGAAACTAATCGCGAAGGGCAACACTGAATGCCCAGGACCGAGGAATTGTTTCCTGTTATTGAATAACACTGATGCACAGAGAATGTAGTATTGTATCTTCGTATTGCTGAACTCCTAATCCCTCTGTCTCGGAAATAAGTTAAATTCACCTGAATGGATTGTCAACCTTTGGTCGACTACGAAACTATCGACTTTAGTCGAATTGAGTTTAGGTGATCACGATCAACGGACGATCGGTGATCGCCCCGGTGTAAGACCGTAGCAGAATAGCAGTGTGGCTTTAAATGGTTTTGGCCGTGGTTGGTGACCGGATCTGTAGAGCCAACCTTTCTCTTTCCCATCTCCTTCCCCTCTCCACTACCTTCAGCCTCGCAACATGCCCCAGTTGGGGATGTCAAAGTCTCACTGGCTCCAGACGGTTGGGAGCAGTTGGGAATCTTGTGCGGTTTTACGAAAAAAAAGTAAAAATAAATTTTCAAATATTTTTAGATTATTCGTAACTCTTGAATGTTTGTCTTTCTTATCTACGCGTTTAGAGATGGCGTTAATTTAATTATTTTATGAATATTTTGCAAGTTGTGTTTCAAAATATTAATACGAATTGTTGTATGCAATATTTGTAAGTAATATAACAAGTCTAAGATGAGTTAATTGTTTCGTTGGTAAACAAATTCAATTCTTTCAAGAAAGGCAAACAAAATCAATATTGTATCAGCGATTCAATCCAATACCGTATTTGTATGCCTTTCTTGAAAAGATTGTGCTTTTATACGGAAAAAAATATTCATTCATATTCATATTGCATGAACAGGCGCAAACAAATAATTCATCTTAATATTTTAAATGCACAACTAACAAAAAGGGTATTTTCATAAAGTTTTTAAATTTACACCATTTATGAACGCATAGATTATAACGTACGTTACGTTCACCCTTAAAAACCCAGTTTAAACAGTTCTGTATCCCTATTAGAAGTGCATACGAGTGGAATTACACTTTCTTTGCTTTGGTTAAGTGGAATGATTGCACTATTGTATTGCATTGCCTCGCCGATGTGCAACGGACTGGGATGTGTTGGGAACATTCGAACAAAGGAATGTTTCAGTGTCTAGGGCGAACCCTTTGCCTCCGTGTCTGCCAGAAGAGGATTTTATACGAGGGATATAAACATGAGTCAATCTTTTACTCATATTTTTATATTTTGAATACCCATTACATTTTTATATTTTGAATAGGTACCTATTAAAATTTCATATTTTGAAAACCTATTAAATTTTTATATTTTGAATCTACCTATTAAATTTTCATATTTTGAATACCTATTATATTTTGAATACATATTACATTTTTATATTTTGAATACCTATTACATTTTATATTTAGAATACCTATTATGTTTTTATATTTTGAATACCTATTACATTTTTATATTTTGAATTCCTATTACACTTTTATATTTGAATACCTATTACATTTTTATATTTGAATACCTATTATATTTTTATATTTTGAATACCTATTACATTTTTATATTTAAATATCTATTACATTTTTATATTTTGAGTACCTCTTACATTTTTCATCTTGCCTTTTTGACTAACTGAAATTTTAATTTTAATTTATTTATTTTTAAAAGGAAAGACAAACATTCCCGGGTTACGAATAACCTGACAATATTTGAAAATCTCCTATTAAGTAGTAAGTAAGCGAAAATTTTTGCTTGTGTTGTGATAGAAGACTTAGCCTGGCGAGGAATTGAACACACTACTCCTGGGTGGGACTCAAACGTAATGTCAACTCAGCCACCGACCGGTCGAACATATAAACCTTCATAATTAAAAAAAAAAACTAGTAGCATCGCTACATGAATATGCAGATGAACTTAAAAATTCCAAATTCTCAGAGAAAAGGCGCTGTTCAAATTGCACTATGCCGTAACTGACCGATCGATATTTTTAATCCACAAAGCTTTCTGCGTCATAATAGGTTCAACTACCCACTGGTTGAAATTATGAAATAAAAATATGGCGACGTATTTATTTATCTAGTGACAGTTGATAGATGTTTGAAAGTTACATGATTAATGTCATAACGTTGCGAGCTAAAAATATTTGCGATTATCTTATAAATCCATACAGAAATTGTTGTAAAAATTTCATGACGTCAGAGCACACCATTCGTGATTTTTTTCAGATTCGGTTAAATCGATTTACTGCTTGGTTTTTGGTAGAGATATTTATGTTTCATCATAAAAATAACTGTGAAAGTTTCACGCGCTGTTCTTTGAGGCCATTGATGTTATCAGTTACTGTGCAAAAAGATTTGAAGAAGTTATTACTTTTCTAATTGGATTGAGTCAGATATATCGGTCTTGATACTGATATTATTTTAAGTCAAATATTAATCAGAAAGCTATCTTTACATCAGCAAGAACGTAGATCACGAAATAATTAACAACAATATAACGAAAAGTGAAAGCTTTATAAATAAATAAAAAACAAACTAAACATTTTTAAAAGATTTAAAAGTTATAAGTAGACTACATTATAAATTATCATTATACTATGGATAAAATCACATTCGGTACCGAGGTTTATATCATAAATCAACTCAGGCAAACCATATTAATATTAATGTCACACACATGCCTACCGCTCCACCAAAATTCAAACTCCATTAATCAATTGTTTATTCTACCTTTTGTATTATATTGGCGTATCGGATGACACCATTAAAAGATAAAAAATAACGCTACTGTTTTTTCAAGCCTTTACATATTCAGAGATTGGATAAAATAAATAATAGTGGTCTACTTGTCAGATAAACTGCTTAATGTGTCAGAATTAATTAAGCATCGAGTCTTTGTGACATCGATATGGAATACTCTGCGCAAAGAATAGGGCAAATAATTTACAGAAGGGTATTGAAAAGTTGTGTTAAATATGGCAGATAGACTAGCAAGTCATTTGATAAAGCTTTTATTTTTATTTTTTGTATTTATATTTCTTATATCTGACGCCTAGCTATTAACAAAACTAAAAAACCTACCTTATTGATTGATAAAGATAACTTGTTTTGAGTATAACAGTACAATATGCATCAGAATATGTATCATAATGTATATCAGTATTTGCAGTCCTAACTTCTACCGAAATATAACATACTTCTCCTAAACACTTTAAGGACGGATAGTTTCAAAGAATTTTAACAATTCATCAAATTTCAAAATTGATTTTCAAGTTCTTTGAAGGTAATATTCAAGTTCAGTTTTTTGAAACGATTGACTAATAATGATTGCAATTTGATGAATGGTTCAAATTCTGTGAAACACCCCATCCTTAGTTTTTAAGCTCAAAATTGAAGATAATCTCTATTCAGACGCCGATTTCAACAAGTATATGAATTATATGAAATTCCCCCGATAGAAAAAATATCGCAAAGTAGGTATGCTTCTAAGATTATAAAAAACACACCTGGTTCTGTTATTCAACATATTATGGGTACGAAAAAATCAGTGTTTCTTTAAATTCTACTTAAGACATTCGTCGAGTAATTTTGTTCCATATAGGTAAGTTGGTAACAGTCGGTTGAGCCTATTGATTATAATCGTTTTTTTAGTAGCAATGTGCTTCTTCTATTTTCTATTATTTTTCTATTATTCGTATTTACATAATATCTCTTCTCTTTTAAACCATCATCAGTAATATTATTCTTCTCTTTGAACACTTAATACGGAGCCAATATAAACCTTTAAATATTAATTAACAAAGGGTAAGAAAATTAAAAGTAACTCTACGGCAGGCTTAAAACACAAAATAGAACGAATATTAACTTTTTTATAGTGAAAAAACTTATTAAGTAAAACCTCAAATTGAATTATTTAATCATACATTGAAGATAATACCACTCTCAAACGAAAACGATTCCTAGATGCGGCGGAATCCTTTTCTGCCTTTTCTGTTTTTTGTGTGTGGTTGATATTGTCTTCAATAATTAAATATTACCCAACTAGAGTTTCAATTGTCCGGAGTCGGTGGAACTACGGCAATCCCAAAAGAAACGGAAAATTAAGTTTGGAAAGTACCTAGTTATTAAGATTTAAATTCAAACATAGTTAAAGCCATTTCAAGCAACGCATTGACTCCGAATTATGCCCTTTGACCATTATTTTTACCAAGTGTTTAAAATTAACGACGATATTTTAATAAATAATAAAAAAATGAAAAAATGAATTAAAAGGAATCTTTTTGTAAAATCCCACACAAGTTAGGAGGCTGCTATTAATGAGTGTCCCGGCCTTGTGATCTAGGAGGTTTTGGCATATCCAGGGCCGACTCTGAGCCAAATGGGGCCTGGCGCTTGTAAAAAGCCCAAGGGCGCTGTGTTAGGTGTTGGGTATTACAGCAGCTTTGCTCTTTTGGTCCTTGGCGCCATTGCACGTCGGGTGCCGATTACTCCAATTGTGCCTGCACAGAGTCGGCCCTGGGCATACCGAGTGATTTCCTGCTTCTGTGTGTGTTGGAGTAATAAGCCACGATGATTAGTGTTCTCGCAGACTTGGTATAAGGAAAAGAACAGGTCATTGGAAGGCAGCAGGGAAGGAAATAAGCAGTAGGATATTCGAGTGGTTGGATTGGAGCGTGTTTACTGTTGTACCTAATTACTATATAACTTGTTATTGAAAATGGTTTGTTATTGAATTCAACATTGATGCACGAATTCATTGATTTTTTAAGACAGTCATTTCACAGAAATTGAATAATTCGTCAAATTTAAAAGTTAGCATTCAAGTTCTGTAAAAGTGCTATTCAAGAATTGTGAATCAACTGGCCCATAATCAAATTATAACAGAATTTGAATAGTACTTTCACAGAACTTGAATATTAACTGTGAATTTTGACGAATTGTTCAAGTTCTGTGAAACAACTGGGTCTTAGATTGGTGAATGCTTATTTTCATAATATCATTCAAAATTTTGTCTGTCTCTAATTTTAACAGGTCATAAACACAATATTTGAAGAAGAAAATTAATGAAATGTGTATTAATGAAGAAATAGGTTTAGTGTGCACTTACCACAATAATTATTTATTTAATATTAATTACTAATTAGATTCTCCTTAGACATAAAAAATAGAATATATACACACGGAGTAAACTAATTGATAATAAATAATGTTAATATATTAAAAATCTTTTCCTGTTAAAAATGGGACTGGAGGCCTATAAAAAAGATTTCGCAAATTTCATAGTAAACTATCAGTAAAGCACGAATATTTTATGGAATGTCGGAACACAATAATAATAGTTTTGCATCTCGTCCATTTTATTTATTCGGACAAGGGCACTTGCATGAACACGTGTTCAGATATATTCTGAAAATCTAATATTTTATTGAGAAATAATCTCTATTTACAGTATCTTGCTTAAAAAGCCACACTCATTTTTCTCCCTTTTCCCAATGGAAAAAATTCTTAGACTTGTGATATTTTCCGATTTAAAAGAAATATTGTCTTTGACCATTTGACTCCTAGACTCGACTAGCCTCCAGACAAGCTAATGAAATTGATTATCTGTTCAAGAAAGAAACCTAAGGGAAAATAGACCTTACATTTATACCAGATCACATTTCTATCAGTCTATAGAAAGAGAGCGTGTCTGAAGTAAGGACAGTTTTCACTTTTGTGAACACCGATTACTATCGGTGAACCCGCCCTCTGTCCCCTCTTACCCCTAAAACGTTCAAAGATTTGCGTGAGGTTTAAATTAAAGTTAAATCAAAATCAAAATTAATATTAAATTGAATTATTTATCTTTCCAATAATATTTACACAAGCGAGGGTCTTTAAAGAGAAATTAGTTAAACTTTTCAAATATCGAAATTGAAGAGTTATACTTGCTTTTGATTAGCATAAGAAACTTTTATCACTTAAACTGGTTTAACCACGCATTTAAAATGTAACTTTGTATTTTAAAAAATAAAAGTGTTTTTTTCTTAGAATATAAATAAATATTTAATGCCAGGCATGTACAGGGAAAAAAAACATTTCCCGGCAATTTCCGCAAGCCTACGAGATGCACCGGCAGATGTCGGACGTGGAAAAATATTTGCAGGTTGTATAATTTGTCGTCCGGGGCGCTCGCGTCGCCGGAAGTTGCATCCGGACATCGCGCGTCGCCGCTTCCCGAGAGAAACTATGTAGGTATCTACCGAGAGAGCTCACGGCAAATAACGCCGGGTACATGACGCGGGATAATGAGGAAGTAGCGAGCCGACTATGTTTTATTTGGGACACCAGACTCCCGCATCCCAGAATATTGGACATAGTGTGTATCTAAACATATTGCTGTATTGTTAAATATATTAAATAAATAGGGATTTATAAGTATGCTGATGATGCGGTGCTGATTGCTAACAGTATGGAAGATCTTCAGTCTCTCGTGTCTAGGATGAACGAAGTATGTATGAAGAATGAGTTAAAGATGAATTTAAGTAAGTCTTAAGTCATGGTGTTTGAAAGAGAAAGTACAAAAACAGTGTGCAATATTATTGTGAATGATGAATACTCGGGGCGGGTGGATGAGTTTGTGTATTTGGAAAGTATGTTTATGAGAGATGGGAAAGCTGACAGAGATATTGAAAGAAGAGTAAATGCAGGTAGCTCCATTAATGAAGGACTGAACGCAGTTGGCGCTAGCAAAGAGGCGCTGGCAAAAAAGCGACACTAGCAGTCCTCAATGGAGTACTGGTAATTACCCTGATGCATGGCAGTGAGGCATGGAGCTGGCAGAAGAAGGATAAAAGTAGACTTAGTGCTGTAGAAACAAGATCTCTGAGGCGTTTGTGTGATAAAACCAAGTATGATCGTGTGAGAAATGTGGAGATCCGCAAAGAATGGAAGGCTGATGTAAGCATAATTTGTAAGATTAAGAAAGGGACGCTTAGATGGTTTGGGCATGTAGAGCGAATGAGCGAAGAAAGGAGTGATGTGGGTGTGAGTAGAGGATCATTTTCGATTCTTGGTCTTTTTATATCTTTCTTGATTTTATTTTTAAAGGTATTTGCGAATTTGCGCAAAAAAGAAAAAAATATATATTTATATGAATAAGAGCACTATGTTTCAACAGATTATAATTTTATTAGAACACGAAAATGAACATATTCAATATTATTACTAAGACGATAAAAAAAATAAGATTTAGTTTCTTTCTTAGAGTTTTCAAATATAATAAACAGTGATATTTTAAGGGTGAACAATAATTATTATTATGCAGAAAAGTCATTTATGATAAAAAATACAAAAAAAATCAGTTCTCTAAAATAAATAAATTATAAAACTGACAAATTTTGTTCATGGTCCATAATTTGCGTGATCGTGATAAATTATGGACCATCTTTCTTAATTTATTTATTTTTACCATCTTAGAAAGTGATTATTCTTCCACATTAAACTCAATTATATAAACTGATTCAAATTCGAATTGAAAAGCATGAAGCCGATGCAATTTACGTATTAAATTATTTAATCAAATTCAAATCATTAGCGCCAAAAGCCAGTTTCGTTTGGCCGTTCTGTCTATCCCACAATCATGCATATCCACAACTCTAAAGCGACAGAATTTCAAATTTAAATCGATTGTACAATGATTTTCATTGAAAAAGGTACCATTAGGTACACCCGCGTGAGTCAAAATACAAATCACCAGTCAATGTATTGCGTGCAAGCTTTGTTAATTATTTTGAGTAATATGTTTTTTCGTAAACCATTCTTACAAAATTAATACCCACAATTTTTACGCTACTTGTATTTCAGCGCTAAGTGATGTATTGCTTATTGGATTGACTTATACCTTATCAAATATTCTTGTGTTTCTTTGAAACATCTTTACGACTTCAAAAATCAGACATCACTACAAACAGACTATACATAGGCATTCTTCTAAATAAACGAACTCAATAAGCTATATTCGTTAAAGCTTTTCTGTCGGACTCATGTCCTATCAACTATTTCATATTGAATTTGTATTCCACTTTCTTTGAATGTCATGTTGTTATCAATTTACTTTGACTACTAAATAGGCAGGTACAAATGGACGCGCACGTGCGCAAGTCTGTGCGAGCCACAAGCCACACTGTGCAAGCCACACTGTGCTCCGTTGGGCGAACATGAAGGGTTGCTGGTCGAGCTTATATATCCTCCAGTGTGGGATTTTTTTTTGAGCATACTGCTTTTGGAATGCGATCCGTAACCGATATCCTCATTAGAACATACATTCCACCCACCTACAACTAAAAAGAATTTTGGACAAAGTAATTTACAATATTTCCCGATAAAATTAGTTAATATCCTCCCTATTGCAATAAAAAACAATTCAAACAATTTACTACTTCAAAAGAAGTATTAAGATAGCAATTATGGATATGGGAAGGAAGAATATATTATATAAATACAATGTTGCAACCTAAAAAAGATTAACGCTGTGTCTTGTTTTTCTTCTAGATTTATAATTTTCCTATTGAAGACAATATTAGCGTTTCCTAAACGAAATCTGAAACAGAAAAATCAGAAAAAGGTACGGTTTCATCTAGGACTCGAACCTAGGAACCCTGCCTTGCCGGGGCACGGCTCTCCCACTGCGCTAATGTGACCCTATCTCCTTCGGTCATATTTAACTGTATTATACTTTGAATAAGAACTACCGACATTTTTACTGGCAACTATCTTTATGTATGATCTCAAGATTCAACGCGAACTAAATGCAATCTAGATAGCGTCTATTTAGATAGACATATCTTTTTTTTATGTGCGACATCTGTTTACTTTTCTGCAAGCTTAGGTTGAATATTTATTTTTTGGAATAACTTAGTGAGTAAAACCTCAAATTGTCATATTTGATTATTGAAGACAATATAAGCGATTCCTAAACAAAAATCTGAAATAGAAAAATCAGAAAAAGATACGGTCTCATCTGGAACTCGAACCCAGGACCCTTGCCTTGCCGAGGCACTATTTAAAAAAAAAATAAACTTACTGTAAAAAAATCAACATACTTAAAAAAACTTGACCCTATTTAAAATTCACACCAAAATGAAGTACAATGTGCTTTAGAACGAGGGTACCTAAAAATGTAAAATACAGAAAATAAAAAAGAGTGCAAAAATGATTTAATTAGTGTATTCTATTAAACACACAATTAAAATAATACGAGTAGTGGTATAAACTATTTATTGGGGCAGTGACTGCATATTATTATTGTGACGTGGCCGGAGACTACTATTGAGTCTATTTTCTATTCAGTCTGGAAAACTCCAGATTCGACGTAATGTGGGTGCGCGTCAATCTTGCCAGTACGGCAAGATTCTACGCATGTCTATACCGCTCACCGAACCATAGCGAATCAGACACTTCCGAACTCTTCAAACATTTCAGCGATACTATTGATGATCTCTTGCCCCGCTACCCTTCGGCCGAGTTTGTTGTTCTGGGGGACTTCAATGTTCATAACGAACCATGGTTGAAGTTCTCAGGCCCAACGGACTCGGCTGGCCGACAGGCGGAATCCTTTGCCATTTGCTACGGATTAGAGCAATTGGTTCAGGAGCCTACAAGGGTTCCTGATGTCCAGACTCACCGCTCCAATCTGTTAGACCTATTCTTAACTACTGTGCCACACGGTTATAAGATTGACGTCACAGCGCCTCTGGGATCATCTGACCACTGCCTAGTGATGACATCAATCCCCGTTAGCCTCAGACCAACCAATGAGAGGCTGAGGAGAAAAGTGTGCCACTATAAGTCAGCAGATTGGATCGGTATGCGGGCCCATTTCAACGCTTTTCCGTGGTCAGCTGTTTGTTTTCGGACTTCGGACCCTTCAAGATGTGCCCAGGAGATTGGTGAAATCATCAAATCGGCGATGGATGGCTTCATACAATCGACTACTAAAGAAACTGGTGTGGGCTCAAAGCCGTGGTTCAGTCGACAATGCTCCGAAGCAGTTCGACGAAAAAACGCGGCTTACCGAGCCTAAAGCAGATCAGCATACAACAAATCGGCTAAGGAATGCAAGAGAATCATTAATAGGTTAAAATTCGAACACGACCTGCAGATCAGCAAAAAGCTGGCTGCCTGCCCGCATGGCAGCAGAGCATTATGGTCGCTTGCGGGCTCAATAGGTCGGAATTTTTGCAAACCCAGTTTGCCACCTCTTACCAGACCTGACGGCTCACTAGCAAACACCGCCACCGAAAAGGCTAACCTATTAGGGAAAATGTTTGCGAAAAACTCGACCCTCGACGACGGAGGTGCTGTTCCGCCGTCGGTTCCTCACTGCGGCTTCTATATGAAAAAGCTGAGGATCTGGCATCGGGATGTACTCCACGTCATACGGGGGCTCGATGTTAACAAAGCTAGTGGACCTGATGGAATACCTGCCCTGGTATTGCAGAGGTGTGTTGCGAAAATAGTTCCAGTTTTGACAAAGCTCTTCAAAATGTCCCTGAAGTGTGGCACTGTGCCCTCTGGTTGGAAAAAAGCGGTCATTCACCCTATTCCCAAGAAAGGTGACCGCTCCAACCCGGCCAACTACCGCCCCATAGCGATCACATCAGTTCTGTCCAAAGTGATGGAACGTGTGATCAACGACAAACTGCTCACATACCTCGAGAAGAACAAAATTATCAACGACCGTCAATACGGATTCCGGCGGAACCGCTCGTGCGGTGATCTTCTCGCGTATGTGACGCATGTTTGGGGGCGGTGCCTGGAACGTCACGGTGAGACCCAAACGGTCGCATTAGACATATCCAAGGCCTTTGACCGGGTCTGGCACCGAGGACTAGTCAACAAATTGCCTTCTTACGGACTTCCCGCATCCCTGTGTACGTGGATTGCTGACTTTTTGAGGGATAGGTCGATTCAGGCGGTTGCTGACGGTTTTACCTCTTCCTTGCACTCCATAAATGCTGGCGTCCCACAGGGATCGGTTCTGTCTCCGACTTTGTTTTTGTTGCACATCAATGACCTTTTGACATGTGCACCGATTCATTGTTACACGGATGACAGTACAGTTCATGATTGCTTTTTGTTTGACAAGCCCCCAAAGGGCACACAAACTCCAACGACTCGGAGGGCTTTGAAGCAGAGAATGGACGGTTATCTCGAGAGTATTTCTTCCTGGGGTAAAAATAATCTCGTTGAATTTAATGTTTCAAAGACCCAATCCTGTCTGATTACGTCTAAAAGGGATCCAAATGATAATCTAGTCTCCTTCAACGGAAGCAATCTTCCGAACAGGCCTTCCATTGATATGCTTGGTATAACTATAAGTGACCAGCTCAGGTACGGGCGCTCCATCGAAGCCAGAGTAAAGTTGGCCTCTCAGAAGCTGGGCGTACTGTACAGGGCCCGCAGATACTTTAATAATACACAACTGCTGACCCTGTACAAATCGCAAGTGCGCCCTACTGTCGAATATGGCAGCCATCTCTGGTCCGGAGACCCTAAATACCTGGAAAAACCCTAGACTCTGTGCAAAAACGGGCGGTCCGTTTGATAGATTCCCCAATCTTAACAAACGGACTGCAATCTTTAGAGCACAGGCGTCAGGTAGGTATGCTGTCCTTGTTCTATCGGTATTACAATGGAAGATGCTCTGAGGAACTAGCGTCATTGATCCCTTCGGCAACGGTGCGTAGTCGGGATACACGCCAAACGCGTGCCCAACATTTGTACACAGTAGACACTTGTCACATGAGAACGGGTCGCTTCTACGATTCGTTCTTAAGTTCAACAGCTCGGCTGTGGAACTAACTGCCGGCCTCTGTGTTTCCTCCCTCCTACAACATGGGACTCTTCAAGACCCATGTTCACTCCTTCCTCTCCACAAAAAGACCCTCCACATAGCATATTTTTTTCAGTGCCTCCTGTGTGGAGTTAATATAAAAAATAAAAAAAAAGAATTTATGAATAATAATATTATCATTCATTGGTCCATACACCGAAGAATCTTGTCGGTTGTATGATGCAGTCACTGCCCCAATAAATAGTTTATACCACTACTCGTATTATTTTAATACGAGTAGTGGTATAAACTATTTATTGGGGCAGTGGCTGCATATTATTATTGTAACGCGGCCGGAGAATTTAAAAATAATAATATTATCATTCATTGGTCCATACACCGAAAAACCTTGTCGGTGGTATGATGTTGGGGTTGTACGGCTGTGCAATGTGCATGCGCGTCAAATCTGTATGATGCTCAAAAAGCGTGTTCTAAAATAAAGTGTTCAGGTATTCCCATCAACGTTCAAGTATTTATTAAAATACTTGCTAGTTCTTGCGGCTCAGCGTGTTATGTTGTAGTCGGAAAAATTCATACTTCAAGACATTAATATATTTTGAATCGTATTACAAAGTTCTTTTAAATTAATCAAAGCTACTTATAAATTGATTCAAATTTCTTTTATGTTATTTTCGTTCCTTGCCGACCGATATGGGGCATCGTATTTCTTGGAGTATTCGATATAAAAACGTTTTAGGTACTAAGCCAGTATAACTGAAAGTTTAATAAATAATGCTTACAATGGGATTATATGGGCACCAATTTGGTTTATAGGATTCAGTTTGTCAACATGTCAGACCTCATTTTAGTTAGCCTTTTTTGGTGAATGGATTTCATTTTTGGTTTAAATGGTAGGTTTTTTAAAGTAGCCGAAATATTGTTATAACGGAAATGTTTAATGGGATGTGGCCGGCTACTTCATTCTCCAGATTCAATGCGTTGGATTTTTTTTAACGAACTGGGAATATTAAAAGTGAGAGAAAATTTCAACAAGAAAAAAAAATCATTCACTTTATTTTTCGCATCTTGTAATTAAGAACTTTAGTGGTGGATTTTTCTGAACAAAACATAAAATGTTATTATTAATGTTATATAATTATTGCGATTTTTAAGTCTATTTTTTTAATTCTTCGTATCAATGTTGCCTTGATAGCTAAATGGTTTACCCGCCCGGCGTCAATATATAATTTATTGGTCGATGCCGCACCGCTGAGGAAATGTAAATTATTTATAATAGAGAAATCCCCAGTTTTGAGTAGTTTTGGAAAATTTACATAAAAAATAACAAAATCATACACGCAAACAGACAATAATAATTGTTTTACCCGGTGGATTTCAGTTTAAATTTTAAAAAGTTACTTCGCCAGTAAACTTTAACTGGCAATTACAAGTTATGCCTTCGTATTGTGGCTTTGCTGGTTTTCTATACAGACAGTATATATAAGTAGGTAGGTAGATAGCTATACGATATTAGTCAAGTTAATCGTAAAATCTTTCATGTTATTTTGATTGGTTTTTAGCAATATATTTTTTCAACTAATCTTAAAACGTTTTTCTTTACATTAATTTAAAATATGCGTTGACCTAGATAACCATATTTAAAAATTTAAGCAGTTTTATGAAGCCAGATCTAAAATTTTAACCGCTTGTATTTAGCACTTCACGTTTTTCATAAAATAGGTTGTGCTTATTTTATTTTTAAAAACTGAGAAAAACCTGTAACCCATATTTAAAAAAAATGCATTCAACAAAACGATTAAAAAAAGAAAAGATAAATTGCTGCAACTAATTTTGAAGCACTCGGTTTAGGATGCTAATATATGGTAGGTAATTAAGTTCAGTGTTTAAAGTGGTACAGGTCTACCAAGTTAGAGTCACTTAATCAAGTAGAGGTCGAGGTGTGTAGGGTAGAGCAAAGAATGTAGGTACGAGTCCGCTACAGAGAGGAGGCATTACACCCATTATATACCTCCCGGAGAGTCTTCACCCTGTGTACTTTGTACGGAACTCTCGTGTCAGTAAACACACTGCGTTGTTTGTTGTTTAATCCTCCGTTGCCTGATATGCTAATTTACTTATTTGCATGGAAATAGGTGTACAATATATGCGTTCAGATATTGTAAGGATTTCTGCATTAATATTTGTTTCACTTTATTTGCTAATCCAAAAATAGAGAAAAAGTTTTTTTTATGAACAATTGATTTTTGATCAATGGATTTCAAGCTCATATTCGATTTATATTGATATTAATTGGAAGTAATGAAAATCGGACTACAAAAATTGTTAATTAAAAAGAAACATGTATCGTACCTTCTGTTTAAATAATTTTAAGTTAGAAAAATAAATGCGTCATTTATACATTATACTTCTGCCATGCAACATTAAACATGTCACAAGAAAATTTTATAAATAAATCTGACCATTTAAAAATAATCTTAGACAAACATCTATTCTCCCAAGTACAAAAAAATATGGGGCCATTCAATTGTTAATATCTTGTAGTATTTTTTAAATTAATTACTCAAAGATTCAGAAATATAAATGACAACGTAAAATATATTAACAATTATTTTACAAGCAAAATTATTCGCCTGAAACAGTCATCCACATTGAAAAATCTCCTGATAAAAGATACATGACGCCAACGGGACTCGAACCCGTATCCCTTCGATTTCCTGTCGACAGCTCTGACCACTGAGCTATGGCGGCTTATCTCTTATCCGCGAAATAATTCAATATATACTAGTGTTTCATTCAACAATTACTGCTTGTTACATTTTTTTTCACCTGAAAACAACCAACTTTATTTTTATATGAGAAAGGCATTGTAAGTGCTAACTCTCTCACTAGATGGCGTCGAGACAAAATTGTCTACATTTTTAGGTGAAATACTTGAACTTGTCAAATATTAATTATTATTTTTTTGGTAAACTAATGTTTAAGACAAGATTTTTTATGCATAGCACAAAGGGTAACAATTATTTTTACAAGCAATAATTATTTGCCTGAAACACTCATCCACATTGAAAAATCTCCTGATAAAAGATACATGACGCCAACGGGACACGAACCCGTTACACGGGTCATGGTCACGGGACACGGGTTCGTGTCCCGTTGGCGTCATGTATCTTTTATCAGGAGATTTTTCAATGTGGATGAGTGTTTCAGGCGAATAATTATTGCTTGTAAAATATTGTGTTATGTTATCTTTGTGCTATGCATAAAAAATCTTGTCTTAAAGATTAGTTTACCAAAAAATAATAATTAAAATATATTAATTTCATTGAGTTTTAATTTATTTTTGTGATAATTTCGGTGTTATAAATCATTACAAACTTTGTATGACATCATACATGAATGGAGGCACTACGCACATAGATCTATTATGTACAGTATCGAAGGTATGTCTATGCAGAATGCAGATAGGAACAACTATGAGCAAAGGTAAAAGCATACACGGTCTAATTCAATTAGCCCCGGGAAGCACATTTCAACTACCTCAGCTTACAGCAGGGATCAGGAAACTTTTTGCCGACGAGAGCCATTAGTTTATTGTGAATAGCTCTAGACATGGACTACGTACGTACCTACTTGTATATTATGTATGATACATAATATTAGACACCTACATGATAGGTAGGTAATTCGAAAATAGTTGTATTTAGTCATATATTGAATTCAGCAATTGCCAACTCGAGGCATGGACGGAGAAAACTTACTGAAATGAAATATTGTTAATTTAGTTAAATTATTCGTCTTCTATTAAAAACGGAACTGGAAGCCTTAACGAAAGATATGAAAAATTTTATAAAAACTATCAGTAAAGCACGAATATGTTATGAGTAAGTCGGAACACGTGTTCTTCAAAATAATAATATTTTCGCATCTTGTCCATTATATTTATTCGGAAAAGGCCACCTGAATTGAACATGTGTTCAGATATATTCTGAATAACTAATATTTTATTAGGAAATGGTCTGATATGAAATATTGTTAATTTAGTCAAATTATTCGTTTTCTATTAAAAACGGAACTGGAAGCCTTAACGAAAGATTTGATAAATTTCATAAAAAAACTATCAGTAAAGCACGAATATGCTATGAGTAAGTCGGAACACGTGTTCTTCAAAATAATAATATTTTCGCATCTCGTCCATTATATTTATTCGTAAAAGGCCACCTGAATTGAACATGTGTTTAGATATATTCTGAATGACTAATATTTTATTAGGAAATGGTCATGCAGTCAAATTTAACAGCATCTTGATCAGTATTTTTATGGTAGCTACCCATAAAAGTAAGCGAAAACCAGTTTGTGGCAGGTAAGAGAATTTCGGTTGAAAGTTAAATACTATTCAGAACTCAAAACACGATACCAGCTTTTCCAAGGAGCGAGGATAACTTTTTATTGAATTGTGCATTCACCACATTGGAATATTTTTTCCCAGATTGGGTCAGCGTATGATTTCACAAATAATTGCATTCGGAGGATGTTAGTGGTCTTCCTGCAGAGTACGTAAGTATTTTAGCCATAGGTCTTCCTTCAACACTATGAATAGATAATTGCAAAAGGAAAATAACATTTTTCCCTTCAGTTTGTGCCACATTCGGGTGCATTCCGAAAAGAAACCATTCTAGTGTATTGATAGCAATTTATTATTCAATTACCTTTTCGATAATTATTGTGATCGTTCATTTAGAAAATATGTAAGTATTTTGAATACATTTTATTTGATAATATTGTGCATTATTTCAATTCAATTAGAAAATATTTTGATCATCTGGAGAGAATGTTTGTTCAAATCTTACGCAACATCTTTGCGTATCTTTAAGTAGATATGGTGATTTGTGGATATGAGAGCATATCTGTGAATATTCGTGGATATTTGTGGTTATTTGTAGATGGGTATTGGAGAATATTTTGTGGCTGTTTTACTATGTTTTATAACTATTTTAGAATTATATATTTTGTTTAACATATATGCACACAACCATCCATTCAAAAAGAATATTGTCATAATATATTACTGTGTACATTTGGACAATAGTTTGGGTCGAACCAAATGCTCTAACGGGCCGGAGGTTCCCTACTCCTTGTGCCGCCTGGATGTTTGCTGTACTTGTCGGAAAATCATAATACGGATAATGATAGAAGAAATTAAAACTGTAAAGCTATTGCTTACATTGGATAAGCTATAGTTAACATTGAAACTAATAATGAGCATACCTTGCTATCATTGGACATGCTATATCTAATACTAAACATGTTATTGCTACCATCGGAATTTGTATAGTAATGTTGTTATTGTTCGGTCTTCTCGGGTTAGTTGGTAATTTGTACATACTATAATTGGTCAAATATACATGCTATAATTGGTAACATGTACATTCTATAACAGGTAATATGTACATACTATTATTGGTAGTAGGTATGTACATAGTATATTTGATAACATGTACATATTATAACTCGTAATATGTACGTACTATAATTGGTAGTATGTACATACACTAACTGGTATTACGTACCTACATATGATAATTGATAATATCTACATACTATAATTGGTTATATACACATACTGCAATTAGTAATATATATATACTATAATTGGTAATAAGTATATACTATAATTAGTAATATGTCCATTCTATAATTTGGCATGCATTTTAATCCAACTTTTTTAATATTGAGATGATCTTCTTATCATTTAGTTCAATTTTCATTTTTATTATGCATTATGTAATTGTAAGTAATTCGTTTTATTCCATAACATTTTTCTTTTCACTTACGTTTTATTATTGGTTTCTACAAAATATTATTTTCCTTGTTCTTACATTATAATATAAATCATGCTCGACCACCATAATACGGGCGAGAGCCCATTATGGTAGTTGAGAAAATCGCAAATAATGTAATTTGTAAAATTTATAAATGAAAAAAAATTGGAAACATAATAATCAGGAAATTATTCATAAGGTCAAATTGACCTTACTCTAAAACCTTTCTCCTATAGAAGGCCGTAGGAAAAAAATTGATTTAACTTGTTTCTTCAATTCAATTTCTTAGTTGTTGAATATAAAATTGCGGTCTGTCCCGTTAAGAACATTATACAAAAATATTGTACGTGTAATACTCCATTTGACGGCCGGCATAGTCCAGTGGTAACGCATTGGACTGCCATTCCGAAGGTCGCGGGTTCGAACCCGGCGTGCGCAAATAAATTTTATTTGATTAATTTGTGTTATTTCACAATTAATTAATTAAAAATAATATGTAGTATATTTGCGGCACGTTCCATAGTGGAAGATACTACCAGTATCGCACTGGTGTAAGACCACCATTCAGAATTGAAACGTTGCTCCAAATGGCTTTAGCCGTGTTTAATGACTAGATCTGAATAGCCAGGTACTTCCCCACCTTCCTCTTTCCCTTCCCCACTTACCTTCAGCCTCACAACATCCCTTAATTGGGGATGCCATAGTCTCACTGGCTCCAGACGGGAGCAGTTGGGACTCTTGTGAGGTATTCACTATAAAAAAAAAATTTTTTTAAAAAAAATTAAATTTTTCACCATTTTATTTAGAAAAACTTTATTTTCTTCATGCCAGTAACTTATTTTACAACGTTACCTACGACAATGTGGTCAGAAACCAACACTTCAACAAATAAAAACTTACTTGTATTACACTGTTACTGATTTCCAACATTACTTTGCCTCCCGATAATTAATTATTGACATCCAGAACAAAAGAATACCTGCATTCGAAAAGTAAAAAAATACTCAAAAATATATTAGACGAATAAGGGTGAGTAGGGGTGAGTTTCTACCCGTTGACTCTGTGGCATGGAGGTTTTTTAGATATTGCACAAGGGGTGATTGCGACATAGGGGTTGCGCATTGCGCGCGCAGAGGCGATTGACCCCGCTTTACGAGAGGAAAACTCCGACAGACGCCATTTCAGGGTTAGGAAATGTTGTTAATGTCAGGGTTTCTCTGTGAATGGCGGGACATACATTTTATATGAACAACACACGAGTGTGCCAATGGTATTATGGCAGCACCAATTATTTAGAATTGGCATAGCAGAAGGAATTATGAGGGTAAAATAGAAATTAAGCTGTTATTAAGCTCAAGTTTAAGTACACCAATTTGAAGGAATATTTCGATCTGGATGGTAAACACTTACCAGTAGTATTCTGGAATGGATTGCAAATAAAACATTGAACAGGTATTTCAAAATCATAGAATGTTAAACACACAAGTAAGTGCACTTGCCTTAATAATATATAATGACAAAATACTAATATATTCGGATTTTCGTGAACACGTGTTCCGACATCGTGAAAATATATTCGTAATTTACTAAAAGTTTATCAAGAAACCTGTTATTTAGTTATGTGTTGAAATCTATTACAATAAAATATTGACGTATTGCTGCACATAATTATTGCTGTACATATATATGTGTATATATGTATGTATATGGGTATTTAGATGTGTGCATGTATGCGTATATACATATTTACATTTGTATGCGTATATACATATTTACATTTTTTTTGTATTTTTTTATTATTTGTGTTTTTTACAATAAATATACAATGTTTACAAGTCATAATGTCATACTGAAAAAATAATATAACCAGGTTACAAAGTAAGAAAAATTACAAAATAAAATCCACACAAATTATTGTATTTGGAATGAAAAAAAAAATATTATGGAGAATAAATAGAGTATAGTAGGATAATTTGTGAGATTTTCAAGTGAAACTAGGGGAATCAGTTTTTTTGTTAATGATTTCCCTAAAATTTTTTTTATATAGTTGAATATTTGTTTTTTATCAATAATGCTTCATATGTATGATATATTTGTAAGTATTTATGCATCTTTCTTCCTTATAATTGATTTTGATCCTCCTTGTTTTTATATACAATCTTGTAATTAAATTTATTATTACTGTAAATAACCAATTACTATTACACAAATAATATTGAGATGAATGTTGTGCTCACCTATAATTAGATACATCATTTTAACCATGTATAAATGTAAATTACCATAAACATTATGTGACGTATTCTGTTGGCGAAGCAATAAATAAATAACAAAAAAATAAAACGCCATTAGATTTTAATCGATCAATCAAAATCAAAATCAAATATTTTATCGAAAAAATTTTACCGTATTATATCTTTTTTATACATGTTATGCATTTAAGTTATTAACTAAACACCTTAAATTGTCATATATATCGTGTTATACGATGTAAGGGCATGAAAAAATATGTAATGAAAATAATTTACAACTCCCAAAAACATTAAGAACGGGTTGTTTCACAGAATTTGAATAATTAATCAAATTTCAAAATTAATATTCAAATGCTATGAAAATCCTATCAAATTCTGTTACTTTCCAAGTTCTGTAAAGCAACCGGCCCTTGATAAAATAATAAACATTAACATTTGATTAATTGATTAAAATCTTTGAAACAACCCGTCCTCATAGCACTTTAGGGTTACGCTGTGCTGCAAATAAAGTATAACTAATATACGATTACATCCGTTTGGTATGTAATAATATATCATCACAAACTACTAAAATATTCGGATTTTCGTAAATATGTGTTAATAATGTTAATTCGTAATTTACTAAAAGTTTATCAAGAAACCTATTAATTCATTCATGAGATAATAATGGACTGTTAATAAACTGATAAGAAAACAGAAAACAATGTACCTACTATTTATAAAAGGTAAAAGATGTACTAGTACCACAACTCATTCTATTGCATTACTACACAAATCCTACAAATACAACACTGTATTGTAAAAACGGTTGTTCACGAGTCATTTTTAGTTTGCTTCCCTTCTTTCTCAAATTCTTCATTAAATTAAATTTATAATAAGTCCATTCACTGAATAAATTCTGGTTAAAAATATGATACACCGTGAACACAAGGATAGAAAAGAATATTTTATTAACGTTCACTGTTTGCACACACAATAACAGGCAGTTGTAAGATGTACACAGCCCCTACCCACGCTTTTCCACAGAAACATTTTCTTCTCCCTAGATAAACAAAGCGATTCTTTACAAATGTTTATTTTTCCCACCCACTCAGGCTGTCCAATACAAAAGAGAACACACATAATATCATTAAGAGATATAATAATGTTTCTAAGTTTCAAAGTAAGTATTTTCTTTCAGTTTGTTTAAAACTTGTACTCAAAGTAAAGCTAGTTAATAATGAGATATAGTTTTTTATCCAATGGCATACGCTACATAACGCATTTTTTGAATAATTTGTGTAGTGAAAAGGAAATGGGGGAAGATAATATGTATTATAAGAGGATGAACGAGACATATGTACCTGGTATTGTATTTATGGTTAAGAGCGGGAGCACACAGAGAGTGGTCAGGAGTTCCGAGTTACGCGTTCGGCGTTCATTAGAATGTACTGATACTATAACAACAACGCACACAGCGGGCAGTCAGACCGCGGCGGTCAAAACGGAACGCGTTCCAAGAGTTCTTTTCCCGCCGAGGCAGAGAACGCCAGAACGCCTCGATGTTTGAGGTTACAAACATGGAAAAGTTAATTGAATTGGTTAGGAAAAGGAGTTTATTATACGATTTAAGTTATGTAAATTATAAAAACCGCGACAAAAAAGCCGAAGCTTGGTTTGAAATTGCTACTAGAAAATTTAAATTTTAAGTAAATATTATTATTAGTAAATTCACATTGTTCTTCTCGCGTTGTGTTGATTGGGTGCACCCAATACTTCCTTTTCTTTTTAGAAGCTGCTAAGCTCCACAAGAGGAATAATTCTTCATCGGATGATGAACTTTCTAGTGACATGTTGCATATGCAAAGACTCAAACGAAACTATAAAGCGAGAATTTGAACGCCGCTTGTGTGCTTTGGAACTCTTGAGCGGTCAACGGTCACTAGAACGCAGAAATCTGACCGCTCTCTGTGTGCTCCCGCTCTTAGACATACTAACGTAGGGATCACATGGGAAGAGTACAATACAGTTTTGTCTCAGCTCCGGACCCACTGTCCTAGTGTGAACAGTAGTTAGGAAGACAGGACAAAAAATCATGACACTGTCCTAGAGATAGACGGGCAAGCTATCTCTGCAGTGTCTTACCCTCACCACTGTGCCGGGCCGCTTTGCCCGCTTGCGTATCTCTGCTCTCGGTGCTCACGGCACTCATCTATCGTATTTCGGCTTAAAAATGAAGCGTAAATGGAACTCTACAATAAATCTTGAATGAAAAGACCTAATATTTTCGCGAACTCGCTCGTAACGCGTGTCGTCGTGTATCCACTGTCGCAGAGTTCCGCGTTTGAACTATGATAGAATTGTTGTTTGGACTGAAGCTGTTCACGTACCAGAAACTGGACAATATTGTATTGTCCTCGTGTGATCCCGGTAATAGATGACAAAACAACGCTTAGCTTTTCCGTAGCTAGGAAATAACATTTTTACTGTTGAAATCGTCTGTTTGATGTAAAGTTGTTGTAATGAAAATCCATGTATTCATAGAAATAATATTATATTTTCACTAACGTAACTCGCGGCTATACGTTAAACAATAAGAAATAACTAGCTCTCTCACTTTTACGTGGTGAAGAATTGCTTATTTTAATTCTAATTATTCAACTTAACAGTTCTATAGCTACTTTGAGATGTCTCAGACAGCTCTATTTCCGAGATGCCTGAGACATCTTACTTTTCATGTCCCTTTTCATCTCCCCAAGTTTCCGCCGCGATAGAACGTTCTTCAACAGCGAGGGTGTAATAGATCCACTCGTTCCTGTTAATTCAAATCCTGAACTTTTCATTTATTTGAAAATAATAAAAAATATTCTCCTTAATTTGAACACGTTTCGCTTTGATACATCTTTAAAGAAGTTGAAATATCATCTAATACAACATAAAGAAAATAAATAAATCTATGAATATGTATGTATGTATGTTTGAATGTAGGTGAAGCAATCATACAAGCGATTCGGGTTATTTGAAGGTTATCCAAAAAATTAATTATTTTTTTAATTCATATTAAAATAGGTCTGTAAGCCGACCTAGTCAGGAGGTGACCTTACTAAAAATAAATAAAGCAATTTGAAATCATTAAAAATTCTTATAATACATTTTGAATGTAACCTTGTTATACGTAAAAAGTTTCGAGCAATAAATAAATAAATGTTCTAGCCATGCGGTATACATCTGCGTATTATATTACAGAACTTCCTTCTTCTTCTGGCGCTAGTATTTATCGATATATTTTTAAATGTAAGTATGTTGGTTGTAAGTTTCTATGTATAAATATGTATGTCATTAAGTTATAGGCCTTAGTCGTAAGTCACTAAATATTAGTCTTTGATGTAAGTCAGTAGTTATGAACCTTAGTCGTAAGCAAAGATATTAGAAGAACGAGATATGCTATGTTGGCCGCCGGACCGTAGCCGGAGTACTACCTAATTAGGGTACTTTGAACGGTATCGGGACGTGTACGCACAGAAATCTGTTCTATGTATTAGTGCGGATACCTTAGCGATGCCTTAGCGTAAGCGAAGGTGTGCAGTAGTATTGGTGAACAAAACCGGCGACACTCGGCAAAACAATTCCACTCAGTACGAACTGCGCATAGCACATCTCGTTCTTCTAATCTTTGGTCGTAAGTCACTAGAATTAAGTCTTAGATGTAAGTCACTAAATCTATCACCTTAGGAAAGTTCCCTTAATCATGGAAAATATCAAGAGTCATCCCAATACCGAAAATAAAAAAATACAAAAAATGTGAAGAATATAGACCAGTGAACACGCTCCCTAAGTATGAACAAATACTTGAACATATAATAAAAAAACAACTTGTTGATTTTATAGAAAAATGGAATATATTATGTGAAGAACAGTGTGGATTTAGAAATAACCAATCTTGTAAAATGGCTCTCAATCTAATTCTGGAGGACTGGAAACAAGACTCAGATAAAAATAAATATGTGATTGCGGTTTTCCTGGACTTTCAGAGAGCTTTTGAAACGATAGATAGAGATATAATTATTAAAAAACCTATCTAAAAATGGAATAAATGGAAAGGCATTGAAATGGTTCAAGGATTATTTAAGTAATAGATATCAAACCACGAAAGTGGGTGAGACAATATCCAAACCAGTAAAGATTACATTGGGAGTACCACAAGGGTCGGTTCTCGGACCTATTCTTTTTATAATGTACATTAATGATATGGTAAAAGTATTGAAACATTGTAAAATAAGATTATTTGCAGACGACGCACTGATATATATAACAGGAGAAGATTATGAACTCATAATGAACCATATAAATGAAGACCTACATAATATATCGATATGGCAGAAGAAAAATAAACTAAAATTGAATGTAAACAAAACAAAATTCATGAACATTGGAAAACGAGTAACGCAAACAAAAAAAGACATATTGATAGACGGTGAAGTATTGAAAGAAGTATTTGAAATGAAATATTTGGGGGTAATAATTGACTCCAAATTAACTTTTGCTCAAAATACAAAACAAATTATTAAAAAGATTGCCAAAAAAATCTCACTGTTGGGAAGAATAAGAAGATTCATTAACACAGTTTCCAGTAAAAATGTGTACAACGCAATTATTGTACCACACATAAATTACTGTAGCAGCATTCTATTCTTATCCAACGACGGTTTAATGAAACAAATGACAATTCTACAAAATAGAGCAATGAGAACCATATTGAAGAAAAATAGATACACAAAAATTAAGAACATGTTGAAGGAGTTAAATATCTTGTCATTTAAACAAATTATTTACTTTAATACCATATTTTTAATATACAAGATAATCAATGGCCATACGTCTAGTGAATTCCTAAGAAAAATTGATAAACTACAGAACAAACACATGAGACGAGGAAAATAAATGAATTGAGACTCCCTTCAGGAAAAAAACACAGAGTCAAAAGTCATTGATGTACGGAGCATTGAAGATATTTGGAGAGCTAACAGAAGAAATAAAATCAGAAGAAAACATAAAAACATTTAAAATTAAATTACGAAAATATGTGATTGATTCATTTTAAATGTGTTACTATAATTATATGTATATGTATATTAGGATTGTATTAGGACATAGATAACTATGTACCTACTTAAAATACCGCAATAAACAATAAACTAGTTAATATGAATCCTAGTTGTGAACCAGCTGTATTTGATATTTAATAAATACATTTGTACAGCGTTCTTGAGGTGATTTTTCACGAAAACGGCTCTACATAAATATCCAAATATTATAATTATTTTTTATGTAACGTGAAAATGGCACTTTTATGCGTTTCCAGAATCGTCTCAGTATAATGAGGGTGCACTCGAAGCAGATATCGTCGCAGGAATAGATGCAGAATATTCTACCAACCAATTCGGTGAATTGTCGTAATGGTTCGTTAGTATTATTGCAGAATACATTCCCCTGAACCGCAACGCATTCAATTTCACGAGTCGAACCGACAACGACGCCATTAGGAATTACATGTCATTTTCTCTCGCCGTGGTAACTGGTAACCCGGCGATAATTCCGGATGTATTTCCGCCTCCACTCAGTCGATAATCGGCTTAGTCGTCGCTAGAGCGGATTTGGCAAAAGCAGTATCCGCTTCCGTCTTGCTTTTGTTCCAAGCGGCTCACATGGAATATTAAAGGAAAGGAATTTCTAGGACGGTTGACCAGTCAATTTACCCAGACGCAAAATATGACTTTTCAGTATAAATATTACTAGCATAAAATGATTTTAATTTAAGTATTTTTTCCATAATATTGTTGATTGGTCAATTTACTCAGACTTATAATATTTGTTTTAAAAGTAACGTTTTGACATAATTACAAATTTTGAAAGGCCCAACAATCGAATTTTCGAAAAATAAAACAAAACTTTTTTATATATCGGTAGAGAACTGATAGTTCATTGAAAAACGTGTCAGTAAAATTAGTAAGTAGACAATTTACTTTAGTTAAAGTTAGAATTCAATAGAATAATTAATACAAACATAGTACTTGCCTTCTCAGAGCACAATGTTAGGCAATCTAATAGATGAAAATGTCGAAAATAAATGTAATTTAGTTCGCATTTTGCTAACAGGTGAACTGCATACTATACACCCGTAAGGGGTTAAATATAGTAGTGATAGTTTAAATATAAAATAATGTACTGGCTTTATATAAAACAACTCATTATTTTGAGTGGCATTTCATATTGTATTGTGTGCTGTACGAGAATTTGCCATGAAATACAATTTTCATTATCAATCATACGCGTCGTACGCTGCACAGGTGTTTTTTCTTCCTGCATAAAACTTCATTACCTCTGATCCATAAAGAATTCATGCAACATTTACACAGAGAAACCGCATCCAGCATATGTAGCCGGGGTAGGAGGTATCTGTTCCCTCCGCACAGAGGAGCGGTTGCAGCATCGTTGCTAGGCTACCGTCGCGACGCCGGCGCCCGCCCAATCGATACGGGCCATGGACCAAAACAGCTCCCCCTTCCCCTGCCACCCTGCCATCCACCCAGCGAACCCCTAACGACTCCCACCCCGCTCGCACAGTTCACTCCCCTCTAGTCTGCTACCCTGGTGCGGTGGAATCTCAAAGAGATGCGTTTTGAAAGCGGAAAGATGCGGTGAAGCTGGAAAAAACCAACACATGGATTATGTATAGCTACCTTAGTTTGCTGGGGGCGGGTAGTACCACAGTAAGAGTAAAAGTGTGGGTTGGTTATAACCAAATATATTTAGAAGTAGTTCTGTAATGTTTACCCTGTCATCCCCTATCCTTTCTCGTAATGTGTCAAAGTAGTGTGAATGATGACATTGGTTTTGTATAATAGAATACTGTACGTTAAAATGCAGAACTCTATCCCGTGTAATTAATTAGTTGGAACTTTTGTTACGTAATTAAATTTAAAAGAATACTTACATTCATTCTTAAAATATAACCGATTAATTGAGGTAACCATTTAGAGTTACTTTATTGTATTATATAAATGCCTACAGGTGATCGTAACCGTTTTTAATTTACACTAACTGGAAAAATTGTGAATTTAAAATTTAAACATGTTCCTATAATCGGTTAGATTTAATATTTGTAAAAGATATGGCAAAAAAATCATTATGTATGTAGCATTGAAAGCACTTTCGCGCATAATTATAAAAATTAAAGTTCAATGACAAAAAAGTAGCGCCAAATGAACATTACTGTACTTTATGACATTTTGTGCATAATTTTGATATTTTTGCACATCGACATATTATTATTTAAAAAAAACAGTAATATCATCAGACCAAAAATCAATCATGATTTAGTAAATAACATATTAATTTCAATCTTCAAAAGCATCGGTACCATACCTATTCAATTCATCTCACCGTAGAATTCTTCAATCACGTCTTCGCTTTTCTGTTTGAAGGCGAGAAATTTCCTTTACAAACATACTAGTAATATGTACAAATAAATTTTATTGCTTTGGAGTGATGTTTACAGTAGAGAGGAGAAATAACCGAATTACGACTCGATAAACCTTCCCCCGTCTCCAGCAGTAATCAAATAGAATTTTCCTCCGTAGCGGAAATCGTTTCATCAACTTGTGATGGTAGTAAAATATGCTGGCGGCTAGTGTTATCCCGTCTGCAGTTTTAACGAACCTTCGAGCTTTTCGCAACGTATCCAGCACTAAGGGAGCTCGGAGCATTTCTTGAAAATGAGAATGGTACAAAAGTATGGATCGCTTTATTCATTTTATGTGAAATTGTGTTGATGAAAAACATTTATGATGTTCTGTTTGAATGGAGGAATGAGAATAGGTGTTTTAACAATTGAATTTTTCAACATTTCCTCTCAATAGTACAAACTAAAAATTGATCGCTTTGTTTATGTGAATTTTGTGTTGACAGAAAACATCGCTGATAGGTGTGTTATTTGAGGAACGAATTATAATCAAATTCAGATAATTACGCGTAAATGAGAATAGGGAATGTTTATTGCTTTTTTTTCATTATATTTGTTGATAGGAAAGATTATTTATGTTATTTGAAATTAGAACAAAAATTATTTAGTCAAAAGATATAGATTTAGGACGGGTTGTTTCAGAGAATTTGAACAATTCTTTTAATTTCAAAGTTCTGTGAATGTTCTTCTCAATTTCTGTTACTATTTCAGAAATGTAATGAATCATTCAAATGATATGAAACAACCCATCCTAAGTATAAAGTGGAACATGAACACAATACCACGTTCACAAAAAATGAAGGAATGCTTGTACCAAAACATAGCAATAAATACGGACAGCGAACCCTGGAATACAACGTGCCCAATATATTTAGCATGTTACCAAGCAATATAAAAAATTACGAATTACCTCAGAGATTCAGATTATGCTGAAAACATGGCTACTAAGGAGAGATACTCTGTATTAGTAATACTATTGATTATGGCAGTGGTTAGTGATAAATATTATGTATAAGTTGAATTGTGATAAGTAATGATATTATGTAAATAATATTGTAATTGAACATGAACATCGTGTTGACAAACTGCTTAGTTGCGGTTTAATGGGATTGTACTTTAAAGAAAATAAAAAAAGTGTCGAGTGGTTTTTTCTAAGTTATTTACACAAAAAATAAAGATAGTTTTATTGGTTTTTTGGAATTTTCGGTTAGTGGAAATCATTTATTTTTCTTTTTTTTTAATAATATTTTTTACATTTCAAAGTTTTCCAGTAATGTTGGCCTCACTGGGTGGCTTGCCCGTGCTGAAGCCTTCATTTTATAATATGAAAATATAATCTACATAATACATTTAAAGAGAAAATAATTCATTTAATATATAATCTTGTATGTTTGTGAGTGATGTGTGTTTATATTGGTTTTGTGTGTTACGTGTAGGTTTTATTTTTATTTTATGCTATGACATTTTGGTAATATTGTCTTTTTTGTTCTTTAAACCATTTTGTAATTTTGTGTGTGAATTTATTTTTATTTTCTTCAATTTTAATTTCAAGTTTTACACTGTTGAAAGCTTTTATAGCATGGTATTGGTAGTGTCTTTGTCCAAAGCTTGAATTTACTGTCGGAGTTTTTATGTTTTCTTTGTACGCTTGTCTAACTGGTCTGTTAGTGTTATTTTGTGAATGTTGAAATTTATTTTTTTTTGTCAAAAATGTAGTTTAGTAGTGTTTTAACGTATAATTGGCGTATATCTAGTACGTCACAGCTGTTGAATATTTGGTCTGTATCAGTCAGTCTATGTTTTTTTAGTATTACCTTTAAGATCGTTTTCTGTGCGGTTTCTATGTAATTGATAGCCGAGTTTGTTGCTCCTCCATATATTCTGATACGTTATTATAAAGAAGGTATAAGGGCAACTGTTTTGGTGTGTTTGGTAGATGAAAGTAGTGACAAAACGTAAATCACTTTCCTCATTTTACGTGAATTTAGCAATATTAGAGTTATTAGAATACTCTATAGAGCGAATACTGTTTGAAAGATCACTGTTAAAATGATGCTTTCTGATTATCAATTTACATCAATGTACCAGAGCGTAAATGAATTGACTTAATTATGCAGATGTTTTATTAATTAATCCGTATACGGAGAGCTATTTTATGATATGATTGATACATGTATCACAACACGTTTGATTCCGCTAAATCCAGATTATTTCATTTCATCATCAGAGCTTAATCCGTCCAACGAATTAATTCCACCAGCCATCAAATTACGACATCCCACATTTGCAATTCACCGTTGCTTAGTGCAAGGGCTGCCCCTTTCACGAATTATCATAATTTGTTTATCCAATGCCCGCCGCACTACTCCGCCGTTAGTGATCCCTGTAAGAGCATTTAAATTATTCTTCAAATTAATGCGCACGCACGCCCGTGTCTGTCACCCCTGGCAGGGGAGGCAAACGAAGGGGACTCGTATAGCAAGTGTACGTAGGGACGCTGAATAATATATAGAAAACATTCACGTGCGTTTCGATTTTGTTTGTTTTATTTAAATCACCATGTATGAGCATGTAGGATTTAACCAATTACCATTTTATGGGTAAATGTACTTACTCATGAATTTAATCAGGCCGTGCTTAATTTGTGAGCAGAATCTACACGTGACATATTTTTAGATGTATGTACTCTTCATCATACAAGATATCATTATGTATTTTTTTTATGAAAGACAAACATACCCGAGTTACGAATAACCTGACAATATTTGAATATCTTCTACTGCCATCATTATAAATGGAAGATGTTGATTATGCATTAATTAATAATTAGTAATTAATTTAACATATCTTTGAGACGTACACGACATACAGTGCTTACACGCTTAATTATAAAACAAATGCAGCATCTAATTTGCCAATTAACCGAGCTCTTCATACTATAAATGATATTTGTCGACGCTCAAACAATGACATTTTTTCGGATTCACTGCCGAAATTCAAACGTGGCATCATGTCAATAATATAAAACTGTTCAATGCGCATACATACACACACACAGACTCACACATACATTACACACACCTATATACGGTGACCGGATAACTAATCAAAATGACTATTCAACACACCTTTAAAGAGTCATGAAAAGTTTTGAAACAGAAACTAGTATAAATAGGTTACGTAGGTAAGGTTTATAGGTTAGTTTTTTATCGCTTTAATGACTTTGTATCACTTTTTAGGGGTGTGTTGAATTGTCATTTTGATAAGTTATCATTGAACCCCTATATGCTATACACTTCACCTGGTAATTAAGGAATAAAAATACCACTTACCATACATTACAAGGAAACATATCATAGGTACGCAACATGAAATATCTAATTATTGTATATTTTTTCATCACTGTATCTCATCTACTGTTGTTTCTATAATATCAAATAAATAAATGAAAAATTTAATGGTGGGAGACTTGCCAAGGGACTTATCTACTGACCGGTTCAAAATTAAACCAATTAAATTTAGGGGGACACTCTTGGGAAGTGTAACACGAAAATAAGAGTAAATATTTTCCGTAAAATATGGTTATTCCGACACCATCCCTTCGTAAACGATTTTGTTGGGGTTAGAACCTTTGATTACATAATAGAGATGCCTCTCATGAAAAAACATGAAAAAAATGTTAATTATATTGATACGTATAGTTCTACTTAGCTATAATCGCAAAACATAGCGGTATTGATGAGGGGTTCCATAGAGTAGTTTGTAACATTTCAATCCTTGAAGCAAATGTTCCAAGCTTAAATTTCACTTATTCAATATTTTTTCTTTTCTATGTGTTTTTAAATTTCACGCTTTAAGTATTATTCACTCGGTTTCAATAATAAAATAAAATATTGATAATTTTCTGAAACAAATAAAATTTCATTTACTTTTCGGATTCAGGCCGGGGACCAATTGCATTGACGAATCGCCATCATCTATTAAGCTTCCTTGGCGGTCCCAGTTCATTGCAAGCCCAGTCTCTTCTAGTACAATCTACTTGCATACGTTTCCCTGGAGTTCTTGGGATTGCCGATAGAATTCTGTTTTGTGGTTGTTCCGTTGGCGTTCCGAACAGAAGGAGATGATAACAATGCTGCTGAGATGAGATTCTTGACGAGGAGTAGGTTTATAGTCTTGCTATGAGACAGATTAAGAACCTCTAGAATTCAATAAACCTTCACAACTGCTATTAACTATATATAAATATCCGTCAAGACGATTTGGGAATATCATCGTTAGACAAGATGAATATCATTGGAATGTAAGTGATATTAAACTGCAAATAGGTTTAACAATTTAGTTATCTGTGATAGAAGCGAATGTTGTATGATTCCTGAGCGTAAAAATTCTGTTGAATGAATTATAACTAAGTTTGTAGTATTTAAACAACAGTATGTAACAGCAAAAATAGTTTTACAATGCGGTTTCATAAATACCTTTTCATGTAAAAACGTTAAACATAATTACATAAAATGTGTGGTTAAAAATATTTAACCTATTTACAATCGTCATGTTACCTACATTAAAATAAAATTTAGAAAGGTATCAAATTGCCGAGAACACATCTCTATAAAAATAACGTAAAGAAAATACCATATATAATAAAATTTTATTATCTGCCTAAAAAGTTCTTCCCTGAAAACTCTGAAACCAAAGAAAAAGCATCCTTGAAATACAACCCTCACCTAGCATCCCTTACTTAGAATTATTATACAATACAGGCATCCTTTACAATACTTGTTTGTATCATAACGGTATATTTATAAGCCTTTCCCCTCAAATCCTTTTCCCATCCTTCTACTCCTGTACATTTCAATTTCACCTCAATTTCCCCTCGGTGAGGGTATTTTTTTACCGATGTTGGTTCACTTTGGATGCAAACGGGTTTTTAAATACATTTAAATAAAAAATATTCATTTATTTTTTCCTTTCAGAATTATAAATATTCTTATCTACGGAGAATTTTGTGGGTTTGAAAACACAAATCTGATGAAAATGAAAAAAAAAATCTAGAAAACCTTGAAGAGCAACATTGTGACAATTTACTATAGGAAGAAATCAATATAATAGTATGACATAAGTGGATTTCGTAAACGTTAGAAATACATCTGAAAAACATAAGTGTAATATTTTTATTTTATTTGCTCATTAAACGCCCAGATGCCTTTTTTACGTAATATAAAGTAAATCCTTAACATGAGAAATAATGAAGTTTGAACATGAGAAAATAAAATAAATACAATAGATTAAAAAAAACATTGAGCAGATATGTAGGTTTATAAAGGAACAACACAAGGTTTAGGAATAGGCTTGTGATAATTATTTTATATGATACACAAAATTAACGTTAATTATTTCAATGTCATACAATGTAGTGTGTTTTAGGGAATTTCTTTTACGTTCAATTTATGTTAATTATGTCAATGTCATACAATGTTCTATGTAGTGTGTTGTAGAGAATTTCTTTTAAGTTCAATTTATGTTAATTACACAAATTGTTTTGTGTAGTATTTACGTGAACTATGAAATTTAAAATTGTTCACATGATTGTTAATCATAAGAAATAATAACTTTAACTTGTTCGGTTGATTTGGTGGACCATTCTGAATAATATCTATCATTTTATATTTTATTCATTTTTAATTATGTATAATTTAATAAGCTGCGTAATTTAGAACAAATATCAGAAATCATAAAAACAAGATGACAATAAATAAAAAATAAATACAAAAATGAAATAAAAAAAAAGTTTGTTCTAATATAAATATACAGTGATCAGATAGGCTAACAAAGAGACAGTGAAAGGTTCAAGATTAGGGTTGGAGTAGGTTTTTAATATGATCCACAAAATTCACTAAGTCAACATTAAACATATCAATATCACCTAAGTATTGATTTCCCACAGTATGAAACTTCTCTATCAGAGAATTAGTTATGTAGTTGCGCTTTTGCACACTGCGGTGAAATAGAGAATTATGTTGTGTTGTTCTAGTGGGTATGTTTAAGTTTATAAGTTGCAGGAGTTCGGAAGAGTTTAATTTAGAGTTTAGTATTTTAAATAGAAAAATTAAATTATTTATTTTGCGTTTGTCTTCAAACGAATATATTTTATAGTATTTAATATGAAAGGATAATTTATATATTCTAGCGGGATATTTATTTAAAATTTATGAAACGTTGATTTTTATTTGTATTCGCTCAATGTTATTAATATGAATTTTGTAAGAGGGAGACCAAACTTCTGAGTTTTGTTAGATTAGGCTTCTGACTAGAGACACGTATAACAGCAATACGGCTTGTATGAAATTAAAGTTATTGGTCGTACTTAATGTAAAGCCTAGTGTTTTCATACCTTTATTCGCAATTTCGTGGATACGACTAGCACAGTTTAGTTTTTTATCTAAAAATATACCAAGATCTCTCATTTCTGTGACTTTTTCTAAGGCCGTGATGTTAATTAAATATTAAAATAAAACAGGAGATTTGTTTCGGTAGAAAGTCAAGGTTTTTCACTTTTCTACATTTAAGAATAAATTGTTTTGTCCGCAACAAACTTTAAACTTTCTAATATTTGACTGCAGTATTTGACAATGATTGTCATCAGTATTTTTTTGTATTGCTTAATGTCATCAGAAAAGAGCGATACTTTTTACATCTTCGGAGCAATTTGTTATATCGTTAATGAAAATGAGGAATAAAACCGGACCAAGGTGACTACCTTGCGGTAAGCCACTTTCAAAGCTTTCGATAATGAAGATTATATTTTAACGAACAGTTTACAATTTGATAAATAACTAGTAAACCATTTTAGCATGCTATCTCTTATTCCTAGGGCATGTAGTTTTTGAATTAGTTGCTTATGGGATACTTTGTCAAATGCCTTCGAATAGTCTGTACATATGCAGTCGATTTATTTATTTTTTGAAAAAGATTCTAACATGAAGTTTTGAAAATTTGTTAAGTTAGTTGCGGTTGATCTACCTTTGATAAAACCGTGTTGTTTTTTGTCAATTAATTTAATTAATTTGGGATAAATGTATTATTCAAAAAGCTAGGGTGGTATTTATTTTAAACAAATGAGGCGATAATTGGAGATATCAGTGTTGTCCCTTTCTTTGAAGATAGGTATAATGAAGCTTGATTTCCAGCGGTTTGGAAATTATCCAAAAGACAAGAGACGGTTGAACAGTAATGTAAGTGGTTGAGATATTGTAGTTGACCAATTTTTTAAGGAATATTAAAAATGTTGTCTGGGCCAGCGGATTTTTCAGTGTCTAAGGAAAGTAATTTCTTTCGTCAATATTCTTGTGTGATATGGCAATTTGTTAGATGTGTGGTCTTAATAAATGTGTATTGGGGTTTTTTATCATCTAGAGTTTCTTCATCGTATACGTTTTTGAAGAAGTGGGAAAGTGGATTTACAATTCCCTATGTATTGTTTGCACTCATTTAATTTGTTTGCTTTATTAGCGGGAAGTCGGTGTTTGCGTTGTTATTTTTTTAAAGAATTTTCCAGAAGTTTTTCGATTTAAAAACCTGTGTCCTCGATAGTAGTTATGTACATACTGTAGCATTTTTGGAAAGATCTTAACATTTTTTCTGGTTTCTTTAAAGTTTGTATAATCAGTTATGGATATGCTTTATTTAAATTTTTATGTTGACTTTTTTTTGCTGAAGACAGGCAGTTATTTCTGATGAAAACCAACCTGGATAGGTACATTTTCTGGGTGGTTAAGAAAATTTACTGTGTCTAAGATTTATCGTACACGGTCGTTTTCACTTTCGTTTGTAATGAAGCCACTGTCGTTGAATTCCCATTTAAGATTTTGGCAGGTTGTCTCCAGGAATAACAAATTTTGATGAGAGATTTTTGACATATACTATCATAGTTGAAAAAAATGAAACAATTACAAAACACTCGATGAAATTGTGACATAATATCAATGTAATTCAGCAATCCAATTTAAAATATTTTCTGAAGTACCTCGAAATCCAAAATTAGATTATCACTCCCTTTATAGCGTCGAATTCATTCTAACTGTTCTCTGCGAGTTACACCCCGCAAGCGGGCGTAATGCGGACCTCTATACGTGATACTTGTAAAATTCTATGGGAGGATCCACCCAGACGCAGGTACTTCAAATATAATTCAATCTTTCAGCCTCGACAGGAAAAAAAGTCCCATTTTCCCAGTGAAGGGATGGAATAAACCACCGATGAAAAGGGGATGATCATAGCCATTGAAAAAATATTAGACTCTTCTTTTAAGAAATTGTTTATCCATTTTTAATGATATTTTGAAACTATCGAGACTGAGAATATATTTATTAAAGTCACCATTGTAATACACTGTGATATATACATATATACTGTGATCTGGAACTAGGAAATGCGATATTTATTTTTACTCTTGTATTAAAATAACCCTAGAACATCCCTGCACCCCCGATACGAACTCTTGTATTAAAAATGAAAAATGATCAATTCATTGATCCTGTGAAAATTTTTGTTGGTAATTTTCATATTCTCTGCTTACACCTCACAAGTAAATAGTTTTTTTATTAGGGTGATTTCTTCTTCTAGTGCCTTCTGATTGGCTATCATTAGAGCAATCTTTACCCTGCGGGTTACAATATAGAAGTACTCATTCCAGACACGTAGATTTCAAGCCATCTCTTCTATCAATCTTCCAGTTGAGTACTATAAATTATCGCTCCTCGTCAAGATATTAAAACATATTTACGTCATGATTAATTTTATAGATCTATCATGGTATTGGTTTGTTGTTCAATTTCTTTGAATAATTTGATTATTTTTACAGAGGCGTTTCACGCGTTCACAATTCATAGCAAGGAGTTTGAGCTTCATAGTAAAATATTTAAATTATTCAATAAAAAATATTTTTTTTTTTTTTTTTTTTTTTTTTTTTTTTTATTATTTTAATATACATCATATGGGTTACATTAATACATACATATTTTGCAAAATATAATATTAAGGTTCATAATTGGTCATGTATACCTTATCAGAAAAGAGGAGCTCTTGTGCCTGATAAGGGAGCCACGATTCTTACTTAGATTCATAATTCATTATGTGATATAATAGTAATAATATATATTATAATAATATATATATATATATATTTTTTTTTTTTTTTGTTTAATATAAGTTTTTTTGGAAAAAAAGTTTGATTTTATTTATTTGTTCTTGTTGGTTCGTAATACAGCGCAATTCGGAAGGGAGATTATTGTAGTTTTTTATGGCTTGGTAAATATAATGGTTTTGCATTTGAGTTGTTTTAAAGATTGGCGTAATAAATTGATTTCCATTTCTCATGAGTTTGTAAAATTCTTGATATTCTTTGTTATTTTTTTCTTTACACATTTTTATAATGGAAGTTTGCTTAAATATATCATCAATATTTGGTACTGGAAACAATTTAAAAAGCAATTTTGTTGAATATATATAAATATATATCTGAATAGTTTACTTGCTTTCTGTTTTTGGTGCCTAGTTATAATAAAACTTACGATTTAATGCTTTATTTCTTATAAAATGTATGACTAGAGATTCTATGTCGATGGGCAAAAACTTCCCGCTGATTTAGATATCTACTAGGTAGCCGCCTCGTGAGTAAAAAAACTTTGTTCGTCGTTCGTAAAAATAATTAAGGCAACTTTTTCGCTGAAGCACTTTATCATATTAGTAAGGCGAAGAAGTTTTGTGGAAGAAATACAAACTGGTGTAATTAAATGTCTAAAAGTTAGATATTTTCCCCTCCTTTGTGTTACTACTAAACGTTATTGTGTTTTTCGGTCGTAAATCTAAAAATAACGAGTTTATTAGGGTAACCATGCTAATATTTCATAACGTAAAACGGAAAATGGGTTGAGGATTAGACATTAAGACAGATAAATTTATTATTTTATTCTTTTTAGTTGTTCTTGCACATCCATTTCACATATTTTTCTTTACCAACCACCACGTACACATTATTTCTGCATATCCAAGTTTATAATTAATATTGGTGCTATCTTCTTAACATATCAATTTAAAAATCTTCATTTTTGGCGATTTGATCTAATTAGTCCCCTATTTTGAGAATTTGCCTTCTATTTTTAAATATTTTCAATATCAGTTATCATGTTATTTATATCACAGACGACCTGAAAGATATCTAGGATAAGGAAAGACAAAGAAGTGCGATATCCGTTAGAGCAGGTATGCTGTCAAGGCGTTTTCACTTTTGCAGTACAAACGTCAAAAGGATATTCTGCACTTCGATCTACACGTCAGAATTGTGGGTAAATTACCCTGCATTCCAATAGAATAAGCTTAAGGGGATGTTACCGTAAGCGCAGCATAATTGCGGTTTTTGACGCAGTTTTTTATAAATTTCCATATTGTTTATAAGAAAATAATATTATGTTTTGAACAGATAATTTATTCTTCTAAACAATGAGAAAACAAAACGCTTTAAAATGTTTAAAACAATTGCGTAAAAAAATATTTACAGAACCTCTAAAAATAGCTTTAAGTTCGATTATATCCTTTAATTCTAAATGCAGAAGAATTTTAAATAAATACATTATCACCACGTCAATGTCGTCTAAACGATGAGAAAATAAAATTATTTTGAAAAGCATTAAAACAATGCTTAAGTAAATAAAAACAGTTTTTTAATACTAAGATATTGTTCCTTGTATCACCGCATTATATAAATCACAACGCAAGTTATTTATCTTCAGTAACCGAGGTGAGTTCGACGTGAGAGCACGTTTCATTTTACAAAAAAATAAATACGTAAATATGTAGGCACATGAGAAAACAGATCACACTAAAGGCTAGTCGTTATGTTATTATGTATCATTTCTAACCCAAGTTGACTTTTTTACTATAAATCTCGTTTTATGCAACACTACTTGGCCATCTGGCTGACTATCAGCGGCACAGAATATTAGAGAGTGCCCCTTCACTAGAATCGTATTCCTAGTTTTATTTATTCACGCCCTACTGTGCTTTTACATAAATTTCTAATTATACATTTATATTAGTTGTAACAATAATTTATCTAATAAATTATGGTAAAATAAAATGAGTTTTTATTAAGGAGTGGTATTCTCTTATATTTCAATAATTCGAGTGTTTGTGAAGAGTTCGTTTCATTACTGATACGGAATCCCCAAATAAATAGACAACATTCTCAAATTTATAACCCAGATTATGCCGTCGTTTTATAGGTGTAGTAGTTAGTTTGAAAAAAAAAACACAGGTTATAAACTTTTTTGGATTAACTAGGCAAGATCAAAATGGAGTTAGTGGATAACACTGTCACTAATAAAATCGCTTTTGATTAACACGATAGTTAAACTTTTTTGATATATTTCGACATCACGGATTTTTTTTAAACGTATCAAATGATTAGTTTGACAGAGCGCGTCGTTACTGCTAACATGTAGGTACGTTCATCATCTACAAATAAATACAAAAACCGACCTATATAATCCTTAAATCTTTTTTCCAGAGGTTACTAATTGTTTAGAATGGGCAACAAAGAAAAGAAGAACAGGTATTCGCTAGGAAGTAGGGCTGATGGTTTGTGAATAATGTTTATGTCTCTATTGTTTATATATAATTTTTTTTTTGATTTGATATCTGCCACCTCTCTCCATGGCTATAAATGTATTGTTTTGTAAATTTTTCGATTTATATAATCTTTTGTTTTATATAATTTTTTTAATTCATATTTCTTTCTCACAAATTTAAATAACTTATTCCATATTATGCTGTCCCAGTTAAAGTCACAAGGAGGAAATCCATAATTGGTGTTATTTTACTATATAATACTTATGTACAAACTGATTAAATGTAAACTGTCGATTTCCCAAAAATGAATACGCTCTAATGGGCTTTTACAAAAACAAGTAATACAGTTGTGTTAGGTACATAGTACTATATAGTATATTATACTCTCGGGCACGTCACCATAACATATTATATTGCCGATTGAGTCGTACAAATCTGTACCCGAATTCGCCCGTGGGAATAGCGATACGCTATTTAAATATATAAGATAAAAATTTCGACATATTCTTCGGAAAATTCAATGAGTTTGTAAGGTTTTTGGCACTACATTCTCACTGTGAAAATGGTACTTTTACAATTAGTTAGATAAAATATCTGTAATGTTGTAAAATTTTTTGTACACAAATAAAATAAATTAAATTATATATAGTGTACAATAAATAATGTTTTATGATGAAGTAAATTAAAATTAATAGTGTGGATTATGGAAAGCAAAATATGTATCAAGAAAGATAGAAATATAAAAATAAAAGTGTATTCACTACGGAGTCGTGAATTCATACATCTAAGTAAAGTGATAAAATATATCGTTTTATAACTAATACGGTATCTTTAAACATGTCTAAAATATTCCCAAATATATTGCCAAAATGATGTAGTCTATTTATAGGTGTATGAGCTTCATAGTTGGTTTTAAAATTGGCAAAGAAAACGGTAGCACTTTGCCTCAAATTTCTGGTTGGTACGTAAAATTTTATTTTGGCGAGAATTTCAGGGTTGTCAATGCAATTATTAATAATTTTTTTTAATATTACAAGTTCAGAGATGATCCGCTTATCTGACAGCGTTATTGTTAAGTTGTTTCATCAAAAGGACATAGTTTATATTTTGAATTGGAATATTCAGTTTAAAGTTAATAAATCTTAAAAATATGTGCTGTACCCTTTCTATATTGTCAGAAAGCGTTTTATACAATGGGGATCAAATAGGCGAATTATACTCTACCTGGTTTCTTACTAAAGAAGTGTACAATGTTTTCAAACATTCAAGTGACTTGAAACCACTCGCTGTTCTGCATATGAAACCAAGCATTTTTATAGCTTTCTTTGTTATATCATTTACATGCAGAGTAAATGTTAACTTTTTATCAAATATAACCCCCAAGTCGCTGATCTGAGCGACTGATGTCAATAGTACATTATTTAAAGAGTATTCATAAGTAACATGACTTTGGATTTTACGAAAACGAATAACTTGGCACTTTTGAATATTAAGAAATAATTAGTTGATCACACACCAATTATACAATTTAAAATTTATCCAAATTAGATTGCAAAATATGGTAATCCTCTATATTACGTATCATTCTATATATTTTCGAATCATCAGCGAAGAGCAGAACTTGTACATCTTTAAATACACCAACAATTTCATTTATAAATAATAAAAACAGAGTTGGTCCGAGGTGAGATCCTTGGGAAACTTCACATATGGATTCGAAGATGTAAGATTCTACAGAATTTATTTTAACACAAAGCTTTCTTTTACTAAGATAACTGTTGATCCAGATCAATAAGGTTCCTTTAATGCCCAAAAGACTTAGTTTATACACAAGAATATGTCTCCTAACTATATCAAAAGCTTTGGAAAAATCAGTGTATATCGAATCCAGCCGATGCTTGTGGATAAGGGAATCAGTTACATAATTTTCATAAATGATTAAGTTACTGAAAGTGTTTCTATCTGTGATAAAGCCGTGCTGATTGGGAACGATTATATTATTGATTTGTTTTGTAATGACATCTAGTAAATTATTATGTAAATTATTTTTACTATTCCTAACTGATAAAATAATAAATGATGGCCTTTATATAAAAAATTGAATCTTATGCTTTTTACATTACATAATTATTTGTTTTATGTAACTTTTTTGCAAAAAATAATAATAAATATTGAAAATGACCGATATTTTATTTATCTTGCCAATATATTCAGATATATATATTTTTTTTATAGTGATAACCTCACAAGAGTCCCAACTGCTCCCGTCTGGAGCCAGTGAGACTATGGCATCCCCAATTGGGGGATGATGTGAGGCTGAAGGTAAGTGGGGAAGGGAAAGAGGAAGGTGGGGAAGTACCTGGCTATTCAGATCTAGTCACTAAACACGGCTAAAGCCATTTGGAGCAACGTTTCAATTCTGAATGGTGGTCTTACACCAGGGCGATACTGGTAGTATCTTCCACTCTGGAACGTCCCGCAAATATACAATATATTATTTTAATTAATTAATTGTGAAATAACACAAATTAATCAAATAAAATTTATTTGCGCACGCCGGGTTCGAACCCGCGACCTTCGGAATGGCAGTCCAATGCGTTACCACTGGACTATGCCGGCCGTCAGATATAATTATGATCAGATATTATGGAAATAAATACCGTATTGTTTTGACATCTATCAATGAAGAACACGTCGGTTACGAGTCATAAGGTAATGTCTACCGTCTAGCAGTGTAGTTGATAGTATCGATAATTTATCAAACAAGTTTGATAGAAATCTGATAATCTCATCTAAATCTCATAAAATCATGAGCTCCTTCTGCAATTCTTCTATCGAAATTTACCTAAAAAATGCATACTCAACTTAATAAACTTTATTTGAAAGACGCTCATTATTAAGCGTTTCGTGTTCAAACCTTACTCATGGGTACCATCTAGTGGATTTCATCGCTGCTGACTTCGAACTGAGTTGACCACTAGACCATCGCACGTCGCCGCGTGTTCCCCGTTCCAACTTACTTCATACCTCTCCGCCCCGAAATATTATTTCGGTCTTTGCAAATACCCCCTTAACGTCGCTTACAATAATGCTTATCGCCAACTATTTCGCCTACCGAAAAACTGCAGCGTTACGGAAATATTCCTGGTGGGATGAGTGCACTATTTCAGAGCGCTTCTCCGCCACTACATGGGAAGCTTATGGCGCAGACTACGACAGTCAAATATCACTACCATGACTGCCATGGTTGCCTGGAAGGAGTCCCCCCTGATGGCCCTCTGGAGATGAGAGATGTTAAAATATCCTCCATAAACGGCTGCTTGCATACATTTTCACTTCTATTACGCATTGCCTGTCTGTGTAATTATTATTTGTCTGTTATTTTAAAATATGGAATGTATTGCATTGCACTACTCCTGCATACATTCTGGAATAAACTTTTATTATTATTATTATGTCCAGAAGATTCACACACAATTGAGCTTCATAATAGTCCAAAAACTTTGAGCCAAATTTAATTGAATATTTACTTTTTTTAATTGGATAACTTAAGTGCTTCATTAGGCCCATATGACGGGACACATAAAATTTAATCAGTTTAAAATAAATTAAAACTGGTCGAAAATAAATTTAACAGATCTGCTCATTTTTCAAATAAAGCGGATAGGTGCAAATTGAAAAACGAATTAGAAAAAGAATAAATTGAAAATACAGCGGTTATATTCTCTTTTTTTCCGGAACTCTTGCGGAAATTATTTGGCTAAAGACATTGTACTCATTTGCAATTTGATTGCTTCATTACGGAACTTTTTTTAAAACACCAACTAGTTAACAGTTAGTAAAGCATAATATGCCATATAAATAATTTTATCATTGTACTATGGTTTGGTAGAAGCGGTATAAACGAATATAGAAAAGTGCATAAAGCTAATTAAAAATCCCGAATTACATAGAAATGGAATACTTTTTATATACCACTTTTAATCAATAATAATCTACATGTTTCAAAGCCAATGGCTCCATCGTCAGGATAATGAAAATTACAAATCTTGAAGTTGACATGCAAGTGGATATTTGTTTTTATAATTTTGACGTAAACTATTTCAATTATATTTATAATTACGAGAGATTTGAAGGTGAAGTAACATCATCAAGGTTTTCTCGAAATGACCTAAAAAATGTACGAATAAATTTAGTTTTTAGCATTAAAAATGCCATCAGAAAAAATAATTAACCATGTTGTACTTTAAGACTATTCTAGATGACACCACTGAAAAAGTTACTTTACCAAAAATGTGGCTTAAGGCGAAGCTTAATGCTAAATCACTATTTTGATTAATCTTTATTACGAATTGGTGTACATTATGAATACCAAAAAACATGCTTTATATAAATTGATGGTTTTACTGTTGAGTAGAATACAAATAAAAAATAAATTACTCAATAAAAAATATAAATATAAACTAATAAAAAAAAATTATTTCAATATAAATGTATGAACATGTAAAGGAAACAACTTAAAATAAAAATACAATATTATAGCTAAGATTATCTGTGACAGTTTCACCTTATTAATTTTTTTGCTTTCTTATAAAATTATTTACAAAATAAATAAAAACCAGTTTTGTGCTTTAAATCGAACGTTTCTAGACTCCGTTTTTCAAGCGATTTTAATGCCTATTACCTACAATATAACGTATACCAAGAATATACACATTTTTGGCTTGTAGCTTCCTCTTGAATTCTTAAAACTATTAAAAATATCGATAGTCTTGGAGGCGTTGCTTAACAGCGCCATACCTCATGTCATGCTATGCCGAGCCAGTACGTCCGTTCTGCCACGTGGGATACATAGCAGATCATTGTGCCGTCCCTGGCTGTAGTTGTTCGGTACGAACAACTTATAGCATTCCAGAAGGTATGGGCTATCTATTAAATTTTTAAGAATTTTATACGCCGCACAATGGGGCCGATGACCCCGAAAGTTGGCATCAAATCAGTGGTTGCAATGACATCAAATCTTTTTCGATTTTTAGTTCCGTATAGACATGTTGATAAAAATAAGTGAAAAAAAATGTTCGAAAAGTCACGCATACTTAGTACAAAAATATAAAATTGAATAATATAAGATAAATTAAATCAGTCAAAATGCTCACTTTATTTCTCGTGCTATTTATTGACAGTTATACACATAATAAATCGTCTTCATCATCTTGTGACAATATACTATCGTCATCACTACTTGATTCAACTATCGAATCATTCCTGGTAGTCGTATTAGGGTCTGGTGTCTTTAGCATTTTCAGTACTTCTTTTGAAATTGTCTTCATTGTCCGGCTGCTGAACTTGTATTAAACGCTCAGCAGTGTGATCCAGCAATTGTTGCAATTTCACTTCCGCTGAAGATTCCGTGACCGTTATGAATTCACTTAATGGGTAACATTTTTTCTTAGCTCCTTGTACAATTTTGTATGAAGGAAATACCTCTTTATCCTTTTCTCTTATTAAATTGTATTGGTAGCGACTAAGTTTGGCATCTACAATCAAAGCGAGTGCTTCATCACCACTCAATACCTTTTTTTGGGTTTTATCGGTAAAAGCTTTTCTGTACTTATTTGCTCTGGTCGGCGTACTTAACGTGACGTCTTTGACTACAGTCGATGCTGCTGCTTTACCTGCCAACCGAAAACTCATGTGGGTAGCAAAGGCTAATTCAGTGCTAGATGTTTTAGGTCGCAATAGTATAGTTTTATGGCGTTTCGTACGCTCAGACGACATATCAAATGACAGTGTGGGTCGACCTCTTTTCGTTTTTACTATTTCTGGTAAAGGTTTATAATTCTTAAACATAAGGAGGCTTTCGAGCCATTCTTTTAATAAAAATTATTATTTAATAAAAAGAAGTCATGGATTCTGTGACACTTCAACCATTTGGTTTTCAATTTAGAACATAATGCAGCTATTTCATTAAAAAGTTATTTTTGATTAAAGAGTTGATAATGAGTAAGTTCTAAGAGGTGTTTTTTCAGGAATTTTACTTTTTCGTCAAATTTCTTAACGCCAGAATTCTTCATAATTATGTATAATTCGAATCTCGTAAGAACCACGTCAGAAATTGTATCTAAAACAAAACACATTGATTATTAGACTACAACTGTTTTTTATGAAAACTGATAGTCCTCACTTTCAAGTACTATAATTAAAAAAATTGTGCATACTTGCAACTACTTATAATTAAATCTTGTAGCTAAGATACTAAACTATATAAAAACAATTAAAATATGACGGGATCTCGTGGAACTCTAAACTATATACCTCTATGTTTAATATATTTACAAGAAAATATTTCATTCAAATAGGTGTTTGTTTTAATTTAAATTTATGACATATAGTATGAGGGTATCAATAACTACTATAATATAATTAAAGTACATACCATAAGACATCGTATCCATATTGAATTGGATCTGTACACTTGATAGATTTTGCTTTTTATAAACTTGAAAAGTATTGAAATTTACGCGCTTTCGAAAACTGACACAGTCACCCGCACAAAGGTCAAGTTCAAAGTGATCTCTTCCCGTCAGTATCGCGATTAGGGCGAAACGCTTCGGGGTAATTATGCAACACTTAATGAACTTCAAAACTAGCATACTTGCTTCATTGTAAAGAACATTTGATTTTCTGAATTTCAGCCAACGCGTTACATGAAGTCGCCCCAATGTGCGCCGTTACTGCAAGGGCCCCACTCCTCGAGTTGAGACTTTGGTAGCGCGTTTCGGCAAGCAAATCTTCGTGATGCATGAATCGCGGGTACTCTCCGTGCATTCTCAAATACATGTATCTCAAAAACTTTTTTTGAATCTGTTCTAATTTTAACTCTTAAGGGTAATTCACTATCTGATTTTTCATAGATGGCGCTAATATACTTATTTTATAAAAAAAACACTTTTTGCAAGTGATGCTTTAAAATATTAAGCTGAATTGTTTCTTGAATACTTGCAAAGTTACTGTGTGGTGTCATTTTAATTATATAAAAATGAAACACTTTGTTTTATTATTATTATATTTATATTTTATCTATACGTACTTATTTGTCTAAACTTGTCTATTAAATGCGTTAATTTTCATTATACTGACGAATAAACCATTGGCTTTGAAACACGTAGATTATGATGAATTAAAAGTGGTGAATACAAAGCTTCTCGTTTTCATATAATGAATTGTTTCTTTGGGTTTGTATTCGGAATATAGTTTTATGAGAATGAAAATACAATTCTTTCAAGAAAAGCACCAAAATACAACATTGGATTAAATCACCGATACAATATTATTTTTGAATGCCTTTCTTGAAAGAATTGATGTTTTTATAGGGACAAGACTATTTATTAATTATATTGCGTATTACAAATAATTTATTTTTTATTTTCAATGATAACTTGCACAAAGTTCACTTTAATAAAAATAATTAAATTAGCACTAATATACGAATATAACGTATGTTCCGTTAACCCACGCGACGCTCGTTATAATCTGCGAGTTCATAGATGGCGTTAAATAATTTAATTTATTAAAATACGCTTTTTGCAAGGTATTGGTATACTATATTACACATAAAGGCGAACATCTTCGGTGTGTAAGGGCACGAATACACACGCGAACCAAACTAGCAGCCTGTTTTGATTTTTCAAAAAAAACATCGCCAAAATAATTTATTATATTTTGTGAAGCTCACAAATATTTAAATAATTTCCGTTCGTAAGCTAAATAACTTAGGATGGGTTGTTTCACAGAATTTGAACAATCAAATTTCAACGTACATTTTCGGATTCTGAGAAAGTTTTATTCAAGTTCTTTTTATTAAATCATTATAGGCTAGTTGCTTGACAGAACTTAAATAATAACAGAACTTAAAAAAATCTTTTTCATCCGGAGCAACCCGTCCTTAGTTTGCAACATTATACAATAAAACAAAATCCGATAGATGGTTCGTAAGTGAACGATGTTATTAATTATCCATTTATTAATAGCCTCAACACGGGCTTGTTTTAGTGAGGATAAAAATTCTAACGTAAAAAAGATACAATGTAAAGAAACAATTAATAATTGTTATTATTACCTTTTACATTCCAACCACATAACTATGCACAGTACTTGTGTAGGTGGTATTCAATAAATATTTCAAACAAGGAACAAATATTTTAGGTTACACTATTATTTACCTCGCAGGGTAGATTTTTATGAAGACAGAAGAATATTGGATGTTTGGGAAACACCAATTTTGAAATCAATTCAACGTGTAATCAATGTCAAAACCACCCTCCGATTTGGACAGAATGTAAACGTTTGTCAAGGGCTTGATATAACACATGCGATCATATAAAAATACTTCGCCCATGACAATACCACATATTTCATCGTAGGAATGCATGAAATCTGGAAATATTTTTACTGGAATCCCAATAAGTGAAATCGTAAACGTGCAGCCTCTTTATTCCTGCCGCCCTTGCTGGGGGGTAGCCTTGGGTAGCTTAGGTACTAGTTGCAGAAATAGGGGTGACTTTTTCTCCGTGAAGGGATGGGATCAATATACTCCCTTGAGAGTTACATGTTCTGGGATGGCGATAACTTTCAGCTACATTTGCAGCCCTTAGTTCGGTTCAAAAGCCTCCCGGTTAATTTGAATAATCAACCCCTACCTCGTTTGAATCTCAAAGGTATAAATGAATTAGCAACCTGCTTTATTGACTTTGAAAAGGGAAATGGCATCGTTGTTGAAAATTATGTACTATGTTTCCTGTTCATCGTGTTAATGACTAGATGTGTTAAGGTTTATGTAATATAAGAATACAATAATGTGGTTTAAATAACAAATTTCTGTTAGTTAAATGTGCATTATCATAAAAATATTCATATGAATTTGCTTTTTCAGTAGTTTTAATTTCCATCTCAAATAACATAGTGATTATAAAATAATAATATATTATATGGGTAAATATTCGCAATATTCGTAGTACAATAATAATAATTATAATTATAATTTGTGCACATATATACGTAGAATTAAATGTACGCATTTATACTTACGTTTAAACCTACATTTTAATGTAAACATTTAAATTAAATAGAGAGCGTCGCCATACTTGGATTCATCAAATTTGAATACAAACTGCTAACTAAAGCTTTTGCGAGAGGAATTCGAACGATTTAATGAATAATTCAAGCAATTATGTTTTTTTGCCTTTAATATATTTTGTAGAATCTCATAAATATTGCTAAAGGTCAAAGAGCATTAACGTAGATGAAGGGAATAGTTCATAACACTGCGAAATGATATTTCTAGAAATAATTATTAATGTTAAAACTCTTGAACTATTTTTTTATGGGTCCATAATAAATAAGAATCGACTATTAAAAGGGTTTATTTCAAAGTTTCTACCGCGAATTTAAATATAAATTAAATTATTTAAATAAATAGTTATCAAAACGATCCATAATTCTGCTATTGGTTACTAATGACTGATGAATTTTGTATTACCTTAATCCCTCGGGCCCTGGAACTTTACACTAACGTTCTACATTCTCGGAATATCGTTTTAATAGGTAACTAAGATGTTTCAATTTGAAAGAAGTGTAAAGAATTTTTAGCGCACGAACGGGGGAGGAATTGTATCAGTTGGCAACGCTAAATGGCAGGCAATGGAGAGTGGGAGATAAAAAAAATAATGAGAGTAGAGTTTTACTGTACGAAGGAAAAAAATCGATCCAACGTCGGCTGCTGTAACAATCTGAACGCTGCCAGGACATTGCTAAAGAGATTTAGAGAAAATAACTATTCCAGGTGCCTAGTACAAAAGTACGAATATGAAATTCCCTTTGAAAAATATTTGTTGGTATTTAGCAAATAAGCAAATATCTAGACGTACAATGTATTGAACATTTTTTAATATTTCTATTTTTGAAACTGACAATTCATGGTGGAATTCCATTAAAACATATTATAATAAAACAAATATGATCCACTTTAATTTTTTTTTACCGTAATAATCATTCATATTATTAAAGTGAAATTTCCTCGTACCTACTGCATCTTGACTGCTTTCTAACCAACGACAATAATGTGAATCAGATTACGTTCATGTAAAGAAGTTGATAAATAAAAAACGTGCATGTCAAAGCCAAATAATGAACAAAATCAATATTCCCAACGTTTCATGTTGACACAGTTTAAATAAACAGATGAAATTAATGTAAGTGCAATTAACATAGCATATCATAAACAGATGAAAAAAACAAAGAAATTAAATTAATGTAAGTGCAATTAACAGATCATATCATATAATACTAGGCAAAGTAAATATAATTTTTAAACCAAGTCACCTTATGGTAAAAGGTTTGTTACCCTTAAATAACCCAAGAAAACGAAATCTATAGTCAAACTAGCTTCAATAGCATTGTTGACATGTATTAAAAATAATGATTGTATTGTAAAACCTCGTATAGAAGAAACACAACTGAACGTATCAATAGCAAATAATATAATATAATCAAAGTTTTCCATTGAAATTCAGTTATCTGTGGCGGCATTCCATTATTCTGTGAAGATCTCATGCCCAGTGCTGCATTCCACGTGTCTCATGCTTTTAATACTGAATTACTATGCAGAAATGCAATAGGGAGTGCATTACACGTTCGTTGTGCTGACCTATTCTCTAACTGTGGGGAATCTATTTAACTTTTTAACGGTTGACCAAAAAATATTATTTTGATATGATTTCTAATACACAATAGACTTATAAAAGACACTTACTTTTATTTAATTTATATGCACTTTCATGTCTTAAAATTACGGGCCCTGAAAACGAACATAATGTTATTATTATCATAAGACGAAACCTTAAAACACATCCACCTCGCTTTATACTTTCGAAACCTATGTATTTTTAATGTTTATATAACATGTGAGAAGAAAATTATATTTATTTCATGCATCCATATCAGTTAAATCAAAACCTCCTAGATCACAAGGCCATGACACTGAATCAAATCAGCCTACTAACTTATATGGGAACCTCCAAAAATGTATTTTTTTTTTTTTTTTTAAATTAAAAAAAAATATTTTTAAATTTTCAATAAATAAGAATAGAATGAATAAAAAAATTTAAACGAAAAACTTTGCAGAATCTCATACAAATTAGGATGCTGCTTTGAATTAGTGTCCCGGCCTTGTGTTCTAGGAGGTTTTGGTTAAATAAGCTAAAAAATTAAAATTCAAATCGTGTACATTACATTTTTGTCACGACCCATGACTGTGATTGGCTTTTTCATAGTTAGGTATTATGAAATATCTAAAAATTATATATTTTTACATACAAATTAATTAATTTACTAAATTTATTCAGTTAAATATAACTGCCGAGGTTGTAATTCATTTTGAGCGTGTAAGATTAATTTAGTGGTTTTTTAAACAGCTTACATGATATTTTGGAAAATATATAGTTTTTACGTAAATTTTGACCGACATTGAAAAAAACGCACCTTTTTAGTAACTTTTACATAGGATAAAGATAAAATTATAAACAATTGTTTGGTAAAAATGCCCTTACTTAAGATGTATTTGATAATATTCCAAAAAATAATTACATAAATAATTTTCGTTTATAAAATTGTTCATCTTAAACTGAATCAAACAACATTGAAAAAATAAGGAAAACAACATAGCGAATTGTAATTAAGAAAATAAGTTTTTGAATAACAGTTTTTTAAATTTATTTTCTTAAGAATGAAATATATATGTACAATTCATGAAAACTGTAACTGAAAAATGTTTTTCTCAACCAATTAAAACACTCCAGGTGATTTTTTATTTGTGATATAAATATTCTTTATGAACTTTTGTCATATAATATATTATTTTTAGCTGTGGTAATATTGGAATGGTATTTTAATACAATTGAGTTTTCCTTCGCAAGGTTTTAAAATTATTTATTACGGAAAGTTCTAGAGCCACAATATGAAGTGTGTCTATTTTTGTACCTTCGCTGCCATGCTCTGTAATCACGACAGACATTGACAAAGGCCTTTGTTGAACTAAACTGCGCCATTAAGTCTGCACTTCTAACTGCTTCTAATTCCCGTCATTACCTCTGATATATCATCATCGTTACCGTGATATATTTAAGAAGGTGGTTACAGACCGACACACTTAGCTTTGCAGTCGGCGACGAGGACTCGTAGATTTTAGAAAAATCAGTGAAAAATAAATCCGTGGTTTATCGACTAAAAACTCATTTTTTTTGTTTTTTTTACTATTTTTTCCGACTTTATGTCCGGGTTAAATCTTCCCCACAGGAAAAACTAAACCCTTCCACACACTTTTCCACAAAGGATCATCTGGTCAATACACATTATGCAAGTGCATTATATAAGCATAATAAATACAAAACAATACAAGAACAACACGTCAAATCACCAGAGATCAAATGGAAAAATAATTCAATGACTCCAGATATTTTCATATCAGAGGGTTCGGCTCGGTAGAACTTCTAACTGGACCTATAAATCCTACTGATCCCTCAATATAAATATTTGAAAAATCTTTCGTAATCCTACATGTATGTATTTAAAATGACTGATTTTTGCATTTTTATCCTATAAATTCTTTGACAGATCTAATACGCCTAAATTTTGAATGAGAGAGCTAGGTATAATGCCAGTAGCCGAAATAACAAATGGTAATATTTTTATATTCTGAGAATGTCAAATTCTTTTAATCTCGTTTGCTAAATCTGTGTATTTTTTATTTTTCAGAAACAGATTTTTGAATATTACAGTAATTTGGAATAGCGACTTCAATGATATAAGTTTTATTTTTTATTTTCTCATCAAAACTATATCGGGTCTATTATGACTATTGGTTCGGTCTGTTAGTATAGTTTTATCATAACATATTTTTAGAAATTCATTTTTAAAAATGAATTTGGTTTGTATTCATAATATAGTACTATATTACGGCAGTCAATTAAGTTATGATTAATTACCAAACTTTGGTGAATTATTTTTAAAACTTGATTATGCCTAAATGTATACTCGGACGGCGCTAATATAGATAATCCCGATATAATATGTTCTATACTTTACGGAAAAGCCAAACATTTTCTACATAAATCATCAATTTGATTTGTATCAATCTGATTATATGCTTCATGTATTTTTAGTATTTATGACTCTATCTTGAATGGCAAGCATAAATCCTTCTATTTCTGCGCTCAACTCCCAATACTCAACCATTTGTTTAACGAAAATTTGTCAACATTCGTTTGGTTGAGATAATTGTAGTGTTTTGCGTGTATAATTTTATTTGACCGGGAATCTAATAATTCCTGGTTGGGATTTATAAAAACATTGGCATTCTCGTCGTATAAATTTAAAGTTGTAATGTTTCTATCTACCTTGCAAATTATTTTGTGCATTTCTGAGCTAATAGCTTTAAAATTTTAGTGTTTACTTTTATTTGCATACATTTATTAATTCCACATTATTTATATTGTATAAGTAAATAGTAAAAAAAGCGAACAAAAATACAAAACCAAAGAAAAAAAATATATATTTAACTTTTCGGACCGTTAATTATTTACCGTGAAGCTGATCACACAACTACAACTGGAAGTACTCTCAGAATTGAAACGTTGCTTAAAAAGACTTTGGCCGTTTTTGGTGACCAGATCTGAATAGCCAGGTACTTCCTCACCCTCCTCTTTGCCATCTCCTTACCCTCCCCAAAACTTTCAGCCTCATCACATAACCCATAGGAATGCCATAGACACACTAGCTCCAGACCGTTGGGAAGATTTAAAAAAGACTGGCGACTACTCGCCCTAATACAGGAATTATTAGGGATTTGTTTGAGAAGCCCAGGAATGTCAAAACCTTGCATAATTCTTTAAGCCCTACTCTTTTCATCTAAAGTATTTCTTTCTTTGTTTCACATATCATAAAAATTAAAAATTTTAAAAGTATAATTTTTACAGCCAAAATAAAAAATGTTTTTTATATTTTTTTGCTTGCTCTTTTGGCCGCCTGCAAAGTTAACTATGCTAAACTGGTAGTTTAGTTTATTTGGTTACATTGTTTGAAAATGGGATCATGTAAAATGTAAATGTTATGTACGGTTCTACCAATGTTTTATACACATGGATAGTGTGTCTCTTTGAGGACCAATTAGTTCACGCCGATAGGATCCTGACCTTGCCTGACCTAACCTAACCTAGCCTAACCTGATCTGATCTAACCTGACCTAACAACGCTACTTAGAATACCGAGAAATAATAGCGTTACAAGCGCTTACATGAAAACATACACGTAAATGCTAAAACGTAAATTCCTAAACCTCTAAAAGGAAGAACTAACACTGATTTATTTTTATTACGTAATACCATTATAAAATTTTACCGTAAGATATACTGTGCTGATTGGCTTCAATTAATTATCAGGATTTTGCTAATAAACAAGATACAATTAGAGAATAAAATAAAAATATGATATATTTATCCAAGACACTGTCTAGTTTACATGTGAATTCGATTTGAATCTTGCGATAAATACATAAAGATAGCAGCCAATAAAAATGTGCGGTATGGAGAAAATGAAGATTATGTTGGTAGTTCTTATTTGAAGTATGATACAGTTAAATATGACTAAATGAGATAAGATATTAAGTTATTCCAAAAATAAAAGATACAATCCTGTCAAATTTGGCCTTTTCCAAGACTCAAAATTAATATCAAATTATTGGTGTATGAAAATAATCTGTTCAGCCACTTCAATTATTATAAGCTCCGGTATCCTGCGAATTTACCATCGGATTATTATGTATTAGGTATAATAGTTCCTGATTTTACTTATTCGTTCGCTTTCATTTCCGTAATTTACTGGCGAATCTATTTTTGTACCTAATGTGCATTTTTAATAATATTTATTTTGATCCTATGATTTTAAAAATACATTTTGAACCATTTACATTATCTAACTAGAATATGAGTTGAGTGACAGGCGGTCGAGTTGGAAATTTCTCGCCCTCATTTAAAAAAATCATACCTCTGAATTTTAATACTGAGACATTTATATGTACATACAGACATATAATATATTAATGCTATATAGCCAATAAATTCACCAATATTTTACCGCTTATCCTATATTTTTACAATTTATAGGAAAAATATTAAAAAAAACGTAAATGCGCGAGTTTAAAATGGCATATTATGGCGTGCGATCACTCAAGACGTTTTGCAAACTCGGCATATGCCGAAAATCACTCGAGTGGTTATTTAATATAATGTGTAGATATCCATGTGGAAAGTTGATTTTCAATAAATAAATATTTTCAGCGACTTCAATTCACAACACACAATATTGCCTTCAAAATCTCTGGTTCTACCAATCAGTGAAACTTTGATTGCTTCCCAGAAACAATTTTGAATGCCAATAGAGAGAAGATAGAATAACCCATCTCTGGGTATCATTCTGCATTTTCCATGCAAATTATATTCTGCAACATACCGCGGATCCAATGCTACGGTGCCATTACCTACCTGAAGGTACCTACTTTCGTTCTGGCTAGACCCAGGAGCCCATTTGAATAACTGGCATTTCGAATCTCAATACGTGGGTACTAGCGATGGAAAACTGCAGAATGGCAGAAAGAATCAGTATAAACAACAACTTATATCTCATATTTCGTCGCTTATATTAGCTAATATTCTTGTCAAATAAAAAAATTATATTGCTCTTATTGAATAAGTAATATTATTGTATTCTTATTTACAGAGAAATATTATGTATCGAATAATAATTCATTCTGAATGGTGGTTTTATAGCGGCCTTATTGAAATTATTTATTAGTATAGTATGCAGAAGGTACGTAGGTAAGATTATTAAGTTTGAGACACACAATGAATGATCAATTCATAAAAGTGATTATACCTAGTTTTAGAAAAAAAGGAATGATATTTTTATTATTAAATTATAAGACGTTTCATCAAACCAATGCCAGTACTGCTTTGAACAAGGATCTCTCCACAAATGTCACCTAGATTGATTAAATGTGCTTCTCATGCATTGGAAACCGGTCGTATTAAATAATTATTCATGTCATTTCCTGTGGGCAATCTTTGTTCTCTTCGTTCAACTAATGACGCGATGGGGTATTTTGTATCAAACTAGGAATACATTTAAAAATGCGTGGAAGATTGAAAGCTTATTTGTCTGATTCTGATCATTGTACTTAAAATATGTAATATTGATTTGGCATTCATATTTATTGATTTGAAAAATATATGTATCGTCATTATGACATATAAATCGCCAATGTCTCGTAAGACGACTGTCACCAACGTCGCCCCGCGCGACCTCAGCCGAATTCGCGAATAAAAACGAACATGTTGTTTTGGCGGAAAATAGAAAAAGGCATTTTTCTCTTTATGTCTCCACATACTTTCTTTCCATTTAGTGTTTTTTGTTATTATTACTTATACCTACATCATAAGTAAGGATTAAGAATAAGAATTTTCATCGCAGATGAAATTGCCAACACATTTTAAGGACATACGTAATAAGTACATTAACAATGTATAATTAAAGATTTATTACGTTATAATTTGCAGTAAAATGTACTGTGAATGTTCAAAATAAAATAAAATAAATATCTAACATCTTCAAGAGGTCTTTACCGTTTTCTCGGTGATGCTAGATGGCGCTAAACGCAGAACGAATCAAACAATATTTGAAGCAAGCCCCCGAGCTATTCGTGAGATGCACAGCAGCAAACTGACTCCAGGAGGCCAATAAGCTTCTTTCGATCCTCGTTCGAGCCTTACACAAAGTATCATCCACAAGAGATTCTGCCCTCGGGCCACTGTTCCGCGCTAAACATCTGTCCCCTTATTAGACTTGTTTATTCATTTCTAAATAGTAAATATTGTATTCGCTGTCATGGGTTTTAGCCAATTGAAAACGTGAAACGCATTATGTCTTCTTCGAGGCTGATGTGCATGTTCTAACGACCACTAAATTCAGTTGCTAAATCCATTAAAAAAATTCCAACCCTGAGTTTCCGAGAGTTCGGTCTGACAACTAAAAAGCCTTTTAGAAAGATCTAATATCTATACCTACATCTCATTCGCTGCGCCATATCCTTTCGGATATGAAATGGAACGACGAAAGGTCGGACTACGGAATCTTTGGTTAAAACACTATACTCTGGATTCTAAGGTAACGTGTTCAATTTCTCATGAAATGATGTTTATACATAATAATATATGTTCGACTCTGATACTTGCCTATTAAAGATTCTTAAGAAAGCGTCTCGATAGCTGGCTGACACAATTTTCTTCAAAGATTCATTTACTTGTCGTGGAAATACAAAATGAAGCAATTTGCAGAAGATTACAAAGCATCACACAGTTTCACACCTAGTGAGATGGGCAGTACGTTTAAAAATATTTATTTGTTTATAAATTAATTAATATATGTAAATATGGTCTTATCTCGCTCTAATTGTAATACCTTAAGTAATTCATCTTCGCGAGATAATTAGCCTTCTCTGGGCATGTTCTTGAGTGTTGGCTTATTCTAAAAATATGCATAATATGCATAATATGCAAATATTTTTCAAAGAAAGAACTACGGTGGATGTGTTACGTAGGTATACAAAAAAATATGTCAATTTATATAAACTTTGTATTTTTCGTGTGATTCCATTACAACATTACGATTAAAAATACTAACCAAAAGCCATTAATATTTCTTTACCAATATTACGCGCGTTTTTTTCATATTTAATATTGAGATCAAAATTACGCCTTTCAAATTCATTGTCAACGTTGGAAGGAAAAAGTACAAAACTTACATGTTAGTGAAAATGTTGAAATTAATGAACAAAAACTACGTAACTTGAAAACTTTTTGGGCACGGATACAAATGTTTAAAAATTTATTAAGAATTCTCTCCAAATTTTTAGTAATTGCGGTTAAAGCGGGATTGCAGGCCTTACGAATGATATAACAGGAAGTGGCCGACTAATAAACGTAAGGACTCAAATCATCAGATTTTCCTGATAAACTTGTATTAAATTACGAATATACTATCATGATGTTCAAACACGTGAACATCTACTTTGATCCATTTTTAACCCTATACGGAACTCACTCAAGTACATACTATAAGCACACAAGCCTTATTTTGTAATAATTAATTTATCAAATTAAAATCGAGACATCCTGATGTTCATAATTTCTTATCTTATATCAAAAGCTTTAAAAGGATGGAAAAATGTTGATTTACCCTTATTTGTTTATCAACGTTGCCCTGAATCCTGTACTGTTATTTACGTATATAATTTATATCGTCTGAGATGCATTTGCGTGCAGCTTTTACTACTACCATTATGATATAAATTGCAATAAGCTCACGTATCGACACTAGCGAAGTGGGTAGACCTCAGAGAGATGAGTTATGTCCTCGGAATCAATACACAGGTAGGTATAATAAACTCATTGCACAAGCAATATAACAATTTTAATATTTATAAGGATATCAGGATAAATAAACCATAAAAAATCTTTTTAATCGAACATCTTTCCACAATCTCACGCAATGTCCAGATTCTGATTGCAAAATTAATTTATGACGATTGCATGTCAAAAATAAGTTCAACATAGTTTGAAATATCTCGTGAGATTTATTTTTACAGGCTCTGGTACTTCTAAAAATACCTGTACCAATATACCTACACACAGGTTTAAACAACCGTCTCAGAAACTTTCTTCTTATTAATATTAAACAATAATGAGACTTAGGACGGGTTGTTTCGGAGAATTTTAACAATTCATCAAATTTCAACGTTCATTTTCGGGTTCTGTGAAAGTCCTATTCAAGTTCTGTTACTATATCATTGTAGGCTAGTTGCTTGACAAAACTGAAATAAAAACAGATCTTGAAAAATCTTTCACAGAATTTGAAAATAGTAGTACTTAATTGTCCTTAGTCATTTTAAAAATATGTCAAAATATAATAAAATTTCATAGAAGAAATCATTTTCCAGAAAAGGTTTGGTTGCGTCGAGAAAACGAGTCCAATTTGTAGCACCATGTAATTTCGAACCAGATGACGTCACAATCTCTCCACAATGCTAGACGATGGCGCTACTATCGAGTCGAATGACGTCAGGGGCGTTACAATATATATATTTTTTGAATAACCCATAAAAATTATATCAAAACAGAAACGTTAATTGTAATAATAAATATATACAGTAAAGCTATGACTTTTTAAAGCAAATGAAACAAAATGAAACTCAATACAAACATAAAATGAAAGTGACCATCTTTATAGCTTGGGCATATTAGATTTATAGGGTAAACATGAAATTTTTCATAAATTGCTAGTTCATAGATAACTCTAATCATTATTTTAGAATAAAATACTTTATAAGTTATGATTTAAAATTAATATATTGTTATATTGTATCGGTGATTCACTCCAATGTTGCATTTGTATGAAATAATAATTTTTTTGTACGGACAAAACTATTTATTCATATTACGTATGTACGGTCGCAAACAAATAATGCATCTTAATATTTTAAAGAATAACTTGCAAAAGTGTTTTTCTAATTTAATTAAATAAGCGCCCTCTATGAAACAGCAGATCATATATTATTCAAAGTATACCATTGACAAAAATATATACATAAAACATATGTAGCGCCCTTCGTGGCAGCCGGACGCGTCTTAACGCATCCTAAGCGTCAACCGCTTTGTGTTTTTTTTTAGTATTTTCAAGGGAAATGAAGCAACATCCCTTTGAGATTATTTTAAAATCAATAAATCAACATTTTAAATAAACTTTTCAACTATTTATTAAAACTTTATAATATGTGATTTGAGTGCAGTGTGCTAAAAGTGAATATTCGGATATTTTGCTCAAAATATTCGAAATTCGAAACTAACGTCGATCGGTAAATGCACCCCAGATGTTTTTAACGGAATTCTCGGAAACTCTGAGGCCTAGCAAGTGTTAGTAAGCTAAGCCCAGGGTAATTTATTATCCCGACCGTCGTCTTTTATGGCGGGCAGAATGCACTGCTTCAATAATCACCAGGATGGACTCGCCGAACGTCTGTGTGAGGTGTCAGCGCTTTATTAGCAGCAGACATATACCTGGACGGATGACGAACCTCGTGCTGGCACTGTTGGTGGACGCGGTAGACTCTTTCGCTGCAGCAGCTGGTTCAGTTTCCTCATCACCTAGGATTCTTGCTGCAGAGTCTCCATCTTCTACCTTCGTGTCACTTGTTCCTGTACTTCATTTTACTTAACTAAACTTCACTTTATTTTTGTAATATTTATATTTTTTGTAATACCTGCATCAACTGTAAAGCGCCCCTGAGGTGATATCTCATAAAAACAGCGCTATACAAATTGTCCAATAAATAAATATATTTTTTAAACTGGCTTCAATCAAGCTGAGATATTATATCTATTTTTTATATTGCTTTACAGCGGCCGTAAAAGGCACTGATAAATAAATAATAAAATATCAATTAGGTTTTATAATAGGCTGTTATAATCTCCGATAAAACTAAGGACTCCTTATAATTAAATGAAGCCATTACACTTTGAATAGTTGGAAATAAAGCTATCAACTGGAAGATATGAGATTATATTCCGACTTTAAGTGCAACGTGGAAAAGCAATTAAAAATTAAATACAGCACACCTTTACACTTTGAACTGCGAGAGATAAAATATTGAAACTGTCTTCGGTTTTATAAAGATAATATAATATTTACGCGAAGTTAAGGTGGTCGATAGTCTGTGGGTAGGACGCTAGACCGGCAGTTCGACAGGCTGGGTTCGATAACCACAGCGGGTAACCGACTTACTCCCGTTTTCAACAAATGTTGTACCCAATGAATAGATCTATACTGTAAATAAATCTTAGGATTTATTTAATAATATAACAAAATTAAACATGCTAATTTCGGTTGTCAGTGCATGTTTCAAGTTCAATGAACTTTTAATTTTCAAAATTGGAACTGTTATTATTAAATCACATCACACCAGCGATAAAGTAGGAACCCTTTAAAAATATATATTTTAATAATAATAATTCTGTATTTTAAACGTGTGTTCCTTTTGTTTACATTTTCGACAGATCTAAATCTGGAAAACGTTTTTTAAAGTTTACCAACGGCGTTTATTCGAATGCTAATATTTCTGATCGTCTTTTATTATTTTTTTAATAGGCAATGATCCTGAGGCAAACATTTTATAAGCTTCACAACTTCTACAATTATAATATCCCGCGATATTTCACGGGTGTCTGTTAGAAACAATAACAAAAACAATAAAATTGGAACTCAATAATTTTATCAAATTATGGGAATAATGTTTTCAAATCCATACAAACGGTAAAGTAGGTACCTACTTAATATAAAATTTTATCAAGACAATACTTTTTATTATTAAATATTCAAAATGAAAATAAATTTTCCTTCATAGTCCAAAAATAAAAGATTTTGTATGAAGACTATTTCTCAGTTTTCATCTTGGCGAGTAAGTTACATTCTATGATTTTTCATGGGTAACAATTTCATCAAATGCTGGATTTTGCGATACCTCGATTAAAAACGAATACATTTGTATAAAATTCTCGAATCGTTACGCACAAATTTGAATGAAGCCAATGTGTGCCAAAAGGAAGTTGTTTGGCGTTCTATCCTACCATACCCTATGTGGTGAAGCCAATAATTATAACCCGAGGGATTTTTTATTGACATTTATTTATTTTACCAATTTTTGTCAATAATTTCCTAATGGAGTGTGGAACCGATTAGCTCTAAACAGCATCTTTATACATGGCGACGAGAAACTCGTAGTCCAAGCGGGAAACTGGGGAATCTACTTCAAATAGAGAACGCAATGAGACTTTTTTCAATCTGAAAATTTGGATTTAAATATATTTTTTCTTTTTTTAGGTAACTTAGGGCAAAAAAAAATTTTGGAGCCAGCCATACGTTTGACGCATTTTAACATACATTGAACAGCTGACATTAACCCCCTAGGTTTTTATTCAAATACGACCTTAAAAAATTAATCTTCGGATTCGATTTACTCGAAAACGAAGTCTCAATCAAATCTCAATCATATCACAAAGAAGACTCAAAATATAACGTTTTCGAACAGTTTTCCGCTTGTAATCCAAGTTTTTTAGCTTTGCTTTAATGGCTAAAAAATACACCACGTTACTAAGGATGGGTTTTTAAAAAAAAATTAACAATTCATCAAATTTCAAGTTGATTTTCAAGTTCTGTGAAGGTTCTATTCATGTTTTGTTATTATATCATAATTTGGCAATTATTTAACGAATTTGATGAATTGTTCAAATTCTGTGAAACAACCCGTCCTTAGTATTTAACTGCTCGAAGGTACAATAAATAATTTAAAAAAATATATTAGTAATAAGTCTTAAGTGTAGGTTGGCAATCTTAGGTATTGCTCGAAGTACACTTCAACCGTGAACTGAATATTTTGTTAGAAAAAACAGCATTTTATTAATAGCATAATTCAATATTAATTGATAACTAAGACATTATTCATATTCTCGCTAGGTCGCCGTACGGACCCACGAGCAAAGCGACGGTCAAAAAGTTATAATTTGCATATGTGTAATTAAAGACTTCGTACAGCAAAATCATAATGGAAATTATTCCTAATTAGTTGTTTTTGTTTCAAGTTATGGTTGGTACGGAATAAACAATTAAAATGGCAGCTCAGCCAAATTGTTAAGTGATCGGTTATCATCCGGAATCTGGTTATTCATAATGATGATCAATTAACACCTTGTTAAGTGTTTTGATTTTCAAGTTATGGTTGGTACGGAATAAACAATTATAATGGCAGCTCAGCCAAATTGTTAAGTGATCGGTTATTATCCGGAATCTGGTTATTGATTATGATGATCAATTAACACCTTGTTAAGTGTTTTGATTCTACTGACCGAACATCGGCTTTCGTTTTAATGTTTTTACCACTTTATCATATTATTGCCTGACATGTGGCATGTAATAACTACCCACCAGGCCATGGCAGCTGTAATTAACGTTACAACCCTGATCGATACCTCTAGATGAGAAGAAAGCCGACCAGGATGGAGTTTGCAGAGACCGGAGTTCTTGCTGACTTGCTGTCTGCTTTCTTGTTCGTCGCCCTGGAAGGCCAGCGCGTAACATGCTACAGAAGTTATTACTTCGGAAATAATAGCTAATGTAAAATAACGGTCCATTTAAGTCTTATTTAATTTATTGTTTAATATTTAAATATATATAACTCATCTGGTTTCTTTCAAAAATCTCAAATCTAAACTAAAATGTCATGGAAGCAGTGCCCATCTGTTACGATGGAGTTCACAGCTCTGCCAAGAGCGAAGGTCTGGGTTAATTATACTAATCCAGAGGCACCCTGGTATTCATACCTAAATTAAGCCTTCGGCTTGTACCACTATGGGGCCTAGGAGCCACACGACTCTACGAAATCCCCACCTAAATTATATACGGCCCACTGGCAGTAAAATTCATTTCTATCGAGCAATCAGTTAAATTCTTGACCAAAATAAAATCATATAATTTTCTGATTTATAAAATGCACGTTAAGTGTTACTTTAGTTCTCATAGAGTACCGTAAATGTTCATAATAATAATAATGATATTTGGATGATTTCTATAGCGCCGTTTTTTGTGCAAAATCACCTCAAGGGCGCTGTACAAATATACGGTTCAATCAACGTCAGTATAGATAACAATGATTATGACCAGGAGAATTTGATTCATAATGATGAGCACATATATTTGATGACTTATCCAATAACAACCCACGGCAAGCCGAAGTACATAAAATGGACATTTCCTTTGATTTGTACAAGGATTTGATACAAAGGTTTCGCAGGGACACGGTGGTTAACCAAAGCCTCCAGCGGACAAATGAGCCGCTGTTACTCAGCTGTCTGCTGATTACACGGTGTCCTGGTAGGGTGAGGGAATCACGCGAAATAAGTGCCTCCGCAGTGGAAAATTACACGTTTCTGTACAGCTTCCCTAACACTACAAATGTATATTAAACTGCCTCGCCTATTTCTTTTGAGGTATTGTGTAGTTTAATCACGGAAAGCCTTAAGTTTTGATTGAGTAATAATGCTAAGATCACACATCTATAATATTATTACGCTAGCGTCTTGACGGTGTAGGGCGTGTAGGCCCTCTGATTGGTCGAATTCAAATCGTATGTTTCGGGTGGGGGGTCTGTAGGCAAAAAAATATCAATTGGGCCCCTCAATTTTAAGCAACCATATAATTTTTTTTACATATAATTTTTGGATAATATCGAAGAAAATGTGTTTTAGAAAGTTCATAATCCATTGGATTAATTACATTACAATGAAAATTATCCACAATACGTGATTATATTTGACGTTTATAAAAAATCACGCGTTCCTCCAATATGGCCGATAAGCACGGCGGCTAAGATGGCCGACAGAGCGCACCTCTGGCGGTATAAGAACGAACCAAATGACTGGCGCGAATATATTTAAATATGAAGCTCACAATAAACATAGTTATGCAAAATTACTTGACCATTGACAAGCGTGTAATAAGAAGATTTCTTCTGGAAGCTTATCACTTTGTAATGGCATTTTTCATTATTATTTATTTATTTTTCTTGCTTATTAATTATATCTGATTTTAAATTGACATGTTTTCTAATTTCTAAAATTTTAAAATTATTTATTTTCGATGCTTTATATCCTGAGTGTATTTTAAGACCTGAATTTTTATCGAAAGTGTGATCATTATTCAAAAGATGATTTGCAAACTCAGATTCACTATTTCATTTAGAGCCTTGAGATGTTCTTTAGTTCTGACTTCAAAGTATCTATTGGTTCTACCTGTGTAAAAAAATTGCAATCATCCCAATTCTGTTTATAAACTCCTGATTTTTTGTTTGAATTTCGCTATCTTTATTATTAAGAATATATTTCTTCATTGTCATTAGTGTAAAACGCCGGTTGAATAGTACCAGAAATGTTTTTATAAATAATTTGAGAAATATCGTTATCCACAAACAGAATCCTACGCCATTGTTTATTTCTATCTTTAGAAAAAATGAGTAAAAATACCGTTTGAAGAGAATATGTTTAATTTTTTTATTTAGTATTTCAACTATCAATTTATTAGAATAACCGTTATTAAATGCTATTGTCTTATGAATATATTGTTTTATGGTTATATGCTATTTGTTTTTTTCATGTCTTAAAATACTTCACACAGGATATAAAACATCGCAAATAAATAATTTTGAAATTTTAGAAAATAGAAAACATGTTAATATAAAAGCAGATATAATTAACAACAATTTTTTTTATAAACTTTCTTTTAAATATTTTCCCACTTAACTGGTCTTTCCCGTCTAGCGATATTTTAATTCCTAATTCTTATAAACCCAGCATACTCTTACCCCTCCCCCTACTTCCACTTCTTCTTTCCAATTGTAATCTATATTTAATTTCTGACTTCGGTGTATACTTACTCCTGATGAGGTGAACTTCGTTCATTAAACGTGTATTGGTTGTATATAATAAAGTGATGTTTACAAAGGTATTTGTTTTTTAATAAAATAACGTTTAATCGGATAACATTATTTTATCTATTTCAGTTGTATATCAATGCATATGTACGCAATAAAATGTTAACATTATTTTTATTTATTTATTGGACAATTTACATAGCGCCGCTTTTGTGAGATATCACCCCAGGGGCGCTATATTGTAATTATCTATCTTTATATATAGATTTTTACTCTCCTGATGAAGGTGTATATATAATCTAACTTTAAACTTTATTAGATACAGTAATAGTTGTAGGTAAAGAATTCCCATCAGTTGGAGTAAAATAAACACCTTTTAATTAAACCGACTGCTAATCTCATCGCACAATTACCCTCCTTTATTCATAAACACGGGTACAATTAATCAATATGTAATAATCTATTATTTCAGTCAACTTTGTTATAACCAAAGATATTAGAAGAACGAGATATGCTATGTTGGCCGCCGGACCGTAGGCGGAGTACTACCTAATTAGGGTACTTTGAATACGGGAAGAATTCGTTCATTAAGTTGATTTTATGTCGTAACCGTGTACAGTTTGTGCCCGTTTTATTCAAAATGCCGTCTTGTTCAGTGGAACTATGCAAAAACACGACAAGTAATGTTAACTTTAAGATGAATGGAGTTTCATTTCACCGGTAAGTACAAAATTAGAGTACTTTATTAATGTTTAATGATTATTCAAAGTTTTTTATTGACGTAAGGCCCCGTGAAAGCTAACATCGCCGGCATTAGAGGCTAGTGATGGGCACGCGATTTTTTTTTTAAATACCGACTATCGATTTTTCGTAACATTAGCAGGGCCATATAAAAATACATAAAAACTTATTATTTCTTTTGAATTTTTTTGTTGATAATTATTATTGTAGATGCTGATTGGTGGTAGAAACAAATGCAATGCTTTTCTTTTAAAATCTTTATTTATTAAAATTAATGTTTCTTTGTTTGTTTCGCATGCTTTTCTGTACCATTTATCCGATTTTTAATGAAACTTTGGTGATTTTTTGTACCCGAGCCCGCGGAGGTTTCTATACCTATACGAGTATAATGGTGAGCTGTAGCATTATAAAATTATTTCCTATACCATTCATCCGATTGGGATGAAATTTTGGTGTACAAGCATTAAACAAATATCTCCACTTTACCGGTCAATAATATATATAACCGGTCGGTGGCCGATTTGACATCGCGCTTGGGTCCCACTCAGGCGTAGTGTGTTCAATTCCTCGGCTGGCTAAGTCCTCCATCACAACACAAGCAACATTTTCAGCTTACTGTGGTGGTAGTAGGAGATTTTCAAATATTGTCAGGTTATTCGTAACCCGGGAATGTTTGTCTTTCTTTTAAAAAAAAAAATTTTAAACATATTTGTTAGCTAAATGAAATACCTCTCGTACATATATATTTTTTTATTTTTTTTTATTATTTTAATATAGATCATATGGGTTACATTAATACATACATATTTTGCAAAATATAATATTAAGGTTCATAATTGGTCGTGTATACCTTATCAGAAAAGAGGAGCTCTTGTGCCTGATAAGGGAGCCACAATTCTTACTTAGATGCAATGTTATAATATTATGTTATGTGTAAAATATATAATAATATATATGTATATTTTTTTAATATAAGTTTTTTTGGAAAAAAAGTTTGATTTTATTTATTTGTTCTTGTTGGTTCGTAATACAGCGCAATTCGGAAGGGAGATTATTGTAGTTTTTTATGGCTTGGTAAATAAAATGGTTTTGCATTTGAGTTGTTTTAAAGATTGGCGTAATAAATTGATTTCCATTTCTCATGAGTTTGTAAAATTCTTGATATTCTGTGTTATTTTTTTCTTTACACATTTTTATAATGGAAGTTTGCTTAAATATATCATCAATATTTGGTACTGGAAACAATTTAAAAAGCAATTTTGTTGGGAAAGTAGAGTTTTTTTTAAGTATTACCTTTATAATAATTTTTTGCGAGACTTTTACTGAGTTTAGATTGTTTTTATAAGATCCTCCCCAACCTTTGATTCCGTAAATAAGCAGGGAGTGGACAAGAGCATAATATACATTTTTTAGTATTTTCACATTTAAAATATTTCTTAACCTAACAAATATATATATACATTTCCGTATTCTCTTTATTAACTCCGTAATATGGCTTTTCCTTTTCAGATTTTCATCGATGATCACACCAAGATATTTAATTTATATATTTTTATATATTTTTATGTGTATATATTTTTGTTAATTTGTTGGAATTGTTGAACACACTTGACATTCAAAAGAGGAGGAAAACAACTGTTTACATCTTATTTAAAAAAAAAACTACCTGTAAAACACGGGTAGTAAATAGTTCTTGAAACAAAATATGAAATCGCGAAATAAAGGCCCTAACACGGGTAGAGCACCTAGCGTTGCCCTAAATACTTGTCATTATTTTTGTAAAATTATTAACTGTGAAACAAAAATGTAAATGTTTTCAGTATAATCCTGGTTAAAGACCACCACTGAGAATAGAAACAATGATTTGAATGGTTAAGCCGTGTTTGGCGACTAGATCTGAATAACCGGGTACTTCCCCACCTTCCTTTACTCAGCTTCTTTCTCACCCCATCACCTGAAGCTTCACAACATACCCCAATTGCGGAAGCCCTAGGTTCACTAGCTACAGATGGTTGGGAGCAGATGGGACTCTTGTGAAGTACTCAAATACAAAATAAACTAACATTGGGTAAACACTGAGAATTTCATTTTGTGGATTTTCACAACAACAAAAACACATTGTGAGTATTATTGTGATTAAATTTGTGAACAAAACCAAAAAACTGTACGGACAAAATTTAATTATAGATTAGATGCAAAAAAAATTATGAGGATTGTTATGTATCGCACTTATTCCGATTTATCTGTTGTGAGAATATGAACTTTTCATCAAATAAAAGTTTTAACTTGAAAAATTTTTTCATTTAAATATCGACATTGCGATTTTGTATTATTGCCATCCCTATTAGACTTCATTTGTATGTATTGCTAATCGCCAATGCTATCGGGACGTGTACGCACAGAAATCTGTTCTATGTATTAGTGCCAACTGAAACGTTACGTTTTTTGTGTAAGTTCGAAAAGGGGCGGATACCTTAGCGTAAGCGAAGGTGTGCAGTAGTATTGGTGAACAAAACCGGCGACACTGGGCAAAACAATTCCACACAGTATGAACTGCTCATAGCACATCTCGTTCTTCTAATATCTTTGGTTATAACTATCTTTAATTGTTGTGACAAACTATACGATATTGATTCAACTTATAGACATTGATGGTTGTAACACATATTAAGCACTGCAAGTCTCCTATGAGCAAATTATATTAGGTACGATAACAGTTAATATCAGTTGTAGACATGTAGTCAATAATAGTGTTTCATTTTAAATAATCCATCACCAATACGTAAATCATTTATTCAAACAACTCTCATTTTTATTATGCCTTTGAGCATGTTATTATTCATTAACTCCTTCCTGTTCCGTGTTTTAACAATATATACTCACCCTCTCTCTGTGAATGACCTAATTTCTATCTATTAAATGTAACTGTTGTTAGTATCACTTAAACTGGGCGAAGCCCAACTAAGTGCTACCCGCAGGGCCTAGCAGAAAAAAACCCGCGGAGTGGGTTTTTTACTGCTAGTTAAATGATTATTACTCTAGAAAAAATTGTTGAAAAATGGTTTTCTTAAAGTGTTTTTATCAATTAATACAATTTGGTGTTTATAATAAGTTATGATATTAATTTGAATTCTTGTGGTAACACACCTAGATGTAAATGAGGAGATCTGAAAACAATACAATACCCGTGTAGGTGATCGTTTGGATGCTTCAGACATGTATAGCGGATGTACAGAGAAAGGAGTGTTAAGAGAATATATTCTTGACATGGGACGATCAAGTGAATAAAATACTCAAATAAGAGAAGAGTTGGGGTAACAAACAAGTATTTATGGGTTTGAATGAAGCGAGGAAACCGTCAAAAATTTCTTAATACTTTAAAGTTTATTTTTCTGATTATGATTATTGTATAAAGAATATGCTATTTTAATTTTTTCAATCAGAATTATTGATTTAAAAAAAGATTTAAAATCGCACATTCCAAAACGATTCCAAATGGCTAAAACGTCACTATGACATAGAAACTGTCTACATCTGGTAAGACGGCCGTCACTAACGTCGCCTGGCGTGACGTCATCGCCGCCGAATTCCAGTATAAAACATGTTGTTTTGGACGAAAATGGATCATTTTAAATAGTTATACAAAAAAACAGTGAAAATAATATTGTTACGTAAACAATAGTCACAATAAAACTTCTATTTTTTCTTCACAATTAAAATGTATTGTTTTCTATAACATTAATAAATAGTAAGTACTGAAATCATTGTTTTATAGAACGTCCTGCACTCGATCAAAACATTTCAAATCAATAGCGCATTATGATACTTTGTGTTGCATATTGGTGCCAACATGATCGAATGCACCGGCAAATTAATGAATGCAGTTTCAAGTCATGTTCGGGGAGGCAGGGCCGCTTCCAATTAATTAAGGGGTTGGGCGCCAATGTTATGTTACTTATTTTGATTAACTGCTGACCTTTGAAGGCCTCAAACAACGAACAATTTCAAAATATAAAGATTTATAATTAACTCTAGTGAAAAAGATTTGTTTCATTTGGCGATGTGTGATGTACACGGCAGTACCTACGGAGTACGGCTATTAATGGGATTAATTTAGTATGGCGAATTGCAGTTGACGGGGTTTATCTTGTGTTTGTAATAATTAACTTGATCATGTTCGCACATTATTATTCTTACGGTTTGAAGCACGTAACAGTTTGCAAATATGTTTTGTAGGTATTCATTATAAATATGTTGTTCTTCCCCACTTTTAAACCCCAAAAACTGCCATTATGAACGGCATGTCAGAATAATTTACGACGCGTAAGCGTTTTGAATAATAAGTCATGAAAGACGTGCGTCAACTAATGAATCGTGGAATGTAGTGTCGGTACACAAGCATGTATGAGACGATGTTTGAATGCGACTGAAGCAAGAAATGTGTGCCTAACCCCTAAATAGTCAAGTCAAAAGTTTTCCAATAATGACATCCTAAGAATCTAATTGTTTTACCACGTAGATTTTAGATTGAATAGTATGCCGATATACGCAGTATATATATTTCTGCACCGTGTTCCAAAGCTAAAGGACAGGTATTATTAACTATAAATAAATATACACTAACCAGATCTAAATAAACAGAAAACTCCAAAACATCCATTTCCCTTTCTATTTGCCTACTTTGACTTCATTCAACCTCACAACATTACCCAAAATATTGAATCTCCAGTTATACTTTTCTACACTCTCTAAGGACTTTTCTGACGTACAAAATAAGAGAAAAGTTTTATCTAACTTTTACTTATAAGTGCTCTCTCTCGCCGGGAGTTTCACTTAAAAAATATTTTTGTGTGAGTACCGCACAAGAGTTCCAACCGATCCAAACAGTCTGGAGTGATACCACGGCATCCCTAATAAAAGTATGTTATGAGACTAAAGATAGTGAGAAGGGGAAGGGAATAGTATGGAAGTACTGGCTATTAAGATCTGGTCAAAAAACATGGCAAAAGCCATTTAAAGCACCATTTAGATACTGAATGGTGTTCTTTCACCAATGCGATACTGAAAATATCTACCACTCTAGAATATGCTCAACATTAATTTAAAGAAAACATAAAAACTCCGACAGTAAATTCAAGCTTTGGACAAAGACACTACCAATACCATGCTATAAAAGCTTTCAACAGTGTAAAACTTTAAATTAAAATTGAGGAAAATAAAAATAAATTCACACACAAAATTACAAAATGGATTAAAGAACAAAAAAGACAATATTACCAAAATGTCATGGCACAAAATAAAAATAAAACCTACACGTAACACACAAAACCAATATAAACACACATCACTCACAAACACACAAGATTATATGTTAAATGTATTATTTTATCTTATATTGTAGATTGTATTTAGATTATATTTTCATATTATAAAATGAAGGCCTCAGCACCCAGTGAGGTCAACATTACTGGAAAACTTTGAAATGTAAAAAAAAATATTTTACCAAATAAAAATGAATAAATTGTAAAATAACATCAATTAATCAAATAATTCGCGACCTCCGTATTCGTAGTCCGTAATCGTAACAACTCGACAACGGAGGTCTTCATCGCTTTGTTTGCCATAGTAATCATAATAACATAGCATTTATACAGCGCAGTTTTGTGTCATTTCACTTCAAGTACGCTTTACCATAACAAACTTAAAACTTCAATCTATTACCACAGTAAAAAATATAATACAATAGCTTCGTTTTAGCTTCACTTTCTGGGACCACAACCAAATGCGATTTCCTGTTGACATTTTGAGTGCAACATTGCAGTCCTCGGGCCCGGCCGTCACGCGGGTCCTGGCTAATGAGTCTTGCTCCGAGGCCCGACAGATGAATTTATGAGGCTGGACTCCGGAGGCTGACGGAGATCAATCGCATCAATCTGGACGGAAGACAATGGCTGCAAATCAACGGTACGAATCCTGGTCAGGGGCGCCGCGTGGGGCATTCAATTATGCAACAGATTAAAGTATAGTAAATGTACTATGTATGTCCAAATAAAAATAACAGTAAGGAACACACACACAGAAATATGATTTGTACGGTGTGTTTCTAATCAAGACGCCTTATGTCTATGTCTATCATGCTAATTATAAAAAGTACAAGTAAAAAAAAGCTACTTTTCCGGAGTGCAATTTCAAATTTATAAACTGTATTTCTTTTATTGGGTGATTAAATAAAAAAATTAAAAAATAGTTTTTAACAAATTACTTTATTAGTAAATAGATAGTTACTAAGACAAAAAATCATAAAGGTATTAATTGACTTGTACTTCTAATAACAATCGAAAAAAATATAATTCCATTTATATTATTATAAACTTTTGCCAATTTTAAATTGAAATATATATTTTTTATTTTATATTTTGATACTACTAGAAGATTTTGTCCCAGTGATTGAATAATTAAATAAATTGAGATTGTACTTTTAGGAAGGGTTGTTTCAAAATTCAATCAAGTTCTTTGAAGATTCTGTTCAAGTTCTGTTATAATTTCAGTTTTATGAAGGAATTGGCCAATAATTACTTAAAAATATTACTTGAATAGAACCTCCACAGAACTTGTAAATCAACTTTGAAATTTGATAAGTTGTTAAAATTCTGTGAAACAACCCGCTCTTAATACCCTAGCATGGTAGATGTGTTCCATATTTTTTTTATATAAAAAAATAAATTTTAAACATACAGAACGAAACCGGTTGTAAGTATTAGTACCACAATAAGTGGGTACTCAAACCGAAAATTATGCGAATTTCATAACGTAATATTACACGTAGGTATTTGTCTTTGATCGCGTGTTCTGTTCCAACATTATAAATATTGTACGTAGACCTCGTTTTACCGTTTTGTTAAGTTTTATGAATCATTCGTCAATGGCTCTGTAAGGTAGCTGTTGTAAAATTACGGATGCTTCATAAATCGACACTGCGCAACAACAAATGCAACCCAGGCTAATATCTAATCAATTGCAACCTAGACTCCAAATCCCTGATATTATATTATATGGTAAAGATTACCGTATTTTCCACCTTAATTACATACAATAATACGGGTGGTTAATGGTTGCGCCACTGATTCTCCCCAGGGCGGGTCGGCCGCCCAGCACCAATAATTACGCTCCAGATGGGCACGACAAATAGGCTGGGCACTGGCTAATAGTCGCCGCTCTAAAACTATAAGATAAACCTGATTTATCTAGCTGCCCGATATGGCGAAACAATGCAGCGGGAGGATATACCTATATCTAATTATTATCCGTGTCCATAGATAATAGAAACAAGAGATGGTCCATGAACCATTACGAAAATGCGCGCACAAAAGAGTCTCTGACATCGGTCACCTATACTACTGCAAATCGAATCTACGCACAGCGGCGCCTCGCCTCTGTTTCTAACTACCAACCAAACGCATAACTTTCATTGGGTCCGCAGCTTCGTAGGTTCGCGCAGCTTGGTCGTGGCTCGGTGATAGTCGGTCCGCTTCCATGCCATAACCTCCGCCTTCGTTTCTTTTATCTTTGTCTATACCTAGAAGACACGAATGCGTTATTTGATAATATTTTTAATTTGCAGTCCAATTTAGTAGAGATATTTGGGACATGTTCCAAGAATGTCTCTGCCTGAAGTCAGCGGGACTACGGTAACCTCTTTTGGGGTAAGTAGAGAGGGAGGTTAAGTAGAATTGATTACAGAGATATTTGGGACACATTGCAAGAATGTCTGAAGTGAATGTGAACTGTAGACAGCGGGACTATGGCAAACTCTTTCGGGGTAAGCGAAGACAAATTATTAAGGACAATAAATGATAAAAACGATCATAAATACATCGTATCGTCTTCATGGCAAACGTTGCCGAAGTTATAAATGACACTAGATCTTCGGAGCCACTTCAAATGAAATACTTATAGAAAAGCATTCTCCACTAACCTTTATGTTCTAAAGAATGCAGTTTCTCGGTAAGGGTAAGAAAACTATCAAACAGATTGACCTTATAAACTTTAGGCCAGCAAACCACTTCATTATCACCTTTTATTAAACCTGCTGTGCAATCCCTGCATCCTATTGCGAAATTCATTTCAAGTCCATTATCGAATAATGGAAATTTTTTATACTATTGGTATTCAATTATTATTCTACAATTTTTATTGCGTAGGTTTATAGAAAAACCGGGACAGTGTACGGAGAAAACTTCCAGATGAAAAATATTGATAATTTATTAAGAATATATTCAATTTATTCATGTTCCCGTTAAAAAATGGGAGTATAGGTCATTAACGAATGAATTGAAAGTTAGATTAACTTTAAGTAAAATACCAATGTTTTGTCACGATGTCCGAACACGCGTTCATACGTAGCATAACATTTTTCGCAGGTGTTCCGATAGTATTATGAATTTATTAACTCTTTATCAGGAAGCTACTTGCAGTACCGCTTTTAATAGGATTACCAACAATTTGAAGAGATTTTAATAAAAAGCATTAATCACTTTTCTCCGTTTGGAAATGATATGGAAATAACGTCGCTACACCGACTGTGATCTGAATTGCAAACTCATCAGCAAACAGGAATCCTCATTCGGGAATATTCCTATCGCATAAAACAAATATCGATTTGTGGATGAGTTTCGTGAGCAAATAAGAATTTATAAAGGACATTACGTTTACCAGAGTTTTATCTGCTTTATTTCTTAGAACAAGTACGATGTGGTAACTATTGTTACCAACAGATTAACATTTATCAATGAAACTTTTATAAATTAGCAAGAATATAAACTTTCATAAATTTAAATTTTATAATTAAATTTATTTTAAAGCCATTGGTTTTGAAATAAATAGTAGTGTACACAAAGTTATTCATTTTCATTACCTTAAAATGACGTCACAGTGAATTTGCGATTATTGACGTAACTTTTATTTTTAATGATATTTAAGATACAGGGTTTTTTATGCATGGCACAAAGAAAACCATATTTTCTAAAGCAATAATTATTAGCCTGAAATTGGTAGAGCACTTGACCTTCAATCAGAAGGCTGCGGGTTCAATTCCCGCCGGCGGCATGCATTTTTTCTTCCAAGAATTTTTCAATTTATATAGGTGTTTCAAGCTAATAATTATTACTTAAAAATATAATGTGTTACAATTTATTTGTCTATTTTTATAATAAGTTTAATTGTGGAGCGGCAAGAATTTTTTTTGTAACCTTCGTGTAACTGGGTACTTTGAACGTAATTGAGATATATTCGGGACAGGAGACGAGAACAACAGTCAATGGCTTGAATAGTTGAGTCATTTCGAACTGACCACTTTCTTGATGGCCCGTTAAGGAGGGATTTGTCGTATCGAAAGTTAACGTGGGAGTCGGGGGCACCGGAATCCCTTGCATTGTTCATCGTGATCTCATTCAGTAGGTTCTTTATCCCGAGGCGACTTAGTCATTTCGTCTAGAACCTTTCAAAACCCTTCCAATCCTTGGCACTTCACTAAAAAATGCACATCACAAATAATAAATCAAAATTAGAGAAGCGCTGTGTTGGATCCTTGGGGAACCCTTTTTACACAAACCTTCGGCTGGCTTTGCATCGGGATGGGGATATTGAAACCCGTTCGCCACAAAACAATGATATAAATTCTGATTGTGATGCGGAGGGCGGACAGAGTGTATTGTACAATATGTTTATTAACTTCAGTCAAGCTCCATGGACCAGCATTGATCAAAAACTAAGGCCGTATGCACTAGATATTCCATTAAATCGGTTTTATCGTTACTTCCTTAAAAAGGAGTAGCTATATTATAATTAATATTTTAAACGTTCGAAAGAGTTTTCGAGTGTTTTTATCAAGAGAGTACGATCTTTCGGGTTTTGGACTTTTAATTCCAGACCTTTCGCTTATCGGGCGTCTGCTCTAACCCCTGATCTATCGCTAATAGCTATGACCTACCTTCAGATTCACAAAGTTTTACATGGTGCAAATGTAAATGAATTATTTAACATCATGAAAACTTGAAACATTATTTACTCGTGTAATTAGTTGCAAGTTCAGTTATCAAATAAAAATAATGATGTTGTCAACTTTTATTCATGTGTTTTTCATACATGGAAGATTGGAATTTTAATAACGAAAGAAACTTCTTCAAAACACGGAGAAAAATTAGTAATATTGAATATTGCTAATTTATTTATTTTTTATTTTTTTATTTTTTTATAGTTAATACCTCACAAGAGTCCCAACTGCTCCCGTCTGGAGCCAGTGAGACTATGGCATCCCCGATTGGGGGATGTTGTGAGGCTGAAGGTAAGTGGGGAAGGGAAAGAGGAAGGTGGGGAAGTACCTGGCTATTCAGATCTAGTCACTAAACACGGCTAAAGCCATTTGGAGCAACGTTTCAATTCTGAATGGTGGTCTTACACCAGGGCGATACTGAGAGTATCTTCCACTCTGGAACGTGCCGCAAATATACTATATATTATTTGAATTAATTAATTGTGAAATAAGACAAATTAATCAAATAAAATTTATTTGCGCACGCCGGGTTCGAACCCGCGACCTTCGGAATGGCAGTCCAATGCGTTACCACTGGACTATGCCGGCCGTCTATGAAAGTCGTATTAAGAATCTTTTCAAATTACTTGAATGTGGTTAAAAACTGGATTTCAGGCCCTTAACGAATGTATTGATAGGTTTCCCAATAAACTTTCAGTAAATATGAATGTGCTATCACGTCGGAACACGTGTTCATAAAAATTATAATATTTTCGCATTTTGGCATTGTGAGAAGGCCGAAGACCTCAGTGAGGCTCACATTACCAAAAATATTTTACAAAAAAAATATATTCCAATGTATTAATAAAAATATAAAATAGAAAAAGCAAACGCAAAAGTTTATCAGAATACAACCTGCAATCCCGTTCTTAACTGGATTATCTATAATTAGAAGAGATTTTTAATAAATTATCAAGTTACCTAAAATCAATAAATTTTTTTGGTAATTAAATTAAATAGCAACACATAAAAAATAATTGCTAGTTGTATGTAGTATAAGGTATTATGCTGAGAGTGTTTCTTCGTAAAGTTCAAAGCAATTCATTAGCCAAGTTCAAACTCGAAGCTAATTGAATCCATCGCTATCTCTGATTCAGAGAACAGGTAGTTAGGTGTTTTCCGACATGTTTTTAATTAGAAATCCTCCGATTGTTTTTCCCTATCGATAAGGGACTTGGTTCGTGAGTAGTTACCAGTTGGTAGTTACTTGCCAATTAAACCCTTGGAACTTCCCCACGAAGGCTATTGGGGTTAAGTAGACTTTAATTTGCTGCATAGGAGATTGCAGATTGAAGAACGACGGGAGAAAAGGTATATTTTAGTAGCTTTTAAGACTTGGTCCTTGAATAGATTTACATTAATCTGCTTTTGGTTTCTGTTTTACTTAAGAAATAGAAAAAGTTACAGGTAAGTAAAATTTAATGCGTAAGTTTTTATTTGTCCATATATCAACAACGGATATTTATTTAGGGTTGCTTTTGTTTCTTTACATTGTTTGTTTTTCATACCACTTTTACTGTTCGGAAGCTGGTTTTTATATTATTTTATTCGTTTTGTAATAGTAATTTATTAAATAATTAAAATAATTTTTAAACTCCACATCCAACAGTTAATTCTGTTCAATGAAAAACTTAACGACTTTAATGAGTTATTTTAGCTTATAACTACATTTTTTAAATTTATTTTCTAGAAAATTGATACTTTAGTACCACTTAGGACGGGTTGTTTCACAAAATTTGAACAATTCATCAAATTTCAAAGTGGATTTTGTGAAGGTTCTATTCAAGTTCTGTTATTATATCATTATCGGCCAGTTATTTCACAAAACTGAACTTGAATAGAACCTTCACAGAACTTGAAAATTAACTTAAAATTTGATTAATTGTTCAAATTGTTTTAAACAACCCATCCTTAGTAATGAGGTGTAAAACAACTCCTTAGTATTAATTACGTTTAATTTTAAAATCATAAATAACAGAAATATGTTTAAAATTACTAAAATGTCCATGGACAGGCTTTTGTGGAAATGTGGAATTTTAACTTTAAAAAAAAAATCCTGAATTTTCATTTTTTATCTTTTCCCATGTAACTAAAAATTTTAAAAAAATAGTTGTTTACTACTTGGATTTACCCAACATTGACTTGGAAAAATTGGAACAAATAATGGGAATTGAAGTAGACAAAGAATAGAGCTGGTGTCCCGAAATTTGAACATCGTTTTTATCTGGAATTTCTAAAACGCATTATTTCTAACTAGCTATTTCTATCATGAGCTATGTAGCCTTGGAAAAACATTTATATTGCTCATTGTAAAAAGCTCTATAGCTCCTGATGGAAATAACGTACTGAGCTAAAAATAGTTAGCATTCTAGAAATCCAAACAAAAAAGATGTGCAAATTTCATCACACCAGTCCTTTTCTTTCTGTCTACTTCTAAAACCATTATTTGTTCCAATATTTCCAAGTCCAATGATCGGTAAATCCATGTGATATATAACAACAGCGCTTTCTTTTCTGTATACTTCCATACATTTTACCCAGGTTTTCTGTCATCGTAATCTTCAACATTTCTGAATTGAACATTTTAAATTCTAAAATTTTAATTTGTAATTTTTATTTTTATTCGTAATTGTAACATTTAGTTTTAATTTTACAGAAGCCATTTAATTATCTAACTGTTTTGCATAGAATATTGGTGGTATTAATTATATTAATAGTCAGTGATGCACTTCACGGGGGATGGTCCTTGAGACTAAAGCAATCGTATTCCCACTCATACACTAAACGCTTATAATGTTTGAAATGAATTTCGAGGATATTGCATTTATGGTGTCGGCAATGACGATTTTTTTATGTGAATCAATTGCACACTACCCGTAGCCTTTGAGTGTAAGGTATCTCCAATAGGGGAATGTTCCGAAATTAGGTTATCAGTGTATCATGTGTTACCATGTCAGATGAAAGCAATTTCAAGAAATGTTTCTTTTAGGAATAATTCTGTCACTTATCGTTTAATTAATGTATTATCCATAATATACTACCTACTATACTATTTTAATTTCACACATTTTTCAGAAAAGCCGATATCATTTAATTAATTAGCCTTGAACGTTGAACGACCAAGTCAACAATATTACATCTCAATATAAGGTATACATAGATTTAGTAGAAAGTATACAGAATAAATTTACTCAAGAAATACAACAAAACTACAAATAATATGTTAACTTTACAAAAAAGACGCACATTGTCAGACCTGTTGTTTCTACATAATCTGCTAAATAATAAAATAGATAGTCCCGAATTGATATCCGTCATTGGTTTAAATGTTCCAACGAGGCGTACCAGGCACACTACACTATTTCATATTGAAGCCAACAATACCAATGCAGCAAACAACTCAGTAATTACTCGCGCAATCACAACATACACCCATTACGAAAAATTACTACATTTAGACATCTTTCATGATTCCTTTCTAACATACAAAACTAACTTATTAAATTTCTTAGCATGACATATTTCAAAAATATTTTCACATCATTTTTCAAAACTTCTATGTATTAACAGTCAATTACAATTCGTGAGCTTATTATAATTCTTGTTTTCAATTAATTTATTACCATCTATCCACACACTTCCTTCCTTTTATAACAATCTCAGGCGAAATTACGTAATGATATTTTATGGACATACGTAATAGGTACTACAACTATGTAATAACTAAAAATATCTAACTGTATCTTATTGTACTGTGTATGTATTAACAAATAAATAAATAAATCTTTACCACACAGGCAATACATATATCATAAAACAAAAGAAATGCGACCATGAGTCTCCTAATAACATAACATACTAATTTCGTTATTCTTTTAATGATAAACTAATGTTTATAAGACAAGGTTTTTATGCATAGCACAAAAGATAACAAATTATTATAAGCGTTGCTTAGTGGTCCAGAGCACCTGACTGGACATCAGAAGGTGCGGGTTAAATTCCCGTCAGCGGCATTTATTTTTACTCGGGAGATATTTTCAATGTATGGATATTTCAGACGAGTAATTAGTGCTTATGATAATTTGTTATACTAATTTCGGTTGTCAGTGCATCGGTGGAGGTGTGAATATGTGAAGTTTTCATGCGTAAAAAAAAAGAAGTAATTTTCAAAATTGGATCTTTTTGACTGTTTGAAGTGTAACGTTACTTTTCACAGGGTTATTAACGGTGTACATTCGTAATACTTTCAGCTTAACAAATACTTTTTTCACGAGTCAGCGCTGGTACCTACATAGTTTTGTTGACATTTTTAATTCTTACATAGTTGCTATGCGTTCCTTTGAATTAAGTTTAATAATCAGAGCGCAATGTAAACTATTGTTCGGCTATGCATTTCAATGGTTTACATTACGCCGAAGGTCCCAAGTGGGTGCTCGTGGCTCTCTCGGAATATCAACAATAGTCATATTGATGTCATAAATAATTCATGGATTAATGTAGTCGGTGTTATGGAAATATGGACCAGTTAATCTGAAGGTAAGCTGGAACAATGATTCCTGTCCACTACAGGAGCATGAAACAATAGGATTCATTGAAAAATATGTTAATTTTAATGGTTAATTGAACGGTTTTTACTAACTGGTCGAGAAGCCAGGTTAAACCAGTCGCGTATATAAACAAAATCATAACTAAATTTAATCCATTTTGCCAAGGCAGTAAAATTTAAACGGTTATTTCGAATGAAGCGAAATCACCACTGACATTTTGAAATGGAGTTATTCATGAATAAATTTGTATTTAATTATTTACGTCACAAATCAACGATCAGCGCCATTTTGATTTTTTTACATTCAAACGATTTTCAGGACCATGTTTCGTCGTTTAACTGAAATAGTTCAAATGTCAAACTTTGAAAATAGTTCTACATGTCGATTGGTGTTCATGTCAAATGTAACGAAATTTAAAAATAATGCTACTTGTCGGCTCGTGATCATGTCAAATGTGACTAAATTTCAAACAACCCAACCTATGTATTTAGACGCCTAATTTAGATATATATTTTTGTGCTAATAGGGAATCTGACGAAAGTTGTTTCAAGAAGTATATATCTACCTTTTTAATGTCAAACATAATACATCGTCACTCATATCTATTGTAAAGCACTCGGCAAGTACCACAAGGTTTACATTATCTCAGATTCTTGGCTGAAATAATTCCAGATTTGGTTATTATTTATCCATGTTTCTAAATTTTATTTATTGCCTTTTTGTAATGAACGTATGTCTAAATCAAGGTGCCCAACCCCAGGCCCGCGGGCCACAATGTGGCCCGCGAACGAATTATAAGTGGCCCACGTGAAACATTTTCAAAAAACCCGCCAATCCGCCAATTTGAAAAAGTGTCGCGGGCCCGCGGTAAAACAAACAATGCTGCGTCCGGTCACCAGTGTTGCCAACGACGCACAATGGGGCCGATGACCCCGAAAGTTGGCATCAAATCAGTGGTTGCAATGACATCAAATCTTTTTCGATTTTTAGTTCCGTATAGACATGTTGATAAAAATAAGTGAAAAAAAATGTTCGAAAAGTCACGCATACTTAGTACAAAAATATAAAATTGAATAATATAAGATAAATTAAATCAGTCAAAATGCTCCCTTTATTTCTCGTGCTATTTATTGACAGTTACACACATAATAAATCGTCTTCATCATCTTGTGACAATATACTATCGTCATCACTACTTGATTCAACTATCGAATCATTCCTGGTAGTCGTATTAGTGTCTGGTGTCTTTAGCATTTTCAGTACTTCTTTTGAAATTGTCTTCATTGTCCGGCTGCTGAACTTGTATTAAACGCTCAGCAGTGTGATCCAGCAATTGTTGCAATTTCTCTTCCGCTGAAGATTCCGTGACCGTTATGAATTCACTTAATGGGTAACATTTTTTCTTAGCTCCTTGTACAATTTTGTATGAAGGAAATACCTCTTTATCCTTTTCTCTTATTAAATTGTATTGGTAGCGACTAAGTTTGGCATCTACAATCAAAGTAAGTGCTTCATCACCACTCAATACCTTTTTGTTTTGGGTTTTATCGGTAAAAACTTTTCTGTACTTATTTGCTCTGGTCGGCGTACTTAACGTGACGTCTTTGACTACAGTCGATGCTGCTGCTTTACCTGCCAACCGAAAACTCATGTGGGTAGCAAAGGCTAACTCAGTACTTGATGTTTTAGATCGCAATAGTATAGTTTTATGACGTTTCGTACGCTCAGACGACATATCAAATGACAGTGTGGGTCGACCTCTTTTCGTTTCTACTATTTCTGGTAAAGGTTTATAATTCTTAAACATAACGAGGCTTTCGGGCCATTTTTTATTATTTAATAAAAAGAAGTCATGGATTCTGTGATACTTCAACCATTTGGTTTTCAATTTAGAACAGAATGCAGCTATTTCATTAAAAAGTTCTTTTTTTATTAAAGAGTTGACAATGAGTAAGTTCTAAGAGGTGTTTTTTGAGAAATTTTACTTTTTCGTCAAATTTCTTAACGCCAGAATTCTTCATAATCATGTATAATTTGAATCTCGTAAGAACCACGTCAGAAATTGTATCTAAAACAAAACATATTGATTATTAGACTTCAACTGTTTTTTATGAAAACTGATAGTCCTCACTTTCAAGTACTATAATTAAAAAAATTGTGCATACTTGCAACCACTTATAATTAAATCTTGTAGGCAAGATACTAAACTATATAAAAACAGTTAAAATATGACGGGATCTCGTGGAACTCTAAACTATATAACTCTATGTTTAAAATATTTACAAGAAAATATTTCATTCAAATAGGTGTTTGTTTTAATTTAAATTTATGACATATAGTATGAGGATATCAATAACTACTATAATATAATTAAAGTACATACCATAAGACATCGTATCCATATTGAATTGGATCTGTACAATTGATAGATTTTGCTTTTTATAAACTTGAAAAGTATTGAAATTTACGCGCTTACGAAAACTGAAACAGTCACCCGCACAAAGGTCAAGTTCAAACTGATATCTTCCCGTCAGTATCGCGATTAGGGCGGCACGCTTCGGGGTAATTATGCAACACTTAATGAACTTCAAAACTAGCATACTTGCTTCATTGTAAAGAACATTTGATTTTCTGAATTTCAGCCAACGCGTTACATGAAGTCGCCCCAATGTGCGACGGCGCTATCTTGCCAACGACGGCGCTATCGCTATTTAGGCTACTCAGAACGAGAATCAGTGACGAAAAAATCTAACCTGTTGAACTTACTTTTGAAACAAAAATACACCGGTTTTCGACATAATATTCTTTGCGTCGAAATGGAATCCTGTAGCCACCCCCCCCTCCATGGAATTCGACAAATTGCTGTGGGGTATCACATATGATGCTCGGGTGTGCGGAATTTTTTCTCAGCGAAGTTCCCTAACAACCCCCCCCCCATGGATTTCAAATATTTTGTGGGGAGCACTTATTTAGATTTTTTTTGTGGGGAATTATGTTTTATAGAAATTCTCTAACAACCCCCCCCCCCCCCCATGGAAATAGGAACCGTCAGGTATTCAGTGGCCCGCCAGTGATTCAAAATCGTCAATTTCGCCCAACTGCTAAAAAGGTTGGGCAGCCTTGGTCTAAATGTATGATAGAGACATTCGTGCATGAAAGAGTTATGAAAGAATACCCATTTATGCTGACGTATAAATGGGTATGCCTGCTTTCGTGTTGTGAATTTGTACGAGTAACCTTTCTTCAAATTACTTGTACAATTGGTGCGACAATAAACAGTGTAAATAGTATACCTACACTCTGTTATTATTTAGGGACGGTTTTTTTAAGAGAATTTGAACAATTCATCAAATTGCAAAGTTAATTTCCAAGTTCTGTGAAAGTCCTTTCGGAATTCTGTTATTATATCAACAAAGGCCAGTTGCTTCACAGAACTGAAATAATAATAGAACTTTCACATTCCTTGAAAATTAACTGTGAAATTTAAACAATTCTTCAAATTTCAAAGTTAATTTTTAAGTTCTGTGAAAGTTTTTTTCAAGTTCTGTTATTATTTCAGTTCTGTCAAGTAACTGACCTATAATGATATAATAACAAAACTTGAATAGTACAGTTACAGAATTCGCAAATGATCGTTGAAATTTGATGAATTGTTCAAATTCTATGAAACAGCCCATTTTAAGTCTACCCATCCTAAACATTACTCAAAGGCAATTCACTAAATCTCTACCAGAAGTACCTCGCTAAGGTATGAGGAACCAGTCCACTACACCGATTAACCGCCCTGAAAGATAATCGATTACGTGTTTAATCGTTAACTGATGATAATTACTTAAATTGATAAAGTTACTTAAATTATCTACAATATTATCAGGTGCATTGTGAAAAATGTTTCAAAATCCTTATTTTACAATAACAATTTAACGGTGCGCAGGGGACCGTAATGTTTTTTAGGATTTTCGTTTATCTTGAAATTAAAAAAAAGGTAATCTCATCCCTGAAAGAGTAATCTCCCGACAACTTTATCCACACAAAAATAGGATTTCAAAAAAATCTCTTCGTTTATTAAAAAACGTTTCGACGCGTTTTTGTTCTGGAAAATCGTGAAAAATCAAAAGGTAAATAATGAAATTCGGTTATTATTTTTCCACGGTGACAGTTCATTTAATTAAATACCTTAACTGCAAATAAAAGTCCTTCGTAAAAAAATTACAAAAACAAAGGCAAGCCGCTGAAACTCATTGTTATCTTTTCATTCTCATAATAATTTTCATTCGCCTGTATCAGACATGCTTCAGCAGTTAAAAATATTAATACTGTCAAAAAGACAGTAAGGAACAACGGAGCTCTCAATGGTAAAACTATACTAATGTTATAATAAAATATGCTATTGCAAAAATTGGGAACAAAATAATAAAGATAATGTCGAGTCAATGCAAGATTAAGGTTTTGATGGAGCTCACGACTTCAGTCATATCAATACAAAATATTACTTGCGTAATGACTGACAAAAAATATTTAGGCTTACACCAAAAAAATCAAGGTCAGGACCTTGAGTTGACAAGTCTGGCCATTCTGGAAATTGGTGAATGGTATAATTTGTGGAGTGTTGATTGAGAAAAAGCAAATAATTTTTTCCGATTCTACGGGAATGCACTTTGGGAGCAGTGTATTTTTTATAGCTCTGTATAAATCTTTTTTTTTTAAATATCTCAACATTTAGACAAGCGATGGCAATGAAAACATCTTTTCTCTTCAACGGGAATCGAATATGATATCTACCGACTTATTAGTTATGTACGTTGACCGATACGCTACTAATGCGGAAAATTTCCTGATGTAACTTTCCTGATGTAATATTTGACAACTTAAATGCTTTTTCCCCAAATTCTAAATATTTACAACAAAAAACCACGTCCAAGTTGTTTCGGGTATAAGTGCTGAAAGCATATAATATTTTGTTTTGCTAAAATACGAATAAGGTAACCTAACTTATAAATAATTTCAGACATAGTCTCGGTTCGTTGCAAAATAATTACATAATTTAAAGTAAACACGAAAGCTCCAGTATTCTTGTTCGCCCGGAGGCGAAATCCACCCTCGATATTTTAAGCCCGGCTTGTTCCACGTTGTCTGCGAATTAATTTTAATCCCCTTTCAGCCAAGTTGCAGCCAATAAACGCCTAACAAAAATTCTGATTTCATCAAATTAAATTTTCATCGAAACATTAAAAATATAGTGCATATATGCTCGAAACCTACAGACGTGATCACTGATCATATATCACCCGAATGCGTGCGTTCGGTAAGGTTTGGTTCCGTTCCAAGTCCAACAAGGTTATCTGGCGCACTCGAAAAACGAATTTTGTCCCTTACACACGCCGTTCGGAACAGACTTTATATTGTACGAAATATTCCATAAGTTTTTTAGCTTGATCGTTCTGGAACCGGAATTGAGGCCATCCCCCGCCACCTGGAATTGTGGCGGGGGGATGTTCATTGCTAGTAATATTATAATCAAAGTGAGTCTTGTTTACCGTAGTTAGTTTGTTTCGCCACTGTTTATGGTTGTTATCAGAACTTCATGTTACCAGCCACGATTCCTTCGACATCCCGAAGATATCTCAAACATTAAAATGTCGACTGGAAAATCAAAGCGTCCTAGATCGAGCATCTTAAATTGAAGACAGTTCAGGATAAACTCAACATCAACCTGATCTACACCAAACTAACTTCAGGCGATAAAACAAATATTGCATTGAAAAGGATATATAAGAAATTAGAGCTTACCTTTAGCCCCTTGGCGCATTAGTCAACCTGCGGGGGCGGTCCGGTGGGAGTGGGCGGTGCAGAATCCAGAGCCAGTGAACACATCATATCTCTTGCCCAAAGAAGGCGGCGGAACCAGATCTATAAAGTATCACGTGTCGCCAGAGTCAGGCGAGCGGACCATCCTTTACACTTTGCAGAATGTAGCTGAAGTTTATGGAAATCGTGTCTAAAATTGTAACAAGTAAAATACTCGCATTGTGAATCTCATTGAATAATTATCCTATTTATACTTATAAAATTAATCACTTTGTATACACCATTATTTTATCAAAATAATCGACATGTTTCGAAATCAACGGTTTCTTCGTCGGGATTTAAAAACCTTCGGTTTCAAAACGTGTCGATTATGTTTATAATAACAAGTTTTCTATTTTTCTTTAATCCAAGACAGGAAGCACACAAGAAAATGATTTCCTTCGAGGCCTTTGTCATCCTTGGGGATGCTGTGGGATCTTTTTAAGGAAAGGAAGGAGACAATGTTCTGGGAAGGAAAAGGGTATATGAGGTGGGTAGGAATCTTGGGATCAGTATATCCAGGAGTGACGGATTTAAGAATATATCCATCCCGCTGCTATTGTATCGGTGATTCAAACCAATATTGTATTTGTATGCCTTTCTTGAAAGAAATGAGTTTTCTATACGGACAAAACTATTTATTCATATGCATATTGTTATGGACGGGCGCAAACACATAATTCATCTAAATATTTTAAGGCAAATAAACGTGTAAGTTCGTGAAGTAATCAAATTAGCACCATCTACGAAAGACTAAATTATGAATTCTTGTTTAATGGTGGTCAGTGAGGGAATCTTCCATTCCAACGAGGTGACATTAAAAAAATATGGGATTTATATTACTTTCCTTGGCCGGAATCAACCAGAACCAAGGAGCTTTCCTCTTTATCACAGAGGTCGTCCACTTAAAAAATACTTAAATTTAAAAACCATTATGTAACATTGTAAATAGGTAGTTACTTTTTAAATTTTAAGATAAATATGGAATAAAAATGTTAAGTATCATAGAGTTTTGAGAGTTTTAAAATATATATTAATATTTGACTGTTTCAGTGTTCAAAACTATTATCAAACCGTGGCTAGGTTAAAATTAAATTCTGCAAATTGAACACAATACGTTAATATTTTTAAGTTTTTACCCAAAATTTTAAGCAATTACTTCTTACATAAAGATAGATAATTAAATTAATCAAGGTGTCCGTATAGCTTTAACTGTTTTAGATATAATATTATTTCAAAACTTATAACAAATATTAACATTACCACGGTCAAATAACAGACCAAAAGGTTGAATGTTTTAACTGGATTAAAAGTGAGTTACATGCTATCGTATTTCGCATTGAACTTTAAATTAAACGAAAGTTTTTGAAGCGAAGAAGTTTCAAAACAGACCATCGTTATTAAGGGGCGTTTTATGAAGTTAGTGAAAGAGAAAAGTTTCATTAAAGTGGAGAATTTAATTTTACACGACGAATTCACTTTAAAAAAATTGAAATGGTCCATTTGAATTAAAGTTATTGAAAGAGGCATATATCACATATTTGTGCTCTTATAATCATAACTACTTCATTTCATGATTTTTTTGCTGAATCCATTAAATTTTGTTTATATATAATATTTATGTAATGCATAAATGGAGAACGCATAGTCAACGCAAACTCTCAATGTCTACATGCACATGTAGAGTGTTTGACATGACAATGTTCGTGAATTATTTTGAATTTCTTGTTATTGATCCAGGCATTTTTTTTAACTTTGTTTATTATAACATTAACTATAGTTTTCATTTAAAATTATTGTTTTATTTTTTTTTTCATTTCTTGAACCATATAAAATATTTAATTACTCTGACAATAAATAGATAGCTACCCTATTTAAGCGACCTATAAATTGATAATCATTTAGGTTATTTATGGTTAGTATAACCATTTAGGTTATTTATGGTTTGTATAGTTTGGCATCGTTGGCAAACAATCATTAACAAAACTTTTTCTCTTACCTTTTGCTCTTGTTTTTTTATAATTTATTCTTTATACTTACCTTAAGTTTAAATTTAACCTTCACACTTTATACTGTATGTTATAATTTATACTTAAAATTTACTTAATGTTAATGGCACATGTTGTACCATTTGTATTTAAATAAATAATCTATGAGAAGTTGCCGACATTTAGTGTTTCTCAACACTAAACTTACGTGCACACAAAACAGCGTGTTTTACAAGGAACAAAAACTTTTTAATAACCTTCCAAAAGTTTTGGCACTTTTTGTAGGATATGTATATTTAAATAATATTATTTTTTAAATACTTAAGTACTTACCGATGATTATTTAAGTCACCTTAAACCAATTTAACTACATGTCTAATATAATGATAATAATGTTTAGATGATTTGTATAGAGCCATTTAGCACCGTTGTTGTCTTAAACTTTTTTTTTTGTTCTGTATATATATTTTCCTAATAGATGTATGAAAAACAGTGCATCCATCTACATAAATGCTCAAAAACAAATAAACACCTGAAATGTACATAACATATCGTTTATGTGTTACTTGGCGGAATCATTTTGAAAAGTTTTCATTAGTTGGTTGGTTAGGTTGTAATAATAATAATAATAATAATAATAATAATTGGATAATTTGTAGAGCGCCGTTTTTATGAAAAATCACCTCAAGGGCGCTGTACAATTTATTTCCTAGGATCTACATTTGTTATTTAGAAAAGATACCAAAACATACTTACCTTGCAAGTCACTTCCGACAAACACACTTATATTAAAAAGTTTATGCTTATAGAAGATAAAACTGCACGCAGAGGGCACTATATCAAAAAACACTGGTCATCGCATGACCTTAAGTCTGCTATAGTTATTATTGTACTATGTTATATATCTTGGGTATTTCCTTTTCGCTGCTTCGAAACTAGATTTCTGTTTTAAAGGCGTAGTTGATATTTTGTGAAATATTTTTACTAAAATGTTTATATTTTTACTGTTCAACTTTTAAAATAACGGTGTAGAAAACCCTGATTTATTAAATAACGGTGTAGAAAACCTTGATTAATTAAATAACACTGTAGAAAACCCTGATTTATTAAATAACGGTGTAGAAAACCCTGATTTATTAAATAACGGTGTAGAAAACCCTGATTTATTGAATAACGGTGTAGAAAACCTTGATTAATTAAATAACAGTGTAGAAAACCCTGATTTATTAAATAACGGTGTAGAAAACGCTGATTTATTAAATTTCATATTTTGCCATCTACCTAGCACCATCAATAGCAAAACTGAAGCATTTTAATACTCGCTTGTACCTAAATTGCACAAGTCTACATTTATATCGAAGATATGAAATATTATTTAAGTAACTGAACTATAATGATATTATAACAAAAATTGAATAGTACAGTTACAGAACTCGCAAATGAACTATGAAATTTGATGAATTGTTCAAATTCTATGAAACAACCCATTTTAAGTCTACCCATCCTAAACATTACTCAAAAACCATTCACTAAATCTCTACCAGAAGTACCTCGCTAAGGTATGAGGAACCAATCCACCACACCGATTAATCGCCCTAAAAGATAATCGATTACGTGTTTAATCGTTAATTGATGATAATTAATTAAATTGATAAAGTTACTTAAATTATTTACAATATTATCACGGGAATTACGTGCATTGTGAAAAATGTTTCAAAATCCTTATTTTACAATAGCAATTTAACGGTGCGCGGCGGACCGTAATGTTTTTTAGGATTTTCGTTTATCTTGAAATTAAAAAAAGGTAATCTCATCCCTGAAAGAGTAATCTCCCGAAAACTTTATCCACACAAAAATAGGGTGTAGAAAACGCTGATTTATTAAATTTCATATTTTGCCATCTACCTAGCACCATCAATAGCAAAACTGAAAAATTTTAATACTCGCTTGTACCTAAATTGCACGAAAAAGTCTACATTTATATCGAAGATATGAAATATTATTTTAACTGTAAGGAATCTAGGTACAAAAGAGATTGATTGATTCTGAAATCCGCGCCCGTGTGAAGCCCACAATGCTTCATTGTTGCTAATGCCTTTCCCAGGCGTCTCCTATTTCTTACACTATTCACTTCTGTATACCACAATGTTACTGTTGAAAAACTAATTTACATCGACTTAAATTCGACTCCGTATCTCTTTCCGGTGCAGAGATATTTCGATAAGTATTCCTAGGGCGTCCCCGACTTTTTCTGCCATTCAAACCACTGTCTAAACACTCCTGGCACTAATAAGAACAAATTTTGAAGTTTTCAGCGAAATCGACTACTTTTAGAGTTTTAAGAGCACACACATACGGAGGCTATGTATTTTCTCAATTATTAATCCTGTACGTATCTTATATATATATATTATTTATATATATATAATAATATATATATATATTATTAATGTTTTTATCTAGTTGTTAATATTATTTTCGTAAGTCTTTCAAAACTTTGAATTATTCAGTTTCGATAATAACAAATCTCTCGTTTTAACGAATGAAATGGAATCTTGGAAGTGGAAGTTAACTCACTTCCTGTCACCCGATCCAGCTAAAACTCTATGTTGATGACAGTGGATTCTATCAACTTTTGGTATCACTCGCAAACACACACTATTTTATGAAATTGGATAACATTATATTTAGAAAATACAGTAGTTAATATACGAAATTTAATGTCGGCACTATCCAATTAGGATTTGGCTTAGTTTTGGCTGAATCCACTCCCTGGGGAAGAAGGTTCGATCGTCTCTATATCTTTGAAATTGGCTACTAGCCAATTAACTAATTCAACTAGGTTGAAAATAGAAAATAGTTGTATTGCAGATTTCAAAAAAACTTTTGTTTTCTACAAGTTGATTTTACAAGTATATGGATAATCAGAAAGTTTGATTTCTAATTCTTAACATAAAAGTGTATTTGATACATAAAATATATAAAAGCCCTTATTAACAATAAAAATAGTAACTAATCAAATAAAATTCTAAATCTATATTTTGTATACTTATTACTTTTTATTGTTTGATGAAACTGTGTAAAAATGTTATGTTATTTGTACTCAGTGTATCGTAGAATGTAAATAAATGATTCTTGTTAATTTTATCACAGAGTACACACAAAATGCATATTTGGACAGTTATTTGATATAAATCATAAAATCTTGCGCATTGGAATCTGCTGTTGGAGTTAGAGATAGGATGCACATTATTGCACATTGCACCCTAACCAATGCACGGTGTTGTGGTGTGGTGGTGTGGCGGGGTGGCGGAGTGGCCGGCCGCTCCGTCGAGATAAACACCTCAGCCGAGAGAGCCCGGGCAGAGCCGGGATCGCAATGATCGATAGAGAATTATCAAGATAAGTAATGGCCGGCTTTAAGGAACTGGATGTGGAATGGCAATTTTACCAATCGCAGACCATTGGTGATAGAAGAATTGAGGGTTTGTTCCGTGGACGGTAGGGTGCTGATAGGGAGTTAGGGGAAGAATATTTTTAAGGCAGATGAGTGCCATTGTATAACAATTAAGGGTTTTTTTTTTCATTTATTTCTGGCTTTCACCCTTCAAGGGTGTTCTTGGCCATCATTTAAAATTATTGAGAAATGAAAGGTGAATTTAAATATTAATTTTATTTAAATAGGCAAATTTCAAAATTATAATGAAAATCGGAGTCGAGTTCAGACTTAGATGAGATGTTGAATGGAGGGGAGGCAATTTTAGATAAGGCTTGATAGAAGAGAGGATATTTGTTTAGAGAGGGACAACCAAAAAATATGTGATCTAAAGTTCCCACTTCTAGACCACAGAATGTACAATCTGGGGAGTCAAGGATGTGAATTTTAAAAAGATGGGAAGGAACGGAACAATGTCCGATCCTCATTCGAATGAGTGAAGAAATTTCTTTGTTGGAAAAATGAGGGAATTGCTGAAACCACGGTTTTGATGGGATAGTCCTTTGTATTGAGGCATAGCAGGCTCCCTTGGATTGACTAGCAATGTGCCAATACTCTGACCAAACATTGCGGGATCTATCTTTGATGATGGAAAAAATGTCAGATAGGGGAATGTGGTTTACGAGGGTAACAACAGGGTTGGACGCTCCTTGTTTTGCCAAGGCATCCGCAATATCATTACCCATGACACCAACATGTCCAGGAATCCAAATTAGAGTTACAGTTTTACCAGAGCTTTGAATGGAGGCTATCATCTCTCGAATAAGGTATACAAAGTGATCATCAGGATGAAGAAGAGGACTGGATTTAAGTTTTTGGAGGGAACTGAGAGAATCAGAGAGAACGAGGGAATGTTCAAAATTATTTTTGATTATATATTTGAGAGATTCTATTATTGCAATGCACTCGGCTGAAAATATTGAAAATTGATTTGAAATTGAATGAAATATTCTGTCATTAGAATTATTGTGGTAAACGTTAATACCTATACCACAGTTAGGAGAGTCGGGAGATTTGGATCCATCAGTAAATAAAAGAGAAAAGTTGGGCCATTTAGATGAAATAATGTCATTGAACATATTATTGACAGTTCGGGCCGGGAGATTGGAATGACTTTTAAGGATTCCGATCCCTTCTAATATTGTTGGGGATAGGGTGACGTGACTATATTTTAATTTGTATAAAGGAAGTAGATCATTTTGGATGATGTGAAGCTCTGAGAGAGACTTAAAATTTGTACAGATGTCAGGAAGAGGTTTAGTTGAAGCTCTGATTGTAGATGAATGGGTTGAGTCAATGAACAACGAGACGCTGGGGATAATCTGATGACATTTAGAATTTAAACATTTAAGAACAAATTTGTCAGCAAATAGTTGACGCCTTATATAAAGAGGAGGATCAGAACATTCTACTTGAAGGGAATTGATGGGTGACGATTGCATCGCTCCAGTTATAATTCGCAAAGATTTAGATTGAATTTTGTCTAATTTATCAAGTACATTTTTTGAGGCAGTACTAAAAAGTGGGCAGGCATAGTCGAGATGGCTTCGAATAAGTGCGTTGTAAAGCAACTTGATGCAAGTAGGGTGAGCTCCCCACCAAACGCCAGATAATGATCTGATGATATTTAAATTTTTTTCATTTTTAAAATTATTAATATGGGAAGACCATTTAAGTTTCCTATCAAATGTTACTCCCAAAAATTTTACTTCAGAAGCGTTGGGGATTGGAGAATTTTTAAATAAAATTTGAACGGGGGGGTTTTTATGGCGATTTGAGAAGGTGACACACTGAGTCTTTTGGATTGAAAGTTCAAAACCATTTAACGTGAGCCATGTGCAAAGGGCATTCATGGCTTCGTTAAGATATTTGACGGCGAGAGGGATGAATTTGGATGATAAGAAGAAAGCTATGTCATCTGCGAACTCAATAACTTTTACTTGTGGGGGAATAGTGACATGCATATCATAAATGTATATATTATACAGTAAGGGGGACAATACATCGCCTTGTGGTAAACCCTTCCAAATAGACCTACTTTGAGGAGAAATATCTGGAAGTTCAATGAAAATTGTTCTATCTAGAAATAGATTAATAATAGATTGGACAAACATGGGGGGAAGGCCAAGGCCTAGAATTTTTTTTCAGGATTGGGATGGAAACATTGTCAAAGGCGCCTTCTATATCTATAAAGACGGCAAGACAAACTTCCTGTTTAGAAATTGATAAATTAATATCAGTGCTGATGATGGCAAGGTTATCTTGAGTGGATTTTTTTTTCCTAAATCCAAATTGAGGTGGAGAGAGAAGCTGTTTACTCTCGACAAAAAATTCTAATCGGTTTTTAATTAATTCAATTAAATTAAAATAGAGGTTTTATATCGAATTTTTTATTTATTTTTTATTATTAATTGCCGGAAACCCGGGCGTTTATTGCAATAACATGATCAATATTACAAATATGAAAGTAACCCGCCTCACTAGAAGATTTCTGTTCTGAGGTGGGTACATATATTTGGCAAAAATATGCGACATAAAATAGGAAAGTCACATGAGGGACGACAAATACAAATTTCACAACTTAACCACTACTTATCCGGAAGATTGTTTATGAATATGTATTAGAGGAAGTCAAAGACGTGCCTGGCCGAGAAAACAAACTGATATGATTTACTGTATATTTATTAAGAACCTAGTCAAATTATTCTTCTTCCTGTTAAAAACGGGACTGCAGGCCCCAGAGCCAGCCCTAAGCCAAACGGTGCCTGGCGCAAGTAAAATATTGGCCCCTCTTCTCAAAACCAGTAGACGCCTAGTACTGTAGGTAGGTGATCAATAGACGCCTAGTACTATAGATAGAGAATCTGTAGACGCCTAGTACTATAGGTAGAGAATCTGTAGACGCCTAGTACAGCACGTAGGTTATCACTGTATTCAATATTTTTTGCATGATTTGAATTTTTGTGTAGAGCGGTTTTTACGAAAAATAATCTTAAGGGTGATGTGTTAGGTTAAGTGTTATCATCGCCTTGGCACCTTGGAAATTCCGCGCCTGGTGCGGACTTCTCCAATTGCGCCCGCGTAGGGCCGGCCCTTGCAGGCCTTTACCGAATGATTGAATCCCAACAAAGAATCAGTCAGTTTTATGAGAATGGCCGAAAACTGGTTCATACATTGGAAAAAGTACGGATTTTTTTTATCAAGATATATTTTAAAATATGACTGCATTTCCCAATAAAATATTAGTACACGTGTTCACGCGGGTGTCCTTGTTCAATTAAATTTAATGGACGAGATACGAAACTATTATTATTTTGAAGAACACGTGTTCCGACTTCCTCATAACATATTTGTGCTATACTGATAGTTTGTCAAATCATTCGTTGTATGACTCCAGTCACATTTTAACAAGATAACGAAGAATTTAACCAGATTTTTAACAAATTAACAATATTTCATATCATGATATTTATTAGGAAAAGAACACGTGTTCTCGATATATTCTGAATGATTAATATTTTTGAGAAGGAAATTGGCATGCTATCATTTTTTTTAACAGGATTATTATTCTCCGTGTGGTTTCGAATCTTACGTGCCTGGTACGAGGGTTAATCCGACTGGCTTGCGGCAGTCTATGGGATGAAGATTGCCCTGATTACAGACCACCTCCGATGATAGTAAGTTAGTATAAGAAGAGCCATCTCTTGAGAAGCCAAACTCCGATAAGAGGGGGTACAGGTAGAAGACGAAGATGTTATATATGTACAAAATGATGTATTTAGAAGGCTTCTTAAGAAGAGCAAATCATTTTGAATTATGGTGATTTTAATGGGACAACATTCTATTGGCGTATATTTCTACCATAGACATCCAATAATATGAATCACTATGATTTCTACTGATATACATAGCTTTACTCCAAGTAATTTTTTTTAATCCTAATAAATTTTTAATCTTAATGAATAAAACCCTCAAATTGTAATATTTAATCATTGATGACTTCCAAAAGAAGATTTGAAACAAAAGATCTATAAATTGAACCCAGGAAATCAATTATAACGGAGCTTTGCTCTACCACTGAGCTGATTCGATCGTTCTTATTTAACTGTAACATAGTTCTATTAGAGACTACATTAAAATAGTTGCCAATAAAAATATGCGTTAAGAAAAATGAAGATAATGTTGGTAGTTCTTAGTCGAAGTATGATACAGTTATATATAACCGAAGAGGATTGGGTTGAGTTAGTCCTGGATTCAATTCAAAGATGTGACCGAATCTTTTTCTGATTTTTTGGTTTCAAATTTTCCTTTGAGAGTCGTTAATATTGTCTTAATGATTAAATAAAATCCTCGTAATAAATTTCGATATGTTGATTTTTCAGCTGCTTAGTTTAGAGTATGTTTTTTAGTTACCTATTTAGTAGATAAAACCTTATTTTCCCCAGATCCTAATAAAACACGCATTTCCATAGATTAACAGTACTTGTTTCTATTGCACAGTGCAACTGTAATTTGATCTCTATGTTGCATCTTCCTCAGTTGTATTATAAGCCGAGATGCCACTTTAGTCTCAGCCTTCCCCGTGGATTTATTGTCCACGAGTTCAACTGGGAAGCACCGCAATTATTTATATCAACTTCTAACATCGGATCCACTTCGAGGTTCGTCCTTGGATGCAATAACCGAAGAGGACGGACAGCAACAATACAAATATGTAAATGATTTTTTAATGAGACAAAATTAGTTGACCACTTGCACTGTAATAAATATATAATGAAACTAGCTCTATCGATATATTTAATTTCAGTAACATTGCTTTCTCTAAAAGGTAATTTACCTGCTAATTATATAAATGCACTAATTCTAAAATTGTTGTATAATAAATACGTTATTATGTATTTATAAACTTTATAATTTTTTTATACATCGATGTATGTGAAAGCCCAATGGACGCCTAAACAAATGAATAAATAAAATTTTGCTTGTTGTTGTAGTGGTATGCCACTGTGTCGGGTACTACTTAGTACACAGTAGTACCTAGATACCTAGACCGCGGTAAAATCTACTGGACACTACGGCCTTTGCCTAGAGGTCAAGCTGGACGGTACCTGAAACTACCGCGCTATTCCTACAGTCATTGGGCGTCCGCTAGAATCTTTATCGTTACGGGCGGCAACATATTGTAGCGATAATAACTAGAATGTTCGGGAACGTTCTTAGGTGCAACTTGAATCGCATTAGCGAACACCGTTGATACTGACCATCTACCTACCCACTGGGTGATTATCAATGCATTTGCAGCTTATACAAGCGACAGCAATCAAATATTATAGCTTATTATAAAATCAGGATAATTGGCAATAATGAAACGCATCCTTTCTATATCTTTCACAGCCTGAGCAGCCTTGCTTCAGGATCCCTCGCCCAGGAGAATAATTCCCGACGCACATAATTTAAGGCAACATGCCTCAGTTAAATTAAGCCTGAAATGTATCACGTGCTGTTCTAACCTACGAGAATACTCGCGAGGTATTTGTGTTTCCGATTGTTTTCATCAACAATAATACAGGTTTTGATCGAAGCACAATGAATAATGCGCGATTATAGGAGAATTTGTCATGTCTGGTGCCTGAGAGTCTTCTTATATCATAGCCATACCGCTATCATATCGCTCGTGCTCACGATTCATAAGTAATTCTGCGCTTAGCGGATCGCACAAATAAAAGGCAAATATGTATATGTATAATTGCTTTCTGTAATAAAAAGGTTTGAGAATAATTATAACTGTTTTTTCTTTTTTTTTGTGATACCGGATATACTTCAAGTACAAAAACCTTCTTATTTAATTTAGTTATAATGTACACAACACACAGACGGTAAATATATATAATATATAAAGAATGTTAACTGACAATCGAATAACGATGTTAAACTATATGTAAGAATAAAACAGTAAGTAACCTGTGTAAAACAACAACGACAAAAAAACAAAAGACAATAAAGTGAAAGGTCAATTGAAGTCAAGTGGTGGGGGCTATCGCTAAAATATTTCGTAATCTTGCCACTGCAGTCCCAGTAGATGTTACACAGTCGACACATTCGCATAAGTGGTTGGGAGAAGGCTAAGTTGGTTCTTTGGAAAGGAATATGGAAAATTTCCGGGTAGATTCCAACCCCCCTTATTTTTTTTTCCTTCCCATAACTCCCTTCCTTTAAATTACCCTCCACACAGTATTCTCAAAGATGACTTAAGCCCTAAGGGAATTTTTTTTCCTAAAGATTGATATTGATTTTGGTTGTGGCCAGGAGGGACGATTATTTATAATTTTGATTTTGGGAAAGTCGTGAGGCTGAAGGTATTGGGTTAGATTAAAGAAAAGCAAATAATAAGATAAAGATTGGAAAGTACCTGGCTCTATAGATCTATAATGTGCACAAATAGAGCATAGAACTGAATAACCACGTACCTACGTCCCGTCCTTTCTAGGTCTCTACTACCGAGCCACACAATTTTACGAAAATGTGACTGTCATAGCTCATTATTAGTATTCATTGAATCATTGAGGTTTGTCATTTGTGCTTCAGTTTCCGTGATGAGTTCGTTGCACGTGACAATTTTTTAAAAAGAATGATACACAGTAATGGTATTTTTTTGCTCTTAATTCTGCGATGATTCCATCAATAACATTATTTAACAGGTAGGAGCACTTGCAATCTGATGACGAGATCCCCCAAGAGTAAGGAACCTGTCTTTGTTAGTTTTATCCAGCATCATTAATCTGAGTTTTCTTTCCCTGCGATAGATAACACAACCAAGTCATGATCCGATATTGAATTCCGAGGTGTGTGATGCCACATAGGACTGCAATAATACCCCATAACTCAAGACCAAACTAGCTGGCAACTCTTATATATTATATGATGCCGACACCGAGATTCTCCCGATAAGGGCGGTGATACCGAGGCGTGAGAGCCTTAGCAATTTATATACTATTGGCACTCTGCAAGAATGTAGAAAGTAACAGAAATCTATTGAAAACGAGTCAGTTTCTTTATTTTAGGGCCTATGTCATCTTTCGGGATGCTGTGTCTTTGGCAATAAATTACCTGTGTAACGTAATTTGTTTTGTATGATGACTCCCTATTCTCTTAAATAATGATGAAGAGTAGTGGTGTCTGCTTTATGACAACTCGAATAATTTGTATAAAGTTATGACTGAAAGGAAAGGTTGGTTACGTGAAGAAAAAAGTTAAGAGGGGGGTTGCAAGTGTTTTCGTTTTAGATCTGGTCACTAAACATAAATTAAGCACTTTCTACAGATATTCTGAATCTCACTAAGGCAATACTAAAATTATATTTCTTTCTGTTTAACTATCGATAATTTTACACTTTTGTAATTTGGCAAAAATCTGCAATCCGTTTTAAAAATATACATAAATTAAAGATAAAGGACAGAATTTGAACAATTCATCAAATTTGAAAGATAAAATTTAAGTTCTGTTTAAGTTATTTCAAGTTCTGTTATTATTTCATAATGGGCCTGTTGTTTCACAGTACTTGAATAATAACACAACTTTAATAGGACTTTCACTAAACTTAACTGATATCTTTGAAATTTGATGAATTGTTCTAATTCTGTGGAACAACCCATTCTTACACTTGTTAACTACAATCGACGTACTTTCAAGTAAGGTATGTGATTTACATATAATATGATACGTGATATGTGAATTATACTTTCAAGTTAACGTAGATAGCCTACACATATTGCATTTTACAATATTATCAAGTACAAATTGTTCTCTAGTATGGAAATTCATCACCCGCAATCTCTCTAAATGGAGAATGCTGGAAGTTACTGTCAGTAATATTCAATGACTGCTACATCTTATTTAAGCACCCTCCCCAATAAAGACTCCATTGAAATGCTTGAAGTAAGTATATCAGACCGGCTCAAGTATCAGGACTCTATGGAAGCCCGATAAAATCTGGCTTCCAAGAAACTGGACGTGTCGTATAGGGCCGGCAGATTCTTCAATAATAGCCAGCTTCTAACCCTATATAAATAACAAGTACGCCCAACAATTGAATTTGGGCTGGAGCCCCAAAATACTTGATAAACCTACTTGATCTTGAGCGAAAATTGCGGTTCGTCTGATTGACAATCCATGGCCAATCAAGGGCATCTTTAAGGCCCGCATTAATAAATCCCTTCCTACAACCCCTACATAAACCCGCCTCACAACGCTGCCCAACAGGATGGTGACGTAGCTCCCCTGCCCCTTCACTGGGCAGACAGCTTTATGAGGTGTCACATAAAAAATGATATCAAAATGTTGTTATTTACTTAACGCGTTATTAACCCCAGCATTTGACTGTCAAAAAACTGAGCTTAGGTTTTTTGAAAGGATTTCCTGCCAGTCAAAAGACTGAGCTTAGGTTTCTTGAAATGCTTTTTTGCCAGTCAAAAGACTGAGTTTAAGTTTCTTGAAATGCTTTCCTGCCAGTCAAAAGACTGAGCTTAGGTTTCTTCAAAGGCTTTCCTGCACTGACAACTCTGATGTAACCTCTTTCTCTTTTTTAAAATCTAACAGAAAGGGAGATTACAACGGATCTCTCAGCTATACGAATGTCCGATGTGATTTGAATAAAAGCAATAAAACGAATAGCATTTAAAGCCATTGGAGTTTTGAGATCAGTATTTTATTTACCATTTTCTAGAAAAAAAAGAGAAAGGTATCTCGTAATCGCTTTAAACTGATCGGACATGGAACGTAAAAAAATGCAGACAGACAAAATGCAAAGTGGTCGAGTCAAGACTTCGCTTCGTTCAATGTATAATAGTTATCTATATACAATATAAAATTTCTTTGTTAATACCACAGATGAACTGGCCGGAGTCAATGGGACTAGGGTATCCCCATTTCGAGGTATGTTGTGAGGTTGAATAAACTAAACACGACTAAAGCCATAATCAATGTTTCGATTCTTACTGGTGGTCTTTCATCATGTGATTTTGAGAGTATCTGATAATATGGGCAGTTGGAGCACTGTAGGTAGCCCGGAAGGTATTACGTATCTAAATAAACAAACAAAAAGTTGTCTTATTTCTGCTGACATAATATGTTAGTTACCTACCTCAAAGAAATCGTTATCAACATTTTTTTGCAAAAGATTTTGCTAAAAAGTAATACAAAGTAGTATTTTATGTTTATTCATTAACACAATCCCTCATTTCTTTTGAGGAAAATAAACCCCGCGTATAATCACGTTAGAAGCAACCATTAATCCCATGCTTACTGAAGATTAATTTCGTAGTACGTTGAATGTAAATTTGCATTGAAAATTGTGAAAAACTGCTTACAATTCTTCTTTCTTTATGCACGACCCCTTTCAGGTTGTACGGAGTAGCTAACCTACCACCCCTACGCGGGTAAGTGGTGCGATAAAGAAGGGGTCGAACGTGCAGTCAGAGTGCATTATGAAGACAAAGAGGGTATTAGAGTGCCTTTTCAAGTACCCTATGTAATAACTCATTAAAAATTTTAACCCTTCTATATTTTAATAATATAAGAGATAATTTTTATTCTCTAGGGTATTTTGAATTCTTATCCAAAATCAAATCAACTCTTCTTATTTTTAAAGAAGTACAAATATTGTAGGGTTTGAAATAATCTGACAGTATTTGAATACAGTTTCATCCAAAAATCTGTGAAGGTTTGTTAATTTCGCCTTGTTAATTTTGCTATCAAACCTCGTACGGCCGTATTTTATTTATTGTCATGTAATTAAATGCACTGGGAGGACCTACCTCTACCCGACGGAGATTTAAGAAAACAATGGTTTGCAACCTTCGCCGCAAATTGGGAATTGATGATTTGATACCGTTTCGAATGCGATCGATTTTACTTTTGACCGACAAAATCGAGGTAAGTATGACGTCACGCATACCCCGCCAGATATCAGACGTTTTGGCGTGTTGTGAAAAACGTAAACTTCGAACATTATTCTAACCACGAAATCGACATTGGTAATTTAAAAAAAATAATACTGTGTTATTATTAAGTCGGAATTATTAAGTCGGCTGGAAAGCTTGTATATCCCATTCAGTGTTTGTCATCTCACCCGTAAAAACTAAACGAGATCAATAATATTGATGTAATTATACAACACGTGTTTGTACGTTTAATACAGTATTGCACGTGTTGAAAACTGATCCAGCGCAATATTGATTCTGCACGTTCCTGATAATCCTGTTTGTAGATTGGGGTCACCGCATTATCGAGATTTGTATCATACGATTTGGGAACGAAACCTTACCTAACACTTTGCTGCTTCGGAAATAGAGTAATCCAATTAACAATTATACGGTATTCACACACTAAATTGTCGCATTTCGCAGAAACACTAAAATGCGCCACGAATTTCATTAGAACTACTTTTAAGTGATTAACTTTTAAAGAAGTAATATTTTACATTATTTCATATTGTGACAAATGCAGTCTTACGATGATTCTACTTTTTTTTCGTAAATACTGCACCAGAGTCCCAAAAGCTCACAACCGCTGGAACCAGTAAGACTATGGAATCCCCAACTGGGATATGGGGAAGTGGAAGGAGATGGGGAAGTGGAAGGAGATGGGGAAGTGGAAGGAGATTGGGAAGTAGAAGGAGATGGGGAAGTGGAAGGAGATGGGGAAGTAGAAGGAGATGGGGAAGTGGAAGGAGATGGGGAAGTGGAAGGAGATGGGGAAGTGGAAGGAGATGGGGAAGTAGAAGGAGATGGGGAAGTGGAAGGAGATGGGGAAGTGGAAGGAGATGGGGAAGTGGAAGTAGATGGGGAAGTGGAAGGAGATGGGAAAGTAGAAGGAGATGGGGAAGTGGAAGCTGAAGAATTACCTAGTTTTTCAGATCTGCTCTCAAAATACGACTAAAGCCATTTCAAGCAACGTTTTAGTTCTGAATGTTGGGCTTAAACCAGGGCGATACTGGGAGTATCTTCTTCTCTGGGACATGCCGCAAATGTACTTGATAAAATTAGATCTTGCGTAACATTAAATCAGCAATGAAAGATTCCAATGTTGGAGGAAAATATTCCATTTAAAAATGGTTATTCTGGCGTCTTATCGGCAGCGCTGTGATAACAGTAGGTATGTACTCGTATACGAAAGATTCTTAAATAGGTTGTTTACAGTTTCAGGAGATATCGACTTACCTTGATTCCGTGCTCCGAGCATGAACCTAAAAAAACTATAAACAAATTAACAAACTAGTAGATACAAAGCTCAAAGTTGTAAATTGTTTGCCTGTTACTCTTTATTAAGTCATCGCTGGCCTTTGTTATCCCATCCGAGCCAAAATTGGATTTTAAACATTTAAAATCCACAAAGAAGAGCATACAAAGCTCGTTCGAAGCAAAGCTGACAAAGTCAGATATTCGCTTCTACAAAAGGCTCCAATCTAAACTTTCACTCAATTCTGCACAGCACTAAGGAGTGTTTGTGACTGCTTTTATGGCCTAATAATAAGCTGCACAAAGTTCTACAGTAAGCGCTACTCTTTTATCCGTCGAGTAAACAATTGGAAAAGAAGCTTACGTTGGCGCCTTTATTTGAAAAGCATTTTTATACACGAAATGATAAACTTGTATTTTCTTATCGTCTGTATTAAACTATGTATTTAAATATTCCATTGAAATTACTTCTTACTTATTTTAAAAAATATAATCTACAAGCACAAAAATTTAAAATTTTAGTTTTAATCCTTTAATTTTTCCGACTTTATGTCCAGGTTAAATCTTCCCCTCAGGAAAAACTAAACCCTTCCACACACTTTTCCACAAATGATCATCTAGTCAATCCACATTATGCAAGTGCATTATATAAGCAAAATAAATACAATAAAATAAATATAATAATATCCTAATTATTACAATTATTAATATTTTATTTTATTTATTGTTTGAAATATTTACAGTGTTAACAATTTTTATTACTTCGGTGGGAAAATGCCATTGGGATGCGGATAGATATTAACACTCGAATTTTTTTTTTTTTTTTTTTTTTTTTTTTTTTTTTTTTTTTTTTTTTTTTTTTTTTTTTTTTTTTTTTTTTTTTTTTTTTTTTTTTTTTTTTTTTTTTTTTTTTTTATTAGTAAAAAAAAGATACACGAATTACATAATATAACAATTACATAATATAATTACACAATATAGTACGGTTATTAATTACATAATATAAGTATTTGATGTACCCCCATAAATAAGCAGGGCTTGTGTGTATGGGGGTGTTGTTATATTGGTTTATATTTGGTACGATTCAGTTCAACTGTTCGGAATACTTTTTAAGGTGGCTTTTGAATTCTTTTATATTTGCATTCATGTTTCTAATTTTTTCTGGTAATGAGTTAAAAAATTTAACTCCTAGATATTCATGGTTGAACTGTCCTATTGTTTTTTTACATTTAGGAGTAGGAAGTATTGACGTTTGTCTAAGAATTCTGTTGTTTTTAAAGGGTGTAATTTTATTTTGAATATAGTTTTTATAAATTTGTAATGTTGCATGGTAGAAGTATAATGCACTTAATTTTCTGACCTTAAATTGTTTGAATAAAAGTTCGGACGAATATGTATAGGGTTTTTTTAATATTGTTTTTATTATTAGTTTTTGTGATATGTAAATTGTTTGAGTTTGATTTTTATATGTACCGCCCCAGCCTATAATGCCGTATTGTATAATTGATTGACAGAAAGCGAAGTATGTGGTTCTAAGTAATTTTTCGTTTAAAATATCTCTTAAACATCTAAATATATATGTTAGTTTCCTTATTCTGTTGTTCAGAATATTTATATGTGGGGACCATTTTAAACGCTGATCTATTGTTATGCCTAGGTACTTAATATCGGTCTTGCTTTCTATGTTTGTGCATAACATATTGCATTTGTGGTTTTCTGTATTTTTCACAGAGTGGATAATTATGTTTATTTCTTTAGGTGTTTCTTGTTTTTTAATGAAAAATGGTAAATAATAAGTTTTTTTAGAATTTAAAGTCAACAGGTTTTCATCAAACCATAATTTTAGTTCATTGATATCTGTATTTGCCATGTTATTTAGTTCTGACCAGGTGTTTGCTTTTAGTAGTAGGACTGTATCGTCAGCGTAAGAGACAATGTCTCCATATTTGGAAATATTGAATATATCATTGACATATATAATAAATAACAATGGTCCCAAAACCGTGCCTTGGGGTATTGAAAAGTCACTATATTTTGAATCGCTGACTTGATTGAGTAATTTTACTTGTTGAGGTCTTTTATATAAATAACTAGTTATCCATGCTAAGACTTTTCCACTAATCCCTACTGATTTCAATTTACTTATTAATTTTTTATGTGATATGCTGTCGAAAGCTTTTTTGAGGTCTATAAATATGCCAAGACATTTTTTATCGGAATCTAGGGCCGTATATAAATAGTTGGTTATTTTTGCTATCGCGTCGTGAGTACTTGTATTTTTTTTGAATCCGAATTGGTTATAATTAATTATTTTATTTTCTTCTAAGAATGTCCAAATTTGTTTTTTTACAATTTTTTCATATATTTTTGATATATTCGAGAGAAGTGAAATCGGGCGATAATTTTGTGGATCTTTACGACAGTCTGTTTTATAAATGGGGGTTATAATTGCTCTTTTATAGTTATTGGGAAATTCGCCATTTGCTAGACTTAGGTTTATTATATGTGTTATGGGGTGAATTAAGTATTCTTTCATCGATTTTATTGTTTTAGTATCTATGTTATCAAAGCCGGGGGCAGAATCTCCTTTTAGTTTCGAAATAGTTCTGTCAATGTCGATTTCTGTGACTGGGTGAAATTTATTAATTTGACATTGTGTTATTTGTTGTGGATTAGATATATTGGTCTTATTTATGGATTTTGCTAGGTTTTTTCCCACGTTATTAAAATAGTTATTTAAAATATTACAACATTTTTTTGTGTCATTTTGTACGTTATATATTATTTCTCCATCTGAGATTTCTGATATGTGCTTATATTTTTTCTTTTTATTTATTATTTCATTTATTGTTGACCATATTTTTTTATTATTGTCTTTAGCTTCTGTTATAATTTTTGAGTAATAGTCGTTTTTCGTTTTCCTTATTAGTGTAGTTAGTATATTTTTATACTTTTTATAGTATATTACAATTTTATTGTTAACTAGTGGCCTTTGTGTTATTTTATAAAGTTTATTTTTTTTCCTAGTGGCTTTTATTAATCCTAGAGTAATCCAAGGTTTAATTTTTCTTGTTTTTGAGTTGGGGACGATTTGTTTTTTTTTTGTTGATTCTAAAACGTGTTTATTTAAAGTGTTTTCAAACAGTAATGCACTTTGGTTGGCGCATTTATTTATTAAAATTTCTTCCCATTTTTCAGTTTTTAGTGATTTTTCTAATAATTTGTAGTCTATTTGAGAATATGGAAGATTTAATTTGGGTTTTGTATTTAGTTTTCTATTTGTATCATGTAGTATAAGACACGCGTAGTGATCAGTTATATTAGTTTTCCACACAGTAGATTTAATATTTTTTATTTCATTCAAATGTATATTACACCAGATGTGATCAATGCATGATGGTGTTTGGTTTTTAATTTGTCTAGTGTTATTATTAATAAAAGATTTAAAATTGAGGTGCGTCATCATGTTTATGAAATTATTTTTTTCAATGGAGTGATGGTTTGCAGAAATATTTATATTGAAATCACCACAAACAAAAGTAAGTATTCTCGGTAATTTGCTAAGATATTCACATAGTTCGTATGTAAAGTTAATTATGTTTGATTTGTGCGTTCTGTACACTGTTAAAATTCTGTATAATTTATTTTTTAATTTTATATCTATTTTTAGACAGTTTACATATTGTATATAAATTTCTTCAATGTCAGTAATTTCACACTCATCATTAACAAATATAATTAATCCACTATTTTTGTTAATCGGTCTTGTTGTAGCGATGCCTTTGTAGTTTGGTAGCGCATTTATGTATTGATTGTCATTACAGTGCGTTTCCGTTAACACTATGCAGGTGGGTGATGTATGCAGATCATTAATATTTATCAAGAATTCATCTAGGTTTTTTGCTATGCTTCGGATGTTCATATGTAATATTAAGAATGGGTTATTGTTTGTAATACACCATTTATTGACTTCCGTAATATTTTGACATATTTCTTCGGTTATTTTGTATTTTTCGTCAATTTGTTTTATTATAAATTCGGCCATTTTTAATTGTAATCTATTTTTTCTTGAGCGAAGGCAAGCATTTTCATCCTGTGTTTACATTTTTCGCTATTTGATTTGTGGTCTGTTGGATTTGTGGTTTTGAATTTTAAATTAAGTTCTGTGCAATTTATGCATTTTGGTGTTTCGTTTTTACTGTTGCAGTCTTTAATGTTGTGCTCACCCGCACAATGAAGGCATTTTGGTTTGGTGGGAAGTTGAAGACAACGCATTGCTGTGTGCCCATATTTTTGGCAATGGTAACACTGCATTAGAGGGTTGCAATCTTCAACTTTTATTTGGTAAAAACCAAGGTTAACTTTTTTTTTCGTAATTAGCAGATTTCTCAAATCTCCACTGGTTTCGAGGATGATATTTTTTTGTAGAAATTTTTTAATTGGTATGGTTCCTTTATATTTTATTTTATTTGGATCCTTTTCATATATTATTTTTATATCTTCATTTTGCAGAATTAGATCCGATATAAATTCTTCATGTGTGTATTTTTCGTCGATTCCTTTAAATATCATGCACGGTCTTTTTTTATCAATGCTTTCAATTTGTATTCCTTCTAGTTTTAATTTTGTGATTTCATTTTTGATGTTGGCCATATCATCTGCTTTTTGTAAATTGATTATTAATTCATTTTTTGATGTCTTTCTGATGCTACTTACTCCGATTCCTAGTTTAGATATTTTTACATTCTTCATGATTGTTTCTTTTATGTCTTCATTTTCGTTTTTAGTTTTTATTATAACGGGGAATACTGGAATTTTAGGTGTCGTGTATTTTCCACTTGTGATGTTAGCGTAACTTCTCGTAGTTGTTTTATTTTCGAGATTTTGATATTTTTCTAAGTTTTGATTTGTTGTGATTATTTTTTCTAATTTTTGACTGTAGTTTTCATTATTAATAATTATTTGGTCTTGCAATTGAATTATTTTATTTTGTAGTTTTAATTGTTCACATTTTATTGCTTCTTCCACCTTTTTAATATTGTTTTCCAAACTTTGTTTTATTTTCGAGTCTTTTACAGTTGTTATTTTATTAATATCGATTCTTATGTTTTCTATTAATTCCTCCATATTTAGTTCCGTTCACTCGTTCGGACGAGTGGTTATTGAATTTACATGGCTTATTAATATCGAATTACAATAAGAAATAAAAGTTTATAAAGAGATGCGTCAGCTATTCGCTTGGTACCTAATTGATACCTAACCTCAAATCACAAAAACAAAAACATCACTTTTTGACACAAAATCATTTAAAGTATACGATTTACACGGCGTAAATAAAGCGAAATTGTGTTTGGTCGCGTCAGCACTCCGGTACATGCGTTTAATTTTGTATTTTACTTGTTTTTTTTTATAAATTTGCGCGAACATTTGACAAAACGTCAGACGAACTCATAAGAGACCATAGACTTTGAATTAAAATGTTTGCTCAGATAACTTAAGTACACTAAGTAAAAATCATCCTTTTAGTACATCATATTATAACTGTTGGTTTTCCAAAATATATTGCAAACATTCTTTTCGAATCTCGACACTAGTAATTTTTTAAATTCGGTAAAACCAAATATGACCATATAAGTGATCTCATACAGTAATTGTAATATATTTACTGTGCACCAACATTTTTTTCATTGATGCCTGCTTACTCGCTTTGACGTGAATGACACATTACAATACATCTAAAGCTTATTCGTTATAGTATTTAAGCAGAACCCACGAAAAGCAGCAAGGCTTTTAGCTTCTTTAACATCTGTTCATTAAAAATCCTAAATCCTTAAAATATATTATTTTGGGTTCCCGACAAATTTGTTTTTGGAAGTCCAAAATTTTCAGTTTCTCGTGGGGTAGCCATGTACAGCGAAATTAAAATTATTACATTCTTAAACAGTATTTCGGGAGCATCTTATTTTTTAGCTTAAATATAAATATTAAGGTATTGTATATTATTCCCTGTCTCACACTTAACATTCCTAGTTTTTTCTGTATAGTAATTTATCTTAGAATACCTACTACAATTCAATACTGGTCGCATGCCTATATTTGAATTATTTCCAATTTCTTTATCAGTGTTTGATTACACAAGAAAAGAAAATTAGACCAGTAATTTAAATGAGATGCTACTATACTATTATAATATAATTTACTTGTATTTACATCTAATTTATTCCTTATTCTTCTTTAAATGATATCTTTTTTGCCATTTTCTTAGCTAAGTTAGAATTAAATTTGAGTCGATTGTCTAAGAGTCCGTTGAATGTTTTTTCCTATTACCATTTATTTACTTTTTGTAACATTTAATTTTAAGTTTTGTACTATTAACCACATTGATATTTGATCCAGGTCGAACTGTATTTTTAAAATAACTTCTTCAAAAATTATTTCCTGTTAAATATGAAAGAGTACCATCTGCAATGTGGCAACATCAGGTGATGTGAAAATTATCTCTAAGCCATGGCTCACATCATGGCGTTTACTTTGTTCACATGTAGAACTCTATAACATCAACATGTATGCATTGCCCGGGGCTTTATTCCTGAGCGGATATGGAACGGGAAATTGAAAAGTGACTTTCCAACATCGGGAAATCGACAACCTAACGACAAATAATTGATTGAAGATTTGATTGGATTTGAGGAAAATTATTTACTTGCTTTCTAACGAAATAAATCCCATACTATGCAGTCTTGCTCAGTGGCGGCTCGTGACTTTTGGGTATACTAGAGTGCTAATATTACAAAAATGGCATTATTGATGTTTTTTGTATGAAGAATTTCAGGAAATTTCAGTTTGGCGTGCGCCTCACGGATTTCCTGAAATTCTTCTTCCCAAAAATCGAATTTTCAAAAAAAAAATAAAAAATCGTTTTCAGCTACAACAACATCAATAATGACATTTTTTGTAATATTAGCACTCTAGAAAACCAAAAGTCACGAGCCGCCACTGGTCGCGCTTATTATTTCAAATAATAAAACAATTTTTTTTTTCAATTTTGAGTGTTTCAAATACTGAACGAATGATCTTTTGTAATCGTATTGTAATGAGGATCTGTGCAAGTGAGAAAGGATGCTTGCACAGTTTATATAAAGGAATGAATGCGAGTCTCAACCTTTCTCCTACATTATTTGCTCCCAAATAAACATCTGGATAAAACCTACCCAAACAATGGATATACATTTTGCTAAGATGTGTGGGAATCTTTTTGGTGAAAAGAAATAGTTTCCCAATAAACTCATTTTGCGGTAAATTTGGTGCAGATATTGCGTTAAATAAATATTAGATATTTTTTAATAAAGTTATACGTTTTTAAAACTAAGTGATAATTCCCACGTATCTAACAACGTATTTTTAAAATAAGCCCCTTGTCATTGCCTTGTATTAGTGACCATTGAGTACCTTTATTTCAAAATTATTTTTTTAAATATTCGTTATTCAGCATGAGATTTTGTATACACAATCAACTGCGTCATTACGATATCATTAGCAAATTGCAACGGCTGCATAATTTATTCACATGGCATTTGGCCGTTACAATCAATCATGATTTTTTATAATTAATCAATTCACATGCTTATGGATGAACATGTTAAAAATTATCACATTTTAAATTATTAAGTGCAGCCATTATAATGAAATAATGATAAACGAACGGAATATGGACGATTTGTAGAATGATAAATGGACTGAGAACCCTTACGAATGCAGTTATAGGTGTAATCAGTGGCGTAGCGACACTCTCCAGCCCCAGGGTGTCTTTGAACAAGGCCCTTATTGGCCTACTTTTAATCCTAAAACATCATTTTCAGCATTCTAATACCAAATATTCAACAGCTGTGACGTACTAGATATACGCCAATTATACGTTAAAACACTACTAAACTACAACATATATATACAACAATACTATTTGACAGTGCAAACGTCAACAATTCCTCTCCAGTCTAAATAATAAAAATAACGTTCTTACAGTAAATCTGAACACTAAAACAACACATAATATTAATAATAAGTGCTAACTTTATTAAAATAAAGTGTTAAAACTGCAGTTTTTTAGTGTCCCAGTGCCAAAAGTTCAAAAACGGAAATTAAATACGCCTATACAAAATACATATCACTCTACCTTGCGTCAGTGTATTTAAACCAGTGGTTCTGAAACGGAGTTCAATTATTTATATAATAAAAAATAATAATTATAATAATATACAATGGATGTCCAATCATATATCTCAAATGCAGAAAGGGCAGTCAACGCCATAAACAAAGTGCTTCTTGACCCTGGAAATAAGTTCAACAAGGACCAAATCGCTAAAATTACACCCATAGCATGCGAAATCTTAGCAGCAATTGGCAGCATGTCGGCAGCGGTAGCTGCCAAAACTGGTGCCTTGGAAGGATAACTGCGGGCATACAAAGATATTCAAAAAATTATTCCATCTCAAAACAATATTAATATCTGTGAGGTAATCCACGAAATGAACGAAATTACGGAGAGGTCGAAAAATATAATTTTGTGCAATGTACCTGAAAGTGCAAAGGTAACAGCTACTGACAAAATCTTGGATGACCAAACTGCAGTAACGGAAATAATTTCCAATATAGATATACCTGCAAAAAATAAAATTATTAAAGTTTACCGATTTGGTAATAATAATAATAACAAGCCAAGACCAATTAAAATCCAGTTTGAAGACTCCCAGACAGCTAGAATACTACAAGGAAAAAAACATCTCTTAAAGAAAAATGTACGCATTTACTCTGACTCGACCCCAGCACAGCAAAAGCACCTAATGGACTTACGGACGGAACTTGAAAAACGTAAAGCCAATGGAGAAACGGACAAAACTATAAAGTATATAAATTCGTCACCTAAAATAGTCAACATCCATCCAAAAAACCGAGTATAACTAAGCTGAAAATATACTACCAAAACATCCGTGGACTACGAACAAAACTAGACGATCTACACGCAGCTCTTCCGTCCCATCATCATGACGTATATGCACTTACGGAAACCTGGCTTGACTCTGCAATAAAATCATCTGAACTTGGACTTACTAACTACAAAATTTTTCGTTGTGACAGAAATGCCAGATCAAGTTCGAAGTCAAGAGGTGGAGGTGTTTTAATAGCAATTAAACGAAAGTACTCATCTAGGAAGTTACCGACGAAAAACAACAACATTGAAAATTTATTTGTGCAAATCTCTACTGGACTGGAAAAAATTATTATTGGAACCACCTACCTACCACCACTCTCCGATATTCAAACATACAGAAACCATTGTGAAGACGTTGAACATCTCCTGTCAAAATATCCAAACTCAAAACTTGTTATTCTTGGAGACTACAACCTTCCAAATCTAAAATGGGAATCCAACGACAGCGGCTACATCACAAACGAAAGCGAAAATGACCGGGCACGAGAAATCTTGGACACAGCAAATTTTTTAAACCTGTACCAGCACAATTTCATCTATAATAATAACGATCGCTTACTAGACTTGGTACTATCAAACATCCCTAAAATATCTGTAGAACTGTCTAATGATCCGCTCCTACCTGCCGACAATCACCATCCTCCCCTATACACGAAATTAAACATACCCTGTGATAACGATGCCAAACCTGAACAAAAAACTCTGAACTTTAAACGAGCAGACTTTGACTCAATTAACTGCCATCTCTCAAATATAGACTGGTCTTTTTTGTCTGATGAAAATATTGATAAATCTTTAGACATACTTTATTTTACATTTTCTAACACTATTAAATCCTATGTACCTTTTTACACGCCGAAAAAGTATACTTACCCAGTTTGGTTCTCATCGGAGCTAACTGCCTCTCTTCAGCAAAAAAAAAGTCAACACAAAAAATTCAAACAAAGCAAATCCATAGCTGATTATATAAACTTTAGGGAAACTAGGAAAAAATGTAAAGATCTTTCTAAACATTGCTACAAAATGTACATAACTACCATCGAGAATAATGTTTTTAAATCCAAAAATCTCTGGAAATTTCTTAAAAAAATAAACAATGAAAACACGGATTACCCACCAATAATGCAAATGAATGGAATCAGTGCAAACAATACACAAGACATTGTAAACCTTTTTTCAGATTTCTTCAAAAACGTATACGATGACGAAACCCCCGATGATAAAATACCCGAATACAAATTTAGTAATACTACACACTTAACAAATTGCCATATCACACAAAAATCTTGCGAACAGAAATTACTTTCCTTAGACACTGACAAATCTGCTGGCCCAGACAACATTCCACCAATATTCCTTAAAAAATGCTCCAATGCATTATCTAAACCGCTTACAGTACTATTCAACCGCCTCTTGTTCCTTAGATATTTTCCAAGCCGCTGGAAATCGAGCTTCATTACACCTATCCTCAAAAAAGGAGACGACACTGACATAACCAATTATCGCCCCATTTGTATACAGTCAGTACTTTCTAAGCTTTTTGAATCAATGGTCCTTGATGAAATCTATCCCAAATTAATAAAACTAATCGACCAAAAACAACACGGTTTTATCAAAGGTAGATCAACCGCAACTAACGTAACAATATAAGTCTAAAACAATATAAAAGTCTAACGGAGGAGGCGTGATGTTATGTGTGTCTAAAAATATCTCATCCTGTAGACTACCGGTCAAGCACACAAATGTTGAACACACTTTTGTAATGCTCAACATACCTTATAGTAAAATTATTATAGGTTGTGTCTACATCCCACCTGCATCGGATTTGCAAATATATAAAAACCACAATGAGGACATAGAAATGCTGAAATTCAAATATCCGAAAGCAAAATTCATAATTGCTGGTGATTATAATCTGCCGAACTGGACCAGCCAAGATGACATCGGATCTGCCACAAACGAAGTTGAATTACAGTGCGCTAAATCCAGTGAAATTCGTGATATGTCCATATTCCTAGGACTAACTCAATCAAACAATGTGTCTAATTCTAATAATCGAATGTTAGATTTAGTGTTTTCAAGTGATTCAAAAATAGTGGTTGAGAAATCTGACGAATTATTATTGCCTCTAGATAAACACCATCCACCATTAGATATTATCATAACAAATATGTCTGGAAGATCTCCAAACCTAACTACCACATCGTATAATTTCTCCAAAGCCGAATACCATAATATTAATGAGTACCTTACCTCGGTAGATTGGTCATTTTTAGACAACGAAAATAATTTAAATAATCAATTAGAACAATTTTACTCAATTTTAAATACCTCGATAGAGCGCTTCGTTCCTAGGGTCAACTTCACACCATCTAACTATCCCAAATGGTTTACGAGGGAATTAAAAAAACATATTAATTATAAAAAACATATCCATAGAATATATAAACATACCAGAAATCCTAATGATTACATAACTTTTACTAAATTACGTAAGCAGTGTAAAGAATTATCAATAAAATGCTATAGTGATTATGTAAGCCTAATTGAAAAAGAGGTACACCAAAATGTTAAAAAATTATGGAGTTTTTCTAAAAGTCAACAAAAAAATGATTGTGGATTTCCCAATAACATGTACTTAAAAGAAAAATGTGCCGACAGTATCGAAGGTATAGTTAATCTATTTGCTGATTCATTTAAAAGTGTTTACGACACAGATATTCGTGTCAATACGATTCCCGATATTTCAGTGGAAGAGGTATTAAATCTAAGCCAATGTTTCATCAAAAAAGAATCTATAGAAAAAGTCATAAAAGAATTTGATAGCAATAAATCTGCTGGACCGGATGGTATTCCTCCAATATTTTTCAAAACCTGTGTTAGTAGTCTGATATATCCTCTTTATAAACTCTTTAACAATTCTTTAAGTTCTGGTTCTTTTCCAGCTCAGTGGAAAAAGAGTTATTTAACCCCTATTCATAAAAAAGGAGACAAAAGCTATATATCAAACTATAGACCAATTTGTATAATGTCTGCTTTACCGAAAGTTTTTGAGAAATTAGTCCTAGATATCATTGTAAAACCTATCAACAACATTATTGTTCCTAACCAACATGGCTTCATCACAGGTCGCTCTACCTTAAGTAATTTAATGATTTATGAAAATTACATATCTGAATCTCTGGGTCTCAAACAACAAGTGGACAGTATATACGCTGACTTTAGTAAAGCTTTTGATAAGGTTCGACATCACATACTTATTTATAAACTTCGATCGTTGGGCATCAAAGGTAAATTATTGAGTTGGATTGTTAGTTATCTTAGCCATAGGGTGCTTAGTGTTAAGATTAATTCTGTACAATCTTATATATTCGAGGCCACAAGTGGGGTTCCTCAAGGGTCCCACCTCGGCCCAATATTTTTCTTATTATTCATCAATGACATTGTTGACCAATTTAATGATGTAGAAGTTCTGATATTTGCTGACGACTTAAAAATATATAAAAGAATACGAAATGGATCCGATTGTCAAATTTTACAGAGTAATTTAGAACAACTTCATCAATGGTGTGAACAAAATGCTTTATTTTTGAACATTCAGAAATGTCAAGTAATACGATTTTCCAAAACTCGTTATAATATATTACATGAATATACATTAAATAATATTAAATTAATACCAGTATCACATATTCGTGACTTGGGTGTAATATTCGTTGAAAACTTGTCATTCATTGAACACATCAACTATATAACTAATAAGGCTTTAAAGATGCTTGGCTTCCTTTGCAGAACTTTAACCGATTTTAAGTCCATAGATTGTATGAGAACCCTCTATACTTCATTAGTCAGAAGTCAATTGGAGTATAATTCACCTATTTGGTCCCCTTTATATAAAGTTCACTCCAATAATATAGAAAGAGTTCAGCACAAATTTCTTAAGTACGTAAATTTTAAGCTCGGAATTCCTATTGATTACATTAATTATGTCAGTTTGATGAATCAATTGCATCTAATAACACTGTCTGACAAGAGAATTATTTCAGACCTGGTTGTGTTACACAGAGTCATTAACAACTTAATTGATAGTCCTGCCATCCTTGCCACTATTAAACTACATGTACCGACTAGGAATACAAGGCAAAATATAACATTCTTCTGTAATACATACTCGACCAACTATCAGACACACTCACTGACCAATAGGATGCATGATCTGGGCAACAAGTATGGGGGTGTTATTGATTTATTTATTGACTCCATATATAGAATTAAGCATAATCTACATCAACACTTTGTTGAATCCTACAAATTGGAGTAGCTTTGGTAAATTAGTTTTAATGATTTGTTTTATATCTAATGTTGTTGTAATTTCTTTTTTACTTTATGTTATTTTTTTTTCCATTACATTACATCTATTTACTGTCAATATCTCCTGTATAATACATATTCTCTTATTGTACTGCATCATGTATCACTTCTATGTAAAAGCCTTTTTAGGCGTATATATATATAAATAAATAAATAAATATTTCAAAACTTTATATTAGAATCTTTTGCAAAAAATAAACAAGTCGACTGCATATATACAGACTTTTCAAAAGCATTCGACAAAGTATCCCATAAACTACTAACCCGAAAACTATTTGCCCTAGGAGTAAGAGACAACATGCTAAAATGGTTTACTAGCTATTTAACTAATCGTAAACTATTTGTTAACATAAAATCTTTGCTATCGAAAGCTTTCTGTGCGACCAGTGGCCTACCGCAAGGTAGTCACCTTGGTCCGGTTTTGTTTCTCATTTTCATTAACGATATAACAAATTGCTTCGACGATGTCGAGGTATTGCTCTTTGCTGATGACATCAAGCTATACAAAAAAATAACTGATGTAAATCATTGCCAAATACTACAATCAAATATTAATAAGTTTAAAGATTGGTGCGTACAAAATAATCTGTTTTTAAATGTAGACAAATGCAAAACCCTGACTTTCTGCAGAAATAAAAATCCTGTTTTATTTGAATATTACATTAACAATACAGCTTTAGAAAGAGTCACGGAAATGAGAGATCTCGGAATTATTTTGGATGAAAAACTAAGTTTCGCCAATCATATCCACCAAATTGTAAACAAAGGCATGAAAACACTAGGCTTCGTATTAAGAACAACTAAAAACTTTAACTCCATACAAGCCATTAAACTGTTATACATATCTCTAGTTAGAAGCATAATTGAATATAACTCAGTAGTTTGGTCTCCCTCTTACAAAATTCACATTAATAACATTGAGCGAATACAAAAAAAATTTCTGCGTTTTATTAATTTTAAATTAAATATCCCACTAGAAGACTTACAATATCATTTCTTATTAAACACTCTAAAAATACACACATTGGAAGACAGGCGTAAAATAAACGACTAAACTTTTTTATTCAAGATTCTAAACTCTAAATTCGACTGTTGCGAACTTCTGCAACTCATAAACATACGAATACCTACAATAACAACACGACAAAATACACTATTCCACTGCAACACACATAAGCGCAATTACATTGCGAACTCCCCAATACAACGGTTTCACACTATGGGAAACCAATACTTAGGTGATGTCGATATATTTAATATTAACTTTGCGAATTTTGTGGATTACGTAAAAGACCTATTTCGATACTATTCCTAAATGGAAGTTATATTTTTGTAAACCAGTCAAATCGCTGTATTTTTTAATTTATGTTCTTGTTATTTTTTATTTTGTTTCTCGCATATACTTATGTAATTTTATTTTTATTATTTCTTTCTTTTCTTTCTTATGTTTCAAAACTGTCATTTAATTTGTACCACCCACATGTAAAAGCCCTCTGGGCGTTAAATAAATAAATAAATAAATAAAATAAATAAATAAACAACTTTTTTTTTTGACAAAAAAAAATTAATTTCAACATACACAAAATAACACTAACAGACCAGTTAGACAAGCGTACAAAGAAAACATAAAAACTCCGACAGTAAATTCAAGCTTTGGACCAAGACACTACCAATACCATGCTATAAAAGCTTTCAACAGTGTAAAACTTGAAATTAAAATTTAGGAAAGTAAAAATAAATTCACACACAAAATTACAAAATGGATTAAAGAACAAAAAGACAATATTAGCAAAATGTCATAGCATAAAATAAAAATAAAACCTACACGTAACACACAAAACCAATATAAACACACATCACTCACAAACACACAGGATTATTTTCAATGTATTATTTTTTAATTTTAAAAAGATTATTATGTATTATGTATTTTTAATTTTAAATGTATTATTTTCTCTTTAAATGTATTATGTAGATTATATTTTCATATTATAAAATGAAGGCCTCAGCACGGGCAAGCCACCCAGTGAGGCCTACATTACTGGAAAACTTAAAATGTAAAAAATATTGTACCAAATAAAAATAATAATAAATACAAATTAATCTGATATGAAAAAGTCGTTCTGAAATGTACCTAGATTCTTCAAGTTATGGATTTAGCTAGTAGATAAAATATTGGACCGGACTTATATGAAATAATTCGATTATTTGAATTATAGTAAGAAGAGAGAGCAGGACAGCTATTACCTTACATAAGTTATTTTTTAAACCTTATAGCATTTCATTCCTACCAGAAAAGCAATAGAGATTCTTTTATTTTTTAATGTGAAGCCGTACAAGAGTCCCAACTGCTCCCAACCATCTAGAGCCAGTGCGACTATCGTATCCCTAATTGGGGTATGTTGTGAGGTTGAAATTAGTGGGGAGAGGAAATAGATGAGAAAGAGAAGGGTGGGGTGGGAAACAGTGGCAGCTCGTTACTTTCACTATGAATATTTTCAGGAAATCCGGCCAAACTGAAATTTCCTGAAAATACAAAAAAGATAATTTTCAAAAAAAAACAAAAAATATTTTTCAGCTACAACAACAACATTAATGCCATTTTTGTAATATTAGCACTCTAGTACACTCAAAATTCACGAGCTGCCATTAGTGGGGAAGTAACTGGCTATTCAGATCTGGTCACCACACACGGTAAAAGCCACTTTAAGCACCATTTTTTCCACTCTAGAACGTGCTTCAAATATGCTTTATATTATTTAAATCAGTTATTTGTGAAATAACATAAATTAATCACATACAATTTATTTGCGCACTCCATGATTTCAACCCGCGACCTCCAGCTTGCTAGTCGATAGCTTGACTGAGTCAACCGAAATTTTCAAATAAAACACAGATTTCTCGATCTTTACCCGCAACTAAATTCAGTATATTCACCTACTTACTACAACGGCTGTCAGTATAACGCTCGGGCGATAAAACCTTCAAGTACATATTCAAGTTTTTTTATCCGGTCTTTGAGCCGAACAAAATATTCAGTTGTAGATTTGTTTCACTTGTCTACGTTTCCACCCGAGAGACACTTAAAACATAAGCCGATTCACTTTTCCTTTCAGTGCTGAAACCGATCATCAATAACCCTGCCTACACGAGGGATATTCTTTTCCCGTTTCTACTAAGCAGGTCAAGGAACTAACTAGATACGCCCTCGGAGAAAACAATTATAACTGTGTTTTTGAAAATTCCAGATAAGAATCCCATCTTCTCTCAACCGTCCGGAACCTGTGGTTCATCTAGTAGGAAGGGGAAAAGGAAGTACCTACCTGGCTTTTCAGATATGGTCACAGTATTCCTCGTGCGTCACCGACTTCTTCTGCCATTCAAACCACTCTCTAAACACTCCTGCTACTAATTAACAAACAACTACTTTTCAAGTTTAGCGAGCCAGCATAATTCATGCTTAATATGTCGATATATGAATTGATTCTGTTCAACAACAAGATGCTATTAATCTCCACACAGGCACCACCATTGGCAAGTTAGTCCTGAAGGCTGAGAACAGTCTATGCGATCGGTATAATTACAAAGTTGCATGAATCGTCTGTATTTTTTTCTCTTTTCGAATTTTATATTTTCTTACATCCCATTTGGATTTTTTTTAATAATTATTTCAACTCATGATTTTTGATAATTTTTATTTGTGAATTGTCTATTCCTGTAAATTGCATATCAGTGCATCATCCCTTCCGTAGCCTGAAGCATTGGCTTAGTCTAAAAGTACACCCTCCGCCGAGACAGCACGTCTCGACGCCGTAATTGCGTTCTTTGTCTCTGAATCGTCCCGTTGCTAAGTTCATAGTGCAATCAAATTCAATTCTATGCACAAAACTTTTTAAATGCTTTCAATTTAGCTAAATCAAATTACTTTAATAAAATTTACTTCTTCAAAACCTGACAGCTTATACTCACAATTAGGATCCGATATCATTTGGAAAATATAGACGGATAACCCACAGTTTCTAACAACGTATTTTTAAAAACTAAATGCATCGCTACCCTTGTTACATATTATAAGGATTTATGAACGCCTTTCAAAGGCATTCCCACATTCCCTGACAGCTATCTTAAGTAAGTATAAAGAAAAATTAGGTGATTCTACATGATGGTAGAAGTAAAATTGATAAATAACTTTTTAGAAATTCCAATTTTTATTTTTCCGTACAAAAATATTTTTCCATTGAAGAATATTTAATTTCCTGTACAAACAATTCAATTTTTTACCTTAAAACTACTTTAAAACATTAGAATTTTGAAATAGGTAATTAATATTTTTACTTTATTTACTTTACCCCCGGACACCCTGAAGTATGGTCCTACCGCGGTGAGTTCTGTTTTATCCTCTATTTCTGGGACATGCCTCTTTTAAGAGAAAGTGGAAGATTTTACAACGGAGCTATAAGCAGTGGCCTATAAAAATTTCAATAACCATAAAAGTGGTCAGTGTTTCTCAGTAAACATCATTTTTATTTTGATAGAATTGTAATGTCATATGCTTTCGATTGGTGAACTGTATTTTGTAAGATTGTAATTCAATACGCAAAAAACCATTGCCCTATCGAGAAGTCGATATATATTGGTTTGGAAAATAAAATCCAAAAACATCCCCCGTTTTGCTGTGGGTATTTCACCACCAATGCAATCCTTCGAAACCAGAAGAAAATATATCATAATATATTTCCGAGACGGTGAACAGAATCACAAAAGTAGGCGTCGCGGGCGTCTCGACGTCGCTAGGTATTGCTGCGACCTGGGGGGGCCTGGGGCAACTGGGGAGAGTCTAGGGGCGTCTGAGCGAGTTGGCCGCGCAAATATACAAGTGTGCAAATATACAAGTGGGTTATATGATTTAGGTAGAAGGACACAGCACAAACATAACATTACATTAATGAAACTGTGTGTAATGACACATTATGCACATCAGACGTGCTGTAATAATGAATGTCCTTAATGTTTATATACGGAATTTATAAATACGAGGAAAAAAATTATTAATAAAGTTATATTAAAACACAAATAACTTTGTTTACATCACTTAAATATACATAACCTCTACATGTTTCATGATCAAAGGTCACCTCATCAGGAGGAAGTATATACTATACATGTATATATAAAATAAAATTTGTTAAATTATTTAATGGCAATCATATAAAGATTAAAAAAGCTTCAATTGTGAAACGCGGTTCTGATCATCCTTCTTCTTCATGTTCTTCATGCAGTACAAAAGAACCATAAGTACGAAAAACTTTCTTTTTAATTCAAATGCTGAAGCGCATGTTTCATATTTTTCTGTGTAAAAAAATCACATCTGCGGACCCTCGGAAAATCACGGCTTTTTTTCCTTTTTTATGTGATATACTAAATTCTTGATTGTTGACAAATCACTTACAATTTTTTTAAATAATACGATATTATACTAAAGGTACATAGTTATGTTCACTTGTGTGAATTCTTCACACAACCAATTCCAATTTTCAGGTTAAATTGAGAACCAGATTTCTCGCATACCTGACCCACAGCAGAGACAACCGAAACTAGAATTTTTGGTAAGTTTCTTTAGCATCAGTACAAATTCCAAATTATTGAAACAGTTTTGAAAATTTGTTTTCGATACCTACATATATATTTATTTTTTTGGTTTTTTGCACTTTATGATCGATTTCTCTTTTTATAGGTTTGACAACGAATAACTGTTTAAACTTCAACCATTATTAATATTCCTCAGCCAAGAGGTTAGTCTTCTCCAACAACCCTTTTGGCACTTCCTTTCCCTGCGACATAAGCTGAATTGTTTTATACTAACCATAAAACAAAAGTCTAACACGTCCTCGATATTTAATTATCTAATAGATTTATAAGAAGGGGAATCGGGGGCTAGTTCAGCCACAGTGAAAGCTGTGGAGAGAGGGGCAACAATGCATTTTTTGAAATACTAACTCAAAAGGCTCTCCGGGCTCAATATTTTTCGCTCATACAAAATTAATAGTTACGCTAGGCATAATAACTGCTTTTCCTTTCGAAGGGGAAATTACACTACCGATTAGAAAGATATAAACTTTTTTGAATGCTGATAAAGATGGTAAAAAAGGTGATTTGCAACTCGATCAATTTTTTAAAATACATATATTAGAATTTCATTTTTGTTTTCGGGAATGAATGAATTAATACAAATCTTGGAAGAACATCCGATCGAGCTGAAACCCGGGAGATAGACTCGTTGTCAATGACAATGCATTGTGGTGGTGATTACGTACATACACGCGGACATATACATGGTTTTCCAATAAGAGGTGTTATTTTTATATTCAAAGAAAAATGCAATTTTTTTTATAAATGATCTAATGTTTATTTTATTATAAAGAGAAAGGTATGCCGTTAATAGTGAAAAATAACATCAGTCAAATGATCACCACGACCACGCCTACAGGACCATATTCTTTTCATGAAATTTTCCATAACCAAATCGCAAAGTGGCTGCCTTATATCCTCGATAGCCTCACGAATTCCATCTTTGAGGTCTTGAATCGACGCTGGGCTGTTGGCGTAGACCTTCTCTTTCACGTGGCCCCAAAGGAAGAAGTCGAAAGGTGTTTTTTTATTTTTTATTTTTTTTATTTGGGAAAACCAACAGATTGTTTACATTCTTAAATAATCAACTTATAAAAAATACAAATAATATCTAATGATAGGTTTTCACTTAAAAATTTAATTATAATAACAAACTAAGGGTCCAGTACCCGTGGGCAAAAAATATTTACAGAAAATACTAAATAAATTAAAAATAACATCGGATATAAGAACACAAGTAAATTACAATATATCAATTTTATCCTCACACAACACCAATAATCACCAGTATATGTATATACCTACAACTAAACTGAACAGATGTTTATAAAATGAATCACTTGTAACTGGACAGGGTTCATATTAACAACATGATAACTTGCAGTATGTTATTAATTATTATTTAATAATAGCTAAGGTATCTTTTTAAAATGTTCCTAAACTACACGAAAAAATGTCAATATAATTAAAATTCTTATTGTATAGGGTACAAGCTCTGAATATAAAAGCATTTTGTCTGAGATTAGTAGAACATTTTTGAAGATGAAAAGGTGATTTATCTCTAGTTCTAAAGCTTGGGACTCTAAAATTAATCTCAGACAAAAGGGGCGAACAATCAATAAGGCCATTGATAATTTTATATAGATATATTATATCTGCAGAGTCTCTTCTTGTTTTTAATGGCTTTAGTCCATAGTATTCCATCGAGCTGTTAATCCCGTGGTTACCAATGTTCATCTTAAAATTTAAATGATTGACAATTTTTTTTTGGAAGGCTTCAATGCGCTTTACATAAATATTATAATGAGGATTCCATATGGGAGAAGCAAATTCAAGATGACTGCGAACATAAGAAAAATACAATATTTTAAGTGTTTGAATATTATTGAATTCTTTTCCAATACGGAATAAGAATCCTAACATTCTAAGGGCTTTCTTCACAATCATATCAACATGCGCCTCGAATGTAAGTTTACTGTCAAGCAGAACGCCTAGGTCACGAATTTGTGTAACCTTTTTAAGTACTTGACTGGCTGTGTGGTAGTTTTCTTCAAATTTTATTTTGTTTCTAGTGAAGGTAATAACATAACATTTTGAGGTGTTCATGTTGAGATTATTGATAATGCAGTAGTCATCAAGTCTATATAGATCTTCTTGTAATTTATAACAGTCAATAATAGAATTAATAGGAAAGAATATTTTCATATCATCTGCGAAGAGTATAATATTTGCATAATTAAAGCATTTTATAATGTCGTTGATGAAAATTGTGAACAGCAACGGTCCCAGGTGAGATCCTTGGGGCACACCTGAAGTTATATTTACAATCTCAGATATGAAGCCATTAATAGTTACTCCTTGAGTGCGCCCATTAAGATAGGAGACCAGCCATCGGTACAAATCCCCGTGAATTCCCAGAGCTAGTAGTTTAGATAAAAGAAGACTGTGATCAATTTTATCAAATGCTTTAGAGAAGTCTGTATAGATTACGTCAACTTGGATTTGATCATCCATAGATTTTGAAATATTTTCAGTAAAAATTGCAAGATTAGAGACAACCGATCTTTTTTTCATGAATCCATGTTGGTTAGCAATTATTACAAACTGGACACAGTCATACAGTTGTTCATGAACATTTTTTTCAAATATCTTACTGAATATCGGTAATTTAGATATTGGACGATAGTTCCGGACTTCATTTTTCGCCCCAGACTTAAATACTAGGGAAATATGAGCACACTTCCAGCGATCCGGAAAGACACCTTCTTTCAATGAGGATTGAAAGAGCAATAATAGGGGCTTCGAGAGAGGACTTCGAGAGGAGGGGCTTCCACAGAGACCTTGTGTTAAATCACAAGGTCTCTGTGGCCAATTGTGATCACCTCTTCGAGAGATAACACGATCCGGAAACTTTTCCCGTAAATGATCAATGATTTCGTTGCTTGTGTGGTACGTAGCGCCGTCTTGTTGAAAGTAAAAGTTGTCCAGATCAATACCATCCAATTCCGGCCATAAAAAATCATTAATCATCTCTCGATAGCTCTTTGAATATCAAAATAACACCTCTTATTGGAAAACCCTGTATTAGACATTACAGCAGTTAATATATAAAATTAATGTCGGTGATTGCCTCGAGACCCTGGGAAGGAAGGTGCAATCTTCTGTCAGAGTATTTTTATTTATCTTATAACACATATTAAATAAATAGATCTATTAAAGTAAAAAAACTTTATAGTTGTATGGTTGAAACGTGTGCTAATATGCGTAATTATAATATAAGTTTATTTTGTTTTGCTCACTCCGGGTTTTGAATTCTTTATTTCTGAGTCAAATTGCTTACCGATCTGCAGCAATGGCTACTAAAAGCATACAAAAAAGAAGGTGAACAGATTTGTTGTAATCCATTATAATAAATAAATTTAACTAAACGTTGTTAATTAATGGCTAAATCGTAAATACTGTTTACATACTCCCCATGTACGGCTTTGTTTTGATTGCCTTGCCTCAATTTCACGGTTAAACTACGTTAAGCGCTATGTTATGACTTATGACCAATCTTGAAAGTGCTTTGCAGCAGAAACTGAAGAAATTGAATATTAACGCGAAAATTTGAATGTCTGCTCTACTTTGCTATTTCCCGAAATAAAGTGCACAAAGTGAGATTTCATTTCATATACTAATACATTACTGTATTCGTTATTTTTCCTGAAAACATCCTTCAAATTTTAGAATACAAAAATTACCTTTTTGGTACCTCCCTGGACCTCCGCTGCCGGTTGTGAATCACCGTTGTACAAGGACGAAAAAGTTAGGGATATTCTACTTTGAGAGAATTAAATACTCGTGTCAAGTCATGCAAAGAGTGAAAATAATAATATATTAGATATGTGAATTTCGATGAATGTTCCCTACTGAATATTATGTTTTAAAGTCATTACATTGCTTCATTTTTTTTTTCAAAATATTGGTGCGACAGCTAGATCATAAATATCCGGATAGCAGAAGGTTCGAGTTCAGTTTCCAGTGGCTTCCATTACCATTTTTAATGCTAGTTTTTTTTATACGTGAGATTGGATATTTTCGCATTATTACAACACCAAATGTGCATTAGTAGTGTTCTTGAGATAATTTGTCACAAAAACAGGAATAAACAAACTATCCAATTATTTTTAAAACCTTTTATTTTAAAATTTAACAAGTAAATATTTTTTATACCAGACAATACCCTAAAATTAAGCCAGAATCTTAACAGTGTAACTGAAGTAGTCGTGCACAAAAAGTTGAATTTGCCCTATCAAATCTCTTACTAAAGCCGGAATCTTAACGACATAAGAGATAAGTTCGTGTAAAAAGAATATTTGTCGCGCAGCCTGGCATAATGGACAGACCTACGGTCGACTTTGCCCAAGCAAGGGTTGAAAAATCTATCTTTCCGTGTGGTATATTTTAATTATTTCTGATGAACGTATTACTTAATTCTGTAATGTGTCTAGAGGGATCCCTTGGGAAGTTACTAATTAATCGTCTAGAAAAATGATATCCGGTGCTTACTTCTAAATTAATAGTTGAAAAACATTTCATAAAATTTTCAAAACGTTTTACATCAAATAGTTTAAGGGTTAAGTCCTGTTTTATTGATATTAAATTTAAATAACTTACATCCGTAGGGATCCCTCTAGAAAAATTTGTAATTTTAATAATACATACATAAAAAAATAACTAAAATGTGAGCGTCGAGCAAACCCACGTTATTACAGTCGAATGTCACCTTAAGTAAGTAAATATTATAAAATAGTTGTTTGTTTAGGCAGAGCTTTCTTTAATATTCCTATAATATATTTTCTCTACCATGTAACTTATAGTTGTCTTTATTTAGTTCTCCAAACTTCTGACAAAACGCCTACACAAATTTATTCCGCTTCATTGACCAATTCAAGGAAGTTTTGAAGCTCTCCGTCTACTGTTAGTACTTCTCGTTTTCAATTGAGCATAGCTCGAACTTAATTCTACAGGAAAGTGAATAACTGCAGTTCAGTGCAGTTTGGTAAAGGTGCAATTGGTGTGTTTACCGAGCAGGTAAATGTTGCATAAAGTCCTATTACCTGCTGCCATGTTGCTACGCAATATTAGCCTCACCGGGTAATTTAATGATCTCTGGACGTGTAGAATTATGCTCAGAAATAATTATAAAGGAAATGTTTGCTCAAGACGTTCTTACACATCATTGCATTACACAATAAGCAGACTCAAGTTTTCATGTTATCTGTTGCTTAAATACATAATACGAGATAAGAATTTGGAATAGGTACCTACTAGTCTTTTCTCTTTTTATCAAGGTAGATGTATACATGAGTTACGTATAGCTTGTCTCCTCAGAACAACAATCACCAACTTACTTATCCTCAATATCTTACCATACATTCATTTAGGGGTAGGCGGAGACCCGACACTCACTAAGTGTCCAAATTCATACAACGTCTCGCGAATACCTCTTTGCTATTCCAACTCTTGACAGCCCAAGCATTTGATTTATTTGTTCGTGGCAAGAATTTTTGAGGCATCCTGCACTTTCGCATCATATATTTTTCCAGTACTCCTTTCTACGATTATCTGCTTTTAGTCCAAATCGTCCCTTTATTTATCTTGTTATTTATGCTTAAAACGGCCCTACATTATTTTCGTATCTGCTATTTTTTAACAAGTATAAGTACCCGTGGGAGATCCCCTGTACTTTTTATGCTGCGAGGACTTCTGCTTATCAGAACTCGCCAATCAACGACGAAACTGCATTAACCATTGAAATTTTCAACGTCACTTACAGACAGTTAGGATGTATTGTTTCTGAGAATTAGAAAAATTTTCTGGTTCTATGAAAGTTGAACTGAGAACTGAAATAATAACAGAATTTGAAAATTAACTTTGAAATTTGAAGAATTGTTCGAATTCTCCGAAACAACCCGTCCTTAGCAACAATTATTTTTTATGCGTGTCACAAAATAGTTAAACTGCCCCCTTTTAATACTTCTGCTTTGCTCTTTTTACTATCAACCTTTTTAAAAGTCATAAAGTCATCTCTTGTGTGTCCTTAGTATTTAAAAAACTTCAATATAGAAATGTTATTTACTTACTTTAACTATTCGTTTTTGTTACCACTTGTTTTCTTATTTTTTTTTCTTATCATGATTTCTCATTTACTGTACCTTTACGTGTTCTAAATGTGTAATCTTCTCTGTAATATATTGGTACATAACTGAATCAACTGCATTCGTTCCTCAATCAAATAAAATTATGTCATTCACCCTTTTTTCAATGCCCACTTTAATGCCAAATACCCAAATCATTCCAATTACTCAAATAATTCAAATGGAATTAAAATGAAACCTATTTTACCTCTCTGATCAACTTGTAAGCTCAACACAACGAAGTCTCGAGGTTACCAGCTAACGCACGAAACAATCCAAAAGAAAAACAAGTCAAAGTAACACAACAAAAAGGAAAAGCGCAAGCATTCCTTTAAAACAACTAACGTTAATTCCTGAGTAAAGTGAATTAAACCGCAGCATTGTGGTCACCCATTACTCTTGGGTCGACGCGATGTAACATTGGGTAGACACCTACCCGCATGCTAACTTCTTGTTACTTTTTGTTGTAGGTACACCCAGGGAATTGTTTCAATTGTTTACAAAGGACGTTGAGCAGTTGGCTAGTTGGAATATAGCCAACTTTGTAAACAATTAACCAGTACCTACATTTATAAACTGTGTAAACAATCAACTACTATATACTTTGAAAACAAATATGTTTCCTCTCTTCCTCGTTTTTGGACCAACGTATCGGTCAATATTGGAGTACTGATGATAAAGCTACAAAGCTTCCCTAATATTGTTATTTATTTATTCATTTTCGGGAAATCGACAGTTTATATTTAATTTAATAATATCAGTTTGTACATAAGTATTATATAGTAAAATAAAACAAATTATGGACTTCCTCCTTGTGACTTTAACTGAGACAGCATAATATTGAATAAGTCATTTAAATTTGTGAAAAGGGAATATGAATTAAAAAAATTATACATAACAGAAGATTATATAAAACGAAAAATTTACAAAATAAAACATTTATAACCATGGAGAGAGGTTGTAGATACAAATCAAATTGTAATAGAGATATAAACAATAGACACATAAAAAATATTCATAAACCATCAGAGAAATATTCTTTTATGGACCTCTTGTATTTGGTAATTTCGCAACTGAAAATATCAACCTTGGATAATACGCTATTGTAATTATTGCATAGTCTGTTCAGGCAAGAATTCTGCTAAGAGTTCGTTTTGCTTTGATCAACCCTGAACAGGACACAAGAGCGTGTTGAACGCGCAGGTACATTGAATGGACTCTTGTTTAATTGTTATGTGAAAGAGGGCGTGCCAACTAGGCACAGGGCATTACAATTTGATGTACTTGCTTTATTCACATTTAAATGACAATTTATAAAATCTAAATACAATTAATAATAATAATAAATCTTCAGTACTCATAATCAGCGTCTGTTGATCTATATAAATATGTGTATATATTGTCATATAACAGATTTTAGGCGCGAAGATCCTACAGTTGCTAGCCTGAGTAGCGGGAACTATCAGGTTGGTTGCTGGGCCAAACGGAGTTGAAAACGCACAAAAGATCCGCTAGAGTTCCCCCACCCCCCGGCGACCCAGCGCCTCGCCCCCACTTACGCCCGACCTCTGACCTAGCTGGACGTGTGCGCGTTCCGGTGTCCGCGTTCCCAATTTCGCACCGCACGGTCGAAAAGCATAATGTACGAGAATGGCGCGCTTTGAACATCGACAGGCTGGCACCGCTTGTTTGAAACACGGCGCTCAGCCCTACAATCAACAGGATGCCCCGAGGACTCCCATGTCCCGACCATGCCACGCTGTGAGTTTCTTACGCTTTCTATTACCCCTTGAATGTGTCCGCTAATAACCTAAATTCGTCCACGCTGCCTGTCGGTCTAGAGAGAGAGCTGTTAATTACTTCCCAGAGAGAGATTAGGGAACCCTTTGATGATAATTCCAGTTAGGATGTAACAACCTGTATTCTATTGTTATTCACCCATGTAATGTCCATTTTGCCGCTCAAATACAATGTTGATTCATAAAAAACCTAACCTCTTTCATTTGGGGATAGCAGTCGTATGGGAGTGTTTTGTGTAGACGGTGGGATATGGATTCTTGAGCCTCGCGCTGACCCCGAACCCTGACTATGAGAGAGACGTCTCATGCCCCGCTCTGAGCTGGCCGAGGGAAAGTCAGGGCACCCCAGGTCCTACGCGCGACACTGTCGACCAACATGGGGCAGAATTTTTTTTAAACATATCCTTCCCGACTGCACAGAATTACCTTTACGATTGTCCCCAATTTGAAAACATGTACTATGCAATTTTGTCCACACAAAGCACGCAATTTTGTGCCAAGAGCACTTTTGCCGCGAAAACTACGGTGGAAGTTTCTCGAATAAATAAGAAACGCACGCAATCCCGTCGTGACTTTGTTGCCAAGCGCATTTTGCCGCGAAAAAATAACGGTAGGAATTCTCTCGAACGAATAAAAGAGACGCGCGAAATTCCCGCTAAATGCTGTGATAACGAAAGTTCGAACATAATGTTTTGTTTCAATAACCTAGATTCTGTGTTCTTTGTTTAACAAAACAAACCCACTGTTTTAATTGCGGCATAAATTGCACCGTAATAATAACAGTCAGGATTTAGAACTGTGAAGCCAATTTTTACACCGGAAGTGACTTTTTTTTAAAAAAAAGCACAATACACCCAACGGCCCATCGAAGCTGATTTCTAAAAAGTATATCAGCTACAACCTGTAAAACACAAATAATTCTTTATCCCGATTAATTATATAGGTACGGTGTTTGTCCATATTCTTGTTTTTTTTCAGCATTGACTGTTATAAAAGTGATTTTAAGTGAATTGTTTCAAATTAACTTCAGAAGTGCAGTGTTTTTTTGCAAAGAAGTGCTTTCTCGACGCAATAATAAGAACGTGTGTTCAATCTCACGATTTAGTGCCAGTAAATGAAGCAAATATAAAATCTTTCCATCAAAAGTGTTTTTTCGCTTCTGAAGTGCTGTTTTTTGTGCCTTTTTTCGTGCCTTTCCTCAAGTGAAGTGAATATAAGTGCGAATAGTGCCCACAAAAATTAAATAATACAAATCCTAAAGTGTCCCCCTGGCCAATTTTTCTTCAAAAAGACTTAGAAGAATTTCGGAGTTTTTTTTTTTTTTTCCCTTTTTAAACCATTTTTAACAATGAATTCCAATCAAATGGCTACATCTTTGGACATGGGTGTCATTCCCAATGTACACAACTTATCCAAAGTGCACCTACAAGCCGTCTTAAAAGACAGAGGAATATCACCACTAAACAAATCAAAGTCAGCATTGAAAGCATACGCTTTGTTATTCAACAAGAAGTTCATCAGGAAAATAAACCTATCCGTTGCAAGTGAAGACAAGGCACCCAATACCCCAGTTTTGGAAATCCCCGTTTCTAACAAAGAAACCAGGACACATGTTACAGTAAAACAAGACAATGCACCCATCACGGCACAAGAAAAAACATACGATCTCACTCCTTGGAGGATCAAATATAACGGTGTTTCTGATGTACTGGATTTCATTGACCGAATCGAAGAAACGGCCTCAATTAAAAATGTTCCATTTGACGTGCTGCAGAAAAACTTTATAGAACTAATATCTCCAGAATTAATCCCGTGGCACCGAATACAAAAATCAAAATGCAAGGACTGGAATAAACTCAGATCAGCCCTGATCACTAGCTTCGGCAAATCAGAGGCCCAACACAGAATTAAATTATCGTTACTATCCATTAAACAATTAGTAAACGAAACTGTGGCAACATTCATAGAGAGGGCCGAGTCCATCAACATCAAACTTTCCCACCCTGTCTCGGAAGCCGAATTATTACCAGTTATAACTGATGGCCTCCTACAAAGATATGAAAACATTATCACCTCACAGAAAATTGTGTCGTTGGCCCATTTAAACGAAGTTTGCCTCATTTTGGAATCCCACCAAGACAGGAAAAACAACAAAACCACCACGGACAATATCACTGTACCAAGCCGTCCTTCTGGATTAAAACCAGAATTTGACAACAAAAAAGTTTGCTCCTTTTGCAAAAAAGTAGGTCACCTAGCTACCACTTTTTTCAAGCAGGCCAAATTTTTGGAAGCTAAAGAACCCAGAACCTTAAAGAGACATCGCTCCAGGGATCGTTCTCCTCCACGCGACGAACTGCGTGAAATTTTCAAAAAATCAAGAAATAACATGGAAAGGTTGCAAGACCCTCACTTTGTTAAACCTCAAGTGGATTTCTCTAAACCCCCACCGAATTTTCATGCGAGAAAACCAAAAAACTAAATAATAACCTCTCAGGTATTCATTCTGTACCAAGGTCTAAGGAATGGACTGATTGGTTATCACACATTAAATATTTTAACCAGACCTTAAATGTTTCTTCGGTTTGTTGCAAACAAGCTAAAGATGGAAGACCTTATGCCCTTTTCTCCGTTAACAATGTCCCCTTCTCTGGACTACTGGATAGTGGTGCATCTGTTAGTTGCCTTGGCAACAATGCCCACCTGCCTTTTGTTAACAACGGTTTTAAAGTTTTTTCCAAACCTACACTCGTGACAACTGCGGACAATGCTCCCCAGACAGTCATCGGTACTCTGTCATTACCAATTAAATGTAACAATAACACAGTTACAATTAACTTTCTAATAGTACCCTCTATATCCCAGAATTTCATCCTTGGCGTTGACTTCTGGAAGGCTTTTAACGTTGCTCCACAAGTATTTAATACTCTTGGCCAAAAACCTCCGGTCGCTCAAGTTGGTGAGATTCGTACAATAATACCTCACGAAAACCTAAGCACTGACCAGGCTCTCCAATTAAAGGAAATGATCAATAAATTTGAATCAATATCTTTCGAAAAATGCGGACTGGGTTTAACTAATTTGGTAAAACACCACATTAAAACCAACGGCCCACCAATCAAGCAACGCTACTACAATTTAGCCCCCCAAAAATTGAAACTTTTAGAAAATGAACTTGATGAAATGTTGAAAATGGGAGTGGTAGTTCCCAGCAGAAGTGCTTGGACCAACCCAACCCTCTTGGTTTCCAAAAAAGACGGCTCTGCACGCTTTTACCTCGACAGCAGACGTTTAAACTCTTGCACTGAAGCCGACGCGTACCCGCTGCCTTTCGTTCACGCAACTTTAGACAAATTACGCAACGCCAAATTCATTTCTTCCATTGATCTAAGCAAAGCTTTCTGGCAAATACCTTTAGATGCGGAATCCTGCGAAAAAACTGCTTTTGTTGTACCTGGTAGGGGAATGTTCCACTTTAAAAGGCTACCTTTTGGTCTAAAAAATAGCCCCGCCGAACTACAGAGGCTGATGGACAAACTATTCGGCCCTGAAGTTGACAACAACCTATTCTGCTACCTTGATGATCTCATCATCGTTAGTGACACCTTCGAAAAACACCTGTTAATGCTGGAAAAAGTTTTTCAACAACTTAAATTTGCTGGTTTAACCATCAATTTAAAGAAGTCTGAATTTTGTAAGTCTCGCCTGCGTTATTTGGGATTCATTGTCGACGAAAAAGGTCTGAGAACAGATCCTACTAAGGTGGAAGCAATGGCAAATTTCCCCCGACCCAAAAACGCGAAAGAAGTCAAAGGTTTCCTTGGACTTACAGGTTACTATAGGAGATTCATTAAAGACTTTTCCACTATTTCGGCCCCATTAAACAAAATTACTGGTATCCGTAAAGGTATCAGCAACTTTCGTTGGTCTACTGAAGCCGAAGAAGCTTTTACGACTTTAAAAAATGCTCTTCAAACAGCCCCTGTCCTAAATTGTCCTAATTTTGAACTACCTTTTACCCTCCATACGGATGCTTCTAACGTAGGGATCGGTGGAGTCCTAACTCAGGAATTCCCCGATGGCGAACACCCTGTAGCCTATTTTTCCCGCACCTTGAATAAACACGAGAAAAATTACGGAATCACCGAAAAAGAGTTACTGGCAGTATTGGATTCTGTTCACCATTTTCGCGGTTACATAGACGGTAGCAAATTTACTGTAGTCACAGACCATAGTAGTTTGAAATGGTTGATCTCTCTAAGTAATCCCTCCGGCAGACTCGCTCGCTGGGCTTCTCGTTTGTCCCAATACACTTTCGATGTCATCCACCGTAAAGGTGCGGACAATATTGTCCCAGATGCCCTGTCAAGAATTGAACTTGCCACATTAAACATCGATACAATTGCCTCTACCCCATCCACAAAAGATGAATGGTATCTTAAAATCTATGAAGGGTGCAAAAACAATCAACAAAAGTTTCCCAATTTTATTATAAAAGAAGGACAACTATATCGCAATTGTAAGGCCCCACTGTCCATCCTTGAAGATTACTCTTGGAAACTCGTTGTGCCCCTCGAAAAGAGAAAACAAGTAATCATCAACAATCATAGTGCCCCCGACTCTATACACCCATGAACCTTCAAGACGTATAAAAAGATTTCCTTGAAGTATTACTGGCCTGGTCTTTTCAAGCAAGTTCGCAACTACATCTCCAAATGTGAAACATGTAAAGCTTACAAACACAGTACGGCACCCCCTGCCGGCCTAATGGGAAAACCCAAACGTGCTGATAGACCCCTCCAATCGTTATCTATGGACCTCGTCGGACCTTTTCCCAGAAGTTATTCTGGACACATGCATATACTCAGCGTTGTGGATATCTTTACCAAATTTTGTTGGATCTTCCCCTTAAAAAGAGCCAACGCCGCCGCCATTGTCAAACTTGTGGAAAAACACATTTTCATACCCTACGGAACACCCAAAACCGTAATAGTTGACAACGGAAAACAGTTTATAGCACAAGAATTTAAAGATTTCCTTGCTAAATACGGGATTAAAGATATTTATTATAATACCTTGTACACTCCCCAAAATAACACTGTCGAAAGGTATAACCAGACTATTAACACAGCTCTGGCCATTTTGGTTGACAAAGACCAACGTAATTGGTGTAAGAATTTAGATAAAATTCAAGCTGCCATGAATAACACTGTTAACCTAACCACTGGTTACACCCCCTTCTTTTTAAAACACGGTATGGAACAGGTGGTACATGGTTCATTGCACTGGAACACGAATTTCCCCACGTCAACCACCTCCACAAGCAATCCTGCCGTTGATTACGCTCATCGTTTGGAAGAACTTACTGCCATTTATAGTGAAGTTACTGATGCCCTATTGCTGGCCCACCAAAAAAGTGCGGACAGATATAACCTACGTAGGAAACACATCACTTTTAATGTAGGCGATGTTGTCTGGAGAAGGAATAACACCCTCTCTCAAGGAGCCCTGTACTTCTCTGCCAAGCTGGCACCCCGTTTTGTCAAAGCCAAGGTTGTAAGAAAAAATATCGGACTTAGTTTACTACCTGTCCGACTCCTCTGGCAAACATACTGGTAATTACCATATTAAGGACATTGTAAAGTCTGGAAGTGAGGAGACAGTTGAAACTGCCCCACCACCCCAGCAACTTTAAACTAACCCATTGTGTATTATCACAAACTATTGTAAGCTTATGAAGTCTTACCATAATTAGGCGTGTAAAGTGTCAACTACATGTCAACCTATTCGTCAAAAACGAGTTTAACCTACCTTTGTAAATAAATGTATATTAACATATTATGACCATGAAGTATTATTCCTGTAATAACGTTCTTTCCCTCACGACAATCGTTTTCTCCCTTTTTACCTTTTATTTTCTCACCTGTTCTGAAACTGATCATTTTAGAATAGAGACACGTTTTCGAGTTACAATCGCCGGAAGTCGCGAACCCGCTTTTGCTTCTCAACTTCTACACTATGCAATGTTTATGTCATGTCACCCCATTTTCGTTTCATTTTGTTCCCTTCGTCGTGTTAGAAAGAACCACCCCACTTTTGTTTTTGTCCTTGTAAAGTAACGATTGGTAATCACTCATAAGAGTGCCATCCAAAAGAGTTCGGATTTTGTAAAATTCCAAAGTGTTAAATACCGACCCCTCCCTTTTTTTTAAAAAAAAGAAAACCTGTCAAGTACAGCCATTAATTCTTTCTTGTCCAATTCAACGTTACCTTGAGTATGTAAAACCCAATAGTGGTCTCAAAGGTAAGAACCAAGTAGCAATTAATCACATAATTACCCTCTTTGTATGTATATAATTTTTTCAATTTTTTTTCCTTTCAAAAATTGATGGCGTCCTACCCAAGCTCACATTTACCAAAAATTGGATTTTGACACATCCATTTTGGGAAATTGTATTTATAAAAGAAAACCAAATGTCGGTCCTATAAAACCACATACAAATAACTGGACTCGCTTCAACTAAAAGTATGTAAAACCCATTAAGGTCTTTTATTGTATGACGAGATCTCGATTTCTTTTCTCTACTGTTACGTCACGTATGTCTCGTACCTCACGTTTCAACCCTACGGGACAGGTTAGTAAAACCTTACGGTTATCCTGATCTTTGAACGCAAATAATTATATCACAACGTAAATCAACAGGACTTTGTTCGATCATCGTTGCATAATATAAACATCCAACCTTTGTCTCACCATTTAACCAAGTGTTTGCAACCCAATTGCACGCTACAATGAACAGTATGTAAAGCCATTATGGGCCTGTTCTCACCCATCGCACGATGTAAGTAGAAATACCTTCTACCTTCATCTTGCACCTTGTAACACATGAAGTAACATTAAAATTGTTTATCTTCTCTATTGTTCCATCGTACGCCTCTCCAGGCTACGGAGTTAGTCAATCTAACAAATCTTTGCAAACAGTATCAAATGATACTGCTAGCTTTTGTTGAATTATATTTAAATGTAAAAATTGTCACGCGATAGGAGAGATCCTTAAAAAATCCACCACTACACGAGAAGTTCGTTACAATTACTTAATACTTATAACCATGTGTTATAATTTGGTCGTGTGACATTAATTTGCCATGAGTACCGCCCTTGTGTATAATTTGGTCGTGTGACATTAATTTGCCATGAGTACCGCCTTTGTGTATAATTTGGTCGTGTGACATTAATTTGCCATGAGTACCGCCCTTGTGTATAATTTGGTCGTGTGTCATTAACATGTCATGAGAACCGCTTTTGTGTATAATTGTGTACAACCCTGTACACGAGACGTGGAGACGTAATAATAATACTTACCGTGATTCGTGTGAACGATATAATATCGACATCGTCATCTCCTTTAAGGAACTGTTTTTACACTCTTTGACTTCTGTCTATAATTGAGTTATACCTTGCATATACTGCATACTTGTACACTATACGTGAAGACGTTACAATACTCACCATGAATCGTGCGAACGAAATAATATCAAACCTTTATATGTGAACTACGTAAGTATTTCACAGAAACCCCTTTGTTCAACGCCAATGCCCGTGGACTTCCTGTTTTTGCTGCTTTCCAAAAAAGAAAAGAAGCCCAGGAATATCTACTATCCCAAAAGGACTAGTTTTCAGCTTCACTGTCAATTATGGGGCATAGTGCCGCAGGAGTTAATCGATGGGCACAAAACCACTAAACTCGTCGTCTGGGAAACGAATAAGAAGAATCCCAGGTTTGTGAAATTGGAACTAGGGTCTGTCCCTTCTCACAATCATGTAGAAGTTTAAAACGACCCCTAATCTTTTGCCAAATACACGCAAAAGATTAGCCTCTTTAGTACAATGTGTATTCAAATGCTGTTTAAAATTAATCCACTTTATTAAAATGTAAAGAGTCAGGAAATCTGCTGGTTGAATATGTTTCACTCTCACATAGAGGTTGAATTGGAAATTAGTCCAGTCTCTAGCAAATTTCGTAACTCAATTCCCGTCCTTTTTCCTCCCCCTCCCTACCCCCATGCCCTCAGGCATATGTATGAAGTGAAAAATCTGTTGTCGACCATATTTCGCCCTCACTTCGAGTTCGAATCGGTAATTGTTCCGGTCACCAACAGGCTTCCTACCTCACCTTTCACATATGTTGTCATTTTTTTTCTCTCCTCAACGAAACACATTCATGAATTTTGAATATGTATGATACGCACTTGGCGTATCGTCTGTCTCTTCTGACAACCTTTATTCATGAATTAGTTTCCCTGCTGTTGCCGTGACTCGTTCACGAATTTTTTGTCTTGTTCTTTGAAATCCTACGAAAATGTTACCACCTGTATGTTAACATAGGCCAAGGAAGGCCGGCTGTTTTTTCAACCAAGACAATTTGTCATTCGGCAAACGCCAAGTCATCCTAATAAAGGATAATGTTTATGTAATCAAAACTAGTTAGGAACCTCTCTCTACCTCTCTCTCACACTCTTCGTCACTCTCTGGACCGGCAGCTAAACCTCGTTTGTTTATTTTTCTGGACACATTTTGTTTCTCTCCAAACTTTTCTTCATTGGTCCCTAGGCAGGTAAACTTCAAGAAATTTGCTTTAATAATAATTCCCCCCGGATTTAAAAAGAAGCCCAGGCGGATGTCATCTCCGGCAGCCAAGCTGAGCCTCACCTCCTAGCAGCCTGCGCTGTGGTTACAAAGGTCCCTCGACTACTACTCGCTACACACTTGTTCCATCTTGTTCCTGAAAGCACAGACCATACCACTCATATGTATGACGTTTGTCGCACCACTGCAAGCCGAGTTGTCCCACTATACTTTATGACACTCTGAACTACCTTTCGGACACGCTAGTCCCGGAGTTCAAATTCTTGCCCTCAATGCCAATGCCAGTTATACCGTCTCTTGCTCTGTCATGCAGTGACACATACCAGGTCATGGGTGAAACATAATTACCCTTTGCCCCTCCAGTAAACACAAACTGCGCATCTCTAAAAAGTTATCCTGAGCTACATCATGCTCCGATAACCAACACATACGATCCGTGCCCACCATAATAGCACATAGGACTCGTACTGGCATAACTACGGAACCTGGACTACTCTCTCCAATGACCACTGTAACCATAGCCGCAGCCCCGCAAACCACAGCCCCACTTCGCAAACATCAACGCCCACAACGAAGCAAAGTGTTTTTCCAAGGCCTAAGTGTACTCCTGAGTGTTATCTCAATGGGTCAGATTACAGTGATAATGTAATCTTTTAGAGTCAGTGAAATCTCGTTTCCTTCGCAACTCTTCGAAACCAAAAACCAACGCAACGCAAACTTAGCTTCCAGACCAATGAAACCCTAGAATCACACCTTAACATTCCGTCTTTTGTTTTTCAATTGTATAATGTTGTCTATTGTTTTTTTCAATTGCATAACCATGCCCTTTTGTCTTTCAATTGCATAATTTTGTCTTTTGTCTTTCAATTGCATAACCATGTCTATTGTTTTCTAATTGCATAATTTTATTTCATAATGTTGTTTCCACACCTGCTCTCTCCCCAAAATTATTTGCTCCAAACATGCTATGTACCCTTCCTCATTTCTCCCCACAAATATTGTTACCTAGCCTATGGCATAAGCTAGTCATTATGTTTTAGCTAGGCATCTCTCTGGCCATCCAAGTCTCTCAAACTAAGGGCAACTTTTGTTTTGTCAAAAACCCCAAGGGAGGCATATAGAGGATCTTTTAACCCTGATGCTCCATTGCCACGTCGCCTTTTTTACGAGCGCGGGGGGAGGTGTCATATAACAGATTTTAGGCGCGAAGATCCTACAGTTGCTAGCCTGAGTAGCGGGAACTATCAGGTTGGTTGCTGGGCCAAACGGAGTTGAAAACGCACAAAAGATCCGCTAGAGTTCCCCCACCCCCCGGCGACCCAGCGCCTCGCCCCCACTTACGCCCGACCTCTGACCTAGCTGGACGTGTGCGCGTTCCGGTGTCCGCGTTCCCAATTTCGCACCGCACGGTCGAAAAGCATAATGTACGAGAATGGCGCGCTTTGAACATCGACAGGCTGGCACCGCTTGTTTGAAACACGGCGCTCAGCCCTACAATCAACAGGATGCCCCGAGGACTCCCATGTCCCGACCATGCCACGCTGTGAGTTTCTTACGCTTTCTATTACCCCTTGAATGTGTCCGCTAATAACCTAAATTCGTCCACGCTGCCTGTCGGTCTAGAGAGAGAGCTGTTAATTACTTCCCAGAGAGAGATTAGGGAACCCTTTGATGATAATTCCAGTTAGGATGTAACAACCTGTATTCTATTGTTATTCACCCATGTAATGTCCATTTTGCCGCTCAAATACAATGTTGATTCATAAAAAACCTAACCTCTTTCATTTGGGGATAGCAGTCGTATGGGAGTGTTTTGTGTAGACGGTGGGATATGGATTCTTGAGCCTCGCGCTGACCCCGAACCCTGACTATGAGAGAGACGTCTCATGCCCCGCTCTGAGCTGGCCGAGGGAAAGTCAGGGCACCCCAGGTCCTACGCGCGACAATATATATATAATCCATTATATTTTTCAATGGAGTTTCTTAAAATGTTTTATTTTCTTCATTCAATGAATGTGATGTTTCTAATATTTGATAACATGTCTCACTCCACTACTTTCAATTATAAAATCTGAGTCGGAAAAGTTTTCATCTATTTAATTTATTATTATTTAATGAGCAGGCAGCATTCTGCTGAAGCGGTCATATCTGATTTCACAATAAATTAGTGAATAATTGAGTTTGTTTTAAATTAAAAATAATTTAATCCTTTCTTCTCTCTAAATAAGAATCCAATTTTTTTTTTTTTTACAGTACACCGCACAAGAGTCCCAACTGCTCCCGTCTGGAGCCAGTGAGACTATGGCATCCCCAATTGGGGTATGTTGTGAGGCTGAGGGTATTGGGGAGGGGAGGGAGATGGGGAAGAGGAAGGTGGGGAAGTACCTGGCTATTCAGATCTGGTCACCAAACACGGCTAAAGCCATTTCAAGCAACGTTTCAATTCTGAATGGTGGTCTTACACCAGGGCGATACTGAGAGTATCTTCCACTCTGGAACGTGCCGCAAATATACCATATATTATTTTAATTAATTAATTGTGAAATAACACAAATTAATCAAATACAATTTATTTGCGCACGCCGGGTTCGAACCCGCGACTTTCGGATCTGTAGTCAAAAGCGTATACCACTAGACCACGCCGGCCGTATACGCCAATATAGCTTTAATTTGGTTAACATTAGCAGAACTGATGACATGTTGTGGAAGTTTGTTCCATGCATCCACTACTTTTATTTGCAAGGAAGTGTTTCCTAGGATTTGATACGGAAGGTTTTTTTTTTTTTTGACTGTCCACGAAGATTTATATTTTTGTTGGTGGAGATCCAGATAAAATGTTGAAAGTCATGTAACCTCTTTCTCTTCTCTCTTTTAACGTTCGTAATCTTAGTTCCTAGAGTCTATCTTCATATTGCCGGTCTCACAAAGATTTTGATACTTAATATAAATCAATACATTGAGAGCGATTATAATCAGAAACCTTATCATTACCTAGTTTAAATATCCCTTGTAAAATGAAAGCAGTATATAGCTAGGTATACGTCATTATGAAAAAAATGATTTTTAATACTATTTCATGCGTGTAGGAATTGTATTCATACTTTAATTATGTAAATATATGTGGACATGTGTTTAGTAGTTTTAAAGGCTTCCTGACTAGAAACCGATCATAAACTAAGCTGATAATGAATACCAAAAAATACGTTTCATTATCAGGTAGGTAGGTACTTAACATTTCAACCTACGCGCTTAACTTTTGGCCAACGAACCGAAATTAACCTGAAAAACTTAGTTCGTAACAGCCTATGACAAAAAATACATCAGAGGTCAAAATGTTGGTTCGTCAAGTCGTAAACATACGCCGAAATATCGGATTGCCCATTGCTTTGTTTGATGGATTGCCTTTTTTATTAGACTAACTTTAATGCTTCTCAAATAAAATTTAAAAAAAAATTGAAGGTCAGCCACCTGTTCCCAGTACTCGAAACATGTTTTACGTAACGCAACTAAATGGGATTTTCTAGCCAGAGAAACATTTGAGTTTAATATTGTTATTTATAAATACCAAATCCATATCCATATATTTAAATTAATTTCATTTTACACAGTCAAAAGATTACATCAGAAATATAATCAAGAGATCGTATCTTGAAATGAATCCGTCAGAATTACTGATTTCTTGTCGAGGGTTTACATGTATCTATAAATTTGTGCGGCAGGTTTTACATTTTTAGAAATTTTGTTAGGATTTTTTTTTGTTTTCAATCCCTCGTTTTACAATAAGGCATAAACAAATAATTTGATGGCAGTTGAAGAAGAGGGATAGTGTGAAATTGTGGGTCTTGCTTCAATTGCTACATTATCTTATGCTGGTGTTATTAAGAGTGAGACTAATCTGGGCAAGTAACAGATGACCAAAAGCAAACTATCGGCTTCGGATTTGTCGTCAGTGAATATCCAAGAGTCGGTGAAAATGGAGGTTAACATAGAAGATGAACCCACAAAGTCAATTTTGTTTGTATTTATTTATTGTTTCTGTCCAAAAACAATTATTTTATATAACTATGACATTGATTGTAAATGTATTTAAAGAATTTGGATTCTGTAACATCTTGTAAATCTCGTATATATTATTATAGCCAGTGACCAAATATTGTACATCGATAATTATGCACAAATACATAAGTATCAGATTACCTAGTATAATAGTTATTATTGCCTGCTCAGAATAGAATTTTAAATATAGAATATGTTATATTTACTCGTAATAGAGCCACGCGCTGAATAAACAGTTAAAAAACTAAAATCGAACGAAATGATCTTGGCAACGTTTTTTTTTCAGGCGGTCTTTTTTTTCCTACACAATAGATAATAAAGTGTACCTACTGTGTTGCAGGGTTTTCACTTGAGTTTGAAAATATGTTACTTGCTGTCTTTTGCTCTGAACATTTATTCATATAAATAAAATTATTTATCTCCCAATCAAAGAAATGTGATAATACCAGAAATAATTACCTATAGCCCGAGTTTTAACAATCCTTTTCAAAACCTTGTATATTATCAAACATTTGAATATCATGTAAACATGATAGCTTGTCCTATTTTTAAGTAAATAAATCTATTTGAATTTCACTGTTGTTTTTAGAAATGAATGAATGCGAATCTTGCAAGGAAATTAACAATCTATCAACTTTTGGTGACAATCACGTACACACACGCAGATATAAATGCATTTCTCTGAAATTGGATGATATTACAGCAGATAATAGACGAAATTAATGTCGGTACTACCGGATCGGCGTTTAGCGAGGTTGTTAGTGCATTTCACTCTGATCCCTGGGAAGGAACGTACAATACTTATTCATACCAAAATAATATATATATTTTTTTAAGTTTAAATGACATAATATGTGTTATAGTAAAAAAGACATGTTTTTCGGGGGTTATTTTTTTTTCAATTCAATTGATATTTTAAAGTCGCGTTAAGAGCTAAAAGTTGTTGCGTTGTCATAGGTTAAAGGATTTTCAGATATACAAGTAGCGCATAATTCAAAAAGTATAAATTCAACGGATGATTTATTGCAGGTACCTGCAATAAGTTAGTTATGAAAAGAACTTAATGCTAGGTCGAAACTAAGAGAGTAATACCTAGAGATTTAGTGTTTTCCAATTCAAAATAATAAGAAGTTAAATGAATTAAAGTAAAATGCTTTAGGATCTTTTGTTGTAACAGAACAACTTGACAAAGTTTTATGTCTATTTCTATCTTATATTTATGTTTAGTTCAGTAGACAGAAGTTTTCATTTATAATTTGTATCAACCCTGCTACTCGTGAGAGGTATTCGATAACCGTGTTTTTTGCTATCTTGAGTAATAAGCTTTTTTGTCTGAACGTGAACTTAAGTGTTACCGACTAGGTATAATATTTGGGTAACGTGGACAATGCTTTGAGACGGTTCAATCGATTCTAAAATACGATGAATTGCGTAATAGAAATATACACTTTACTTGCATAATATATCATATTTTCTAGACATCGCATGCTGGGTGAAATGGTGATTGGTGGTCTCGTGTTGTGTGATAGTTGGAGACTATGGTGTATCAATAACAAAAGGGATCAGCACAAGTAATAATTAATCTTAAGATGAGACAATACCCTAAAATGAACCCAGAATTTTAACGATGTAGTGAAGCAGTCGTGCTAAAAAATATGCGATGCGTGGCCCTGTGTATTGAACAGAACTGATTTTTTTGACGTGAATCTTAACGACATAAGTGATGAACACATGTAAAATCAAAATTCGGCGCGCGGCCCGGTGTGATGGATGGACCTACGGTCGACTTTGCCTTGGCAGGCCTTGAAATTCGATCTTTCCGTGGGGTTTATTTTAATTATTTCTGATAACCGTGTTACTAAAATCACAATTTTTTTCTTGAGGGATCCCTCGGGAAGTTATTAATTATTACTAATCATCGTCTAGAAAAATAAAATCTAGTGCTTATCGCTAATTTCACTGTTGAAAAACGTTTTATAAATTTTTTAACCCGTTTTACCGAACTATATATATATATATAGTGTTAAAAAATGAACATTTTTTCAAGTTATCGTCACTTTACAGTTTCATTAAATGTTTATTTACCTGCCTCACTAAATCAAAATATAGTATGAAATATTTAAACAAAAAAATAGGACAGATATCTACTACAAGCACCAGACCCCAACTAACCATAGTTAGGTCTTTTTCTGAAAGATTTTCTTATTTTTTTTTGTCGTTAAATTAATAATTTGCCTTGTGTGCGCCGATGGAATTCTGTACAGTAATATTTTTCCAACGCCCTAACATATGTAAAAACATCTTATTTGGGAATCTTGTCTATGTATTTCTGGGGTTCTATGGATGCAGAATGCTACTCAAATGTGAACCTTCTAAAAAAACATATGTGGGTAATATTGAATGTCAGAATGTGTACCTTGAGATAGTATAGATTAATCAATCGGGTGCATTTAGTAAAATATTTTTATATTGGTTCCTGGTTGTAAAACATAAATCATTGCCTTCAAGCATAAAATTATATCGCTTTTAATCGTTAGTGTAACATTGAATATTCATTATCACATTTCAATACTAAGGGGGTTTTTCACTATCTCTGATTATGTTCTGACCAAGCACTAATCCGCGGATTAGTCATTTTTTCGTTTTCACTATATCTGAATAACGCTAACGCTCGGGTTAAAGTTAGATTTGACTAATCAGTGCTCGAACTTCACGTTAGGCGCTATTCCTCGAATCAAAGATGGCGTCAAAACATTCCGAGTTTAACAGCTGAGAAGTGAGTCGAATTTAGTAGAATGAATTTGAATGCTTGTATGATCCATCCTGAATTATTTGATTGTGTTCAAAATAAGAAACAATGTATTAATTCGACACGAATCTATCTAAAATGACCTGATAATCAACATAACATAACCAAAAAAATGCACACTTCGCGGTGTGCGGACTGTGACGCATGACAGCCGTGGCAGTAGATGGAGAAACAGCAAACATTTTGCGATGTTGCCAGACTATTTCGAGTGTTATCTATCCGGCAGCTCGAAACAATGGTGAAACGGTCGCCGTTGAATAACGAAGTTATTCTGAACTTTAAAGCCAGCCAACGGATAGCTATTCAGATATTTAGCCCGACAGTGAAATACCCCCTAATTCTACGCAAAACTAGAACTCATATTTTTTAATGTTTGTTGATATAAGGTCAGACGGTGTAGCAGCCAATTGGAGGGAGACGAGAACTGTCTTTTTCTAAAGGCGGCCAGGCTGTCTAGCACGGTAGATCGATAAAAGCTTTATCGACAATGTCGGTAACTTGTCATCATTCTGAGCGTGACTGCATATCGCCAATCAACAAACAATAGTTCACAACGACTAAGTGATCTTAATTTATTCGACGTGAATTGTTGTTCGTACGTTAACTGTCTGCAGTCGTGCTCGGGAACGATTATAAGTTCTCTAGAATATCGATAAATTCTTTATCGATGTTTTTTCTTTAAATTCTAATTGAAAAAAATATATAGAAACAATAAAAAATAAGATGCTTACCTAACTTATCTCTTATATTGTAAACATGAAAAAAAATTCCACAATGTTATGAATTTAATGTTATTTAAAAAGTAATTTCTCCAATGATATGAATTTATTTTATTTATTTGTGTTACATTGCCTACTTCATATGAACAAAACCTAACAATTTGATTGTCCTGAAACGGGAAAGCTTCCCAGTTGGACAGTCAAAGATTCATTATTCTGTACTTGTATTTTTTAGTATCTAATAAATGAATAAATACATACTTTTAAATATTCATTAGCCCCGTCACTTTGAAAATGAAAATCTGGTGTATTTATAAATGAAATAATGAATAACATAATTACTTCCTACAAAACCTAGGGTATTTTGATAATTAGCATCGCAAATTCTCCAAAATGGCAAGTGGAGTTATGTTCAAATTATTTTACAGTAAGTACGCCATTAATCAACGCCATTGACAGAAACGAGAAATGGTAGAACATCGTAATTAATTATTTGTTGAATTAATCAAGTAATTGTTTTATGATTAACTAATTATTTACAGACTCTTAAGGCTGTCAATTATATAGTTAGCCTTATTTGATGTTTCTATAACTAAGATAAATTTATGTTATTACGTCACAAATAATACGTCATCAATTTGGGACGGTGATTATAATTTTAAAATGTTAAACTTATTTCACTTCGCTCTTTGAAGGTATTACCAAAACCAGCTACGATTAAACTCCAAACTTATTCCTATCATCAAGAGACGTATTCCCAAGTCCTAACAAATCAGTGCCTCCTGGTGTACCGGTCGCACCAGGAGATGAATGCTCATGGCTGGGGTTTAACATTCGTGTCGCATCGTAAATCATCATTTTCATTTTCACGTTTTAAATCATACCCTAAACCAAGGTTAAAGTCACAAAGAATATCGATTATAATTTTGCTAATAACGCAGTACAAGAAAATCTTGAAAATCATTTTCTCTTCCAGCGAATTTTTTAAACTTTGCTCGTTCGTCTGGTATATCTGTAGAACCCAAAGGTACAAAAGTACCTACCCACAATTGGAGAATATCTAATGCTGGGTTCTTTTTGCAAGGAGTAAGTACCCGATTCCCAACATCCTTCTCCATTATTCTCGCCTCTAATCTAAGTTTGTGAACTCTCTGAACTCTCCCCAGGTGGATACTTCGTTAGACAGGAACTTAAAAAGCAGCGCAATGCAGTTACGGAGCTGCACCTTGATCTAAGTAATTTAGATTAAATATTAACAAGATTGAATAAAATATACTTCAGTTATCATTAAGATTTGATTCAACTAATAAAAATGATTATCTTATGAACATTAATTGTTTTTGTTATTGACGATAATCACGTTTAGATCACAAATCATCATGATAATCATTAGCGATGTTGTGAAAAATGTTGATGTTACAAACAATTCAAAAACAAAAGTTAGTTTAAATTTACCTAAGTTTTTATGTAAATTGAAATGTTTTTATGTTCGGTGTTAATTTATTTAGTTTTGTAGTAGCTACTTATTTCAAAATAACAATATCTATATTATAATTCACCTATTCTCAAAAACATCTGAAACGTCGTTCGCAAACTTGCAAATAATTCATTCGATTGATTTGCAGTTTTTACAGAAAATTCTGCTACGAATTAGTGTACATTTTCTATCCTAAAATTAATAATTCGCTCAAGTGATGACGTACCTACCATTCAAGATCACACCCACCACTCTACACGATACACACATTTTCTTATACTGTAAGCTCACATCATTGAATATATCTGCTCTGTCAAAAACAGACGCTCTTTTCAAATGCCATTCACGAAAAAAATAGTGAACTTTGAAAAACACTATGTACTTTAAAATTTAATTTAAATCTCAAATAATGTGTCTTAAATATCACAGTCAAAGTTCAAGATTAGATTATCTAAGGACGGGTTGTTTAACAGAATTTGAACAAATTTTAAAGTTGATTTTCAAGTTATGCGAAGATTCTATTCAAGTCCTGTTATTATATCATTATTGGCCAGTTGCTTCACAAAACTGAAATAATATCAGAACTAGAATATAACCTTCACAGAACTTAAAAATCATTTTTTTGTATTTATTTGGCATTGATTATGTAACAATTTCTAGACATTTTTGTTTTATTCAGTTTTATATTTTAATTTAAGTAACAAATGTACATTGAAAAATAAAACTCAATAAAACACAAATGCTTCAAAATAAACGTTGAAAATTGATGAATTGTTCAAATTCTGTGAAACAATCCATCATAAGATTAGAATATCCTTCATTTTCTTCAAGATAAGAATTTCAAAAAAATTATTATATGTTTTGTTTTCTTTTATTCTATTTCGTCTTAACTGTATCTTTAAGGTTAAACGCGACGCTCATTATATTCTACGTGTTCATAGATTTTATTAAAATACGCCTTATGCGAGGTGTTGCTTTTCAATATTAAGACAAATTATTTGTTTACGCTTGTACATACGCAATATGAATAAATAGTTTTGTCTGTAAAAAAACTCAATTCTTTCAAGAAAGACATACAAATACAATATTGCATTGAATCATCGACACTAGATTTTATTTGTATGCCTTTCTCGAAAGCATTGGGTTTTTAAACAAACAAAAGTGTTTATTTATATTCATATTGCGTATGTACGGGCGCAAAAAAATAATTTGTCTTAATATTGTAAAGCAATACCTTACAAAAGGCGTATTTTAATCAAATAAATTAATTAACGCCTTCTATGAACACGTAGAATATAACGAGCGTCGTGTTTAACCTTAAGTAACAATACTTGCCTAATTCATGCACCCTACACGGGTTCTCCTAGTGAGGTGTTAACAAAACTACGCTATGCAAACTGGATATAAAAAAGAATAGAAATATATACGGTTTCAATGGGAAGAGTTTCTTTTTCAAGGAAATTTTTGTCACACGTTTGGTTTTCGTTTCTGACAGCGAAGGCACGTAATGTTAGTTTATCTACGTACCGTGAAGTCACTCCACCGGAGACAACACGTGACTGTTTTAAATTTACCTTGGATCACATAAGGACACGACATGGTCGTCTTATTTAAAAAAAACTAACGACCTCTGAAAAGTAGACGGTGGTTTTCCCGAATAAAAAAGTGAAAACATATTCCTATCACGCTAAAGTAGGTACCTAACAATGCAAATTACAAGTCAAAGACAATATCATCAATCAATAAACATCTAGGCTTGTTTTTTATAAATAAGTATTAAATATAATTATTACCTAAGTCATTTTTTAGACTTAATATCGCGTAAACATTGAAATCCGTATAGATGTTTATGTTTTAATAGTTCTATAAACCTAGAATAATGACCTCAACAAACGATTTCGTTCTTTGAATAAAATTTGCAGTCATCATTTCCAATCAAGTTGTCCAGACCCTTGTGTCCACTTTTTTATAAACCTGACAATATAGGCTAATTAATATAATAATAATAGGCTATACTACATAATAGTTTAGTACAACAGTAATCAATGCATAAAAGTTGGCTATGTTACTATAGCCTTCTTGTAACTATATTCTGTGCAGTTTTTTTTTTATTTTTTTATAGTGAATACCTCACAAGAGTCCCAACTGTTCCCGTCTGGAGCCAGTGAGACTATGGCATCCCCAATTGGGGGATGTTGTGAGGCTGAAGGTAAGTGGGGAAGGGAAAGAGGAAGGTGGGGAAGTACCTGGCTATTCAGATCTAGTCACTAAACATAGCTAAAGCCATTTGGGGCAACGTTTCAATTCTGAATGGTGGTCTTACACCAGGGCGATACTGGTAGTATCTTCCACTCTGGAACGTGCCGCAAATATACTATATATTATTTTAATTAATTAATTGTGAAATAACACAAATTAATCAAATAAAATTTATTTGCGCACGCCGGGTTCGAACCCGCGACCTTCGGAATGGTAGTCCAATGCGTTACCACTGGACTATGTCGGCAGTTGAACACATCTAAATTTTCTGCGAAATTATGTATTGCCAACTGTAATCTAGGTACAGGTGAGTGTCTAAATGACTCAATCCTGATATTGCTGTTGTAATTTAAAAGAATTGTCCATTGAGTAGTTATAGTTGGTATATTGAAGGTGATAAGGCTCAATAAATTAGGGCCGTTTATAATCATATTAGCAATTTCAACAATAAAAGTCAAGTTGGAAACGAGGGTTCTATCTTTTTTTTTTATATTAACTCCACACAGGAGGCCCTGAAGAAAATAATTTCCCTCAGGGCCTATGTCATCTTTGGGGATGCTGTGTGGAGGGTCTTTTTGTGGAGAGGAAGGAGTGAACATGGGTCTTGAAGAGTCCCATGTTGTAGGAGGGAGGAAACACAGAGGCCGGCAGTTCGTTCCACAGCCGAGCTGTTGAACTTAAGAACGAATCGTAGAAGCGACCCGTTCTCATGTGACAAGTGTCAACCGTGTACAAATGTTGGGCACGCGTTTGGCGTGTATCCCGACTACGCACCGGTGCCGAAGGGATCAATGAGAGTTCTGAGAGTTTTAATTCATTCATCAAGTAGTTTCTAGTTGAATTCCAATTGATTTATTTATTTACGTTAATTAAACTTGCAGTGAAGAATCCATTCTATCCATTTATCATGCAGTAAAATGGTGTGATGGTTAGTCTAAATCAGAGGTTCCCAAAGTGGTCTATAGGGACCCCCTGGGGTCGATATCGGCTTGCTGGGGGTCTATGTCAGCGAGAAAAAAATTTGGGGTCCACGAGTTTCAAATGGGGGTACATACGAGCGGACCCACATTTACCTCAACTCAATATTTATGAGTTCCGTAGATGACACAATACACCTAACACAAATAACACAGTTTACGTAATAGTAATAATAGACTGAGAAATTACTTATTTGATATTTATATGTTTATATATTGTAAAGTTGTTTATTGAGGTATATAAATAGAGTCTACGTTCCTTTTCTCGTCAGAATTAATATATTGTACGAAAACATTGCACATTGGAAGCCGCAAGTTTTCCTAGTTCCCCAACTTGTTTTTGAAAAATGTCCAGGGTAATAATGACGTTCCACATTTAGATGTACTTCACACAGACTTCAAAACTAAGTTTGAGGACATTTTGACTGTGGAAATGGAATGTTGAAGAATCGGATATCATATGACAAGAAGAACTGATCGGGATAAGCGCTAACAAAGAAATTAAGGGGCAGTTCTGTAAGGCCAGCTAGAGAAAAAAATTCCCGTTGCTTATCCTGCTCAATTTTCATTTGGTGTAATACCTCACAAGGGCGCCCCTGTCTGCACAATGCAAAAACAGAGGAACTATAACGCCACCCGGTTGTAGGGCAGGCAAGGGAAGGGAATCTTTTTACGAAAAAAAATGATTATCACATGGGACGGTAATAGTTTTAGGAAAATTCAATATTCGGCAGGCAGGGGGTCTAAAAAAGATTATTTGGCCTACGGTGCAAAAAAGTTTGGGAATGTTCTAAATGTTCAAGTAGGTAAGAGGTAGAGGGCGTTTCTTAATGTAATTTATTCATTTCGATCAAGGGATCTCTTCTTGTAAATTTAAGCAATTTTCTAAGAAGTTAGATATTTAATGGCATGCCTACAGAATTTCCTTAAAGCAAACTATATCGCAAGTAAGATGGCGGTAATGTAAGTATCCTTAATGTGCTATCAGGCTTAGTTTCGTGGGATTCAGTTATTTGGGCGTCCCTCCCACGTGATCCAAGTAATCGGAGAAAGTCAAAGGAAGGGCGTAGATTAGCATAAGTATCTTTAAGGATCCAGTGACAGCTATTTCGTAATGTCCCACTTGATTTACATCGGCTGGAGCACGCGTTCACCGCGCCTCGGGTCCTCCGCCAAAGGTAGATAGATAGATTGACACGATAATGGCGGCAAATGATTTGCATACAATTGGGCTGGATGCTAAGAAAGTTTTGTTTAAAACTTACTTAATTTACGCTAACTCATCAAAAGGTATCAAGAAACTCTTAGAAAAATTTTACAGATGGTGCATACAGTCGAATTCTTTTTGATGGTCTTGGATTGTTTCATAATCATCTTGGGAGATAAATAATATTGAATACTACCCACATTTCCAAATTATCATCATTATGAGGTATTTATGAAGTACTTATATAGTATCACAGTAGATAACAATACTGTTGTAAAGCGTATTACCCAGCTGCAATTTATCTATTATGGAAACACAGACACTAATGCAGCCGACATCCGTGCCACTGGCTGTCAAATAATTGGAACAGATTGCTTGCAACTTCAGAACTGATATCATTATTATCGACGTAGCTTTTAACGGGTGTAGGCAAGGTTTGAAAGCCAATCGTATTGAATTGCTATATAATTAATAATTACGATAAAATTAAAATACAATCAAAGAATTTTGTAAAAAGTGTTTGTTTGTTAGTTCCAGTTTGTTAGTTTATTTTTTTAATTTAATTAAATCTATTAAAAACTTTAATTTCTCTATTCTTCCCTGAAATTTCTCGCGTTTATTGAATTCATTTTACACAGGTACCTGAAAACAAATCATCTTAAAGAGCGCATGTTTGAATGTATTTGAGCACATCCATATTAGTTGAAATTGGTTTAAAATTGTTTGTAACACCCCTGCAGGCCCATCTTACTCCGTAATAGTCTTACGATACAGTACACCACTACACAAACAAGAATCTCTTTAAAATGATTCTTCTGTATCTTACGCTAGTAGTTAATACCCGGCTCCACCAATTGAATGCGCTTTGGTTTTGAAAACAATTTGTAAAAAATGAGCGACAAAATTATAGTGTAGGTACTGACAAAAAAGTTGTACTCCAAAGCTCCACATGGATTGAGGGTTTTCCGTAGATCCTGACTTTAGACAATTCTACCGAATATAGTAACTTCTAATATGGTAACATCTGCAACTCATAAACTTACGAATACCTACAATAACAACACGACAAAATACACTATTCCAATGCCACACACATAAGCGCAATTACATTGCGAACTCCCCAATACAACGGTTTCACACTATGAGAAACCAATACTTAGGTGATGTCGATATATTTAATATTCTTTGCGAATTTTGTGGATCACGTAAAAGTCTTACTATTCCTAAAATGGAATTGTATTTTTGTAAACCAGTTAAATCGCTGTATTTTTTAATTTATGTTCTTGTTATTTTTAATTTTGTTTCTTGCATATATTTTTTAATATAATTTTATTTTAATTATTTCTTTCTCATGTTTCAAAATTTGTCACCAAAATTGTACCACCTACATTTGAATGCCCTCTGGGTGTTAAATAAATAAAAATAAAATAAATATAGGTAATAGAATGTAACAATAAATTAATGATCAAGCAAGATTGCAACTATGTTGTCTCTGTTATATCACTGTTTATAAAGTGAGTTCATTAGAAACCAAACATCGTACTTTTGTGTTGATAATTATTTCAGAAGATGTTTTTATTATTTTTCATTACCGAAAAATAATAATAAAAACATCTAAAATGTTGGAAGAATCGAAACCATGGTCATTCGATTTAACACACTCATTACAAGACGTAGATACGAATCCATTGTATTATTTTACCCATTATTTATTCGGGTATTCTCGATATCTCATATGAGTCCGATTGCAAATAGTATTGGTTTGTATTTGTGAACCTGGGCAAATGCCAGATAAGATAAATGATTGATATCAGTATTAAGGTTTCTAACTACTGATCACCGATGTTACGTCAGGAAGATATGCAGGACGCTGTTAGATTGAATATAGAAATTCTTAGAATTTGTGTGTTTATTTTTTAATATAATTTGTGATGTTTTTTTTAACTGTTTATATGTGTCGTACCAGTCGTGGTGCAAGGTGACATCATTTGGAAAACCTATTTGGTAAAGTGGTAAAACGTCAGATTGCTCGTACAGAGATCGCGAGTCAATAATCATCAGTAATCAATTCAGGTCAATAATCAATTCAGGTCAATAATCAATTCAGGTCAATAAACAATTCAGGTCAATAATTAATTCAGGTCAATAATCAATTCAGTGTAATAACATTCAGAATCTTAATGTCAATAGAAGTAGAAATAGCATTGCTTTGTGACCAAATTTGAATAGCCAGTTACTTATGGCTTTTTTCTTCCATTTCTTCCTTTAATTTCTGCAGCTTTAAAATATTTATCTCAAGCATTTAAAATAACTTACTTATTAAAGGTACAATGTCATAGTGTTGGTCTGTTATTATCCATTTCATTCTAGAGCAATTAGGGACTTATGTGAAAATAAGGGCGATAGTTTTTAAACTTTAGAGATAATGTTCAATAGAGCTTTCTGATTAAAAAAGCTACAAAATCTTTGAAAATTTGACTCCATTTTGATTTTTTATGTATCTAAATTTCTCACAAAATATTTCCAATTGTCAAAATGTTAAATCTTATGTTCCATTTAAGAATCTATGTAAAAACTTTTCCGTGCATTATTAATTGCATGACTACTGTAATCCACTATCCTTCTAAAATTCAAGCCATCATTCTAATCTACCCAAAACATGACTTGTCAGTTTCCACTACATTAGCCTTCTCTGCACAAACATAGTTTCACCAAATAGTGCCAACCCACACCGATAGAAATTGAAGATTTAATTAGTATAACTTGTGCAATATGAAATTATGCAGTCAAGCCCATGTAGAACACGAAAGTTTTGTCGTTGTCCCTTATTTTCTCTTTTAGTATAGAAAATTAATTCTGATATTTTGAATAGTTAATTAATTATTGAACGTGAATATATTTATGTAAAATTAGCAAGTGAATAATGAGAAATATGTTAAGATGGTATTTTTGATTTTGCTTATTGATTCATTGTCATTTGTGTAGGCATAAATTACAAACGTCTCAAACCCCTACGCATTCTACAAAGGTTTAATAGGTACCTACCTATTTAAAGATTTTCTGTCTATTAGTGACTATCTATGGATCAGAGTACAGAGGTCGCGAGTCAATAATCATCAGTAATCAATTCAGGTCAATAATTAATTCAGGTCAATAATCAATTCAGGTCAATAATTAATTCAGGTCAATAATCAATTCAGGTCAATAATCAATTCAGGTAGCTCGTTCCAAAAACGAGCCGACTTCAAAAACTAGTAGAAGAAACGACCTTAGTGTTGTAAGGCGGGTTAAGGTAGGGGTTGTAGGAAGGGCTTTATTAATGTGGATATTGAAAATGCCTGATTACATGAAGGAGGAAAAACTGATGCCGGTAGCTCGTTCCACAAACACTTGCACGAAAACGAGTCGAAGAAGCGGCCCGTTCTCCTGAAGCCAACATCGAAGAAAACGAAAATATCATTTTATAGATTTTTGGCACAAGACCCGTAAAAATCTTTAATATAACGTTGCCCCTACTTTTTTAATCAATATAATCATCTTTATTAATATAGCAAAATTAATAATAGCGGAATGTGCTCAAATTTTAAACGTTTATTAAAAATTACATTGTATTACTTTTTTTTTTTTCCTTTGAAGAAAATTGCTTCATAAATTATTAGAGTACCAAATTTTTCCACGCATGCTATTCAAATATTCCATTCAATTCCTCACAATAACTCATTCAATTCAAAATTGGTCTCATTAGGTTCGTATTTTATCTCTAAGTTACGTCGCTTCTGTCACCAATTGTGTTTAAAACATTTCAAACACAATGCAGAACACAACCTTGAATATCCAACAATGAATACCTCTGCTTATTATAATCCTACACTCGACATCTTTAATTTACACACGGCTTCTACGAGATCATTAAAAGCCCACAAAATATGTTAAATGGTGACCCCTGTAAAGAACGAGAATAATTCACATTATTTGGTAGGTGACAGTCGTGACGTTAACTTTGGAACGGTAGTCGCGATTAATTTATGATATGACTATTTATTAAAACGGAGAAGATTTAGTTGGGTGTCTAGTAGATCATGATTTAAGATACCTAGGCTACAATATTTTATGCAAATGCTAATTGAAAAAGTTTGCCGATAAAGCGAGTCATGACAAGGCAGAATCATTCGAAAAGTATTCACAGATTATTTTAGGTAGGTAACTACATGAAAAAGAGGGCCAGGTTTTGACCGTTACTCATTTTTAAGTATTCATTATTTTCATCGCTTTTTTAAAGAAAGAAATATGGTGTCATGGTTGGGCGTCTCCACCTGTTTCTGGAACCTTATTTCGCGGGAAGTTTGGCCTTCTGCTATTCACAAAACAAAACAATTCAATGGTGTTTTAGGATTGGAAATATCATCAAACACATTTATCGAGACACTATGAGAATTGATTCATTGCTGGCCCATTTACTCCGAGCTAAGTTCTTATGTTTCCCACCTTTGTCTGGAGCTATAAACGAAACCCTCAGAGTACATGCCCATGCAACTATCTGCATTATCTGGAACACACATGCATTATCAGGAATATTTCTATTCAGAATACTTCTTGAATAGTGAAGTCTCTCAGTTTATTCCTTGTGTAACTCCCGTCAAACCTCTGAATACGCAACACGCGATATTCTTTCTCAAACTCAAGCGATTTTTTAATCCTTAGTAATAGTTCGGTTTGAAAAACTAAGCCCGCGTACACTTTGTGAGGTCTCTACTCCTATTTTGAGAACCTCATAATAAAAAAACAAACATTTTTGACGGAGCCAAGGTTACATCTCATGATTCTTTATCTGATACGATAATATTTTTGATTAACCAACATTTTGCGGATGATGAACTCGAAGCAGGTTGTTGATCGTCCTGACCACGTCCTGACCAGTGAAGATTCAATTAAAATATTTGCTCACAAATAATGTTTAAATTAAATATGCTTTTATGTAACAAATTTAAAAATTAAGCCTTTGGATTAAGACTTATTTAAAAATACCCGTGAATGTAACGTATAGAGTTAATAATTTATGAATTTTATTTTATTAAATTATACATAATCACTTAGTCGCCTGATCTAAACTTAGGCACTAATATAGTTGTTACAACGGTCACTCCTAGCCGTCATCAAAATGTATTCTAACATACATCAAAATTTATACTTTTATTACCACTAGATCATTTACCATGATTATAACTGGCCATTATATACCGTAGCCACTTATTTACACAGGCCGAGGAAATGAATTTGCATAATATCTACCCATATGATATAATATTATTGTGTTTTATAACGATTGCTCTTGGGCATGTATGAATTATGAACACGCTATCAATATTATTAAAAATGATCAATGATCACTTTAATGGTGCACAAAAAAGGCTTTGTGGCAAAAAGGCATATTTCCGAAAATAAGTGTGTGAAGAGTTTCTACACCTACACACGTAACCCACCCCAAAATGATAAGCTGACATAAACTTACTAAGGCGATGAACTACGTTGTGTAATATTTTAAATTGAGCCGCTATCAATAACAACCCTTACGTAGATGGCGATAAGGTTTAAATTCCCGCTTAACACCATCCGCCTGTTTTGATTTATGCAAGAAAAAAACATGGCCAAAAAGTGCCTTGTATTTTATTTTGTGGATGTTCAGGCATAAATATTTGATTTTTTTCGATCATTTTATAAATAATTTAATTTACCACATTATACAATAAAATCGAAACCGAAGATGGGTTCGTAAGTAGGAGATTTTGAACTTTAAAGCAGTTTTCATAGGCCTTTACATTATTTTTTTCTGGGCTTATAAAAAGACTTATCTAAAAAGTACTCGATTATTTCAAAACCCAAGATGTATTCTACTCGCAGTATTTAATTAAAGCATCTGAAACATTTCTAGGCGACCAAATTTTAAAACCAAAAACCCATGATTTTGCATTACTACGTATGGCATCGCCTTAACAGTAGCAAGAAGTTGAGAGTGAGAATTAAGTAGGTAGGTACTTGAGATTTGTCAAATGTGACATTGAACGACAAATAATTAGTAAATGATGTCATCAAGTTAAAGACCATTCCTTCAACGCCTTCCTATAACTTAAGTAGTCATAACTTATGGATTATGGTATTAGCACCTTGAGGAACATTTTTTGTTCGACATGATTATCATTTTGTCATGGATGCCGTCGTACAATCATAAATCGTAAGATGTTAGACTGAAAATAAAATTATTACTCGTGAGCCGTGGCACCTGGCTCACGGCTTACTATGGGTTTTAGGTTGAATTATACCTACTTAAGAAGAATTTGCACATTACAGGTTTTGGAATTTTACGATGATCATTATCAGGGCAGGTTATGTACGAAACGCTGTCCCAGGAGGGACGAGGTTCTATAAAACAACAAAATTATGTACCGTATTTTAAGTAAAATAACATTTTAATATATTCCCGACAATTCCAGCTGAGGAATGAAACCGATAACAATTGTGGGGTTCTATTCCATAAATGACAGTTTTTTTTTTTTTTTTTTTCTATAGTTCCACACAGGAGGCCCGGAAGAAAATTATTTCCCTCCTGCTGCACAGAGAAAAATTATTATTGCGAATTTATGAAGAATCTCTTCAAATTATTGGAATTTTGTTAAAAACGGGATTGCAGACCTTACGAACGAATTGACAGGTTTTAGTAAATTACGAATACATTATCATGATGCCGGAACACGTGTTCGCGAAAATCCCAATATGTTTGCATTTCGTCGTGTCACGATATATTACGTTAAGACAAATGTACGAACATTCAAGGCGAATGCGCGCTCGTTTTCTTGATGATAAATATACCATGACGAAATGCACAAATGTTTTTCTTGAATTTATTAATATTGACGAAATTTAAAATGAATTGGAATTATTTAAAATTAACAGTTTTTAGGCTTATTCCTTATTTTGCGGCATACCTGAGACTACTTATGGCACACTAGTGGGCTAAAGGATCAGTTTTTTGGTTTTAAAAAACTTGTTTAGTTTTTTTAGTGAAAAACAATATTTCTTCTAAATTTATGTATTTTTTCTTATTTATTTATTTAAGTTTTAAAACTTTGGCATTTTTTTACATTTTTCATTAAACTGACCATTTTCAGGAATATTCAATGTGGGAAAACAGAATTTCCTTAATAACAACTCCTTGCATATTAAATTGACTTACCTAATTTTTACCAAAACTATAAACACGAGTAATACCTTTTTTGTTATTTGTTTTTGGGGTGTTATGCCTTCTAACTTCTTCTTTAGCCAACGTTTCAGACAATATTGCAGTGTCCATCATCAGGGCAGATGTGTTATTTGAGGTTGTGGTGAAATGTGAGCTTATGTATGAGGATGTGATACCGTGTTGCCAGCTCCAACCCTCTGAGCTGACATTAACGTATAATTTTTTTACGAGTAATACCTTGTCATTTGTATGCTTATTTAGAGAGTTATTTTTTAATTTTAAATTTAAAATTTTCGAATTAGTCAGTTTTGGAATATAACCCCACAATTTCCATTGCGAAAATATTTTAAATTCCATTATTGTTACAGTAATGGTGGTCCTATAAACGTAACTAGTTTATTAATCGGCCATCTGTAGCCAACGCCCAACGACCTTTAGTAGGCCGCCCGCTTTTGTATTGACAATAATTTAATATGCCAAGTGAATGACGGAGAATGCATATTATGATTAAGTGATAAACTCACGAAAACTGCATTCCAGCTAAGCGCAAAACGTTCATTAAATATATTCATATACATCAATATATATAAATATATCTTTATTTGGGTTTTACAACGCGACACAAAGTACAATTAAGAGAATAAGAACAGAAGTTAAAACAAATTATGAGGTTGAAATTTACACCTACACAGCTGGACTCTGGACACCAGAATGGATAGAAGAACAACGAAAAACAGATAGAAACGGTTTGTTGTAGGTAGATATATTTTCATTGATATTTACAGTCCTTAATTGAAAAAAAACACAATTATTGAAACAGTACAGAGGGAGGTGCCAAAATCACAGGACAATCTGAGAAACCTGATTTTTTTTTATTTTTATGATAAACTTACGTATATAAGACAAGGTTTTATGCATTGCATAAAGGATAACTAATAATTATAAGCAATAATTAGTCATCCGAAATACCAATACAAATTGAAAATCCCGAGTAAAAATAAATGCCGCCAACGGGAATTGAACCCGTGCCTTCTGATGTCTGGTCAGGTGCTCTGTATCCACTGAGCTATGTCGGCTGAAACCTGATTTATTTGTTTATCTGATAGGAGCGATAGGTAACGTACCTCTTTAGGTGATAAATTTTTGATAACTATATGCCTTCCATGTACTCTACCAGGCATCACATAAACAGTGATCATGCTAGTGAAAAAAAAATAGTCCATCGCTTGCGTTCCGCGCTACCAGAACCTTACTGCCAAAAGCAGAACAAGGAAGCAAACAACGCCATTTTCATACCTAGTGCAGGTTTTACAGGTCTATCATTTAATAAATTACTATCAGACAATCATTAGAATAATAATAAATCTAGATATTCGTATGAAATAATTTAATTTTTTTCTTCGTCCGTATCATGAGTTATCTTTGAAAAATACCAGTAGGTAATATCGTGATTAACTTTTGGATTATTATACCGTGTTGTGCTTCATCCTTCTTTAGCCAACGTTTCGGACAGCGTTTCGTTTCTGATGGCTAAAGAAGGACAAATTACAACACGGCATAATAACCCAATAATTAATCACGATAATAATTGTGGGCGTGAAAATCTCAAATCATATTATACGAGTACCTATTTATGCGCCCTTCATTTTGAAATGTGATTTTAGGTTCAGGAGATTTCACTGATTTTGATTACCATTTATATACATTTCACTTATATCAATTACCATTTATAAAAATTTCACTTATATTTTTTTTTTTTTTTTTTTTATTATTTTAATATACATCATATGGGTTACATTAATACATACATATTTTGCAAAATATAATATTAAGGTTCATAATTGGTCATGTATACCTTATCAGAAAAGAGGAGCTCTTGTGCCTGATAAGGGAGCCACGATTCTTACTTAGATTCATAATTCATTATGTGATATAATAGTAATAATATATATTATAATATATATATATATATATATATTTTTTTTTTGTTTAATATAAGTTTTTTTGGAAAAAAAGTTTGATTTTATTTATTTGTTCTTGTTGGTTCGTAATACAGCGCAATTTGGAAGGGAGATTATTGTAGTTTTTTATGGCTTGGTAAATATAATGGTTTTGCATTTGAGTTGTTTTAAAGATTGGCGTAATAAATTGATTTCCATTTCTCATGAGTTTGTAAAATTCTTGATATTCTTTGTTATTTTTTTCTTTACACATTTTTATAATGGAAGTTTGCTTAAATATATCATCAATATTTGGTACTGGAAACAATTTAAAAAGCAATTTTGTTGGGAAAGTAGACATTTTTTTAAGTATTACTTTTATAATAATTTTTTGCGAGACTTTTACTGAGTTTAGGTTGTTTTTATAAGATCCTCCCCAACCTATGATTCCGTAAATAAGCAGGGAGTGGACAAGAGCATAATATACATTTTTTAGTATTTTCACATTTAAAATATTTCTTAACCTAACAAATATATATATACATTTCCTTATTCTCTTTACTAACTCCCTAATATGGCTTTTCCATTTCAGATTTTCATCGATGATCACACCAAGATATTTAATTTCAGAAGAAGAGTTGATTACAGTACACATAGGATTAAGTAGTTTACAGTTGACATTGTCACAATTTTCATCATGGATTATGATATTTACTTTGTGTTTAGGTATTTTTTGTAGTGAAAATAATACATATGTTGTTTTTTTAGCATTAAGTGTGAGTAGGTTATTATCAAACCATGATTTTAAGATATTAATACATTCATTTGCAATTTTGTTAACTAGTTCCCATGTTTGACCTTTTATTAATAAAACAGTATCATCAGCATAAGAGATTAATTCACCTTTGATTTTCTGTTGGAAAATGTCATTTACATACATTAAAAATAGTAATGGTCCGAGGACCGTGCCTTGAGGAATGCCAAATGTACTTGTTAGTGGTGTACTAAAAGTTTGGTTTAATTTTACAATTTGAGGTCTCTCTGTTAAGTAGCTTTCTATCCATTTAAGGGCTAAGTGGTCAATGCCATTTTCTTTTAATTTTAATATAAGTTTTTCATGGGAAATACTGTCAAATGCTTTCTTTAAGTCAATAAAAATTCCTATACATTTATTTGATTTGTCCAGGGTACTCTGAATACTAGATGAAATTTTTGCAATGGCATCTTGGGTACTTTTTCCCTCTGTGAAACCGAATTGATTTTCATTTATAATTTTGTTTTTATTTAAGAATGCAGTTAGTCTTTTTTTAGCAATTTTTTCAAAAATTTTCGATATATTAGATAAGAGTGAAATGGGTCTATAATTAGAAATGTCCTCCGGGCTACCGGACTTAAATATTGGAGAGATTATGGTTTTCTTATACGTGCTCGGGAAAACTCCTGTCTTAAAGCTATTGTTTATAATATGAGAGATTGGTGTAGAAACATAATTTTTAATGATTTTTAGTGTTTTTACGGTGAGACCGTCAAATCCCGGAGCAGAACCACCTCGCATTTTTGATATAATTTGTACAATTTCAGACGGATTGGTTGGTTCGAAGAGTTCAAGTTTAGTTTCTATATTCGGAATATTTTCAATATACATATTATTTATTTTTTTCACGGTAATTTTTTCTGCTAGACTCTTTCCTATATTTGCAAAGAAATCATTAAAAGCGTTTGCTCCTTTTTTAGGTTCTTCAATACAGTTAATTATGTTATTGTTTTGTATTACACTCTTAATAGTATTACTTTTGGTTTTTTGTTTATTTTCCATGATTTCATTGATTATATTCCAAACTTTCTTACTGTCATTTTCAGAATTATCAAGTTTGTTTTTATAATAAATTTCTTTCGTGTTTTTTATGAGCGTGGTTAATTTATTTTTGTATTCTCTAAAATGAACATTTAATTTAATGTCTAGTGGTTTTTTTTTTGTTTCTTTATAAAGCCATTCTTTGTGTCTTATGGACACAACAAGCCCATGTGTTATCCACGGTTTGATTTTACGAAATTTTGCTGTATTTCCTTTTGGAATAATTTTTTTTGAATCATTTATAAAGTTCGTTAATCTATTTTCAAATATTTTACAGCACTCGTTGACGTTTTCACTTCGGAGAATATCTAACCATAATTCAGATGACAATTTATTTTTCAAAGATTCGATATTAACAATAGATATTTCTTTCTTATTATTAGCAGTTTGTCCGCAATGTTGGTTTATCGCCTGAGGTATTATTGAATTGTAGTGTAGCAAAGTGATGTAATGGTCGGTAATTGAGGTTTTTATAATTCCCGAGTTTAAATTATTTATATCCTTGATATTTGTGAAAATGTGATCAATGCATGATGGACGTTGCCCATTGACGTTTCTGGTGTAAGAGTTAATACACGACACATAATTCAATTCCGCCATCATATTTAAGTAATTATCTTTATCGTTCGATGTATAATCGTGCGATATATTTAAATTAATGTCACCTAAAACTATTGTATTCGCGTTTCTGTAGTTTAATAACACATGTCTTAATTCTTCTATAAACAAATTAGCATTAATTTACATTTCGCTGATATTGATTACCATTTATATACATTACCATTGTATGATCGAGGTAGCATAAAAAAGCAACATAAAACACAAAAAATAGAAATATTTTTTAACGAGTTTCAACATTCTCGTATCGTGGTTAATAGTGTTGATACAGAAGATCATATGAGTTGATATTGCTTATAAATAATCCTGTTCCGGAGAAGATGTTTATCAAATATCATCTCTCCGGGCAGACGACCACTCCATCACACACGAGTACCGTCATAAAATTACGTTTAGTAGTTCTTGGAAAAACAATAATTAATATCGCACAAAAAGTTCAACATATCATGGAGTAATAATAGGTTCAACGTAAAACCTAACCTAACTTTTACGCCTTGCATAATTTGAGGGGCATCTAAAAAGTAAGCTCCTAAATAATTCCAGTAATCTCCCAAACGGTGAGATCTATTGCATGGCTTACACGCTGTTTTTACTTTCCCTGCTCTCATCTATGGAAGTCAACGGAACCATTTTCAGGGCGTGAGCTACGGAGCTCTGAAAATAAAACAAGACGCCATATTGCTTCGTTGACTATATGCTGCTGCATATTTTTCAGTTGACCAATAATAATACATTTTAATAAACTATATAATAAATTCGGCCGAAGCCGGGAAGTACGTATTTAAATATAGATTCTAAAATTACTGAAATAATCTGTGGCTTGCTTCCAAAAGTTTTTTTTTTTTTTTTAAATAAATCAAGTTTAATAATGTTATAATAATTATTAAGTTCTGCAAGTATTTCTGTTATTTTTACAGTTTTTAATGTGACAGCTGTTTCGGCCGAAACAGCTGTCACATTAAAAACTGTAAAAATAACAGAAATACTTGCAGAACTTAATAATTATTATAACATTATTAAATATGATTTATTTTAAAAAATTAAATGGAGTTCTACGAATTAAACACCAAAACAATAAATATGTTTCTAAAATGGTCAATGTTAGTTTTTTTTTAATTTCACGAGGCCTGTGTAGAATTTGCTCTTTTAAAAAATATATATTTTAAGTAAAACGATTTTCTTGTGTAAAAAAAGAGGAAAATCCTATCTCAAAATCGAAAGTTTATTTTAGATTTCGGAAGATAATCCAATTTTGAAGCGTAATAGCAAAAAAAAAATCAAAATAAAAACTGATATTGACCCTTTTAGAAGCAGGCCACAGAATTGTTGACGTCATTTACCATCCATTTTTTTATTACCGATGGTTTACTAACTTTTACTTACTTACTTTTACTCGCTTACTTTGTGGTTCAAAGTCTCCACATCCTTTCTGCATACTTTTTATCGGTCATCATTATCGATCATCGGTTCATCATTAGAAACAAAATATTTGCTAAAAAATTTAATATTTTCTTTGTTTTTGGATTGTACCTCTCAATTTTTTGCACATGAGGTTTAAACTCAACTTAATCACGGCTCGCGCTATGTTTCACCACTTCAGATAATTCTATGTTATTAGATAATAAAGAATTCATAAAATTATGCCTTACAAAATGGTATTTTTGATGTGTGTTTTTGAATTATCTCTTTACGTAATGTTTTCCATAATCTGCGCATTAATAATAATATACACCGTTAAAAATATGTTACAATGGACAGCATCATGTATTTTACTTACAAAAGAAATACAGTTCCTTCGAGTAATCTTTTTGCCTACCCGTTAGGATGTAGGTATAAAATTAAATTATATTCATCTTATAAAATTTTCGCAAACTTTGAGGAGATTGGTCGGGGACTTGCTACTATTTGATTATGGTGGCAGCCTTTCCCCTCCAAATCATAATAAACCTAAAATAACCTTAATATTCGTTTACATAGGAGAATAGCTGATTTATTAAAATCCTTAAATAACGGGACATCAGGCCGTTTCCCAATAAAATGTTAGTACTTTCCGAATATATCGAAACACGTGTTCATGTACCTGCGTTTGCCTTGTTATTATATAATGACGAATGTAAAAATATAATGATTTTTATGAACACGTGTTCCGACGTCGCGTTAGTACATTCCCTTTTTACTAAAGGTGAACGATGAAACTTATCAAATCATTCATTAAGGGCCTGTAGTTCCGTTTTTAAGAGAATTACGAATATTTTGAAGAAATTATTAATAAATTAGCAATATTTTATATCAGTAACTTTTCTCCTTTTACCTATATATTATTTAATATCTATTTATATACACATCTCAATTAGTTTTTTACGGTTAGCCTTCGGGGTTTTTTCGGGTTTTCGCCTAATGAAGTCAGGCGTGAAACCGTTTGAAAGAAAGCTTGCAATATTAAAATTTCTTAAATTTTTGTATTTAACAGGGTACCTACTTGGGGAGAGATAATGCCACCGAATGGGAAAGGAAGGGAGATTCAAAATAAACATTCAGGTAAGTTACTGTGCTTTTATTGAGTATTTATAGTAGTTAGTTACCCATCCAACGATATTGATTGTTAAAATGTTAAAATAATATTGAAAAAACCGAGAGATTATCCAACTCAACTTATATTTGAAAAATTTGAAGTACTAAAATTTAATGATCTTATCCGAAAAAACATAATAATTCAAATAATAAAAGAAAAACAAAATCACAGTTTTTCAACTGAAAGAAGTACTCGTCAAAAACATATATTTCCAATACAAAAATGTAACACCTCATTTGCACAACATCATTACACATTTCTAGGCAAAAAAAAACACTTTAATAACCTACCTGATAATATCAGAAAAATCGAAGACGACAAAACCCTACTCAAAGCGATCAAAGAACATTTCAATGTAAAAAATCAAAATAACGAAATTCGTCAATTAAATAATGTAACGTTATAAATCGTTAAATTGTACATTGTTGATATACACTTAGATTTTTAATATTCTTAACTCCTTAAATTATTAATAAGAATACTTACATAAGTAATGTTCATCTCGATACTCAGCATCTCTTTTAAACACAAGCGTCTGCTTCCATAAAAGAGAAAACATCAAAAAAATTCAAGAAAAAAAATGTGAAAACAAATTTTTATATATCATTATTGTTAGCAAATATTATTATACAATGTAAACTGTTTAATTATCAAATAATAAAAAAAAATAAAAATATATATTTTGAAGGTTGTAACGATTACAAGCTTTCATCCTCATATGATGGCTTAAACATCGGAAAGCCAGAGGTAACACTACAATAGCCCGCCGTTTGTCGGCTAAAACTATTTAGTACTTGTTTTTCTACAAAAATGTATTTTTGTAAATTGTACCGTCTTACTAGATAACGTGTTCATATATTTATAGTAAATGTATTAATCTATTCTATGTGGTTTCCTCAGGATAGTTACTTATAATATTTATATACGTATATTTGTTTTTGACATTAACGCCACACAGGAGGCCATGAGGAATATAAATTTCCCCAGAGCCTATGTAATCTTTGGAGATGCTGTGTAGATAGTATTTTTAAGAAAAGGAAGTAGAGGAAGTTCTGGGAAGGAAAAAGGTATGAGGGGTTGGTCGGAATCTAGGAATCGGTGTTTCCAAGAGTGACTGACTTATAAATCTATCCTTTCCGCTGCGGTGAAAGGCGATGGGTCAAGAGAGACCAGTGGAGAGGTCAAAGGGTCTCCCCAAACCAGCCTCGCATCCTGAACCCACCTCACTCGATGAACCCGGGCACCGCTCCTAAATCAACGAAAATATTCTTGAGCTTTTTTGTAAAATAAATCATACGGGGCTTTCCTGTAAATAAAAACAGTACTCAGACTTTTGAAAATCGGATTCATAACATTTGGACACGCAATATGCCACGCGTTTTTTCAAGATAAAATAAATACGTTTGCAAGTGACGAAGCGATATGCTAGAATAATGTCAAAAAACATTATTAAGGCGATGCCATACGTAGTAATGCAAAATCATGTGTTTTTGGTTTGAAAATTTGGTCGCCTAGAAATATTTCAGATGCTTTAATTAAATACTGCGAGTAGAATACATTATGGCCTTTGAAATAGTCGAGTATTTTTTAGATAGGTCTTTTTATAAGCCCAGAAAAAAATAATGTAAAGGCCTGCTTTAAAGTTCAAAATCTCCTACTTACGAACCCATTTTCGGTTATAATTTTATTGTTTAATGTGGCAAATTAAGTTATTTAACAATTATCCACAAAATAAAATAAAAGGCACTTTTTGGCAATGTTTTTTTCTTGCATAAATCATAACAGGCGGATGGTGTTAAGCGGGAATTTAAACCTTATCGCCATCTACGTAAGAGTTGTCATTGATAGCGGCTCAATTTAAAATATTACCCGACGTAGTGCATCGCCTTAAGCGAATTAAATATGGTTATAAGTTTTAAAATAATATAAAATCGAGGCAAGTGCCGTGAACTGCTAATTGAATCATCTTAGAAAGACGACAAATCGTCGATCGGAGTTGCAACCATTCGCTGGAGCAACATCGACTATCGCCATATGGCTGAGACTTGATAGGACAGCTCACATACAGAAGGTAGTACTGTAGTAGTACATAATGCAATTGTATAGCTAGACAGAACAGGGTATAAGTCGGTTGTATGTCGGTGGAGTAACTACCTAGAACTGCCCAGGCTCTGCATAATAAAATGATAATCAAACGTAGACAGAGATCATATTTTCTGATTTGTCGACCATAAAGGTGGATTTCTTATAGTGCCGCCCGACGGACCCGGTCATTTCACATTACATATGGCATAATATTATCTTTTATTAATAATTTGAAAGGATTCCTTGCACTAACACCGATAATTTATTATTATAAACAGTGAGAGTGAGAGTAATTATTTAAAATGGTATTATTAAAATTACAGATACAGTATTTTTTGCTGTACTTATTGAATAGAATAAAATGTATATTTTATAGTTAAGTTAGAAAAGAAGAGGCAAATAATTACATTGAATAATTACAACACCGCAGAAGAGTTCCAACTGTTCCCAACCATCTGGAGCCAGTGAGACTATGTAATCCCCGATTGGGGTACTTTATGAGGCTGAAGATAGTGGGGATGCAAAGGAGATGGGAAAGAGGAAGGTGGGATAGTACCTGGCTATTCAGATCTGGTCACCAAACACGGCTAAAGTCATTTCAAGCAATGCTTCAATTCTTAATGGTGGTCTTACACCAGGGCGATACTGAGAGTATCTTCCACTCTCGAACGTGCTGCAAGTATACTACATATTATTTTTAAATGATTTGCCGCCGAGATTCGAACCCGCGACCTTCGGCTTGTTTGTCGAGAGCCTTACCTTTCGACCATGGAGGCCGTCACTGTTACTGTTAGCAAGAAGACGAAATACAATTAATTGTACGAATTATTCGTTTTATACTGAACGTAATAACATTTATAAATGGAATTGAAAGCAGTAGGTATTAAAAGATATTTAAAGTTGACAGAGAACCCACAAAAAAAAGGCTGTACGCAAAGCAAACATTTGACAATATTGTGCCAAGTTCTGTCACTACTGCGGTAAACAAATAATTACAAAAGAATTCATGTTTTTTGGAAATCTTGCTAAATATTAAAATTGGGATTTTTTGATTTCATACTGACCCGAGAGGGATTTATCTTACTGTTAACCAACAAAACCAAGGTACGTATGAAGTCACGCATACCCCGCCAGATTTCGATAGTTTTGGCGGGCGTTGAAGGCTGGCCGCATACATACGTTTTCCGTATTCGATTTTCGAATTCGTTTTCCGTATTCGGAATTCCGTGAGACTAGCGCAAACGTTCGTTTTTCTCCATTCGGAATGTATAAACGTCGGTACCAGTGTTGTCAACAAGGGCGATATATCGCCATTTAGGCTTCTCAGAGCGAGAATCGGCGCCGAAAAAATCTAAAAGGCGACTGGTCGCCAATTAAGCTACTTCAAAAACATCAATTTTAAACATGTCCCGAAATTCTCTAGCCCACCCCCCCTCCCCATGAAATTTATATTTTCTTGAAACTCTCTAGCCACCCTCCCCATGATTTTTTTTCGGCTACTTTACGCTACCTTATGTATGAGAAACGGCGATATTAGGTCAAGATCCGTTGGCAACACTGAATTACGAACGGAAATTTCCGTGCGTTTGCGTCGGCACAAACAAACTGTATGCAATAGCTGCGTTCCACATGACGTCATTAGGTTTTTTCCATTCGGTTTCTCCGAACGCGCCGGCTCGCATTTGGAACGTGCGTACGGAATTTGTTCCGTTCGGAACTAAAACGAACGTGTGCGGCAGTTAATGTATTTTCTACTGATTCCGTGCATTCGGATGTCCGAATACGGAAAACGAATTCGGAAATCGAATACGAAAAACGTATGTATGCGGCCAGCCGAAAAATGCTAATACTTGAAAAATGAAAATTACTGTGGAATCGACATTCGAAAAAAATATACTGGTATTTGAGTTAGAAGGTGAACATTCATAAAAAAATGACTGGATTTCATTATTCCACAGCTTAACAATCTCTATGGACTGCAAACCTCTGCAATTTAGATATGTAAACGATAAGAAATAATCATCTTAATCGAAAGATTTGCATGGTGGTTCTTAGAATTCCAATACAAACAAAATGATGCACCTGCTAAAATTAAATAAATAGCTAATAACACCAAATTGAATTCTTAAATAGGCACTCGCATCTTTGAAACCATATCATTGGATCTTAACATATATCAAAACTAGTATTTCAATCTTGACACACGAGAAAAAAACACTTATACGTGTAATTAATTATTAACCAACTTGTCATTGAAGATAACATGCACTCATTGCCTCTACAAACAGGCATAATACTTATTCTTGAATTGCCAAACAGTTTTTTATAAAGTCTTTACATTATTATTTTACTCATGCGGTTGGACCAACGCGGAACAATCCAGTACCTTCCTGCTTCCTACGCAGTGGCCATTTATTACCTACTCTCATTCATAAAACGGGTGTCGGGTCTCTGCCCGTATTGAATTTCAAATGTACTTTTAAAGATTCACATTGAACGCTCAATTTGATAAGTTTTATTTGAAGATTTAACATTTTATTTTTGTTATTTGTTTTGGGGTGTTATGCCGTGTTGCGCTAACTCCTTCTTTAGCCAACGTTTCGGACAGCATTGCAGTGTCCATCATCAGGGCAGATGTGTTATTTTGCTGTCCGAAACGTTGGCTAAAGAAGGAGTTAGCGCAACACGGCATAACACCCCAAAAACAAATAACAAAAATACTTTTGGCCGTGAAAATCTTAAATCATATTTAACATTTTAGTTCAAATTAAATAGCTGCCCACATAAAAAGTCAACAAATTTATAAATAGTTATTTCCTTTAACATAACTAAATATTACAACTAAAATACTTACCTTTGTATCATTTCAAACATTGAAGACGTCAATAATTTTAATTGATCCGAGTTTTAATTATGAAAGTTCAGCATTAAAGAAACATGTCTATTGGAAAAAAGGATGCTATCTGGCGGCCTGGTTTAGGAAAAGTTACAAAATAAATCATTCGATGCTTTCCTGTAAATAAAAACGGTACTCAGACTTTTGAAAATCAGAATTATAACATCTGGACACGTAATTTGCCACTAATTTGTTCAAAGATAAAATAAATATGTTTGCAAGTGACGAAGCGACGTACTAGAATAATGAAAAGAAACATTATTTCCTTGCCAAGTGAAATAAATATGTAATTATTGAAGACAATATTAGCGATTCCTAAACGGAAATCTGAAACAGAAAAAGATACAGTAACATCTAGGACTCGAACCCAGGACCCTTGCCTCGCCGGGGCACCGCTCTTCCAACTGAGCTAATGGGATCTACTTTCGTTTAGGAATTAATAATAATTAGAATTTCATATAATTACAATTTGAGGTTTTACTCACTAAGTTGTTCCAAAAAATAAATATTAATCCTAGGCTTGCAGAGAAGTCAATAGATGTCGCACATTAAAATAAGATATGTTTATCTAAAGACGCTGTCTAGATTGCATTTAGTTCGGGTTGAATCTTGCGATCATACATAAAGATAGTTGCCAATAAAAATGTGCTGTGAGAAAAATGAAGACAATGTTGATAGTTCTTATACGAAGTATGAAACAGTTAAATATGATCGAAGGTCCAATTAGCTCAGTTGGTAGAGCGGTGCCCGGCAAGGCAAGGGTACTGGGTTCGAGTCCTAGATGTGACTGTATCTTTTTCTGATTTTTCTGTTTCAGATTTTCGTTTAAGAATCGCTAATATTGTCTTCAATAATTAAATATTACAATTTGAGGTTTTAGTCACTAAGTTATTAAAAAAAAATCAAATTAAAACTTTGCATTTAAATTGATAGGTAAAATATAAATATTTTTGCATTTTGGCAAAAGGTGACAAAAAGAGACCAAAAGAAAATAATACAGCACAATTATCATGATCTAGCAAACCAAAAGCCCTTGATTTTTTGCAGGATAACCCAGAATTTGATGTTATATTGAAACAAAGCTCGGCTCTCATCGAATTTACAGCGATTTTAATTCCAGCCACGAATAAAATGCTAACCGCAATTAACATTAGAGTACTTTTCTCAATATCCCCGAATTGAGAGCCGTATTTTATTGACTTCCAAGGGGAAAAAGAAATCGCCATAATAGCCCGAATTTGAAGTAGGTACCTACCGAATAATGCATCAATAAACACAATCAAATGACATACTTTAAGCATCACTGGTTGATGTCATTAAAAAACTAATTTAAACGACTACTTCAATTCATAGATCGACTAATTCATTTTGCAAAGAAACTAAAAGTGGTTCGTCTTGTCGTCAATAAACTTCAAGGACATAATGATACCTACCCGTGTACCTGGCATTTGAAAGAGCGATCGCCATCGACATTCGAACCCACGCTCTATTTAATTCTCTTTCATTTGATAGCTTGTTTATTTTATTACTGCCATAACATTCGTAAGAAACGTTTTATTGTTTTACGTATCTCTGCACAGTGCAAATGTAAAACGTATCATCTTGCCTAATACAAGAAAGAAGACATCAAACCATTGAAAGATTTACTTTTATGAAAAGCTTAGCACATATTTAGGTTAATACACTTTTATTCGCCAAGTGCTAAAGAAATAAGCCTCAATTATTTAGCCGAATATGTTTTTTTTTTTAGGATTAAGTTTATTTCTCGACTTATTTTTTAGGATTAAGTTTATTTCTCGACTGATTTTTTAGGATTAAGTTTATTTCTCGACTTATTTTTTAGGATTAAGTTTATTTCTCGACTTATTTTTTAGGATTAAGTTTATTTCTCGACTTATTTTTTAGGATTAAGTTTATTTCTCGACTTATTTTTTTATGATTGAGTTTATTTCTCTACTTATTTTTTTAGGATTGAGTTTATTTCTCGACTTTTTTTTAGGATTGAGTTTATTTCTCGACTTATTTTTTTCCGGCAAAAATTAAATGTAATAAATCGTGCATAGTTGAAAAAAGTTTCGTTTTGTTTCTTGGGAAATTTTATTTATATGTCTTCCTATTCCTTCCACCGTACTTCACATTTCTGCCCTTGATAAATACATTTAATTTGTTGTTTATTCAATTTGTATTTTGTTTCTCAATGTGAGAACAAGAATGTAATATCTACCCTTGTGAGTTGAGTTTTCAAGTTGGACTTTGATTTTAAAGAATTGTTTTGGTTACCATTGAAAACAACAGTATATGTGGTCAAATCAGTAAGCTTCCTTCATTCCACATCACTTCACCATCTCCTCCCCGAGCCGCCAGTTCCATCCATCTCACACCTCACAACCAGGTAGTATTATTCAACTGCCTTGTTCCCGATTTGTTAATTTTCCTAGTTCTGTTCCCTCCAGAAATGAAGTACCTACACGAAGACAACTTACTAATATAAAATATTGCTAGTTTATTAAAAATTGCTTTAAATTATTCATAAACCTTTTAAAAACGGGACGAATAAATTAATAGGTTTCATGTTAAACTTTTAGTAAAAACAGAATGTATTAACGCGACGTCGGAACAAATTTTTATAAAAATCATTAAATTTTCGCATTTCGTCATTATGTATTAATAGGGTACACGTGTTCCGATATATTCGGAAAGTACTAACATTTTTTTACGAAACGGCCTGCTGTCCCGTTTTTAATAGGATTTTAATAATTCAGTAATAATACTCAGATTTATCCATGTAGTAAGGCATCTATCGAAGATGTTTTTCAGTGACTGCTAATTGAAAACATCATCAAAAATCAAATCCCTTATAAAATATTTTTCAACACAAGTAAAGTTTAGCTGGCCACGCTGGTGCCTCTCCACACCACTGTGAGTTTAAAATAACTGCAAAGTGGGTTTAAAGTTTATGTCAGTTATTTAGCATTAATGTGATGGCATTCTTTACAGGACTATGATTGGTTAGGTTCGTCAGCCTGCGCGGCGTGTCGTAGGTACAGATTACTGTGTGGGCCGTCGAGTGCCGTTTGATGTCGGGCTCTGTGTTCGTTGTCTTGGCAGCAAATAATTCAGCTCACTGTTTAATTATTTCAATTTTAGCTTTATTCTACCAGACACGGAAACTGCATTAATAGACTCGGTTTTGAAATTAAGTTGTAAAGCCTGGGTACATAAGTAACATGTGATAATCGAAAACTTCCTCTTTCTTTATCGTTCTATCAATGTGAATTATTTAGTTGAAAGTTGAATTCTGTAAATAAGTAAATATCTCATCGGGGTGATTCTGTGAGTAGGTACACCAAATTAATTATGAATCTATCTTTTAGCAACCTTTTGTTATATTTTATTAGTACATACGCAGTTATAAGCGCAATTCGGAGAAATATTTAAAATATTGGCTTATGTTTTTTGTTTGCAAGAATACTTGGGTAGAATTTTTTCTCGATGGTTAGATACTAATGCAAGTTTTTCTGCATCGCTAATTAATTTTGAAACCTTCAGGATGCATTGTTCAACTTTTGAGGTCAGCAATCTAACACCTGATGCAGTCATCTTCCAAGTCTGAAAATACTGCATAATTCTTTATTTATGTAACACGAATGTCTACAGAAGGAAGGAACAGGTTTAATTAGTGTTTCGTGGATGATTTACACGGTGTACCGTAAAAGAACGATAATGTGATAAATATTTTATTATTGTTTATTTTATTATCAAATTACCTCGATAGCTTTTAATATTCGCATAACTTTTCAGCTTTATTATTGAGTGCAGAAGAATTATTATACATTATTGCCATAATTTTAAATAGAGAAGACATGAATCTTTCAAGTGCATAATATTCTATCTAATTTTTATTATAAATAAATACAACAATTTTATCTGGATATTATATTTGCCATGGCGTTCAAGAAATCCACCAACGAAAATATAAATCTCCCTGAACACTCACAAAAAAAACACCTTTTGCATCCAATCCCAGTATACACTTCCTTGCAAATACGAGGGTGGTATGAAATGTTTCCGACCTAACAATGAAAAAATGTTTTTTTTCCTAAGTTTTTTATTTATTTTTCTACATAGTCTTCTTGTAACTCTACACTCTTCTCCCAGCGATGCTCCCGTCTCTCCTACCCATCCAAATAGTACTTGGCGTTTTTCTCTGCAAAATAATTGTTCACAAAGGTGATTGCCTCCTCATTTGACGCAGCGCAGTTTTTAGATTAGGAAACAAAAATAAGTCGCTTGGGGCTAGATCTGGTGAGTAAGGCGGATGGTCAAGTGGTTCAAACCGAAATTCGTGGATTTTTGCCATGGCAACCACTGAGGTGTGAGACGGCGCGTTGTCTTGGTGAAACAAGATTTTCTTTTTCTGCAAATGTGGCCGTTTTTCCGCAATTTCTGCCTTCAGCTTGTCAAGTAATGATGCGTAGTATGCTCCTGTAATAGTTTTTCCATTTTGAAGATAATCAATTAAGATGTAGTGGTACGCCACTACTTGATTCGAACGGCATTCTAGAAGTTTCGGCTTTTTCCAAATAAGCTTCTTGGATGTTCTTTTATTTTTTAATTTTAGTTTGGCAATATCTACATAGCAACCAAAATGTTCGAGAAGTTTCTTCACCTTATAAAAGCGGCAGCGTGAAGAAACTCGTAGTCAGTCAGTCTTCAGTCCGCCGTCATTTAACAAGGATCAACGAGTGATAACCCGCGCTCCTCTTACTAGCGCGAAGGACAATATTCCTGGCTCCGATCGTACTCATCATGGACTCCATCGGGACATCATCCTAGCGCCTTGGCCACCGTCCCTGGCCAGCGCTACAACAGATTACAGCGCCCTGGTTCCAGTGCCTCTGACCAGCGCTTCATCCACGTACCATGACCATCACGAGGACACGCAGCATCCTCACTGGTCTACGTAGCTCCCGCTTAACCGCCTACAAGGTCCACCGCACCTTCGGCCTTCCCGTCAGCACTGGAGTACTGATTGCCAAGATTGCCAGTGCCTGACAGTCAACGAGTCCGGTCACCAGCGCCCGGCGTCGACTCACTGACCCGCGCTTGACCAGCCATCACAGCCTGCATCCGGAGAATACTACATCTGTCCTGCGTCAACTCACATCACGGCTACCTGACTCACAAATAAACACTGTGACCTTCACGACACGTCTTTCATTTCGTGCCTCCTCACCAGATCCCCAAAAGGATAACTCCATGACTATCCCAAAAAACAGTTGCCATCACTTTCCCAGGATTTATTGCGCCTAAACTGCGTCAACAGAGCGTTGAAAATGTTCATTCGAACACGTTATTGGTCTAACGTAAGCAAACTCGGCACCCAACGCGCGGACATCTTTCTCATGTCTAAATCTTGATTTAATATGTCACAGACACGTTCTTTGGACATTTTCATAACCTCTGCTAACTCTTTCATTTTAATTCGGCGGTCGTCTAACACTATTTGGAGAAGTTTAGCAATGTTATCGTCAGTAGTTGCAGTTTTTGGACGTCCGAACGTTCATCGTCTCCCAAGTTCCTACGGCCACGTTTAAATTCAGCTGCCCAAAATTTCACTGTGGTAAATGATGGTGCAGAGTCCCCATACACAGAGTCCAACTCATCTTTGATTTGCGTAGGCGTATTGCTTTTCAAAAACAAAAATTTAATAACAGCTTGATACTCATTTTCACAAAAACACAAATCGACTCACTCAAACCACTGCCATCTAAAAAATGCGCGTCCAAAATGGCCGAAACTTTGGTGAGTAACTGTCAAAAGATGCACAACTATATTCAATAGCTTTTATTGACGAGTACCGCCATCTTTTGTCGAAATCACCATCGCCATCGAAACTTTTCAGACCACCCTCTTAGAGTAGTGGATGCATGGAACAAACTTCCACAGGATTGATTCTACTTATATAAACTTTTTTTAAACTTGTATTTTACATAGTGTCTTAAAAAACTGAGTAGAATTCAGTTTGATTGTTAGAAATCTCTCATTTTTACAATTTTCAACATACAAAGGTATTATCATTCATATTTTTCATAACAATTAGATTTAATTTATTCATTGATACTTATTGTATCTTGATAATTGGGTTTAGGTTTTAGTTACATTGCAGTATACTATAAAGAGGTTTAATTTCTACGACGTCCATCTTATAGGTACGGCACGTCTTTTTACATATTGCATATTAGGTATTATACATTCATTTATACTTAAGTATAAGTTTTTATGTTCTACGGAGGTAGTAAGACCTGATTTTTGTTTTGATTTTAGAGGTATATGTCTATATTTTTATTTATTCAGGTAATGCCTTAAATATTTTAGGGATTTTATGCATTTTTCATTGCATCTCCGTACATATTTTGTTATGTATTAATTATAAAAAATTTTGCTTCTCTATGTCTAGTAGGGTAATTGTGGTTAATAGGTTATTTGAATTCTGTGTTTAGGTAATCTACCCCATTACATATGGGTAGTACGTTACACAATGGAAGCATTTTTTTATAATCGCCTTCACTTCATTGGATTTTTTTTGCCTGCTTCAATTTAAGGAAACGAAGTTGTATTTGCTCTATTTTATTCAAGTACTTTTGTACGTGAATCCATAGCTATTGACTACGTATCCTATAATTCGCATCCTATAATTGATTCGGCTCGATTGGATTCTTATTTGTACAAAAGAAAGGATTAATTTTTTTTCAATTTAAAATAACTCAATTAAGTTATTGTGAAATTAGAAATGAGCAAGATATAATAGAGTCCTGTCAAAAACGTGATAACCTTTAGAATTTAGAATATGAACACGAGTTCATGCAGCCGACGAAATGCGAAAATATCTTATTTTTTATGAACACTTGTTCCGACATCCCCACAATATATTCGTGTTTTACTGACAGTTTGTTAAAAAACCTGTCAATTCATTCGTTCAAGGCCTGCCGTCCTGTTTTTAACAGGAATACGAATAATTTGACCAGGTGTTTTATAAATTAGTCATATTTTATATGGGAAAGTTTTCTCCCCATATAAAATATGGTGGGGTCTGTTTATTAAAAAATGCTCATAATATTAATACATCCAAGGTAAACGTTATGTACGTTATAATTCACGCGTTCATATATGGCGTTAATATATTTATTTTATTAAAATACAGGTTTTGCAAGTTTTTTCTTTACAATATTCAGACGAATTATTTGTTTGCGCCCGTACATATTCGAAATGAATATGAATAAATAGTGTTTTCCATATAAAAACCAAAATCTTTCAAGAAAGGCATACAACTACAATATTGTATCGATTATTCAATCTAATTCTGTATACGTTTATTAAAAGAATTGAGTTTTTATACCGACAAAACTATTTATTTCTACATATTTCGTATGTATCTGTAATTCGTCTTAAGTCGATGCCATACGTAGTAATGCAAAATCATGTGTTTTTGGTTTGAAAATTTGGTCGCCTGGAAATGTTTCAGATGCTTTAATTAAATACTGCTAGTAGAATACATCTTGGCCTTTGAAATAATCCAGTATTTTTTAGATAAATCTTTTTATAAGCCCAGAAAAAAATAATGTAAAAGCATATGAAAACTGCTTTAAAGTTAAAAATCTCCTACTTACGAACCCATTTTCGGTTATAATTTTATTGTATAATGTGGCAAATTAAGTTATTTATAAAATGATCGAAAAACATTTAAATATTTATGCCTGAACATCCACAAAATAAAATAATAATAATAATAATAATGTTTATTTCAGCTGGACAGAGCGGTGTGTGCAATGCTCTGCCTGCCATAAAAGTTTACATTTAAGTTAATACATAAAAATAAAATGAATAAAGAAATAAATAAAAATAAAAATAAAAATAATAAATAAAAAATCAATACATTGATGTGCACATTAGGTCACAAAAGGCACTTTTTTGCCATGTTTTTTTCTTGCATAAATCAAAACGGGCGGATGGTGTTAAGCGGGAATTTAAACCATATCGCCATCTACGTAAGGGTTGTTATTGATAGCGGCTCAATTTAAAATATTACACGACGTAATGCATCGCCTTAATATTATAAAGCATAACTTACGAAACTAAAACTTACGACATCTATGAACCAGTATATTATGACGAACGTTACTTTTTTTTTATTTTAACGACGCATAAGAACGCAACGATGTTTATTTAGAAATTTATTTCGATAGTTTTTCGAATTGTTTTTTTTACACTAAACCCACACAGGAGGCCCTGAGGAAAATAATTTCACTCAGGGCCTATGTCGTCTTTGGGAAGCTGTGTGGAGGGTCTCTTTTAAGGAAATGAAGGAGAGGAAGCTCTGAGAGGTAAAAGGTACTAGGATTGGGTAGGAATCTAGAAATCAGTGTGTCCAGGGGTGACGGACATATGAATAAATTCCGCCCACTGCGGCGCAAGGCAATGGGTCAAGAGACCAGTTGGAGAGGTCGAAGGTCTCCCAAACCAGTCTCTCCTGATCTGGCACCCCATGCAGCTGGTGGGCAGGCGCATCCCGAACCTCACCTCACCCAATGAACCCGGGCACCCCTGCTAAATCACCAAACGTAGCGAACCACTTGGGGTGACCTATGGCAGAGTTGATTATCCAATAAATGATTTCCGGGGCGGCGGTACCCACTGCTGGAGGTTATTCAGTATTTTTACTTTTTTTGAAAACACCAGCGACTTTACCGTTTTCTATGGATTTTTTTACGTTAATGTTTAATATTGCATAATGATTAGACAATAAATAAATCTAAGAAATTGTGCTCATCTTTTTCTGAATCCGTCTTCCCATAATTTCAAAACCTGATATAGTATAATTCTGTGCAATTAGTGAGAGCCAAGTAAGTAATTAAGAAAATAATACACAAATAAGGGCAAACGGCATTCATAAAAACGTTTGTAAATAGAGCTGTCATTAGTTTTAATGTTTCTCCAAGTAAGAAAGTATGTAAACTTGCAAATATATCGGTTAATTTACATAAGTAATGAAGTGATCCGCGTGTATTACACCCCGTACGAAAGCCATTAGCGATTAGCTAATTGATTCAGCTTCATAGTTAAGAGGAACTACAAGCCAAAAATGTGTATATTCTTGGTATACATGTATTATATTGTAGGTAATAGGCATTAAAATCGCTTGACAAACGGACTCTAGAAACGTTCGATTTCAAGCACAAAACTGGTTTTTATTTATTTTGTAATTAATTTTATAAGAAAGCAAAAAAGTTTTTTTTTGTTGTTTGTTTTTGGGGTGTTATGCCGTGTTGCGCTAACTCCTTCTTTAGCCGACGTTTCGGACACCGTTGCAGTGAATCTAAAAACTAACCAAGCAAAAAAGTTAATTAAGTGAAACTGTCACAGATAATCTTAGCTATAATACTGTATTTTTTTAAAGTTGTTTTCTTTACGCGTTCATACATTTCCATTGAAAAAATATTTTTTTCAGCTGTTTACATTTATATTTTTTATTGAGTAATTTATTTTTTTATCTGTATTCTACTCAAGCGAAATGATAGAAAAACCTTCAATTTATCTAAAACATATTTTTTGGAATTCATAATGTACACCAATTCCTTATAAAGATTAATCAAAATTTTGATTTAAGCTTTAAGCTTCGCCTTAAAGATATCTATATACAGATCAATGTGAATACGGTAATTGGGATCGTTCTTCATTTGAAAATTTTTTAATGCTGTTAGAGATTATTTTCATCTTTAATTTTCAGTGATAAAAATACATTAGGCTTAAAAACTACGAAAATACATTGCAATTGTTCAATATCTAATTTTCACGTTTTTGTTAATTATTTTATGTACCTAATATTTATGTTTTTTCAAAAATATAATATACGAGATTTTGGTAAATTTATCTGGTTTAAGTACCATTAAAAATAACATTTAAAACGGAAACTGTTATAAGGCACTGTTTGGGTTGTAAGATAAATAACATTTAATTTTTATATATTTAAAGCTTCCTTAGCGTTATTTTTCACTAATACGGTGCTATTGAATTAATTGATTTAGTTTTATAATTTTCAATAAGTCGGGAACAACTTTTGGCGAGATTCATCTTTATTGGTAAATGCTTTAATTTGGCACTCTTTTAAACTATAAACATTTTATTTTAGTAGCTTCAAACCAACTCACCTTATAGTAAGTACCACATCATATCCCATACATCACCGAACAAGAAACATATATAATAGATTTGAATGCCTGTTTTTCTTCAAAAGCTCAATTGAAATTGACATAACAGTCCCGAACAACAGTTCACGGAATACCTTATTCATTAAACCTGTTCGGTTTCACTTACGAAATCCGATTGCGCGATACAACAGAGTATCGCCTTTTTGAATTATTCAGATGATTAAAGTGCACTCCCATTGACAAATAATGTACGGGTGTCGACTTGTTGAATAATTCCGTGGCTGCATTTCACAGATAATTCGATTTTGGACAGAGAAACAGGGTATTCAAAAATAAGAAGACCAGCAATTACGACATTCAACAATGTTAAGCCTTTGGGAGATCAGTGTTGTGTAACATTGAATAAATATTTATTTTATTTTCACATTTTGATTATGTAGATTATTATTAACCTGTGGTGTCCCAGGAAATTCCAAGCTCAATTTCCAAAGGCTCAAATTCCAAATTCAAAGGTCAAGTGTCCACTTAAATTTTTTTTGTGTCGCATTTTATAAGTATATGATAACAATTCTTCCAGATTTCGGTAGTTTATACAACTGTTGTTACTAATAATATTATTTTGTACAAGAAACCTGTAAATAAATAATGCTAAAAATATAATTATTCATTATGACGTAAAAAGTTTTGACATTTCTTACGAAGTTAATTTTCATCACTTTTCTTGGGTGAAATATTATAAAAATTACATCAAAATAATGTAGATAAAACTATCTTTCTGATGATACCTCAAATCTATTATTTCCGCAATCAATTTATATCAAAAATAATGAAAGAAGACGCTTTGACACAAAAAACGCGGCAAATATTTCGTTGGCATTCCACAGAAAAATTCTTTGCAAAAAATCTGAAAAGCTAGAAGTCATTCCGGTATTTGCTGCGTAAAGAACGAGAATAGCCCAAGCGATTGTAACCTTGTTCTTCATACAAATTCCTTATACATAAGGGTCAAAATCGCACATAAATTTTTATTTTTTTTTAAATTCGTAGATAATGTGCCGCACTCACTTATGCGGTCCCGGGATATGACGGGATTATAATAATAATAATTATTATTATTATAACTTACTACACGGGATTCAAGTAGACCAATTTTTAAAAATCTTAAACTTCTGACAGTGACGGACATTTATATAATGGAGTTATGTCTGTTAGTACGATCATCTCCAGAAAAGTTCCCACAAAAAAACTCAACACATAAACACGCTACAAGGTTCACAGAAAACCTATTAATCCCAAAAGCAAACAAAACTATTTTTCAAAAAGGACCACACTATATGGCCATTAAAGTATATAACAACCTTCCACGTGGCATCAAACAAATAACTGACATACTTAAATTTAAATCAACACTAAAAACATTTCTTTTAAACAAATGTCACTACACCTTAAATGAATACCTTACATGAATTAAATACCTCTGTTTTTTTTTATTTTTTTTATTTACTGTTATTTATTTTTATTTATTTGTTAACATGTAATTGTTGGGTTATGTAATATAATGTGTATTTGTTGGGTTAGCTGGAAGAAATAGGATGTAACCTATAAGCTACGAGTATACCCTTTGTACTCTTTTTGTGCAATAAATATTTTTTGAATTTTGAATTTTGAATCTGTTCATCTGTTCATTGAGCTAAGTGGAAGATACTCTCAGTATCGCCCTGGTGTAAGACCACTATTCAGAATTGAAACCTTCGCTTGAATTTTGTGACCAGATCGGAATAGCCAGGTACCTTATCACCTTCCTCTTCTCCAACTCCCTCCTCTCCCCACTGCCTTCTGGCTTACAACATACTCCAAATGGAGATGCCTGAGTCTCACTGGCTCCAGAGACGGGGAGCACTTTGTGAGCAGTTGGGACTCTTGTGCAGTATTCATAAAAATAATTTTAAAAAGACTGAGAATTGAAATATTGTGTTCAAAGAGAGCGATACATTTTCATTATAGATTAGTGGTAACACTTTATCATGATGAACCGTGATGGGTGATGGTTGTTTAACATTATTTGAACAAAATTTCGAAATTAATTTCTGTAAAAGTTCAATTCAAGCTCCGTTTCTATTTCAGTTATGTAAAACATCTGATCTATAATGTATAATAACAGAACTTAAATGGAAATTTCACAAAACCTGAAAAATTAACTTTGAAGTTGGAGCAATTAATCAAATTTCAAAGATAAAATTCTAATTCTGTTATTTTTTTACTGTAGGGCCATTTATTTCACATTACTTGGCTACTAACAGAACTTGAATATTAACTTTTAAATGTTACACGTCGTACCTACAAAGCGTCGCGCTCTGTCAAGCTATCGTTTTATACATGGAAAACAATTTTTAATAATTCCGCCGGAAGAAAAAACTAAATCGTAGTAAAAAACAATTTAAGTTTATCACGTGGTAGTGTTCTCCCGTGATTTTTTTTAACATTTAACCATTGATTTTTTAATATTATAAACAATTGATCTCACTGTTTACGAAACCGAAGTGTTGTGTACAACGTATCAAGTGCGCGGATTGGACGATTAATTATGAGCTCACTTCTCAAGGCTCCTATTGGTTGCGATTGTGCTGCGAATCTGTGATACCTATTCTTTACAATCGAAACTGTCTTCAATATAAATTCAAAAACAATGTCGCAATCTGAAGCTTCTGATGATGAGAAAGACCTCATCCCCCTGAACTCACAAGGAATTTTAAAAGAAACTCAAAATGCCCTCAAAACTTTACAAGATACCTTGCGAAATACAAAGGTTTCAAAGGAACAACAGCTGAAGATTGCCAGTAATATAGCCTGCGTCCTGGGATCTGTTGGACAACTAATTTTGGAGAGAGAAACTCTCCGAGGTGAACTCGCCTTATCAAAAGCGCAAAATAAAGTAATGCTAGCAGAAAAGATGGTGGTAACACAGGAAAACAAGCAACTGCAATCCAAAATTATTCAGCTAGAATTAGACCTAGGACCAGTGATGAAAAGAGTGGCAGATGCTACGGAAGCGAGTCTCTCTTTTGCAGAGGTTGCAAGTAAAAAAGTGAACTTACCTCCACCATTATCGCGTTTGGACGTCCCCATAGGAAAACCGAGGCCATCCGTCTGTATCTTTCCAAAATTACCATCGGTGGAAGATAGCGAAGGAACAAAAAAAATAATCAGGGAAGCACTGAAGCCATCCCAGCTAGGAGTAAGAATTACCGGAGTAAAAAATATACGAAACAAAGGAGTAATCATCCATAGGGCTAGTGCTGCGGAACAAGAGAAACTACTAAGGTCGGAAATAGTAACCGAATCTGCGACTCTGAGCGCCCGACCCCCAACAAAAAGGCTACCAAGGGTCATCTTCTTTAACGTTTCAAGGGAGTTGTCAGATGAAACTTTTCTTGAGTGTGCCCTAAATGGAATACAAAATATCGAGGAGACAAATGAAACCATAAAAAAATGTAAGCTTAGTCATCTAGCTGGCCCTCGAACTGGACCTGCACGCCATAGAATCTACGTGGTCCCCACATACCTGAGACATGCACTGGTAAAGCAAGGACGCGTATTTGTTGATTGGACAGTTTGCGGTGTTCGTGATTTTATTGGATTTACTGTGTGCTCAAAGTGTCAGATGATAGGACATTCTTACAAGTTCTGCAAGGAGACGACGAGATGTGGGCAGTGTGGGCACTGTGCTTGGGAAGGACATACCCGTGAGACATGCCCTTCTGCTACTGCGGAGCCAGTCTGCGCGACATGCACGAGATTTCACAAGCCCGCAAACCACCCGTCCGGGGATAAGGACTGTCCGGCTTACAAGGCAGCCCTTCAAAAGGACTTAGCTAAAATTGACTTTAAAAAAATCTACGAAAAAAGTAGTATCACAAAATTAGTAAAAAATACGTATCTCCATAGTCAAAAAAGTTGGATGAACGATATTCTCATAGAAAATATACAAACAAGGGATAAATTATGGAGAAAATGGAAAAACATGCCAACAAACAAGAAATGTGAAAAAGACTACAAAAAATACAGAAATAATCTAAATAAGCAAATATTAGATGCAAAAAAAACATACTTCAATAACAAATTCAATAATTGTTTTAAGGATATAAAAAAACGTGGAACGAAATAAAGAGAAAAAACAAATCTAGTTGTGACGCAGTTATATCTAAATACTTCTTGAAGTCCAAACCGACGGATGAAGTTGCAGAAAATTTGGCTAACTTCTTTGATGAGGGAGTAAATGAGTTACTACACAAATGTGATGTCCGTGCATCTCCATACCAGCTAGACGATTTACCGCATTCTATGTACCTACCCAGAGCTAGCGTAAAACAAATCGAATCTATTATCGGAATATTGAAAAACTCAAAAACAGCAGGATTGGACCAAATACGAATGTATGATATAAAAAAAACATGTAAAAATACTGAGCCCAGTAATTACTCATTTTATAAACACAATAATTGATACTTGCCAAAAAAAAAAAGCTGTGACGCACTACTTAATAATTTTTCTAATTTCATAAACACCCAGCTCAAATCTCAAAAACATGTACTTGTACTCTTTATTGATTTCTCTAAAGCCTTTGATACACTATGCCATAAACAAATAATAAAATTTCTACACATTATTGGAATCCGTGGTAAACTGCTAACTTTTTTTAATAACTACTTATCAAATAGAAAAATGAGGGTAAAAATATTGAATGAGATGAGTAAATCTAAATTTGTAAGGTCTGGTGTCCCACAGGGGTCAATTTTGGGTCCAAAATTATATATTATATATGTCATAGCTATGTCGAAACTATTTAGAAAAGCCCGCAGATTCATTTTCGCAGATGACACCGCACTTGTAGTATCTAATGAAAATCCTCAAATAGCGATTCAAGAATTGCAAACCGACTTCGATGAACTGCTAAAATGGGCACACGATGTAAGATTGGTTATAAATGTAAAGAAAACACAATGCATGTATATCAGATCACCAAGTTTGAAAATGTGGAATATTCCCAAACTAACCGCACATAACTTTGAATGCATCCATAGAAATATAATATCTAACTGCCAATGTGAGAAAATTGATTTTGTCAATGAGTATACTTATCTGGGATTAAAAGTAGATAACACATTTAAATGGGATAAGCAAGTTACTAAAATATGTAACCAGCTAAGAGCTCTAGCAAACAGTTTCTATAAATTAAAATTTGTCTTGCCTCATTGCACACTCAAACTAGTATATTTCTCATTAGTAGAATCTATTCTTAGATATGGAATTAGAAGCTGGGGAAATACAAGCATGACATATATCAAGTATGTACAAAATTTGCAAACCTCTATCATTAAAAAAATTGTATCACCTAATATGTATAGACAAAGACACAATGTGCAACTCTTATATTGTACTGAGGGCCTGCTCCCAATAAAAGGTTTATTTTGGTTCCTTACCATTAAAGATAACTGGGGCGATAGTAGATACTTATAAAAAACCACTGGCACATAGTCACAGTACACGTCTTACAGAAAAAAAGGGTTGAAAATACCTAAAATAACAAATAAGTATGGAAGCCGAACGCTGGAGTACTGTGTACCAGTGATTTTTAATAAGCTCAAAAATAAATTTGTTTTTTCCGAAAATAAGAGTTTAAGCATGAAAACTGTAAAGATGTGGCTTATAAATGAAAAATCTGTATATCTATAAAAAAATAGAGCAAACAAAGAAGAAAAGGAAAGACATTATTTGAAAGTTTTAATTCTAATATAAATGAATGTATTTTTTTTTTCACTAACAAGCTTTTTATTTCAAGAAAAAAATAAATTAAAATAACATTTTTCACTTAGTTAACTAGAATTTTAATTCTATTGCATTGTGCTACAGTACGGTGTTATTCACTTTCAATGTGTGTTATCGTATATGTCTTACTTTTAAATGTGTGTTATCTGTGTGCTATATGTCTTACTTTTAAATGTGTGTTATCTGTGTGCTATATTGTCTTGTACTTTTGAATGTACGTTATCGTATTGTCATTCAAAGTGTTAGTGTACTTGGGACGCTTTAGTGAGTTCTATGATTGTATGTAAGAGTCTGTTATTTATTTTATATAACGGGAGGCTTATATTGTATTATAATTGCATATTGCGATAGAACCTGAAGACAAGCAGCCATGTGGCAGCTTCGTGGGACTATCTATACATTGTCTAAAAAAAAAAATGTAAAATTTTCAATTAATAAAGATCAACTCTAAAAAAAAAAATTGATGAACTGTTCAAATTTCGTTATAAAAAACCTTCCTCAGTTTTATAGTCCATAATTATTAGTATTATTCAACTTCTTTATATTATGTTGTCCTTTTCCTATTTAAGCCTGGATAACGTTGCTCCCAGAGTCAAGAGTCTAAAGAGTTTTGTTTGTTACTTTTGACACAGACCACGCTATTTTGCAATGACGTTTTAATTGCCCTGTCGAGCAGACATTACAAAAGTTTGATAATAGTTAGTTATTTTATTATGTCATAGCTCGTTCAAAAAGCAATAAAACTAAATTAATTTACATGGTTGGCAATAAATTAAAAGCAATTTTCTGAATACAGGATGGCTTATACATGCGCGTCGCAAGACTGTGGGTGTACCACATTGTGGGTCCATCAACATCGTTAAAATCTTGTTCACAGACCCTGAGTGGCCTTCGTGATGCGTGGAGGAGCCTCGCTGTACGGACACTGGAAACAAGAATTCTAATTTAAAATATCTCTGTAAAATACATTTCAAAAACATGTTTTATTTCTTTGCTTAGGCCGGTGGGTCATTAAGGCACATTGTTGTGTAAAAGGTGTTATGTTATGTTGTTTTAGGAATGTAAAAAGTGTTTGTCGAAGGACCTTGAATTTAGTATAATTACTACTGCACATGAGACAATAATATGTTGAATGGAAGGAAGGACTCATCATTAGGAACATAGGTACTGTTTGTTCTTCTCACAGCAATAGCACTGAATACGTAACTGCTTGCACTGCTGCGTGAGCTATGCGAGATTTTGTAACAGACTGATTGGAAAGTACACAGAAAGGTGCAGGAATGGAAGTAGGTAGAACTAGGAATAACAATACTATCTCAGTACAGTGGTAGCAGGTATGTATATGTGTGTATGAGATGTGTAAATTAATGTGTATTGGCGTAACCACACATATATACCAAATATGTTCAATAGTCATCAACAAATGATGAGATTGACTGTGATAAGGCCTCGAGTGTTCACAAATTTGCGTTATTTTTATATAATATTATTATGGACTAAATAAAATAGGTTCTTACTGATGATGATTGATTTTGTTACCCCTAAAAGCATTATCTCGTCCTTCGAATAAATTACTTAGTATTTTACTTATATATTGATAAAATTACAGAATTAATGATGATGGTGGAAAAATGGTTAGCACTGAATAATCGTGTTGGTCAAGATATGCTAAAATGTGATGTTAAATCCTATAATCATCATTTCTCTCATGATTAAGTGCTCAGATTAATGTGTAGAATCTGAAATATTAACATTATGTAACAACCCCAATAAAAACCCTTGTTTCACCTTTAAATCAGTTTTATGAGCTGAACTTGGCTGAACGCTTTGCTATTCTGAGATTGTGAGTACCTACTCAGTGTAAGATTGTGAGAAAAGATAATATTTTTCGTAACTTTATTATACTTTATTTAATGTGTATTTGATTGATTGATTCATGTAAAATAACTTTAAAAATGATTCTTAAATGTCCGTGTTTTAAAGTTATATATCCTCGATTGGTAATATTCTCGTCACCTTTCCCAAACAAATATAGTCCTGCATCCGTTTAGACATCATAATATTATATTGCTGCATATATTTTATGCCTCTCCATTCAATATCATTTAGGTACCTAGCCAATAACTTCGTTAACTCTAATATTATTTTTGCCAGCGTCTTGTATGTTAGCCAACGACGAAAACCCCCGAAGATTATCACCATTTTGAATAATATGGTAAGAGAGAAAATTTCCGTCAAGTAATATACCTTAATGGAGTTAAATCTTGTTGCAGCATTTTCCGTTAGTTGCTTTAATTTTAAGGCATGAAATATAAAGGTTTCCACAAGGTTGTGAAATTAGACCACTTGTATTTTAATTTTTTCTAAAGCTAGCTGTTTCTTAGTTTTTCTTTTGTACCTACTCCGGACCCATTTATGTTTCATACGTTCTTTGTGGTGCTGCATCTTTGCCAGCTCTTTAAGCGTATAAACTAAAATACTCCTCAATCTCTTTGATACGGAATCTTCCTATAAAAACAACCATCAATATGATCCGAAAATGATATATTTTCACTGCGTCGATTTGAAAATTACAGATTCTGGCAACAAACCACACACAACTGATTTATCGACGTTTTTGATATGTTTAATACATGGGCCTTAGAACAGAAATAGACCTAGTCATTATGTAAGCAGATTGATTACTATGGAGGTCTCACGTTTGAACAAATTGTTCGAGAAAAGTTGTAATTGATGTATCTAGTAATTACTATTACCACCGCATAGGTTGGAATTTTTATTTTATTTGAATAATCTAAAAAAGAACAAACACTATTGGGACTCATTTTAACGGTTAAAAATATTTCAACGCTCCTCCGATGGAAAGGACGGTGAATGCGAAATTCATTATTATTTTGAGAATTACATTTACTTTCGTCTTGTTTTTTTTTTTCAAACTTGTCATCCAATTCTTTAATTGTGATTAAAGTTTGAAACTGAAAGTTTTCATATTAATAACATGTCATGTATATGTCATTTCACTTCAAGTGCGCTTTACTATAACAAACCCAAAAACGGTGATTTAGTATTAGTGGTCATGTTCTTAAAATTATTCCTACAGTGTGCCTTACCCAATACAGATCTTATATTATAACACTAAATATACAGCTCATACAAAGTGATGACAAAACTTATAGAAACAATAACAGCAGGACAGGACAAAACAAGAACATTAAAACCAAAAAATAATATTTAACAGGAGGCAGTTTGTGGTCAGAAATGAGAATTTTTTGAGCAGACATTTAAAAAGGGTACAATAATGAGGCAATCGAAACCAAACAGTTACAGGAAGTTTGAGAATATAGCTTATTAGAAAAATATTAAAAAGAAGTTAAGATTTTTTAAATAATTTTGTTTTTAAAGCCCGTTTAAATTCAGCCAAATTCTGGAGATTAGTAAGAGCTGAGGGAAGTCAATTCCAGATGAGCGGGCCTGTTACACGAAAAGAGCGATCATAGTAAACGACTCGATTTGACCTAGAAAGTTTGACGATTGGAAGTTAGACGATTACTAACATCTACATATACTGACCTTAGAGTAAGCTGTCTATTGCTTAGGTTTTGTCGGACACATACTTCCGATATATAGGCTGGCGCCATTCATTGCAATGCTTTGAAGGTCATTAAACAATATGAAATAAAATGTACAGACGATACATGGATATATTTTAAAACAAACATGTACTTATGGAAACAGATATACCTACTATTAAATACTCCGTACAAATACTATCTGTAATAATTCTAATACATATATATATATATATATATATACACATTTTTTTTAAATATATATAACAATGCAACAATTTGTAGGAACTTGAAAAATTTAAAACAACAATGATTTCTTTTGTAGATAAGAAACTAAGCATCTATGATCAAAAATATGAAGAAATATTAAAACAAAACAATGATCTACTAAAGTCATTCCAATTCATGACGGATCAACAGGAAGATCTAAAAAAGCGTGTGACTTCTATGGAAAAATTACAGGTTAAAGATAATGCTGATCTAATCGAATTAAAAAACCAAAACAACATTTTAATTAATACAATCTCACAACAAGACGTCAAAATCGACAGACTAGAATATATGTCTCAAATATGTAATATTGAAATAAGAGGCATTCCAGAATTCATCTCTAATAACTATTTAGAAATTCTCAATAAAATAACAAAAATTATCAACTTTGAGGACTCTTCAGGAAATATGAACTCGGCAATAAAAAAAATCTATAGAATGGGGCCTAAAATTGCTGAAAAAAATCCCAGATCAATCATTGCGACCTTTAATAACACACTAGATCGAGATAATTTCTTATGCAAAATAAAAACATACACAAAGGCCACAACTCCCAGCACAAATAAATTAAATACATACGATCTAGGAGTATCGCAAGATGCCCAACGAATATATGTATCGGATCACTTAACACAAAAAGCAAAATTCCTCCTAGGACAAACTAAACGATTCGCCAGAGAAAACAATTTTAAATATGCATGGACATCTTCAGGACGTATCTTACTGAAGAAAATTGACACCTCAAAAATCATAACAATAAATAATGCCAATGACCTGCAACGTTTAAAAGGTCAATCTATCTGACTTCTATTTCACTCTGTCATTATGGCTGTTAATGAAGATATCATTTCATGTTCTCATATTGTAATATATTGTTATAGAATATTTATATACTCATTTATTTTTATCACAATCAGTAAGATCTCATGTAACCTCATACTTCTAGTAAATCTATATAAATCTGGGAAAAAAATAAATGAATATATCTATATTCCTTTTATGGTCAGATTCTGGAATAGTTCGCAGGTAATTGTAACTTCTTTTTCTATTGCAACACACCCGTCGCACCTACATATTTACAGATTGAGTAATCACCGTGCTCTGATTAAGAATAATAAGTCGGTAATTATGAAATTCATTACTTGTTCATTTAAGACTCATTTCATAATTTTCAATAGGATAATGAATAAGCAATGTGATGTATTCTATATTTACCTACCACCCTTAGCTGTTGTTATCACATATAATTTGTCATTAGGTAATAACATACAAATAACAACTGTGCATATACCAGAAAAAAAAAATTTTCATTGCAAATACCTACGCACTATTTTGGCCACATCGCTGTGTATTTCAAATGTTTTTGTATGTATTTATTTTATGTCAACATATTCTTTGCAACATCTTTACAACTTAAGTACGCTCCATGCTCTGAGCTATATTTTTTTGTTAATATCATTTAATAATTGTTGTTTTGTTAATATCATAAAATCATTGCAAATACCTGCGCACTATTTTAGTCACATTCTGTGTATTTCTAATGTTATTGAATGTATTTGTCATTTTAGTTGCGTTCTTGATGCTAACTTATTTATCTTACCAATCTATTACCACCAAAAGATCTACTACCACTCTATAACCACTTTTATTGCTATTATTCACTTTATTATAAATATATACTTTAAGATTGATAATTATGTAAACATAATTTCCTTCGTTTGTACCTTCACGGGATATACCTATATTTTCGACAAGTTTTCACAGGCTCAAATTAATATACACCCATTATTATTCTTATTATTATTATTAATTACATCGCATATTATTTGCTTTTGTTTTATGAGTCACACCACCAACAGCAACATGTATAAAAAAGTATTAATATGGATTCTATATTCGATGAAGAACTAAATGACGACAAGGAAATCAATATCAACATAGATGACCCATCAGTATGTAATGAATTTCTTAACCATTCTGCTCTCTCTATATATTGTATGAATATAAGATGCATAAAAAAAAATTTCAATGATACTATAGCTGTTCTCGACGCAATACAACATAGATTTGGCATTATCGTTTTTAGTGAGGCTTGGTTGAAAGATTCAATCTATATCCCAAGTATTACTGGATATTCATCACATAGCACCAAAATAAATTATTTACAAAATGATGGAGTTGTCGTTTACACTCGGAATGATGTCATAGTTTCTGTTGAAGAAATAACTATTCCACATGCCAACTGTCTTAAATTACAACTACCTTATAATGTATGTGTTTTAGCAGTTTATAGATCTCCTTCTCAAGCACACATTGATACCTTTCTTGACCACCTAAATGACTTACTACGTTCTGTATCAACACATAACCATGAAGTGATTTTATGTGGTGATATAAATATAAATATTCTGGATATGAACAACATAAAAAGTGAACAATATCTTTCACTTTTGATTTACCACGGTCTAAAACCATTTATTATTTCACCGACTAGAGTAACATCAAGTACTGAGAGTTGTATTGATCACATTATGGTTAAGTCAAAAGACGATCCTCAGAGTGCTGTATTCAGGACCAGTATTACAGACCAATTTGCTACATTATTGAAATATCCTAAATCCAGAGTAACAAAATCAAAAAAAATAGACGTTAAGCTTAGACTAACTGTGGATAATGACCTACTAAATTCGACACTGAAAGAGGAAACATGGGATACAGTCTTATCCACCAGTGATGTCAATACTGCAGCTGATAATTTCATAAGACGTCTAAAATTACATATTGGAAATTGCTCATATACTAAGAGAATCCATTGTAATAAAAAGCACTTGAAACCGTGGATAACTTCTGGAATTGTTAACTGCCTCATTAAACGTGACAAATTACACAAGAGTTGTCGTAAAGAACCAAATAATATCGAACTGTTTGCACATTATAAAAGATACAGAAATTGGTGTTCTAAAATTATAAAAACGACCAAACAAACATATTATAAAGGGAAGCTTCACGAGGTAAAAGGAAACATAAAGCAAGAATGGAAAATAATAAAACAAGCATTGGATTTGCAAAAGGAATCAGTGCCCATAAATAAACTGAAAGTAAATAATAACATTGTATCCATAAATGATAATCCAACAGTCATTACTAACCATGTGAATAATTTTTTTAGTGATATAGGTCAAAATTTTGCTAATCTTTTGTGTAGTGCAAATAGCACCAGTGAAGAATCTTTAGTAAAAAATTATAATCCAACACAATCTAAGCAAAATGCCTGCTTTGAATTCAAACCAACGAATTGTAATGAAGTTTTAAATGTGATTAATGAGCTAAAATCAGGTTTTTCGAGTGGAAATGACAATATAAGTGCAATGGTCTACAAACAAAATGCTTCTGAACTAGTAATACCTATTACACACATTGTAAATGTTAGTTTTGAGAATGGCTTATTCCCTAATCATTGCAAAAATTCCAAAGTTATTCCTTTATTTAAAGGAGGAGATAACGAAGATGTAAATAACTATCGACCTATCTCCTTGCTAAATACGTTATCAAAAATAATAGAGAAATTAGCTAAAATTAGGTTGATGTCTTATGTAAAAAGATATGACATTCTCTCAGATAATCAATTTGGCTTCCGAGAGAACATGGGAACAAGTGATGCTGCATTAAAAATGATCACCACAGTCGTAGAAGCTCTTGATACTGGCAATAAAGCAATGGCCGTTTTTTTAGACTTGTCTAAGGCATTTGATACCGTATCCCACGGTTTACTCTTAAAAAAACTCAGTTCAATGGGTATTGTTAATAAATCTTTAGATTGGTTCAGATCATATCTTGAAAATAGAACACAGAGAGTAATAATTAATGATCACATTAGCTCAAATAAATCAATTGTATATGGTGTTCCTCAAGGTAGTGTTCTGGGTCCAATTCTATTTTTGTTATATATTAACGACCTCTGTAAACTGAAATTTTCTGGATCTTCAATTGTATTTGCAGATGACACTGTCTTGGTGTTTGCTGCTGACACATGGAACGAAACGTATGCTCAGTGCGAGGCAGGATTAAGGGCAGTCAAAAATTGGCTTGATCAAAACTTGTTAACCTTAAACATGAACAAAACTAAATATATTACTTTTAGCATTTCCTCTGTAAATCAACCATCTTTGGAACGTTCATTAAAATTACATTGTTGTGTGCAGGAGTGTAACTGTCAATCTTTGGAAAGAGTAGACAACATCAAATACCTGGGTTTAATTATTGATAAAAATTTAAAATGGAACAATCACATTACTATATTAAGAAACAAAATAAGAAGACTAGCCTACATTTTCAAAAATCTAAGAAACATATTGGACAAAGTTACATTAAAAACTGTATATTATGCTCTTGTTCAATCAATGCTTTCATATAATGTTGTCTGTTGGGGTTCTTGTAACAAGACTACCTTAGAGCCTTTGAATGTTGCACAAAAATTAATTTTAAAAATAATGTATAAGAGAAATTTTATGTATCCATCAAAGTTATTATATAGTGAAAGCAAAATTATGACAATAAGGCAGTTGTACATAATACAGGCTCTCTGTAAATTTTTCAACAACACTATTACTGCTAAAAGATCTCAACAAGTGCGCAGCACTAGAATGGGTTCTTATTTAATGTATCAGCCGGTGTATACCAGAACATCCTTCGGACAAAGGAGTTTTTCATATAAAGCTCCGTTGCTATATAATATGCTTGGAGAAAATATAAAAACTATAGGTACGTTAAATTCATTCAAGAAAATGGTCAAAATCTCCGTACTAGCTGAGAGTGATGATTTTAGATCACCCATGTTGTCGCTTATATCATAATTCCTTGTGGAAGCTCTGTTTCGATACAATCCTTATTTACTTACTGCGCATGTACTTATTTACTTCTAAAATAACTTTTGGTTATTTATTATTATGTTACTTATTATTATTATTATCTACTTAATTATCGTATTAATATTTACTTTAATTATTGTCTAGCTAAATTATTTACTTACTTACTTTTTATTATAATATTATCTACTTACCTATCGGTTATTATTTACCTTTTTTTATTTAGTTATTTTTATTTTTTCTTATAATCTATTATTCATACTTTCCATGTTGTAACTGTTAGTATGGTTACCCTATGCTTGTGTCTGATAAGCCAGCACAGGTACCTTGTACTTTAGTTAACAGAAGAATATTATTGTTGCCAACTTACTTAATAATGCTTCTTTTGTTTTTATTTTTTTTTTTTCATACATTTGTTACTAAAATTTTGTTTATTTTTGTCTACCGGTCTCGAAACGTCCGTGTCATAAACTTTTCTTTTTTGGTTTAAATTTAATTTAATGTTGTTATTATTTTTAATTTACATATATGTATTTTTTTAAATGATATTATTGTAAAGCTGCACATCTTGATACAGGAATGCCCTAGTGAGATGTGCAGAGTATGCTTTTTATGTAAAAACTGTATTTTGAATGAAATAAATAAATAAATAAATAAATAAATGCCATCTGCACTTTTAAAACTTTTTTTTCTGTTCTTTTTTTTCTGTTTTCTTATTATTATGTATATTTAAATGCAAAATTATTTGTACCGTGTATTATGTTCATTTTTCAAAGTTTTTTGTTGTTATTTAAACATAAAAAATCTCCGATTGTCATTGTATTATGCAGTAAATCTTGTGAAATATATTTCAAGTAAAAGATCATCAGGGCGTTTATAATTAATAAAATAAATGTATCTAATTATATTTCGTGTAATATATTTGATATAATATTCTCTAATAAGTAAACAAGATCTTATGAGTTGCGTGTTTCAGGCTTGTATTGAAATAATAATTGTGGTTTTTGCGGGGAACTGGACCGCACTCAAAATAATAACCCTTTAATCAGGAAGCAGTATTCTCGTAACCAGGATATTACGTGTGTTATTAGGTGTAGGTTTTGTAAAATACGAAGAATGTAATTACATATTCAGTTTTGTTTCGTTACAGTTCCGAAAGGATTTTAAAAATTTGTTTATATTGAAATTCCTTTAATCAATATTACCGAATTGGAACCCAGGAGGCAAACCTTTAAATTGTAAGGTGATTTTTTTGTTTTGTTATTAAAATATCATTCATAAACATGAAAAATCGCGCTGTTTAATCATCAGGGTGGGAATGGTTTTGATTGGTTACTTTTTATGCTAAATAAAAATGTGTGTACACAAGAATTGAATTTTATAAATAAGCAAGTAACGATTGACGTAATATTAAACTCTTGTTCTGATCTCGATAATATCCTATATTTTTTTGAACCTTTAATTTAATAATTAAGACACAATGAATAACTGTTTTGTAGTACAATATTTATTATTGTATTTATTTTACGGATTTGTCCCTAATACTAAAAGACAAAAGCCGCCACTGCCTACAATCATTACAAACTTTATCTGCTCAATCAATTAATCATCAAAAACGTAATCCTTAGGCATGTCCAATCTTACAACGATGTAGCAACTTAAAAAAATGAACATATGCATTAACAAAATCGATGGTACGGCAAACCACTTGTATAATTGTGACACCGATGATCTATTGTCTGGGACTCACAGGTATTCGTGTGGAGGAATCATGCTTTATTATTCTCATGTGCATTAAGGAGACAAACAACGATACAACCGGTAACCACATGCAAGCAACATGAACTATGTGTTTCTGCTAATGATGGAAGAGAAATCGAAGACGTAAAATTAAGTTCTTTTTAGTTTAGCACATAAAGGTGGTGGAAAGAAGCATTTAAAACCTGTGGACATTGTTGTGGAACAAGGAGGCCTATTTTGTTTTCTACAAAGTACTTTCCACTATTTATAGTTCCTCTCCAATTTCCTTCAGTTCTCAAAAAAATCTTGCCTGCCCCAATTATTACTAATTGTCAGTCTATCCTTTTTACATTTCTTGCAGGCGCATTTTCATCTGGCTCTATTTCAACATTTCCAGTTCATAAAAGTCTTTGAGACGTTTATAATCTATTGTTTCATTCTCATAATATATACTCGTAGATTCTCTATTATGATTCTCTATTATATTTCCAATTTAAAAAAAACTAAAAACTCTGACAGTGACGGACATATATATATATATAATGGAGTTATGCCTGCTAGTTCGTTCATCTCCGGAAAAGTTTCCACAAAAAAACTCAACACATAAATACGCTACAAGGTTCACAGAAAACTTATTAATCCCAAAAGCAAACAAAACTATATTTCAAAAAGGATCACACTGCATGGCCATTAAAGTATATAACAATCTTCCACGTAGCATCAAACAAATAACCGACATACTTAAATTTAAATCATCACTACATTTTAAAACACCTTAAATGAATACCTTACATAAATTAAATACCTCTGTTTTTTAAAAAATATTTATTTACATACATTTGTTAACATGTAATTGATGGGTTATGTAATATAATGTGTATTTGATGGGTTAGCTGGAAGAAATAGGAAGTAACCTATAAGCTATACCCTTTGTACTCTGTATTTTTGTGCAGTAAATATTTTTTTGTATTTGAATTTGTGATCCATTTTATAACTTCCAAAGACTGCTAATTTAGTTTGTTCACCCACTTATCAGTCTTTTTACCTGACTGGTATTCCGAAAGATTCATGCATTGAAATCTCCTTTGCCCTAATCATTTTTGTTCTTGTGTAATTTTGTAATCAATTGTTTTTCTTGGAAGTTTTTTATAATACAGTATGAAAGATCATCATTATTCTAGATCCTTTACAACCATACAATCTTAGATCTCTACCTCTGCAGTATAATGGCAGGTTCACAATGGGCGGATGTGTTATACGAGCTCCCTTGAATCTTATACATTCTGTAGGTACGTGTTATCCGGGCGGTTTTACATTCAGCCTGAACTCACCACACCACACATGTGCTTTGTGATTTGTGCTTTTTGACTTATGATTGATACCTTCTCTTGATTTCGATCCACTCTCGTTAATTAAAACGTCATTATCAACGTAATTAATGGAGAACATTTTTCATTGGGGATCGTTATTTTTCCTCGGTAATCCAATGAGAGCTTTAGTTACAAAAACTCCTTTGATATTATGTATTATACTAAATTGTTAACTTTTACACAACTTCAGGGGTAGGAAAAGATGTAAAGAAAAATATCAATAATATTATTAAAGCAGAAACTATGTATGAAAATGATGTTCACGTCATATTTAAATGTGGACAGTATTCTACACAATAATATGCATGTGTGCCCAATGCGCGTTCAGCGGAAGACTCGTCTGTGTTAGTGTCATGAAAAAGGTCGTGCCTTTTGGTACAAATCGCAAATGTAGCAATTAATGCCCTCTGTTGGTAACTCTATTAAATAGAACATCTTTAATAATGAAATGATTATGATATGACAGTATATCGACTTTCATGGAAATATAGAAATGTTTATTATCCAGTAATTTGTTTGTAACATGATATTTGTAATCCCAATCATACATTGAATAAAGCCTGCAGCTTAGCCATTCTTAGTATGTGGTTTTATATATATATAGGTTTGTTTTATGTCTACTCTAAATAAAAACTCTTCCCCAACTTCTTCTTCGCCTACTTATTTACCACATTTCTTCTCACGTCACTCATTTCCACAAATATCCGCTCTGACATGTCGAAATTATTTATGCTTCTATTTGCTTCATCGGCATTATTTTACGTGACTGGTAAGAATTCGTTTCCGCTGAGTTATTCTAAGCTGCAGTCTGCCATTGGAATATCATAGCCAACCTCCGATAGGAGAGGGTACTAGAAGAATAAAGGTGAGAAGATGGTTTACTAATAAACAAGTTTTGATTTGTAATTATTATTACGCGTTACAGCTGTTTCGCCTTCTGAAGGCATTATGAAACTTTCTTATGAGTTAAAATGTAACTATAAATATATTCACAATAATATATTGGAAAAGCATTACTGTAGGTACCGACCCCGAATTACTGAAAAAAATTATTTATAGTAAATTTAACTGCACTAAAGGGTATATTGTTTTTTTAGTTCTCTAAAAAGATTGACGAGTAAATTTCTATAACGACTTAAAATGTGCCATTTTCGATTTGTCACCAGGATGACATTTTCGTTTTTATTCGTGAATATGGCGGCGTTGACGAGATGTCACGTCGGTGACAGCAAGTCGGTGACGTATTCCACGTCATACTGACGTTGTAGCCATTTGGAAGTGTTTCGGACGTGCAGTTTTAGATCGTTTTTAAAATCATCAATAATCAATGAACATATTGAAGATACACATTTTTACTACAATGCAGAATTAGAAAAATAAACTTTAAAATTTCCACACATTTTTAATGCTCTTAATTTGTGAAAATACCCTATTTAATTTCTGTATGATTTTTGTCCAACAATATTTCGAGAAGACACATATTATTATATCTGATCTCGTATATTAATTTGTAGTTATCTTAAATCTCGTTTTATGGTAGGCAGTCCTGCCTACGTGCCTACTCGTATTTTAACATAAATTTTGTGTAATTAAAAAAAATCTTTGCGGTGGGTACTTTGGTTGTCAGATGCGAAGTGTTGAATTAGCTTAATAATTACTTTGATAAGTGATTAACACTTACAACTTCTGACGAGGGTAATCGTCCGTAAAAGATTTTATCTGTATCTCAATTTCGATATCGGAGGCCTCCATCAGAATACTTGGCTAAATTTATGAACGCAATATAAAATAAAAACAGGTCTTTAAAATCCCTAACAACTTTGTATGTAAGTATGACACGATCTAAGGAATAGTTAGTTATCTAAAATTCACTTTGTTAAATTAATTTTCCTCTTTCTTGTTCTTAAAGCTATTTTGATTATTATTGCTCTTCTCGTTCTTCTAATTCATATTTTTCTTCTCGTTTTACTTATACTTCTTTTTATTTTTATTTTTCTTATTGTTCTTCTTCTAGCATTTCTGGCTCTCCTAGTTCTTCTTGATCTTTTGCTCTTCTTTGCTCTTCTTGCTTTTCTCACTCCTCGTGCTTTTTTGTTCCCCTTGACCTTCTTTGCTCGTCTTGTTCTTCATGCTCTTTTTAATATTCTTCATCTTCGTGTTCTTCTTTCTCTACTTGTACTTCTTTGGCTTCCTGTTCTTCATGTTCATCTTTTTTCTTCTTTTTATTAAGGTATATTATTTTTAATTTAGCGGAAGCTAAAAACTACAATTTATCTAAACAACTACACTTCAACAATAATTGTTTTCTATTGTAATTTCATCCACTTCATTTTTACCTTTATACGCCCAAATTATTTATTTGCTAGTTGGGAATGTGTGGTGTGTCGACAAAAACGTATGTCGTTTAATAAGGATGTTTTAATCTCTTTCTTCCCTATGGGGATGGTAGCAAAAATCTAAATTTGTCCCATAAAACTTCAAAAGATTTATTAATTTATAACCTTTTTTATTTAAATTTTACATATGTTTCAATTTATTTTGGTGCTCCTTTGATCAGATGTCAAAAAATGAAATGATAAACTAAGTAGAGGGGAAATAATGTAAGATTTCATCCGTGAAAAAAATCACAAAAAGCAAAATTCTATTGAAAGAGATATTCCCTCTTTTAAATATCACGGGGATAGATTATTCATTCACTCTACAAAATTATATATTAAAAGCTTTTTCCTTATGCTTTCTGAGAAAGCTTCCAAGCCACTAAACGTTTTGTATTATTTATTCTAGCTTCCAGCTACATATTTTAAATAAAGTCTATTTATCTTCTTATCCTTTTTTTCTTCATTCAAAGTGGGGATCCTTCCTTGAATCCAATCTACTCCATAAACCTTTATTAGATATTTATGTAAACTACAAAATTTTCAACAATTTCAATTCTCGTTTATTATACATACATAAACACAAAAAAGACTCAAGAGTAATAATAATTGAATAATTAGGTTACCATTTTTTTTTCTTTATTCATAATATATATTTGAATACAGTTTTTGACATGCTTTTCGACTACCACACTAGACACATGTACGTATTATGGTAGTCGATATATGTACTTATTATTCTCATCCCAAAATTGAGCGTATCCCAGGCGCCTCTCTGGATCATTATCCACTTCGTGTCATTCGTAATCTCCTTCCAAACTTCAATCACGAACGAAGGTCATGAAATATTTTAAGTAATTTATAAGCACGAAGTTTTAATACAAATGACCAGTTTAGCGCTTATTTTCATCTGTCTGCTCACGAACCCTCGTCCTTCGTCCCATCCAGTCATACTCAACCTGCGGCCCGCTAAGCTTTAATGTATAATCAACATATAAACATCTCAAAATCTAAAATCAAACCATTTTTCAACTAAACTATATTTTTTTTGAGTTTTCAGTTACTTTTTTACAAAATTAAATTGGATGTATAGTTAACGCTACCATACATCTGGTTTTGATCGAGACAGTTCCGTTTCTCGGTCCGTAGTCCGTTCAAGTTTCAGCACTCAAAGTCGTATTTATAATTTGGGTTATGATACTAAAAAAGTGTAATAATAACTTGACCCCACTGGGAAGTACCCAATGGCAAAAGTCCCCCCCTCCCCCTTCCGATGAACAGGGAAATTTTTCCAAATGAATAACCGCTGGTACTTGGCAATCTAGGCAAGAACTTGCAACGACTCGCAAAAGATTTTTTCTTAAGCGGCTTCTCCAGCGCCAATATTTCCTCAAACATTGAACCAAATGTTTCTGCGAACATGAAACAATATGTTCTGGCACTAACCCAATGTTTTTGTTTTTGTCAGATGTTTTGAAAACTTTTGATCTCTGAAAAAACGACTTAAGATTTTCATAAATAATCACCCCCGAAAATTTGGCGGTTAACGTAACCAAAAAATATATTTCGGGGCTCTCGTCAAAGCTCCCCGGAGCTGGGAAAGAAGGTTCAGCCATATGGTCGAGCACTTAGCTTCAAATTCGTGTTTGAGTGGTGATGGGTGTTTTTCATAAGCGTTTTGATATTCTGAACCAATTTTTAATAAGCCCACTGCATATATTGTAACTCAATCGTATCTTTTTCTGTGAATTAGGTAATTTGGGATATTTTCAGAATCAGTTTTTGAATTAAGCCGAGAATCCTGATCCAGAATACCTGAATAATTCAGAAGAACCTTCGCATGCGTATTAACACGGTCAGTGGGCAGTGATCCCACAAAAAATGGAATACCTGCAGCAGTTCAAAGATTTTTTTTATTAAACTATTTTATTTCAATATTTCATATATTTTCTTCGTGGGTGTTTTAATAAATATTTACCAAACTAACTGAAATATAATATAAAGAAATGCAATACCATTTAAACAACCTTTTACATTTAGCAGCCTTTAAAAGTTACAATTTTAAAATAAATCTCTACAAATTTATATACCTAATGATTTTGTTTAAACCTTACATTATGATAAATATTTTATTATTACTTTGAAAAATTTAAGATCTATTATCGAATAAATTAATCTTACTACCTACTTACCTACCTACCTATTATTTAACGAACATTTATTTTATTAATATTCCATTAACTAATAATTTAATAACCCATTTCTAGCAATCGGAGGTTTATTTAAAAAAAAAAAACAGTTAAAAAAGGGTTTTCAAAAATTCAAAATTTGAAGGATCGGTAGCAAAAATTTGCCAATTCAAATCCAAATTTTGGTTTAATTACATCATTGAGCACCGTGTACGTCCTGTACACGATTTTCAACGTTACACTGTGGGACACTGTGTAGTGTGTACCTACAACCCGTTGCGACAAAGATGTTCGTTCAAGTCAAGGATATGTCCTTTAGAATTATCAACATCGAAGTGTTTACGTATGCAAAACTCGGGTGAATAACCGCGCAGTTTAGTGTCCTGAGTTCATTACTACTGCCCAAAAGTATTCGATTAGTGTCCAGTTGGACCCTAGAGTCCTTTGTGAGAATTGAAACTGAGAACATGAACAAATTGATCACTTAAGTTCTAAGAATTTGTCAATTTTGTCCTCTGAGAAATGTTTCCATCAATCCGTAAACATGTATTGATTTTCCTTTGTTGATAAAATATGATTCAGTATAATAATTACGTCCACACATCAAATCGAGTGGGAGGTTTAGCAGACAGATGTGTGGGAAGATTATTAAGTAAGAACATAATTAAAACCTTTACGGGTTGGATAAATATTAATTTAATGTTAAAAGGAAATATTAGTTAGCTCCTTTAAGCTAAATGAATAATTAACCACATAAACATGTATTAAAACACAATTAATAATTCCCAAACTTGTGTTTATGTGTTTATGTTTCGTATTATAATAATTTTTATTAATAAAAGTTATTTTTTTTATACTAATACTTTAGTGTCAAAAATTTATAAATATTATATTAAAAAATAATAACATTTTATTAATAAAAGTTTTTTTTTTTTGATTTTTTAATATAATATTTATAATTTTTGACAGTAAAAATATAAATTGGAAACAAGAAAAAATATAATTATTATTACAATACAATGTTTTATAATGTTTTGGATATTATTACAAGTTGCGAAAATGGTTCTGGACAAGATTTATTAATTACAGGCACTCAATTATAATTATATTTGAACAGTTTGTATATAAGACAGTCTTGGTGAAAAATCGCCCCGCTTGGGGTGAAGGGCTCTGTGCCTAACCTAACCTAACTTATCCTAATCTTTTCAAAATAATATCGGGCTTGTACAGTTTCCCCTATCGAATTGCCTTCGAAGTCATAAAGTTCCACAATTCAGTATGTCATACTTCACCTGACTCAAGTGAACATAAAAAGAAACTAGCACTAAACATTCTAAATAACATTTAACCACTTAAAAAAATAATTCTAAGGTTGGTTTGAATAGCATTTAGAATTGAAATCTTTTCAAAGGATTTCATAGCTGGATTCCCGCGAAAACTCGCCTCATTTGTCTTTCCTTTATACGAAATCTTTCTTCCTTTCACCTCGCGGCTAATAGGTTTTGTTTGCCGAATCCTGCCCAGTCGTGACATACGAATTTACGATCGCCGCTCGAAACGAGTCTGGGAATAAAACCGAAAGCAAACAGACTTGTACTACATGCTTACCCACCTTTGCTTGTTTTATTAGGTATGTGGGCAGGATTATATTATTATGTGTTTGAAACTAAGAGTGGTCAAAATGGACTTGGATTCGAATATTGCTTAAGTCATGTTATCGAGAATTCAACTTTGTTTAAATTGCTAGGAATGGTGTGATAGATTTATCGCTCTAATTAATGGAATTTTTGTAATTTATGGTAGTGGTATGTGGATTGCAACAAAGAAGATATTTGTCGTTAAGTTTTTTTCGTTTGTGTGTCTTTCATGCCTGTCTCTAAACACGATAAATGATGAATTATCATAACTTTTATTTTTCTGTCAAATAATGATTTTTTTAATTGAAAAAAATATCAACAAACTCTCGGAAGGAGCGCGAATATTTTATAAGAACCACTTCCGATGTTTTTTTTGTTATTTGTTTTTGGGGTGTTATGCCGTGTTGCGCTAACTCTTTATTTAGCCAACGTTTCGGACAACGTTACAGTGTCCATCATCAGGGCAGATGTGTTACTTACTGTGTTACAATAAAACTTCTAAAAATACGGAGAAAAATGCTAATTTATTATCATTTTTTTTTCAAATTTTTGGTAATCTGGTTAAAAACGGAATTGAAGACCGTTTCCTGACATTTAGTAAATTCGCAAAATACCGGAACACGTGTTCATGTACCTGCATTTGTCTTGATAATATACAATGACGAAATGCGAAAATATAAGGATTTTCCGACATCGTGATACACACATTCGTATTTACTAAAAGTTTATTAGAAAATCTATCAATTCATTCGGTAAGAGCCAGCAATCCCGTTTTTAACCGGATTACGAGTAATTTGAAGAGTTTCTTAATAAATTAGCAATATTCATTATTAGTTATTTTTCTCAGGTTACTCAAATATTGTCTCTCTTTGTAAATCAAAAAATAACTCGATTTTCGATAGAATGTTAAAGTGAAAATAGGATTGAAAAGGATTTTTTTTATTCAAATGTAAAACAACACAATTCGGTTAGCTTATGAACTTTGTGGAATCTTGGTTTAACATGGGTAAATTTTCTTTGTAAGCCCCGGGAACCCTTTTTTAACTAGGTACGCTTTTAAAAATGATTTCGACAAAGCCAAAAGCCTTTTTGGTTTCGGAAAACTTATTTCCCCAATAAATAAATATTCATAAAGGCATGTATATTTAGTAACTAACTCTAAAAGTTAGTTGGGAGGAAAAACTCATCACAAAGTCAACATTTCTACCATAAATGCTGAAAACCTGGAAACATTTTCCTTGCCATACAAAATATAGACGCATATCATCACGTGGCCTTTCAGGTGGCCGCAACAAAGGAGTCCTTTCACTGGCACTCTGAAAGCTCTGATCAAAGAAGCTTTTCATCTAGTATAAAGTGAAATATCCGAATTTTTCTTGGAACATTCTTCCCGTGCTGGAACCAGTGAACAAGTTTCTTTTTTAAATACACCTCAAAAATGAAAAATAATTAATGAATCAAACCAAAAAAAAACCAAATAGCATGGATTATCTAAGTATACTAATTTAAACTCCTGAATATATTCTATAATTATTTTTAAATTCCTCTATATTTCAAAGTTATGATATATTCATTCAAATTATTTTAATGTACTTGACATAAACACTAACTCGCACACTTAAAATATCATCAGTTTATTTTTTTCTTATTACTACTTTTGTACATTGATTTCATAAACTGAATTTAATTTGTTTTTCTTAATATATATTCTCTTGATTTCTATACTCCTTATTTTCTTTTATATTGTATACTTTCTATACTTCTTCATTTTTCATACTTGATATATTCTTTTAATGTACTTTATATATAATCAACCACCACAGCACGGACATTAGCTTGGTGGTCTAAACATTCTCAATGACTGTAATAAACAATGCACTGAATAAAGTTTTTTTAACGGACTAATTTATGGTTATATTCTTATAATTCATAAATTTCACGAAAATCCTAAAATACAATGTAATTAGCAAAGGTAATCTACGAAAACTAAAATGTTTTAGTCTAAAACCATCGATCAACGACATCATATTTATATATATCACATTCAAGTTCATAAAAAATTCTTTTTTTATCCACAATATCTACACCAACGACGTTATTGTAAATGCTTCGTTCAAAAGGTAGAAGAATTGATTGAATCGTTTCCCGTGAGAGCTGTCAGGTGATAGCAGTTTTTTCTGATTTTTTTTCGTTACCGTCTTTATTGTTGTGTTTTGTGTTATTTCATCCCAGTTTTATTTTATTTTCCTTCAATTTATTATTTCATATTTTCTTTTTATAGAATTTCATTTAATTGTAAAATGGAGGCCTCAGTATGGGTAAAGTACCCAGTGAGGCCCACGTTATTATGAAAGTAAATAATATTATTGAAACAATAAAAAAATTAAACAAAAAACTCTTGCAAAACAGCCATCACCCGACGACTATCACGGGAAACGATTTAATATACATAATTTTTTTTTTTTATTTCTTTTGCCAGTTTGTCTGGACCCGTAAACAAAAAACATTGAATGATGACATTATTTGGAATTTCTGTAATTCATTTACTTATTTTTGCTTTTAGTTACAAAAGGAATAATTAACAATAATGAAGGCTACCCTGGATTTTTTTGGTGACCGGATAATTAATCACAATGATAATTCATCACATCTTTAAAAAATTATATAAAGTTATGAAACAAAAAATTTATTAATTGGGTTAAGTAGGTTAGGTTAGGTTAGGTTAAGTTAGGTTAAAAAAAAAATTTCATCGTTTCTAATGACTTTATATCACTTTTTAAAAGTGTGTTGAATTTTCACTGTGTTGATTTATCATAGAACCATTTTTTTACATTAGCTCCACACAGGATGTCCTGAGAAAAAAAATCACTCAAGCCCTATGTCGTCATGGGCATGCAGTGTGGATTCTCTTTTTGTTTCACAGCTTGTATGGGTTAGGTTAAGTTATCTTGATTGTGCATAACTTTGAAAGCTCTTCAAATATATCTGTTAACATTTTAAACCAATATAACTCACGGCCAGAAGAGGGGCAAGGTTTTGTAAAGAATTACCGTAGAAAATTACAGTCATTAGCCACAATATAAATAATAACACCTGCAAACACGTGTTTGTTTCTCTCACGTATTCGATTTATTATTGTATTTACGAGGCGATACCTTTACAAAGAGTATTAAGGTTAAGTACCTTATTACAATGAATTGAGAAAACGCGTATCGTGTGCACCATTCACGTTGTGTAACCTTGGAAATGAATCTATGCTTGCGACATGTGTTTTTTACGTCATTGAGCATACCATACAATGAATGGTTCAATTTCAAAAATACTATTTTTTATTTACTCTAATAATCATGGAATTTAGCCGTATATAACAACAAAATAGATATAATTAGGTAAGAGAGGTCAGATAAATAACCTACCCATAAGTAGGCTAACATATAACCTAATAATACAGCTATCGATTATTTCAAGAAATCTTAACTTACAACAGAAAATTTGTTTGTGTGATATACATAGGTATGTCTTAAATCAAAGGTTATTACACCATAGATTGGGACTTTAAAATATATCACCATGACGACGGAAAGTGAAGTAACTGTTTAATTGTTAAACGTCCTGTTTGTTTTCTGTTTCATTAGGAAAAATAGTACGTGTAGAAAAGCTATAAAAAAGGTGAAAAATGTTCATATTTTTTTACATTATCTCCACACGGTAGGCCCTGAGTAAAATAATTCAGGGTCATCTTCTAATGCTGTGTGGAGGGTCTTTTTGAGGAAAGGATGTACTGGGAAGTAGAAGGTGTGAGTAATGAGTGGTAATCTGGGGTCAGAGTGATCGGTAGTGATGTATTTTTGAATCCATCCTACCCATTTCTGTGCCAGGCTGTTGGTCGAGTGGGTCCGGCTGGAGAGCTCGAAGGGCCTCGGAAATAGATATGTAAATTCCTAGACAAACCTCACCATATCCTCCCGGGATCCTTGAAGTGAGCTATGGCGGAGGTGTTTGTTATCAAATTAATGGTTCCTAGGGCGGCGCCTAACAAATTGTAAAGAAACATTCGAAAATTCTTTAATTAATCAAAATCTCGAGAAAACATATTTTTTATTATTAGGTGAAGAAAAAAATCGACTAAGTTTGAATCTCGCAACGAGTACCGACCTACTCCACATTACAAATAATTTGTGCTTGGTAAAAAAAAGAGTTTTGTTTTGTTCACTTGACACGAAGTTATTTGCTTATACTTCAAGAAACATGCTCTTTAAGATCTTTGCAACATAACTCAAAATTTTAAATTATGCAAAATAAATCTTTACTCCGTAAATAAATAATGTGCTTGTGTCTGTCTGGTACTGCATTTTCTCTGTTGCACTTTTGTTTTCTTTTCGTTCTCCGTTGCATTTCTGTGCAACACAGGTGGGATTTTTCGCGTTCCTTGCATTAAGGAGCATAGGCATAAATACAGCACAGACGTAAAGGCAGTGGGATGCTAATGTGTGTAGGTATTTTCTTATGAGTTACAATGTAGACTAAGGCACGACGCTTCAAGACAATCGCTTACTTCTAGACTCTAGACGGAGAACGCTAAATGCCAAACCACGAAGTTATTCTAATTGGAGGTGATGAGTCTTCTTAAGAGGGCTTAAGCCAGATATTATTATATTATTATTCTTTGCTTGCACAAGGATATTTCTTGTAGATTCCAAATTTACATACTTAGAATAAATATTTCCTGGAACATAATGATTTGTGAAGCTAAAGTTAGTAACGGTAGGAAAAAAAGAAAGAGAAATCATTAGTTTATTATCTGGATATTTAAGTCAGACTAAACAAATTAAAAGCCATCCCATGCAACTTTTCGTTTTCGCTCTTGAGTTCCGCCTTTCCTATTTTTAACTCTTAACATATTTCAAAGATAAAATTTACATATATATTTTTTTTAAATTACCTCTCTTTCTATAGCCAATTTAAGTATAAAGCATAACATAAAAATAATGTCACAGTTTTTACAGTGTTTCTTGTTTTGAGGAGACTTGTAGGTTTTTTTTTAAATATTTTTGTATTTAGTTACTAGTTGTCTTCTCACTGTCTTCGTTATGTTTGTAGGTTGATTATCAACTTGTCCTCTCAGTCAAATTGTGATTTATTTTTAAATATATTCATTACCGCTGTTTTTTTTTAAATTTGATATAAAGCATTATATAGTTACGTAGCGTGAATTTTTTTTTCACATCTACCAAACACTTTGTGGATATACATGATTATAATAATTAGTATAAAATAACTTTGTTTTTAATACCACTTTATTGTATTTATTTAATTATATATTTTAAAAATTATATATAAAAAGTGGTACTAAAAGAAAGTTATATTTTTATAATTATTATAATATTTCTCTGTGTAAAAGATTATTCAAGCCGGTAATAACCAGCATGTTTTGGCATAACCTGGTTGAGTATTTGTATTGAGCAGTGGAGAATTCAGATATTTAATTCAGATATGTTTTTTTTGTAAAATATACGTTTCGTTTCGTAACGTTTTGGTTATGCTTCTACTCTGAATAGAATTTAAATCTCACACATTCTTACTTGTGGTATTTTGATAACTGTATATTTGAAACAATTCTAACTGATCCTATACGGTATAGGTATACGCAGACAATTAAGTTAATTATACATATAAGAATTGCATTCGTTTATAATATTAATCTATATATATTAAAATATGTATTAGGGTTGGGGAATATTATTTTATAAGCCTTGAATGGTCCATTGAAGTACTCCGGCCAGGTATTAGGTTGATAATGTGTGAGAAGAGACGAAACTCGCAAGAGTCCACATTCTACCGTAATTCTAGACATTTACACTGTACGTTGCTTTGCGGATTACGGACAAGCCTGAATGCGTTGTTATTTTCACGTAATATTAACCCTTCCGGCTTTAACATATTTTTATCTACAATTCTCTACGACACGGTGAAAGATCGTGGATTTGCATAATGCTTCCGAGATATTTTAAATGTGCTATATATTTCTTATTTTTTAAGTTATTGTAAAAAGAAATACCAATTTAAAACTACATTAAATATATCTTAGAGATTTTTGTATTTGAAAAACACTTTGATATTTCTAAATAATTAAATTCTAATATCAAACACGAAAATGTCAACCGAAACATTTTGACTTGAAACGTCCATAATTTTGAAAGAATTCGATATTTAGAAAAAGTCAACGAAAAAATTCCGCCAAATTATAATCACGCTTTTTTGGGTTTCATCCACGGAATCAAGTACCAATATTTGAGACAAACTAAGAAGAATATTTTTTTCTCTTTCCAACGACAAACGAATAACATTTCTCCACTTCATAGAAAAAAATAGAAAAATACCTTTAAAATGTATGAATGCTCCGGTCAGTTTCATCGGTGTTTTAATGAACAATTATTTTTGGGGCTAGTAATGTCCTACCGATGATTTAGGGGTTACATTTTTTCTCATTACTGTCGTTGTATTTTAGAAGTTAAGGTGACATAAGACTATAATAACGGGGGTTTTCTCGACGCTTACATTTTAATTATTTCTTATGAACGAATTACTAAAATCTCAAAATAGAGGGATCCCTACGGATGTAAGTTATTTATATTAAAGATTAATAAAAACGGGACCTTATCATAAAAACATTTTATTTAAAACGGTTTTAAAATTGTTTAAAACGTTTCAACTATAAAAATAGCTTATTAGTAACTTTTCGAGAGATCACTCTAGAAACATTTGATATTTTAGTTAAAAGTCAATCAAAAATAATTAAAATAAACCCAACGGAAAGATCGATTTTCTAGGCCTGCTAGGGCAAAGTCGACCGTAGGTCCATCCATTATGCCGGGCCGCGCGCTGAATATTGTTTTCATACGACTTCGCACTTTATTTTAGAGATTTGCTATGAAAAATTCAACCGCAGGTCTGTCCAATACACCAAGCCGCGTCGCATATTTTAGTGCACGGCTGCTTCACTTACGTCGTTAAGATTCTGAATTTATTTTAGGGCATTGTCTCGTTCTTTTTAGTTATTTTTGGTTAAGTGGTTATTTATTCATCCTTACTACTCGTTATAACTTTAATTAATCGTTGTATTGGTATTCCGCTGATAGCTCCGTTGTAATCTCTCCCTTTTTCTCATCAAACGACCTGATGAGAACGAGGTTTTAACTAAACTCTCAGTAAATGACCATATGGTATGCTTATGCACAGTGTTAAGGCGAAGCTTAATGCTAAATCACTATTTTGATTAATCTTTATAACGAATTGGTGTACATTATGAATACCAAAAAAATGCTTTAGTTAAATTGAATTTCGTTTGAGTAGAATACAAATAAAACAATAAATTACTCAATAAACAATATAATTGTAAACTACTAGAAAATTTATTTTTCAATAGAAATGTATGAACGCGTGAAGGAAACAACTTAAAAAAAACAGTATTATAGCTAAGATTATCTGTGACAGTTTCACTTGATTAACTTTTTTGCTTTCTTATAAAATTATTTACAAAATAAATAAAAACCAGTTTTGTTCTTGAAATCGAACGTTTCTAGACTCCGTTTGTCAAGCGATTTTAATGCCTATTACCTACAATATAAGGTATACCAAGAATATACACATTTTTGGCTTGAAGTTCCTCTTAAGGCCCCAATATATTGATGTACAATCAATATAACAGACTATGGTTAGATTTGGTTATGGTTAAAATTGTCTAATATAAGCCAAGATTTTGTAGGACAGATTGTCTAATGTAATAATAGTTAATGTTTTATTAAATCTTGTTATTCTACTCTGAATATAATGAAAAATAGGTTAACTGGATTTACAAAAATCTTAGGCTTAAAGTCCCAGAAAAAAATTTAAAAATGTTTTATGAGGAATTTAAATTATTTCTGCGTTTACGCGACTGACTATTTGTAAAGCATAGTATGAATTAATATGCAGTGATTTAACTTTTTATAATGCTACACTTTCTCGAAGCTTTAAACTGAAAAAAATATCTTTAACAAGTGTTATAAGTCCGCTTTGTAACATAAGAAATAAATAAAAAGTTTTATTCAAGAAATGGAAAACTTTCCGCACGGCCTTCGCACGATTGTCGTTTGCTTCGTGGAACATTTTTTCGCTCCGCACAAGTACACTTGTCAAAACAATCGCAAAACAAAACGAAATGAAAAATCTTTAAGATATTATTTGTAGCAAAAATATTCGCGAAACATTTCTTAATCTTCCTCCACAAGAAAGCTGATTTCGTTGTAATACGAACATAGTTATTTATAATTAAAAGCAAAATAGAAATTATTTAAAATGCTAATTTCGGTTGTGATTCTGTCTGTAATTAAACTCTCGAACTTGGATTATCTTGAAATTTAAGTGTCATTTTCAAAATTGGTACTGACTGTAGGAACAATTCAGACAAGCGATAAAGAAGGTACAATTAAACAAAAAATTCATTAATAATTCACTGTTTGAAATGTGAATTTGTTTTGTTTAAATTTTTTCTGATCGTTTTTTTTAATAGGTGGAAAGAAGACAGTCATACCATTTACCTAATGTCAATTATTTTTAAACTCATATTATAAAGAAAAGGTGAAAATAATTGCTTTTGAAAGGCAAATCATGATGCAAATAATTTCAGCTATACAAATCCTACAATTTTTAAATGACGTGATTTTTCGGTTCCATGATATTTCATCGAAATGACAATTAAACACACCTTTAAAAAGTGATATAGTCATTAAAAGTGATGAAACAAAAACTAGGTTGAATAGTTCCCTACGTAACCTAGTTTTTGTTTCATCACTTTTCATGACTTTATATCACTTTTTGTAGGTGTGTTGAACTGTCATTTTGACGAGATACCCGGTCACCGATTTTTCATAAGATCTGTACTAGTATACCTGATATAAATTTATTACAGTGATGCAATCCATTACAAATTACTGTCATTTTATCTATAAAACAGAAATCTTTTTTCTGAATCAGAAAAAACTCTCGAACGGCATTATCAAGTTTGCACGGATTTTTCTAAGCCACCTGAATTGGGAGAAATCAATTCCAATCAAGTCCTGGGCGGAACCGGGTAGTAAAACAAATAATTTATATGATTTATAATTGTCAAGGCCAACAGTGTTATGATATTCGTCTTTTGGGGTAAGAAACCACTTTCCACTTTCATCAGCCAAGGTTTCAAACGGCATTTAATGTACATCATCAGAGCAAATGCGTATTGAAAGGATTGTTTATTTGTATAAAAATGATTCCGTGTTGAGGACTATTATGATTGACACTTTAGTATTTTTTATTTTTGTTATTTATTTATTTTTTTATTTATTCTTAAATATATTTGTTTTACAAAGGTACAGTATATTGTCCTCCACGCTAGGAGGATTATATTAAATACTAAATTCACAGGTTCCTAGCACGGAGGACAATATACTCGTATATTTTCTTGTAATAAAGAAATCCTGTTTAGCGAAATAAAATAATAATATAAATAAAGATTTTTATAGCACCGTTTCATTTACAAAACATCAATTAAAAGGTGGTTATCACTTACGTCTTTTAATGACATTTGATAATAATTCTTATTTTTCTGAAAAATAGTAGGTACTTGCTGACTGCCATCTGTACAATGATAATAATAGTAGGTACTTGTTGACTTTACCCTCTGTTCAATGATACTAATAGTAGGTACTTACTGACTGCCATCTTTATAATGATAATAATAGTAGGTAGGTACTTGTTGACTTTACCCTCTGTTCAATGATACTAATAGTAGGTACTTGCTGACTGCCATCTGTATAATGATAATAATAGTAAGTACTTGCAGATTTTTCCATCTGTTCAATGATACTAATAGTAGGTACTACTTGCTGGCTTTTCCATCTGTTCAATGATACTAACAGTAGGTACTTGCTGATTTAGCCATCTGTTTAATGATACTAATAGTAGGTACTTGCTGACTTTGCCATCTGTTTAATGAAACTAATAGTAGGTATTTGCTGACTTTGCCATCCGTTTAATGATAATAATGGTAGTTACTTGCTGACTTTGCTTTCTGTTTAGTGATAATAATAATAGTTACTTGATGACTGCCATCGGTTTAATGAGAAAAAATGTGCACTATTTTAAAATTTTTGGCCAATGAGCCAATTCGGAATTCAATTGCTTGATGCGCCCGTATATTTTCTATGTTTTCTGATTCATTTTTTTCATTTGAGAGCCGCTATATTATCTTCACCGATTAAATATAAAAAAATGTGATGTTTTACTCATTTTTTTATTTTTTTATTTTTTTTTATTTTTTTTTATTTTTATTATCAATATAAAGTTTCTTTTACAGGTTTTTTTTTCGATGTCTGTCTCACTAGGATAAACCTGTGTCGAGACAGACGTATTTGATACATTAAAAATGTTTACATATTTTTTGATACATTAAATATTTCACTACATTAAATGACATTGTGAAAAAGATAGAAAATAATAAATAATAATAATAAATGATACATTTGTTAATCAGCATCTAGTTGGAGTACATACTTATGTAGAGATTTTTATAAAAACATTTATCATGGATCTGTCTTGGCTGATGATCCAAGATTTGATGTCTGTTTTATATTTCAGAAAAAAATCGTTCAGTCTAATGGCTAGTGGGAGAGCATTATATAGCCTTGTTGCAAAATATCTAAAATTTCTCTGGCCAAAAGTTGTTTTAGCGAAAGGGATTTGTAAGAAATTATGTCCTTTTGTTCTAGTTACACGAGCAGTTTGGATATTGTCAAAAGTAGTATTCCAATAGATATAGCATATTTAGATATAGCATAGCACAATATTATAGCATTTTACTCCCCATTTAATCCTTACATTCCCTCGCTTTTACAATAAGTGTGACAACGGCCGGTAGATTCCATTGTCCCACATTTCCTAGAGAGAGAGAGGCCATTCGTTAAAAGAGGACGTTTGAAGCGGACAATGTGACCGGAGGACAATTGGAGTGATATACGATCCGGGAGGAAACGGCTTAAACAAAAGTCACCGCGTTTCCGCATCCTATAACTGGCTGATGGTTGGATTATGATGGTAGCACGCAACGTTCCGTGTTTCAAATAATCACTGGAACTTGAAAACGGTTCTTGGGATTTTGCTGTAAAATTAAAAGCGATTCAATTGTGATTCTTTATTCTTCAACCACACGGTTTTTTGTTAAATAGTGAACAATATTTGCTGTTCGCGCATTTCTATTGATTTTTTAAACTAAACTTATTTTACTGATATTATTTTTAAAGGCATGTAAAATGTGTTATTGGATCAGCGACCCGAAAATGAACGTTGAAATTTGACGAATTTTACAAATTCTCCGAAACAATTCGTCTTTAATCACCTCCCATTGTGTGAATGTATTTCTATGTTTGATTTCGAAAATATTCTTTGAATATATGATTATCAAAAACGAAAATAAAATGTTACATTAAAGTTCAGGAAAAGTTATGAACAAAATATGAAGTTAAGAACCTATAAGAACTTATGGTTGAATATAATATGGTTCATCTACTATACTGATTTATTTTTGGGGTATTATGCCGTGTTGCGCTACCTCCTTCTTTAGCCAACATTTCGGACAGCATTACAGTGCTCATCATCAGGGCAGAGGTGTATGACGGCAAAATACCCCAAAAATAAATCACTATTTATTTATTTATTTATATATACGCCTAAAAAGGCTTTTACATAGAAGTGATACATGATGCAATGTACATAGGAGAATATCTGTATTATACAGGAGATACTGACAGTAAATAGAAGGTAAAAAATACGCAATTGTCAAATTGTGATTACAAGTATAATGAGAAAAAATTAAGAAATAATTAAAAAAATATATATATATATGAAGTAATATTAGTAAAATGTAAGAGTAACATATAGTAAAAAAGGAATTACAACAAAACTACATATAAGACAAAACATTAAAACTAATTTACTTAATTTAATTAATTTGTAGGATTCGACAAAGTGTTGGTATAGATTATGCTTAATTCTATAAATGGAGTCAATAATACTTCTGGCCGTAAAAATCGATAATCATATCTGGTATATCTATGTTTCGATAAACAAGTGCCTAAATGGAGAGTTTCCTGTAACTTAAAACATTCATCGAAATAAGAGTACACGAAGAACCCCTAGAATTTTTTTTCGTCATTGGGAGAGTAAGGTTAAGTTAAAAAATAATTAAGATAAGAAATTAGAATATCAGAAAAAAATAGTAAAAAAATGAATTCATTGATTTATCGCGTTCAAAAAAACTGGTACAGGTAACAAATCACACTAATTCTCTCTAAATAATTTCATTACCATCAAAAAATATTAAATATCCTTAAAATTAATTTCCCAGACTTGTGATCACGGACACTGTGTGTGACCACATAATAAATATGACCGGACGACTCTAGTATGCAAATAGATCTCTGCCAATGCGCTAAGTGCACGGCGCGGGCGCTGCGCGGGGAGAAGCGACCACATAACTTACTCCGCCCGGTCCGCTGTTGTTTGCCTAGGAAAGTTATTGTAAATCTCAGCGACTCTCTGCCTCCCGCTGAGGGAAGCCATAAATCGCGGCTGCATTCGCATTGTGCGGTATTGAATTTAGTTGGCTTCACCGCTGTCTTATCGCTGCTAACAGATATGGACAAGAATCAAGTTAGCAAGAGGAATAGTAGTCCCGCTTACCCACGTATTGAAATTTGTCAAATTTCTGTCAAAATAATGACGGTTCAAGCATCAACCAATTAGCAAAATAACAAGTTTTTCGTGGTGTGGTATTTTGATGTACATCCATAACGCAAAAGTTCAAAGTTCCAATTAGTGGAGCAAATGGTTTAAATTTGGTGGTGTCATAACTTGCCCCACGACTGTGTAGTACCATTGTACTAAGTGAAGGGGAGTTCGATGTTGAATATGGTCCCTCATAACCGCAATTTCTGGATAAACCTGAGCTTTAAAAACTTATTTTTATCAACGTTTGAAGTTACCTTTGAACTATTGGAATGTTGTGCTATTTATGTAAAGTGTGATAAATGCTATATACATATGTTATACATCTTATTTCCTACACGTGTGGGATTCCAGATAAGACTTGGATATGTACTGAAAACGAGGTAAAATTACAATATGCTGCTTTTACAGCTGAAGATACCTTAGACAACTGGGATCACAAACCAACAAGGTTTTATGGGTTCTCAATAGGAGAGAGAGAGAACAACTGAAAAGTGTGTAAAAAGGACAAAACGGTATGCTTTGACACATTGACACATTCTACAAAACAACAAGCTCTGCATATGCAGAATGTGGTAATGAAATTGACCGAGCGAAGGGTTCAAGAACGAAATTATCGTAAGTGACGAAAATTCATCAAGTGATTGGCATTTTTTTCATGACGATTTTTCGATTGGCTAAGGACCATGCAGAAGTTTGGTGTGTTGCTAGCCAATATTCTTTAAAGAATTTAGCACTCCGAATAGAATAAAAAGACAGTTATTTTTCTACATTTCCAGTTGCTTGGTTTATCCATCAAAATAAGTACGGGAACATGTCAAGGCATATTAAGTACTGCCCTTACGTTAACTGTGTCCGACCTCGCCTTTAGCCTTCACGCTGATTATGCAACATTCTTGTTGACGATTGGGGCAATTCGGTACGGTGATGATGGTGAACAGAAAACCCTTTGTGGAATAAAGGTTACATTATAGCGTATAAAGTAGAGTGTGTCCAGGTCAATGCCCAATATGTTCAAAGTCAGTGAAAAAGCTATCAATATTTGGATTGGTTCACTAACTTTGAAGTGGGGCCTGCTTGCTTTTCCATTCTATTTTCAAACGTATTTATTTTATTTTAATTTCACATATCGAGGGTCTGATTAATTATTATTTCTATTCGATTTTGACTTTAAAGAAAGTAAAATTTATGTTAAAGGAGTAATTCAGGTAATCAACTTTAAAATCAATGTTTAAAGGTTGAAAATGATGTTTGTGAAAAACATGGTACTTAGTACCTACCTAGGTACTTTATTTTATGTAAGATGGTTTTGAATATTAAATTGAGCACCGGAACAATGAACGCGCTAATAGGTTTTTAAATAAGACGATGATGTTTCAAAATTTATTTATAAGCATAAGTAAGCCCAAAGTTTGAATTTGTGAGCCACCTCTAGGCAAGAGCCCCAAAATACTATAAAACCTACTCGATTCTGTGCAAAGGACAGCGGTCCGTCTGATTGACAATCCTTTGTTAAAAGACCGATTGCCATCTCTAATTCACAGACGCAATATGGCCAAGCTGAGTCTCTTCTACTACTATTTTTATGGAGCCTGCTCTAAGGAGCTAGCAGCATTCAATACCCGTTCACAGTAGATGTTGCCTTCACGAGAACGGGTCGTGTCTTCTACTCGTTTTTATATAAGTCGGCTCGTTTGTGGAACTAGCTACCGGCCTGTTTTAACCCGCCTAACAACACTGCCCAACCGGGTGGTGAGATAGTTCCCATGTGTTTACGCGGTACAGAAATTGTTTTTTTTTTGAGGACAAATTAAAATTATTTTAAAAGGTTTAGTATAGAAAGCATTTAACACGTAGTACCAATCATTTTTGTATACTACGTTCTTAAATAATATAAACAGATGGTTCTAATCTCATTTTTGTATACTACGTTCTATAATAATATAAACACGTAGTACTAATCATTTTTGTATGCTACATTCTAAAATAATATAAACACGTAGTACTAATCATTTTTGTATACTACGTTCTAAAATAAAATAAAAAGGTAGTACTAATCATTTTTTTGTATTCTACGTTCTAAAATAATATAAACTCGTAGTACCTACTATCATTTTTGTATACCACGTTCTAAAATAATATAAACACGTAGTACTAATCATTTTTGTATACTACGTTCTAAAATAATATAAGCACATAGTACTAATCATTTTTGTATACTACGTTCTAAAATAATATAAACATAATAATTTATATCGGAACAATTTTTCCTAACTTTTGAAAATAATATCCATCAATGTTCATATTATCTTATTATTCAATTTTATTATTATTATTATTTTGTTCATATTATCTTATTATTCAATTTTATTATTGAATAATAAGATAATATGAACAAAATTATAATTCGTTTAGATTTGTTCGTATTATCTTCTTCTTCAATGATATAAACTTAACACTTTATGTTGAATATTATATTTTAGCTACGTTAGTACAGCCACTTGCAATCCCGAACCATAAATTATATTTTGTATGAACTGTGAAGCATGCGTGTAATGCTCCACCGTAATTTTATCGAATATTGGATCAGATTCACATGCTATGTACAGCGCATAATATCTGTATTTTCTCATTGAAAATTTATCCAATAAATTCCGTCACATTAATAAAATACCTATGTATTATATTTTCACACAATTAGATTTACAAGATTATTTTTTATCTTAAACTTCCACTTATCTAGGAAACACAGCATGCTAGCAAGATAGAACAAAGCCCAGATTATATCAGTCTCCTTTCAATATTTTATCAGAGCCATATTACATGGCAAATCAGGAAAATAATGCTCCTCGTCCTTCTATTTATATAACAATGCATAATATTCCGGTATATGTGTACTACATATATCTGCACATATTACATGGTTATTGTTATCGATGGAGATTATACCAAGTATGGGTATTATAACTCAGAGACTGATCTAGATAAAATATAAAATAATATCTTGTTGTTAGGAAGGACGACCATATAAAAGTGCATGCAAACGATTAGATACTTACCGTCCTAACTTTTTAACTGGACATCGATAAAACTATAAGCGATACGATGAGAATGCTCGGTTTTATTTTGAGAATGGAGGCAAAGTTTAAAAATGCGTTTAAAACATCTATATTGCTCATTAGTACGAAGTAAATTAGAATATAATTCAACAGTATGGTCACCGTTCTACCCAAGTCCATTCTGAAGCCTTAGAAAAGGTACAAAATAAATTTCTTCGTTACATCAATTTTAAAATGAATATTTCTATCGAATTTATAAATTAAAATAACTTACGTATCAAAAACAGACTTCTCAAACTATCAGATAGAAGATTTTTAACTGATATATTATTTTTATTGAAAATATTATGAAATCTCTAATTGACAGCCCTGAATTATTGGAATTAATTTATATGAATGTACCTGCCAAACAAACTCGAAGCAAAGACACTTTTAAATGTAACAATAACCTCAATACTAACTACTCTATTTATTCATCAATTCCAAGAATTCATCACCTCTCAAACAAACACTGTGAACTTGTTGATATATTTGTTGTTTATAATTTTGTGAGGCAACTAATTTCAGACCTATTTGCTAGTTATTAACTTGTATTTTTCATTTATTAGCTTTAAAAAAAGTCTTCTATGTATATCTTCTAACGTTTAACTCACGTACTCCTTAGTTTATAAATTCGATATTAATTACGACGTTGGTATTTTGCCATTACTTTTTTCTATAGATACAACAGACATTATTCATTTTTTAAACATCTGTTTTATAATACCTACATTTTTTTTTTTAAATTATATTTATTCAAGAAAAATTTCTACAATGTGTGATATACATATATATATATATATATTTCACTAGTAATAAGATAAAAGATATTATGATATGATTAATATTTATTATTTTTCAATGTTCTCCCATAATAAGCAATTGCTTGTGTGTATGGGATGAGGTATTATTTGTTTAGTTTCTTAGATTTATTTTATTTTTAAAATTTTTGTTGTTGTTTTTTTTTTCTTTTATTTATTTAATTTTCATCTCAGTATATTACATACATTTATTTCTATATACCTTATGAGTAAATTATTCTCCTATTTTCAGTCTTACTGGCTTGCAATAAACATGAATAATTGTATGCATATACGAATGTACAATGTACATACTTGCTTTATATTTGAAACTTTCCTATATTTACAATATCAGGTGTTATTATTTGGATTTGATGTTAATCTTAGAAGGTAATTAGCATTTGGTTTTATTTTTTTTTTGTATATACTTATGCTATTATTCATGTATTATGTTACACTTACATAGATACATTGTCAATTTCCTCTGTAAAAGCCCAATAGGGCGTTAATGAATATTAAATAAAAATAAAATTACATAAATAAACATTATCGACCTAACATTGATGTAAATTTTATAGAATTGATAAGCAACCGTGAATACATATGAAAACGTTACTTATAAACTAAAACTGTCAAAACCGATGTTTAACAGTCATTAAAAGGTTATACACATAGTTCATACAGCGGAAATTTGGGATATTTCCAAGGTATATTAAATGTGATAAATATTTATTGTTTTTAAAGATGTAAAAACAAATACAATGTTTAAAAACTAGATACAATTTTCTTTTAGATTTTTTTATTTGATATTAGTCAAAAATATTTTATAAATTTCCAAAACGAAAAAACTTGTTTTTCAACTCCAAACGTCGAGAAATTATAAAGAAAACGATATTTTAAAAACACGTTCCTTTTATTTAGGGAATTCGCAAGAATGCTTTCCTCTTAGTTTTTATCTCGTTCATACAATAAAAAATAATAAAATTCTAGAAAATGACCAAAAAATAACATTTTTATCGTAATATAAACGTTGATTTCTTGGATTTATATTTACCTACACATGTATAAGGTATTTCTGGTATTAAAAAAAAAACATCACCTTGAAGGAATTTTTGTTAAATTTTTGCGGTAATATTCAATTTAAAAATAATATCTCAAAAGTAACCTAAATAAAGATATCTCTTTCAAGACGGGAACTTCGTGTGTTACTCAGCCAAAATTCAACGTTGCCAGCTCTTCGGCGTTCGAAACAGAAACTGTACAGTCTTTATTCAATGTGCAACTAAAACACCGTTTAACGGTTGGGAAGTGTTTTGTTTATAAGTAAGGCTGTATACCTACGTAGACGGTATAAATATAAGTAAGCCAATATAAATTGATATACTAAAGGAATTCAGTGATTACAAAACTAGTAAAAGTAGTTTGTATTCAGTTTTATCTGAAATTTCTAATTTATAAATACGGATGTATTTTGAATTTAGATTTTGTTTTCGTGAATGAATGAATATAAATCTTGAAAGTGGAAATTCATCGATCGAGCTGAAACTCGACATATATACTCGTTGTTTATAACAATACATTCTACCAACTTTTGGTGGCAATCACGCATACACACGCCGACATAAACGCATTTGACATCATAAAATATATGAAATAAATGCCGGTACAATCCAATCGAGAATTGGCTCAGTTGTTGGCGCAGTCGACTCCAATCGCTGGGGTTCAATCCTATTAAAAATTTACTTATTTTTAAGTTTGAAAGACATTTTAAAAGTTCACAGCAGTGAAGAGCCAGTCCCCGGGGAAAAAGTTTCAATCCAGTTCAAATAAAAATATTATTGTTTTTTACGAGTAGATTTTTTAAAATTTTATTTGTTTTCACAATGGTAAATTTAGTTTGTAATAATTAATGTAATTATTTTGTAAATTTCAATATTGAAAAAATATTACATAAAATTGTTTAGCATTTAATTATTATTAGGTTATCATAGTTCAGATTTCTCATTCCACGGCGAGTCATTCACATACTTATTTGGAAACAATGCTTTCTTTTTCCGGCCGTTCTGAGACAATGAAATCACGACACGATATGTTCCATTTGCTTTTGCAAAAAGTGCTTTATCGGTATGCGTTCTCTTTTAAAGATTGCGAAATACAGTTGCGCAATGGCCGATATTGCCGCAGTTTAACCATAATATATATGATAGTCCAACTTGGGACCGTTAAGATTTAAGTCCATAATACGTAAATGAGGGGGTACCTCAAGGCTTGGCATTTGCCGCTTATAGATACCTAATCTTAAATTTAAATCTTGGAGTGTTGGATTTGGGATGTTTGCTTAGTTTAGTACGTGTGCTTACATAATATTATTAAATTGGTTTAATGTTCCAAATTTGGGTATGTTTGATTAGTGCCAATGTAGGTTGTAATATAACAAGAAATTTTGCCTGAAAGCTGGACAAATTGACTCAAATCTTCAAGTGAATTTTTAAAATAATTTTATCAACATTTAAAACTAAAGTATAATGAACGTAGTCCAGGAGGTCTAACACCGACGATATATAAAACCCTATGTTAATACGATATTGATGTAATCCGTCATCTATGGTCAGATAGCGATATTTGCGAGCACTGTAAGAATATTTTTCCGACAGTCGGTAGACAAATTTCTCTATTTTTAGCGCGACTCCGAGGTATCGGATAAGCTATCAATATGCACATTTTTTTTAATACTGTCGTTCGTTACGCAAAATAGCTGACTTATTAATGAGTGGGGAGAACTAACTTATCATTTAGAATTGAAAGAATTCGTATGCACGATCCATAGACTTAATTAATTCATCTAAGACGCGATCAATTTATTCCGTTCCAGCATCGAGAAACAAAAGTTGTTAGTTATGAGTTATGACTAATGAATGAGCTCGTGAACTAATTAACTGTTACTTTTTATTTTAATTCCACATTGTTATTTTTTTTGTATTTTTAACTTTTTCGTAGCCCTCTGACGTTTAGGAATATCAATTCATAGACAAATGGGCCAGTGTTGCCCGTGGACGCCGATTTGCGTTATTGATAGCGGTCTGGATATCAGTAGTGCGACCGTGCTTAGGGAAATCAGTATAAAATCATCGGTAGTTACGCCTATTAATCTAATATTGTAAAGTTATCGATCTCACTGTGCTAAACCCCCTGGAATGTATTTAAAAAGTGTCGTATCCAACCTGACAGCTACAAAAATTCCCAACTGTATCTTACCAAAAGAATAAATTAATAGATATATTTTTTCAAAATAACAACTTCACTATGGCTTTACTGTTATGTATTAATACAAAGGAGAGTCGAAAGCATTCATCAAGGGACAGTTGTCCATATCGTGCATTAATAAATTTTTGTTTTCTTTAAACTCCGCACCCTGAGATTTTCCTCCGTAATATCTAAGAAAATAAAATTATACCATTATTTGATTTTTAAAAGACTTTGCTTATTAACTCAACCGTTTTGCATTTCGTCTCTCTGTAAATTTGTTTGTACGTTCCGTTTCAAGATGGTGGCCGTTTTAATTGATCCGTAAAGATTATTTTTTCAAATGTGACATCGTATGGTTTTTTTGGACTTTCACATTCCAAATATTATGGTAGGTACCTTCCTGCCTGAAAAAGTTTTAAAACAGAATTGCAGTAGAGATAGTAACGTTTCTTTGGAAAAATTTTATAATTCCTTATTTGAATTATTTTTTTAAGTGCACAAAATATGTGATTTATAATTACGTACGTAGGTATTTAAGTACTTACTTACTTACGAATTTTATGATTTCAGAGAAAATGTTGGTGTTGATTCCGTTTACCGTGTATACAAATTACATCATCTGAATTATGTTATCTTTTGACCCTTGCAAGAAGTGATTGTATGTTTGAATGATTCTTCTATGGGCAACATTGAAAGCAGTCCTTCAGTTCGCAAGTGAATTGGATTCAACACACAGATTGAAGGTGGTTCTGAACGCCACGAAGTGAAATGAAACATGAAACGTGAAGCATGTAACTGTTGGGTGTTGGACTGACGTGCCATTAAGGCCTTTGCCTTCGTCATGAGGTAGTTTGGACATGTAATGCAAATAGACGATCGAACAATGGCAGGCAAGATTTATGACGTGAACGTCTGGTGCGAGTATAAGTAGATAGATCAGTTGAGGGAGACGCGCGTAGAAATCACGCTACGATCAAGATATTGGAAGGCAATAAATGTGATGAGCCACAGGCAACTATATTTACGATGTGCTTGGAAAGGCAACACTTACCCATAAATACGTAGTATTAAATGGACGATGTTAAAGGCAATTATGGATGAAGTTCAAAGGAATTTATGTTATTTTTACCAAGTGAACTGTTAATTTCAGCGAGAAAAAAGCAATCAATTTGCTTTGAAGAAAGGAATAAGTCATACGTGATTAAATAACACACCTCTGAACATTTTTTTCAATATCAAAGAACATGATACTGTCGTTATTAGTATTACCGTCTGGATGAATTTTTATAAGACGTTTCATGATAAATAAATTTGTCTTGTTTTGTTTTAAACACTAATAAACGTATTTTAAATTTTACACAACTGATAAAAAAACATTTACCATACATCGATGGTTGTATTAGAGTTTTGTAAAATTTTGAACACGTTAATTAAAAAGGCCCAACGTCTAAGTCACAATGACACTACTTTCGCATTATATAACGCAATATACAGGGTGGGGAAAAAGTAATCATGCTATGGAAAACTTTATAACTTTTGCAAATGGCGCCAAATGTCAATTCAGTTTTGAAATTTGTGAAGTAAACAAACGCAGAATACAAATCGACGTGATTTTATGCATAAGTATAGTTGGAAGACTAGGAAGTGATATAGGTTACATTTTATCCTAAAAAAAATTTCATTCCTGTGAGAAAAATCTCGGTTGATTAGTTTCATAAGCCGCGGGTAAAAAAATACTGTTTTTTTATAAATGTACGTGTTCAAAAATGTTGGATAGTATTAATTTCTATCATTTGTTTATTTACAATAAATCCCGTTAAACTGCTTTCATATAAGTTTTGTCATTTATATTAAATTATTGTATATACTAAAATCAGGGCCGGCTCTATGCGGGCGCAATTGAATCAGTCCGCTCCAGGCACCAAATTACCAAGGCTCTAATAATACCTAATACGAAACACATCGCCCTTGAGATTATTTTCATTGAAACGGTGCTACACAAAAATACAAATCATCTGAATATTATATATTTCTGTGATCACCTACCTAGGCGTCTACTGGTTTTGACAAGGGGCACCAAAATTTTAATCCCGCTAGGCGCCGTTTGGCTCAGGGCCGGTCCTGACTAATTTACATAATTATAGAAGAAAAGAAAAATAAACTAAAACTAAATATAGCTGGAAAAAATTTAAGTATATAAAAAATACAAAGAAATTCTGAGAAAAATAACTTTTTTATGTAAATACTATCTTCTTAAGAAATGTCAAATAAGGGATAAAAATATTTTGGGAACGAATTTTGGATAAATTTTTTACTGTGAGTTAAATCCCATTCAATTACGTATTATTAGAAAAATCTAAGACTTATAGAATTCGTCTATACACCACAGGTCAGTTATTAAAAATACCTGCAGTTATGCCTTGTACAACTTTTACGTAACGTTATTGTTCGATCAATATCATCTTCATGGCCTTTATTTTGATGTTTCAATGAATGAGAAAACAAACAATCATTTAAAAAAATATAGGCTGATTGGAAATAGTCGATCTAAGATAACATTAAATCTGGCTTTTAAACCAAAAACCATTTGATAAGGTTTTTGTGTTGTTTTCTAATATTATAATAAATAAGTAGCCGTTTTCAAAGACTTTTATAGTTATTATTATTCAAATTATTATTAAAAATAACAGTTTATTCTAAAAATTATTATGAAAATTCAAATTATTTTTAAAAAATAACAGTTTATTATAAAAATTATTATGAAAATTGCATATTTTTCGAAAGAAATAAGAAGGCGTTTTATTTAAATGAGTGAAAACTAACATTTTAGATAAATATATTTATGTTATATGATTTGCACAAATAAACATTATTAAAGTAATCATATAATTCTGTGAAGATACTTAGGCTTACCCGTGAAAAATCATTTATTTTCCAAAAATAAAACGGAGAAATTTTGTTTCCACTGTTTATAAAAATATCATTTGCCTTCAAACAATACATTTTTAAGATTTACCACATTTAAAAATTTCCAGCGAAAGTAAGCATTAAAATTAAATACAGATCAAAAAATCGTGTATTGATTATCATCAAACATACAAAATTCGGTTGTCTGTGATGAAATGCGTTAATTATTCGTTTTCAAAATTGGTATCTGTCGTTTGAAGAATAATTCAGACATGCGATAAAAAATATTATTATATTATCATCATGTTATTAATTAATTAATTAGTAATTCTAATTTTGAAATGCGTATTTCTTTTGTTTAATTTTTTGACAGATTTCGTGATTTTTCAAGTGTTATGTTATGATGAAAGGTGATCAATCGAAATTTTAATTTCAGATTGTCTTCATTATGATTTGTGATTTTGTTTATTTATTACGCGTTGAAACAGTTATCAATACTTGTTTTTGAAAGGAAATTATCTTGAAGCAAATATGTTAAATAATTTCGACTTCACAAATCCTACAATTATAACATCCCGTGATTATCATTTTTTAACACATAATTTTAGTTCCAATTATGAAAATGTCACACTGGTACATTCGCACAAAGAAATTATATTGTAAAATTTATCTAATTGTGATAATTTATTGTAGGTTTATATTTGAAAAGTCCGTTTGCCGCGACGTCACATTGAAAAAAAAATTCAGCATTTCATTTGCCTCTTCTTAAAAAAAATAGTGTAAGAATCACAGCTAATTCTCGGTATTTGCCTGCTACAGAAAAGGCGAAAGGCACCAGAAGGTGGTCATAAATTAAGGAAATATCTAAGGCAGATATTTTACCGTCAGAATTATTATTCCAGAACGAGAATTTCTCAATTACACGATGCATAATCCGGCTAAAATGTAATAAACGTTTGATTATTATGCGATAAACGAATTCGCTGAAATGAAAAGTTAACAAAGGTCGTATCTTTGCTAGAAATATTGAAATATTTCATAATGCCCATTGATATATTCACTATTAGGTTCACCTTTATTGTAGTGAAAAGACTTGTTTATTCATTATTATATTTTGTCATGTTTTTTTTTATTTTTCTGTGACTTTTTCTGTTTCATGTTTCTTTTAGATTTATTAGTATTATCTTCTTCTTCAATGATATATTAAAAATCTCTTCAAATTAATGGTAATCATAATAAAACGGGATTGCAGGCCGTTTCCCGATAAACTTTTAGTAAATTCCTGGGAAAAGTTATAACGGAATTTACATTTTTTTTTTTTTTTTTTTTTATGTGACACCTCACAAGAGTGTCCCTGCCCGTGCAGTGCACAGACAGGGGAACTATGTCACCACCCGATTGGGCGGCGTTGTGAGGCGGAGCAAGGCAGGGGCTGTAGGAAGGGACTTGTTAATGCGGGCCTTGAAGAGGCTCGGATTATAGGAGGGAGGAAAAACAGACGCCGGTAGCCCGTTCCACATACGAGCCGACTTACACAAAAACGAGTCGTAAAAACGGCCCGTTCTCATGAAGCCAACGTCAACCGTGAACGGGTGTTCAGCTCGTGTCCGTCGAGTTTCGCGCACGTGCACCGGTGCATCAGGAATCAATGCTGCTAGCTCCTTGGAGCAGGCTCCATTGAAATACCTGTAGAACAGACACAGCATGCCTACATTGCGTCTATGCATCAGAGAAGGCAATCGGTCTGTTAACAACGGATTGTCAATCAGACGGATCGCTCTCCTTTGCACAGACTCAAGCAGGTTTATCAAGTATTTTGGGGCACCAGCCCAAAGGTGGCTCCTAAATTCAATAGTTGGGCGGACTTGAGACTTGTACAGGGTCAGCAGCTGGTCACTGTTGAAGAATCTCCTAGCCCTGTACAAGACGCCCAACTTTTTGGAGGCCTGATTTACTCGGGCTTCTATGGATCCCCGATACTTGAGCTGGTCTGATATAGTAACTCCAAGCATTTCAATGGAGTCTTTATTGGGGAGAGTGCTCCCATCAAATTGCACCAGACAGTCATTGATCTCCCTCTTTGCCGAAATCAGACACGCTTGGGTTTTTGAGACGTTGAAACTGACCAAGTTGGCCTTACCCCAGGCACGAACCATCTCTAGGTGGTGGTCAATTTTTCGCTTCAAAACTTCCCGAGCTGTTCGGACATCATAGGTGGAAGGGGGCCTGTCAAAAAGATAACCCTCGTGAACGGTGCTGTCATCAGCGTAGCAGTGAATTGGTGCACATTCAACGAGATCGTTGATGTGCAATAAAAACAGCGTCGGAGACAGCACAGATCCTTGTGGCACCCCCGCATTGATTTGGTGCGGTGAGGAAGAAGAGCCGTCAACCACGGTTTGAATTGTTCTTCCCCTCAGAAAGTCCACAATCCAACTATGCAGGGTTGGGTGGATCCCATACGATGGTAATTTCCCGATAAGCGCCCGGTGCCAGACTCTGTCAAAGGCTTTGGAGATATCTAAACCAACGGTTTGGGTTTCACCAAAACGTTCCATGTACCGCCCCCAAATATGAAAATAAAAATGAGTTCCTCATTACAGAACGACTATTCTGTGTTTATATATATTATATATATATATATATATATAATAATACATATTTAAACTACGCAGGAGGCCTTGAGGAAAATAATTTCCCTCAGGGCCTATGTCATCTTTTGGGTTTCCGTGTGCAGGGTCTTCTTTAAGCAAAGGTAAGTTCTGGTAAGGTAAAAGGTATGAAGGTTGGTTAGGAATCTAGGGATCAGTGTGTTCAGGAGTGTCGGACAAATGAATATATCCCTCTCACTGCAGCGCAACGCGATGGGTCGAGATTGTCAAGAGACAAGTTGGAGAGGTCAAAGGGTCTCCCCAAAACAGTCTCTCGAGATCTAGCACGCCGCGCAGCTGGTGGGCAGGCGCATCCTGAACACACCTCACCTGATGAACCCGGTCACCCCTGCTAAATCACCAAACGTAGCAAACCACTCGGTGAGACCTATGGCAAATGTGTTGGTTATCCAATAAATGGTTGCGGGGGGCGGCGGTACCCAATCCCGCCGACCAAATTGAAAACCTGCAATGAGCTAATGTTTTATGTAAACCAATGGATGAAATAATATCGAACCTACCAAATATATCGATTGAAATTTAGTGCGGAATGCTGTTATCGGCTTCGTTTAATTACACGTACACAATCTAAATAATAGTTTATCCGCCATTGTTTTGAAATACACGCCTTTCCACGCGCGTTACATTTTAGAACTTCAGATATTTTAATGGCAATTAATATAATGGACATTTTTTTTCTTCATATATACGGCATAACGTTGCCATCAACAATTGTGCAGTGTTCACATCACACTATGTGTAGTTATGTGCAGTGTTCACACAGTAGAATGGGTTGCTCTAAAGCAATGATGATTAACCTTCTAGCCGGAGGGCTAATTTATCCATGTTGTATTTGTTCGCTGGCCACAGGTCGTAGGGCACCTACAGATTGACATTGTTAAATTTTGAAAAACGCAAAATCAAGCGCCGCTGGCAAAAATTTTATACCTCCAAGGCCAACCCAAAAAAATTGTCATTCATAAATAAAAAAAAAATTAAATGCCTAAAAAAGAAAACTTTTGTTTTAAATGAAACGGAATTTTAACAAAAAAAACCTATGCTAGGTGATATTTTTTGTACACGAACCACACATTTTTGTCTTTTTATATTCTTAAAAAGGCAAAAATATAGTAAGAAACATATTAGTAAAACTTTGAAGAAAGGCGAGAAGATTACCGCTAACTCTTTTGCCAAACAGGACATGCACAGTTGTATATTATTCTGATATTTTGATATTTTATTTAGCCAAGTGAGCAGTACAAAAAGGCTTGCGGATCACACGAAATCTGTCCGCGTATTGCCCATCACTGGTAATACTATCACTGGCTATAGCTCAATTTATATGGCCTGTTCATTGGGCGAAACATTTGTTCTTATTAAATAATGATATATTGTCAACATATTGAACAAACAACTCGCAATTTAGGTTTTTTAATTTTTTTATTTGAGTTTATTTAGGAAACATACATTTCATCTGAATTAATTATACATTTAAGATGTTGAGTATAAAATAAACCAATTATGTTTAATTTACAACTTTTTTGTGGCTTACATGTTAGGAAAAAACTACATATTTAAAGGTATAAGAAAAAAATATGAAAAAAAAGATGAAAAATAAAACATTATTGTTTTGGTTTAAGTACATTGTAAGGTTAATTTGGTTTTAAAATTTTGGTGAGTTTAAGATCTGTGAAGGTTCTATTAAAGATCTTTTATTATTTCAGTTTTATGAAACAACTGGCCAATAATGATGTAATAACAGAACTGTGAAATTTGATGAATTGTTCAAATTCTACGAAAAAACTCATCATTAGCCTTTGAACTTGAAGAGTCTACTAAGGGGGAAATACCAATACTGCGCAGATCAACGACGGTATAAGAATCGAATTGTTTTCATTCTGCCGACATCAACTTCTCTGAGATCGAGATTTCTGAGTTTTATTTCGAATAAAATCGTTAAATACCAATTTCTTTGGAGCATAAAATTTTGTGATAAAATAAATTAAGTTCACCATTATTGTTTAAAGCGATTTTTGTGACTGCAAAATAAGTAGCTGCAGACACCGAACATTATAATTATAATTTTACATACATTACGTTACCTACATTAAACGCATTTATAAATGAACAGTAAGTGTGGAAGGAAATTAAATTAATAGATAATTCTTTGCTTCAAGCTCCGTAAACCTCACTATCCATAATGAAATCGTACAGTTCTCGTAGTAAAACAAACGTTTCGTGACTCATTATTTGTGATTTATAATAATAATAATATAATGATAAGTTTTTATTCCGGTATGTAGGGAGATTAGTGCAATCCCACACATTCCATATAGAGATAAATACAGTATAAATGTATGTACATTTACATATAGATATATACACATTCCATATAGAGATACATACAGTATAAATGTATGTACATTTACATATAGATATATACACATTCCATATAGATATACATTCAGTATGTTTGATTTGGAAAATTAAGGCTTTAACGTAATTAATTAATCTGAAGGAAATGCTAATATAAGAAGGAAAATTTAGATTAAAAATAATTTTTTTTTCAATAGTACCTATCTAATAACTAGTTTACCGACTACCACAATTGACAAGCATTTTTTTCCATATACTAAGTAGGAACTCAAAGTGAAGTTGTTCTTATTACTAATATTCCTATTCACATAATATTATTGTAATTATATTTACCAGATTTATCCAACACTGACAGTAGATGAATTTAATATACATATATTATTAAAAAAAAACGCGTGTTTCCCTACCCGCCTAATTTTCTTGACAACCAGCCACTGCCACCCACTGGTGGTTATGGTGGTAGATAGCCCCTGGTGTCACATCGAAAGTAAGAGAATTCGCTGGAGGTGCCTGAGCGTGGGTGGAGTTGGGTTACGAAAATGTGCTTTGCTATGGGAAGACCGCGAATGCTTCAGATTATTTCAAAATGGACTCACCGACTGTGTCGTTGAGTGTAGAAGGTTCCAAAAAGTTCATGAAGGTTCTTGAATGCTCTACTCTAGAAGGTTTTGAAAGGAGAAAGTACTATAAGGTTCCAAACTGAGTGGTGGAGTGTGTCGATGATTCTAGAAGGTTCTGGAAGATTCGAGAATGCTCTTGAAAGTTCTGGATGGAGCCTCAGCAACACGTGGCGGGGTGCAGCTAGTATTACATAAAACTCTTTTTTAATGCATCACAGGGGTATCACGTTCGTTGTAAGCACTTATTGGGATAAATTGATTTATACTTTTTTTTTTTTTAAATTACATTTATAATTAAAAAAAAAAAAAAAGTATAAATTTTGTTGTATTAAAAGTTGCTCCAAATGGCTTTAGCCGTGTTTAGTGACTAGATCTGAATAGCCAGGTACTTCCCCACCTTCCTCTTTCCCTTCCCCACTTACCTTCAGCCTCACAACATCCCCCAATTGGGGATCCCATAGTCTCACTGGCTCCAGACGGGAGCAGTTGGGACTCTTGTGAGGTATTCACTATAAAAAAATAAAAAAAAATTTATGCCATTTATTTCATTCGACCAGGGTAGTATTTGCAATAGTAATTTTATAACCTAGCTAGATGCGTTGTTTACAAATAACAAGCTAAACACTTAGTTACTAAGCAAGCGGTCATAGTTAGTAATCTAGGAGGAAATAAAGTTAGTACTAGTACTACATCGAATGTTAGGTAGAAAACACAAAGCAGCAATATAATAAAGTACTGACTAGTACGGCAGGCACTTAATATTTCTTCTTCTTTCTCTCTCCAAATAGTAATTTAATAAAGTTTTAAAATATCATCCAAAGACTACGCTGCGCACTTAATAATAATAAAATAGTATTTGACAACATGTGTCATCAAATCACAATGCAATCAAAGGCTGCCAATCTTACTACTCACGAATGAATCGCTGAGATCTCTCAACTATATTATTTTTGTTATACGTTTGAAGGAACTCTGGATAATCTTTTGTTGCGTTCCTAGCTGGAACAAAAGCCGACACTTCACCGGTATAGAATTACGTCCCGGCGAGATCCTTTGTAGCGATTCTGTTTCGCAAACTTGAAGATATCCTACAGCTTCCAGCGCTTTAGCCTCGCTTCATGATCTGTTTGATCTGCCTTCATCTTATATCGGGCCTATCTGACGTCTAAAAAGGTTCTGCGCCCTGATTGGTCCGCCGGCCCACGCTATTACGCCGACTCTTTGTTCTGCAACCCTAGTACCGAGGTGCTCAAAGCATTATTATTAAAGAATTCGCCGAAATTTTTTTGGCAGATAAATTGTTTTTGGTCCTTGCACAAAAAGAAGATACAATAAATTCAAGAAATCCCCCGAATTCTTAATTTGAATCTGTTCAATTCTTTTGAACTCTTGGGAAGTATTTTTAATGTCTGGTGTTATGGTAAGATTTTAAATATTTTTTTGTCCCGTTTAAAATTTAAATGCAAGTTTATAATAACTCGTACATGGGTTTAATATTGGTTATGTGATTAATTTATACATAAAATATACTTAACTGAGAGGATTCGAGGTACAAAAAGCATTTACATTATACACAATCAAATATATATAGTAGCCAATCAGAGAAAAATGTGAATAAACCGAGTTACCAGGAGCGCGGGAGGCGACGTGACCGTCACCCTTTCTGTGTATATTGCAATAAATTGCATTGTAAAATCACCGTTCAGTTCTTTTTAAAATAGTCCGCAAATTGCCGGCTACGTAAAAAACTTATCTACATATCTCAATCGGGTAAACAAAAGTGCGGAATACTTTTCAAAATTTAATATTTTGTTACACCATTTAGGGTTCCATTATAACTCAACACACTTTTAAAAAGTGATATAAAGTCATTAGAAACGATGAAAAAAAATAAAATTTTAACCTAACATAACCTAACCTACTTGACCCAGTTAATAAAGTTTTTGTTTTATCACTTTCCACGACTTTATATAACTTTTTAAAGATGTGATGAATTATCATTGTGATGATTTATCCGGTCACCATTTTGTACGTAGGTATGTAATTTATTAAGACATGTTTTGTGTTAAAGCCCTGACAGCGTAAATGAATATTAGTTCAAATGGATGCCAATAACCAAACATAAACAATTTTTGTAAAAACAAACTTACAAAACTGTACAAATAAATCAATTGAAAAAAGAATTTATTAAATGCGACTAATATTTTTTTTACATAAAGTAGAAGGACTCCGACGGTCTCCATGGTCAAGGGGTAAGACTATCGACCAGCAATCCGGAAGTCGCGGGTTCAAATCCCGGCGTGCGCAAGTAAATTTCATCGGATTAATTTGTGTTTTTTCACAATTTATTAATTAAAAATAATACATAGCATACTTGTAGTACCTTTTAGTGTGAAAGATATTCTCAGTATATAGCTGGTGTAAGACCACCACTCGGAATTGAAACGTTGGTTGAAATGACTTCAACCATGTTTAGTGACCAGATCTGAATATCCACCAGGCAATTATAAATATATTGAATAGTGTTTTTTCTTAAATAAATAAATATATTTATTATTAATTATTTTTTTGGTAAACTAATGTTTAAGACAAGATTTTTTATGCATAGCACAAAGGGTAACAATTATTTACATGATACATGACGCCAACGGGACTCGACTTCGAGTCCCGTTGGCGTCATGTATCTTTTATCAGGAGATTTTTCAATGTGGATGAGTGTTTCAGGCGAATAATTATTGCTTGTAAAATAATATTTATTATTTTTTAATGATAAACTAATCTTCATAAGACAAGCTTTTTATGCATAGCACAAAGGATAACAAATTCTTATAAGCGTCAATAACTCGCCTGAACTATCCATACAAATTGAAAATATTTCCCGAGTAAAAATAAATGCCGGCGACGGGAATTGAACCCACACCTTTTGATGTCCGGTGTTGGTTTTGAAGAAATAACATCGAGTTTTTTAAACTTTTATTATTTAAATAGTTGCTATGAATATTAGTGACTGTTGCGCGGTACTCAGATGGAATAGTAACTTTTACGCTCATTTATTCAATTGGCTACAACAATTAAGCGCCCATTTTTGAATATTCAATTCATAACAAATTCATTCCCGCACTTGGAAAACTGCATACGGCCTACATTTTGTCATAGAGCAACATACACCGCTGATGAATATGTGGATATCATTCGGTATTGTTATATTTTTTCTCTCTTAGTTTTACATACTAAACTACTGATGATTAACTGAATCTTCAATTCAAAATAGGTATCAGTATACTAGCCTTCTGGGCGTATTAAATATGATATGAATAACATGAGATGTAATACTGTCCCGCACTTGTCTTGCTTGGATCACTTTTTACTGTAAAATAAAATCATCATGTCGAACTATACAAATGGTACGACAATTGAGAGCGTGATGTAATGATATAATGGATGCTCCATAATCGTTTCTTATCCTTTCATGAACGTGGTGCAACATGTGTGTAAAAATCATAATAATGGAGCTCTTTTTGTGGGGATAATTACTTAAAGCTATTGTTTATTCCACGCTTTGTCGGGAATTAACTTTCTCATGATGAAATAATACGTAACGAATCGTCATAGCTCTAGAAATGATGTAATCAATACGTAGATGTTCTATTTACATGAATAAAATCAACAATTTTCAACGTGGTGTCATCAATAAACTTCGTTATCGGAAGATCAAAGATTTTTGTTTGGTTTCCAAGCCTTTATTGCTACTAAATGAGTTGAAATCTTCGTAATTATAAGGAACTAGCAGTTAAAAACCCGCTCCGCGGGTTTTTTTCTGCTAGGCCCTGCGGGCGGCACTTGGCTGGGCTTCGCCCAGTTTAAGTGATACTAACAACAGTTACATTTAATAGGTAGATATTAGGTCACTCACAGAGAGAGGGTGAGTATATATTGTTAAAACACGGAACAGGAAGGCGTTTAGGCAAAATAAGAATGACAGTTGTTCGGGTAAAACTTTACATTTCCCGAATAATTGCCTAAATGGCTAAAGGTAAATTAATATAGGTAAATATTCGGAATCGCTGGACACGGAAAATAGGAAATATTTTTAAATAATACCTTCTGATTTACCTTAATTACTATAAAAGGAATCGAACAGCATTTGGGAAAATTTGAATTTTAGCTTTTTAATTTTTAATTACGTAAAATGAAAATTCGCTTTCGCTGTATGGGATGACAGCCTGAATAATTTCTGTTGATAACATTTTCTTTTGTCGGTATTCCTGAAATGAGCGGCTAGAGACAATTGAAAAACGTAAATTAAAAAAATATAATGTAATACAATATTCCGGCAAAATAGTGCCTACTTAGCACAAATGATTTTTTGACTATTATTTTATTTAACCTCACCTATAATAAAATAACCTAACCTATAATAATCCAGCCTAACCTATAATAATCCAGCCTAACCTATGTCCTAACCTAACCTAAAATAATCCAACCTAAGCTATATCCTATCCTAACCTATAATAATCTAACCTGACCTAAGCTTACCTCACCTATAATAATCCAACCTAACCTAACCTATATCCTAACCTAACCCATAATAATCCAATCTAGCCTAACCCAACCTAACCTAACCGAACCAATCCTAACCTAACCAATCCTAACCTAACCTAACCTATACAAATCCAACCTAACCTATAATAACCCAACCTAACCTAACCCATAATAACCCAAACTAACGTTACCTAACCTAACATAACCTGACTTATCCTAACCTATAATAATCCAACTTAATCTAACCTTATCTATAAACTAACTTGAACTATACTAATCCAACCTAATCTAACCTAACCTAGCATAACCCAACATAGCCTATCCTAACCTATAATAACCTTTTTTTTAAATATTTCCTTACTTGTAAAAGAAACCAAAATACCAAAATAATATTTGCATAGAGTAAATTATGGTAAAATTATTTGAATTCGACCAATCAGAGGGCCCAGACCGTCCAGACGATCGCATAATAATATTATAGATGCCATTGCAAAGTTTAAATAAACTTCCAGAAGAAATCTTTTTATAAAACGCTTGTTAATTAATGGTCAAGTAATTTTGCATATTTAAATATTCGCGCCAGCCGCTTTCGGTTCGTTCTTTCACCGCCAGAGGAGCGCTTTGTCGGCTATCTATTGACACGGTGCGTATCGGCCATGTTGAATGAACGCGTGCTTTTTTCGTCAAACGTCAAACGTAATCACGTAATTGTGGATAATTTTCACTGTAATGTAATTAATCCAATGGATCATGAACTTTCTAAAACATATTTTCTTCGATATTATCCAAAAATTGTATGAGCAGAAACGATATTTTTTGAATAAATATCGTATTACATGTGGCGATTCTATTTCAGTATGAAATCGTGTCTTAATCTTTAAAGTCTTATTTAAACACAATTTGAATTTGACCAATCACAGGGCCTACACCGTCCAGACGCTGGAGTATTAATAATATCAGACTAGTGTTAATATGAAAGTTAATTCTTGATTGCGTTTTGTCGAAGCGATGGACCCTCAACACGAAAAGAACAATACGAAGAAGATGATGATATAAGACGGAGTATGTTAATATTTAACTGTCTTAATTATTGTGATAAAATCGTTAATTGAATATACAAGAAGAACTAAATAGCAAACGATTCTAACTAACTCGCTCTAGAATTAATGAATCTTATAACTTGTATACATTTTTATATAGAGGGGGAAAAGTGCAATACGAATTCTTTATGGACACAGTACAAAAGGAATGCAGCTTTCAAGGTAAAAAAAATATGTAAAGATATCTGATTCTTCCATCAAATAGCGACTACAAGAATTATGGCATGTCTGAAGATATTGAAGGTTATAGTCCACCATTTAACTGAGGTATAATTCAACTTGACAATGTTCTGGAATTACTCAAAATGCTTTTACTGGACTTGTAAGTGTTGGTCGTTAAAATTTTCCGCGTGTTTATAAGTCCATTCTGGCTATAGCGTCCGTTCCCATTACCTACGTTTATACCACAATAAGCGTCATCGTTTGATATCAGCGGTAATTCCCGGTGATTTGCAGATAGAAGGTTGACCTTTAAACACAGATTTATCCAGAACATTCAGATACAGAACTTTGAATTCTAAACACAAGAAAAACATAAGTTTTTTAAACAATGGGGTAATATAAGTTTTTAGATTCTCACGGCCAAAAGCATTTTTGTTGTTTGTTTTTGGGGTGTTATGCCGTGTTGCGCTAACTCCTTCTTTAGCCGACGTTTCGGACAGCGTTACAGTGTCCATCATCAGGGCAGATCCGGTAGATCCGAAGATGAATCTTCGGATCTACCGGATCTGCCCTGATGATGGACACTGTAACGCTGTCCGAAACGTCGGCTAAAGAAGGAGTTAGCGCAACACGGCATAACACCCCAAAAACAAACAACAAAAATGGGGTAATATTTGAATTACTTACCCCTTAAAAGGATGTCGAACAATACTAAACTCTTACATTTTTGGAAACCCGCAAAGAGGCAGCTAACATTGCTGCACATCCTCAATTTTACTACCTTAAGTCAAAAATAAAATATGTTAAACTGAATTAAAATTAGATTCGCCGGTCGGTGGCTGAGTTGACATCGCGTTTGGGTCCCACCCAGGCCTAGTGTGTTCAATTCCTCGGCTGGCTAAGCCCTCCATCACAACACAAGCAACATTTTCCGCTTACTGTGGTGGTTGTAGGAGATTTTGAAATATTGTCAGGTTATTCGTAACCCGGAATTGGTTCACATTCTTTAAAAAAAAGTTTTTTGGATACATAGGTATACATGAATCATAGATGTTGATTGACTGAGTGAAACGAAGTCGAGTTTGAACCGATGAAGTGTACGCGTGTGAGGCACATTTGTTAAAAAATCGTCCGCAAACATTTCATGAACACATTTCGAAGAAAGGAACATGTCCCCAGATATTTTTAACGCAAAATAGTTGACACAAAAATAACCGTTGTTTTATGGTTCGAACAATATGTTAGTATATTATATTATTTCGTGGTACATTCACTTGATTACTTGATTTTAGCTACGCATCAATAATATTGTTTCATATTTAGTTTTATTTTTTTTTCAATTATTTTTCATTATATTCTCAATATACGTAATCACAGTTTCATGTATGTGAAATCATAAATCTCTTTTGTACATACTTTATAATGGATTACTTCTATATACTGTTATTATTTCCTAATTTAAAATAAAATTATTGAGACAGAAATATTTAAATAAACATTATTTGGTAATGTGAGCCATACTGGCAGACGGCCGGCATAGTCCAGTGGTAACGCATTGGACTGCCATTCCGAAGGTCGCGGGTTCGAACCCGGCGTGCGCAAATAAATTTTATTTGATTAATTTGTGTTATTTCACAATTAATTAATTAAAATAATTAATTAAAATAAAATAATTAATTAAAATAATATATAGTATATTTGCGGCACGTTCCAGAGTGGAAGATACTACCAGTATCGCCCTGGTGTAAGACCACCATTCAGAATTGAAACGTTGCTCCAAATGGCTTTAGCCGTGTTTAGTGACTAGATCTGAATAGCCAGGTACTTCCCCAACTTCCTCTTTCCCTTCCCCACTTACCTTCAGCCTCACAACACCCCCCAATTGGGGATGCCATAGTCTCACTGGCTCCAGACGGGAGCAGTTGGGACTCTTGTGAGGTATTCACTATAAAAAAAAAAATAAAAAAAATTTTTGGGTGTTTACCCGTGCTGAGGCCCAGATATAAAACAGGGTGACCGGATAAATCATCACAATGATAATTCATCACATCTTTAAAAAGTTATAGAAAGTCATGGAAAGTGATGAAACAAAAACTTAATTAAATTTGTTAAGTAGGTTAGGTTAAAAAATTTATTTTTTTTCATCGTTTCTAATGACTTTATATCACTTTTTATAAGTGTGTTGAATTGTCACTGTGTTGAGTTTCATGAAATCATAAAACAGATATGTATACCTACTGCATCATTCATCAATTTTATGTAAAAGCCTTTTTAGGCGTATAAACAAATAAATGTGTGTAATTCCATAGTAGCCCATTTCTTTCTTTAATATCTTGCACAGATAAGTTGATGTGCCACATACACAATAAAAAAATTTAAGGGAACGTTGGTTTGGACTATACCAATTTGCATTTCATCTGTCTGTAAATTTATGTGTGTTTTCCGTGTCCGGTCAATTCTGACAAGATGGTAGCCGTGTTTGATAGTACATTTTTATTCTGCCAGAGTGCTCGCGTTGCGACTGTTGTTGCAAGCTGTCCCATCGGAGAAATCAACATTACGCGAAGTAATTGTTATAGATAATCAATTTTAAAGTATGAAGAATAATGTTATAAAGTTTAGAGCTCTGAATAATTTTGCCTCTTGACAGTTTGGCAGAATTCAAACCACAAACTAAAACAAAAAGTTGGGAAAACACTATCCACTATTACGTACTGAAATCAATCACAAATAATAATGTAAGAAATGTTTTTTTTTTTTTGAAAAAATAGGATTGAGCGTATTTCCATTTCGACATCTGTTGTATGTTCGAATCGAACTTATCAATTACGACAAGGAACATCCCAACAGATTAGAGATCAACCTCCTGCATACTTGCTTGGTGCATAATCCCTATCGTTCTATCCCCGTGCCGGGTCCCGGTTAATGCGGCCGTAAAGTGTTTACGGTTAGTGCCCTGGGTTCATACATTGGACACGCACAGTTGTTGCAGCCTGTAATATTATCCGTTACCGGGATCCAAACTCCCGGAATAATAGGAGACTCGTTTGCTGAGAAAATATCCGAAATTTCATTTGGTAAGTTTGGTTTTTTCAATGTTTGATTGTGGCTAAGGTTATTGTCTTGTTATCATTATTTTTCTTATCTCGAATTAGAAAGTTATATATTTTTTTGTATGTTTTTTATACATGGTGTCCGGAAACTTGTAGTACAAGCGGGAAACTGGTGAATCTACATCACATTTGGAGTCGATTTTGTAGTATAATTTTTTTTGATTTGAGCTTTAGTTTTCGAGTAAATCGAGTCAGAAGTTGATTTTTTTTTGATCAAATTCTTATAAATTATTACTGAAGATCAAAGTACCCAACTAATCAAAACTATTTAAAAATTTAAAAGTAAAACAAATAATGACGAAAAAATTTGAACCCTGAAATAGCCGAAAAATATATTTTTTTGTTTTTTTTTTTTTTATAAAAATGCTCAAATCAAAAAACTTTATGTTTATTTGGGTTCCCCGTGTGGTATACATTCTCCAGTTTCCGGCTTGTACTACGAGTTTCCGGACACCATGTATAGTTAAAAAAATGACAGTTTCACATCTAGTATAAACCTTTTAACAACTAATTTCTATGACATTATGGACACTTTACAATACATCTAAAACTTATTCTTTATAGTTTTTTACGAAGAGCAGCAAAGCTTTTAGCTTATTTAACATCTGTCGGTAATTCATTAAAAATCTTAAATCCTTTAAAATAGAGACTATTTTGGGTTCCCAACAAATTTGTTTTTGGAAGTCTTAGATCTCCACAGTTTCTCGTGGTGTAGCCATGTATTACGAAATTAATTTTTACATTCTTGAACATGTATTTCGCGAGCATCTTATTTTTAGCTTAAATATAAATATTAGGGTATTGTAAATTATTTGCTATCTTACACTTAAGATTCCTAGTGTTTTTTGCATAATAATTATCTTATATTATCCTACTAAAATTTAATACTGCTCGCATACCTCTATTTTGAATAATTTACATCAGTGTTTTTTATCAGTGTTTGATTGCACAAGAAAAGAACACTAGAGCAGTAATTCAAATGAGATGCTACTGTACTATTATAAACCAATTTACTTGTATTTATGTCTAATTTATTCCTTATTTTTCTTAAAAAAAAATTTTTTTTGCCATTTTATTATTTAATAATTTTTTTTTTCATACACTAAAGTAAACATAAAATACTGCCCAAGTGTATTAACCATCTATGTTTTATATTTGTTACAGCTATCTTCGATAATAATAGTTAGTGAAATAACACTGGATAAAAATCAACCCGTAAAAACATAAAGTTTTTTTTTCATATAAAACATTTTTTTTATTTTACGGAAGATTTAACATTCCTCTCCAGGGACTGGAGTTAACCATGCTAACAACCGAGCCAAATCCCAGTTGGATAGGACCGACATTTATTTCGTATATTTTTATACTGCTTTGATGTCATCCAATTTCAGAAAAATGCGTATACGTCCGCGTGTATATGCGTGATTCCCACCAAATTGAGAGAATGCATTGTCACCAACAACCAGTCTACCCACCGAGTTTCAGCTTGATCGGATGCCTAGAAGTGAGTTAATTCCCATGTCTAAGATTCTACTTCATCCATGCATTTATTTGAGGTAGGCAGAGTAAAAGAAACAAAATACTTTGTAAGTATGAACCTAACTTCTATTAACACTTCAAAATACCTTCTTATTACATATATGTATATTTTTTCATATTGTGAACAGACTTTATTGCCTAGCGGCAATTTCTACCAATCAATCCGTGGATGATAAATCAAACACAAATTTCTCAAAGGAGATAGGAATACATAAAATAGTAGGTTTTATTTCTCGTTAAATGTTTACATGTTAAGCGAGTATTTTTTTAATGGTGTATTAAATTAAAATTAAATGGTAAAGTTTTGTATAAGTTTATTGGACACCTCTGTTGCCATGTAGCGAAATCCTTTAGTTTTCATTTTTTTGAAATATATGTGATTGAATACATAAAAGAAAAACTTAAAATTTAAAAAGAGTTTCACAAAATAAACTTGATAAAAATAAATAGAGATCCTTTAGGTACTTCTTTTAACGTTAACTGCACATAAAAGGCCCTATAGAAAATAATTTCCCGTAGGGCCTATGTCATCTTTGGAGATACTGAGAGCCTTTTTAAAGATATGGAAGAGAAGAGATTCTGGAAGGAAAGGTGCATGAGGGTTGGAAAGAAATTTGGAGCTTAGTTTTTCCAGGAATGACGGACAAAGGAATCCATCCTTTCCACTGCAGTGCAAACCGATGGGTCAAGAGAGTCGTTTGGAGAGTTTGTTCAGTCTCTCTCAACAGACCTCTTCCGATCTGGTCCTCCACGGTGGACAGACGCATCCGCCGCCAAGATCTGGACAAACCTCACCTCCGTGTACACGGGCACCCATGCTAATTAACTATTCGTAGCGAACCTCTTGTGGTGATCTACGGCAGAGGTGTTAGTTTTTTCAATAAATGGATCAAGGGGTGGCGGTACCCATAACCTCCTCTCAAATTGATCAATTTTAAATTATTACGTACTATATATAGACTAGTTACCTAAATATCAAGTGGTGTGAAATTTTATCTTTTTACGACCAAATTTCTAGGTTGTTAAAGCCGAGGTAAAGAGTGTTACCTAATTAATTTCGGAGATAAATTTTGTACACGTCCGCCTTTAACCTTATCAGGGTTATATAAAAATACAAAACAAATTTATTTAGGCATGCAGACGTGTTTTAATTGCGCTATAAAATAAAACGTGCTAAATGGGTTATTTTATCACACCATTTTTTTTTGTAAATACTCTATTTTATAAATTCCGTGTAAAAATAGAAACAAAAAATTGCTGAGTGAATGAGTTGTCCAAGACAATACGTATAGAGAATGGGGCCTAGGACCGAACCCTTGGGAACTCCAAATTCGATGGGAGTTTTAGGTGATGTACATTTATTGAAAGTTACTGAGGCTACTCGTCCAGACAGGTACCATGTCATCCATTGGAGTGCATCACCTCGAACGCCAAATTCGGTTTCAAGCACATTTACTAAAATACTATGATCTACTGTGTCAAATTCCGCACTCATGCCAAGAACAGATATCAAACCCAACTTACCTACTTCCATCCCGATGATCAAGTCTGAAATAACCCGCAAAAGAACAGTTTCCGTTGAATGAAACCGTCCATAAGCGGATTGATTTTTGGCAAACAGACCAGAGGAGTTCAAGTACCCCACCAATTGTTTGGCAACAATTTTCACAAGCAATTTTGATAGGAATGATAGCTTCGATATTGTCCTGTAATTATATGTATCGTCAGTATCAAGATTTTGTTTTTTTAGTATCCGAATACTAATTGATTTTTCAAGTGTTCCCGGTACAAGTGAATTTACTAGATACGAATAATTGCGGTAATTACAGGAATATAGATATCCGGAAGACATTTTTTTAAGAGCCAGGTCGGTATGGGGTCTGGAGCGCATTGCTTGTTTGGGAATAGCCCATTTAAGACTTTTGGGTTGAAAATTTAATAGAAGTAGTATTTATTAGAAGTATTTAGATGCTTTATCATCTTGGCTTTTGAAATTGAAGAAAAAATTATTTCATAAGCCCATAAAAAAATTTAAAAAACTTCTGTATAGTTCAAATCTCCTACTTACGAACCCATTTTAAGTTACGGTTTTATAGTATAATGTGGAAAATTATGTTCTGTAGAAAAACATTTAAATATTTGAGCCTGAATTTCGTATAATTATATAAAACACAATTTTTGGCGATGTTTCTTTCTTGCATTAATATGATTCATTTTAAAAAGGATTTTAAGAAAGTATGTCCACCTCAAATATTGATGTTGTGCTTGTGTTTTTTAGTATGTTTAAATAAAAATATTTAAAGATAAATTATGTTTGGCAAATGATGTTAGTTATTATATAAATATTTTTTCTAAAATGATAAGTATATACGACGATGTGAGCTTACTGAAAATTCAAAATAAATCAAAACTGGCGGCTGGTATTAGCGGGAATTTAAACCTTATCGCCATCTGAACTAGGAGTGTTATTGTTTGCTGCCCGATTATAAATGTTACATCTGAAAAATTCATAGAATAACAATCTCTTACTGGTCATGGTAACGTGCGCCAGAAAAATATAGAGACATATAGGTCCTTGCTATCGGTTATAAAAATGCAATAAATATTCTACCCATGCAAAAGGTCAGAAAAGTAATTTTCAAAAAGGTTTCATATGGTATTCATGAGGACCAAATATTATTTTTGGACCCCTTACTTGAACCTCTTGACAGACTCCCACGTCTGAAGACGATAAGAATAAAAGTGAACCTTTTAAATATATTATTACACGTGTGAGCAATACGTTATACACGGACTGATCACATTTTATGCCTATCAAACTTTCATTAACTATATAAAAAAAAAGTAATAAATTTTAATTAATTCTACATAAATAGGTACGAATAAGATAAGCCAGTTATTTATTATCTTAATTAGTAATTCAAGGTCCTACAAAAGTAAACCTACATTTTTTTCTAGCGCAAGCTATGGTCCGGAATACAATATTTGCAAGTGGTATATCAATTCAATTACATTCAATTACTATCAGCAATTTTTTCTTATCAATTTAAAGTGCGAACCACTGTCTGTCGACCATTGAGTTAGGTATTTATGTATCAATTCTAAGGTCTAGGTAATAAATTACCAAATTTTACTAATCAATAATTTTACTATTTGGCTAGTAATTTTACCAAATTACGTAATAGTTTTGGTATTTATACATATATTTAAAAAAAATTGGAGTAACTTCGTTTACTATAATATATTATACAGTCATAATTAGTATAATCAACATTATCTTTATATTTGACCAGATAAAGATAATGTTGATTATACTAGATATGACTGTATAATAAATTGGAGTAACTTCGTTTACTATAATATATTATACAGTCATAATTAGTATAATCAACATTATCTTTATATTTGACCAGATAAAGATAATGTTGATTATACTAGATATGACTGTATAATAAATTGGAGTAACTTCGTTTACTATAATATATTATACTAGATATGACTGTATAATAAATTGGAGTAACTTCGTTTACTATAATATATTATGCAGTCATAATTAGTATAATCAACATTATCTTTATATTTGACCAGATAAAGATAATGTTGATTATACTAGATATGACTGTATAATAAATTGGAGTAACTTCGTTTACTATAATATATTATACAGTCATAATTAGTATAATCAACATTATCTTTATATTTGACCAGATAAAGATAATGTTGATTATACTAGATATAACTGTATAATAAATTGGAGTAACTTCGTTTACTATAATATATTATACAGTCATAATTAGTATAATCAACATTATCTTTATATTTGACCAGATAAAGATAATGTTGATTATACTAGATATGACTGTATAATAAATTGGAGTAACTTCGTTTACTATAATATATTATACAGTCATAATTAGTATAATCAACATTATCTTTATATTTGACCAGATAAAGATAATGTTGATTATACTAGATATGACTGTATAATAAATTGGAGTAACTTCGTTTACTATAATATATTATACAGTCATATCTAGTATAATCAACATTTTCTTTATCTGGTCAAATATTGAAAAAAATCTCTAACGGTGAGCTTTTGAGTCTGTACTTGGTCAACGCTACTGTTTTCAGACACGTAATTTCAATAATAATGGAGCTATAAATATCCACTTATCAATCAGAAAATAAGAAAAGATGCAACAAAGTTCGCTTTAAGCGTTAATTTATACAGTGAAGATTTTTTCGAGACAAGTTTCAACTCTTTCAGCCAATATGTATTACTATTGGTACAATATGAGGTTAATCATTATTATTATTATTTATTATTTTTTATCATTTTCACATTGTCATTTATGTTATGAAATATTATATGTATCAAATCATATGTAAACATTAATTTATGTACTCAATACGTCTGTCTCGACACAGGTTTATCCTAGTGAGACAGACATCGAAAAAAAAACCTGTAATAAAACTTTATATTGTTAATAAAAAAAAATCTCTTAAATTACAAATATCAATAAATACAAATGCATAAACGACATAATAATTTGACATCAGCAAACATACAGTAAAAATAAATTGAATTCATAATAATTCAGCGAATTTTTATTTTTATTTTTATTATTTTTAAACCAATAAATTAACATACATTTTTTTGGTATAATCCACCTCACTAGGCTGAGCCTGTTCCGAGGTGGCGGGAGTTTGATCTAATTTTAGATAATGCGAATTTATATAGAATCACAGATATAAAAAAAAGATATATAGAAAAAAAGAATTGAATATTCATTTTGGTTTGGGTTGCCTCTTTATTGTACCTTTTTTTAGATATCTGCTCAGAATATTCTCTTTTCTGAGCACAAACTGCTCCTGTTTTACTTTATTTTTTAGTTTTTCTTGTTTTGTCCTGTCCTGCTGTTATTGCTATTCTAGGTTTTGTCTATACAATCTATATAAACAGTACATTTAGTGTTATAATATTAGATCTGTATTGGTTAGGGCACACTCTAGGAATAATTAAGAACCTGACCACTAATACTAAATTACCGTTTTTAAGTTTGTTATAGTAAATGGCACTTGAAGTGAAATGACACTTAACTGCGCTATATAAATGCCATGTTATTATTATTTTATCACAATTATGGAGACTGCTCAGTAACAGTCGTGTATAATAAATAATTAAACCAGTGTCAATAAAATAATTTTACCGCCTCTAATAGAAGAGGAGCTTCTGGTAAAGTTTATTGATATACCGAATTGTATACGAAAGGAAAATTTGCAGATCATTAAATAATATAACTTACCTATATGGTATCTGCAAACTAATATACTTAAGTTCATTACCTTGAACTCGGGTAGAACTGAACATGATCATCTAATATTTTTTCTCTTTAAATGTATTATGAATAAAATGAAGGTCTCAGCACGGGTAAGCCACCCAGTGATTGCCACATAGAAAATTATATGCACAATAATCTAATGACTGTTCAAATCAAAACTGGGCATAGTAAAGTCGAATAGAGTAAACTAAACAAACCCAATAATATTATTACTCAAATCCATTTCAGTATTCTTTGGCAACGCATTCAAGTAATATCAAATTTTAAAAAAAATGTCAAAGTAAAACCGTTAACTACTAAATATCTGTAAATATAGCGAAAATTTCAAGTTGTTTGATTGGCGATAACGATCGTTACTACAGCGGAAGCTCAGATGATCGTTTAATTTTCTCGCTGGTGCTGCAGAAAATCACAAAACAGATTTGTATTAAAGTTAATTTTATTATCTCTTTCCTGGATCCGTCTTTTGGAGCATTTCGAGATAATTTGGCCTCCTTCCAAAACAGGCAGGAAACGAACGCGGTTCGCGCTAACAAACATTTTTCAAAAGAAGCGAAGCTAGCAAACCACAAAGGTAAGCTGGTAACTACCCTGATGTATGGCCGCTAGTTAGAAGTTAGTTAGTTAGTTATTTATGACCACACAATAGTATATTTAAAAATAAAGTGAGTTAAGCATTACCACTCAATTTCACTATTTATTTTATTAGGTACGGAATACTAAACATACAATATTTTAGAACCATAACAGTTTCATTGAAATGCGAGCTGAAAAAATTGACTTTGGCAATCCGCAAGTTAATTGGATTTGTCGATTTCCACACATAGGTAATTATATCGCCAATAAGTCTGAGCCCAGATTTTTTTACTGGATCATTAGTAAAATAAAATGTTAAAAAAACATCATTATCGTCTCACTCTCAAAAATCACTCTCGCCGCCACGAATAGTGTTTTAAAATAACAACATGACAACAAGACGTAAAAAAAATCCAAATTACCTGAGATAAAAGGTGTCAGACGGCGTTACGTCATATGCCAAACCGGTTGGTCGAACAAAAAGTGCAGTCGGTCCGACAGATGTCAATGTCAAAGACGGACAAATGACAAAAATGACACGAGTCGTGACAAAATGACATAACTCTTGTCAGAATGACATGTATGTCGTAATGACATACAGTCTCACAGCATCCGGCAGCGCGGGATGATGACCTTAATGTTTTTTTGGATAATTTAAATAATTTACTCGCACGATCAAAGTTATTGTTGTTTTGAAAGTTTTTTATTTAAAATATTCGCATCATTATAATGTTGTATCTACAGCATTCCTTATATTTTGCGATTCAACTACTAAATGGGATTTGAGAGGCGGGTTTGGGTATCGCCGTCCCGTGAACTATTTATTGGATAACACCAAGTGATTCGCCATGTTTGGTGATATAGCAGGGGTGCCCGGTTCATCAGATGATGTGTGTTCAGGTTGCGCCTGCCCATCAGCTGCGTGGCGTGCCGGACCGGGAGAGGTTGGTTTGGAGACTCTTTGACCACTCCAAACGGCTTCTCTTAACCTATCGCCTTGCGCCGCAGCAAGAAGGATACATCATTCGTCCTTCATTCCTGGACACACTGATTCCTAGATTCCAACCCATCCCTCATACCTTTTTCTTTCCCAGAATTTCCTCTCCTTCATTTCACTAAATAGACCCTCCACACATCATCTTTGGGGATGCCCTGTGCTTCGCAAGGGTTTTAAGTGTGATGCTGTTTAATTTTTGGGATTATAAGCCGTTTTGCGCTCCCTCATCTTTCTTGAGCAAATGTTTCGATAGCCTTGCAGTTTCCATCATCAGAAAAGACAAGGAACACTCTATTTACTACAATTGAAACTAACAAAACCGAAAATATTGTGTTTATTTAATTATTTACATAATAGAAATTACGTTACGAGTTAAAAAATCTTTGTGTTGAGCAAACAACTTAAGCCAGAAAAAGATGCGTAATTTCGTGATACCAGGGCTAAGGTTTCCTGTTGCATAGTGGACTTCAGGTTATTGTGTTGGTTTTACTTCGTGATTTCCTCGTCTTCATGTATGTAGACCTCAGCTATATGTGTGTTTACTGTGTTCATTGATTCCCTCATCTTCATGTTTGTTGACTGTAGTTTGTTGTGTGTATCTTCATGATTTTAATGATTTCCCCATCTGCATGTTTATATCCCTAGTTAACGTAGGGGCTGAAACATTTTATTATATAGTATAATTATATTGAAGGTGATAATGATAACATTGCCAATATATATTATGAATATAGTTTCCTACATTTTAAACTAAAGCTATTATTTTAACAAGTATAAACATCAAATCAAATTGTCAGTGTCATTCTATATTGAGTTGTAAGTCGTAAAAAAAAACTTATAAATAAATATTTCAATTAGCGGCTTTGCGTTCATTTCTTTGATTGGTCAATTAATTGTATGCGTTCTTAGAAATATCTCCTGATGTGTTTTCGTGGACAGGTATATTAATATATTACCAATATAATAAAGAGCTCGTGAATATTCATAAGGATTAATAATAATTAGAAATATTAATGATGTAATAAAGTTTTTTTACAGTTCATTTTTATTAATTCCAATCACGTATTTGAATTAGAGCCTTAAAATCACACAATCTTTGAAAATCATTAAAGTTACACCTTGCACTACGGGGAGAATGTATTAATTTTTGAGGCACAGCAGGTGGCACATGTTGGCATTTTCCTAAAATAAAAATTTTCAAGAACAAAAATATTTAATTTGAGACATTTGATTACGTCTTTTACTCAATACACATCACATCTACGCAGACAAGACCGCTGTACATCTGAGATAGTATTGTTGTATTTTCGGTAATTTCCAAAATACCTTGTCTACCGCCTTCCCTCTCACTTTACCTCTCACCGCTCGTACCAGTCCAGTGTTCAAGATTACATCTTAAGACGAAACAATAACCTAAAATATAGCCAGAACCTCAACGACGTAAGTGAAGCAGCCGTGCACAAAAATAAGCGACGCGCGGCCCTGTTGTATTGGACAGACCTGCGGTTGAATGTGCTCCATCAAATCTCTAAAATAAAGTGGGAATCTTAACGACATAAGAGATGAGTTCATGTAAAACAATATTTGGGGTGTGGCCTGGTTTAATGGATGGACCTACGGGCGACATTGCACTAGCAAGCCTAAAAAAACGATCTTTCCGTGGTGTTTATTTTAATAATTCCTGATGAACGTATTACTAAAATCTAAAATGTTTCTAGAGGGATCCCTCCTGTCCTTTCTTCTTTTGCAAAATATTTTAATATTTTGTGCAATGGTCTTTCGATTACATACATAATTACCCAATTTACACATCGTTTTATGGCATTTTGCCATTATGCTTTTTCTTCAATACAAATTGTAAAATTTATCGGAAAAATCCCACTAAAATATTTAATTGAAAAATCACAATTCTCGCCATCGGCATTTAGGTGTCTAATTTTAAAGGTTTATACAGAAATTTGCCCCAATTTATCTACTCTTTTCATTGAAACATCTACTCTAAAAGCATTAATTTAATTTAATTTTAATTTGAAATGAACATTTCGAAAAATTCATAATTATAGCGAAGCTGTATCAAACGTAAATGGGGAAAGCTTTTCAAGCTATTATGCAGTAATTAACGCCCTCAACTATTTCTATAAAGTTAAATTCAGGGCTGAAAAATTAATTATAATTATGAGGGAGGTAGTGAAGATAGACACTATAATATCTACCAGGACAGTTAATTAAAAACACCACTCATTTAACATATTTTATTACTAGGTACTTGCTTTGGTTTCATTAATAAGTAAAACAAATGGGAAAATTTAATTTCTTTGAGCAAGACATTTTATAGTTTTCATAGTTGTAGAATAAATATGTTGATTTGCATATAGATCATAATTGAGCTATTTTTTTGAAGCTGTGCTCAGTGAAGTGGTCTGTACTGTAGATCTCAGGGTTAATGGCTTATTTTGTTTTAAAAAAATCAAGCCATTATATTTTCAATTTGGGAAGCAGATAAGGATACAGCCGCTCCAGGAACCATTCAATGGATAACCGACACATCTGCAAAGGGTCGCCCCAAGTGCAAGCGCAAGTTTGGTGACTGAGCAGGGGTGTCCGGGTTCATCGAGTAAGGTTTGTCCAGGTCTTGGTTTCAAAAGCGTCAGCTAACTAGCTGTGAGGCAGGCTGGATTGGGAGAGTCTATTTGAGGGAGACCCTTTCACCTCTGGAGCCGGACTTTCTCGATCCATCGCCTTTCATTGCGGTGGGAGGGAACGATTCTTATGTCCGTCGCTTTTGGATACCGACCCTCAGATTCGTACCCACCACTCATTATTCCAAGAACGTCCTCTCCTTTATTTCCTTAAAAGATCCTCCACGTGGATGACATAGGCCTTGAAAGACATTATTTTCCTCGCTGCATCCTGTGTGGCTCCTTTCAAAATTGCAAAATTTGTAGCCATGAGTTCGAGGGTGGTGGATTCGATTCCCACCAAGTACTGCTAATCTGGGCGTTGTCATGGTGATCCTCAAGTTCAATGAACTTTATTGAACAGCCTTACCTCAGTCACGAGTTGTAAAACATATTGATATATCAATAAATCTGTATTTTTTGGATCTTTAAGCTAGATTTAACTTCTTTAGGTGACATCCACCGACAAAATCACAGATTTTACTGCGCCTACTTGATATTCAATCGATATTTGATACTTAATTTATCGATTCGATCGGTCACACGAATTGATTTAAATCGATACGATAATTCCCAGAAAAAGGCTTAAGTCTAGGTGTGATGTAACTTAAACCAACCTGTTCTTGGTGACCATCAAACATGTGAAAAGGTCAGCGACAAAAAGTGGTCCATTTATAGGCAAGCCGGAGCAGTATATTATTTCAAATTTGCGTGGCCATTGGTTTCGCTTTCGGCATATTATATTTTATGTACATAAGTCCAAAATGTATTTATTACCGAGAAGAATAATTTTATTTAATTTATTCAATTGGGTCGCAGATGGTGCGTGGGGGTAAATGTACATGAAAAGGAATTGCTTAAATTATTAAACAGGGTGATAGATGGGCAATCTGTAATTATTGAAGTATTCTCAACGGAGGAGTATTGTCTATATTAGCGTGAACGGTAAATGTGTGTATTTATTTTGTCTGAGACGGAAATGCACGAATAAAGTCGCTAGAAAAAAGTTAGTTGTCAAGGAAGTGAGACGTTCAGCCCACAATTCAGTGCTGATACTAACCAGTGGCGTTTCGTGATCTATTTCACTTGGAGTTCAATCAGAGATTAAAAAGGACTAAAAAATGGTGTCAACAAATGTCATAGGTGCTGCGCACTCAAACAACTAGTAAATTCACAAGATTTGCAGATCTACTGCTCTGGCGCCACCAGTATTTTTTGTATGAACCTAAGAAATACAAAGAATGAAAGTCCCATAGGGGCTTGTATTCATAACGCACCTACGAAATTCGGGGTACATTTCAGACGCGCTTTTGGACAGGTGGATTATTAGTTATCATTAGTGTGAAATTTGAATGGTACACTGTTTAAAATTTTGTAAAATTATAACACAAGTTTTACTTATTTCCTTATATTTTTGGAAGTTCACCGCAAAGACGCACTTTGGAGAAAACCGTCACTGATGGACTGCAGTGAGGCAAGATAGTTCAAAATACGACTGGAGATTGTGTAAACATGTAGACAGAATTACAATACCTATAAACTATACGTTCTTCGTAAACTATTAGTTCGCTCCTCGCCAACAACTTTATAATAAGTACATACACAAATATAATATAATACTACGCAACTGTATATATGTGCTAAATAATTTAAGGACTCGGGCGTAAATACTAGTGTCCAACCTCATTTTTGTCAAAATTAAGTTGAACGTACAACCTATGACAACAATATATAAGTTATTTGTCTATCTTTCACCCATCGCATTTGGTTGATCGGTTGAATCCCTGGCCATGGATCATTGTTTCCTACGTAGATTTATTTGAAACTATTTTGGAACAAAACAAAAGGAAAGTGTCAACCCCAACCAACAACAATTTTATTGTTGCATTATTAATTTGAATTGCTCCTAGCAAAGAATAAGATGATTTAAGTTGAAAAGTATAATAAATATGTTCGTTGGTTTGATATTTTGAGAAGTTATTAAAAATATTTTTTCTTTTTTAATGTTGTTTTCATTCCGATTTGTGGATTTGGCTAACGTTTAAAATGATTTGTCTCGAAACTAAGAAAATGAGGGTTGAAACTATTTGCCCCCGAGCCCAACAATCATATTGATTTGATCAGAATCCTGACAGAATTCAACATGTTTCTTACGTCACAAGGCCGACCAGAGTATAAGCCTGGGCACACGTCAGATTTTGAAGTGTCATTTAATTCACACCAACTTACTTCATCGTCACTTGATCAAGTCAGTGCCATCGAGCAAATTTGCAAACGGCGGCGAATGTTGTTGCTACTCGTTGTTAATAATGATTTTTGTGTTGTTTTACCGCAAGCAAATTAAATAAACAGTGAGTGATAAGACTATTTTAAACAGTGAAGTTTACTTAGCGACAGTACAAACTTCGTAACGGTCGTGTGCCCAGGTCTGTACTCTAGTCAGCCTTGGAGAGTCCCGGTCGTCTCTATAACACACTATCGGTCTCCTGCTGTCTTCCTATAGTTTATTACGCCCTACTATGCTGTTCAAACATTTAAGTTCATATTTTATGATTTTAAGGTATCATTAACGGTCTTCCAACTATCCTATAGACTTATTGCTTCGATTTATGGCTATCATCCATCCATGCTACAAGCTCTCCCCATTGGTGCCATCCCGGATATCAAAGTCATGTATTTTTCGACTTATAGACTTATATAAATAGTTGCTTAAACCTGTGATTACACGTTTGCAATTAACTTTTTTGTACGACTCCGATGATCCTTCCTCGGATATTAAACAGAATTTTTTAGATTTTATAAGATACCCAATATGATAAATAATATCATCATTAAAAATGGCATCAATCCAGCAGCATAAATTGTTCGCATGATCATTGACCCAAGCCAGTCGGACAGTTGCCCAAGTCTTCTTATAAAGATGCCCTGAATCGAACAATAACAATAGGCAAGAAAAAATCTCTTCATGATCAAACGATGATAAGGCAAATAATATTATACGCGATTGGTTATTCAACTTGAAGCCAAGATAAAGTATGCATCCATTCTGGACAAAAAACGTCTAAGAATTTTTCGTTGGCAAATAATATAGCCGAGGTAAGTCGTGTGTGTTAAATGATGTTACTGTTGTAAGCAGTTATGATCTCGAAATCATTTCGTTATGTTGAAAAGTATAAGATGGTGTGAACTAATTATTTATTTAGATCAGTTTGGAACTATGTCCTTTTTGACATTTTTTAATGTATATTTTCGTTAAGAGAAACATTAAAAATGAATGTATTCAAATGAAATAACCCGTTTAGTGAAAAATGAGTAGAAAGATCGATTGCTGGAAGTGTTTAATAAATTAATAGAGTTCTACAGCTTATGATACGAATTCTCGATATTGAGGAATCAGCATTGGAATTTGTTTAAGTATTATCCGATGGAATCTCTAGTCTAGAACTTTGGACTCTATTGTTTTAGCAAAACTCCTTACTCCTTCAAACTATGTAATTAAAAGCACGTCAAGCTAGTCGAATCAGAGCAAAGGCTAATATCACAAGTTGCGCACAAGTTTGTACAATGTTGAAAATGTTTGAAAACGTGCCAGTTTTTATTTATTTTATTTATGAGCTTCCTTGTGTAAACTGAATTCGTATCAATATAAATGAAAAGCAATTGTATTTATTTACGGATGACCGGTTAGACAACTAAAATAATATTATGTATTATTTCAAAAATACAATAGATTTGAGAAGAGCTCAAAAAGCAGCCACGGATCGATTTATTTATCACGTTACCAACTAACAGATATTCACCACGGTTCGTATTGTTTGATGACAAAACAAGTTTCGGCCGGCTTAGAAATCAAATATAAAAAATAAATAAACAGTCTATGAACAGTTACTATCGGTGGAGTTGGTTCCAGGGGCAAGCCAAGATAAACTGAGAGAGGTATTACACAATATAAGTCCAGTCCACACAATACACCTTGTATCTTCTCGATGCTTCCAACTATTGTGTAATGTGAGGTAAGTCCACCTGGCTGACTGGTTGAATTGCTCAGTTTGCAATACCTTAATAAGAGCACGATGTTACGCCTTTATAACAATGTACACGCAATACAACTCATTATTATAAATTCAAGTGAAGCGATTCGTGAGTTTTGCTAGTCCGGGTCAAGGCTCGGGTCATAAGGACAACGCGACCTTCCTGTGAGGAATATTTTATTTATTTTCACTTTAATTAACCACGGCTCATTATAATACTTTTGTATACAGGTACTTGTTTGTCTATTATTTGTTAATTTCCATTACACGTTTATCCTGACGAAGAAACTTGTTGACGAAGAAATTGGTTTGCATGAAAAATTCAGACAAGTGATAAAAGTACCTACTACCTATAACATAATGTTTCTCAGAAAATTACTTCAATTGTAATTTTCAAAATTGGAACTGATTTTTAAATAATTCGGACTATTCCATGGTTTTTCACGGGTCTGCGCTAGTAAATAAAATTTATAGGATTCACCAAAATGCTGGTATAGATTACGCTTAATTCTATAAATGGGGTCAGTAAATATGTCAATAGTATCCCCAAACTTGTTACAACTGGAATATACCCAGTTACATATTAAACGTTTTACGTGATATCTGATGACTGTAATAATAATTGTATTATTGCTAAAAAGAGCAGAACCTTAACTAATAAAAATTAAAATAATTTTTTTGAAAAAAATATTGCCTCATAGTTAGGTTAGGTTCTCTCTCTCTGGTTTCAATCCTGGGATTGGTTTGCAGCAATTTCATCTAACCTCCTCTTCCATTCTTCCTTGTCATGTGCGGCTCTTTTGACTTCTGCATATGATGAGCAGCGCACGTCCACCAGCAGGTCCTCCAGGTACTCTCGGCGTGGGCGTCCCCTAGAGTTGGTCCCCTCGGTCATACCCTCCATTATGACATGCAAGAGGCCTTCTTGTCGTATAACATGGCCCATCCATCTTGCACGCCTTTCGGACAAGGTCCTGAGCAGGTGCCTTCCTCCTTCGATTCTTTGGAAAACCTCCTCATTTGTAATATGGTCTCTCCAGGAAATTCCTAACAGTCTTCTATAGGACCACATCTCAAAAGCCTCTAGTCTCCGTTTATCTCTTTCGGATAGGCACCATGTTTCGCAGCCGTACATCAAGATACTCCATACATAGGTCTTGATGAGGAGTATTCTCAGTTTTAGGTCTAAGATTAGGTTAGGTTAGGTTATCTAAATTCTTGACATATAAGTTCCAATTTTAAGAATGACAACGAAAATAATTTTCTGTTAAAATATTAAAATTTAGATGCTTTATCGCTTGACACAATCAGTTTCAATCTGAGTTCATTGAACCAGAGCTACATCACAAACAACCCCAAAACCGAAATTAGTATTATGGAGAATTATTTAAGTTTCTGTAACTGTGATTTTATCAGTTATATTTTGGGTATTCCATTGTAAATTATGACTCCAATAGTAAATTAAATTACATCTCGAATGAACAACTGAGTTCATTGAACCAGAGATACATTACAAACAACCCCAAAACTGAAATTAGTATTATGGAGAATTATTTAAGTTTCTGTAATTGTGATTTTATCAGTTATATTTTGGGTATTCCATTATGACTCCAATAGTAAATTAAATTACATCTCGAATGAACAGTTCGAAAAATCGATGTTTCTAATAATGATCATTAAAGTGTCCAGTTTAGTTAGCCATCTTCTGGGTGCACATTTGACATGCTGTAACAGTAGTATTTATGAGAAGTCAGACAGCTTCTTGTGAATGGTTCGTCACGTTTCTTAGTGGGCAAAGGTCTAACTGGGGTCTAACTTGCGGATCACGCCGGCTTGGCAGTCGCTAGTCGTGGCAAGGGGAATGGACCGCAAGCTGTAATCTGCGAGCACGCTGCAACTAACTACTGTATCTTCCACGAATCTTCCATGATCTCCTAGATAATGTGATGCGCATTCACATAACAAAGACAGGTAAACCTGAAGAAAATTCAAACGACCTTAATGTCAAACAAGCTGGTATAATGTAACCACGTGTTAAAAAATAATTGTTGACAATTTTATTTTGACTCTTTACTCGAACACTTGAAACACAAAAAATTATGAGTTGATAAGATGTGTCGTATCATAATAAACATAATAGAAATAAACAGGATAATGTGTCAAGTGCATACCACAAGTTTTTGAACCTACATACAAGCACGTAAGCACCTACCTTACTTTCATAAAAATGTAAATAATAATAATATTAATTGTAAAATTATTGTAATAACCAAGTCGCTATAAAAAAACGCCAATAAAAAATGCGAATATCACACCGCCGCACCGGCCGCTGTAAGGTATCAATGGCCCGAACAATCTGTTTTATACCGAGAGAAGAATCACATATAGGAAGATGAATTCTGATCAAAACCTTATACTTTAGTACCGCCCAGTAAAAAAAATGATTTTGCTTTCTTAAACACGCTCACTAAACAACATAAATACAAATCATTAAAATAAATACTCGAAAATCCAATTATGTCCAATTTTACAATATTTCCTGTGCGTGTGAATCGTATTCAAATTTCTCTAATAAAGTGTTAATTTCATGTGACCTACCAGGTAGGTATGGCACTGTATATTAACTGCCTGTATAAAATATAAATAAATAAAAACAATAACATATGTACATTTTAGCATCACGTTCATCATTCAATTACATTGTACATACTCGTAAAGCTTTGTATTAGTGATCGACGAACCGGTGGATGTAATCTGTTAGCCATAAATTGATAATGGTTTGACAAGTCTATAGGTAATAACATAGATCATTGTAGAAATATAGTATATATTTGTACAGCGCCCTTGACGTGATTTCGCACAAAACGGCGGTATACAAATCATCCATATATTATTAAATATGAAAACGACCACACATCATATTCAAAACATGTTGTCTTCATTCGAAACACATAAAATGTACAGTGTGCGTGATGCTCATTCAATGAACGACTCGTTTGTGTTAGTGTCCAAAAAGGCCGTACCTTTTAATACAAGTTTAACAATCCGTGTCATCGGTAGGCAGGTACATCAATTAACAATTAACTTTATGAAATAGTAAACATTACACTGTTTTTTCTCATGTTTGTAATGTGCGGTCGTAAAAATGTGGAAATTTTATATGATCCAGTAATTTGCTTGATATATGCATAAATGAAGCCATAACTCGATATTTGACATGGCTTAATTAATCCCAACCAACATTGGCTAAAGCCAGAAGCTTAGCCATTCGTAGGGAAAACTTACCACATCTGTGGTTAGTTTTTATGATATTCCTTATTTAAAAATCTGTGCACGCCACTGCTTATATAGGTACATTGCAAATGACAACTGTTGTTGTTTTATCTGAAGATTTTAAGCTGCCTACTTCCATTATTTATATCTTCAAATTGGATTACAAAATGATTTCACTTTGTCTAATAATTGCATTTAAATAATACAGCTGTCTGGACCATAAATTCAGAGAAGACGGAGAATAATTCGAGCGGAGAACATTCATGAGAATAATACTTGGATAAAATAGATTTTCAAAGTTAACTAAAATGTTACAGGAACTAAATTGCTTAAAAGTGAAACAGTTGCTGTTTTTGAACGTGATGATTTATTTATACATAAAATAATTAGCAACTTTTTTTTGTTATTTGTTTTTGGGGTGTTATGCCGTGTTGCGCTAACTCCTTCTTTAGCCAACGTTTCGGACAACATTGCAGTGTCCATCATCAGGGCAGATGTGTTATTTGAGGTTGTGTAAAAATGTGAGCTTATGTATGAGGTTGTGATACCGTGTTGCCAGCTCCAATCCTCTGAGCTAACATTAACGTATCATTTTATTTTTTTTTTATTTTATTTATTTATTTTTTTTTTTTTATTTAAAGTGGTTTTCTTTGTTTAGCTCTGGTGTATCCGTCAATTACCGGATACCAAGAACTATTGAGCTTAGCTCCATCGTCTCTATTAATGTTTACGGGATTTTTATGAATTTCAATGGCTTCCGTAATCAGCCGTGCTCTATAAGTTTTGGGTCTCCCCAGGATTTCAGGAACAAATCCAAAGTAATGCCCGGTGTCAATCAAATGCTCGGCAATTGCCGATTTGTCAGGGTGGCCGAGTTTACAAGCTCTGAAGTGTTCTGAAATCCTTTTGGAGATAGTCCGCTCTGTCTGGCCTACATAGACCTTGTCACATCCGGAACAGCTGAGTTTATACACTCCATCTGTTTCCAGAGGAAACTTAGTCTTTGCAGACCTCAGTAAGTCCTGTATCTTTGTTGTTGTTCCGAAGACAGTCTTGATACTTTCCTTTCTCAATAGCCTGGCAATTCTGTCTGTTACATTGTGCACATAAGGCAGGAAGGCACAGCCTTTCGACTCTTGTTCAATTCTGTCTTCGTTTGGTGCAGATTTGGCTCTTATGATTTGCCTTGTCTGACTTGCTGGGTAGCCGTTACGCTCCAGTGCATCGGTCAGCTTCGTAAGTTCCGCTCCGATTTTATGTTCTTCACATATTCTGGTCGCTCGGGTCACCAATGTATGTATAAGTCCTCTCTTCTGCGCTGGGTGGTGGTGCGAATCAGCGTGTAAGTACCGATTCGTATGGGTTGGTTTCCTATATACAGTATGTCCTAGGCTACCATCGTGTTTTCGCATCACCTCCACATCTAGAAAAGGCAGGATTTTATCTTTGTTTTCCAGTTCCATTGTGAATTTTATTTTGCTGTGGAGAGAATTAAGATGGTCTAGGAATTCGTTTAGTTTCTCCGTTCCATGAGGCCAAATGGCGAAGACATCGTCGACGTAGCGCCACCATACTTTGGGGACAGCCGAAGCTGTGTCGAGTGTCACTTTTTCAAACTTCTCCATAAAAAAGTTGGCTAGTACTGGCGACAACGGACTGCCCATCGCAACTCCCTCCAATTGCTCAAACAGTTCACCCTGAAACGCAAAGTATCCCGTTTTGAGGCAGTGTTCAAAAAGTTTGCAAATGTCTTCCTCATATATCTCCCTGAGCATTGTCATGGAGTCTTCTAGAGGCACATTTGTGAAAAGAGACACGACGTCAAAGCTGACCAGAATATCTCCTTCCTCAGTCTTAACTACCCAGCAAGTCAGACAAGGCAAATCATAAGAGCCAAATCTGCACCAAACGAAGACAGAATTGAACAAGAGTCGAAAGGCTGTGCCTTCCTGCCTTATGTGCACAATGTAACAGACAGAATTGCCAGGCTATTGAGAAAGGAAAGTATCAAGACTGTCTTCGGAACAACAACAAAGATACAGGACTTACTGAGGTCTGCAAAGACTAAGTTTCCTCTGGAAACAGATGGAGTGTATAAACTCAGCTGTTCCGGATGTGACAAGGTCTATGTAGGCCAGACAGAGCGGACTATCTCCAAAAGGATTTCAGAACACTTCAGAGCTTGTAAACTCGGCCACCCTGACAAATCGGCAATTGCCGAGCCTTTGATTGACACCGGGCATTACTTTGGATTTGTTCCTGAAATCCTGGGGAGACCCAAAACTTATAGAGCACGGCTGATTACGGAAGCCATTGAAATTCATAAAAATCCCGTAAACATTAATAGAGACGATGGAGCTAAGCTCAATAGTTCTTGGTATCCGGTAATTGACGGATACACCAGAGCTAAACAAAGAAAACCACTTTAAATAAAAAAAAAAATAAATAAATAAAATAAAATGATACGTTAATGTTAGCTCAGAGGATTGGAGCTGGCAACACGGTATCACAACCTCATACATAAGCTCACATTTTTACACAACCTCAAATAACACATCTGCCCTGATGATGGACACTGCAATGTTGTCCGAAACGTTGGCTAAAGAAGGAGTTAGCGCAACACGGCATAACACCCCAAAAACAAATAACAAAAATACTTTTGGCCGTGAAAATCTTAAATCATATTTGAATTAGCAACTTGTTACCAAAATAATTTTCAAACAACATTATATCTAACAAGAGTATTTACAGACATAAAACAAGAACGTGTTATGAAATTAGGCTACCAAAAAAGGACAAATCTAATACACAAGTTGGTTTACTATACAAAGGAATGCAATATTATAATGCGCTGCCGGCAACTATACTCGTAAAGTCTGCACCAACCATCGACCAATTAGGACATCAATGGCACCAACTGATAGATTCAAGCTGGATTATAGGAACCATATTAATCAAAATAAAATGTTATAATGTATGTATTTAAATAATTATAAATTAGTACGTTTCTCATCGATGTAGTGCAGAAGCGAAAAAACCTGCATTAACGTGTACACTCTTCTATATACAAGCAACATCATATAACCAATTATTAATGTGCCCTACAATACGAACAAAACCCAAAACTATCAATTGGAAATTGAAAATGAAAATGGTTACTAACATTTGCTTCCACAGCTTTACCTCCCTACTGGGACATTAGGTTCCAGAAATACTTCGAAGGGTGTAATATAAGGTAACCGTGTAGTTAATAATAAACATCACACATAAAATCAATGTTACAAATTAATGAGGACATGATTTTTTTTATATACATTTTTTTAAGTTAAAATATTCACATTTTTTTTTTACATTCTGAATAAGTTTTTTTATAATTGATATACTTTGTATGATTGTATGTACTTTATTAATATAATTTTCCTATAATATTGTATCTATTAATGATGCACGGAGAAAAAAGAGTACTGTTGATTTTTTAAAATCCTGTTAAAAACGGGATAGCATGCCGTTTCCTAATAAACTTTTAGTACATTCATAATATATCGGAATACGTGTTCATGCAACTGCGTTTTTCCTGATAATACACAATTACAGTTTATTAGGAAAGCTGTCAATTCATCGTTAAAGGTCTGCAGTCCCGTTTTTAACCAAAAAACGAATAAATTGGAGAGTTTCAGTAAGTTTATTCAGTGTAGTATGATTTGAGATTTTCATGGCCAAAAGTATTATAGCGATTTGTTTTTGGGGTATTATGCCGTGTTGCGCTATCTCCTTCTTTAGCCAACGTTTCGGACAGCAATGCAGTATCCATCATCAGGGCAAATGTGTAATCTAAGGTTGTGGTTAAATGTGTATCGCATATACTGCACTGCAATGCTGTCTGAAACGTTGGCTAAAGAAGGAGATAGCTCAACACGGCATAATACCCCAAACACAAATCACCATAATTATTCAGTGTGGGTTTTATATCGCTTGGCATACACCATACAACAATTTTAAAACAAACAAAAAACAAAGATGTTAGTATAATTGTTTTAGTAAACGAAGAGTATGGTGTATTCGATAATACAGGTTTACATGGAAATTATCATGTTAGTATGTACTTCCCTATATATCTAAATTGTAAACGAACGTTACAAAGCATAATAGTTACATAGCTTTAAATTGGGAAGTGTCCATACATGGAAAACGGAAAGAGGTACTTAACTATGACCATACAAAGTGATAATTTTAATGTTTTTTACAGTGCACTTAGGCAAGTGCTAACCAAGTTGTGTGGAGAGGTTACTTTATTAAATGTACGGGTCCTTTAGTCGTTCCAGTTCGTTCCGCAAATTACGGAATAGGTTTGAAATTTGAAACCAAAAGACGTTCAGTGTGTAAAATGTAATTTTCTAGCAAAATATTCACATACCTTTCCGTAAATTTTTGACGTCCATTAAAGTTCAGTTTACTGTGCTTACAATTATTTAAAAATGTAAAAAAATATTCAAGGCCATTAGCAAAACATTCTGAATACAGAGGCGCATAATATCTTTTTACTCTCAAAATCTACCTTTAAAAATTAGTTAATAATGTAATGTTATTTCGCTTTGTTTGATACGTGAGTAAATTCTGCGTACAAATAATCTTTTCTACAATAACAAAATTCTCCTAATCGTTATGGCAGTAATCAGTCAGAGTACGAGCAACCTTGTAACATAATACCGAGAAGCCTGACAAAGCCAACTACAGCCTGTTTTATCCAATAAGTACCGGCTGGACTTTATGCTACCCTGGTACTGATACTTATTTGACAAGTCCTACACTAGAAGTTAAGGTAATCAAATAAAGTCGGACACATTCTATACTAATGACAACATGTTTCACAGAATTTAAACAATTAATTAAATTTAAAGCTCTGAAGAATTCTGTGAAACAACCCTATTTTTACCCGAATTTGTCTCTTTCTTTCGTAGTGTTTCGATCAGTTTTTTTAGAATCTCTAAACCTTTTGCTGATTTTATTGTATTTTATACGCGTTTTGAATTTCCTTAAGGGTTATATGAAAACAATGAACATTAATAAATTTACATAATGTTAATTTACAATCTAGGCAGCTGATGGTAGTTTTGTACCAGAGGGAAGTAGAAATGGGAACATTAGAAAGTGACTGTGGAAAACTAAGATTGAAAAATCATCTTTATTTATGTTGTTGTTGGAATATTTTGTCCCTATTGTGGAATCTAATATTCTAGGAATACAACACTGGACAATATTTTGAAAACACCAATATTAGCAAATTTGTGGAGTTTTTTTTTTCTTTTTCAGCTTTCTACCGTAAACAAGCTACCCTAGACCATAAAATAGATATTGTTTAGTTACTCGGCTAATCAAATAATTTTATTTTTTTTTATTTACGGTACCTTTAAATACATATTGACATTTATTCCCAAAAACTAATTACAAGACAATAATTTAGTGTAAACGTATTAACATGATAAATAAATTTTATAACTAAAATTTACTATCAGGCTTATAGGAAAGAAACTGTTTCCAAAAATATACTAAATTCTTTTTGATGACTTCTGTCGGTGCTTTCAAAAATATCTGCTACTTATGCTTATTGCTTACCTAAGCTGTGTCTGCATGTTATTAGGGAATTTTTAAACGAATTGCTGTTGACATTATTGTTGCAATGAAATATATTTTAAATTCGATGTTTAATTTGTTTTGCACTGAAAAAAATGAGTATAGCAAATTTATTAAAAATCTCTTCAAATTATTCGTAAGTGGTTAAAAACGAGATTGCATGCCGTTTTCTAATAAACATTTTATAAATTCCTAATATATCGAAACACGAGTTCATGCACCTTCATTTTCCTTGATAATGTATAATGTCGAAATGTTAAAATATTATAATTTTTCTGAACATGGTGTTCCGATATCGTGATAGTACATTCGCCTTTTACTAAAAGTTAAACTGAAAACCTATTCGTTAAGGGCCTGCAATCCCGTTTTTAACCAGATAACGAGAATTTTAAAGAATTAGCAATACTCATTTTTATCCGTGTGTAAAACAAATAACAAGCAACTACAGCATGTCTTATGTTTGATTATCCAAATTACAATTTGGTAACTAAACCTGTGTTCCATATGGATTACAAAACGTGAATTAGTTCGCTTACCTCGCCTCCCTGACTTAGTTTGTCGATTGGTGGCTATGTAATGCGTCGCGAAAGCCAATCTTACGTGTTCAATGTCAAAGTCCCCTGTGCTTGGTTGCGTATGGGTTGTTTATCGGCTAAATGGGACATTTTCGGACAATGGAGCCTTCTAGAAAAACATCCCAAAAACTTCACCCTAACAAAGAAATGTCACAGCCTGTAACCATTATGGACCGCCTCCTAGGTTTTAATAAAATGTTATATAATGAAATACTGATTTATCAAATAAGTAGGTAGGTATTTATTTCGTTTAGTCCGACCGACTGAGTATTTTTAAAGGTCATTTGAAATAATAAGAATTCGAATATAAATAAAAATATTAATGTACAATACTATAATAAAAAATAGTGCTTTTTTCATGTTTTAAATTTAAATATTTTAAATTATATACATATATTTAAAAAACGTAAGTCTAAAGGGTAATTTTATCTTGTTTCTGAAATGGTAACTTTTTTAATGACATCATAAAAAATAAGGATTATACAGTACATTTAAAATACCCTCGAAATATTCCGAAATTCGGCGAGAAATTTCATGTTTATACAAATTAAAAACAACCCTCTTCCGGTGCGTAAACTATATTATTTTTAGTTGTTAAACATCAGATTAGTCAATTATAGTTTATAAGTAAGGTTTTTACATATACGGTTGTTTATCAATTGTATAAAATTAAAACCACCTTTATTAGTAAGACTGTTAGCACATGGTACCAAAAATCTTTGTGTGTTTTGTACCTTCTTTACAATGGATTATATCTATTTACTGTCAGTATCTCCTGTATAATACAGATATTCTCCTATGTACACTGCATCATGCATTACTTTTTATGTAAAAGCCTTTTTAGGCGTATTTATAAATAAATAAAGAATACGTCGAATTTTTCATCCACCGTTTTCAGAGTGTGGGTCGGTCTCCCCACAGCTGAGTTCAGATGCTGATTAACGACTCACTCTGTCGTATAATCCGTTGTGGCGATGTCCCTGAGTGTGAGACTCTTGAACGATATGGCAAGGTGTTTGTTCCTTGAAAACTTTATTCAAAGCCATAATATTCTTTGAAGATTAATATTTTTCCAAAGGGAAAACTTTTAATCACCAGAAGATAATAATTATGTTAAATTCATAAAGCCTAAACTTTTTTCTGTATGTTATTTTACACTGAACATTAAATTATGGATTCTTTGCATTTGCACATTTTACATGTCTTATTTTTTTAGAAGATAAGATTATAATATAAAAAAACCATTTTTTTGCAATGCTCTTCTTGACTCAAATTAAAAAATCTAATTTAACAAATTGCTCTCTTTTTATCATTAAATATGTTAAACTTTCAGGTAAATAGTTTACTTTGTAATCAGTTTTCATTGTCAACAGGTACATTTATACAATATCTTGAATAATAACACAACACATTTAAAAAGAATTATCCAGGGTGTCCGGGGTTAAAGTGCTTCAGAAGGTGATTCTACGTGATTGTAGAAGTAAAAAAGAAAAATAACTCTTTTCGAAATTCCAATGGGATGATGGATTCAGCCAGAGATAAGTAGAGTAATTTAAGATTATCTATGGACACGAAATATTTTATAAAATAAATTCTACCCGCAAACAGACACACACATTTTTATAAAGACCGAATAAAAGTGAAATAAAATAATGAAGTAAATAAAAGTAACCATTTAGGAGTTCTGTTAAAGCTATATTCAAGTTCTGTTATAATTTCATCATAGGCCGATAGTTTCCCAGTAAGTATTTAGATAATAACAAAACTTGAATAGTAATTTCACTGAAATAGAATAATAACTATGAATTTTTATGAACTATTCAAATTCTTGGCAACAACCCGTCCTTAGTGATATAGTTGAATATAACACAAATAAATAAACACTGATTCACATAAACATATAATTAATTTAATTGCTTAAAACAAAGCACTTATTATTGGATAACTTATAATAAGATTGCCACACAATTATAATCCATTTATTATTATTATAAGTTAAAATCATTAAAAATTTCTCATTAAAAATTTAGGCGTATTAGATCTATCCAAAAATTTATATATAAAGATGCAAAAGTCGGTCATTTTGAATACATGTAGGATAACGAAAGATTTTTTATATATTTATGTTGAGGGATCAGTAGGATTTATAGGCCCTGTTAGAAGTTCTACCGAGCCGAACACTCTGATATGAAAATATCTGGAGTCGGTGAATTATTTTCCCATTTGATCTCTGGTGAGTTGACGTGTTGTTCTTGTATTGTTTTGTATTTATTTTGCTTATATAATGCACTTGCATAACGTTGATTGACTAGATGATCATTTGTGGAAAAGTGTGTGGAAGGGTTTAGTTTTTCCTATGGGGAAGATTTAACCCGGACATAAAATCGTAAGTTTAAAAAAAATTATTATAAGTTATCCAATAAAAAGTGCTTTGTTTCAAGCAATTAAATTATTAATTTAAGCAATTAAATCATATAAATAATTTAATTGCTTAAAATAAAGCACTTATAATTGGATAACTTATAATAATAATAAATTGATTATAATTGTGTGGCAAAAGCCATAATTTAAAATCTTTAACAACACGAAAATAAATTGTTTTTGTTGTTTCGGAAGTAATTACGACTTACCTCCACAAAGATAGCCTTACCCTTAATACCTACCCCCTAGTAAAAAAAATCATCATTAACTGCCTATATCTGATCTATCGTGAACGTTGAAAAGGGACATTACCTTTCACCTTACTTATGAGATCAAGACCTCCAACTAGATATTATTCTTGAGAGTTCGCACCTGAAAGGAAAAGCTTTTACTTACTAGTTTAACGTTGAAGGATCATCGTCCCTGTTATTTATTAAACCTCTGTATTACAACATTATATAGTCGATTACTAATAAAAGTACATTCTATTGTAGTGTTTTTTTATAATTAAATCTACGTGTAATATTTAATAAATACTACACTCAGATTATTGATATACACGTAATTAATACTTTAATAATAATTGTTAAACTGAATAATTTTTGTTGTAATAGTTGTCTTGTTTCTGCTAAGTTAACATTATAAATTGCATTGCCCGGTACAATTTGGGAGGTTGGTATGAGTACCGCCGCCCCGGGAATCATTTATTGGATAACCGACACCTCTGCCATGGGTCATTCCAAGTGGTTCTCTAAGTTTGGTGACTTGGCAGAAATGCGCGGGTTTATGGGATTGGGCTTATCCGGGTCTTGGCGGTGGATCCATCTGCTCTGCGTTGCAGGTCGGATCGTGAAAGACTGTTTCACTGTAAACCTCTCCAGTAGGACTTAATCGGAAAATTAATGTCACTCCTGGACACACTGACCCCCAGATTTCTACCCATCTTCATACCTTTTTCCGTCCCAGAACTTCCCCTCAATCCTATACTAAAAATACCCTCCACACAGCATCACCAAAGATGTGATAGGAAGGGGAAATTATTTTTCGCAGGGTAGACTGCGTAGAACTAATTTAAAAAAATTGAACGTTCGTGAAATTTCGTTCCATAAAATTTTCCATGCAGGTAACATTTTGCGTTTCTCTTCCCGTGTTCGTGTAAATAAACTTATGTTTATTTTTCGGAATAACTTTATTGAGTAAAACCTCAAATTGTAATATTTAATTATTGAAGACAATGTTAGCGATTTCTAAACGAAAATCTGAAACAGTACTAGATGTGACCGTATCCTTTTCTGATTTTTCTGTTTCAGATTTTCGTTTAGAAATCGCTAATATTGTCTTCAATAATTAAATATTACAATTTGAGGTTTTACTCAATAAAGTTATTCCGAAAAATAAATATTCATTCTAGACTTGCAGAAAAATCAATAGATGTCGCACATTAAAATAAAAAAAATAAGATAGGTTTATCTAAAAAGACGCTGTCTAGAATGCATTTAGTTCGGGTTGAATCTTGCGATCATACATAAAGATAGTTGCCAATAAAAATGTGCGGTGAAAAAATGAAGACAATGTTGGTAGTTCTTATTCGAAGTATGATACAGTTAAAAGTGACCGAGGGGGATAGGGTCCCATTAGCTCAGTTGGTAGAGCGGTGTCCCGGAAAGACAAGGGTCCTGGGTTCGAGTCCTAGATGTGACCGTATCCTTTTCTGATTTTTCTGTTTCAGATTTTCGTTTAGAAATCGCTAATATTGTCTTCAATAATTAAACTTATGTTTATTGACTCTACACACCACAACACGCATTGAAAATATAACTTAAAAAATAGTTGAGGCGGAGTGACACTAGATACTAAGCACTTGAATTTTAGAATATCCAATATATAACGATACATATTCGATTCCGAAACCAGAAAATGTTCTTCTCAAAGACCCATTTACATACATCGACAGAGTAACCACCCAAAAGAGCGCTTGAGAAAGCAATCATTCTTAGGGGTAGTGCGAACCTCCGTCCTTCAAGCTCCAAGCGCGGGTCACTTTATATTCACCGTATTACGCCAGAGGTCACCCGATGTGCCGAAAATCTGTGGATTCACGTCATGATGTAATAAAATCGATAAGATTGACGCTTGCCACCAGTGATAAAAAAGCTAAATATGGACCCGGTAGTTTGAATTTAATAAACATTTAAGGCGATGCCATACGTAGTAATGCAAAATCATGTGTTTTTGGTTTGAAAATTTGGTCGCCTAGAAATGTTTCAGAAGCTTTAATTAAATACTGCAAGTAGGAGAATACATCTTGGCCTTTGAAATAATCGAGTATTTTTTAGATAAGTCTTTTTATAAGCCCAGATAAAAATAATGTATAAGGCCCATGAAAACTGCTTTAAAGTTCAAAATCTCCTACTTACGAACCTATTTTCAGTTATGGTTTTATTGTATAATGTGGCAAATTAAGTTATTTATAAAATGATCGAAAAAAGTTTAATATTTAAGCCTGAACATCCACAAAATAAAATAAAAGACACTTTTTGGCCATGTTTTTTTCTTGCATAAATCAAAACAGGCGGATGTTGTTAATCGGGAATTTAAACTTTATCGCCATCTACGTAAGGGTTGTGATTGATAGCGGCTCAATTTAAAATATTACACGACGTAGTGCATCGCCTTAACTTTATGAAGCAGGGTTGCATATTTCTTGTTTTTTTAAATTTATGTGAAACCACACAAGAGTCCCAACTGCTCCCAACCGTCGGGAGCCGGTGAAGCAGGCATCCCCAATTATGGTATGTTGTGAGACTGAAGGTAGTGGGGAGAAGAAGGAGATGGGGAAGAAGAAGGTGGGAAAGTATGTGGCTATTCAGATCTAGTCACCAAACACGCCCAAAGCCATTAACAGAAATTAATCAAATATAATTTACTTGCGCACGCCGAGATTTGAACCCGCGACCTCCAGCTCGCTAGACAAGAGCCTTACCCCTTGACCACAGAGGCGGTAAAAATTTGCCATTATACAATGATACAAAATGATAATCTTCATCACTAAAACCAATTTGAATTCCCAATTGATTCGTTAACCCCTCGGGCCTAGATAAAATTAATAATATCGTGTCATGATATCATCAAAGTAATATTGTGTCTTGACATAGAATAAAGAAGAAAACTAGAAGTGCCTTCCATATAAATTTGAATGGAAACAATTGTGCCACTGACTTAGTAACTTTTGGTTCTAGACCATTTTGCACGCAGTCTATCTCTCTTACAAATGACATATCGATATCCGATTTGAATTTCGTGATCACGGTGAAACACAATTTTGAATGGAAATATAGTCCCAGATTTGGCAAAACACGCCCACAGGGCACTTATTGTGTTATTATTTACTCTGGTGACCGGGTATGTCATCAAAATGAAAATTCAACACACCTACAAAAAGTGATGAACAAAACTAGGTTAAATAGAATACATAGGTAACCATTAAACCTGGTTTTTGTTTCATCACTTTTAATGACTCTATATCACTTTTTATAGGTGTGTTGAATTTTCATTTTGATGAAATATCATGGAACTATTTATTTTATCTGTTATCTATATTCCAGATTAAATTTCATAAAGATGCAGTTTTTGAAAGCAGATGAAAAACTCTTTCTCCGAATGTGAAAAACACAATTTATTAGACGAACGTATCATGGAAGCTTTCGTCACTTCACTTTTTTGTAAAAAATAATTATTTAAAAAAATTATACAAGAGCGTCTATGGTAAACTTTTAAATGAAAAAATATAACTTGGTGTTCTCTCTTTTTAAATCCGTTTGATTATATGCTTGACGATAATAGAAAAGGAGATGGAACGAGTTTAATAAGGGCAAATATTTTAAGGTGATAAATATAGCACTACTTATAATTATGTATTACCGATTCATAATGAACTTTGTTTAAAACATGTTTCAGTTTATAAACCTGTGCACATTGATAACCTTATCTTCATAAGTATATTGATAGCCAGATATTACACGCACATCAAAAAAGTAAAAAAAAAAAAAAATACGTTAGTTTGTCACGAAATATTTGTTTTGCAAAATTTGCCATCAGTTTTATACGGCCGTAGATGGAGACAATATACGTTAATATTCTGTTCTTCGAGCAAATCAAGACATTATTTTTTAGTATTTTACGTGTTAATCTAGTGTCTTTTATATAACTGGTTGCGACTCCTTCCTCGCTCCCTCCCACATTAGATAAGGGACGCGAATGACAAGGGTCATGTGACGCGATGAGGGGATAAAGGCTCTCGCCATCATCTCGCTGAAGGCCGATAAGGTTTTCTGAAAAATTAGGACACGAAGCCTCGATGTACCTGTCCGCTGTATATACGTAGGTATGACGAATATTGATTGGATATTTCAAAGAGGGTGAATAATAACTAATAGTTTGATTCATCTCGGTTTATCAATTTATGGACGAAGTACTCGCAGTACACTGCCTTCAGATTACATTAAAAATAAATGATTTCACTGATCTAATACTAAATTAAGGTCCATAAACTGTGGAATTGGACATATTATACATGGTATCCGGAAACTAGTGGTACAGGCGGGAAACTGGCGAATAAACATCACATTTGGGTTAGATTTTGTGGTTTAACTTTTTAGATTTGAGCACCAAAAACTCTCACATGTCAGGAACTTCTAGCTCGCAGATTCATTAAATTTGCAACATGATCTTTGGAGCTCTGAAACTTCCAATAAATCAGAGAAAGATAGATACCTACCAGTAAATATAAGTTTTTACACTTGTTTATAAGATGTCTACAAATAATATTGAACATAATAACATTTCCGAAAAACCCACCGCACTCTGACGCAATCTGGGTTTAACAAGCTTTTTGTGTTACATTTTCGCTAAAAATTTTACAATCTTATTTATATGAAAATATACATATTAATTTTAATTTTCTTCACACATCATTATATGAAGATCGTTAAACTTGACTGATATAAAAAAACTGCTTTTTGCGATGTTTTAGCGATATATGCTTCAATTTTTGTTGAATCGTTACCAGAAAGATGTTTCTCATTTCTTGGATGTCTGCCAAATAGAAAAGAGATGGATGCTGATAAAATCATGGCAAAACAACTCTGGAGAAATGATGCATCGCGTGGTACCTTTCCCATCTTGGCACCAAACCAGAAATGGAATAAGAAATTTCTCTAATGTATACATAATTCAACGCTATCAATTCATAATATTCGTACCTAGAGAGTGTAATCGAAGAACATTTTAATCGTATCATTAAATTTCGGGTAATAGTTACTAAAATTTTATGGACTTTAAAAGCAGTTAACAGATAATTGGTTGTAGCAGATTGCAATTGATGATGCGGCATAATTTTGCCTAAATGATTTGTTTAAATGTTAGGTTGGTCGAAATCTTATTTAAAAATTCAGATATTTTAAGAATATAAATTGGATTTTACCGACACAGGTGCTTTCCTTTTATCGATTTCGCAGAATAAGCTTGTCGCAGAAAAATGTTTAAATATAAAATATTCCCTATTTTTCTGCTAAAAAATCATGGCTCAAATAAGAATTTGAAATCAATATGTACATTTTTACAATGTTTAAAGCACGTCCAGTTTATATCTGGAGTGTACAAAGTACGGTCAAATTTCTATTATATTATTTTTAAGCAATAATTATTGGCCTGAAATACCTATATAAATTGAAAAAATCTTTAGAGAAAAATTACATGCTGCCGACGGGAATTGAACCCGCATCCTTCTGATTACCGGTATTCAAAATATACTGGTATTTTTCACCCAAAAATTATTGCTAATTAGATTTGATCACGAGAAAAAAACAAATTTAGGTGTTTCAGGGTAATAATAATAAATAATAATTAATAATTGATTACAAATAATATAAGTACAAACATAATGTATTGAATTGTGACTTTTTTGTGCTGGGCAACTCCCAACTAACTGTGCGATTAACCATAAAACGTAAATAATTAAAATTTAACAAATAAGGTTTATTTAATTCAAGGTTTATAAATATATTACTTTCATCTTCTACATCTTTGGAACAAAATATAACTTGTGGTTTTATGAAAAAAAAACTTCTTGAACTCTTAGACGGATTACTTAAATTATTTTCTTCCAAAAAGAGCGATAAAAAAATGATATATAATAAAACAATTTGTCAACCAACTTGTATGTAGATATCTTATTTCAGCACTGCTACTAGAATCCTTCAAATCCAAAGCTGTAATGTTCTTGACATGCAAAAAAAAGTGCAAATCATAATGATATTATTCCAAAGCTTTAGTGGCATCTTTTAGTAACTGAGACATTGCTATGAATTGGTTTAAAACATGATTAAAACAAAATTGTAATATTAATCAAAACGTATCCCTTCACTAAAAATTAATACTGTGTTGATTTCTAATTACCAAGAGACGGAAAGTCTGATAAGGACATTGATAGAAGGACGGATGCAGGAAAATCAATTATTGGAAGACATGTGGTAGACGCATCGACTAAATACAATGTATTTATAATACATCAATGGGTACACGCTATTAGAATTACGTCAAAGGAGGCAAAACTAGCAATCAATATCTGGCAAAGGAAGGACCAGTGTAGACTGACCCGTTCTGACCGTTAGTTTAATGGTTAGTTAGGTAATTATAAAGATTTTACTATTCAAACATCTAAATTTGAGAGATACAAGAATTCAGAAGTTGGACACATCTTTACTAATTTAGTACTACTAACAGTTGAGACTGATTTATGAAGGAGACAAACATACCATCTAATTTTCTGCTCCATTTTTCGCATCATATATACATTGAATTTTATATTGTATTTTATATAAAATGTTTGTCTTTTCAAAATCTTAAATTTCCGAAAGTTCTTCATTCAAATACGCGTGTGTTTTTAGATATTATATAGATGTCACCTGTGACAGGTAAAAACATGTTTTTTTTAAGCATCGCCATCTGTTGGATATACAAGCAACACGCGCTTTAGTTTCTTTTCTGCACAGACCAACTATAAATTATTTTTGGCACAGGCAGACCGAGCCACAACGACGCGTGGCGGGGTACAGCTAGTATATGATATACTTTGAATTGAACCCTTTTTACAAAAACTTCTGTTTAACTGGAATATTAAACCAGTAATTGAAATATTGAAAGCCATACGTGCAAGCGTATACATTCGAATACTGTATTATTATGTCACCAGATAATGAAATGGCGCAGTAAGCGGGATTTATCGTAACACGGTCGCGCCGGAGTGCGGTACGCGGTGTAGGCAAACGTGATTAACCGGGATTGCATACATCACCACCTGAGAATGTGGGTGGATATTACGAAATATTACCCGGTTGTAACGCCAACTCCGGAAGGACGAGGTAAACCCGTTCAAAGGCCGAACTGATAAATGTGAAAATTATAGCATAATTTTCTAAGATGTATTTTTCGGTCCCATTGAAAACTCGTAAGCGGAACGTTCTGACGACATGAAATATGTACATTTTACAGATAATTTCTAGAAAAATATAAATCTTAAGCTCACAATGACAAGCTTTTATCCATTGAAATTCCCATCAAAATATAACATCGGTTCACTTGTTCAATCATTAAAATGATTAATAAAAATTGAAAAACAAATTATTATAAGCATTGATTATTAGGTACTTTATTTAAAAAACAACAAAAAAACTATCAATGAAATATATCATTGAAGAATAAAATAATATTAACAAGTCTAAGCGAAACATGAAACAGAACAAGACATAGAAAATAAAAAGATAACGGTCTCAACAGGGAATCGAACCCAGAATCTCTGTCTTACCGAGACTTCGTCTTTATGCACTCGACAATCGGGACATCATCCTGCAAATAATTTTCCCAAATTTTTGGCAGCTATCTTTTTTGAATGATTACAAAGTTCAAAATAATTGGTTTGTAACCTAGATAGTGTCTTAGATAAACATTTCCGATTTTTATTTATTTATTTTTTATTTATTTCTATACATATATTACATTATTCCATGAGTATACTCATCAATTTAATAAATCATTGAAGAAGAAGAAAATACTGATAAATCTAATGAAACACGACATAGAACAAGACATAGAAAATAAAAAAGATAACGTTCTGTTACGTTCTTTGTTTTCCTGTTTTTTCGGGTTCCGTTTCATTGTTTTTAGATTTGTTAATAATATTTTCTTCATCGATGATATATATTTTGTTGGCTTTATCTTTCATTTAAGTGCTTGTTTATCACTGAAAAATAATTATAAAAAAATCTTAATTAAAAATATAATACTTAACGCAAAAATATGGCAGTGAATCAGAAATTTCAGATACATTGAAATGAGATAATGAAAAATATCTTAAATTTTATACCTTTAGTTTACTTATTTATATATATAGGTACGTATATAAGAACAATAAGATCAATGTAATAAGATGTATGTAACTACTAGTACTACTCTCTACTCCCGTTCTTTGTCTCTTCATCCTAAACTTATATCCCAAAACCCCCACCCCACCCACCTACCTCAACATATTTTACTAACATACTTATATTGTCACACTGATATTATTTAATATCAGCAGAAAGTTCATAATTGGCAGGGAATCTATTTTATTATTATATTATTTTTTTAATTTAATTTAAAAGATTATTAATAAAAATAATGTTTCGTTTCTTTCCCATAAGTTGAGGTTCAGTTCGGCAACACGTGGCATAATTCCATACATGGTTGATTGGCAGAAAGCAAAGTGTGTCATTCTGAGTAAATCTTTATTAAGTATATGTGTCTGAAATCTAAATATGTATGTTAGTTTACTCACTCTGTCTCTGAGTATGTCTATACCTATGTAAGTTAATTTTAAAGATTTGCTGTCAACTTTCCAAAAATAAAAATAAAATGTAAGAAGGTGTAGTTATTTTTTAAAACGGTGATTTGTCCTTCCGTTTTATAAATGTAAAATTTATAAAAGTCTTCCTGGTTCACCTTAACAAAAGAACAGGATTAACTGCAGGAAACCTTTATAAAGCATCTAATGCACATAATAATTTATAAGACTCGCAAATAAATTATGTTGTCATTAATAATCTTTTGATTCAGAGTAGCTTTTCCATATAGGGGGAAGATATCAGTTGCAATAACTATTATTCCAGCGTAAACATTTGTCAAATACGACGTCCATAAATCAATCCCGCAACTGGAATGAACTGTTAAGTATTTAATTTTACTTGATAATTTTACCTACTTTTGTTCTAAATGCGGTTGATTTATGTATTTATCATTTTTCTGCAGCTGTTTTTAAACCCATTTATGTAATGTTCATCAAACACGACGATCAAAATGACTCTCATTGACAGCATCCACATTTGTTGTAATTTAACAACGTATTTCATTATAGTACCTACCAGCTGAAGTGTACCCGGCGTTGCTGGACTTTACTTTCTATAAATATAATATGCATGTATTATATATATATAAACCTTTCAGAAGAAATTCTCTTAATGATAGTGAAACCTTTATTAAAATCCGTTGCGTAGTTTATAAGAACTAAGCGCACAAACAAATTGACGCGGATAGCGACTTTATTTTAGCATTAAAGAGACTAGTTGACGTGTACTCGGCGTTCCTCGTTATTTCTCTATTTTATAAAAATATAATACGCATGTATTATAATACAGGGAGTCCGGGGGTATTGGATTTTATAAAAAAAGCTGTTAATATTTTTTACTTCTACCGTCATGTAGAATCACCTCCCGAGGTGAGCTCACTTTACATCCTATATATAAACCTTCCGGAAAAAATTCTCTAAATGATTGTGAAAATCTTATCAAAATCTGTTTCGTTGTTTAGAAGAACTAAGCACACAAACAGACAGACGCGGATGGCGACTTTATTTTAGTATAATATTTATTTATTTATTAATTTACGGACAATATGTCCACTAAAACCATAATATTGACACGAATAAGAAAACATAGTTGACAGTGAATGGAGAGTACATGAATGTGAAGGGCAAAGACAATGTAAAATAGAAAATGTACATATAGAAAATAACTACAAGTCAGAGCATCAGTAACGATTAAGTTGTGAAAAATTACACATTACGTATCGCTTTTTGAAAGTCATTTAGACTGAGAAAAAATTCAGTGCTCTGACTTGAGTTTACAAGTCTCGACATTCTGGACAAAGAAGAATGGTACCCATAGTTAGTTGAGTGGTGATTGAGGAACAACAATTCATTATTTCGGAGTCTACGGGATGGGGTGTTGAATTGAATGAGTTGTAGCAGTTCAGGTGAGTCGGTTATACTGTTGATTATTTTAAATATGCAAATTAGATCGGAGTCTTTTCTACGTTTTCCTAATGAAGATAGGTTTAAAGTTTGTTCAATATAGAAGTTAGATATCGTACCTATTATACAGGTTTCGTGTCTCGTTCGCTACGGAGGCTGACAGTAAATAAATAATTATCATGTGTATGTGACATCACAAAATATTCCCACAGCTCGAAGCCTACGTTTGATATCATCCCTTTATGCTTATTGTGTACCTTGTGTATCAAATGTATGCATAAACTTTTGGCGATACGCCACGGTTTCCACAAAAAATCATTACTATTTTAAAATTATATTTCCACTTCACTGAGTTTAGAACTCGCAACTGAATTAAAGCTATAACCAAACTGCCAAGGTATCTACTAGGAAATTAAAAAATCTTTTTTTTAAAGAATTTTTTTTTTTGGTTTGACTGAGGATCGAAACTTCCTATATAGCCAAATCCCGATTGGGTAGGACCCACATTTATTTATTAACTGCTCTAATGTCGTCCAATTTCAGAAAAATGTGTAGATTTCCGCATACGTATGTGTGATTTTCCACCAAAAGATGATAGAATGCTCTGTGATCGACAACGAGTCTGTATGCCGAGTTTTAGCTTCATCGGATATCGGAAAGTGAGTCAATTTCCAATATTTGTATTCATCTACGAAAAAATGATATTCAATTCGATGTATGTTTTATAAAATATCCTATAATGTATTACCACAGTGGGGTGGGCGTTAGTTCGTTATTCAACCAACCGTAACCCCAAGAATAACAATTATTTATTGAGAAAACATGATTAATTAACTAAGACTCATTGAATGGTATTGTCGAAGTTAGGCGACTAACTAATGTGCCTGCTCGTTTCCATTATTTGCATCCTAGAGCCTATTGAAATAATAGACTCGCAAAGGAAATATATTACGTGGAATTCCTGTGTCGCCACTCGGGCAGTACATGCCTACATTATCTGCTAGGCGAGCTGCCATCGGTAATGTTACTTGTCCCAATTTAATTACATTCCGAGATAAGGACACGGGATAGCCCGGTCAGAGTCATAAATAAACTTGCTACGTTCCACTATCGGTGTCGCGGGGGGTTTATTTTAATTAAAAGGCAATGCACACTAATGCCAGTTCTGCCAGTACTGCCAGTACTGCCAGTACTGCCAGTACTGTCAGTAGTACGAAGTCTAGGAACTAGGAAGGTTGAAAAATAGTATATCCAACTACATATGTTTCAAATGAAATAGGAACATCAGATTTTTGCAATAATGTAAAGAGAAAATTAAGGATAGGTCGTTTCAGAAAATTTGAAAAATTCTTCAAATTTTAAAGTTAAATTTTAAGAGGAAGCTACAAGCCAAAAATGTTTATATTCTTCGTATGTCTTATTTCGTCACGATTATAGGTAATAGGCATTAAAATCGCTTGACGAACGGAGTCAAGAAACGCTCGATTTCAAGCGCAAAAGTGGTTTTTATTTATTTTGTAAACAATTTTATAAGAACGCAAAAAAGATCTAGGTAAACTGTCACAGATTATCTTACCCATAATATTATATTTTTTTAAAGTTGTTTCTTTTATGCGTTTATACATTTCTATTGAATAAATACATTTTTTAGTAGTTTGCATTTATATTTTAAATTGATTAAATCAAAATTTTATTTGAATTCTACTAACATCTTGTTTGGTACGCATAATGTAAACCAATTCGTTATAAAGATTAATCGAAAATCACTATTTAGCATTAAGTTGTGTGAAAGATTTTTTCAATTTCTGTTATTATGTCAGTTCTCTCAAGCAACTAGCCTATAATTATATAATAACATAACTTGAATAGGACCTTCACAGAACCTGAAAACGAACGTTTGAATTTGATGGATCGTTCAAATTCTGTGAAACAACCCACTCTTAGTGTATAAATAAAGTGTAGATATAAAATAATATTATAAGCTCAGAAGTATCTTTACTAGTTTATTCACTTCACTGATTACATTTAACATTACTACGGATAACATTAGATTAAGAGTGAGAGAAATTGCAGCCTGGATCGGTGAATGTAATAGAGAAATACCACGTGGTCTGTAGTGCTGCCAACATATAGAAGATAATAAATAATTAATGATATATAATTGACAGCTTAACGAAGTCCTGTTTAACTCGACCATTTGAATTTCATCTGTCTGTACATTTGTTTGTACGTTCCGGTTTAGAAAATCTGCCTAATCTGAAAACTACTCACAAATTTCGGTTTTGTTTTATTTTTTTTTTTTTCATAAGAGAAAATCAGAAACATACTTTTTTGAGGCGAGGTCCACTGACCTTTCACAGAACTAGAAGGTACTCGCTTCAGGAGAAATTCTTAGGTATTTTATAGTTTTTTTGTTCGATGAGAGACGAGTAATTTATTATTAGGTTTTTTCAATGATTTTAGTACTAATTTTTTAGGCTTCGAAAGAAATCTGGATACCTACAAATTTTTTTTGAAGCATGTGATCACGATTTCCGTCATGAAAGATATCTTTATGTGAAAAATCTATTGTTGTTTTAAAAATGTCTCAGTTAGTTTTATATAATTTCAAAAGGATGGACGATTTATCTTCTTATCTAAGTCTAAAATGATAACATATCTTCTGATTATGGTATTGTAAAAAAAACCCAAACGATTATTTTGATTTTGCGAGTCTTGTATAATTGGCAATATGAAGTTCACTGCATTAATATTTTTTCTTATTGGAATTATTGGTTCTGCCCAGGTAAAGTAATTTTTACACATACTTTTCTATTAAAATTTCAATCGTTGTGTCAAAGTCATCTATTTTTAGAACTAAACAGTCTTTTCCTTATTTTTCGTTCCAAAGAAAACATTTGCATTTGTATAACGCTGATAATGAAGTTATATTATTTAAATTTTTCGCCTTAAAAATATGGTGACACGGTAACCCAACCTAAGTAAAGTATTTGCTCCTTTTTTGTAGTTCTTATTTATTATGTTACAATTTCTAGATATTTTGTTTCGAAGAATTTTATTTCAAATTCCCATTTATCACTTGATTTCGAAACATCCGTGTAATTCCCCAGCAATCTTAAAAAACTATTGCTAGCTAACTAACTACATAAAAAATATTAATAACTACTACTACCTAACTAATTACTTAAAAAACTACTACTAGCTAACTAACTACTTAAACAATCTTTAAAAACTACTACTTGCTAACTAACTACCTAAACAATCTTAAAAAACTTGAAATTTTAATGTTTTAAGATTGCTAGTGAATGAATGATGTGTCGAAACCGATAGAAAATAAATGAAAATCAAGTAAAAAATGTAAATCTGAAATAAATTTGTATACTTGGTACTTCCCTACGATATCTTCCCCTTTCTTAGTGGTCGAATACCGATGCGTCTCATATTATTTTGCTTTACTAACATCTACTTATACATGCTTTTAAATAAGTGCCTTTCTCAACTAATTAATGGTACAAATCATATATTTTGCAGGGTTTAAGTCATTCCCTAACCAATACCCCAGAAGATGCTCTAAGTGTTAATGGTAAGTTATTATTATGTATTTTACATTACCTGTTTCTGGTGAATTGATGATGTCATTTGTGAACTATGTATATTTCCAGATCGCATCATTCAGGGCTGGCCGGCAGTGGCTGGGCAATTCCCTCATCAAGTGCACCTGCGCTTGGTGACTCCAACCGGTAGTCTCAACGCATGCGGAGGGTCCCTCATCACCTCACAGTGGGTGCTCACGGCAGCCCATTGTCTCGTTGCGTTAGTTTGCTATACAATCATTTAATTTCCTCATTATGAACATCTTCATATTCACCACCGTTGCAATCATCATCATACTCTTCATAATTATCATGGTCACAGTGGTCGTTATTCACCCAGTTCTCCTCATTATCATTATCATCCATTTGATCATAATTGTCTCCGTCGTCAACTTTTTCAACTCTCCCTACTTCCTCACCATGATAAACATCGTCACTGTACTAATCATCATCAACAGGAACAACAAAGACGTTCAACCTCATCATTATAAACGTCTTTGTCGCCGTGAAAATCATCATCCTTATTATTTATTTTTATTAGCATAATTACTTTTATCACCATCATCGTCACGGTCATCAACAACATTATCGCAAAGAGGGGTTTTCTCCTTAAATTACCACTGAACCTTCTTCCATTTCCAGATAGTAGCTGATACCGCAGTTGAGACTGCAGTTCTCTAATAAAAGTTTTATTCTCAAAATAATATTTTGACCTTCACACTCTTAACAATTCTTGCATATTTTCCTTTGATTCAGCAAAACACAAGTATTCGTTCGTCTTGGTACATTGGATGTTACTTTTCCTGGTATGCTTCTGGAGGCAACAGACTTTTTCATCCACCCAAAATACAATCCAACGAGCCTTAATAATGATCTTGGTTTAATTAACCTGGGAAGAGATGTACCAATTTCAGGTAAATAATCAGTACATTGTTTTCCTATAGTATGTAATAGACCAAACATAAATATCATAAAGTTCTGTTTTCTTTATATTATCTACTTATTATTGTTTTTCTATAGTTCTTTCTTCTTCAGAATCATTGTGAAATGTCTCACTTTCAGCAACAATCAAACCTATTCGACTTCCTGGACTAGATGCCATCAATACAACATTTGCTGGAGAAATTGCCACAGTTAGTGGATGGGGTCGCACAGGAAATAGTAAGATTCTTCGTAATTTTTTTAAAAATTTTTTTTAAAAGAAAGACAAACATTCCCAGGTTACGAATAACCTGACAATATTTGAAAATCTCCTACTACCACCACAGTAAGCTGAAAATGTTGCTTGTGTTGTGATGGAGGACTTAGCCAGCCGAGGAATTGAACACACTACGCCTGGGTGGGACCCAAACGCGATGTCAACTCGGCCACCGACCGGTCAATATTCAATAGAATGAAATAAAGATTGAAATATTTTTATATAGTATACTTAATCATACTTATTTATTTGCTTACAGCGCTACCAGTATCAGAGACCCTGAATTACGTCAACGTGACTATCATTACAAATGCAATCTGCATGTATGATTACAGTTCAATATACATTGTAGATTCCACGATTTGTTCTGTTGGCATCCAGAACACTGCTCAGGGCACATGCAATGTAAGCATACATTTCTGCATTTTTTATATGCTTTAGATCTGTCCAATTCCAATACGAATCTACCTTATTTTGGAGCATTAAGATTGTAGACGCAGCGAACAGTTTGATTAAGTAATGACATCGACAGACTCTTTCAGAAGATGAAAAGATGACTGGTGAATTTATGGAATCTGATGATATTAAAAACCGTCAATATATCCGTTTCTCAAGCATGAGATTATAGTAGTTGGTCTTCGAGTTATAAAAAATACAATTTACTGCTCCAAGGAAGGTTTCAAAATGAATGTCACATTATTGTTACTTAACTTTTCTAGGGTGACAGCGGCGGGCCTCTTATCCACTATGGTTCAGACGGAGAACCTACCCTCATAGGAGTCGTGAGCTTCGTCAGCAGCAGGGGATGTGACTCGGGCTATGCCGCGGGATATGAACGCCCACAATTCTTCCTCGATTGGATCAACGAGAGCATTGCACATGCTAAACATCTGTGATCATTTCTCTTATGTTGTCAAACTGAAATAAACTAAACTAAACAAACTAAAATAAATTAATCAATCGTTTATATTATTTACTAACTGTACCCCGCCATGAGTTGCTGTGGCTCAGTATGTCTGTGCACATAGAGAAACATTAGCGCGTGTTGCTCTTACGTCCAACAGACGGCGCTGTTTTTCAAAAAAAACATTTTTTTTCCAACAGATGGCGCTGTTTTTACCTGTCACAGGTGATATCCATATAATATAGGTATATAAAAACACACGCGTATTCGAATGCATTTTTATTTATATACATAGATCTATGTTCTTTGCAACAGCTGTAACGTCAAAAATAAGCAGAATGACAGTGAAAATAAGAAACTTACAGAAAAAAATATGGAAATATAAACCATAACTTCCCGATTCCAATGCAATGTAAAAACGTGGAACCTACGGAATCGTTGGTTTTCGTTATGGGTTATCTTTTTTAAATGTTGTATTCCATGAAAATCTTTCCAGTAACCGAATAGATCGATAAAGCGTGTTCATATTAGTAATTTGTTTTTATTGTTTTATACCTATCCTGACTCAAAATGGAAACTGAGGAAGAATCGAAAATCTGAGAAGGGTTCAGCCAATTGCATTGCGTTGATTTCACCGTGTTTGTGTGTTTTTTGTTTACCTCTTTAGTTATTAAAAGCTCCAATTTCTGATATTACACAGATTATGCAAGTTTCTCATCATTTGTCTATCCCTAATTTGTTCTGATTAGTAAATTTTCTAAATAGTACAAGTACAAGTTGACACTCCAACTCTTCGCATTATCTAAAATCCATCATAAAGGCGTTTCAGCTGTCATATTGACTTTGACATGTTTCATCACAAATTACAGCAAAATTGATATCCGAATATGTCAAACTTGACTTGAGTATATTTTCACGTAATTAAGTCAACAACTAATCGTAACCAAATCACATTTAGAAAATATCAAAGAACATATTATTTTGATATAAATTAATCAATTATGTATCGTATCTTATCTTAATTAAAGACAATAAGTTAATCACGATGTTTCACGGGGTGTACTACTAAGGAAGACATACTTTCGAATGGAATGCTTTGTAGGTTGCGGAGGTAATATGATAATTAAGTGATGTTGCGTAGCAACGCTTAGACGAAACGGTTAATAAGGTTCAGTTGGGAGGCCACATGAGAAATTCCTTCAAAAGCTGTGTCAAAATAAACAGTTCCGTTGATATTTTCATTTATTGAGTAATATTAAAATTTAAATCAGAAATTAAAAAAATTATACAACTTATATAATCTGTAACTAACTTATTTATATTTATTTTTTCCCTTTATTTTACTTTTCTTTTATTTTTCTATTTACTTTAGATAGGAACCTATCCACATTTTTTTTTCTTTTCTTTGGATTTGAGTATTATATTTTTTTATTTTTTTCTCATGTCTCATATTATACTAGCTGAAATCCCCGGCATTGCCCGGGCTTTACACAGAATTTTTCGAAATCAGATGTAGACAACTACGTATTGTTCCTCTTCCATATTCTTATTCCGCTTGTTTTAAAGTTCAAGTATTCAAATTTCAACCTCGTAAAAAAATATATTTGTAAAATAAATCAAATCCACGCCGCCCTCCCGCCACATACACTCCTCTTTATACTTATACATTTTGAGAATTTTCGTAACCATCATAAGTTTCTATACATAAATTAGTTAGAGTTTCCAGAAAATTTAAATTGAACAATTTTTCGTTTGTATTTGTTAATGCTTATCTTTCAAATGATTTTCCTTTTTCCTATCACGATTCACTTTTTATGACCTCCGAATTTCAAATAATGATCTACCTTTTCTACCACAGTGGGGCATTTTCACAAACTGTGAATACCGTTACTGTCTGACGGAGGAGAATTATTTCAGACTCGGTCGTATTACATAGAGTCGTTAACAGCTTAATTGACAGCTCTACCATAGTCGCCACTAATAAATTACTAGGAACAAAAGACAGAATGTAACATTATTCTGTAATACATGCACAACCAACTATCAGACACACTCACTAACCAACAGGATGCACGATCTGGGCAACAAGTTTAGGGGTACTATTGATCTATTTACTGACTCTGTTTGAATAAAATAAACGTAATCTATACCGGAACTTTGTTGAATACTACAAATTATAGTAGCGTTGTTAAAGTAGGTTTTGTGATTTGTCTTATATGTTGTATTGTTCTAGTTTATATTTTATGTTATGTTACTCACTAAGAATATTCTATTCTAATAATGAATGTAAAAGCCCAGCTGGGCGTTAAAACAAATAAAAACAACAAAAAAATAAAAACGTGTGGAAGATTTAAACTTTAATTTTCTGTGGAAGAATTTAAACTTTAATTCCACTAAAAACACGTTTTTTAATTTTTTCATTCGATATTTAAATGTTCCAACTGGCTACAACGTCATCATGACACGAAAACGTCACTATACCAACGTATGACGGCTGTCACCAACGTTGTTCACGAACAAAAACCATCTTGCCGTTTTTGCGACAATCGAAAATTGCAGATTTTAAATCGTTATAGAAAATTTATTCGTCAACATAAAATTGAAATAAAAATACCTTCACTGTCGTAATTATTTCCGAGATTTAAAAAAAAATGTGAAAATACCCAAATCACTAGAATAATTAATAATTTATGTTGTTTGCAGTTTGTCACCTGTATTTTGTTCTACACTTAAGCAAATCACTACAATCGTCAGTATTAACTAATTATCAGCATGAAGACGACAACTTTGTTAAGTTTTCTGATCGGTGCGTTAGCCTTTGCACAGGTAAAGTTACTCTCAAATTAATTCAATTTAACTGTTATACACAACTAATATTATCTTACCTATACTATTTACAGCTACTAAAATAAATCTAAATTATTTTATATTACAGGTTCAAACAAAATAAAATGTTTATTTTTGTTACTATAATTGAGCTTCATTAGTCTTGTTTATTCAGCCAAAAAAAGAAGACAATAAAACCAGTAAAAAAAATTCTTCATATAAATAAACCGTTATATTAATATAATTATTTCTTAGATTCTGTATCAAGCAACCAAACAAAACATTGCATTGGGTAATGGAGGGTCCTCTTACAATTTAAAATACTTACAATCATATTCTAATTGAAGTATATAAGCTTTTATCATTAGGTAATCAGAAAAACGGCAAACGATTTTCTATAAAATATTACGAAATAAACTGGCCTTACGCACTTCAATAATATTGATTATGTGATAACCTCAAAGGTTACTCAGGTTTTAGTCAGTAAATAGTTTACTGACTAAATTAAATAATCTATTAAATAGCTAACGTGTGTAATATTCCAGGACAGGGTTTGGTTTGGATCTATTCTATCTAAACACACTTTGTGTGGGCGAAAAAAGGGTCCCATTAGAGAAAATGGATTTAGTTTAAAACGGCTGTATCTTGAAAAATAATTCATGATTATTTTCTGAAATTAAAGCCTACTTTTGTAATAAGACTCCATAAACTGAAGTTAAAGTCAGTTTTAGGTCATTTAGAGAGGTTTTATTTGTTAAATATGTACTTATTTTATTACATTACAATTTTTCATTAGCGCACAATCATTGCCGAAAAAAAACAAACTTCCGTATCCGATAAGCGTGAGGACGTATTACCCGGTCTAAGGGTTTAATTAAAGTTTCCTTTTGATAAAATATTCTTCAACACAACATTTGAAGACTTGGTTCACATTTTTAAATACATATATATATCCTTACAAAGAGATTGGTATAAAATGATCGGACAGAAATGCCTTCTCCGCCATTCAGGTAGGACCGGCGTAAAAGGTAGAACTAACTGTGTGTTAATAACTCTCAAGATTTTAGATTTTAAAATTTAAAAAATAATAATAATCAATTAATTTCTGGGGACAGTCATTTCAGAACATTAGTCATTAGAACAAATTATGCAATTTAGGGACACGTGGCAGATTATTGTTCGTTGAATCGAGGTTAAAAATTATTATTATCATTCAATCTTGATACCTTGATAAAGGTAGGCACTACTAATCTGGATTGATTTTTAACGAATTCGAATTATGTTCTAATATCTTATCGGTTTTTAAACATTGAATTGTTTCATTGTATTATTTGAGATAAACATAATTTATGGCAGCCCACAAAAATAACTGAGACGCAGGGATGCTTCTTGGAATGTCATGATTTGAGATTTTCACGACCAAAAGTGTTAAAGTGATTTATTTTTGGAGTATTATACCGCGTTGGGCTACCACCTTCTTTAGTCAACGTTTTGGACAGCATTACAGTGTAGGGCAGATATGTCCTACACAATATCTGCTTATCTGCCTTGATGGTGGACACTCTAATGCTGTCTAAAACATTGGCTTAAGAAGAAGGTAGAATCACTATAATTCACCCAATAATTTGTTTAAGGGTGGTACGCCGGATTAATATTTTTCTCCATTTTTTGTATTTAAGTTGGCAACTCTAATGTTTGACAGTTGTATCTGCTGTTTTTGAGATTAATAAAATGTTTCGCTATACAAAAGAACAAGGACTTATTTATTGTTAAAACACATCACAAACTTCATTTCAAAATTAAATCCGGCGTATCCGGCGATGGACCACCCTTTATTTGAAACTTTAACAGGCTGATAATATTATAAACATTTAAAATAAATCAAAAACTTATAATGATTAGGTAACAATCCAATAACCACATGATATTTAAGTTACGGTACTTTTGTATCAGTTAGTAATTCGACTTTGACGTTGGCACAAGTAATCACTTTGTGGTTGTTTAATAAGATTTATATATTAGTTATAATAACGTAAAATTATTTACTTTAACTAGTAAGCGGTTTGTTTAATGTACTCGCATACAAAAATTTCTTGTAGATAATAAATAACACGTTTTGTTTTTTTTATTTATTTATTAAGTTAATAATGACTTTAATAAATAGTGTCTCAAATAAGCCACAATTTGGTCGCTGGCCTACTCCTTGCCAAATGTGAATTAAAACATATATTTATTTGTAACAATTTTGTAATTTCAGGGCCTTCAATTCCCTGAAGATGTCAGCACTGTCAGTGATGGTTTGTTATTTTATATTTAAGTATTCATCTTGTAAAAAGGTCTTTAGTTGAAAATCATTCTTTAATCCCTCCCTTAAAATGTCTCATTTAGTGAAAATTATGCTTAAATTCAAAATAAAATGTAGAAAACTGACGATACCACATATTAATTCATATGCCAACGATTCGGTTCTTTACCCTATGCAAAACTATGGTGTTGGTAAGTGTGGCTAAATTCAACGACGGAAAATTTTCCAGGACGCATCATTCAAGGCTGGCCAGCTGTGGATGGGCAGTTCCCTCACCAGGTGTACCTGCGAATGGTGACTCCAACTGGAACCCTTAATGCTTGCGGAGGCTCCTTGATTCACCCCCAATGGGTGCTGACGGCTGCTCACTGCGTTATTGCGTGAGTCAACTTTTGAATTTTTATCCTTATATAATGTTATTGGAACCTTGTCCTAAATCCAAAATGTTCGTTATCTTCAAAAAGGTCAAAATATATATTTTAATCAATCAAATGTAAAAAAAAAAAAAACATTTTTAAGGTATTGATGTTCCGTAGATGAACTAATACGATGTTCTGACCGTACAATTCATAATAATGTATCTCTAACAGCAACAGATGGAGCCAAGTTATCTGGTATCAGGCCAAACCTATGCAAAAAAGCTTTTAAATATATGCAGCTACGGGTATTTCATAAGTTCATGAGTTCATTTAATGAGTTCAACAAATTTTGCTAATCAACCTCTTTTCATATATTATTCCTCTTCTAAATTACTTCAGCATCACAATCCTAGCATCGGGTATCCTAAATTCCTACTGGCACAAGGAAAATACGACTTTTAAGCGATATAAAATAAATACATTACCATATCCTGGGCATCTTTTGTATAGTGGAAGAGCGAACCGAAGTCAAATTCAAGTAACCGAAACCGAAAAAAATTCCAATATGCTTTATACTTCACTATATTATTTGATATTTGGAATGTCAGGATAATTCTTTATTCATTGATTTGCTTTGTTAGGAAAACTCAGGTGTTGGTTCGACTCGGAGGAATTAACGTTACAACTCCCGGATTGATTTTGGAGGCTACAAATTTCTTCACTCACCCCGATTATAATCCCAATACTCTGAACAACGACCTTGGCCTAATCAACCTGGGAAGAAGAGTTCCTGAATCAGGTTTAAATAAATATTATCATGCCGATTTTTACTTTATAACTAAGTTACTCTTAGCTTTCTAAGATGTACATTACATCGGGTCAAATCTTTTGGAAGATCTTAAGAAATGTGCAAGAATTTAAGCATTAGCTTTCAAATATCTTAACAAAATTTAAAATTGTGGATAGGGGATGATCGAAGCTCTTAAATATCTGTGGAATTTAAACTAATTATTTTAATTGTGTTCAGCTACCATCAAACCTATTCGTTTCCCTGGAAAGGATGCACTCAACGTAACATACGCTGGAGAGATTGCGACAGCCATTGGATGGGGACGCATAGGAAACAGTAAGTTATCGTTCAAACTAGATTTAAATAGAAGATAATATAAAATCCCCTGCGCATCAAATCTTAAAAATATATAAATCTTCTGTGCCTATAGTAAAAATAACAATTAGTATTATTATAGACCTGAGAAACCTGCCTATAATAACTTATTAAATTGTAAATTTTTATTTTGAAGTCCAAATGTCCTTTTTATTTTCACAGCCCTCCCTGTTTCCGAGACGCTCAACTTTGTGAATTTGACCATCATCTCTAATGCCCAGTGCCTTGAGGCATACGATGAAGAGATCGTGGAATCGACGATTTGCGCTGTTGGCATCCAGACTCCGCAGCAAAGTACTTGCAATGTTAGTATGCTATAGTTTACTGTTCACAATTTGCTCTTTTACTACATAGTTATTTGGTTTGATAATAACATATTTATTATGTCTGTTGACAGGGCGACAGCGGTGGATCTCTGATACACTACGACGCGGACGGAGAAACTACCCTTATTGGTGTGGTCAGCTTTGTGAGCGATAAAGGATGCGATTCTGGAGATCCTTCGGGATATGTTCGTCCCCAGTTCTTTTTTGACTGGATTAACGATAGTATTGCAGCTGGAAGTCACTAATCGTGTCCGTTAACATTCTTGAAACATAAAATACAAAGAATATAAGTTCTTACAACCACAATAAAGTTTTTTCTTTGTCTTCTTCTGAAGCCTTATTCTACTGAAGATTTACTGTCATCGCAGTAACATCAAGCTATTATACTTTGAATCTAAAACATTTTTGAACTGCAATACATAAATCTGAAAACAGATCCTTCCCAATAACCATCTTTTCAATCTCCTTCTCTCCCTACATTATATTTGAAGATGCCATTATCCTATGGAATCTGGGCAGTTGAGACTCTTGTATCTTGTATATTGTCACATAAGAGGTAGGAAGATTTAGCAAGGAGTAGTGGGGCATTCCCAAACCTTCTGTTCCCCATTTACTTCCCTTCCCATCTCCCTTCATCCTCTTAACATTCCCCAATATCGGATGAAATAGTCCCACTGGTTTCGAGAAGCTGGAGCATTTAGGACTATTGATACTCTCTCTTATATATTTTCCAATATAAAAAAAAAAAAAAACAAATTACCTGTGACCCCTGAAATTTTTATAACTCCGCTTTTCTAATTTATGAAAAGTAGATAACATTTTATTTAGTTAACATTACATTATTTTTCCTTGTATATTCTATAAACACCAGCTTTCAATGTTTATATATAGATAGGTACTTAAATGGACTTAAACAAGTAGGCACATTTAGGTCAAGGATTGGATCATGGCGAGAGCTGAAACACGTATTTAGAAATCAAAGTGGAATAATTAAATTAAATCTCCCTCAAATTCTTAAAAAACTCCGCAATTTCGCTGATTAATGTTATCTTATTGGTATAGATTATCGATTTAATTAATAATTCTCTGATTTTAATCAGGACATCATCAATTCCAATATTTTTTGTATGAAGATTTTCAGGATTCTTTCAGTAAGAAAGTGGAAAATTTTCATGAGATAAATGTTAAAAAAAATAATAATAAAAGACACGCACTACCCCTGCTACCTATCTGAATCAACATTACAACATCAAAAGATATTTCCATAAATAAAACAATCAGCTTATCTCGTGTCTTGTCTTGATTGACAAGAAGGCGGCTTATCACAAATTATCAATAACTACAAAACTGGAGCAAATCACAACACAAGTCAGTATTGACCCATTATCAGCATGAAGACTACGATATTACTTGGTTTACTGATAGGTGCGATCGCCTTGGCTCAGGTACGTTTTTTAAAAATTATTTTGAGGTTGTATAATTAGACAATACTTTCTTAAAAACCAAATTCTTTTAATCCCTCTTAATGAACCACACGAAGGAGATTTGCAGGTACTTTGTATTAAAATATTTATTGAACTAGGTTTCTTTTGATATAAAGACTACAAATTTGTTAAGAAAGTTCTACAGAGGAATATAACCTTAAACACCCATAATAATAGCGCCCTTATTCCGACTCATATATCATTTCTTAGATAGGATTTTCATTCACTGTTTTAGCAGAATAATTAATATTGAATAAATTAATATAACATATTAAATAATATAACAAAACGTGTTTTAAATCATTTTCGGAGTTACTTTGCGAATTTTTTTTATCGAGGGTTAAAAAATAACTTTTTTTGGAAATTAAAAACTTATAGAGTTAACGAAAAACATGTTATAAATCGATAGAAAATGGATATGCGATGGCTTAAGTCATTTAACAATAACTAACTAACCATCACGCCGTTTCCCGCAGGGGTAGGCAGAGAGGACGGACCGCCAAACCACTCGGTCTTGGCACACACTCCTTGCCTCATTCACATTCATACATCGTCTCATACATACTCTTCTATTATTCTGACTCTTGACATGGCCCGACTCAAGTATCTGATTCACTTGGTCGTGACATGTCTTCCTCGGGCGTCCCCGACTTCTGCTACCATTCACATTTGCATTGTATATTCTCCTTACACTCCTTTCTTCGCTCATTTGCTCTACATTCCCAAACCATCTAAGCGTCCCTTTCTTGATCTTACTCATTACGCTTACATCAGCCTAGCACTCTTTGCGGATCTCCACATTCCTCACACGATCATACATGATTTTACTACACATACGCCTCAGGAATCTCATTTCAACAGCATTCAATCTACTTTCATTTCTTTGCAAGTTCCATGCCTCACTTCCATACATCACGGTAGGTACCAGCACTCCATTGTGGACTGCTAACTTCGCTTCTTTGGACAAATTTTTGTTAGCGCCAACTGCGTTCAGTCCTAATTTAATAATATGTAATATTTTTAATTTTATACGGTTTATTTTTTTACATCGGCTTAGTTTTTTTTATCTATTTTACCTATTATTGAGCACCAGAATACAAGATGACTTGTTAATAGTTTGTTATCAGTCGGTTGAGTAAGCTTACGGATCTGGGTTTTATAATTTTTATTGACACCTGTTCAAAAAATAATCACAAATCTTATCACTGTGTATAGGTACTCATCTTACATAAAAAAACCATGAACAATCGATTAACGCTATTCGTAATATTATACTTTATTAATTCCAAAATAAACTTTCTCAAATGATGTATTTTTTAGGTGACCTGATAAATCATCACAATTCATCACATCTTTAAAAAGTTATATAAAGTCATGGAAAGTGATGAAACAATAACTTTATTAACTGGGTTAAGTAGGTAAGGTTGGGTTAGGTTAGGTTAGGATAAAAAAAAAAAATTTTTTCATCGTTTCTAATGACTATATATCACTTTTTAAAAGTGTGTTGAATTTTCACTGTGTTGAGTTATAATGGAACAATTTTTTTAATATACGAAATTCACATTCAAGACCACACTATAAGCATGCTACATTATCGTGGTTTGACCTACTTCAACATATCGTTCGCAATACAATCCCAAAGCCATGCGTGAAGCGTAATCTGTCAGCCTCATTAACCCTTCCAGTGTTTGAAGGTCATATATGACCGGACGTCCATATTTTATAAAAGTTTTTTTTTTCTATCATGCGAAAATACATTAAGCATACTGGAATCCATTGATAAAATTTTAAAATAGACAAAATCAACAACCGGTTTAACATTAAAAAATATTTTTTATTATATGAACGAGATAAAAGTGAAGGTACAGTTTTCTTACACATTCCCCAAACAAAACTATCCTGTGTGTTCGAAATATCGAGTTCTCTCAATTTTTCTATGATTGGAGTTAAAATTTAAGTAAAATTTTGGTTAGCGTTTTTGACAAAAAATTTTACGTTTAATATTAATATTTGATTATTTATAAATAGTAATGTTTATTTTAAATGCATACACTGGAAAGATAATTTCATCTTGTATCTAAAAACAGTATTTGTTTTTACGAAAAAATCGAAAATAAGATGTATACAGTGCATTTGAAATACACAGAAAACATTGTGATGAATGTACTAGTTTATTGAACTCATGACATAATATCATGATAAAAGGATTACCATCTGATTTAAGCAATTCACCTGGTAACAACGGGACATTGCAAGGTAATTAAAAAAAGGAAACGTGTACCTACCTATTTTTTTAAAATTTCTAATGTACTTTAATATTTTATCGTAATAAAAGGTATTAATATTTGTTTAGGGCTCCGTAATTCCTGGAGGTGCAATCAGAGCTAATGATGGTAAGTTTTCAAAAATAAATTAACACTAAATACTTATTTCCAAGGTTCCGTAGTAATTAACGACTGTAAAGGGAAAAAAGGTATGAATCAATGTTAGCGCAATGGAAATTAATAAACTTAATCCTTTGTCCTGATGAAAATAATTATTACGGTAAGCCCTATTTTTTCCTACATAACTTTTGGGTTACTACCCGATTCTTTCTTCTACGATAAACAGCTCACAGCCAAAACCGTCGTTAAAATCTGTTCCTCTCACTCGATCATTTGATTTTTTTTACATTTACCCCACACAGAAGGCCCTGGGGAAAATAATTTCCCTCCAGAGCCTATGTCATCTTTGGGGATGCAGTGTGGAGGATTTTTTTAAGGAGAGAGAAGAAATGAAGTTATGGGAAAGAAAAAGGTATGAGGGATGGGTAGGAATCTAGGGATCAGTGTGTGTGTAAGTATGATTTATCCTTCCCGCTGCAGCGCAAGGAGATGGGTAAAGAGAAATCAGTGGGAGAGGTCAAAGGGTCTTCCCAAACTAACCTCTCCCGATACGACACGCCACGTAGCTGGAGGATAGGCGCAACCTGAACACATCTCACCTAATAAACCCGGGCACTCCTGCTAAGTCACCAAACGTAGCGAACCGCTTAGGGTGGCCTATGGCAGTGGTGTTGGTTATCGATTAAATGGTTCCCGGGGCGGCGGTTCCCAAAATCCACCTGCCAAATTGATCATTTGATCGAATGAGCACAGATTCTGATTGCATTCATTTTCAGAACGCATCATCCAGGGGTGGCCAGCAGTGGCTGGGCAGTTCCCTCATCAGGTACACCTACGATTGGTGACCCCAACTGGAACCCTCAACGCCTGCGGGGGCTCCCTGATCGACCCACAATGGGTACTGACCGCTGCTCACTGCGTCATTGCGTGAGTCAAAACTTGCACTAAAACCATTGTAAATAATATTAGTACCACCAAAAAAATAATTTATAAATATTTTCCATTACATTTACGCAATATTTTACCATTGTACAGTTGACACTGATGAACGGAAATTTTATCAAACTTTCAAATTCGTATTTATTAGTAAAACCCAAGTGTTCGTTCGTCTTGGTGGAATCAACGTCACGATGCCTGGTCTGATCCTGGAAGCCACCGACTTCTTTGTCCATCCGCAGTACAACCCCAACAACGCCAACAATGATGTGGCCCTGGTGAACCTTGGAAGGAGAGTGCCATCTTCAGGTACTTAAACTCACCGTTTTATAGTTCCAATTTCATGAATATTCAAGTAAAAATAATGTTGAAATAGTGTTATTGTTTTTAGCCACTAGAAGAAAATATGGTAATAACCCTATAAGTGCGACGTATTTTAATATTTCGATTTGAAAGAAAATCGATGTCTACAATTTATTCGTACAACCTTTCTTCTGCTAGTCTCCGAACAGCCAATGAAATGTGTTATTAATTTGTTCAAGAAAGAATCAGTAAATTTAAAAAGAATAGTAGGTGTATATTTATTGGTCAAAAACAAAGTATTTTAATTTTTTTAATGTAATGTCATTGCTTTATTTATAAAGAACAATAATTACACTTACATACGGTTTGCTCAAGTTACCTAATAAAACACAACATATTATGAGATTTGGTTAGACTAGCGCAGTCCCGTGAAATATAACGGGATAGTCAAAGATAATCGAAGAATGTGTTTATTGTTATTGACAAATCAGTTCCAACATTGAAAATGACAGTTAAAATAATTTCATGTAAAAATATTATATTATAGGTAGGCATATTATCTTTGTATGAATTTTTCACACAATCATTTCCAATTTTGAAAACGACACTGAAATTCTAATAAAATTTATCCATTCATCCATAGTGAGTGGTTTATTTATGATCCAGAGTTACGTAGGACGCAGAGATATCGAACTTTGTATTTTTGATTACATTAGTATAGGTCAAGTAAAGTTCGTTTTGTGTTTATTTTTCTTCCATTTTCTTCAATGTTCTGTTTCCTCTCTGTCCTGTTTTGTCTTGGAATCGTTTGCTCATAAAGAGAAACGGATTTTAATAAAATAAAATAATATTTTTATATTATTTTTCAGCGACTATCAGACCGATTCGACTCCCCGGGAAGGATGCCTTGAATGAGACATACGTTGGAGCTCTGGCCACAGCCAGTGGATGGGGAAGGATTGGCAACAGTAAGAATTTATTTATAATATCCTATTTCTTTTAATACCATTATCTATCAGAGATTGGCTATCATTTCTCTACCGGCTGCAGCATGGGATAAACCCGAGGATCTTCACTGGTACCAGGTTTAATAAATAATCCATGAATCAAAAATAAATTACAAACTAATATGGTAATGTTTACATTACTCATACATTATTTATCTGAGTAACGCACAAGTGTCTCAACTGCTTTCGTTTGGAGCCAGTGAGTCTATGGTGTCCCCAACTGGGGTGTATTATGAGGAGTTGAGGAACTACTTAACTGTTCAGATCTGGTCACCAAATACGGTTAAAGCCATTTCAAGAACCTTTTTCGATTCTGAATGGTGGTCTTTCACCATGGCGATACTGAAATTATCTACCACTATGGGACGTGTAGTAAATATACCAAATATTATTTTATGAATAAATTGTGATATAACACTAGTTAATCAAATTATATTATCTCGCGCACGCCCAGAATTTGAACCTGCAACTCCGGATTACGACTTGACCAATTTGAAAGAAAACTGATATCGTCGGTTTATCTCGGTAGCTTTTACATTAATTTGGATAACTCCTCCATGTATTTAGCTAATACAATCAATTTAAATTTGTTTTTTCATTTCAGCGCTTCCAGTTTCCGAGACCCTCAACTACGTGAATTTAATCGTTATCGAAAATTCACGGTGCGTTTTGGATTTTGTAAATCACAACGAAATCATCGTTGACTCAACCATCTGCGCTATCGGCATCGAGAGTCCAGCGCAAAGCACTTGTAACGTAAGTTTAATTTTTGTTTAGTATTTGCTTAACTTTCAGTTGTAAGTTGTCAGAATAAATAAAAAGTAAGATGAAATAAGAAGCAAGAAGAATCAAGGACAATCTATGTCCATTCCATTTTCCTAAATCGACTCTCGGCTCTTGTGAATTTATACCGGTTAGGAGGTCTAGTACGGACAATCGATAAAGCCCTATGTCAATATGATATTGATGAAATCTCTCATCTATAGTCAGTTAGCGATATTTGTGAGCACGGTAAGAATATGATGCACAATTCTTTGGATAATCACGTTCGTTATGCAAAATAACTGATCTATTTAAGAATGCAGGTGAACTAACATAGTTCTTAGAATTAAAGAAATCGTATACACAATTCATAGACTTAATTAATTCATCTAAGACGCGATCAATTGAATCCGTTCCAGCCTCTAGAAACAAAGGTTCTTATTTATGTACGACTAATGACCTTTTGAACTAATTAAATCCCATATTACTCTCAAAAAATTAATGTTTATTAAAATTATTATTTCAATTCAAAATTGTGAATTCACAAGTATTTTTAACTTTAATGTAGCCGTCTATCTTTTAGTAATGTCAATTCTTAGAGAGATGATTTATTGCGTTAACAACATCGGTCTGGCTATCAACAGCGCGACCGTGCTCGGGAATATCAGAATAAAATCATCGGTAGTTACGCCTATCGATCGATGTTATAAAGTTATCAATTTCACTGTGCTAGACACCAAGAGGAAGATTTCAGTGCCCGTACATTCGTACCGTATAATGAGTCTGTTTGAAAATGACCTGAATGATTTATGTGTATTTTTAGAGCCAGTGAAATAAATGTTTGCTATAGGGGCCAAAAAAGTCAGTCTACCAACCTGTTGCAGGTTATTTTATGATGAAGATTTGTTGCTTTTTTCATAAACCTCAGTACGCGCCCTAGAGGTGATATTTCCTAAAATGACACAATAAAAACAAAATGAGGCAATTATGCAATGTGCTACTGTTTTGAGGATAAAGTATAACTCACGGTAAGAGGAAATATTATTTCATACAGGTAGGGTCATTATAAGGTTAATCCGAAAAGCGACCTTCCCAACATGACATGAATTTGTAACCGGTGGATCATTGGGAAAACGTAACATTTCTCATTTGGGGAGTGTTGTCATAACTACCAAAATAAGAACTTACCCTTAATAAGATGGGAATATACGGACTGCTACAAACAGTTGAAAACGCCAGCTTTAATCAGTGATGCATAGTTTTCAATGGAAAAGAGTATTACGGAACTGCACCGTATATTTCGAATCCAAACTGCTTGTAGCTAATGCGTTAACTTTTTTTTCATGAACCCCACACAGGAGGCGCTGAGGAAAATCATTTCCCTGTTAAAACGGGACCGCAGAACGCTTCCTGATAAACTTTTAGTAAATTCTCAATAATATCAGAACACGTGCTCATGCGTCTACTTTTGTCTTAATGACAATGTGAAAAAACATTGGTATTTTACATTCGTTAATGTCCTGCAATCCTGTTTTTAACCAGATAACGAATAAAGAGATTCATAATAAATAAGCAATATTTCTCCGTCTCTGACGTTTCCCCTTCTCGTGAATAGATATTACCTCGGTAAATACATGATATAAGTATTTTATTTTATAAAATCGACCACCATAACACGGGCATATGCCTAGCATGGTGGTCGAAAAATCCTCAATGCATGTAATAAACAATTTCAATGATAAAGAAACATAAAAAAAATAAAAAAATTATTATATCCGATCAACTTTTAATAAATTGTTAATAATATCTATTACGTCGGTAAATACAGGATATAATTAAATCATGTATAATTATTTACCGACGTAATATCTATTTACGATTAACTTTTAGTAAATTCTTAACAATATCGGAACACGCGTTGCGAAAATGTTGGGATTTTGGTATTATTGGTAATTTTAACAGATAATCTGTCAATTCATTCGTTAATGGCCTGTAATCCAATTTTTAACCGGATAACGAATAAAGAGATTCATAAAAAATAAGATATATATTTATCAGTAAGTTTTATCCTAAGGTAAGGTCAGAACCTTTCCCCTTCTCGTGTAGATATTACGTCGGTACTTTGCTGGTCAACATCCAGTAGTAAATACATGATATAATTATTTTCCAGGGCGACAGCGGTGGGCCTCTTATCCACGTGGAGAATGACGGTATCCCGACCCTGATCGGTGTCGTCAGCTTCGTCAACGACAATGGATGCGACTACGACTCTGCATCAGGATACGTTCGTCCCCAGTTCTTCCTCGACTGGATCAATGAGAGCATTGCAGCTGGGAGTCGCTAAACTTGTCCTTCAACACTTTTTAAACAGATCCGAAGCATTTTTATAAGGCGGTGATCAGTTCTTCTTTAGTTGCTGCCTTAATGCTAGAGATAGTGACCCCCATTCCACCTTTCCTGGAAAATCAAATTAATGAATGTTGTCATTTCTGTTTGGTGTTGATTTTCTTTATTCTTATCACCGTCATTATTGATTTATCTAACCATGTATTACCATTAAAAAATGATATTAAATGTTCGAGGATTTTTTACAACAAAGCATCTATTGTTTATTGTCTTACTCCGTAATTGTTGTTTTGATAGTGCCCCATTAAAATTATCAAAAATATTTTCACTGTTTCTGTAAATTGGACGGTGATTGTTGAAAAAAAGCAGAATTGACAAATGAAAAAACTTTTTTTGTTCATCGATATGTAAGTTAACGTCATCATCATTCGTCAACAATTTTGTGTAATATAATAAAAAAGTTTATAATGTAAGTTTAAGCGAGTAATTTCAAGGTGCGTTAGTACTTATTATTTACAGAAACATAAATACTGCGTTTTTACTTACCAACAGCGATGAAATTGCGATAACGTCATAAACAAATTTGATACTTAAGGCGACGCAAGACTCTCTCATTTAAATTATAAAAAATAACTATATATTTTTTAATTAAGTATATTTAAGTTTAATAAAAACAGTGCCTCACCATTAAAATATTTTACGTAAAACGGATTGAAAAATTTTGCAAAGTTTTTAAAGTACAAAATTAGGGTACTAGAATATATTTTTCTAGAATATGAATTAGTAACTCCAGGGGCTTATAATTAGAAGCGTCTGAGATTTTAGTAATACGTTTATCAGAATTAATTAAAATAAACCCAGCGGAAAGATCAATTTTCAGGCCTGCTAGGGTAAATTAGACTGTAGGTCCGTCCAATATGCCGGGGTCGAGCATCGCATATGTTTATACACGTCTTCTTCACTTACGTTGTTAAGATTCAGACTTTTGTTTATGGTATTGTGTCATCTTAATGACTTCCCATAATCATCTCATTTTTGCTTATTTTGGTAATTAATTAGTGTTTTTACTTACCATGGCAATGATATCATGACTCTTTGCATGATATAGTTGTTATATTTTGACAGTTAAAAACTATATTAATTTCCATTGCGAACTATGGCTGAAGATTGATTTAGAGTTTTGGCTTTTGACTTTTGTTTTTATCCTTTCTCCTATCCCGGGAAAAAAGTTTCGATTTCATAGTCAAAAACATATATTTTTTAAAAGAATTGCTGCAATTTTTATCTATGCCTGTACCCATAATCACATTAATACAACACTCTTTGCTAGTCTTAGGGGGTTTTTCACTATCTCTGATTATGTTCTGACCAAGCACTAATCCGCGGATTAGTCATTTTTTCGTTTTCACTATATCTGAATAACGCTAACGCTCGGGTTAAAGTTAGATTTGACTAATCAGTGCTCGAACTTCACGTTAGGCGCTATTCCTCGAATCAAAGATGGCGTCAAAACATTCCGAGTTTAACAGCTGAGAAGTGAGTCGAATTTTGTAGAATGAATTTGAATGCTTGTATGATCCATCCTGAATTATTTGATTGTGTTCAAAATAAGAAACAATGTATTTTTTTTTTTTTTTGTATTAGGCAATTCACCCTAAAGAGAGTGCTATGTGAACAATGTATTAATTCGTCACGAATCTATCTAAAATGACCTGATAATCAACATAACATAACCAAAAAAAAAATGCACACTTCGCGATGTGCGGACTGTGACGCATGACAGCCGTGGCAGTCGATGGAGAAACAGCAAACATTTTGCGATGTTGCCAGACTATTTCGAGTGTTATCTATCCGGCAGCTAGAAACAATGGTGAAACGGTCGCCGTTGAATAACGAAGTTATTCTGAACTTTAAAGCCAGCCAACGGATAGCTATTCAGATATTTAGCCCGACATAGTGAAATACCCCCTTACTAAAGTCCAACAATATGGATTATAATCTCATTTTTTGATTACCCGAATTCTCCAAGGTGGTCGATGCTGGTCTCTGGTGATATATCGTGTATTGGTTATTCCTAAGTGCGTGCGGGGAATCTCGAGTGATTTAAGATTCACCCAGCCTGCCAATTCGTGAGATGTTTATAACCATAACGAAAAAGTTACGTAAAACTATTAACCTTATTATTCTACTGTCTAACAAACCGGCAGGCACAATGTCTAGCAATAAACATCGACTTTATTGTAAAATTGGCGGAATTGTTTCTGAGATAAGAATCAGACGGTTCGGTGAATATTCCGTCCAGGATTATTGCGCACCAATTATTCCGCACATACATTATTGCGCGCGCGTAGAAAACATATAACACGTATTAATCCGTATCCATATAAAATCGCACAAATACTCGTATAAAACTCCCTACTCAGATCATTGCGCACACAGATTATTACGGACAAGTATCGCCATTTTAATCTGACAACTGATATTGATTTAAAATTATGTGACCTAACATAACCTATATTTTGAGGCTATTTTGTAATGACATATCTTCGTAGTTTTCAATGTATGCAGTAATTTATATCAATTTATGCCAGATAATCAGTGTTTGGAATTATCCGTGTTAGGAATAACCTGCACGGAGAAAAACGAGTAGGGATTTTTCATACTTTTAAAAATGTGACTTCATGACGATTTCCTAATAAAATATTGGTCATTCAGAATATATCCGACTATCTATTTCACGCAGGTGGCTTTGTAAGAGTAAATATAATGGACGAGATGCGACAATAATGCTATTTTTAAGAACACGTGTTCCAACTTCCTTGTAACATATTTACTTTACTGATAGTTTGGTAGCAGAAGTCGGGGACGCCCGAGGAAGACATGGCACGATCTAGTGAATCAGATACTGGAGTCGGGCCATGTCAAGAGTCAGAATAATAAACGGCGTGATGGTTAGTTAGTTAGTATGTTATGAAACTTGTCAAATCATTCGTTAAGAGGAATCCCGGTAATTCAGAAACTTATTTAATAGGTATTTAGCCCAATTATTGCTATTCCGCTCTGTGCTACGGTCATTCATCGTGCTGTATATGTGTGAGTGTGCGAAGCTCGTATGCGCGTTGGTGGCCCACTCCGCCGAGAAAGCCCGCCAAATAATTATTCCTTTGCCACTCCGCTTTGTGGTATCATATTACATTGATGTTTGCCGGCCGGAGCGGCTAGTCGCAAGTCACAAGTCGCTACAGGTCTATCTGCATGTGTGTAGAGACAAGAATAACAATCAATCTTGTGACGGGACGTTCCATCCTTAGCCACCTAAATAAGCTATTATGTACATATTGTCTTTGCACGCACAAAATATCACGCAAGTAATAAAAGCGGAGATACATGAGCCTCAGATGACATTTTTTAATAATTGTTCAAAATCTATTCTGCCTAATCTAAAAACCAGTTTTAGACTGAAGAAACTAAATAGGTACATTTTCGTAATAAAATAGGAGGCCTAGGTACATTATTTCATAATTTATTGTAGGTAATGCTCTTACTTACTTGACCGGTCAGTGGATGAGTGGGCATCGCGTTTGGGTCCCACCCGGGCGTCCCATGTTCGATTCCTCGGCTGGCTAAGTTCTCCATCACAACACAAGCAATATCTTCCGCTTAGTGTGGTGGTAGTAAGAGTTTTTCAAATGTTAGGTTATTCGTAACCCGGGAATGTTTGTATTTCTTTTAAAAATTAAAAAAAAATCTTACTACCCATATAGGTACACCTACTAAAATATGTAGGTGCGTACATTTGAACTGCCTCCGTGGTTGAAGGGTAAGGCTCTTGGCTACGAATCCGCAGGTCGCGGCGTGCGCATGTATATTTTATTAAATTAATTTGTGTCGTTTTGCTAAATTAATCAATTAAAAATAATATAAAATACTTGTTTGGACAGATAGTTATCTTTTTTGTTTATCAAAACTTAACTAAACAGTTCAAGTAGTTTGAGACAGGGAAAAGTATTAAAATAAAATATTTATTTTTTATTTTAGTAAAATTCCTGAAATCAACAGGTTTTAATTCCCTTGCGATGTTTATTTGGCCAAAATGACCAATTTTTACCACATAAACATCGCAAGTGACCAATTTTCGATATAATATTGCAATTTTTTGTTCGCTATTTTGTTTTACGAATCTTATTATTGTGTTTTGTTAATAGAGCCAACGCCAATGCCATTCGTTGAAATTTCGAAAATGACGAATGACATGAAAGCCATAACACCCTTGCCAATCACCACACTGCAAATCGGATGGCGTGGAGGAAACCTCCATTTTTTCTACTCTACCTCCAGACATGTCGGGGTTCTTAAAATCGGATCATGAGTAAAAATGAACTAGTATTTAAATATCCATGTAACTCGAAAATAAAAGAAAATGTCAAGACTAAACGGCGCAACTTTTCCTACTGTGTTTTGTTATAACAGATCACCACGCAAATGGCATCTTTTTAAAAATTTACATTTAAAAAAAAAATAGTAGCGAACCAATAGGGGTGACCTATGACAGAGGTTATCCAATAAATGGTTCCCGGGGCGGCGGTACTCATAACCACCTCCCAAATTGAAAATTATTATAGTACTTGTCGTACACAAATTGAATTTGGTCCAATTTTAGTAAGATCGGCAAGTATGGTATACTCGAAATAAGTCACTAAACCAAAAAAAACTAATAAAATATATCAATAACTCGGGAAAAGACAACACTAGTGCACCGACACAATTCGATATACTACATCACTTTGCTGTATATTTATTTGTCGAAATAGAAGTTAAATAAATAAAATAACAATATACATTATAGGTTATTGAAGAATTATAATATTATGCTAGTTACCCAAAAGTTATTTTTAAAAAAATTATACATTTGAGTGTTTTGTATCCATATTGGCAATACGGAACGAAATCACCTCGGCGTCGGTCTGGCCGTAACGGATGTTTTTTTTACAGATTTTATTTTACGTAAACATATGAAATTAAAGTAAGAATATCGGAATACTTCACCAAACAAACACAAAAGTGACCAAACGGAAAAAAATAATAAAAAAACATCGATTACTCGGGACAACACAACATTAGAATATCGAATATCGATTTATGACTACGTGACATCACTTCGCACAAATACATACGTATTTATCTAAACCCTGTCCCCCGACCCTTAGGCCTTGCGCGCACCACGATTTTCTGTACCACGATAATTTTGTCGCAGAAATGAAACGTATGAGTTAGTAAGTATGTGCGCGCATATACTACAAATAAATAGTTGCTATTTTAAAATTGTGATTTGTCACATTTTTCCGCGACAGCGCGCGACGCGATTGTCGCAAAATAAAATTATAGCATTTGAAGTTATATGGACACGCGCGCACTGCGATTTAAAATCGCTACCTGACAACCTTTCTTCAGCTGAGATTGCATTCCGCCATCTAGTATTATTGTATGCAATTTGAGGTCCAACAATTCTTAATAGTTTGTCAAATGTCTGAATCGTCATTCTATAATAGCCAAAGAATTTTTTTGGATATTGTCGAAGATCATTGTATTTCAGATAAAAGAAACCTTTAACATATCTTTCTGCTGTAAAAGGATGAGTCCAGTATTTATGTGTTATTTTATTCCTCCTCTTCCGAAGAAGCAAAACAATACAAGCAATTTGTACGAAATTCATGTTGAGAATGAACAATTCATTGCAATTTTTCATCGCGATGCGCGCAGTATTATTTTTGCGATTTATTATAGCACGATTTTAAAATAGTGTCGCAAAAAATACAATCGTGGTGCGCGCTAGGCCTTACCTCCCGAATACTGAGCGAAAGGGACACATGCAGCTCGGGCTACAAATACCTAAATAAAATATTCAAAATCGAGGTTTTGTATTCCCCATTTTTCTCCTCCAAAAGTTAACCGATTTTCAATTTTTTTTTACCAACTACATAAGAAGAAACTATTCTATGTCGGACCGTTTTGCTTTTTTTCAAAATATATTGTCTAGTTTGTAGACTGAACGTCTTTTGACTGCGTTTAAATCAGGCAATTTTATTGATTTTTGGAAGGTAATAACTTCTATAAGAAGCAATTTATCAAAAAAAACAAAACGTACCGACACGCAAGTCGCCGATATCTATTTTATGTTAAAAAAATATTTGCTCTAGGGTTAAAATCCAGAAAGATAAATGGGGACTACGTTTGTATGGAAAAATCAGCGCCCGGTTACGTCTTAAAGGCCTCCCCCTATATTTATAATAAATTAACAATATTTCGTATCATTGACTTTTCTCCGTTTGTGTTAGCAATATTTTGTGTCGGGTTAATCTGCTTGCGGAATTATCTGTGCACGCAAAATAATGTGTATCAGGAATAATCTATGATCTCAATAGTATGTGTATCCAGAATAATCTGTGTCCGGAATAATCTATTTGAGGAATTATCTGCGAACGCAAAATAATGTGTATCAGGAATAATCTGTAATCTCTATAATATGTGTATCCAGAATAATCTGTGTCCGGAATAATCTATTTGCGGAATTATCTGTGAACGCAAAATAATGTGTATCAGGAATAATCTGTAATCTCTATAATATGTGTATCCAGAATAATCTGTGTCCGGAATAATCTTTTTGCGGAATAATCTGTGAACGCAAAATGATGTGTATCAGGAATAATCTGTGATCTCAAAAGTATGTGTATCCAGAATAATATGTGTCCGGAATAATCTATTTGCTGAATTATCTGTGAACGCAAAATAATGTGTATCAGAAATAATCTGTGATCTCAATAGTATGTGTATCCAGAATAATCAGTGTCCGGAATAATCTATTTGCTGAATTATCTGTGAACGCAAAATAATGTGTATCAGAAATAATCTGTGATCTCAATAGTATGTGTATCCAGAATAATCTGTGTCCGGAATACTCTATGTGCGGAATTATCTGTGAACGCAAAATAATGTGTATCGGGAATAATCTGTGATCTCAATAGTATTTGTATCGAGAATAATCTGTGTCCGGAATAATCTTTTTGCGGAATAATCTGTGAACGCAAAATGATGTGTATCAGGAATAATCTGTGATCTCAATAGTATGTGTATCCAGAATAATCTGTGTCCGGAATAATCTATTTGCGGAATTATCTGTGAACGCAAAATAATGTGTATCAGGAATAATCTGTGTGCGTAAAATTTGTGTTTGAAGAAATCCCAGCACCTATGTATATAGTAACTATGTTGCCACCGCTGATATTTCACTTGTACCACTATTCTGATTCATACGTGTCGTTTATGTGAAATGTGGAGATGTTTCAATGGAGCTATCAGCGGTATACCTACAAAGCGTGGTATAAATATCACCTTGGCGATCAGAAATACCGATGGACACGACCAAACACCTACACTCACCCGGCTAACCAAAGTTCAAGATGGGTTCTTACATAACGATGGAATGACGGAAGAAGTATTATTCCAATAAGCCGGATACAGCACAACGATGAATTACTGCAAACAATTTATGTTAACAAATTGAAGATGATTTTACTGCACATACCAAATAAAATTTTGTCTTCTGGTATACCTAGACTAAAATTAATGATATTAATTAAACAATAATTTCAAAATCTGTTTCAAATGGCATCTGCCTGATCGTTGTTTTAAGTTTAAATGAATTTTTCAATAGTTCCATAGCTCGGGATGGTGTTGCGAATTGAAATTGGTTAGAAAGTCGATTGGTTCACCTAGGCTTCACAAGGTCGATCACCTGCATAAATCCTCCATTATGATGGTAATAGAAGATTTTTTAATATTGTCAGATTATTCGTTCTAAAGAAATGTTTGTCCACGGCCGGCGTGGTCTAGTGGTATACGCTTTTGACTACAGATCCGAAGGTCGCGGGTTCGAACCCGGCGTGCGCAAATAAATTTTATTTGATTAATTTGTGTTATTTCACAATTAATTAATTTAAAATAATATATAGTATATTTGCGGCACGTTCCAGAGTGGAAGATACTCTCAGTATCGCCCTGGTGTAAGACCACCATTCAGAATTGAAACGTTGCTTGAAATGGCTTTAGCCATGTTTGGTGACCAGATCTGAATAGCCAGGTACTTCCCCACCTTCCTCTTCCCCATCTCCCTCCCCTCCCCAATACCCTCAGCCTCACAACATACCCCAATTGGGGATGCCATAGTCTCACTGGCTCCAGACGGGAGCAGTTAGGACTCTTGTGCGGTAATACTGTAAAAAAAAAAAAAATCTTGAAAACAAAAACTTTTGTCTAAAAATTTTGTATACAAAAATTAAAGCAATTTCATGATACCAGAGCTCACCGTCCGTGAGTTTTTGTTCCTTCTTAGGACGGGTTGTTTCGGAGAATTTGAACAATTCTTCAAAATTCAAAGTTAATTTTCAAGTTCTGTGAAAGGTTTTTCAAGTTCTGTTATTATTTCAGTTCTCTCAAGCAACTAGCCTTTAATGATATAATAAGAGAACTTGAATATGACTTTCACAGAATCCGAAAATGAACGTTAAAATTTGATGAATTGTTCAAATTCTCCGAAACAACCCGTCCTTTTTTTATGCTTCCGATTTTGTTGTCCGGGTTAAATCTTCCCCATAGGAAAAACTAAACCCTTCCACTCACTTTTCCACAAATGATCAGCTAGTCAATCAACACTATGCAAGTGCATTATATAAGTAAAATAAATACAAAACAATACAAGAACAACAACACGTCAACTCACCAGAGATCAAATGGGAAAAAAAAAATTCACCGACTCCAGATATTTTCATATCAGAGGGTTCGGCTCGGTAGAACTTCTAACAGGGCCTATAAATCCTACTGATCCCTCAACATAAATATTAAAAATATCTTTCGTTATTTTGCAGTTATATTAAAATTATTTTGTTAATAAATGTTTTTCGAAAAAACAATTATTTTTTCTATGGATGAATTTCTACTCACCAAAATGAAAAGAAGTAGAACTTTGTTTATGAAAATGAAAAATGTAACAAACAGGAAACCACTAGGAGTAAAAAAATTAGTGTCACAAATTAAAAAAAAACACTTCTTATTTTTGTTTTTCTGAAAGTGGCCAATGTAACACATCGTCCACAATGTATAATCCAAATGTTTCATAACAGCTTGCACTCAACAATTACTTGTGTTAAATAAATGCGTTTTTTGAACCGGTGTAAGATGTATACTGCGGTAACAGGTAACCGATAAACGGCGATGATTTTTGGTACACGACTAGCAATAATTTATTGGAGGTAAATTAATCGATCATAAGCTATATGAGTTTAATATATCGATATTAAACTCTTGTGCGCGGATGATTTGGATAATTTCTCTTCTCTAAGGCGCATAACGGAACGATGTTTATTATGTATAATGAGCGCATTCCTATGCCACGAGGAGAGAATAATTGAATCTAATAATATAATGTCTGGACTGATCCATTATTCATGATGATTTTACGTAATCATCGCACAAGAGACCCAGCTGCTCCCGATTATCAGAGGTACTATGGGATTCCCAATTAAGATATGTTGTGATGTACCTGACTATTCAAAACTGGTCACCAATCACGGATTGTCATTTTAAGCAAATTTTCAATTCTAAATGGTGGTCTTTCACCGGGGCGATACTGAGATTAGTTTCCGCTCTGGAATGTACCCTAAATATATTATATTGATGTTATTTGTATTGACTAATTGAATTATTTTTTTTACTAATTGATTAAATAGCTTAATCATGGAAAATAAGCTATTAACGCGGTAGGACATAGCAAGTTAAAATCAATAACTATTCAATTAAAATAGAAGAAATAAATTTCGGAATACCACAGGGAACGATGTTAGATCCCATCCTATTTATTTTAAATTTAAAAGTAATTAAAATTGCCAATCGGTGGAAATATTATATTTAATGGTAATGATAATGTACTAACTAGTTAAGAATAATAAAATAATAATCAGCCACATAAAAATAGTGTAATAAACTCTCTAAAATATTTTTAAATAATGTGAACTCTTCCGTTTTTTTATACACTAAAGAAGAGTTCCATTGTCATGTCGTGGGTTAGTGGCACTGTGGCATCCAAAACCAATTGGCGAACGAAAGGGATGATGTAAATGCAAAGGGGAAGAAGAAGGAAGTTAGTAGTTATCAGCATATAATAAGGAATATCCCCAGAGAAACAAATAAACGTGAATAAGAGGGAAGGAAATAAATGCACCCCAGCGAACGGTGGTTAAACGCGAAATACCAAGAAAAAAAGTTATTGGTTGAAACAAGATTCACAATAAGTTAGGGCACTTTGGTACGGTAAATTCTATATCTGATATAAAAGTTTTTTTTTACAATCTCGTAGCGCGAAAATTATTAAAATTACGCAAATCGTATGAAATATAAATAAGAACTGTCTCTCTTTAGCCAGTGGGTACTTCAAATTTAGGTATAATTTATTTCAATTCACGTGTAAAATCTTTTTCTTTGATTGCGCCGTATATTGAACTCCCGAACTTTGTTCACAGAGTCAAAGCTCCCAGTGCTCTTCCATGAAGCTCGAAAATTTATACCATGTTAATTCGTTGAAAAGTTACTACGGACTATGAACCCGAAGATTACTGGATATATTTCTATTGAAGTTGAATAATAATTAATTCTCGGTCTTTCTACGCCTAAAATCTATGTTTCTGTCTAAGGCTGCGTATAAACACAGAAAAAATCCGAACCACGAGTTATGGGAAAAGAACGAAGCAACCGCATGCTTTTTCTCGTGTTTATAAGCAGCATAAAAGTTAAGATGCTTTTTGCAAAGTTTATTGAACTTTAAAAAAATACAAAAAAAACATATTTCTTGAGATGGCAGAGATACAACACTCGTCATAAATTATTTCATCCCTTATTCATAGATACTTATATATTTTTATTTATTTTTTTGTAGAAAGAGAAATAAATAACCAATGAGAACAATTTCGTATGTAGGTACTTTGAAACTTTTGATTTGAATTTAAAAAAAAAACGCTCGTTGAGACAAGTAATTACACTAGTTCATTTATTATAATATCTTTCTAATGTTAATTGAAAACTAAGAGACATTTTCTTTGAAGGGCCACGAAAGGGTTTAACAAGAAATTATTTTTTTAAATAATCATCGGCATTGAATTCGTAATTTTGTTTCATAAAAAATGTTTTTAAATAAAATAAAATAAATGAAAATTTGTCATGCATACTTTTTTATATATTTTTTTTAATTTCATAAATAATATAACAAAATTGGTAACAAGAGTAATTTTTGATGTTGCTGTTTTTTGTTAATTATTATTTGTCTAAAACATTATCCAACGAATGTCGCAGCAGTGTACAAGATGAAAATTTTGATTATGATAATAATGGTATACTTTCTCCTACTCGGTTATCATCAGTATTTACAGCGTGGGTGAGTTGGAGAAGCGTGGGAGTGATTGCTACCGCTATCTTCCTTGCGTCTTTATGTCTCTATTGGAACCGAACTCAAAACTCAACACAATGGAAAGATGCTGTCACTTAATAAATTTATTATGAGTGACAAAAGTTCACATCGAACGATATAATTAACAATAAAAATACAATACATTTTTTAGGCGTCCTTGATAGCTCCGTTGGAACCTATCCTATTTCTCGTGAACAAATCATATATTATAAAAGAAAGAAAATTTACAATTGCCTCAGCAGCATTGTTATAAATAGTAATTTAATGTTTAGTGGTGAAATATGTACTGCGTTTTCACCTACCTACTATTTTAAACGTAAATCCGTTCTTAATGATACCGACTAAGAGTTCGAATTTCCCAAAGCCAATAGCGTGCAGCATACAGACTAATATTTGGGGACCAATGTATCTAAATTTCGCTAATAAACAATAAGTTAATGTTAGTCAAGTGACCTACCAGGTAAGTATTGTACTGTATATTATCTCCATATATAGTTAGTAATAACATAGATCATAGTAGAAATGTATTATATACTTGTACAGCGCCCTTGAGGTGATTTTGCACAAAAACGGCGCTATAAAAATCATCTAAATATTATTATTATTAATCTGAGGCTATAGAAACTATATTTGATTCAGAATGGCTTTCATTTAAAATTTCGGATCCGGGTATGGGTACCAACACCTATGGCAAAGGTCACCCAAAGTGGCTCGCTACTTTTGGTGACTTGGGAGATATGGGGGCGTTCATGGGGTGAGGTTTGTCTATCTCTTGGCGACGGATGCGTCTGCCCACCTACTGCGTGGCGATCAAGAGAGAGTGGTTGAGTGAGACCTTTTGACCTCTCCAGCAGGACTCTATCGACCTCACTTTGCACCGCAGTTGGAGGGTATGGATTCATACATCTGACACTCCTGGACACAATGATCCCCATATTCCCACCCACCACTCATATCATTTTCCTTCCCAGAACTTCATCTCCTTCCTTTACTTAAAAAGACCCTCCATACAGTATCCCCAAAGATGACATGGGTTCTGAGGGAAATTACTTTCCTCAAAGCCTCCTGTATAGAGCTATTGTAAAAAAAAAAAATTATTTATATTTTTTAAATACTGACCATCTGTCGTATTAATTTAATCCCGTTGCTCCATATAAACGTAGAAAAATCACTGATACATTATTCTTATACAAAATTGTGAACTGCATTGATTCATCATATTTATTAGAAAGGATTACATTTCGTTGCCCTGAAAACCACACATTTATTCAGTTTACCACATTAAGTATTATAATGTTAAGTTAAGTACTATTATATTATGTTAAGTACTATAATATTAAGTATTTTAGTATTTAGTTTTAATATTAAATGTTAAATATTTTATTGTAAACAAATACATATATTATCATAAATGAGTTAACTTCTTACAAACTGATTGCTCAGACAGTAAGATTTGTGTAAAATAAGATATTGTACATAAAGCAACTGTATTAACATAAATATGTTTAATTATGCGCATAATTCAATAATGGAACGTATCCACAAAATATTCAACACCCTACGAGATGTAGACATTTTCAACTGTACCTTAAAACAAATAAAATCAAACTAGCTGAATCGGTCTTTTGATGCTAAACTTTTAGATACTCCCTCTTAATGTTTTCACCAATGACGTTACAATATATCTAGACTTGTAATTGTCTCACAAAATTAAGATAAAATGTGGCAAGTAAGAAATACTCTTATCTTTCCAGTAAATTCTTAATTCAAACGTTGTACATGTATGACAAAGATAGACAAAGACACATAAAATATGTGCATACGAACGAAATAAACGATACGGTCGGCATTTCACCTCAAGGCCGACTAGAGATACAAGCCGGGCCGCATGATGGATTTAGAGGTGTCAAGTGATTAAGTCGGTGCCGCGCCATAATAGAGCAACGGCGGTTTGCAAATGGCGGCGATACTTGTTGATAATCATTGTGACTGCTGATTTGTATGTTTTTTTACTGCAAGCATACACATAGAGTGATTAGAATTTTTAAAGAGTGAAGTTTAGTTAGCGATAGTACTTCTATCAGACCTTTACTCTAGAGGGGCTCGCATATTCTCTATGACGAAAATAATTATAATACCTGATCGAAAAAATAAGTAATTTGCATATATTTACAGGTGGAATGTTATGCTTTGGCTCTTACCGGTGTTTGCCGAGTAGGTAATTTAAACAATTACTCATCACACACGAGAGCATTTTGGAACATTTTAAGGCAATTTACTTCATAATGCGTAATGTTTATAATGTTTATCAGTTCTCTTGTATAGTTGTTTTTTTTTGTTTTTCTTTACATTGTAGTCATATTTGTTTTTTTTTATATTTAGATAATAAACCAATGTGTAAAAATACCTATTAAGAATATATTAAAAATATAAAAATAATGTGTTAAAACATCTGCCATAAATGAATATACATATACAGATAATTAATGAAACTTAATTGGTTTATCAAATAACTGTTTTATAATACAATTATCTTGAAAAATATCTTTAACTTTCGTTTTTTTTTTAATTTGGAAACAATGTTTTTTGATATTCTTTAAGCGTGGAAGCAGCGGTTGACAGCTGTTTTTTATGTATTCTTGAAATATCTTCACATATAGCATTTGTAAAATCTACTTTCATGTTAGTTACAAATGCAATTCAGTTGTTCATAAGTTTAGGTTAAACGGTTCTGCAAATTGATTTTTTTTTGTCTATATTTTACATGAACTTCTTTAAAGTGATGTTTTTTTATAACATAAATGCCTAACGCAGGTGTTGGTAACCATGTTTTTTAAATGTTATTTACAGAAAATTAAAAACAAACTGACAATTTTTTAATATTTTTTTATGTATTCAGGAGGTCAATAGTTAGGTGACGGTTTTCTTGCAAAACTCCCTAAATTAATCGACTGTTTTTTTTTTTTAATTTTGATTTCTCTAAAATTGTGCGACGTTTTGATCAAATTTTTTTGTCGTAAGCTTTTTTGTCATCTTTGAAATTAAAATATTGAAGCATATTTCAAATACAAAAATCTAATAGGTAATCTTGACTAGTTTCTAAAATGGTATTCTTTTTCACGACATCTTCCAAATGAAGATATATTTATAACGTATAAAATACCTGAAAAATTACGAAATTCGATGGGAATTTATTACTATTTCAAGATTATACAACAGATAAACAACCCCTATGAGTAGATAAGCTATGTATATATCGTATGTATATTTCGAATAACTATTTTATATTAGTTTCTACTTTACGTTTCAATTAGTAAGGTTTTCACATACACATTCGTTTTTCAATTGAATAAAATTTTACTAAAGACGGGATGTTTCACAGAATTTGAACAATTCATCAATTTTCGAAGTTGATTTTAAAATTCTGCAAAGGTTATATTCAGGTTATGTTATTATTTCAGTTTTGTGAAACAACTGGTCAGTAATGATATAGGTAATAACAGAACTTGAATAGAACCTTCACAGAACTTTAAAATCAACATTGAAATTTGATGAAATGTTCAATTTTTCTATGTGTAGCTATATATTTTAGAGATTTTAGGTACAGTCACTGCAATCCGCCGTTAAACAGTATTAAAAATATATATAGGTTAATACATTTTTATTTTTACATATACCCTGATTCCGCGAAAAGTTTATACGGTAACAATAAAAAAAAGCGTACAATTATGATATTATGGTAACGTATCAGTAGAAGAACCAAATGTTTTTGTAACGTTTTTCCTAAATATATATATATTTTTTTTTTTTTGGTTTATTAATTAAACTTTTTTTATTTATTTAAATCCCGATAAAAATGATTTCCCTCGGGGCCCATGTCATCTTTAGGGATGCAGTGTGAAGGAAATTAATGAAAATAAATATTTTTTCTCATTAGGGTTGAACGCGACGTTCTTTATAATCTACGTCTTCATAGATGGCGTTAAATTAATTATTTTCTTAAAATTTGCTGTATGCATATTATGCTTTACAATATTAAGACAAACCCTTGACTCTGTGCAGAAACGGGCGGTCCGTTTGATAGATTCCCCAATCTTAACAAACGGACTGCAATCTTTAGAGCACAGGCGTCGGGTAGGTATGCTGTCCTTGTTCTATCGGTATTACAATGGAAGATGCTCTGAGGAACTAGCGTCATTGATCCCTTCGGCACCGGTGCGTAGTCCGGATACACGCCAAACGCGCGCCCAACATTTGTACACGGTTGACATTTGTCACATGAGAACGGGTCGCTTCTACGATTCGTTCTTAAGTTCAACAGCTCGGCTGTGGAACGAACTGCCGGCCTCTGTGTTTCCTCCCTCCTACAACATGGGACTCTTCAAGACCCATGTTCACTCCTTCCTCTCCACAAAAAGACCCTCCACACAGCATCCCCAAAGATGATATAGGCCCAGAGGGAAATTATTTTCTTGAGGGCCTTCTGTGGGGAGTGAATATAAAAAAAATAAAAATAAATTTGCGCCCCTACATACTCAATATAAATAAGAATAAATAATTTTGTCCGTACAAAAACTCAATTCCTTCAAGAAAGGCTTATAAATATAATACTGTATTGGTGATTCAATTTAAGCATAACATGCAAAGCATTTACTTAAGTGAAATCATTAATCTTGCGCCATGTATGAAAGAGCAGATTATGAATTCAAACAGAGGAATGCAGACAGAATCGGAAGTTTGCAAATATGAGAAATTATTCCGAAAATCGACTCTTTCCTAAAAAAGATTTTTTATGTTAAATTGATAATATAGATCTCACCTCCCAGAGATAATTTTTTGTTCTGTGATGAATAGCTACTGCCTTCAGGAACATTGTCTTAATCAACACTAGTTTCAGGGAGCGATATTGAGTCACATATTATTGTACGAGGAATATTCCTATATAAGTCGTGCGAGGGAAGCTGCTAGCAAGGTGTGTTTTTATGGTTCGATAGGCGAATGCAGAAGCGTACAGCTCATTGCTCTGCAGACAGTCATGCATACAGATGCACCCTCGCTCCAAAGGATTATGACATTCCGAATGGTGGCTTGCAAGGATTATGAATAAGAAACGTTAGAAGACGTGTAATAATTTTTGAAAGATTTAAATCAGTATTATGCTTTATACACGGTGAACTAATAAAACTCGTAGTAAAAGCGGGAAGCCGGTGAATTTACATTTGAAGTAGATATTGTGGTGTAACTTTTTTTTTGATTTGTTCGTTTTCGAACAAATCGATTCCAAAGTTGGAATTATTTCATTGTCAAATTTGATAGATATAGATTAACATCTTTTCAGCTTGCACTATGAGTTTCCGGACACCGTATATTTTGTATTCTATATTTTCGATTTGGGAGGTTGAGCATAGATTGGTAAAAACTCTCTCTAACGCCCTGGTGAAAAACCACCGTTCAGATTCGGAAAGTTGCTTGAATAAGCTTTACCATTACACCCCACATCATTGTGCTTCCCAACACCATCAGCCTCACAAAATATCCTAAATAGGAATCCCATAGTCCTACTGGCTCGGTACAGTAATATATAATAAATATTTGTAGTTTTTACTATTATTATGTAATTGTTTCTTGTGCTGGGTTAACATTTTAACAACTGAAAACAAAAAAATACCTAACAACACCAGCAAATGACAAACCTTGACGATGAACAAAAATTTAAAACTAATTAGACTGGAAGATCTACGATCGAAAATATTTCACCATTTTACTGCATTTCTGCAGTTACATAATCATTTGTACCTACGATATGGTATGTAGAATAGAACCTTATTCTCTTATGCGACGAATCGAGATGAATCTTCAGGATGTTTTTGTTCTTTAAGCCTTTCAAAATGTTTACTTAAACATTTGAAGAATGCGTATGGGAACGATATAATTACACTACAGATGTCGTTTATGTAAGAATGTTCTCAGATAAAGAATAGAACATATCTAAAAAGGAAGGTGGGTATGTATTTTTATGAGAAATGTATAATGAGTTCAGAAGTATATCGAGTGGATACCATTGTGAACCAGTTGCTTACTAGAAGAACAAATTAAACGCAGATGTACTACAATGTTTTAGAATAGGTGGATAAGGGGATACTGATATTTTTATCAGTCATTCAATATCTAATCAAAGTTAAGGCTATCGCGTTAAAAAAAAATCCTGTTTTTTTAAAGAATATAACTCAAAATTTAGTGGGCGCATGATCAAAGAAAACATCATTGAAAACATCTCATTACGCCCACAAATTTATACCTACCAATTTATTATTTACTTTTATATTTATAAAATAAATCATTTACCAACGCTCAAATGAGTATTATATTTAGAAATAAATTAAAGTTATGTAGGTACTTATTTGATTTTTAAAGTAAAATTATCTTTGACAAACGTATTTATTTCAAAGAAAAAAAAGTAATTTAAAATAAAATGAAGTTTTTTTTTAAATTTATTTTTGTTACAGCAACTATTTAAACATTGTGCATACAAAATATGATAGTGTATAGTACATTTTATTACTTAGTCCTCCTCACTGTGATCTGTGCTGAGTCGGACTAAATTTATTCAGTTCTATTAACTAAGGTACTTACCTAATAAGAGTATAGATATAATTTTTTGTTTGTTTTTAATACTTTTGCAAGTACACTTTGTAATATAATAGTCCTCCAAAGAGTTAGTAATATTTTTTTACGTACGTGTGTGTTGGATGGTCAAAGAACCATTCTATTAATTGTTTAATTTGAGCAAAATACGAGTATTAATCTGGACTGTCCTAATTTACAACGCCCCGTCTAGACGGACTTTAATATTTGAACACCAAAAGTTAAAACACAATTCACAAATTACTATATTGAAATTACAGTTAAATATCCCATTCACGTGAAAAGTTGTATCTGGTGTTCTATGTCTGTAAGAACTTTGATTCTTTGATCAGTCCAGGTAGTGATCACATTTTATTGGTATTTTATATTTATACAGGGTGTTAAGGGACGTACTTGATTTACTTTAACCAGTGATTCTTGACATTATTTGGAGGAAAAAAAAAGATATTTAAAGTAAGCCAGGGATTTTTTTTTAGTTTTTTTTTTCACCGTTGATTAATTAATTAATTCCAAATTCCTGTAACATTCAAAAATCTGTTAATGAAAAAATAAGAAAATACACAGATTTAGGAAACGAAATAAAAAGAATTTGGCATTCTCAGACTATAAAAATATTACCATTCGTTATTTCGGCTACTGGCATTATACCTAGCTCTCTCATTAAAAATTTAGGCGTATTAGATCTATCAAAAAATTTATATATAAAGATGCAAAAGTCGGTCATTTTGAATACATGTAGGATAACGAAAGATTTTTTAAATATTTATGTTGAGGGATCAGTAGAATTTATAGGCCCTGTTAGGAGTTCTACCGAGCCGAACCCTCTGATATGAAAATATCTGGAGTCGGTGAATTTTTTTTCCCATTTGATCTCTGGTGAGTTGACGTGTTGTTGTTCTCGTATTGTTTTGTATTTATTTTACTTATATAATGCACTTGCATAGTGTTGATTGACTAGCTGATCATTTGTGGAAAAGTGAGTGGAAGGGTTTAGTTTTTCCTATGGGGAAGATTTAACCCGGACAACAAAATCGGAAGCATTAAAAAAAAATAAAAATTGGATGACTTGTATAGCGCCGTTTTTGTGCAAAATCCCCTCAAGGGCGCTGTACAAATTTATAATACATTTCTACAGTGATATATGTTATTACTAACTATTTATGGAGATAATATACAGTACAATACTTACCTGGTAGGTCACTTGAGATTAACACTTAATTAACATTATCTAATTGTTTATTAGCGAAATTTAGATACAGGATTTAGGACATAATTACCATGTTCAAGCTTTCGAATAACATTATACACATATTATAATATAACACGGTAAAGATAATTATACTAGCCAAAATGTTTTTACCCTTTTCAAATAAAACGCGATCAAAAGCAATTCACATAAATCATACTTAGCTACAAATAACCGGTTTCTGAATGAGATAGGACAGAATTATGGCATTGTTCGTATATGATGTGTATAAATTAATTACTTTAGAAGTGCATGGCGCAATACAGAGCAGAGTGTGTGAATTGTTGGCGCAAACTTTCTTCTGTTACCAAATGGTACCAGAGACAAGCTCATAAAGCATAAAACAAGTATCCAGGTGTGGCGCAATCTCGCAACAATGGGAGGAACTGATTCATAGCTAAATTTTGGTATAAATCATTTAGTTGATATACAGCGTGGTTCAAAAATTATTAATTAGTTGAGTTGAAATGGGAATTCACAAAGTGTATATTAAAATTACGTTAATCGTGTAAAGGGGCGGAACTAACGGTCAGCATTTCAGCAAAAATATTCTTAAACTGATGTTTTATTAATAATGCATATTAATTCGTTGTGAGGTCAACCGAAAAATTGATTTCTCTCCGTGTAGTATTTAATATTACACTTTGAAAGATTTTAATGGAAAATTATTTTTTATTAAAATGTCAATGTATCTAATGGAACTGAGGATTATAAGTCTATTTTTTCTTTACTTGGTTTAAATTAGTGAAAGTGATCGTAAATAAATCAACTAATGAATTCAACTTCTATACACTATCTGATATCAGCATAATAAAGTTCAATCGCCAAGACGTGAATGGAGTTATTGTACCGATAATACAAATTTATTACGCTTAGATATTTATTAAGGCTGAGTTCAATAGTTGGTACACGGGTGAGATATACGCCCACATACAATAATTATAATTATTTTATAAATTCTTTATGCATTTGGGTAGATTAATGGAATCCCATACATCCAATATGAGATAAAAATATTAAATTATTAATTAACTTAAAAACTCTTTACTGTTTGTTGATTCGCTCTTATCCTGAGTACGTATGCATTATTGGGATTCCATTCCATGATGTTCACATTAATCATATAGAATCCGTACAGAAGGTTAGAAGCGATTATTTATGCGATGAACTTAAAGTAAAATTGAACCTTTCTTCTTTAAAAACACGCAGGAAAGACTTTTATCTCATCTGCATTTTCAAAATTATTAATATAATGATTGACTCACCTACTTTGTTGCAACTCATCCCTTTCAATATCCCTTCCAGTAGACTGAGAAATAATAAATTGCTTTTCCTTGATCAACGCTCGACAAAAATTGGATACAATTCACAAATGTCCAGTATGGCGAGACTTGTCAATCAAGTCGGGGGCCTTGCATTTTTGGTATAATTCTTAATGATTAAGCAATAATATATTGTCTTGATGTGGCAGAAGTCGTGAACACCATAAAAACCTTGCTCCTGTCTTGACTTGAAATTATATTTATTGTTTTTGTGTCCTATTTTAACAAAGCTATTTTTTATTATTATTCCATATTGTATCATTTATCCTTGTATTAACTTCGTGTAATATGTTTACTGTTTCTTCATATGGTACATATCATTGTTTACATTTTAATTTGACCTCACTAGGACACGCCTTTATTGAGATTGATAATTTTATAAAATAATAAAAATTACACAAAATAATAACAATATTGTTGCATTAATGTTTTTTAATAATAATGGGTACCTACTATATAGGATATAGAATAAGCTAATTCAATAATATAGTAAGCATCTAGGGTGACCATGTGATGATATTTTATTGGAAATAACATAGTTTGCTCTTAATTTAAAAAGGACAAAGATGTAATGTGTTGTAATTGGACATGGTTCATTAATAAATAAAGTAGTGTATTTGGAAGTGCTTCTCGGCACATCTGATCTAAATCGGGCGAGAAACCAAACGAAGAGAAAATTTAAGAAATTTTAATTAAAACGGTTATTTTAATTAAAAAATTTAATACAAAATTAATTATTATTTTAAGACCGGTAGTTGGAATCACTACTATCAATCTGGTAAAAAATGGTCGAATAATGGAAAATGTAGATAATAAAATTTGCATTGCTTGTCCTCGTTTTACTTCATAAACCCGATACCGATAAAATTCTAATCACTACCTCTGTTGTACTTTTCTCCTTATATTCCTTTCCTTTGGTATTGGTAAAATTATTATGCACCCCGTCGCAAAGTGTTATTGTGGGTTGTTTAGAATTACTTTAAAACCCTGTTGGCGTCAATGTGTAACTGCAATATTATGCACATTGCACAGGGCATTATGACCTTCAATATATTAATTCTGGGTACGTGATTATGAGCCGAAAGATTCAAACGTCAGAGCAAATACTTATTTTTGAGAACAAACTAAATTAGTAGTCACTGAACATAGTGTTCCAGAAAATGTATCCTGCAAAATGATGATTATCCGTGAACTGTTTTCACTTTTAAACAACTTTTTGCTAAAATAAAAATTTTCAGCAGGTTAAAAAGTACGTGTATTATTTAAGTAACTTTGCGACCATCCTATAGACTCGTCAAAATAATTGAATGTGTGAACCAACTTTAAATGTGTATTGCAGAAATGTTGTAAACAGCAGGTCATACATAGTTTGCCTTGTAGGTCGCAGGAGTCACGGCCCACTGGCCCTCGTCGGAGTCAGATGTTAGATCGAATCGCCGATTATTTTAGAAGCATTCCTTAAACAACCTTCAAGATTTCAAATTATACTACCTTTCATAACTACGTACGTATATATTTTTCTTGACATATCGAAATAATAAACGATTATTGTGTTACCTAAGTAATAATATAACCTTTAGTACGAACACATAATACCATCACATAAACGGTGAAGGACTTCGTATACCTATCTAAGCTCGTCTATAAGTCTATATTTTCAATTTAGAGGCGGGCAAGGGTACCGCCGCCCCGGGAACCATCAACATGGATAACCAATATCTATTTCTTCCATAGGTCACCTCTAGGGTTCACGGTCAATGGGGGGGTGAGGTGTGGTCAGGACTTAGACAGATCCTTCTGCCCACCAACTTTTTGGTGGGCCAGATCGGGAGAGGAGAGTTGGGGGAGATCCTTAAACCTCTCGAGCTGGACTCTCTCGACCTGTGCTCAGAATTGAGCTGTCAGCCAGGCGCACAAATGTATCTGTTCTGGAAGAGTTCTGCCTACAAAGTATTTTTAAACACCAGGAACACACCACTCGCCAAAATTAGGCGCTTTGGTCTCTCCTTTCCTTATTTCAATTATGCACATTAAAGGAATATTCTTAGCAATGCAGTAGCCATTTAAATATTATTTTTTATTTATTAACTAACTTACTATCACGCCGTTTCCACTCAGGGGTAGGCAGAGAGGATGGACCGCCAAACAACTCGGTCTTGGCACGCACTCCTTGCCTCATTCACATTCATACATCGTCTCATACATACTCTTCTATTGTTCTGACTCTTCACATGGCTCGACTCAAGTATCTGATTCACTTGGCCGTGCCATGTTTTCCTCGGGCGTCCCAACTTCTTCTACTATTCAAATTTGCATCGTAAATTCTCCTTACACTCCATTTAAGCGTCCCTTTCTTGATCTTACTCATTACGCTTACATCAGGTTTACACTCTTTGCGGATCTCCACATTTCTCACACGATCATACATGGTTTTACAACGCAAACGTCTCAGGGATTTCATTTCTTCAGCATACAGACTACTTTCATCCTTTCTCTGCCAGCTCCATGCCTCACTTCCGTACATCAGGGTAGGTACCAGCACTGCATTGCGGACTGCTAGCTTCGCTTCTTTGGACAATTTTTTGCTAGCGCCAACTGCGTTCAGTCCTCCATTAATGAAGTTACCTGCATTTACCCTTCTTTCAATATCTCTGTCAGCCTCCCATCTCTCGTAAACATACTCCCTAAATACACAAACTCATCCACCTGCTCCAAGTATTCCCCATTCACAACTATACTGCACACTATTTTCGTACTCACTCTTTCAAACATCATGACTTTAGACTTACTTACTTTAATCATTAATTCATTCTTCATACATACTGCGTTCATCCTAGACACGAGAGACTGTAGATCTTCCGTTCTGTCAGCAATCAGCACCGCATCATCAACATACATAATATTTATTTATTTTTAATTCCGTAATAATGTAAATGGTGCCTTTTTCGGTGCTACAAATCAAAAACCTTTTTTTTCGAAATGTGGTAATAATATTTTTTATATGATATTTGGTATTTAGAGCGCCGTACTAGATTTCAAAAAATATTTAAGTACACGAAAAAAATATAAATAATAATGATAAATTATGAACAGATACTTCCCCACCTTCCTCTCCCCATCTCCTTCCGCTCGCCACTATCTTCAGCCTCTCAACATGTCCCAATTGGCGATGCCATAGTCGCACTAGCTCCAGACGGTTGGGAGCAATTGGGACTCTTGTGCGGTTTGACATAAAAAGGTACTTCAACCTGCCCTCAGGCAAATAAAATGTTTTTGCACATGTGATGTTTTAAATAGTATTGTATTTATTTATTATTGACAATCCCGAATTAGAGCATTAATCTGAAGCGCTAAAAAATGTCACAGGTCAAACCAACTTTCAAAGGCTGCCATTGATGTACAGTTATATACATCAATGGGGTTGACATTTCCGTCCGCCGATTTCAAATTTGATTTTCGAATCCGTATTCCAATCTAAATTGAAATTCCTGATTTTTTATTATTGGAATTCCACAGTCACGAATGGGAAATAAAATTTATTGATTTTTTGTCAATGAGGCTGTCTCCTACAACGAAATTTCATATTGTAATGAAAATGACAGATTGGTTAGAGTATTTTTAGTACAGCAAATCCTGTTTTCTTTTTTGATAAAACGTTATCATAGACATAACCGCCAATGTTGCCAATATCTCTGTTACAATAAATAATAAACATAAAAAAATAATTTTACCTCAACATTCGTGTATTTATTATACAAATTTATACATTTTTAGTTACATCTAGTGGAAAGTTAGTTAATGAAATCTAGTAGAAAAAAATCAACTCCTAAAAAGCCAAATGCGATTTTACTATATGTACTGCCTCGCCAAATGCTGATCGGATAGGACCGACATTTATTTCGCACATTGACTGCTATAATGTCATCCGATTTCAGAAGCATGCAGATATGTCACCGTGTATGTACGCGATTGACACCGAAAGTTCACAGAATGCATTGTTATTGAGGACGACTCTATCTGCAGAGTTTCAGCTCCATCTGAAGTCGGGAAGTGGTTTAAATTTCGCTTCCAAGATTTGCATTCATTCATTCATTCATTACCTAAAAAAATTAAATTCAAAAATATGTTTTTAAAAAAGTTTTTATTTTGGAACAAAATTGATACTTGAGATCCTTATAAAAAACAAACAAACAAACAAAGAATTAGCGTAATACCCAGAATTGTTAAAGCGTGATTATCAAAGCAAAGGAAGTCTAAAAATAAATATTATTTTAAAGAAACCTTCTAGAAAAACAGACCAACAACATCTCTCAAAACAAAATTCACGTAACCCATCCTAATAAATATGTACATTCTAATTATTGTCTAGCAGAGATTTTCCCGTATAGGAATATTGCTTATTATAAAATATATTGTATTAAGAGCATAAGTTAACTCTATTATTAGGATTGTGAAATGAGATTCCAAGCTACAGAAATGGAATATAATATTAATGTCGTCATAAATTAATGGTAAAGCCCCTATAAATTTACTCCATATTAATTTCAATGAGTTTTACTTGTGTCTGTAAACCAAGACCGGACAATGGACATATTTATTTCAATTCAATGAATAAATTCATAACCTTGAAGACATTATGCAGATTCACTATAATATGTTATATCTCGGTCCTAAAATATATAATAAAATCCCCTCTCAGTTGAAACTGTGTGAATTGTCATCCTTCGGTCCAAGAGTGACAAAATGGTTGTTGAATCTAGGCAGGACTGATTCCGAAATGTAATTTACTAAAAAATGTAATTTGATAATTATTTATCACGAACGCCTTTATGTATCTTTTTATGTATCTTTTTATGTATCTTTTATGTATCTTCGTTTTAACATACTTATTTTATCTAGTCTTAAATCCTGTATTCGTCTAGGATAACTTGAAACCTGTAAATTTGAATGTCCTAAAACGGGAATCCTTCCTAGCTGGACAGTCAAAACCATGAAATGTAATCAATATTATAAAAAATAAATAAAATTAAATAATAATAATAATATTGGACAATTTGTAAAGCGCCGCTTTGCGAGATATCACCTCAGATACCCCAAATTAGCTTACTTTAAATGTTTGTTGGAAAACTTACGTTTGCGATACATAATTGGTTGTTTATCAGCTGTGTGAAATTTAAAACTGCTGTTTTATATGCTAGTTTATTGGTAAGGCTTTATATTTATCAAAAGGTTCTTCTGTATCGGCTAAAATAATTTTGACATAAATGTGTACATTTTCTTCCAAGATAATATTCACTCAAAAACAATCAGGCAACTCTTTTAATGAAGGGCCCCTGAAGTGATAACTCACAAAAGCGGCGGTATAAAAATTGTCCAATATTATTATTATTATTAACAAATTATTATAAGCAATAATTAGTCGTCTGAAATATCCATACAAATTGAAAATATCTCCCGAGTAAAAATATGATTCCGGAGTATTCTGATGTCCGGTCAGGTGCTCTGGACCATTGAGCTACGTCTGCTTATTCCCAACCCGCCAAATAACTCAATATGCACTAGTACTTCAATCAACAATTACTGCTTATTATATTTTTTTACCTGTAAACAATCAACTTTATTTTTGTATAAAAGACTTTGTTAGTGCTAAATTTCCCATTAGATGGCATCGACACATATTATTTTATTTTTTATTTTTTGTCATTTGTTGGTGAAATATGTTGACTTGTCAAATATTATTATTTTTTAATGATAAACTAATGTTAATAAGACAAGGTTTTTTATGCATATCAAAAAGGATAACAAATTATTATAAGCAATAATTAGTCTCCTGAAATATCCGTACAAATTGAAAATATCTCCGAAGTTATCCTTTGTGCTATGCATAAAAAACCTTGTCTTATAAACATTAGTTTATCATTTTAAAAAAAAATCTTTTAATGTTGTTTATTTATGCTTTCACCTAACGAAGAAGCACTCGAAATAACTTTAGTAAAATGGATAACCAAATTAATCTATTTGTTAGTCCTATTCTAAATATATTTCCAGTTAACTGCTCTGTTCTTCCTGGAAATCCCGTAATTACCCCTTCCACTTTGTTCACCTCCCCTCAAACACCTATTTTGTTTTTGTATAAATCTGTCAATATTTTGTATCGTAGATTAGTTTGTAATATTCTCCTGGTGAAGGAAGGGTTTTTCCGAAACCAGTAGTGTAAATAAAATGAAAGTAGTCAATAACAAATGTATGTTTAAATTATGACGAGCCACAAAGCTAATGCTTTTTACAAATATTTAAATAATAGTTTTCCATAGGTGTAGTCGGAAATTTGTCCAAATTTCTTGCTTCATATAAAAAGTTATGCTTCGTGGATAAAAACTATTTGTATTTGTTACATACTTATATCCCAATGATAAGTGTATTTGTTTGAATAGATTGGAGCGCGGTCAGTGCGTCATTTGACAATCGGTCAGCGAGTTCAAATACCTAAAGGCCAGCAGAGGCGTGCATTCCATGTAGACACATACGCACTGCCTACCCCACCTTACTCGCGTAAAACAAAAAATAGAAATAATATAAAAATGCATAAAATAATTCTTTCAAAAATACGCGCTAACATCCATTTACGAATTGCAGCGCATCGCGCATCGTACCGACCGCACACTATAATATGTCAAAAGCAGAAACTAAGTATGCCAAATGACGCTCACGTCAGAATATTCAATGTTTGCTTTACCGTACAAAACATGTGCATATGGCTGTGTATGCATTCAAGATACTACTCATTTGGGTTGATGTCTAAATTGGCAGAGCTTTTAAGGCGAAGCTTAATGCCAAATCACTATTTTTATTAATCTTTATAACGAATTGGTGTTCATTATGAATACCAAAAATATGCTTTCGATAAATTGAAGATTTTCCTATCGTTTCGCTTGAGTAGAATACAAATAAAAAATAAAGTACTCAATAAAAAATTTAATGTAAACTACTAAAAATATGTTTTTTTCAATAGAAATGTATGAACGCATAAAGGAAACAACTTTTTAAAAATACAGTATTATAGCTAAGATTATCTGTGACAGTTGCACTTAATTAACTTTTTTGCTTTCTTTTAAAATTATTTACAAAATAAATAAAAACCAGTTTTGTGCTTGAAATCGAACGACTCTAGACTCTGTTTGTCAAGCGATTTTAATGCCTATTACCTACAATATAAGGTATGCCAAGAATATACACATTTTTGGCTTTTAGCTTCCTTTTAAGAACAAATTGCGATGGCCAGCAAAAATAGCAATCAGTGCCATCTGTCGGTACCTCTATTAATTAGCACAACTGTACTAACGAAAGAATGATAATATTTTTATGTTAGCTTTATTTCAAAATATTATTATCCGTGTTTGAGGAAAAATGTAAAATTTGTATGTATCGGTAATAGGCTTGTAATATGCATGGATGAATGATTTGTTTTATGAAATTCCAACCAAATCCAGAGTATTTGCCTGTGGAAAGTTTTTTTTACAATGAATTCACTGTTTTCCGCTCCCTACCCTGATACCAAAACTCAGAGCACCCTACTGCGGGTCGGTATATCAGTTGCTTTTTATGCTCGCTGCCGTGGGAGGGATGGAGGGAAGGTAAGAGAGATATTTACACCCATCAAGATGCTCTCTGGTAGGAGCCCTGGCAAGATGAGTCTAGAGATACCAAACTAAAATTACTGATAGACCAGTCCAATGATATAAAGCGGGTGACCCACAATATCAATAAATTATAGAAATTAACTCAATAATAAATTACGACATTGCGCAATTACCTATAAAAAAACTAAACATACTATGGTATCGAAATCACTGATACACATAAATACAAACGCAAAAAATCATTTCTCCCAAGTACCTACTTATTTTAATTCTTCAGCTCTCTGGAGACTTCCTTGGGACAGTTTTGTCGATTCTTACCGGTTCTAACTCGAAATAACTCATTTTAACAATCGAAACATTTCGCAGGGTAAAATATTCTTTACGTTAGGATAATTCCGAGATGTTCGATTGAATTTATTCAATTCTTGATCTTAAAGTCAAACAACGTTATCAGCAAAAACATACAAATAAATCTAGGTCTCAAAGTTAAACAACAATATCTATAAAAAAAATCAAATTATTGTTGGTCTTAAATTCAAACAACGTTATCTTTAAAAAAACATTCAAATAGTTGTAGGTCTTAATTTCAAACAAGGTTATCCACAAAAAACTTACCAAAAATTTGAGGACTTAATGACAAACAACGTTATATACAAAAAACGTGTTAAACACATTATTGGTAATTGGTATGTCTTTTTTCAGATTTCATTGTTTGACTTTAAGCCCTCAAGTTATATATAACCATTATTTCTCTTCCTTAAGTACGTCGTTGTACATACAAGGTCAACGATGCTAAATCGTAGAATGAATATAAAATAAATGTGGGAATGCGAAATCATAATCAAAACAAGTCATATTGAGAGGAGTAAAACATATGCACTTGTGTCCCTCGTTTCCCGTAGTGAAAAAATCAGTCCGAGTCAAAAAGGGTCGCTGCAATGGAAATGTTTTTTTTTTTATTTATTTACTTATAATTATTCCGAATCAAGGTTTGAAAATATTGTGAGATTTATAATGTAAAAATTTAGGATGTATTACATGTATCAAAAAGCGTAGCAAAAATACTGACCAAATAACGATGATAATATGTACCCATCTCTCAAGGGTTTCTGTTGCTGTATGAGTAGTTTATAATGTATTACTCACAAAGTGAAACAAAGTTGTTTTTTTTTCTAGACTGGCCAAAAGTTATCATCAATGGATTTCCACCACACCAAAGGCATTTTGAAAATGAGTTCCAAAAATATAACAAGCCGACTTACCGGTGCACGGGGAATACTCGTAAAGTTAAACACGGAGAAAAGCAGGAATATCCTGGATAAACAAAGACACATACTAATCGAACCATATATATGTATATGTCCGTGATATGTATCCTTAAAACCTGCCTGAAATGATATTATTTACTCTCCCACCCCTAATTTGGATCAATATTAATAGCGGAGGCCTCAACAATATTCCGCAGTGTTTTTCCAGCCTTTAATGTATAATGTCACGATAGTCTTAATGTTAACCAACCTCCGATGATAATGAATAAAAATAAAGGTCCAGGACGACAAGGTCACTTCTCCTCTGGAGGAGCCATTCGTGTACAATGCCAAAGATTCGTGTACAATGCCAAAGATACGATCGATCTAATAATTCCCGTTTAAGATGTCTACAAGTCTTGTAAGAGGAAAGGCGGTCGCGTGCAAACACAGCATCTTTTATTGGTCCAGCAGGAGACGAGAATAGATGCGGCACGCACAAAAGCCAACTTTGCCTTATTTAGCAATGCAGGCGCTAATTGTTATAGTCGCTTACCTAACCTAAACTCCCGAATACTCCTAAAATCTAAATGGATGCTGCTCTTATGCCCCTGCCAGTAGTGCCGCCAGTTCATCCTTCAATTATGATTATCAACAAAATTTTGGCAAACCCGCCCTGTCGTCGCCCTAACTCGCCGGCTTCTACCCCATCCAAACTCAATCAATATTTTTTCCCAGCAAATAAACCAAGGCACAAAAAAATAACATCAAAATCATATAATTTTTTATCAGTTTGAGCAATTGTTTTGGTTCTTTTTAAGTGTGGGTTGTTTTAGTTCTCCCTCCCTATGTTAGTCGGAGGCTGTGGCTGTATTTCCATCTCTGTCTGTCGCGCCGCCGCCCCCGGGGGCGTCTCTCCCGTCTCGTTCTGCCGCCTACAACTGTCCCCCACTGTTGCCAGTCGGCACCGTTCGATATTGGAACCGGCCGCCAGTCGTTTCCAAAACGCCGCGCGTTGTTGATCGTTCTTCTCGCGACATTTATTTACCGTTTCTGTATTTTATCGTAAACAAATCGAGTGAGTGCTTGCCCAGTTTATGAACAACAATCTGCCTTGATAAGGAATTCGTTCTGCTGTTTTTTTTTCTTGTGTAGGTGTTTGGTTGTGTCAAATTCTTTATTCGCACAGTAAAGTTGGAGTGCCGCTGTTTTGCTCTGTTCTTGTGAGGGTAGTCCATAGATAATAAGTGGTGCCACACTTATCTCGCCTGTTCCGTGACGTGTTGTAACAGTTCGGGTGCATCCCCTTTCATCTTATACTTTTCCGATACTCTTTTGTGCATTTGTGCAAACTCTGGATTGTATTGTTTTCATTCATCGTCGAGGTGAGTTTTCTTTTATTACTTTGATTTTACTTGTTTGCAGTTTCTTCAACATCCAGGTACCACAATAATTGCGTATTACGCAAATTGACAACTTTCTTGTACAGTAGCTCCGAGATAAATAATATTGTATCCAATTTAAAACATACCTACCTACGTCGCAAGACGAAGGCGTGTCTTAGACTAGTAACTGTGCAAATTTGTGGAAACATCCTGTGACGGAATTGTTTTCAAAATGACTTTTAAAAAGACATTCAAATTTTACGAATAGAAAAATGGAAAAAAATAAAATTTAATTTGAAAGCGTCCAGATAAAAAATATAAAACCTCGCCCCCTTTTATTCACATTTCTTCTTCTAAATATAATGTTTACGATTCATTTTTTAAACTTTTGGTGAAATTACTCAATTCTTGAAAATACTCCAGCTGTTCGCATTTATGTATTTTATAACAACAATAAAATAAAAAGGAGCAGACCAAAGCATCCAAGAGAACAACAAAACGAGAACAATCCCACCGTCAATCTTGTCAATTCAATCTCAAAAGGCTTCCTTTTTGATGACATTCAAATTCATTTTGTAATTCTTGGAACCACTCTTTTCCAAAAAACCCACGCAATATCGATAGAATTATTTCAGATGATTGTATTACAGTTCCAAGAAAAACTATTTTGAATTGAGCGTTTTATTTTGACTGTTGAAAACGGGCTGATGAATAATATTATTGGTGATTAACTATTATTTGAATTAATTGTTCAACTAAGGAACTTTTGTAAGCATGTTCCTACAGCAAGTACCTAACCTCCCAGGCTTCCAGCACCCCCTTTGTTAGTATTGTATTGATGGATATGTGCAAGCGATCCTAAAATCCAGACAATGGTATTGATTTCACAAATTCATAACCCCACATCGTCTTGGAACAAGATACTTCAGGGAATATACTTATATAATTAATAATCCTGTTACATTTTGTTCTTTTTACGTAGCATCCAGAAAATCTTAATTATTTTACGTTCTGGCGGAATATCTGAACACCTACAACGGTAATTAAAATGAATTCCTTCCATCAAACGCAGGCTTTATGATGGATTGGTAGTTGGGTAGTTCTAGGCCCAAGCAAGCTTGAACTAATTGCTAAGGATTCCTAGATGGATAGAATAAACCAGTTCCAATTATCCAAAGCCTGGTATGGGGTATAATATAAAGTGCAGGTTTAGTATTCAATTGCGACTTGCGACGAGTGTTGGGATTCTTTATGGCTTTTTGATGACGGTTGCTGTGAAGAACCTCGCGATCATTTAGTTGCGGGTTATCTCTTCATAACGGCCATCGGAAAATTGTCGAATTATGCTGTAGTATTATTAATATTATCTCCGGATAAATTTGTGTCTTGGATCACAGCAAACAGGTTTTGTAGTGAATCAGTCCGAACTTTGTTTTCTTCGAAATACTAATTAACTGCGCCAAACGAGAAATTCTGAATAGCAGATTCAGATATTTGAGTGACATTTGAGCATCTTCCTGCGTGGATCTCACCGGCATCTGGACCTGACTACAGACCTTCTGGGAAATACTTTTCAATTAAAACGATGCTTTTCCTTCTTCACGAGACTTCTACCTGCCAGCTTTGGATATAGGTCTTCCCCAAGTGTCCGAAGTTTCTCAGTCATTGTACATGTGGTTGACCTCCGATGATATTGTAAATTGCAATTCCAACGGTCATCTGTCGTGCCACGTTCCCGGCATAGTCCCATTTGAGGTTAGAGATTGTGGTGATTTCTACATCGCGAGTAGTCGCAAGGATACGTACAAAACAAGACGAATTATTAAATTCTAATAATATAATAAACATTCTTTAGATCTTTCAATTAACTAAATTGTAATTATTTATAGAAGTTGAATCCAGATCGATATTTAGATAACATTTTTATGGGCCAGGTCATTGTCCCCAGCCCTTCAGAGCCAATTTCCAATTGAAATGAAAGAAGGCCGCTGCGGTGGACCTTGGCGACCTCTCGAACCTCTCGGCGGCGGTGGGCCTCAGATTAATTAGCTGACCTTGAGGTCTTTAATCTTTATTTAGCGCTGCAGATAATATACAGAGGCCTGTGATCAAGATTAAACAACAACTTAAATAATTTTTGTTAAATGATTATTTTGTAGGCGTTCCGGCAGAAATCGATATGTCCAAGATTTTTTTTATTAAATTTAAGCCGGAATTTTTAATAAACAATGAAAGGCTGAAAAGAAAAGAAACGTACTAAGTATTATGTGCATTTTAATTGTTGTACCTCTCAGTAAATAATGCAATTAAATATTTTTGGAACACCAAAAGCTCCGCCCTGTGTCTTTTTCTAGCCAATGACAGTCAAAAAAGTGTCTTCATTTTGGTCGTCATTTTTCCAATGCAGTTTTTATTTGCTTAAAAAGGCAGCGGGTGATTTTTTTCACTCCCAATGTGTCTCAAAGTTTTTCTCCCAATAATATAAATTGAACATCGTTTTTTCTCTATTTGCGGTACGTTCCGGAGTGGAATATACTCTCAGTATCGCCCTGGTGTTAGACCACCATTAAGAATGAAAACGTTGCTTGAAATGGCTTTGACCGTGTTTGGTGACCAGATCTGAATAGCCAGGTACTTCCTCATCTACCTCTTCACATCTCCTTCCCCTCCCCACCACCTTCAGCCTCACAACATACCCCAATTGGGGATTCCATAGTCTCACTGGCTCCAGACGGCTTGGTGTCTTATACAAAAATATCTCAAAACATTTTTGATTACTTCGATAATTGCGCTTTGAAAATTGGCAGTGGAATTCCAAAAAAACTGATAAAATCTGTCATTGTTTCCTCTTCTTGGCATTCAACCAAATAAAATAATAAAAAAACGTTTTTAGTTTTTACCCAACTAGAACAAATTTGAAACATATTAAAGTGATTAACATTTCAGCAACGTTACTTTGCCAAGTAAGTAATCAGGCCCGCCGCGTTGCTAACTGCTAACTGTAAAGTACGTATTGGTCATAGTGCTCCCAGATGAGATGAGCCGGTATCAGGGGGTACCGGTATTGAAGACCTGACACAGTTTGCTCTGCCGCGGTACATCTGAAGCCCTCCTTTTATCTCAACAACAACTCTACCACTGCTTCTACTTTTATCTCCGCAACAACTGCTTCTCTGTTTCTTCTTCTGTGTCCATTCCGTCCTCATTCCAGTATTTCCACTTCTGGTTGGGGCCATTACGCAAGTTCGGCAATTAAACCATTCAGATTTCAGATTCGACCACTGTTTTTTGTCTCGATGTTCGTCCAGTTGTGAGTTGACGAATCTTCGATCTGTTTTAGTTACTTTCATTTGTATGTCACCGATTATGCAAGATAGAGACAAAAAAAAACAATTTAGATAGTTACATAAAGTTTATTTTGAAATACATGTAACAATTTTTTTATTATTATTTTGTACGCTTCATACGCTTACCACTTAGAGAGAGGTCGTACGTACGTCTTTGACGATCGTCCTCTTCCTTCTTACGCTTCTTTCATGAAATCGATGGTGACACAAGATACTAGAACGATGACGTCACCTACGACCTCTCTCTGGGACTACTTTTATTTTTATTAAATTAGCACTTTAAATTCAAATTTATTTACCCAACTAGTGGAGACCCGTGAAAAATCACGGGGTATTATAATAATTGTAGAATTTGTGAAACTGGAAGGATCATTGCCTTTTGGAAGAAGAAATTTACCTTTCGAATATTAGTATTCATCTTTCATGCTTCTATCAAACATTTAAACAAAAGAAATACACATTTCAAATTAAAATTGATTAATTAATAAAAATAAGATTTATATTTATCAAATTCAATTTAAAAAATTAAAATTTCATTGAACTTAAATAATTTTACGACTAACGCAGAAATACATTTTTGAATCTCGCAACCATGCACCACGTTTAATCTTTTCCGATTTTATATACATATATTTTTTTTCTGACTTTATGTCCGGGTTAAATATTCCCCTCAGGAAAAACTAAACCCTTCCACACACTTTTCCACAAATGATCATCTAGTCAATCAACATTATGCAAGTGCATTATATAAGCAAAATAACTACAAAAGAATACAAGAACAGCACGTCAACTCACCAGAGATCTAATGGGAAAATAATTCACCGACTCCAGATATTTTCATATCAGAGGGTTCGGCTCAGTAGAACTCCTAACAGGGCCTATAAATCCTGTACTGATCCCTCAACATAAATATTTAAAAAATCTTTCGTTATATTATTATTTATTATCTTTTGTTGGATTATTATTAAAGTCGAAACATTGTTTGACTATTATGACTCACCGTAAAAATGTTGGTACACGTGTGCATATTCCGTCTTTGTTGCTTTGGGAAGCGTAATTAGCGGTTGGCTCATGTTTAGCTGCATAACCCAATGCAGAGGTAAACTTCATTGCTGATCATGAAATTGATTAGTGTTATCAAATTGATTAATATTGCTTTCTCATTAGACGATTTTCCTGTTATTTTTTTACTAGATTAATACGACTGCACTATTGCGAAATAATAATATTTTTTTATACTTATATTTAAGCAAGTCGTGCGTACCAGGTCACTTACGCCACTTGTTTAGTAACTGGATTTGAACAAGTTTCAATATATTTTTTTAAATTCACCAAAGCAAAACTTGCCTAAATATGATAATGTTTTTTGTCTGAGCTTCATAACTCATAATGGAAACGATGTAAAGAGTTGGAAATAGTTTTATTGTTTCTAGTCACAAACATGTCTGAACATTTCACGACATTATAACTTACAGTTTTAGATTTCTGTGCCTCGTTTCCATAGAATAAAGAATAAACTCGTACCTGTATCTTTTTTTACATGAAAACGTATTTCATTACAAAGAAGCTTTCAGATTATAATTGTGCTTTCTTGTGGACTTCCGTATCAAAAGTTTTTTATTGTTTCTTTTATATTTTTTCGTAGAGGGCGATTTAATGTCAGTTTTTACATTAATAACGCCAAAAAAGCCATTTGTATTGGCAAAACTGTAACAAAATACTTATTATCCGACAGCCAGACGATAGCACATAAAAATACAACGTAATTCAATGTCAGTAACAATTAATATCTCGCTGAAGTTAAAAAGTTATCGCTTCTCCAAAATGAAATATTCTTATTTAACGTGATGGTTGGAATTTGTGTTTGTCTTTCCATTTTTTCCCTTCAAGTTGATATTGATTTTTTTGTTTTTTAATATTTTTTTTTTGTTTTTCCAGCAAAATGCCCTCTTTTTGAGATACATATATTTGAATTTTGATTTTGTTTTTATGATTGAATGCATAAATGGATGGAATGGATGAATTAAATGAAATCTTGGAAGGGAAAATTAACCCACTTCCGATATATAATCGTGCTGAAACTCGGCAGATAGACTCGTTGTCGATGACAATGCATTTAATCATCTTTTGGGGGCACTCATGCACATGCGCACACGCATTTTTCTGAAACTGAATGACATTATATTTAAAAACTTACAGAAGTGAAATAAATGTCGGTACTGTCACTTGTGTCACCTTGTTAAAAGTATTTTAAAATGTAATTATTGAAGACAATATTAGCGATTCCTAAACGAAAATTGAAAAAGATACGGTAACATCTAGGACATGAATCCAGAACCCTTGTCTTGCCGGGGCACCGCTCTACCAACTGAGCTAATGGGACCCTATCTCCTTCGGTCATATTTAACTGTACCATACTTACATATACAGTATCATACTGTAAGAACTACCAACATTGTCTTCATTTCTTCATTCAATTACATATTACAATTGGAGGTTTTAGCCATTAAGTTATTCCAAAAATAAATATTTTTAAAATTTACGGCGGCCAGTCCCTGGGAAGGAAAGTTCAATACTACGAAACCAAAATTGAACCTATTGTAATTTATTTATTTTTTAATTTAAACCCCCTGATGGGCTTTTACATGGTACATATTTTACGTCATTTACTGCATAATACAGTGACAACAGAAGGTTTTAATTTTTAAAACATCAACAAAAAAATAACAATATTTTTTAGGTTCACAACATATCTACAGGAAAACAACAAATGTACGCAAACGCTCTTTAAATATGCTACATGAAAATGTCATTCAGGTATCTCTTGAACACAGGCATATTAAATATGTCGATATTTGAGGTGAATTTGTTTCCAAGTGTGCGAAAGCGAGAAATAGAGCATAGATGGTAGTCGGTACTGAAGTTATTGCTGCAGAATAATATATTTTGCCTAGTTGCTCGAGTAGGTACCTACCCTGAAATCTATAAGTTGCAGGATTCTAGTCTGGAGTGAATAATAAAAAGTTAGGTCATTTATTTTAGGTAATAAAAAATCTTCGTTTTTTATGGTTTGATTTTTCAAACTATAATAATCGAACCTATATCTCAAGATGAAGTTGATTTTAACTAAAGATTTACAAGTGAATTATATTCTGAGGTATCATATTGTTGTACACCGGGAAGAATTTCAGCATTTTATATTCTGTACATTTACAACTGATTCATTCGTTTTACTGCGATACCATCGACATAAAATATAAATTACCTTATGGTGGTGTTGATAATACTTCTTGGGTGTTCTTTAACGTGTTGGTATAATTAGTGAACCAGAGTATTTCCTAGAAATATTAACACCTTTATGCTACTTCATTTACACATCAGCAAAAATGTATTTTAGTCCATATTCTCACAAAAAATGTGTATTACTGGCACATATGGGTAACATAATACTGAATACAAATAATATTATTTGAGAAGTAGCCTAAATTCGGAAATAAAATTTACTTTTTTTCTACCATTAAAATGAAATGTATCAAAATTTCAATTTCCACGTCTTTTAATTAAACAGCAGATCTGTTAAAACCACTGAATTCATATACATAGATAGCGTCAAATAAAGATGCCAGACTAACTAACCACCACGCCATTTCCCCGTAGGGGTAAGCAGAGATGACGGACCGCCACACAACTCTGTCTTGGCACACATTCACATTCATACATCGTCTAATACATACTCTTCTATTATTCTGACTCTTGACATGGCACGATTCAAGTACATGGTTCACTTGATCGTACCATCTATTCCTTGGGCGACCCCGACTTCTTCTGCCATTCACATTTGGGTCATATATATTCCTTACACTCCTTTCTTCGTTTATTAGCTCTACGTGCAATACGTAAATATAAATCTACGTAAATATAAATGTTCCGTTAATCTGCCAGATTGCCAACTGGTGCTCATCAACAATCTGCTTTATATTTTTAAACATAGGATCTATACATATATTTTTATATTGAATCATAGACATAAGATAAAAATATCGAATCCAAAAATGAATATGGAATCAGAAAAAAGTGGTAAGTACAGGAAAAAATCAGAGCGAAAAATATATCACTATAAAATAATTTCTGTTTTTGATACTGACAATTCGTGGTGGAATTCCAAAGGTTTTAAAACTTTTTATTTTATTATTTCATAATAAATAGTTAAAACGAAACACGCCCACATGCCCACATGGCTAAATTGCATTTCTCGTGCTCTTCTTTATTCTGCGCTTAAACCCTTTTCACAACCCAGAACGTCTGTAGATAAGTAGATGGATACCAATTGTTGAGTATAGCGTAAAGCTGCTTTTGCTTGTCAAGTATCTATAATGTAATAATTCTACTAAAGTATCACAGAAAGCGCTATAAAAACTGGTCAAGTTAATGATTATTATTATCATCCGAAAGATTGTGGACAATTTATTTGTAAAGCCAATAATAACTGTTCAAAACCTAAGCCAGTTTAGCTTGTAGGTAAGTACTAGCTTTTCTAGAATGTTCACTTTTGCCAATGTCCAGTAACTGTGGAGTGTCCACTCTTCCACCGTGAACATCTCCCCCACCTTACCCTCACCTCCCCCTCTCCTGGCTGCGTCATCGCGTCAAGAGTGGCACAAAAAATAGTTAGCCTTCGGTATGTGAAGCCGCGAAGCCTATCCCAGTCCATAATAATATATCGACGCCGTACAATGTATTGAATGTGTCGAAAAAACCTGCATGATTTTTTTATTGATTTAGAAATACGTCGGCTCATAATGAGTTTGCTTCGAACGGCTCGCACAAAGGTCCGAATGTCATCTTTAGCTGGTCAAAAATATTTGTTAAAAAAACATTTTTACATTATTGTGTTAAAAATGGTGGTTTAAACCCACGCCTAACCCAAAAAAATCTTCATAATGTGTTTGTCATCTCATTTTTGACTTCAAAACCTAAAAAATTTTTCTTTTCGAGATTATTTCTGAAATTAACATAAACATGTCTCAGAGAAAACAATTATTTTTTTTGTCATACAATGTAATTGCTTGCTCGCAGTGCTGCCATTTCTGCTAACAGCTAAGCACATTCATATTGCATAATCTCAATACAATTTAGAGATAAATCACAAAGACAACACTTACACTATCGATGAGTACTCTTTCGTTGGAATTTTTCAAACGTTTTGACGTACCAAATGTACAACAAATATATGCCAAAAATATACTATTGAAACTAATCAAAAATTCGGAACCATCTTCTAGACCGCGTTTCCATCACATTAAATAGAATCAAAATGACATAAAAAAAAAAATCAATTTATGAAATCACATTTGGACAAAGAAACTACATACTTTTTGCAACAAACATAACATCTTCCCACCACATATAAAACGAACGTAATCCAAAACGACATAGAAACGCACTTATTAAATTAAATTAAATAACTTCATCAGCTAGCCTAAACACCTACTCTAGTCAGGAAGCCTAAGAAAAATCATTGAATAATTAATAACTAGCAGTTAAAAACCCGCTCCGCGGGTTTTTGCTGCTAGGCCCTGCGGGCGGCACTTGGTTGGGCTGCGCCCAGTTTAAGTGATACTAACAACAGTTACATTTAAAATATAGATATTAGGTCATTCACAGAGAGAGGGTGAGTATATATTGTTAAAACACGGAACAGGAAGGAGTTAATGAATAATAACATGCTCAATTTAGGCATAATAAGAATGACAGTTGTTTGAATAAATGAAATTTTACGTAGGTATTTGTGATGGATTATTTCAAATGAAACACTATTGTTGACTACATGTCTACAACTGATATTAACTGTTATGGTACCTAATATAATTTGTTCATAGGAGACCTTCAGTGCTTAAATATGTGTTACAACCGTCAATGTCTATAAGTTGAATCAATATCGTATAGTTTGTCACAACAATTAAAGATAGTTATAACAAAGTTGACTGAAATAATAGATTATTACATATTGATTAATTGTACCCGTGTTTATGGATAATAGGAGGGTAATTGTGCGATGAGATTAGCAGTCGGTTTAATTAAAAGGTGTGAATTTTACTCCAACTGGTGGTAATTCTTTACCTAAAACTGTTACTGTATCTAATAAAGTTTAAAGTTAGATTATATATACACCTTCATCAGGAGAGTAAAAATCTATATATAATGGGAGATTATTACAATATAGCGCCCCTGAGGTGATATCTCACAAAAGCGGCGCTATGCAAATTGTCGAATAAATAAATAAATATAATGTTTACATTTTATTATGTACGTATGCATTGATATACAATGGAAATAGATAAAATAATGTTTTCCGATTAAACTTTATTTTATTAAAAAACAAATAACTTTTTTAACTTCACTTTATTATATACAACCAATACATGTTTCATGAACGAAGTATACACCGAAGTCAAAAATTAAATATAGATTACAATTGGAAAAAATAAGTGGAAGGAGGGGGGAGGGGTAAGAGTAGGCTGGGTTTATAAGAATTAGGAATTACAATATGAAAGACCAGTTAAGTGGGAAAATATTTAAAAGAGAGTTTAGAAAAAAAAATTCTTGTAAATTACATCTACTTTTATAACCATGTTCTCTTATTTCTAAAATTTCGAAATTATTTATTTGTGATGCTTTATATCCTGTGTGAAGTATTTTAAGACATGAAAAAAAAATTGCATATAACCATAAAACAATATATTCATAAGACAAATAACATTTAATAACGGTTATTCTAATAAATTGTTGGTTGAAATACTAAATAAAATAATTAAACATATTATCTTCAAACGGTATTTTTACCCTATTTCTTAAGATATAAATAAACAATGGCGTAGAATGCTGTTTGTGGATAACGACACTTCTAAAATTATATATATAAACATTCCTGGTACTATTCAACCGCCGTTTTACACTAATAACAGAATGAATAAATATATTCTTAATAATAAAGATGGCGAAAATCAAACAAAAAAATCAGGAGTTTATAAACTCAATTGGGCTGAATTGTAATTTATTTTACAAAGGTAGAACCAATAGAAACTTTGAAGTCAGAACTAAAAAACATCTCAGGGTTCTAAATGGAAATAGTGAATCTGAGTTTGCAAATCATCTTTTGAATCACACTTTCGATAAAAATTCAGGCCTTAAAATACTTCACTCAGGATTAAAGCATCGCAAATAAATAATTTTGAAATTTTAGAAATTAGAAAACATGTCAATATAAAATCAGATATAATTAATAAGCAAAAAAAAATTATAAATAATGATGAAAAATGCCATTGCAAAGTTGAAATAAACTTCCAGAAGAAATCTTATTATTAAACGCTTGATGTTCAAGTAATTTTGCATATTTAAATATACGCGCCAGTCTTGATTCTTTCTTACACCGCCAGAGGTGCGCTCTGTCGGCCACCTATTGCCGCAGTGTGTATCGGGTATCGGCCATATTGAATTAACGCGTGCTTTTTTCGTCAAACGTCAAACGTAATCACGTAATTGTGGATAATTTTCACTGTAATGTAATTAATCCAATGGATTATGAACTTTCTAAGACATATTTTCTTCGATATTATCCAAAAATTGTATGAACAGAAACGATATTTTTGAAGAAATATCGTATTACATGTGGCGATTCTATTTCAGTATGAAATCGTGTCTTAATTTTTAATGTCTTATTTAAACACAATTTGAATTTGACCAATCACAGGGCCTACATCGTCCAGACGCAAGCGTATTAATACTATCAGATTAAATTGTTAATACGTCCATGTACCAAATGTAGTTTAAACTGTTATTCTTCAAACATTTTATACATGTTTACGCCATATTTTGTATTTTCACATGTTTCATTATATAGTCGCTAAAAAAAACATACTTAATAAACATAATCAATTTTTTTGAAGTGAAACTTCTTTAGCCGCGTAATGAATTTTCGGGGACGTAGTAAAACCGAGTCAGGATCGAAACGAAAATGCGGGTACCCCCACCACCGATTAAAGTTCATTTGATCTAGTCAAAGTTTTGAAGTAACATATAAATGCTTCTTAGCTCATCTCGACAACTGGCGTTAGTGGTGTAATGGTCAGCATAGTTGCCTTCCAAGCAGTTGATCCGAGTTCGATTCTCGGCCATCGCACATTATTTTTTTGTTTTTAACGCCTTTTTCATTCAATATCTTATTTTTTAGTAGGTCAGAACATTTTTTAAAAGAAAATAATATTGCAAAATAATAAAAACACTTATCTCACTGTGATAAAACATTACTCCGCTAGAGCGCGCTTTGCGTTATTGTGTTGGATTAAAATTATTATCTAATCCGTATATTATGATAATTGTATTACATTTATTTAATTAATTTATTTATTTTGATAATATGTAATAATTTACAGAAAAAAAAATTAAAACTATCTCAAAGTTTTGAAGTAACATATAAATGCTTCTTAGCTCATCCCGACAACTGGCGTTGGTGGTGTAATGGTCAGCATAGTTGCCTTCCAAGCAGTTGATCCGAGTTCGATTCTCGGCCATCGCACATTATTTTTTTGTTTTTAACGCCTTTTTCATTCAATATCTTATTTTTTAGTAGGTCAGAACATTTTTTAAAAGAAAATAATATTGCAAAATAATAAAAACACTTATCTCACTGTGATAAAACATTACTCCGCTAGAGCGCGCTTTGCGTTATTGTGTTGGATTAAAATTATTATCTAATCCGTATATTATGATAATTGTATTACATTTATTTAATTAATTTATTTATTTTGATAATATGTAATAATTTACAGAAAAAAAAATTAAAACTATCTCCCTCTGATAAAATATCCGTTCGCTAGAGCGCACTACGCGATCTTGTGTGGGATTCTATTTCTGTACATTGTACATTATTTTTAAAAATATATTATATTTTGGGTGTGATGTAGGTAACATTATAAAACATAACAAGCTCTCATATTTTCAGAACCTACATAATATAATCAATTTATGCGGCTTTGCTTACAGTTGGTGCTCAGCGTGGTTGGCTTTCAATCAGTTAAGCGAGGTTCGATTCTCGGCTGTGGCATTTTTGAAGTGAAACCTTGTTGAGGTGGGGGAGCCGCTCACGAACGTTCTCTCTCTTTTCTTCTTTCCTCTCTCTCAGACACCAGCGAACTGCGCCACGCCAAGCATCAGCTGAAACTAGAAGTTTCACTTCTGTCTTGCGTAGGCTTGACACACCCACTTTATTTTTCAAATATCCGTACAAATTTAAAAAGATTTGACTATTGTCAAAATCGCATTTTTGGCCATCTAATATTGCGATTCGAACGATTGTGGGTCGGGATGCCACAAACCAAGTGCTAAACATATCACGACTTGCCTCAACTGGGATGACCAGACCATTTGAATTACATGTTTGCACATTATTAGCTAATGTAGGCGCTTGGATGTTATAATGTTACCTGGAATATCCTGATTATTTTTTTAAACAGACCGGATCACAGTTCATCACCCTGCAGCGTCCCTCCTTCATTGGATGATTGAATCTTCGTGAATAAAATTGCACGCTGAAAGCGCTGCACTTGAAAACCGTGTAATTTATATTATACAAACAATTTGAATGGTCTAATTTAGGTACTAGTAGTTACTACCCGGATTCGTCCGCCTCTCAACAAAATTTAAAAAATATATATATTTTCTTGTTGAAAATTAAAAAAATATGTATAAATAAAATAATCAACGCAGCGTATTTCTCATGGCGTCGTGAGCTGAAAACGGTTGTTTTAACTCTATGATGAAAGTTCAATTGGAAAAGGGTTTTCAAGACGCCGGAGCTCGAGGAGGAGAGTTTTTAGTTGGAAACCTATTGTTGATTTTCAATATATGCCTGCTCATGTAAGATTTAGAAGTAATAACATTAATTAAATCATTTAAAAGGTTGGAATTGATTGAATGATTTCTGTTACAATTAGTCTTTGGCATTATCCGTAACATGTCTTCTTAATAAACACATCATTTCAGGTGTTTTGTCAAGTCTGATGTCAGAGGTTCCGCTGCAAACAATTAAACCCGCCGCTATTACGTCAGCTTCATCTGATTAATCGGCAGTTTAAACAGCGAATCGTATCGCCAAATGCTTCATTAGCCATTAAACTGATAAAACGATAGTTCTGTAGATGATATCATGATCTCGATCTTCCGGCCGCCCGGGTTAGGGCAATTCAGCATTGTAGCGTTTTTCGGCTTCGGTTACTCTACCGGAAATAGTATTTTGATGGGCGGCACTGTACATTTAGCCATTTCACGCAACAGATCACTGACTTAAAAGAGATCTATTTGTACGGCTTCCCTTTTTAACTGTGTAATCGACACTCGGCCCTTGATGATTATTCAAGTGATGGGTACATATCGTATTCATTGCTATTGTGTCTTTTTACACCAGTTGTTGTTTTATTTGTACTTTAAACACCTATTCGAATGTCCAATTAAATGTCTTGCTCTATTTTCTATGTGTTAATATTCGTAACCGAACCTTTGGTGATGCTTTAATGGACCTAGGTAGATTTTAAAAAAATCTTAGTGATCTTCCGACAACTTTAAACGTATATTTTTTTTCCTGTAGGTATAAGCATAATAGAAAACCATGGTACAGTTATCTAAGCATTGCGTGATGTAACTGTATCCGGGAGGCTGTAAGATGTAATCTCAAGTTTAACAGGCGCAATAATTGTGACAATAGTGAAGATAAAGAACATCACTTCCAAGAAAGCAGAGAGCTGAACAGAGGAGCAATAGCGGGATACAAAGCTAGCTGAAGGCGAAGGCATCTCAAATATGAAATTATAATACAGTTACCGAGAACACTATGTAAACATCTTGATTATCTCGGTACGGGATTGTTCTGGGCTGGTCACGACAGCAGTAATGCAGAGACAGATGAAGGTATAATTAGTGACGACCTCGACAGAGATCTTGAAACATCACAATAGAACCTGGAATTCTACAAACGCATCTCCAGACCTGAGACTATAGACAAATACCGAGTGCAGTCGCGCGCGCTGGGCTTGTCGTGCGCTGTAAGCTCCTCAGTTAAAACGTGACGAGAGTTCATGATTCATTTTCGGAGCTATGGATTATTGTCATTGGCAAAAAATTCACATGGTTGCTTGTGTTGCCCACGCGTGGCTTAAACGCGGAACCGTTAGAACCAAATGTTTTCGTCTGTACGTGCAGAGAATTTCAAAGTTGTACAATGTTTATCTTAGTCAGATAAGAACATCGCCGCAGATTAGATATAACTGTAAAACAGAGTTTTTAACACCAGCGCATGAATGAACTCGTAAACTTAATCCACTTATTCAAAGGTCCCGGTTCATGATTCAATACATAGGTACCTACATACTATGTTCCTACTATTATTTTTATACGCCTGGCTTTAGGAGAATTGAACCGCACTGCTCTTTCTTCTTCTTGAGCAACGTTTCGAACAGTTTTCCTACAATGTGAATCATGTAGTGAGATTTGTAAAATCAAAGAAATATGTGAAATAACTCATATTACTTAATTTAATTTAGCCATGCCGGGTTCAGAACCCGCCACCTCTGGATCCTGAGCCAAGAAGCTTACCGCTCTGCCACGTAAGTCAAAAAATGTTGGCTATAAAACGAGGAAGAAGACTAAAACGATCCAATTCTTTAAACGTCAATCAAAATACCTAATAGCGTTGATAGTTGATAGTGATGAGTTGGAAGTCATTTTAAAGCGATACCCTACGTAGTAATTTAAAATCATATGTTTTCGGTTTGAAAATTTGGTCGCCTAGAAATGTTTCAGATGCTTTTATTAAATACTGCGAGTAAAATACATCTTGGCCTTTGAAATAATCGAGTATTTTTTAGATAAGTCTTTTTATGAGCCCAGAAAAAAATAATGTATATGCCTATGAAAACTGCTTTAAAGTTCAAAATCGCCTACATACGAACCCATTTTCGGTTATGGTTTTATTGTATAATGTGGCAAATTAGGTGATTTTTTAAAATGATCGAAAAACATTTAAATATTTGTGCCTGAACATCCACAAAATAAAATAAAAGGCACTTTTTGGCCATGTTTTTTTCTTGCATAAATCAAAACAGGTGGATGGTGTGAAGAGGGAATTTAAGCCTTATCGCCATCTACGTAAGGTGTGTTATTGATAGCGGCTCGATTCAAAATATTACACGATGTAGTGCATTGCCTTAATGCTTGTTCAATCGACCACTGGCAGTCTGGACTAGTATGCAGGACATCCTTTATTGACCGCAAAATTCATTTAATCGACACACTTCTTGGTTCATTGTGTCTAATAGGGTCAAAGATCCGTGTGGTCGGAGTTCCGGCAAAAAACACCGACAGTGCTGTTGGTGAAACAATTATTGGTGTGCGACCGATATATAGTCCACAACTTGTGCAAGCTGTAAGCGAGGCACAGGCCACTTGTACCATTTAAGTTCCCAAAGCCAAGGCCCCATCCATTGCTTTTATGTATAAAAGATTGGCTATTGCGTAAATTAACAGAATCACCATCTCATTTCACTTTTGTGATGGCATCTTCTGAAGGAGGTGACTACCATTTTATATTTGAATTTGTAATCTTTTGGTTACAGTTCTGTTTTCGTTTTTGGCAGTTGGTTGATAGTTGATAGCATGTAATATAATATTAGCTCATTACATCGAAGGGTGTATTATTCTTTAAACGCGCCAAGAGTATCTTTTCATTATTTTTTTATTATGAGAATCTCCCTGTCGATAAAACTCTTTACAAAAATCTTTTCCAAAATTATAATTTGTCGGGAACCCAAAATAATCTCTATTTTAAAGGATTTAAGATTTTCAATGAACTTCTACCGACAGATATTAAAAAAGCCAAAAGCCTTGCTGCTTTTCGTGGGTTATGCCTACATGCTATAAAGAATAAGTTTTAAATGTAGTGTAACGTGTAAATGTCATAGAAATATGTAGTTAGTAGTTAGTAAAGGTTTATACTAAATAAAAACATACAAAATATATATTTTTGCTTAACGTACTTGTACACACCTTTTGGGCAAAGTCGGCAAATTCCACTGTCAGTATCCACAATTTAGTTTACTTATTGCTTTCTGGTAAACGGCTTATCTAGTATTTTCTATCCCAATGGCCCAACTAAGATTCGTGATCGGGCGAGCATTACTGTGCAAATACATACCTAGCTAGAGTATTGTTTCGCAATTAAGTCACAGTTATTCTAGGAATTAGTTCCACATAAAAATTGGACTGTTCATTACACCCATATATAGCTGTATTACACCCATACATAGCTGCATTGCACCCATACATAGCTGCATTGCACCCATACATAATCTGCATTACGTTCAGTTTAACTGAAGTCGATTGTTTTTTTATTGCTCTAAATTTCGTTTTGATTGTGCCAGTGATATCGAGCTATGCATAAACCGCAAAACACATGGCAAAGAACGCACTCGTTAATAATAATAATAATAATAATAATAATTGTATAATTTGTAGAGCGCCGTTTTTGTGAAAAATCACCTCAAGGGCGCTAAGTGCATATTGTGGAAAACCGTACCTCAATCGTTCCATATACATACTGAAGTGGGTTTCTATGTTCTATATAATGAGTATGAGAATCAATTTCCCTACTCAAAAGTATTTCACTATCTCAAATATCGTGTAATTATGAGAATTAATTAATACTATAATTTATAATTAAAAGAATCGAAACGTTATTTGAAATGGATGTAGATTGACCAGGGCACTCGTTGTTGTGGAATGACTTTTGACGTTTGGCGTTTGTAAGTACGTACCTTCGAATAAGAACTTCGACCAATGTATGTACTTATTTGCGAGCGGCCTGGATTCTAGAATCGATACCCAGGTCGCAAAGAAATGTGCTTCCAACATTCCTCTACACATTTCTCTCTGCATATATTGTATGGTAATAACATAAGTCACAGGGAGTTGCTTACCTTCATTTTCATGGGGATCGACTTATAACAAGAATTTTTAGGTTTGCTTTTTTAAGTTCCTCAAAATTTTGAATATCAAGTACGAATCTTAACCAAGTCGCATATGACTAAGACATCATTTTATCAATCAAGGTTGTAAATTTAAAATATGGAAAAAATAATTATTATCAAAATTCACAATCGTATTTTCTGTATCGACCGGTTGCGTAGACACTTAGTTGCCTCTAACTTTTTTTATATGTTTTCCCAGTTAGGTACTTTATGTTGAATATAAACTTTCTAAATCCATGAGAAATTGCAATCTTCAACGTTCTCCGAACCCAAAACAATATGTTTTTCATGAATTCCTAACAAATGTCTAATAAAACTAAAAGCATTACATTTTCTCTATACTAGTGCCAGAGGGAGGTCGTAAGTTACGTCATCGTTCTATTATCTACTTTTTTCGTTTTTATACAAGACATTCGAAATGGAAGAGGACGATCTTCGATAACGTACGTATGATCTCTCTCTGGTACTACTAGATATATTTTTTTTTTTCATTAATCCCACACTCAGGCCCTAGGGAAAATAATTTCCCTCGGGACATGTCATATTTTGGGATGCTATGTGGAGGGTCTTTTTAGGGATCAGTGTCTCCAGGAGCGACGGACACCCTTCACCAACCTCTCCCGATCTGGCACGCCATACAGCTTGAGGGCAGGCGCAGCCTAAACACACCTCATCCCATGAACCCGGCCACCCTTGCTAAATTACCAAACGTATCGAACCACTTGGAGGTGTTGGTTATCCAATAAATGGTACCCATACCTGCCTTCCAGATTGAGATATACTATGATTAGATAGCTAAAAGATGATTCTAGATTTTAAAAACGCTTTTTCCATGTTACTAAATAAATAATATGTACCAATTAGGTACGTTTATATACGTTCATCTCAGATTAGTCAGCCTTTGAGTTTGACCAGCATAATAATATTGCATCTTTGACTTATGTAATCTAATCTAACTTTAATTTCAGTAGTGATAATTAAAAAATGGAAACAGGAAGACATGGCACGACCAAGAGAATCAGCTACTTGAGTCGGGCCATGTCAAGAGTCAGAACAATAGAAGAGTATGTAAGAGACGATGTATGAATGTGAATGAGGCAAGAAGTGAATGCCAACACTGAGTTGTTTGGCGGTCCGTCCTCTCTGCCTACCCCTGCGGGGAAACGACGTGATGGTTAGTTAGTTAGTTAGTATAGTTAAAACCTTATTGAAAAAAGCATGTTTTTTTTCATTTTAGTCAATATTGCCTCTCCTTTTTGATGCCTAGATCCGCAACAAATTCGATACATTTTAACCGATTCGATAATATTTAATTTTTTGTAAAAAAAATGTCCTTGAAGTTGAATTTAGAAATGTTCAAATGTATTTAAATTCTACACTATCCTGAAAATTCTGTTTGACCAAAATTATATTTAAATTGTGTTCGAATCGTGGGTCAGATACATTTTAATGAGGAAAGGTAACTTTATACTGCCGACAAAGGAATTTTTTTTGTAATGATTTTAAGAATATATTCCCATTTGGTATCTACAGTTTTCATTTTAAAACTAATCTGAAGATATAGGGTAACAATGAAAGACCAAAATTTGTGAAATTTTACGAGATATCAACAGAAGAAACCTTCAATTACAAAAAAAAAATTGTTATTCAATTGACCGGCTAGTGATTAAATGTATCAGACGTCACGTAATGAGCTCAATACTCTGCTAGCTAAGTGCGCCATCATTGCACAAGCAACTTTTTCCGCTTACAATAAAATAAGATAAATTCAAGTATTATCGGGTTATTCGTGACCCGGAAAGGTTTGTCTCTTTTAAAAATACTATTGCTTGGGAAGATTCGTAATCTACGTGACTGGTACGAGTACAGTTCCGCAGAGTTTTTTCTGGTTGAAGTTTGCAGGGTTAAGATTTCCCCGATAAAAGTCAACCTCCGATGGAAGAAAGCACTAGAAGAAAAATAATTTAAAGACCTAAAAAGTGGCATCGAAAAATTGTTCTGAACAATTTTAATCTGTATACATCAGGAATTTTTTTGAACTTGTTGTGGTCACTTTTATTATTCTATAATAACAAAAAGTGACTTATTTAAACGCCAGATAAGCAATGCTTAATCTGACTGTAATTTTATGCTACTATTAATTAAACACACAGAAACGTGTCACAAATATATTAGTTACATTATATACACAGATAGTGACATGTTTAATGTTAATTTGGTGAATTTTGTGGATCATATTAAATTCCTAATCCAACCCTATTATAAAACCTAGTCTTCTCTTTGTAAACCCATCTGATCACTGTATTTTTATTTTTTCTTTCTCATCTTCAAAATAATTCATCATATCAAAATTATACCACAAATACTTATGTAAAATCCCTACTGGCGTAAAATGAATAAAATAAAAATTTAAATGTATGATTTTTTAAATGAGCCCAGCCAAATCCATAACGGAATGCCCAGAAATCTCCATTTATTATTGGCATTTATTTTGTAAACACCCCATCGCTTGAGCGGTTTGAAAAAACTTTCTTCATGCATGTATTTTTTAAATTTATTTATTTATTCGAGACACAAACAGGATATTTATAAAAACATTAATTATGGATTACAAAATAAAGAAAATACAATTATAAATATCCCTAGACTAATGTGTCTGCAGCAATCACATTTGCACATTCACATAAGCAAACATGTAAAACAATGACAGTATTTATATACAAAACTTAAAACCTAATTACAAAGATTGAAGCACATAATAAGGAGAAAAATTTAAAGAGTACATATTAAAAAAAATTCTAAACCACTAAACAATTTTTTTTATTTATTTATTTTTCTTTTTATTTTATTTTATATATTTTTTTTATCTAAGTACAGAAATCGTGGAGATATTTCTTGAAACAAGTTATATTATTTGAAAAAAATATCTACGACAGTGTGTGTTTTAGCAAGATCATTGTATGATCGACACATTCTAGACATAGAATTAAAATATCCTGTGTTATTGGCAAAGATTTCGGTCCAAAATATGTTCATATTTCTGGTATATTTGGGCCTATAATGACGTTATGTAGGTACCATAGTATTGATTATTCCGATTTGGTAGAACCTTGAAGGATACACGATCATGTGAACTCGGACAGGATAAAAAGGCAGTATCCAACACGGCCACCATTTTAAAATGGAAACGGAACGTACAAACAAATTTATAGACATACGAAATGCAAAATTGTCTTGTTAAAACAAGACAGTCCCAGTCAACTATGTATTATTTTACATGATTAAATGTGACATAACATGATAATCTAATAAAATAAAATTTACTTGTTTTCTTATGCCGACCTTCGGATTCATAGTCGACCATGGAGGCCTTAGTATTAGTTTTTTTGAAACCATCGATAATAATGCTATTGATTTCATATTGTTCGAAATGTACTCGTAGAAATATTCTAATCTATTACTTCCTAATGGTTTGCCAATAGTGCCAATTACTTTGAGCTCACGACTCTTGAGATAAGTTAGGCGGTAGGTAGATTTGAATATATGTAATATAATATTTTAACAAAGATTTTTTTACATATAAGGCAAGTTTCTACTATTTTACTATGAGTAGGCACTCAGACATAACTTAGGATATAACAAAAATAAACTCCACTCAATCTAAATAGTTCATGTATTTAATAGAAAATAAGTATCATGTTTTTTTTTGTTATTATGATTGTAATTCTAGATAATGTGATTACATTGTGTTGTAAATTCTTGTCGAAATATAGTTTACTATATATTTTTTAGTTTTTTTAACCGATTAGATATCTTTTGTAAATGAGCAATGAAGAATATAATAATAATAATGATTTATTGTCTTCTTTTCTTAGTAACATATAGAGATAATGATATCCTCACTGGGATCTCCCGTGTTGAGGAAGTCATTTACATATTATAATTTAATTGTAAGAAACTAATATTACAACAAAGTAACACATGAATTTAATTATAAACATATATCATGAAGTGTAATTTTTTTTTTTTTAAATAATTTTATAATAAGTATGATAGTGTTTTTTTGTATAGTTCAGTTTAGTAGATTCGGTTTTAGTCTGTGTTTGATATCAGTATATTTTCTATTTCAGATCTCCCTATATTAAGTATCCAGCTTTTTATTTGAGATTTAAATGTTATAATGTTGAGGTTTTTGAATGAGAGTGGTATTTTATTGTAGAGTTTAATATAAGATATGATATAAGAAGCTTTTTTTCCCAAAAGTTGTATTAGTAGTAATAACTGCAAAAAACTGATATTTTTAGTTAGTTGTAATTTCATCCTACGTTGATTTTTATTACGACATTTATACGTTCAATATATGAACGATAGATAATAGTATAGCTTTGGCGAAAGTCAACGGAAACCTTGCTAGAATTGTGACCAGATCTGAATAGCTAGGCACTTCTCTGTCTTCATCTGCCCGTCTCCTTCCCCGCCCCACTCCCTTCATCCTCACAGCTTACCTCAATCAGGAATGCCGTAGATCCATTAGCTTTGGGTTGTTAGGGCTATTGTGTTTTGTTCATATTTTTAAATAACACTATATGTATTTTTGCGCTGCAACGGGAATCGACTTCGCAATCTCCGTTCCAAAATTAATTCACTTTTACGCAATATTTACATTACGATTTGTCAGCACTTTATCCAGTAGACCGATGGGTACCCATATTTAGGTCTCATCGCTGAAGGCCTTGAGCGATGACTGCCTAAATATAGGTACTATAATAAATTATAAACCTAGAAACATGAGTTAAATGACGAAATATAGGTGGATTCATTGGCCTTAAACCACAGTATATATATATAAATGTATGATTTTTTAATGAGCCCGGCCGAATCCAAAACGGAATGCTGGAAATCTCCATCGCTCAAGGCATTTATTTTGTAATTAACACCCCATCGCTTGAGTGGTTCGAAAAAATGCGGAACAAACGATGTTAATATCTGAATTAACGTATCCACCTCCATTCAACAATCATAATTGGCATTGTTTTAAAGCATTATAAAAACACCTGATAATATAATCAATGTCTTGGCTTCGCAGTATTAATTTTACTGCCGATTTTCAACGCCTATCGATAAGACGATAACGCGTTCAACAGTGAACTTGTTCAAGGTCAGAAAACTCATTATTACATCGACATATATATATATATAATTTTATTACACATAGAGGGTTTTCCAATAAGAGGTGTTATTTTGATATTCAATCGTAAAAGATCAATGGTTTCGTTGCTTGTGTGGCACGTAGCGCCGTCTTGCTCCAGCCTCATTTTCGAAAAAGTAAGATCCAATGACTCCGCCGGACCATAAACCGCACCAAACAGTCACACGTTGAGAATAGAGAGGCTTTTCAACAATAATTCTTGGGTTTTCCGAGCCCCAGATGCGACAATTTTGTTGTTTTTGGTGGAAATGGGCCTCATCACTCAAGACGATTTGCAATTGATTCACTTAATTGAATTTTAATAATTTCAATGCGTTGTTGAAGGGTGTATCGTTCCATTTTTATTAATGGCGTAGTTTCTACTTGTCAAATGTCAAAAAATGACAGCTTCAAAAGTAATATCTACCGAAATAGCGGGCTATTCAAAATAACACCTCTTATTGGAAAACCCTGTACTTGATATTATTCTCATTCTCACTCGTATTTTTTTTTATTTCGTGCGTAAGGTTTGAATTTTATGCAAGCAGTGGTAAAATTTAACAGTCCTCGTTGTTGTTAGGTTTTCTGCCTTCATGACAATATTATTTATATAACATGTTTGGGAAACAACGCCATTTGAAGAGCACGTTATTCTTAAAAATTGATAATTTTTATACTTTTTATAATTCACTGTGGTCGCGTTGGCAAATACATCGCAAAGAATATTAACATTGCATAAAATTCTTTGACACTTGATACCATCACATACAATCACCGTTAGGCAATGTTTAAAGAAAATACGTTCCTTATTCAATGCCGGTAGGTACCTACATACCTACCACTACATTTCAGTTTATATGAATGGCATTTCGTTTTTTTTTTTTCATTGAGTATTTTCTTTAGTCATTGGTTTTATTAAACATTCGTAATTCGAACATATCCGCTAGTCGAGCAAATTAAACAATCGTAATTCGAACGTATTAAACATATTAAAATTTAATTTAATTTTCTTACTGCGAGTAGTTTTGGATTTCGATGCCCAATACAATATGATTTTTTGCTGACCGCCCACAATTATTTTGAGCGTAAGTACACACGCATATTAATTTACGAACCCATTTATAATTTGGGTTATACGTTATACGCCTTCTAATTACGTGTAAATTACTTCAGCTATAGTAGACCTACCGACATTAACTGCTGGAATAAAAACTTACCTTCAAACGTGAAAAAAAATCTACTTACTTTTTTGGTACTAACTTTGACTCTCGCTAGAGCAATTATTATCTCTGTTAATACCATAGCATAATTATTATTTACTTAGTTTCACATTTTCATTGAAGTTTTTTACCATAGTAATGACGCCAAAATTTTTGAACTAGCTGTTTTTAGTATATAAATCACCAACTAAAAAATTTTGCTTTCTTTTTTTTTAAATTTTATTATTTTACTAAAATTCAAACTTAATAGTAGTACGTCTCACAGATAAGAATGTCTTAATTTTTATGTTTTTAAAGATTTTTTAAGTTGATAATTAACAATTATTAAATTATCTGACCTTTATTTTCTTCAACTTAATTACGTAAACATATCCCAAAATTTTCTCTGCAAGATTTGATATTTAAATGGGTTCCTTTCCTATATTATGGTGTTGAAAATTTCATAACATCTTCATTTCGCAATGAACGTGCAATATTATGTTTCATAAAAAAATACCTCCTAACTGCTAACAGAATAAATATAATAATCAACGTTTTAAATTGCTTCCTTGGGCCAACTTCTCCCATTGGTAGTCGTCATAAAAGTTACTTATAACTCTGTTTATTACGGCAGGGGTGGTAATGTCTCCCTCTGTCCCCAACATTAAGGAGCTACCCTCATAAACATAAACCCTCCTCCCTCTCACCCAAACCCATCATAAGGGCGCAACGAATGCCCTTATAATGTATAATTTGAGTTAATCACATCAACCCAAATTACGACATTTATTAATCACTTTTATTAATGACGTCTATTTTAAAAATGATTACTTAAATGAGCTATAATGTAATGTAAGCGCACAAATTGTAATTTCCTACGCTGTCGCACTTTTATCATTTAGCTACCTCTAAAAATAGCTACAGAGATCTTAAAAAATATATAAATAATGGGCTTTCGTAGTTAAAACATATCAAATTCAGAAAGTGTAATTGAGGGGCGTTTTCACAAAGACCCCAAATGTTCATTTAAATTTTTGAATTTTATTTTATTATTCTCTATAAAATCTATTTATTGACCGGCTTTATGTTAAATAGAAAATGATAATTTTTTGACAAAGTGAAACAACATAACACGTATAATGTGAAATAGACAATATTTAATGTATCTGAGTAGGCCAAGAGCTATATAAAAAAATAACTTATTTCTGATTCCTTATGCATTTTTGGAAAGTACGTATTTTTACCTAATAATTTTTATAATTATTTTTGTCATTGTAAGGAGGTACTTCGAAAGGGTGACCGGATAAATCATCCTAATGATAATTCATCACATCTTTAAAAAGTCATGGAAAGTGATGAAACAAAAACTTTATTAACTGGGTTGAGTAGGTTAGGTTAAAAAAAAAATTTCACCGTTTCTAATGACTTTATATCATTTTTTAAAAGTGTGTTGAATTGTATCTGTGTTGAGTTATCATGGAACCCTTCGAAAGATACAGCAAAAATATTTTTTTATGACTGATTTTATTGTAGAACTAAAATGTACTGGTATTTCGCTTTTTAGACTTACTTTTGAAAAGGATGGCTTTTCACAAATGAATTGAATTTACTTTTAAAGATGATCATTCATTACAATATTGACCCCAACGGAAAACTGTCTCACGAAAAAGTTTTTATAGATATTTCTCTTTGTGAAAACATTCCTCAATTTGAAGTTCTTAATCTTGTTTCTTTGATATTGGTGCTAGTATATTTTCTAGTGCTAGTAGCACTTGGCTTGGTATGAAAAAGACAATTTATCATGTAATGTCTTTATTATTTCAATTTCTCGGACAAAATCTCAATGTTGTATTAATTCTGAACAGTATTTTCCACCTTATATACCTGAATTTAAAAATAGACAGTTTCAACTGTAATATACTCGTATATCTTCAGTGCAATGCAACTTCAATGTTTTCTGTTTACTTTAAATGCGCCATATACATCTATTTTTTATGTAAAAACAAATACTGTTTTGGAAACCAGATCAAATTAGTAGGAATTTAAAATAAACATTACTATTTATAAATAATAAAATTTTAATATCAAACGTGAAAAATGTTGTAAAAAACGATAATCAAAATTTTTAATAGATTTTTTTACTCCAATCGTAGATAAATTGAGACAATTTTAAAAAAAAATCGTTTTGTCTGAGAAACTTATAAGGAACAAGTAACTTCACTTTTATCTCGTTCATATAATAAAAAAATAAGAAATCATTTATAAAGTTAAACCGAATGTTACGATAGCGAAGCGAAATACGAATTATTATTTATTTTGGCTAGTTTTAGGATTTTTAATTAATGGCATCCAGTATAATTAGGCAAGCTGGAAAAAATTATCATTTTTCTTTCTAACGTCAATGTGATATTATTTATTCAATGTGATATTATGTATATAGTGATATTATTTATTCAATGTGATATTATGTATATAATGATATTATTTATTCAATGTGATATTATGTAAATAGTGATATTATTTATTCAATGTGATATTATGTATATAGTGATATTATTTATTCAATGTGATATTATGTAAATAGTGATATTATTTATTCAATGTGATATTATGTATATAGTGATATTATTTATTCAATGTGATATTATGTATATAATGATATTATTTATTCAATGTGATATTATGTAAATAGTGATATTATTTATTCAATGTGATATTATGTATATAATGATATTATTTATTCAATGTGATATTATGTAAATAGTGATATTATTTATTCAATGTGATATTATGTATATAGTGATATTATTTATTCAATGTGATATTATGTATATAGTGATATTATTTATTCAATGTGATATTATGTATATAGTGATATTATTTATTCAATGTGATATTATGTATATAGTGATATTATTTATTCAATTGATATTTTGAGAACAAGTCTCGATTGATGGCAATTAATATAAGTTTATTCCAAAAAGCAATGTTAAGTCATTTTACAAGAAAATATTTTACAGTATTATATTTTAAAGTAATGATAATTTTAAAAATAATATATAAGATACCTCCATAATTAAGCTGAGCTTGGGTCTTTGGTGAGTGTGTTAATACAGTATAGTAATTTGTTTATCTTGTAGGTAGTATTCAGTTTACTTTCTCAGTGTATTTTTAAAGTAAATTTTATTTAAATTAAATTTAAGATTTTAATATTTTAATCAAATAATAATAATGATTAAATTGTTTTAATAAATCGTTCTACATGATGATTTTAAGATTGTGTTTTATAAGGGTATAGTGATATACATAATTTACGTAAAGAACGTGGGCTTTAAGGTTGTAGACGTATAAAAATTAACCCTACGTCGCACTCTAGTAGGATTGGCCAATTTTTGAGTTACATTAAACGGCTTATCTACTTGTCTCATTATTATATCTACCTTAGCATAGAGTTAATAATATGTTTTCTTACATCAGCTTAACTCAAGAGAACCTGAGGAATTTATTCTCCCTCAGGGCCTATTCATATTTGTGGATGCTGTGTGGAGGGTTTTTTAAGCAAAGGAAGGAGTGGAAGATCTGGGAAGGAAAAAGGTATGAGGGTTGGGTAGGAATCTGGGGTCAGCGTGTCCAGGAGTGACGGACGTTTGAATCCATCCCTCTTATCCCGTGGTGCAAGGCGATGGATCGAGAGAGTCCTGCTGGAGAGGTGAAAAGATCTCCCTCAACCACTCTCTCCAAATCCGGACCGCCACACAGTAGGTGGGCAGACACATCCGCCGCTAGGACCTAGACAATCCTTACCCCTTGAATCCGGGCATACATGGATACTAAACATAGCTATAGACATTTCTGGCGACGTTTTAAGTCTTAAAAACTTGATGATATGACTCTATTGAACATATTTTCATCGCCCCTTTTAAAGTTGATGTTGTAAGTTTTCTGATATCAAATTTAGTAGGTACTGAACAAAATGAGTAAAATTTTATTATCATTTAATTTAATTTGAGTAGATTATAAGTTTATAACAATTTAACATTCTCCGTAGCCAATACCATTTTATTCCTACCTTTGGTCATGTTTGCCCTCAAGTATCGTCTTGGATCTCGAAATTGGATACCAGGTTAATAGGTATAACTTTGGCAGTAAACACGCCATGCAATAACTCGAGAGCTTGTAGTGAACATTTAAGGTTAAAGGTACGGTGGATCGTGTTTCAGCGGTGACCTTGCTGTGTATTTCAATATCAACCAGGGAACGTTTAATGGATTGAATATTACCCGGGGCCATTCAAAGGGCTTTTACTCAGAACGTTTCCCTTTTGAAGCAACAGATACCTTTTAAGAAATATAATGGCGTAATATTTTATATATAAATTCCGTTAATGAGACAAAACTGATGCTCGAAAATATCTTTAACGCTGAAAATCGAATAAAACAAGTTGTTTAAACTCAAAAGCTACCTTCATTATGCCTTTTAAGCAGGCACTTTTTAAACATGGCTATCGGTACGTATAATATTTATATTGGAGCGATTTTTCTTTATTTATCTATTTAAGGCGAAACTTAATGCTAAATCAATATTTCGATTAATCTTTATAACGAGTTGGTGTACATTATTAATACCAAAAAATATGCTTTAGATAAATTGAAGGTTTTCCTATCGTTTCGCTTGACTAGAAAACAAATAAAAAATAAATTACTCAATAAAAAATATAAATATAAACTATTAAATTTTTTTTTTTTCAATAGAAATTTATGAACACGTAAAGGAAACAACTTTTTAAAAATACAGTATTATAGCTAAGATTATCTGATTATCTGACAGTTTCACTTGATTAACTTTTTTGCTTTCTTATAAAATTATTTACTAAATAAATAAAAACCAGTATTGTGCCTGAAATCGAAAGTTTCTAGATTCCGTTTGTCATGCGATTTTAATGCCTATTACCTACAATATAAGGTATACCAAGAATATACACATTTTTGGCTTGTAGCTTCCTCTTAAATGGCAGAGACTGATATTTGATCCATACTTCGTTATTCTGAAGTAAGAGCTACGATCCACCATTCAAACATTCGCAGTATTTACACGCAATAGCAACGGGAAATCAATGTATAACACATGATTAGACTACGAAACTCCGACCAAAGTCAGAATGAAAGCATCGCATTAAAAGAAAATTTTGTGTTTGAACCTTTACGCCACAACTATTCATCAGTTCCATTATTTTAGGACCCCGCAAATGTTATAAATGAGAATCTGAAAAATTCGCCTCATTTCTCGCCTTATTTTGGTGTGGTTTTTTTGGGAAAAACGGTGGTATTTTGCAACATAAGTTATGTTATGTTGTTTTTTTGTTATTTTGCAGTAAAAAATTAGCGAAACGTTTTTTTTTTCAAAATCCAAATGAATGACGGCAATCGGAATTTTCGACTTGAAGTTACATAAGCGTTCCATTTTATGGCTATCCAAGCTTATCAAAACACAGAAATATTAAGAATGTGTAATACAATTTTTTTACTTTAAAATACCAGAAAATCGTCTGAAAAATCGCGTTTTATTTTGCGTAAAAATTAAAAATCGCGTAAGGTTGCGGTTCTGATACCTGAATGTATGTATTCAGTTTGCGAGCGAGACCGAAACAGAAGACCGTGACTGGAGCATAAACCAAAAAAGCCCTGGACAAAGCATGAGTGCTACTTTGTATGAATGAAATTGAAGCCAAGTCTAGGGTGAGCGGAAATTGCCTTGCAGCCATCTTGTATGACAAAGTTTTGGAATGATTTGTATGCAAAGTGGAATAAAATTAACTATTTTTTATTTCAATAATAATTAATGTAAATGTCAATACAACATATTCATAAAATTTATATATTGTTAATGTAACAATTACGGCCTATGAATTATTTTTGGGTATTTGATGAGACAGGGAATGGGGTAAATTGTTATCGAATAGGGCCTTTAAGGTTCATGGACAGGAGATAGCAAGACAGTCTCTGTCTCAGTCTCCGAACCGCCTTAAAAATTCGCGTCGTCGCAAAAGCAAAATGTTCTGTTCTCTTATAATAAATGCTTAAAACTTATTCAAAACTGTTCATAGATTTGATTCGAAACAAAGAACTGATGGATCGTCTTTACTTATCATGTCTCAAAGGGGCCGCGACGAAGAAAGTATATAATTCATCAGTTTTTATTAAAATTATTTTTAACAGCTACCTACCTAAACTTTTCAATTGGATATCTGATGGAGGGAGCAAGCAGAGTAAATCTACCGCAATTATTCAGTTTTTGTACAGACTACTTTCTGGATCATTAAACCAACCAATTTAAAAGTCGATAAAATTAAATTTACAATTTTGCACTCTGAGTTTTACTGTAAATTATATTAGCCTGGTCCTAGGGCCTAGTTTTCAAAGTTTTATTGTGTCCAGAACCATCTCCAAGTTCCCATTTCTTGATTCAAGATACCATTATCCAACGAGTACCAGAGTGTGTAATAAAATAATAGGACTTGGCTTAGAGTTTTCGCTTTTCACAATCTCTGTACTAGAGAAATAAACCACAAGAAATCGCGTTAAGTCCAGGGTCGTTTAATGAACGGAATAAATAGAAGACACCTAATGTTACATTTAAAATTCATAGTCCGTACTCAAACTTCTAGAACGTTTATTGAACACCTCAAAAGAGTAAAGAATTAAGTCACACTTTTTTATATTTATTTACCGTCTGTGAATAAAACGTTATTGCTTCGTCTCCCATTGCGGTGTGCATGCACAGGTGGATTTGTTGAAATTATCATGATGTATTCTGCGGTTCCCTTAGAGCCCGAGGATTACTATTTGAAAGTATTCTTCATCAATGCTATGTCGGTCACACCTGTGAGAAATGTAATACAGGCTTATTTACAATCGTTAAAATAATAATTGGAACTTTTGAGCGGCGTGGATTGAATTTACTTTTTATAAACAATTAACTTTCTTCCAATTATAATTGGATATAAGCCGATTCGTACTTGGGTAAATACTTCATTCAATTCACAATATCAAATCTTTCAGCTCAATGCATGGTTATGTCACTCATTATTAACTAAAATAATACCCACTGTTGTTGTATTTTTGTAATCTCATTTCACTTTTATCAATTTGTTTAAAGAGTTCATTATTATTTTTTGTAGTAACCATTACAAGCGCCAATAAAAGGGATTAGTTGGTTTAAAACCACGATTCAACTGTGTATCTTTTATTTTGAAAGTGCACAAAATTTTGTCTGATATTTGTTTGTGGTCTTTTTCATAAGATACCAAACAACTCATGTTGACATAAACTTACTTAGTTACTTGGTGATCAGAAAAAACTCTGATAATCCGATTCACAAAAGAGCCGATTCGAAAAAAACCCACTTAGAGTCCCGCTGAGGTATCAGGGTCATTTGATCTCGGACTCATAAAATTCTCATTTGAATAATGTACGTAAATCACTTTACGACTATAATGCCTCCGATAGCTCACTGAGTCGTATCGATCGATATATACATAACTCGGATATTAAGAAACTAATTTCTTTATGAATGTAGCTCACCTGAAATAATGCCAATGATTATTCGGGAGTTAGTCCAATTGGAATTAAGTATCTTCGATCATGACCTGTGAACGTGGGGTAGATCGTTAAGCAATCTAAGAATCTTACATACACAGATACATAATTTTCCGATGATAATTCTTGTTAGCATATTTGTTGCTATGTCCTTCTAACTGTTGTCCATTTGAATTTAGTAGCTGACTTTTACCCGGCGTTGCTGTGGATTATTTGCGACTTGATTACAAAACATTGACTTTTGTCTACTTTCTATAAATTTAATATGCATGTATTATATATATATAAACCTTCCAGAAGAAATTCTCTGAATGATAGTGAAAACTCTATCAAAATCTGTTTTGTAGTTACGAAGAACTAAGCGCACAATTAAGACAGACACAGGTAGCGACTTTGTTTTATACTATTTAGAGAAAACTCCTTCTTTTTTATATTCTTTTTTATTTGTATTTTATATTATATTTTTGTATTCTTTATCCTTTCGTATTCCGTATCCTTTCGTATTTTTCTTGTATTCCGTATCAAGCGTTATATTATATTCCAATAACCGATGGCAAACGTTCATCAAATGCAGCGGTTTTCGGAGGCACAATGCTAAAAACTATGAAATAATGTGCAAATGCGTTTAAGGATGACATTATTTACTACATGCATCTGTTTTCCTCCTTCGTATAATCCGGACCTCTTCAAGACCCGCATTAATAAATCTCTTCTTACAGCTCCTACATTAACTCGCCTCATAACACTGCCCAACCAGGTGGTGACGTAGTTCTCCTATCGTTACACTGTACAGACAGGTACGGTCTTGTGAGGTGTCACATAATTTATTTAATTTGAAGTGTTGGGTGTTTTTTTCAAGAGTTCCTGGGAAGAATCGGTATTTTTTCTCTTTAAATTTGTCTGGTTTAACCATCAATATGACTATTTAAATAATAATAATATTTGGATGATTTGTATATCACCGTTTTTGTGAAACATTATCTCAAGGGCCATGTTGCAAGTATTATTACATCTTCTCTCTTATCTGAGATCCGAATTTATTTCTCGCCGAAATATTTATTTTAAAAAGCATCTTTGTAAACACATACAACGGTGTTACAAAGGGCCAAATATTTATTTTATTTTAAAGAGAGCAGGGTTGGGATTTAAGGGGTTCTCTTGAGCGAAGAGAGAGCTCATTTAAAATGATTTAGGCCAGTTTCATCGGTAAAGCGGAGTCAGAAGGAATACTTTTCACGTTTTGCTACATCTATCCATTATCACAAGATGAAGTTTCTCGTTGCTTTACCCAATACCTACAGCTCTAAACTTGGTTCATGGTTCTGATATAATGCGGTTGTGGGTGGTACGGTAGGGATATATAGAGTTTTCTTTCGATTTTTTGTTACTTGATTTTGGTTTATGGTTTAGTATCTAATTTTGTGTAGTTTCACCGTCAAGTTTTGTTACCTCTACCTATTAGCTGGTATGAAGTCTCCGCTGGCATACTATGTTTTAATTTCAGCGGTCAAGTCCGTGTAAACTTGGTTCATGATCCTGATGTATGGCTATATTGTCTGCGTAGTTCCCGGCCTCCCAACAACAATGTCCGGTGTTGCTTGACAGTCCATAAGTCGCTCAATTCTCTCTCTATGATTCATCCCAGACATCTGTGTACTTTACTTTCTCAAAAGAGACATGATCACGATGCATTACAAATTTAAATACAACGCACTGTTGTTATCGGTGGTTTACTAGAAAGTTATGGTGATAGTTTACTAGAAAATATCTGACCACAAGTAGTTTATAAGCCAATCTTTAATACTTTTTTAAATGTGAATGTGGGTACCATTTTAAATGTAATTCTCTTAGCAATTTTAACTAGTTTTCTTTTTTCGGAATTTAAAAAATTCTGTTTTTGATAATTAAATTATTTTTTCTAATACGCATAGCTTCAGAAAAGAAATTTCATACAAAGACAGTTGTGCAGAGTTCACCGTTCAATTGTTTAAGATTCATTATACCATTAGAATTCTGCTGTGTAGTCAATATAATATTTTTCTTATAAACCTTCACAATTCAATATCATCATCGTTCATCACTTTGTGTTCAATCTGGACACGGGTCTCTTCTTTGATTCGCACTTTCTTCCTGCCTGATACTTGTAAACGCTTTTCTTGTTTGATGCCTTTTGATACCCGAATTTTCGATACCTTTTCTAGGTTAATCAAGCACTCTTCTTGTCTACCTGTTATCATTCAGTCGATCAATATTCCCAGCGTAACTTAATACAACATCTGTTACTTTTAGATTTGATTAAGTTGTATGGTTCAGCAAACATAACTACAGGGTTTTCCAATAAGAGGTGTTATTTTTAATAGCTATTTCGGTAGATGTTACTTTTGAAGCTGTCATTTTTTGACATTTGACAAGTAGAAACTACGCCATTAATAAAAATGGAACGATACACGCTTCAACAACGCATTGAAATTATTAAAATTCACTTGAGTGAATCAAATACAAATCATCTTGAGTGATGAGGCCCATTTCCACCTCGGTGGCTTCGTCAACAAGCAAAATTGTCGCATCTGGGGCTCGGAAAACCCAAGAATTATTGTTGAAAAGCCTCTCTATCCTCAACGTGTGACAGTTTGGTGCGGTTTATGGTCCGGCGGAGTCATTGGACCTTACTTTTTCGAAAATGAGGCTGGAGCAACAGTTACGGTGAATGGATTGCGCTATCGAGAGATGATTAATGATTTTTTTATGGCCGGAATTGAATGGTATTGATCTGGACAACGTTTACTTTCAACAAGACAGCGCTATGTGCCACACAAGCAACGAAACCATTCATCTTTTACGATTGAATATCAAATTAAAACCTCTTATTGGAAAACCCTGCATATTAATCATCCTTCTTTCCGTGGCTCTCTGTGTCACCTTTAGTTAATATCTGGTTCTAACCGTGGACGATCCATTTGCTTATCCTAAAGTCCAGCAATGACACATTCAGCATCCGTCTAATCATTGCTCTCTGTGTCACCTTTAATTTATAAATCTGTATAATTGCGTTAACTGTGGACAATCATCAACTTAGAGTCTTATAGTCCATCAGCGATATATACACATACAGCATCCGTCTTTCCATTTCTCTCTTTGACTAAGTTAATATCGCGATAGTTATATTCTAACTATGGACAAATCATTTGATTTTACTTTCCAAAAACGATACTATTCAACATCCTTTAATTGGAAAAGGGTCTCTTCTTTGATTCGCACTTTCTTCCTGCCTGATACTTGTAAACGCTTTTCTTGTTTGATGCCTTTTGATACCCGAATTTTCGATACCTTTTCTAGGTTAATCAAGCACTCTTCTTGTCTACCTGTTATCATTCAGTCGATCAATATTCCCAGCGTAACTTAATACAACATCTGTTACTTTTAGATTTGATTAAGTTGTATGGTTCAGCAAACATAACTACAGGGTTTTCCAATAAGAGGTGTTATTTTTAATAGCTATTTCGGTAGATGTTACTTTTGAAGCTGTCATTTATTGACATTTGACAAGTAGAAACTACGCCATTAATAAAAATGGAACGATACACGCTTCAACAACGCATTGAAATTATTAAAATTCACTTGAGTGAATCAAATACAAATCATCTTGAGTGATGAGGCCCATTTCCACCTCGGTGGCTTCGTCAACAAGCAAAATTGTCGCATCTGGGGCTCGGAAAACCCAAGAATTATTGTTGAAAAGCCTCTCTATCTATATCAAGAGATAGAGAGGCTTACTCTCTGTATCACATTTAATTTTATCGGCCAATTGCGTAGGTACTCACTATCCTTTCAAAATCAAAAGTGGTCATATATTTATCCATTAAATATAATATGAAGGACATTAACGCTTGATTACGCTTAGGTTTTAAACCAAATCTTTGGATGAGTTCATCAATTAAACTTGAGCAATTTGTGTTTTGATCAACCCACACGATAGCCTTAAGGTTAACCACTAATTTAAATTATCTGAATGGGTTTATTGTTTATGTTTCCCAGCCGAGCTTTTTTGGGAATTGTAAATACTTTTATTTATCGAATTCAATTACTATTACACACACACACACACACACACACACACACACACACACACACACACACACACACACACACACACACACACACACACACACACACACAACACACAAAGTAAGTCCTCTGAATTCTATTATTCCTCCCACTTATTATCTAGCGATGGTCAATTATGTCAATTGATTATCTCACATATTGTAAACAATTTCTAGTTATAAGACCGTTATACAGACGCAAAATACAATACAATGGTCTGGGATAGCTGTATTTATGTATGCAGTATGTGAGCATATCAATGCTGTCTCACAAAAACTTGGAGTTCGTATTTTGTGTCTATGTGTTCTAAATCCTGTACTAGTATTACGACCACTTTTATTTTTTCTTTCACTGTCTTCATTTCGAGGTTGTCTTTAATTTTAAATGGGTGATCCAAACGGACATTTTGTTAAAATTTGAATTAACTTACTTATAATATTACATATTGTAATATTAATTATTGAAAATAATATCCATAAAGATTCTCAAAGAAGCTATAAAACAGACGAAAATATAGAAAATAAAAAAATATATGGTCGCGTCTTAGACTCGAACTTGAACCTCTAGTCCCAGAATAGACAGTCACAACCGTATCTTTTTTAATGTTTTCATTAATAATTATGGATAATATTTTCAATAATTAAGAGATTTTGTTTCTTGTTTCACTTGTCGTACTTTCTTATCCGGAAAGATTTCACAACCGCAACATATTGTAGTAAAAAAAGTAACAAAAAGTGGTACTGTATTTGTATTTAACGCACATTTGTAATTATTCCCACTACGCTTTATACGTTTACACCAAGGCGGGAATCAAGCCACGGCACAGATCTGATCAGTGAACCACCGTATAACTGGGTCGATTGCAGATTTACAGCTAAATTGCAGCAATATCTCGCTTCATTTATTGCATGCACCTACCTGTAATAGTACAGTGCTAACTCTACAACATGTTGTAATTGAGTAATTTCTATTAGGTATCAATCACCCTTAATCTTTCTTGATATTTTGCAGCGGCGCGTCCGTCAATGATGTATAAATATACTGTAGTGTTGCATATCGCATTAGTCTCAATATTTGATGAAATCAAAGAGGATTACTGTTTAAATTAAGTTTTTTATGATATGAAGCAATAACTGGTCATTAAGTACCTATTGACGCTTGGGTGCATGGTTAAACGAGATCTATCAAGATGATCCTAATATCGAGATATGGGTCAAAACTTTTACCAAAATGTTTACCTAAGCACTTGTGTAAACAGCAGGTGGTGCATTTAACCGGTGCTACAATATTGTCAACGTTCCTTTATTTGTTTAAAAATTTAAGACTGAAAGTAAGCCCATTAAACAAGACTGAAACTTTTTGAAATTTGTTCAGGATTTTAACACCGATAAAGACGCCATGTGCTTAGAGAACATACGAACATAGCAATGAGACCAAAAAAAGCTACGTGCTGAATTTTGTTATGAAAGAAGACAAATTAAAGTTCAAAGGGGTGAAGGAGATTTTTGTGTCTAAAAAACATACATCCATGGACAGGCATTCAAGATGTAGGGAATCAATTTCGTTTGAACGAGGACAGAGATAAAGTTGGCAGGCAGTTTATGAGATCCTTAAGAAGAAGCTACAAGCCAAAAATGTGTATATTCTTGGTATACCTTATATTTTAGGTAATAGGCATTAAAATCTTTTTTTGATGTTTATTTTTGGGGTGTTATGCCGTGCTGCGCTAACTCCTTCTTTAGCCGACGTTTCGGACATCGTTGCAGTGTCCATCATCAGGGCAGATCCGGTAGACACATCTTCGGATCTACCGGATCTGCCCTGATGATGGACACTGCAGGTAGACACATCTTCGGATCCGGTAGACACATCTTCGGATCTACCGGATCTGCCCTGATGATGGACACTGCAACGATGTCCGAAACGTCGGCTAAAGAAGGAGTTAGCGCAACACGGCATAACACCCCAAAAACAAACAACAAAAATGCTTTTGGCCGTGAAAATCTAAAAACTTACCTGGCATTAAAATCGCTTGACAAACGGAGTCTAAAAACGTTCGATTTCAAGCATAAAACTGATTTTTATTTACTTTGTAAATAATTTTAAAAGAAAGCATGAAGTTAAATCAAGTGAAACTGTCACAGAGAATCTTTGCTATAATACTGTATTTTTTAAAAGTTGTTTCTTTTATGCGTTCATACATTTCTGTTGAAAAAATATTTTGTTTAGTAGTTTGCATTTATATTTTTATTGAGTAATTTATTTATTTATTTGTACTCTACTCAAGCGAAGCGATAGGAAAACCTTCAATTTATCTAAAGCATATTTTTGGTATTCATAATGTACACAAATTAGTTATAAAAATTAATCAAAATAGTGATTTGGCATTAAGCTTCGCCTTAAGATGAATAAGTCTTTTCGTAAGAGCTTGCATCATTGTAATGTATCCTTTCCAGTTAAATAATTATTATCGTTCTTGGTTTTAATGAAATTCCATTCTAGGACACGAGTATGATACTATAGTTAGGCATCACATTAATTTCGTTACGGAGATAAATCTTCGTTGACAAATGCCAGGTTGCTGATAAATGGGCACGTTCAATCTGCTAACCTCCAAATTTTTTTTAAAAGTTGTAGTGATCCAATTTGGAATATTCAATTCATTTGATTTAAGATCCCATTGAATAATAAATTAAATCTTACGTTCCAACTGTATTATGTCTAACGTCCTTATTATACATATACGAACCAAATAAGACATCATGATAACTCTTAATACGCAATCCACGATTTAAAAAAAATATATTTTAGACACATAAAAAATCTGATGATCAATTTAATTATCAAAATAATGACAGCGTATCAACGTATTATAAAAAATAATTATAAATTTAATCATGAATAAATTCAAGCGATCGCGTAGTAAATTAAACTTAATTGTTATATCTTAAATTATGTAATTCGATCGCATGTCAGAAATTAACACTGCACATATTTAAGTAATAACATTATGTAGCACTATAAATGATGTTGTACGTTATGTACATTCTCCGTCATGAAACCTGCAACATGATAATAATGTATAATGCTAATCGCTTAACCTTTGCCGAAAAATATCAAATTAATTGTTTTACATTACGGAAATATTTTAGATCGTCGGCATAACGCTCGCGTGCAATCATTACGATTAACATAAACTTCATACGTCCCTGAAACATAGAACTAACATGACCATTATCCGTATCGACCACGGGTCGTGTTAATAATAATTTGTCCGTTTAGAAAGGTCAAGATTTGAGGTATTTGTTCATAAATTTATTTAACAACATGTTAACTTAATAAGAGAATGTATTATTTGATAAAAGTCAGGGGCGCCGCGTCCTGATGTTGTTGTTACAATGTTGTGCGGTGCACACTGGCGGCTGACACAGGGGGCGGCTACTATATGTATCTATTAGTTTCTTAGAACAGACGCACTGCCTTATTAGAATCTAATGTTGACTGGGCCATAATGTATGCACATTATCAAATTATTATTATGTATTGCAAATTATCCTCGACGCACATACAGGTATCAACTTATTCATTATATTGTGTCCATTGTGTATACAGGGTGTAGTTTTTTTTTATTTTTTTTATTTTTTTATTTTAGCGACTATATAAAATAATTGTTACATACAAAATATAATGGTGAAATTAAGTATAAAATATTGTATTTCTTAGTCCTCCTCACTAGGGGGTCCTGTGCCGAGGCGGACTAAAGTTATTTAAATATGGTTTATTTGTCTTCTATGTCGTTTTTAGTGTCTTCTATGTCGTTTTTAGTGTCTTCTATATCGTTTTTAGTGTTTTCATTAGGGTTTTTTCATTGACCTCTTTCAGGTAGTGTTTCTGGTGTTTACTACACTTTTACTGTTGCTCAAGGCTCGTTAGGTGATTGAAACTCTGATGGTTCTTTTTCAGATTTCTTACGATAAATGCAATTACAACCGAGCTGTACAATGTTAGTTTGGTAACGTGTGCTCGCTAGCAGGGTAAGTTTTCGTCTGGCGCTGCTGACGCTGCTCCGTCAGCGCCCGTAATTTACGCGACTCGGTTAGAAGTGCTCGGCTTTCCCGAGCAGTTCCGAACCGCCTGTTCAGTGTTGCTAGACACTGCACAGGGTGTTAAGGGATGTACTTGACTTGTGATTTGAACCAATGATTCCTGATATTACAAAAATGTAAAAAAAAAATTGGTCTCCGGTGACTTTTAGATTTTTTTGACTGAATCTTATATGTATAGGTACATGACCAAATATGCATAAATATCGTATAAGTAGGTTTATAAATATTAGGCAGCCTTCATGGTTAAGTGGTTACGATCCTTACTACGAATCCGAAGGTCGCGGATTCAAATCCCGGAATGCGCAAGTAAATGTGATTTCATCGATTTGTTATTTCACCATTTATTAATTAAAAATAACACCTAGCATATTTGCAGCACATTGCAAAGTGGTAGATACTCTCAGTATAACCCCGGTGAAAGACTACCATTCAGAATAGAAACGTTTGCTTGAAATATTTGGTGACCAGATCTGAATAGCCAGGTACTATCCCCACTTTCCTATTCCCCATCTCCTTTGCCCACCCACTGCATTCTGCCTCAGAACATCGGCACCAGGTGGATAGGAGCAGTTGGAGGTCGTGTGCTGAACTCTAATAATAAAAATCACATATTTTTTTTGGTTTGGTCATGTAGATATACCTTTTGGAATCCATGAATATTACTTTGGAAGGTACACAATACGTTTTACTGGCTTCTATTTAGTTTCATTTAACAAATATTTAGTAGGTAGATAACTATATATTTTTTAAATATTATGAATCATTCAGAAAGAAAAATAAATGAGATCGAGAAAAGAAAAGAAAATAAAAGAATGTTGCCGGTCTTCTCAGTGGTACCGAAATCAATTTTCTTTTCCGTGTGGGTTTTCTTTATTCTGTTATTAATATTGTTCCCGTAATTAATATCATAATAGAAGCGTTAAGCTTTAGAAAGTAAATTAGGTATTATTAACGTTTTTTTTTTAATCTGATGACGATTTCAATATGTCCATCTTCATTGAAATGATGGCAATATCAACAACTCTAGCCGCTAGAGGGAGCTAGTGTAGCATGTTGACTTTGAAATTCCTTTCAACGCCGGCAAATTGAATATATTTTGATCAATACTAATAAAAAGTATATATATATATATAAATTTTGAGTCGGTTCCGTGGTTCACTTTTCGAAAGAACAACAAAAACACTCCCAAGTCGTTTTTCAAGAAGCCAAAAAACGTTGACAGGTAGTTGGTAAAATGATTTCGTTAAATCCCGACACAGAAAATGTTTATGATTACGTAAAACACGGATAACACCTTGAAAATGTAATTATAACATTTTTATATTAATGTTAATGAGTAAAGCTGTGTTAGTTCCATGTGGAATTCTGTGTTCAAGTTGAAGTTGAAATCATCGTCAATGTTAATGTTTAAAACATACATTTTTATGTGACACCTCGTCCCCGTAGCGCCCCTGTCTGTGCAGTGTAAAGGCGGAGGGGAGTTGAGCAGCCTTGTGAGGCGGGTTAAGGTGGGGGCTGTAGGAAAGAATTTATTAATGCTTGAAGAGGCCCGGATTATATAAAGAAGGAAAAACAGAATTTTGTATGTGTTTTGAATTATCGAATAAATTAAATATGTTGACATATTAAATGTTTTTTTTAAATACATTAATATTATTATAAATATATATATTGAAATTTTTTGGTGAAATTTCTAACAATTATATTTATTTATTATAATAGTATTTTATTAGTTTTCTAAACCATCAAAGACTGTATGTGTTTTGAATTATCGAATAAATTAAATATGTTGACATATTAAATGTTTTTTTTAAATACATTAATATTATTATAAATATATATATTGAAATTTTTTGGTGAAATTTCTAACAATTATATTTATTTATTATAATAGTATTTTATTAGCTTTCTAAACCATCAAAGACATAATGTACATTAATCGAATTAGTAAATGTCCACTTAATTTTTTTTAATGAATGAAAAAAAGCAGTAAGGTCGTATGTAGTCGTTTTATAATTTATTAACGTAAAATAAAGAATGTGTGAAAGAAAACCAAGGCGCACAACTCATGCCGCTAGTGTTGCATGTTGCCATCAGAATGTATGGGGAACGTCCGAAGTTGAAGGTATTATTAATATTACGGGGTATTTGCTATTTCTAACGGGCGTCATTTTTAGTAACCCTAGAGGCGGCCCTGATAAGTTCACAGGTAAAATAATTGGATATGGCAATGATCTTGTTTATTTGTTGGTCTTCGTGTGTATGATGATGATTCTTTGTTCACGTGTTCAAGTGTTGACGATCTTCTCTTGGTGATTGTGATGAAGCGCGTTAAGTCGTCTATGGTACACTTTCGTTGTTCCGCGGAAGTGTGTCATTATCATCAAGCCAGGTAGAAACACAACCGCATTAGGAACAAAAAGTGTTAAGACAATGCACGATTCAAACAGGTTGAATCCAGGTTATTGCCTGTATCGTCTACTGTCGCGGTTTTCATTGTTTCCTATCTATTAAATTTAATAATGCACAAGAAACTTCAAATTCTATTTTAATATTTTAGAAATATTATATATGAATGGAAGAACGAATAAATCGACAATACTAAGAAAATTTCCAAATCTTGTTGATACAAGTATAAATAATAACAATATTTGTCAATAGATAATTAACTTCTTACTCATCAGTCATCATAATATTTGAGTTGACAATGTTGAACCGGAATGCAGCTGATTTTCAACAGTTTCTAATATAAATAACTTGCTGACTTGTACCCGGCGTTGCTCGAGATTACGAACGGTTTTGAGTAAAGTTTTGAGGTTATGAATTCTAGTGTACCTGAAAACTTGGTCTATTTTTAAGGTGAAGATAATATTATTTTAACGAATTTTCATTTCCAATTCCACCATTCCAACATTCACATTATATACTACATTGGTCTACTAAAATAACTTCATTTAATCGACTACGTATCTCATTCCAGTGCAGAGATGATGGGTTAAGTCTTCCTCGGGCGTCCCTGACTATTTTTACCATTCTCTACTATATACAACATTGTTTCTATAAAAAAACTTCATTATATCGACTTTCATTGGAATCCGTATTTCATTCGAGTGCATAGATAATGTGACGTCTTCTACAATTTAAACCTCTCTACAAAACTATTCTCAGCGAAATCGGTCCAATAGTTTTTGAGTCTGTAGGCGACAAACAAACAAACATTATTTTTAATATGTATAAAGATAGTAAAATAAAAATTCAGATTAAATCAAATAATTAAAATTCAAATTACATGAAATTAAAAACATAATCACAAATAGGTGGGTATCCCTTTCAAAGGGTATTTATAAATTCTATCAATTATTATTCTGTTGTGGAGTTAGCAATCAGATGTATTTGAAGAACCTAGTGACATCAAAATCACTCTGGACAACACTTTGACTATTTTAAAGGTTTGTCCATTGGCAAATAAATTCGATGTATTGCAATTAATATTTTTTAAAGTAAGATATTATCTCGCATTATGATGGGCGAAAATTATTATTTTTTCAACAGATAATCAACAGATAGACGTTGTAGAGGAATACTCCACGCCTATTGGTTTCGAAACGTATCTGAATGTTACTAGAACAGTTCCGGGGTGAAGAATGCCCTGACGACAGCCAACGAATAATGTCAAAATATATAAATATAGAATAACGTCAAATCACTACTTTACTACGAATCGCTTAGCACTCAGAATACAAAAAAAACTTATATGCGTATAAATTGAAGCTTTTCCTATCGTTTCGCTTGAGTGTGTTCACCCACCTTCCTCTTGCCCATATCCTTCCCCTCCCCGCCACCTTCAGCCTCACAATATACCCCGATTTGGGTTGTCATCGTCTCACTGGCTTCAGACGGTTGGGAGAAATTGGGACTCTTGTGTGGTTTCACATTAAAAAAAATAGGTTAAACCACACATAAAAGTCAATACAAAATGTCTATTTCTAGATTTTTGCAATTATACAGTTTTTTTTAGAGAACTGTGTCAATTTTTGCAATGTGAATAATAAAATAGATTTAAAGCGAGAATGACGTTTCAAATGTTATTGATCGAATCTATTATATTTTTTGCAGAAGATAATGTAGAGGAAATAAACGGTTATTGCTTATTAAAATGAAGTGTAATGATTGCTCCATTATGAACGAACGCAAAAATTGGAAAATAATAATACGTTTCGGCAGAAGTACTGAAGTACCTAATTAGTATCTAGTCGGAGGTAGGTTGTTTTATTCGTTGATTATGATTTTGCTTTTGCAATACCTACACTGCAAAAAACATTTATAACCTACGTGTAAATCGTTAAAAATAACAAGCAAGGCTAGGTTTTTTTGCGATATTCCATCATATCGATGCCTGTTTCGTTAAGATTACCAGGTATCGGATTGAGCAAACAGAATATTTTGTGAATTAATTGTGAACGAAAACCAGTTTTACAATAATATCTAGGAATAATTGAAATTCTTAGAATATTTGCAGTTATCAATAATGGTGCATCTTGGATTGCATTGCTTAGTCACTTAATCGATGGTCCACTCTGCAATAAATTCGCGTTTTACCTGATCGACTAAACAGTAGTTTCGATAATAATTATTATTATTTCGGCATGATGAAAAGCGTCATGACTACCCATAGAGGCCATACCTCTCTATGTTGGACTGATAAGTGGCAATAAAACGAAGTTATGTCGCATAATTGTCGCCATCAGAACACGCCTCTATCACGCCCCCTCTCTATCCATCCTTTACCCAGCAGAATGCTTTTGCACATAACCGTTTATACGACCGATAAAATATGGTGAATCATGTACGTAGCTTTTTATACAGCCTATAATCTGTGGCCTGCGCATATCTTTCTATACGGCAGAATCTATGGCCCTTTGTGAATTAATCGGCGCAACCTTGGCGTGAAAACATCCCTCGCAATTTTACGGAATTGCCTTTATTAAAAAAATTGCGGGTTCGTTTCTTCCACGCATTTATAGCAGTAAGGGCCTGAGCTTTATCGCGAATCTCAATTTATTACAATTACACTTAAACGGCTGAGTGCGTTGTATACTGTTTGTTTTTAAATTGTGAAAATTCTGAAAAGCCTCCTTGTCTGCCCACGACCCACGGCTGCCCGCGCCGTGAAATCGGATTGTAGTCTGAGATGTCTCAATGGTGCCATTACTTGACTTCTATTATGTTCAATTCTGAAAAGCGATACAACAATGGATATTCAAACGAATTCCTTGGATATCTCTATTGGTATAAATAACCTGTGAATGTTTAATAAACACGAGCATTGTGTGCTTCAAACTCATCACAATCGTTACACAGAAATATCACAAAGTAAAACCACACAATTTATCTTCCTGGCTTTTATGTGTTCTGCCGTGATGCATGTCATGTCTTATAATAATATGATTATCAGCAGATCATTTCCTCAGCTCTGGTTTACGCACAGAAGCGTCTATGGTAATTTTCCAGCATTAGTGTTCCATAAACATTTCTTAGTTAATAAATAATTATTATGCCACAAATTATCGTTTTATGACGGCATTTGTTTGGCGCAGGTAGGTAATTCATATTTATATTACAGCGCTGCGCTTCGCCCAAGGCTATCAATGCTATTCACGGGTATTTTACTCCCACGTCTTTAAAGTTTGGACCGTACACGAATTTTTAGCAAATTACAAAGAAACGAAATCCTTTCGAATTTGATAGCAAAATATGGAAAGAAAAACGTTCCTTTAATAAATTACAGAATTCAGTGCGAAGCTTAAAATATGTTTAGTAATTCATTTGAATCGATAAATAACATGGTTGAAATTGGTTCATGCATATATGTATGTCCATGCAGAACTAACCTTAGAAAACTTCGTAATTTACTTTGTGCGCAGTAACACACAGTTTAATAGTACCTATTACGACATTTTTAACAATAAATAAGCTTCAGAAATATCGTACTGAAGTAATGCGTACGATCACAGGTCGAGAGCATCTCATATACCATTCTTAACATCCTCTTTCATGTGAGTTTAATGTAAAATAAACCAACATTATCATTTGTTGAACGTTCTATATTTATATTTGTTTTTGTGTAAAAAAGCTGTGTGTTTCTTAAAAATAAAATATTTGATAAAATACCCGACACAATGGTCATCCCACGCTCGAGGATTGAAATTCAACAATATGCGCCGCCCGCAAGAAAACAATGTCATGCACTTTCTTGTTCTGGGCTGTGACTCCTAGATCCAATGGTGATAAGATCCTTGCTGAACAATTCTGGGGTTACTCAGCGGGAGAATTCCTCGGACTACGTGAGCAAAATGCATTACACTTGGTGCCTGCTCACAGTGCCCACCACTCAGTGCTCATGGTGCATAATCATCATTAAACAATGACGTAAACGACTGGTATAACATACCAACAGAATTTCTTGCTTCATTAAACACAGATATTATAGTTTATTCACCATATTATTTAGTGCTGATAAAAATATTTGTTATATTACAAAAATCTTTACCTGCGTACTTTCGAATGTTTCAAAGAACTATATAGATACTACGGCTCAGGTATACTTAAATAAAACATAGAAAGTAATGTCTCATGTAGATAAATAGTAGCTAGATTTGTGAAGTTCATAAACGATTCGTGACTTGAGGAGCACTTAAATATTTATTAGTTTATTGAAGACAATTCACAAAAGTTTTCAACTTTCTGGTAATTTTGTAAAGGCGGCAATTTTCTGGTCTCCTTTCTGCGCCGCATAGTTTGCATTTGCAGCCATTAAATTACAGGTAATCTCAATGTCAGTCGTTCAACTCCAGTGTGATGGTCCGGCTTTTCTATGACAGGAAGTCATCACGAACTATAATCTGCATCGATTTATCACCGCCTTGTCCTCAAAACTCGAGATAACACGAGAGACGACTGATGTTTAGTAATTGGTTCTTATTTCTTATCGACCGGTGCCCTGTATCACGTCACACGCCTGCATTATAATGACCCAGCATCGGAACAAGGACTGTTATTAAGGTAAAATGGTTCACTTGGTTCAGCATTCTAGCTATTCTTATTCGCAATCATAAAAGGAAACCAAATGGACCAAATTAAGACAGGAATCTAGGCTCTCTGAAATAACCCAGAACCGGTTTAAAAGTGTAAGGTAAGCGACCACTTCGAGGTAATTTAACTGTTATTTAAAATCGGGATTAAAATATATATGCATACGTAGAAAGTAGGTATATTGGATTGAATATTGACCACAACATTTCACCGGCGTTGCTGATTTGCGTATTGATGCATACGAATTTCTGATACACTTTCCATCTGTGGTTGTCTTCAATGCCAAGATTGTGTCCAGGTATTTGAACTCCCGACACATTTTACGTAGGTTTGCGAATCCGCATTGAGCGATATTTAGATTTTTTATTTGAACTGTCTCCGTTAACCGCAAAGTATTGGCCGTCTTCGTGTTGTCAAACTTTAAATTGGGTTATCTTATCAGGGTTGATCAAACAATCATAAAAATTTAACCAAATGCCACCAGGCCGAGAATCGACGGTTAAGGGAGATAATTCAAATGACAAAAATTCTGATTGGGGCAAACTGCCTCTTTGATCTGTGGATAGCAACGTGACGGGGCAGTTGTTCGAACAACTAAATCTACATGTCTTCTATGCCAAGATTGAGTATTATTCCAAAAATTGGTTGGTTTCTAAATTGACTAATAGTGCACCTGCAAACGCTATTTTCATTTTATCGAAAGTTTTTACATCCTAGAACACAGGCCACTTTGAATGTCACTGGTTACATAAAAGTCCTATCTTAACGATGTGTCTTGTTTTACCATTTGTGAACGTTAGTCATAGAGCAGGTTAGCGACGACATTCCTCATGAAGCATCACATTAGGTATCAGATAGTGTTGCATCACCCTAAAAGAATGGAAAAAATAATCAACCCGTGTTTTTATACATGCTTATTGCAAAGCTGCCTTTAAAAATGTGTCATGTCTTGCATTGAAGTTCTTGCTGGGGGCGTTCTGCGCAAGACGCCATTAATAATATAAGTTTCCATCCTTTCAATGGCCGTGCGATTTTTCTTTCAAGCCACACTTTTCCATTTAAGGCCATTTTGTAATTCCTGGGTTTGCAAAAGAAAGCCTGTCACTACTAAGACAGCTTCGTATATGAACTGAATGGAGTTGTTTTTATTAGACTCTTGTCTTCAAAGCAAACAGAAGTGGACCTGTCTTTTGTAATATCTAATTACTTTCGTATTCTGTCAATATACCGATATAACATCTGATGAAAACATCAAAAATATATTTATGTTTAAAGGATATGAATTAATCAAAACAATAAAATACTTCTCGCAGGCCGGGCATTCCATGTTAGCATTTATTTATTTAAAAAATGAATTAATTAAATCAATAAATTTAATTGTGTAATTCTTTATTTGCGTGATCGCTCGGGAAGCGGGAGTCAAACTGGCAACCATTTCTTTGAACTGATTGAACGCAATTCTTTAAAATGTATGTAATTTCTAAATAGTGAACTCATGAAGTAAAAGTAAAATGCTTTTGTAATCTAGTCACATACAGAAGTTGAAGAAACGCATTTAATGCATCAGCAGCCAACGAGGGTTTCATTACTGAGAACGTGTCATTATATTATAGATATGATAGAACTTTTACTTAATCATACGTTCCAACATCATCTTACCTATTCTTATGTTATTTCGACTCAAACATAACGAAGTATGTATTAACTCAATCATCCCATGACTTCCTGGGACCTCAGACGTTCCCCGACTTCTTTTTCGATCCACTTGCACATCATTTGATCTCCTGAAACTCTGTTATCTGTTCATTGTCCTTTCTAAATTTTGTACATTACACTTCCACCGGCCTTGTGTTCTTTTCAGATCTCATCATTCATAATTCCGCGAAATAACCACTTTGCTAGTCATGGAATTAACAAGACATATTCATAGAATTAGCCACGTAATAATGTCATCATATTCGCCAAATGAGTAGTTATTAAAGAAACATTTCTACACAAACCACATTTTTGAAAAATAATTAATGACACCAGTCTGTCTACTCTCCATTAGCAATAGTAAAAACCTTCAATTTTCGATTCCGCGGGCAACGCCGCTACCCACAACTCCATGAAACCAATCGAATCGATTAGGCAAGTCTAGAACAGACTTGTCCAGCCAACTTGACTTCGTGCAGTTCTAGAATACTTACCAGACAGCTTAACGAGCGTGACGTTTGCCATTTTATTATGACTTAGATAACATTGTTTTTAACGCTTGCCACATCTCTGGAGTAAATGTACGCCATTTGTATGCGCTAAAGACCAGAGTCTGGGACGTGAATGTGTTTACAAGATATCAAATAGATAAACACTCCTCCATTTTATACATAATTAATTACGCACACCTGATGAAAAATCTTAGGCAGGTAGCCAGAAGAAATTGTACGACTTTATAATATTTAAAAAATCATTCCATGTAGTGCATTGCAAACTGCTATTTATACTAAATTGATAATCTTATTACGTAGCACAAAATCTGTTTATACTCGTATGCCTTACTGAAAAAATCATGATATTTGCAAAGTTCTTTTTTTGTTGTTTTATTTATTTATTTACTCATGTTCTCCATAAAACGGTTATGCACTAATATTTTACGGATAAGATTACAAATTTGAGGTACATGTAAGCATAACAGGTCAGGGGGCAGTTTTACTACTTTGTGACTTACGTCAAAAAATAGTTGCTGAACTGTCTGTAAGTGACGTTGATTTGCGCTTTCTGATGAGGCAGAAGTCAGTATAAGTATAAGTATAAAAATTACAAACTCTGATCACCGGGATTCATGTAGACCAATTTAAAAAAATCTCAAACTTCATATATACAAGACATATATGTAATGGAGTTATGCCTGTTAGTTCGATCATCTCCAGAAAAGTTCCTACAAAAAAACTCAACACATAAACACGCTACAAAGTTCACAGAAAACTTATTAATCCCAAAAGCAAACAAAACTATTTTTCAAAAAGGATCACACTACATGGCCATTAAGGTATATAACAATCTTCCACGTAGCATCAAACAAATAACCGACATACTTAAATTTAAATCATCACTAAAAACATTTCTTTTAAACAAATGTCACTACACCTCACATGAATACCTTACATAAATAAATACCTCTTGTTTATTTTTAATTTAAATACATTTGTTAACATGTAATTGTTGAGTTATGTAATATAATGTGTTTTTGTTGGGTTAGCTGGAAGAAATAGGATGTAATCTATTAGCTATACCCTTTGTACTCTGTATTTTTGTGCAGTAAATATATTTTTGAATTTGAATTTATAAAAAGTTCATGGGATCTCCAACGAGTATTTTTGTTAGGCACATACAAGTTAACGACTTTCAGTATAGGTAGATGGATTCAGTAAAGTTTAAAAAAATGCTCACCTAAAAATATTTTTTGTTGAAATTGAGCTTTCCTGTTAGAACAAGGATGGATACAATAATGGAAAGTACGTATAAACCTCTTGTGTACTTTTTTTTCTATTTCTAGGATATAGTTTTGTTCAGAAGATAGCTACATTCTAGGATATTGCTAACAAGGGCTTCATATGTTATCCGTATTGCGATTACTTTAGTAAATTATCTCGCATTACAAATAACAAATCCAAGCATTTTGTTGTTCGCTTTTCGCTTGGTTTTCTAGCTCCCAACGTCATCTTTAACCTGAGCTTTGTAGTTTGAAAATATACATTTAACAATCAAATAGGCATTAAGACAAGACACCATATTGTTTGTTTAAAATTGAATTGTTTTTCCACTTGTCCTACCTTTACTTATTGATTACTTAATACCTGCCAATTGATATTATAATTTACGCTTTCATGACCGGAAGTTTAAAATCTGTCTTTCATCATTAAAAAAACACATTTGAATTTCCAAACATTAATTGCGGAATGTTGTGAGTTTTTTGTATTGGATAAATTTGGAACCAATAATATTGGAATAAAATAATGATAAAGATACAGTTATTATATATTTTTTCAGTGGGTTTTTATTATTGTTCCTTAAATAGTTAGCTCTCTCGCGATTTACTGATGTTTGTAGGTTTTACCGATTGTTTTATGTCATTATTTGAATTTACCTCTTCTTATTTTGTTTATGGTAATAGTAAAGACACACCTACTAAAATCTATTAGCTATCTATTAGACTCTACCTCCATACAATCTCATTCAAGATTCAAATGTTCGAGAAACTGTTATACACAATTAATATGCGACTTTGATTTGGTAAAACCCAACAAGCCACATTTTTGGGAATATTACTTTTCAGTGGTTTCATATAGTAAGGCATTTTCAAAACTAAAAACTATTTTATTTTTATTATGTCCAAAGAGCTATACAATTAGAGGCGCTATTGCGTACTAATTTCTCATCGAAACATGTTCCACTATTAGAACGCACTGTGCGATGCGCGTAGACCGGATTCGATAGGTTTAGTAATAGAGTTGGAGGTAAAAAACGTTGAACCTGTTTTTTCGCGTCATGTCTAATCAAAATATAATCAGTGGTTATTTGAAGAAAACTGTAGGTGAAATTAATCAATTATCAAATCTCTTATAATCAATAGATTTTTATATTAAATTTTGAAAAATAAATAAACACTTTCATACAAACTTCAAGATTTTTTTGTCGTTTCCTTTAAAGTTTTCATTTTGTGGCTTTATAGGTTTAATAGTCGAATATTATTATGTTTATTTTATTATTTAATTATTATCATATAATATTGGTATTTATTGCAATGAAATTGTTTCTATAACTCTGTTTATCGAGCAAATCGAGGGCAGTACTTTAATGCAGACATTACAAATGTTGATAGCTTCGATACATCACAATTTTCTCGACACTAATAATGGCCGAGATGAAGTCTGTAGTCTGCACTCCCAATAGGTTAATTATTAGCAAACTGCTTGTTACAGTTAATTGGCATTAAATTGCTGATTTATGGCCGATACAAAACTCATATCATCAACATTCTACGTGCGTTTGACATCGTAAAGCGGTTAAAGCGCGTGCTGCTCAAGACATATCGTTACATATTATTATATAATGTTGTACCTACTTAATTAATTTACCAGTAATGGAACAAATTAATTGATTATTTTTTTAAATATACGTCGGCTTACAACGAAAGTAAGATATTATACACACAATTGTGGATGCCATAGTTCACTGATTCCAGACTATTGGGAGGAGTGGTACTTGTGCGGTTTAACATAAAAAATAATAAAACAAGACCCTGTTTTATTTCTTTTCAATATTTATTTATTTGTAAGAAACAAACAGCTTTTACATAATATACAATGATAAATATACAAGTTAACTGAAGTCAAGCCACAAAGGTTTCCTATACTAAAATTCATTGGAAATGAAGTTTTAATGTCTTAAAATTAATTTTGGGTTAAAGAAAGGGGAGAGGAAGAGGAAAATGGGAAGAGGATAGGAGATGCTCCCGATACATTCCATACTCTCATATTAATAATCGATCGTATGCATTACTTCATATCGATATTTCTTTAGGTTATTACTAAAAATGTCAATGCTGTAACATTTTGTATTATATTGTGCACATATACGAGGAATTGGGGAATTTTTTCGAATATGTGTTCTACACGAGGGTAAATAAAATAAATCAGATTGTCGGGTTGATCTAGACGGAACATGAAGATTTATTAAATTGGTAAGTTCTGTTGAGTCCAGACCATTATTTAGGATTTTAAACAATAAGATTTGATCAAAAATTAGACGTGGTGTTTGGAGGGAGTTAAAATTATGAAATTTAATGGATTCGGTATAATTTGAGAAGTGTGAGTTTAGTTTATAATTTATGTTTTAAATATATATTTTTTGAATTTTAAAAGACGTAGGTACTTGAAACTTGGTAGTAAAATTAATATTTTGATTAAAAAATCATCCTAGAAGGTTTTCATGCTTAGATTAGGTTATGTCTTTGACCTATGTATAGCTTTGATGTTTAATTAATTGTAAGCTGAAACTTGAAGCAATTATTTATTATCGGTATTGAAGTGTGTAGTTGAAAAAATTAGCACAGTTCTTACTACCTGCCTACAGTGCCTACCTATTAAACGACTACTATTAGCACAGTTCCTACTACCGGCCTACAGTGCCTACCTATTAAACGACAACTATTAGCACAGTTCCTACTACCTGTCTACAGTGCCTACCTATTAAATGACAACTATTAGCAATGTTCCTGCTACCTACCTACAGTGCCTACCTATTAAACGACAACTATTAGCACAGTTCCTACTATAACCTGTCTATAGTGCCTACCTATTAAACGACAACTATTAGCAAAGTTCCTGCTACCTGCCTACAGTGCCTACCTATTAAACGACAACTATTAGCACAGTTCCTACTATAACCTGTCTATAGTGCCTACCTATTAAACGACAACTATTAGCAAAGTTCCTGCTACCTGCCTACAGTGCCTACCTATTAAACGACAACTATTAGCACAGTTCCTACTATAACCTGTCTATAGTGCCTACCTATTAAACGACAACTATTAGCAAAGTTCCTGCTACCTGCCTACAGTGCCTACCTATTAAACGACAACTATTAGCACAGTTCCTACTATAACCTGTCTATAGTGCCTACCTATTAAACGACAACTATTATCAAAGTTCCTGCTACCTACCTACAGTGCCTACCTATTAAACGACAACTATTAGCACAGTTCCTACTATAACCTGTCTATAGTGCCTACCTATTAAACGACAACTATTAGCAAAGTTCCTGCTACCTGCCTACAGTGCCTACCTATTAAACGACAACTATTAGCACAGTTCCTACTATAACCTGTCTATAGTGCCTACCTATTAAACGACAACTATTAGCAAAGTTCCTGCTACCTGCCTACAGTGCCTACCTATTAAACGACAACTATTTTACGTGTTTAAAGTGTTCGTAAATTGTGTATTAATTAATGTTTCAAAGTAGGTATTTATATGACCTATTTTCTTACCAATGTTTCAACCTAGAATATGTATATTTATATTCTTATTAATCGTTTTTTTTTCAAGTTGTGAATCATGATTCAATGCATTTTGCAGTACATCTAAACAAAACCAACTCAAGCCATCTAAACCGCAACCTCATGATTCAAAAATCAATTTTGTCGACCCGTTATGTAACAGAAAATGCAGTAGGTAGGTATTGAATAATAATTTGTATTAAGGCGGTTGAAATTCAGGTTTGTCTAATTAATACAGTTCCACGGTCAAAATAATATTTATGGTTGACATTTTGTTAAATAGTAATGGGCATCTGTCATTGAGAAATACAATATTTCTTTCCTTATTTTGATATTACCTGTAACCCGCCATGCGTTGCTGTGGCTCAGTATGTCTGGTCCATTGAATAAGGAATTAAGGTATTTTCTATAGTCATCAGTCTGTGCAGATATAGAAACAATAGCACATGTTACTTTTACCTCCAACAGATGGCGCTGTTTAAAAAAATCATGTTTTTACCTGTCTCAGGTTACATCTATATTATATGACACAAAAGCACACGTGCATTCGAATGCAATTTTGTGTCAAAATTTCAAAGCAATCGGTGAAAAATTTTCGAAGATTTGAAATTTTGTATAAACGAACGTTTGTATATAGATTCCGTACGTACATCTGTCGAGTTGACTTTATTTACTGTCTGAATTTTCGAATACATCAGATTTATACATGTATATTTTTATGTGCATATAATTTTTTTCGTTCGACATCTGACTTTTAATCATGACAGTAGTTTATTTTCTGTTATTTGTTATAACGCTGAACCTTTTATAGGATATAAGAAATTTTCACCCCTCCTAGTGAATATCAATATCAAATTCATGTGGGCGATAAATATAATTGACAGTGACGATAATCACAAATATATACAAACATAAAGTAGGCGGCACATTACGCTATACACATCATGGCTTGGCCTATTTCAGCATTTCGCTCGCCATACACTACCAATGGGAATGTATGGCGACCGGTATGCTAATATAGGCCAGGCCACGAGAATGACTTCAATGGCCACGAGGTGTGCGCGACTGGGAAGATACGGTTTCTATAGTTCCCTTCATCACCAGACAATTATTTTTCTTGATACGGTTTCTATAGTTCCCTTCATCACCAGACAATTATTTCTCTTGATACGGTTTCTATATATTTATTGTTATTAAGTTTAATTTGTAGAACTCCATTTTATTTTTATTTTTTTATATATACAATAATATTATTATTGGGTTTATAAAAACAGTTTATTTTTAAACAAGTTCTGCTGTATATTATAATAAAACAAATAAAAAACTTTATTCCACTTAATTTTATTTTGACCGTAACCGGTTTCAGCTCGTCAAAGCCATCTTCAGACTGGTACACAAAATTCTTAGTCTACGGTTTATATACACAACATATGGGGGAGGGGGGAGAGGGGTAGTTTATAGGGTTTTAATCAATTTTATTTGTTACTAAGTCGTTTAAGATTGTGGAATTTCTAAACATTTGGTAATTCCAGTAAGCTAATTACCTTGGGTTTGTAGTTCATTTCAATATTTATTAGGGAAAAAACCTCACAGGTAATATGCATTAGACATAATTTTATTGTCAAATCATTATTTATGATGGGATTATATTTGCTTTTTGAAAAGATACATGTTTACATTTGAGAAATTATTATAGGAATTAAGAAAGTAGGGACTTAGCAACTGATACTAATAGCTTATTAATTACAAAGTTACTTATTGAAGTTCTGCTGTGTAATTATTATTACGCGTGACAGCTGTTTGATAATGCCTTTAGAGGGCGAAACAGCTGTCACGCGTAATAATAATTACACAGCAGAACTTGTTTAAAAATAAACGGTTTCTATAGTTCCCTTCATCACCAGATAATTATTTTTTTTGATACGGTTTCTATAGTTCCCTTCATCACCAGACGATTATTTCTCTTCTTACGGTTTCTATAGTTCCCTTCATCACCAAACAATTATCGATACGGTTTCTATAGTTCTCTTCATCACCAGACAATTATTTCTCTTGATACGGTTTCTATAGTTCCCTTCATCACCAGACAATTATTTCTCTTGATACAGTTTCTATAGTTCCCTTCATGGCCAGACAATTTATTTATTTATTTAATCTCATTAAATGATACATTACAATAGAATCCTTCACCGCCCATCTCAGTAGAGATTTCCTGTGTCAATTATATTTAATCAAATTAGTTAAGTACATTATACAACATAGATGGATTATATCGAATATGGGGTTTCTAAGGTGATTTATCATAAATGCCACCATATGGGTAATCCACAATCACCACTCACATTATTATTGCTGCGAGTCCAAAAAAGACCACAGCCGTTTTTTCAACAGCCGCACACTATAGGTAAACGTAGATATGTGTGCGCTAAAAGCCTTCGCAAATATTACGAACGAACATGTTACTCACCCGACATCGCTGTTAAATGGGGTGCGGAATTTTTCTCCCCTTAAAATCATTTTGCACTGTTCGTTAGGAAACCTTGTTCTAAAAACATTTAAAAAATAATTGGCATTGAAAGCTACCACAATAGGTAAATAATATTTTTATAATAATTGCCTACTTACCTAGTTACCTTATCTAAGCGGGTCATTCCACGTGTGAGGTTGCAGCTGAGTAAGCCAGGTGGGTCAGGCTAATCAAAGCGTGTCACATTGGCTGGGAGTGTATTATCACAGAAGTGCACTTTGATAAGCTCTGATGACAAAACACTTCAAACCCACCGAATTCATGACCCTAAGCTTCATTCTGTTCACTATCCCTCGTCGATGTTTAATGCAGATATGGACATACCGCTGTAATCTCTTCCTTAAAAATTAATTTAACAGACAAAGCGGTTGCAACGGAGCTCTTAGCAGAAGGTTTTCTAGTGCGACGACCACTGTAGCAAAGCGGTAAGTCACCCTGGGGTCGGAAATCATGGTTAGAAAACCTGGCAAAGTAGGTACAAATAAAATTTGTCATGTGTAGACATATTTTTAGAAGCAACAGGTTCTGCAATCTTCATCACAATTAACTCCACACCTATCCCTGAAGAAAATAATTTACCTAAGGGCCTATGTCATATTTGGATATGTCATGTGAAAAGTCTTTTTATGTACAAATGTCGGGCGCGCGTTTACCGTGTTTTCCGACTACGCAGCGGTGCCGAAGGGATCAATGACGCTAGTTCCTCGGAACATCTTTCATACAGGTAAACAACGGATTGATTTTATGACCAAAACGTAGTTAATGATAATTAAAAAACAACAAACATACCCTCCTTATTAACGACAAGTCGAAATTCTATGCCTCTAGATGAAAATATTAGGTATATGACGTAATAATATAATATCTAAATAGTATAAAATAAAGTAGCTATGCGCGTCTGTCTGTTTGTGCGCTTAGTTCTTCTAAACTAGGCAACGGATTTTGACAGGGTTTCCATTATCATTAAGAGATTTTTTTCCGGATGGTTTGTATATACAATACATGCATATTATGTTAATATAAAGTAGAGAAAAGTCGATGTTTTGTAATCAAGTCGTAAAAAAAATATTTTCGGGTGCTTTCATTGCTAACGCTGGCAAAACTTTATGAGATAGGTACATCAAAATAATGTACTACGGAATTGTATACATTAAAAAGGCCTATAGAAAAGTCCGCAGCGGTATATGTCTATCTCCTAAGGGGTGACAGGATAAACCATCAAAATAATTCATCACATATTTAAAAAGTTATACAAAGTCATGGAAAGTGATAAAACAAAATCTTTATTAACTGGGTTAAGTAGGTTAGGTTTAAAAAAAAAATTCATCGTTTCTAATGACTTTTTATCACTTTTTATAGGTGTGTTGAATTGTCACTGTTTTGAATTGTCACTGTTTTGAATTGTCACTGTATTGAATTGTCACTGTTTTGAATTGTCACTGTTTTGAATTATCACTGTTTTGAATTGTCACTGTTTTGAATTGTCACTGTTTTGAATTGTCACTGTTTTGAATTGTCACTGTTTTGAATTGTCACTGTTTTGAATTGTCACTGTTTTGAATTGTCACTGTTTTGAATTGTCACTGTATTGAATTGTCACTGTTTTGAATTGTCACTGTTTTGAGTTGTCACTGTTTTGAATTGTCACTGTTTTGAATTATCACTGTATTGAATTGTCACTGTTTTGAATTGTCACTGTTTTGAATTGTCACTGTTTTGAATTGTCACTGTTTTGAGATATCATGGAACCCTCCTAAGGATAATCCCCAGCAACGCCGGGTACACGTCAGCTAGTTTTATATAAGATGGTTCCCCAGTTTAGCTTTTTAGAACCAAAACACTCCTTATCAAATAATAATAGCGTATTTCTGAAGTTTCTATTTGTGGAATATCAAATTTTGAAGAGGCCCGTTTAAATAAATTCATAAATGTGCTTCAATTCCATATTGGTAAAGTTGTGCTGTATCGAAGAATGGGAAAAATGCCGAATGTGAATAATATTCCGGCCAGATAGCTTTAGGCAGCTTCCACAGTAAACTAGCGTGGGAGGTGCGTCAAGGTGATCGTGTTTATTCTCTAAAGAACTGTACACAAAAAAATAATGGTAGTGAAAGGTGCGAAACCGTAAAATAACCGTCTATCATTTGTATTTTAATATTATTACCATTGGAATAAATTAGATCATTTATATTGTATGAAAAAAAAGGTATAATAAAATAAAGACACCAAAATATAGGTAACTACTTGTTACTATTGACAAACCCCCTTATAAACGCGGTGCAAGTATAACGCGGCGGTAATAACTCCACTTGTTAAATGCGGCCTTAAGAGGAAGCTACAAGCCAAAAATGTGTATATTCTTGGTATACCTTATATCGTGGGTAATAGGCATTAAAATCGCTTGACAAAAGGAGTCTAGAAACGTTCGATTTCAAGCAAAAAACTGGTATTTATTTATTTTGTAAATAATTTTATAGGAAAGCAAAAAAGTTAATCAAGTGAAACTGATTAACACAGATAATCTTGGCTATAATACTGTATTTTTTAAAAGTTGTATCTTTTACGGGTTCATACGTTTCTATTGAAAAAAAAAATTTTTAGTAGCTTGCATTTTTTTTTTATTGAGAATTTTTTTTTTTAATTTACTTCAAGCGAAGCGATAGAAAAACCTCCAATTTATCTAAACCATATTTTTGGTATTCATAATGTTCACCAATTCGTTATAAAGATTAATCAAAATAGTGATTTGGCATTAAGCTTCGCTTAAACCGGGCTTAAGGCCGGCTTTACCATAGCAAAGTTTACAGCTTTTAATATTCTAATTAATAAAAGACCTAACGAAAATCCTAATTTTAATTTTACACAACTGATAAATAACCATTAATGTATGGTAAATCAGTTGTGTAAAACTCAAAACATATTTATTAGTAAGGGGAAGACGAAAAGAGTGGTAAATACTCCCAGAATGGCCCTGATGAAAAACTAACTTTCATAATCAATACATTGCTTAAAATAGCTTAGGGTGTGATTGATGATCTAGGTTTCTAGAATTTTCCATTTTGTTTTTTTATTTTCAGGTTATGTGAGGCAGCTGAACCTACAATTTAAAAAATATATTCACAAAAACCGCAATATTTTTTTTTTAAATGCTGTTCAATATATCTGTGGTTAAGTGCATTATATGATAAATAATATTTATGTTTCGTCGGGCGTTTGAAAATCGATAGTGTTATTCGACATTGGAAAACCGATTAAGCACTTGACACCAAAATGTAAAAAAATAGGCTAGTGGGACTAATTACATTTGATTTCTGATTAGCAAAGGTCTCATCTAGTACATTCTATATCCCTGGTTACATTAACATCAACGCATTTAAAACTGCAAACAACCTGACCATAGGAAATGATTTGTAACGTATTAATAATGTATTATTTAATTGAAGTTTTTAAATGTGAACTTCCTTGATTATTTATGTACTAACATTAGCACTCAGTAATAATTATTACTATGTAAGTTCTATTCCGATTTTTTTTTTTAAATTTACCGCAGCAAAATCAAGATTCATATCAATTCTTAATACCTACTCGCATGTTTCAACGGCTTTTAATATATATAATGTATACGTCTAGTTTATATATGTATAGTACAGATATATCTTTGAGGTAAGAGACATGTTTATGGACCTCTATAAATATGCGTCCCGTTCGGGAATTGAACCCTCGCCTCCGTGCATCACGACCTGACCACAGCCATGGTCCATGGGGCCGCTAAGACCGCTCCACGATTTACCCTATACTGCTTCTAAATGCACATCGAATGCAATATGATGCAGTTGTGGTCAAATAAACAGCGAGTTGCACAAATATTTGACACCACAAGTAGTTTGCATTTTGTCACGGTTTTATTTTTTGTTCTCTTTCAGTTTTAACAACTGATAAACACGCTTTAAAACTTTAAATATCTCCACAGTAAAAAAGTCACAGAAACAATGTACGTAAAGACATCATTAAATCATTTTGGGCTATTGAAATAATCAGAGAAGTTAATATACGCTTATTAAATTTAACCATAAAACTGTCTAATTGTGTTCAATCTTTAGTCATGAATATCATTAGAAAACACTTTACATAATGTTTTGGGCCTTAACAAATTAAAGCTGCATTGAAAAAAGGTATCCAATAAATGCCATTGATTCCATCATGACAGCCATCTAAAAGTATTTTCTGAGCAATTATTTTATTATTATTTCATATGATAGAAAAATATTTCGTGTATTAAAGATATCATGTGTATTTTTACCCTTAATCTGCACAGGGCGTCTTTCTTGCTTACGTGTTTGATTTTGAATAACTCAGGTGTAGTGATAATCTTACAAATATGTTACTTCCAAAAAAAAGCTGAAATATAATAACACCCACGTAATTTTACGTTGGTGTTTGAATTATTTTACTATAATTTAAGCTAGCACGCTTCTGATGATCTTGTGACTTATCTTGGTCACGTAGGAAAGTGGACTCTCGTTTATTCGAGATGACCAAAAAAACTGGCGAAATCCCCGTCTGCGGTAATTGAATATTGTGTACGGAATTCTAGCGGTTACCAAATGATATTGAAATCGATTCCATTCCACTTCATACCAATAAATAATAATAAATAGTCAATCAGCGGGTTTCTTTCATAGATGAAAATCGCATTCTCTCTAACACAGAACATAACCACAAAAAATCAATTGATTCACAAATGACCCCTTAAATTAACGTATCATTCGTATCACGTATTTTCATTTCTTCGTGCGCATTTAAAAATACAAATCCACGTATTTTCATTTGTGTTTGCACATTTTCACTATAAAACCACGTAATATCATTCAAACTTCCCATTTAAAATGATATTGTAAGAGAAATGTGGCATCAAAATCACGAGAACTATTCAATTACATAACAGTGTTTCCGTTATTTTTCTGATCGTTTTTTTTCAAATACTTTTATTTTTCCTCTGCCCCGTGCCTCGGTACCCCTGTCATGAAGAGTGCTGAACAAGTGGGTCTTTGTTGACCATCACGAACTACAAAAGAAAGAAATTGAACCCGAGAAAGGTGAATAGCAAATCAATTGCATGTCACTGCCTGAAACCGTGACGATTCCCCAGTAACTAGATTGCCTACTTCGAAAAATAATAATTGAATCTCGATTGATTAAATTGATACAGAATTCGAATAGAAATTGTATTATTTTAATTTCGCTGGCGGTTAGCGATCGGTGATCACTAGTTATCAGAAGTTTAACTCTTTAATATCGTGAGAGCTTTTTCAATGAATACATTGCTCTGCTAGAAGCAATATCAAAATGTTATTTTCTTAACAAAGGGCTAAACCTCCCATATTGGTTTTTTATAATGTAATTGATCTGTTCATCTAAATTGAGCTGCAATAATTACAGCAACTCGAACTCTATCATAACTTGATTAAATTGAATGATAAAGATTTGTTAAAACGAAATAAGTCTGTGTTTATGAGAATTTATCAATGGTATTAATAAGCAGTTCATGTAACAACATAATCATAAATTCAATAACAAAACTTGAAATTTGCCATTCGCGTTTATTTTTCCCTTTACTTTTATAATTTGAAATACTTTATGTGTACATACCTTACAATAATAATATGTACGAGTTATGACAGAGTACCTGTGTGTTTGTATAGTATGCTTGCTGACGTATACCCGGCGTTGCTCGACTTACTCCACTTTCAATAAATATAATATCCATGTTTTATATATATGTATAAACCTTCGGAACAAACAGACAGACGCGTATAGTAATTATTTTATACTATTGAGAGATACCAATGTATTGTCACGATTACTAATTTACTAAAAGATCATCAGAAAATAGCCCGTTTTTAATTCATTTTGATCTGGGATGTTCCGAGATGTTCCCGAACGTTCCAGACTATTCCCGAACATTCCACAACATTCCAGAATGTTACGTGATGTTCTGCAATATTGTGGAATGCTCTCGAGTACTCTCGAATGTTCTGGACTGTTCGAGAAATTTCTAGAAGGCCAAACTTCCAGCCTTTATATCTTCAAAAGCACGCCCTTCAGATAAAAACGGGAACCTTCTTCATGGATGGGGGATAGAGAGTTACCACACCTAGTAACACCCTTGATCGTACCGGGTGTCGTTTCTGAGTTTTAGCGGCACGCACACTGTACACTTTATTTTATAATATAAATTGATTATATCAAAATGTCTTTTTTTAATATATTTAGCGAATTGAATTTAACAGTGTTAGATGGTACCTCTAAACTGAAGCAATCAAATTTGGATGGTATTTGTTTGACAAGTAATTAGTACAATTTCACGACGTTAAAAACTATCATAGTATAATTTTGATCTATTTTGAAAATAAGAAGACCAATTAAGTTTTGCAAAATATTCAATTCTAACTTTTGTTTGTTTCATTAACGAATGGAATATCAATTGCCAGTAGTAACTCGGGAGCCAAACTAATATAATTTATAGTAAGCCACCCAGTAAGGCCAATATTACTGAATTGTACTATGAAATGTAAAATATTGTACCAAATAAAAAAATATTCATCATTTAATTTTTCCGATTCTATACACAACATTCTTGGTACTTTAAATTGGACTTAACGTCAATGGTATTTTTTAAATTAGGATGAACCAGTATTATTTGAGATAGTTTCCTACCTTACATACCAACAATATGATTTACGACATTTTTAACATCCATGATTATTTATATAGCCAGCGGAAAAGAGAGATTATATCCTTGTATCAATAAACGCAATTTTACGTTCGTATTATTTCCTGTTCATAATAACATAAAATATTTTTATGATAATTTGAATGATATGGTAACGGTTAACTAAACCTAACCACAGATCATTATGTAAGACATTTGTTAATTTTACCGTTGAAGATATGCGATTCGCAATAACATCAATTTAATTGCTTTTACCTTAGCGCAATTAAATTTATTGAACCTTTAACCTTTCGATCCGTATCCAAATATGCTACCCACTCATGCATCATCAACAAACATTAATATAAATGGCACTGTAGTAACCATAGAAACTCAAATTAATAGACTTGCCATAACATGAAATCTGGGTATCATTGGCACCAGAGGGGTTCGAGAATGCTTTGAATAAACTATGACGTCAGTCGTACATTGACCATCGAAGAGCGCAAATAACCAGACCATGCGCAGAAAAGTAAAGTTTGCCAAAGTAAGGCAAAGGTTTGCAGTGCTGTCCATTGTAGGGGTTCTCTGCGCATGATCTGAATGTGAATCGCCTAGCGTAGTGACGCAAAATATTAAATTTTAAAAACATGCCCGAACGTTTGTTATCCCTATTTGGGATATGTTTATGCAGCCAGCAATTTGCGCGTAATTGTAAAAATTACTAGTAAGTCGTATACGGATTTTATTTTCAAGGTGTTATTATAATTCGAGTTGCCTGTATACTGTCAGATTCACTATCGACAAATCACCAAAAGTGATTTGTTCCCCTTTCCATGATTGGCTCGTCTATTAATTTGGAAGTCTTTGGCAATAACCAATAACATATAATGTAAACAGTCTTTTTTTACACAATTTATTTATCGCTTATCGATTAGTTTGAATCCGAAGAACGCAATTAATTGATTGATGAATTTGATGTATCTATTTAATAATATACTCTTTTTTATTTCAGCGTATCTAACCTTATAAAGGCACATTAAAACTTAGTTAAATTCATTGAATTCTTTTAATAACTAAGTGAGGCACCTTTAGAAGTTTAGTTCCTTGTTATCGATTTTGCAGATATAACTGTTCAAATTTCATGGTACCGTACTAAAAAAAAATTCTACGTCTTTGGAGCAAACATACACCTATTTCACCGGGATACCTATAGATTTCTGAATATGATTAACACATTTTCAATCTCGAACTATAAAAATAGGATATATTTATCCAATAACCTATCTACATTGCATTTAGTTCGAGATGAATCTTGCGATCATACATAAGGATAGCTGCAAATAAATATGTGAGTTGAGTTAAATATGACCGAAGGAGATAGGGTCCCATTAGATCAGTTGGTAGAGCAGCGCCCCGGCTAGGCAAAGGTTTTTGGTTTAAGTCTTAGATGCGACCGTATCTTTTGTTTTGTTTCAAATTTTCGTTAAAAAATAATATCGCTAATATTGTCCTGAATAATTAAATACTACAATTTGACATTTTCTCTAGTTAAGAAGTGTTCACTCGCACTTTTGGACTACTTACCTACATTGAAGTAGGTACTTATATTCTGGTAGAACTTCCCGTACAATATCCCACCGCACCGCGAACCCATCTGATACCGTTGTCTGAGCTTTCACAATTCGCGAGCATGGCGTATGGTTTATTAAATACCTTCCCGTTTGAAGATGGTCCACGAAATGTTACATCCTGCCTCGCACCGGGTTCCCATCACGACTAATGCTCCCTATATCCTCACTATAAGATATACCCGAGACACGACGCGATGTGCTCAACGTTCAACGTTCAACCGAGTTGCCTATTGACAGCCCAGACAAGAAATTAAATAGCCACAGACGTTGGAGTCATTGGACACCGCATTAACTACCACTTAACTACTTTTACACAGTTAATTTTGCTGCGGTGGTTTCTGTAGGGCTTATTGAATGCGCATAGACATGTTGAAGTCCCGTTGAGCTGCCTTCAATTTATGTATCTACACGTTTTATAAATGCATTATTGCCCGGTCGTTCTGTACCTGTACGGAGCCCGCAGATACTGTATTTAGTAGACAATTGCTGGCCCTGTACAAATTGTTCGTGCCCCTTACTGTTGAATCTGTAGCCACCTCTAGTCTGAAGCTCTTAGATATCTTAAACCCCTCAACGGGGAAAATGACTGATATCTTTGGGCTATTTGCAAAAGTGGACAGTTGTTGTGTTTTATCGATTTTTGAAGTGAATTTGGTATAGGCTGAAAAATAAAGACCATTTATTTTGTAAAAGTGAACAATCCCTCTTAATGAACAGTTTGCAATAAATGGAACACATACGACTGGTTGGATGTTGTATTTATTTTATCGTCATTACAATGGAACTAACCTCATCTTCGAAACGAGCACTCCGCAATCTCAGCATCCGTATATTGAGTCTTTTTTTAATGAAGCCATTAGCAATCTATTGAATGGTATTGCTCATTAATTTTCTTACTAAGGCATTCTTGCTTCATTACTTTTCTAGAGGGTTACTGTTTTGTGTAACTGTTTACTCCAAATCACAATGATACAAGTTTATTTGAGACATTCATTTTGAACCTTTCATTGAACAAATTGGAAAAATGGGTTAAGAGGCATTACATTTAATTGAAGCATTTCAGATGTTTGTTTTATATAAATTAGCCTATTGCATTCCGTAAATGAATATCTAGTACGAAATTATAAATCGCTGTCCTAAATGGCAACATTTATCGCGGATTCATTTCAACATAGTCAGGTCAAACCGAAGAAGATTGCCCATTTGGTAATATGGCGAGACGCCAACACATAAAGCTTTAGTTTTAAGTAGTTGACGTGTACCCGGCGTTGCTCGACTTTTCTCTACTTTCAATAAATATAATATTGTTTTACATATATATATATATAAACTTCCAGGAAAAAAATCTCTACCTGATAGTGGAAACCCAATCAAACTCCGTTGCATAGTTTAGAAGAACTAAGCGCACAAACAGACAGACGCGGTTAGTGACTTTGTTTTATGATATTTCGAGATACCAATATATTGTCACAAGTTTATCAGGAAATGGCCTTTAATCCCGTTTTTAGTTCATTTTTATCTAAGATTTTCCTGGATGTTCCCGAACGTTCCAGACTATTTTCCTCAACATTCCAGAATGTCCTGGAATGTTGTAGAATGCTCTAGAATACTCTCGAATGTTCTGGACTGTTCTAGAAATTTCTAGAGGGCGAAACTTCCAGCCCTTATATCATCAAAATCACGCCCTTCAGGTGAAAACGGGAACCTTCTTAATGGATGGGGGATAGAGGGCTACCATCCCATATAACTACCTTGATCGTACTAGCACTCGTTTCTGATTTTTAGTGACACGCACATTATACTCTTACTTTTATAATGTACAGGGTTTTCCAATAAGAGGTGTTATTTTGAATGTCCCGCTATTTGGGTAGATGTTACTTTTGAAGCTGTAATTTTTTAACATTTGACAAGTAGAAACTACGCCGTTAATAAAAATGGAACGATACACGCTTCAACAATGCATTGAAATTATTAAAATTCACTTGAGTGAATCAAATGCAAATCATCTTGAGTGATGAGGCCCATTTCCACCTCGGTGGCTTCGTCAACAAGCAAAATTGTCGCATCTGGGGCTCGGAAAACCAAGAGTTATTGTTGAAAAGCCTCTTTATCTTCAACGTGTCACTTTTTGGTGCGGTTTATAGTCCGGCGGAGTCATTGGACCTTACTTTTTCGAAAATGAGGCTGGAGCAACAGTTACGGTGAATGGATTGCGCTGTCGAGAGATGATTAATATTTTTTTATGGCCGGAATTGGATGGTATTGATCTGGACAACGTTTACTTTCAACAAGACGGCGCTATGTGCCACACAAGCAACGAAACCATTGATCTTTTACGATTGAATAGAAAAATAACACCTCTTATTGGAAAACTCTGTATATTGTTTATAAATATATATTACTGCATTGCTAAGGAATGTTACTTCTATCCCACAGTCAAAAATATTTATCACCAAGATGGCTACCAACTGAACTTAAATGATTGCACAATCTTATGTCAGAAATCAGTATTAAAATATATTAAAGATTAAAATAAATTGAATCAAATATGTTATTAATTAGGTTCTGATCTCGGAATTAGTGTTATCTTCTCACTTGACCGGTTTTAATTAAAATAATTTCCGTTACAATTTCGCAATAAATCTTTAAAATTATTTATTAATGAACTATTACGAAAGACGTTGTATTTATCCGCCCATCAATTTTAGTTATATGATTGAACAAGCTTCGAGATAAGTTGTTTTTGTACTGGTATTTAATTATGGCTTTAAATTTTTCTTACTGAAATTAAACACACATATGTACATGCATTAATTTAATATCTAATTTAAACATAATATCCGTTTGTTCAGCAGATCAAAATACGAAATTAATATAGTTTTATTGAAAACTAAAGGCAGAAGAAATATTTTTAAAACACCAACTGCAGTAATTATAAGCGATAAATTATGCTTGTGTAATGATGAAAGCTGCAAAAATTATTTTAAAAAATGTTGGTTCTGTTATTTAATTTGTTATAGGTATGAAAAATATCACAGTATATCTTTAAATACAAGTAAAGCATTTATCGTGAGATTTTTGCTCTATTTTAAACTTTGTTTTATTAAATTTTTTCACCATTTTCGCTTAATTATTATATTGTTTATATTAGCGCGCTCCCTCTAACATTCGTATTAACATATCCCCCTTTCAAGTCACCTTTGAACGCGTAGTACAAGTAAAACCTCAAATTGTAATATTTATTTATAATATTTTTTCTCAGGTGGTAGAGAAGCGCCCCGGCAAGGCGAAGTTCCCAGGTTCGTGTCCTAGATGTAAGCCCTCTTTTTCTGTTTCAAATTTTCGTTTAAAAATTGCTCATAAGAAATGAATAATTGATAATTGAACCCACGACGCCGCAGTGGGGAACCGACGCATTTGTCAACTCAGCTATTAACCGGTCATTTCTAATTTTCATCTCTCACCAAGATGATGACGCCCTCAAGGCGCAAATATATTATGTAAAATTATTCAGTCAAAAAATTTTACACGTATACATACCAATTTAATAAATTGTTATTCCCACTTCTCCGGGTTTTGAACCTTCGGCCTCTGAGCTCAGTGCAGAAGATCGTATCGTCCTGCCACTAATATGGCCATAAATTGACGTGGGATTAACATTTCTTGTTGAAACATTCATTCTTGGTAATTTGTTCTCTGTTGACACATCACCTGTATGTATTATGTTATGTAGTAGGCAGATGCGTCTTTCATCCAAGTATGGGTTTTGCTCCTCAAAATATAAATATTCAATGATTGCTTACGAATAATCATATATATTTTAGTTGAATGTCAAATAATGTTATTTGCGTGAGTTTTCTCTATAACTTTAAACTAATTACTTATAGGTATTGGCTTTATGGACTATCACGACATGATGCCTACTGCCCATATATTATAACGAATTTCAAGAATTCATAATAACACCTCCCGTGGAGTAATGCGTAGGTTTAATTTTACACGCCAACAATATGACATGATTTAGAATTTTTTTAATCTTATGATAATAAAATGGTACGTAATATCTTATCGCATAACATAACACACATATCATTAAAATTATCAAATATTACCATCAAATACTTCTGATAATTTAAACTATTGTTTATAAAATACACAACCAGGGCAAAAAGCGAAAATATCCTGATTACTCCCAGTTTGAACACATCCTTTGGACAGAGAAATAATAAATTCCATGCTATAAAATTATTCAATGCTCTACCAAATGAAACCAAAAAAATAAACGAAATGAGTATATTTAAAACAAAAGTCAAAACATGGCTTAGAGATCAAAGTAATAATCAACTTACAAACATTATGAAGACAATGTAAAGACAATTCAAAACTAAATACAAAAATTTAAGAAAAACTACAGGCCGCCTCAGAACAGGAAACCCTAGTGAGGAGGACTGTGAAAAAAATACAAAAAATATACTTATATTATACTTTAAACCTACATAATGTACAAATTTTGCTATTGATATTAATAAAAAAAAAAATAAAAAAAATAAATAGTTTTTACTATTTGGATTTAAATTTATATTGCTGCGTTATAAAGTGTATTACATTAGCTTTGTTTTGCTTCCATTACTTTTCATGATCAAAAGATACTTTACTTTTACTTTTCAAAAGTGTCGAGTTACCCTCATAAATATCATTATAATGATTAATTACAATATACACCCGTTTATTCAGTTCACTATACATTCAGTTTTAGGAGAAAGGGAATAATTCAATAAATTGACAATGCAAATAAACTAATCAGATGATTACTTATTAAACGGTTACGGTTTAGAAAGAAGAGCAGAAATATATATGAGATATCAAAAAATCACCTGCTTTAGAAACTAAAATTATTTACGTCACTCAGAATAGATTGTATTATATCTTATATTTTTTATAACATCATGGACCTAAAAATCTAGACGGAGCAATTCAAGAACAGTGTGAAGCCGAGAGATGAGGGTGAAGATGTATGGAAAATGCCAAAACCTACTAAATTTTTTAATGACGTATCCCATTCCTTGTCTCATTAAATACCCCAAAAAATCATAAGCCGTACTATAATTGCATACAATTAAGTTCAAAAGTAGTCATAAAAGATGGCTGCCAGACAATTTCCCCTCATCCTAGATTTGGCTTCAATGCCATTCATACAAAATTGGATTAATGCTCTGTCCAGGGCCTTTTAGCTCCATATGTAACATCTGTGGCGAAGAGATCTACTTTACCGAGTGTTTTTGTTGTGAAGAAATCATTGTTTAAATGATACAATTCTTGTTTAAAACACAAATCTCACTTGGAAAACAAAGACCAGCAAAATTGAAAACGATTAGATGAGAAATGAATTGTTACAGTTTGTAATAATGAGAGTATGAATTCTCAAGATGACCGATAACATCTCCTGTATGTAATTATCGACGTTTTTAAAAAGATTTCCAATTCTGATAATAACGTCTTTCAATACGTAGTCATTATTTTACATGCTGTCTCGGAAGTTACATAAAATTTTAGAATTTACGACTCTCCTCAAAACATTAATTGCAGAGTTCTGAGATATAATCATCACGAAGAGAAGCAGAATTCTTAGGACGGGTTGTTTCACAAAATTTGAACAATTCATCAAATTTAAAAGTTAATTTTCAAATTCTGTGAAAGTTCTATTCAAGTTCTGGGAAGCAACTGGCCCATAATAATAATATAAGAGAATTTGAATAGAACTTTCGCAGAACTTGAAAGATAATGTTTAAATTTATTGAATTATTCAAATTCTTTGATACTGAAAATTGACTGAACATTCTGATTAAAACATTATGTTCTTATATGGTGGGTAAACATTAACTTTGAAATCTTCTTACCGTACCATCTTGATGCAGTTAGTTATAAATGATTTGTTTGATAAAATGAATTGTTTTTTATCGAGAACCGATTATTAAAAAGTGATTTTAAATTATTAATCCTTTGCCACCAGCCGCGATATTTTAAAACCAGTTGAGAATTATATAGTTATTTTTTAATGATAAACCAATGTTTATAAGACAATGTTTTATGCATAGCATCAAGGATACATTTATGCATAGCATAAAGGATCAATACAAATTGAAAATATCTCCCGAGTAAAAATAAATGCCGCCAACAGGAATTGAACCCGTGCCTTCCCGTTGGCGGCATTTATTTTTACTCGGGAGATATTTTCAATTTGTATTGATATTTCAGGCGACTAATTATTGCTTATAATTATTTGGGAATATATATATCATCAATTCCCCAAACAATATTTTGTTAATCCGGACAGTGTTGTCACCGTAAGTCATAATATTATATGTAATTTTATAACATTAAATAAAATATCGTTAGATGCTCTAGAGAGGAATGTTGATATTATGTTTATCAGGTTATGTAAAATAAATACATACGTACTTAGAAGTCATTTTAAATGATCATCCATGTATTTGATGTAAACGTGTCACCTATTGCCAAAATCGTAAAAAAATTGTTCAAAATGACAAATAAGTAAAAAGTGGTTGCATTATAATAAGAAATTTCTTGAAAGAAAAACAGCCCAATCTAAAACAGAACCAAAGCACAGGTAAATCTTTGGATATTATTTCCTAAGAGGGTAAATCATTTTAAGGAGACCCTTGCTTGTTGCTTGTGGTGTTGTACTGAGGGGATCAAAAAAAATTTTGAGTTACCTATCGGTCTGCACAAATTCATTCGACTTGACTGTACTTTTTTGCCGGTTTTTTTTTGTTTAATTCACTATAAAAAGAGTGCTTTCTTACTTTGGTTCTTTTATCCGCGTCACACCTTTCATGTAGGTATCTATCGACAGAACAATTTCAATAAAACTAATTCACAAGATTTTTTTAACGATTGTTATTTGTGTGTTGTTTGTGTAAGATATATCGTGATGTTTGTGGGGACAAAAGGCGTAACGCTTCTCTGAACCGGGCCACGGCACGTGATGGCAGTCACCAGCAGTCAGTACCTACCAATCGTTAGTGTTTGTCAATCAAATCAAACACTTACGGTAGTCTTCCGTTATAACAGGTTGGCGCAGATCTGAAGAATAGAAGTACGAGGTTTTCTGTCGACTGTCTATATCGGTTTGTTCTCTTTATCTGGCGTGGTATCTGCTCGCAGAGCGTGAGATTTACGAGAGTATTGATCGGGATTTATTCCGAGTACTTGCGAGAGAAAATTGCTTTTCTAGATGCTGTGGTCTCCGGTCTTGATAAATCTTCGGTTATCAGACGTTAACATTTTGAAATGGGCCTCTTCACATGGTTTAAACTGTAAATAATAACATAAGGGGTCAACTAAGATGCACCGTCTTATTTTGCAATTGAAATTTCCATATGGATGTTTGATACGTGGAAAATTGCTTAAATCGTTCTAAGCTTTTCTCGAGAAAATTAAGAAGGATCACTATCATAATAATTCTAATTCGCCCCAGTTTTTAACAACTGTTCTGAAGAAGCAAAAGAGTATATTCCAGTGGTCTATTGACCTTTTTCGTTTCCAAACATTTGGGTAAAAATATTATCTTTCAGATGTTCAGGGTTTTTTTGGCAACGTTCACCATATGATTTTTTAGTAGTAAGCATCAGGATATAAGATTTCATCACTAACTATTTTTTTGGCTCAGGGTTGACAATGATTTTTCTTTCGTCTTAGTCTTCAGCTGAAACGCACTTCGTCTTCTGCAGCAATTTGTTCAATATTGTTACTCGGGATATATTTTCAATTTGTATTGATATTTCAGGCGACTAATTATTACTTATAATTATTTGTTATCTTTTATGCTATGCCTAAAACCTTGTCTTATAAACATTAGTTTATCATTAAAAAATAATAATATTTGACAAGTAAAAAATATTTCACCATTAAATGAAGATATTATATGTCTCGACGCCATCTAGGGAGAAATTTAGCACTAACAAAGCCTTTCCTACAAAAATAAAGTTGGTTGTTTACAGGTGGAAAAAATATAATAAGCAGTAATTGTTGATTGAGGTACTAGTACATATTGAATCATATGGCGGGTTGGAAATAAGCCGACATAGCTCAGTGGTTTCAGAGCACCTGACCGGACATCAGAAGGCACGGGTTCAATTCCCGTTGACATTGTCAATTTGTATTGATATTTCAGGCGACTAATTATTGCTTATAATTATTTTTTATCCTTTATGCTATGCATAAACCCTTGTCTTGTAAACATTCGTTTATCATTTAAAAATAACACTATAAAGACGTTAAAGTCGTCTAAGTTCTGTCGATTACAAAGTTGCCTCCGAAGCATCTGTAGAAGACGCCGTTCACTATAACACAATAGAAAAATAAGCGCTTGTCTGTATGTACTAAATGTCACTTTTAAATACGCCTTAAAATCCTTACGCTACAACATGGACATAAATTTGAATTTACAGTTTGCTCCATTGTATGCAGCTCTTAAAATAAAGGAGATTTATAATATTATAGGTAGATAGGGTATTGGGTACTGCAGCAAATATGTTCATATTGTCCATACATACAGCCTATAGCCCAGCCCGGTTGGTGATATAAGAAAGTTACCGCCTTAGCCAATACTGACTTTATAGAATTATTATCGCTTGCTCCGTCGTTCGAGGTCCGACCTTATATGAGTCCTGTTATTTCGAGATAATTCCGCGGTTGTGCCGGTCTCGCGGTGTTTCAATGACTTTCGATTGGTGCACATTATGCATGCTGTACCTATATTCAGTATAGAGACTGCAATCATTATTGTGTCCGAGGGACTTATCTCCCGATGGGAGATTGTGAGACCGCGCGACGTGTCTCGCCGTAGTGACATCATAGCGTGAGGTTCATGACCTTTGCGAGTTCATCCTCTTCACAAGCATTATGCAAATCATCCTATTCCGTGTTTGCTATCCATCTTTGATAATGAGGTTCTTCAGATAATTTCAGTCGATAATTGAATATTTAGTGTTGATTGTTGTTTTACTCACACGTGTACAATTATATGAAGTATTTTCATGCTATTCGAAGTTAGAGGAATAACTTTATTCTAAATATTTTGATCGGACATAAAGCCATGAATGGAAGAAAATAATTCTCAAATCGGGAATACACCGAGAAGATTCGGGATAACAGAAGAGTATATTAATAAAACGATATATGCAAGTGATTAACGTAACGAGTGTGTGTTAAGGCCCCGTAGTAAGCGTTCAAATTAGTTTGAAAGGGAGATATGTAAATACGAATGTTAGAATGAGCGCGCTAATATTAAAAATTGATAATAATTAAAATGGTGAAAATATTTAATAAAACTTGACTCGTTTGAAATAGAGCAAAATCCTCTCTACAAATGTTCTAGTTGCATTCAAAGATACACTGCGAATTTTTTCATACCTATAACATATTAAATAACATAACAAAACGTATTTTAATTACTTTTCGGAGTTTATTTTGAATTTTTTTTCGATCGGCGGAATTTCATATAACAAATGTATAGATATTACTTTTCTTAAAAATAGAAAATAGAAATTTCTTAATAAATATTTAAAGTTTAATTGTGCCTGTGTCACATAGATAATTTCCATTTTCCCCCGAGATAATTGCGTGAATCACGCAGAGTGATGTAACCTTTATCATGCATTCTTATAATCCGCTGTTCCTTATCGATTAAGTTCGTATTCTGTATGCACGTTTACCACGCTCGCGTAACCTGTTGTAATCCCGGCTAAAAAAGCTATTTACTTTCACTCGTTGGATAACGGTGCATTGAACAAAAGGAACCAAGCTCGAACCGGACCAAAACCGCTTAAATTATCTCACAAAAACTTTGCCAATTAAGCTACATCTCCCAGTACTTGAGCATTAAAATGCAGCCGTAAATTACGCTTTTTTGACGTTACACAAATATGAAATATAATAATTATCTTAACGCTGCTATTTTTTATTGGTAACTGTAATTTTTTGGCTGGACACGGTTCATTTAGAATCTAGTTATTACCTACAGGTTAGTTTTTTTCCATTTTTAAACATTAATTTTATTTAGTCACAATGTTTTCAAAACACCGTCTGCCTAATTGGGCAAAATTTCTGACTTATTAAATAATCAACTTTATTCTATTATAAGCGGCCGCTTTGGTTTATGCAATATTCTAAGAAGATTTATTATTTTGAATAATAAGAGTTCAGCCCGCAACCCATCTCTTTTTGCCTCGACTTTCGTAACATGAAATACCGTAAAAGTCAAATTGAAAAAAAATAATACATTTTTTCACATCCGTACATTTAGGTACAATGTACGGATGTTAATGTACGGATAATTAATTTTCATGTTCTGTGATAAGTTCTGTTATTATTTCAGATCAGATATGTCAAGCAACTAGCCTATGATGATATAATAACAGAACTTGAATAGGACTTTCATAGAACCCGAATTCGATGAATTGTTCAAATTCTGTGAAATAAATTGTAACACTTTTATTCTTAGTTATTTATTTATTTCGTCCCCCATTGGGATTTTACACGGAGATTATTATCAAGAATCTCTGAAAATTGGTGGTTAATCGTTTAAAAACAGGATTGCGGGCCGTTTCCTGATAAACTTAAATTCCTAATACATCGGAACACGTGTTCGTGCACATGCGTTTGTCTTAATAATACATATTGACGAAAAGCGAAAATGTTAGGAATTTTATGTACACGTGTTCCGAAATTGTGATAATACATTGGTATTTTACAAAAAGTTTATCAGGAAACCGATCAATTCATTCGTTAGGGGCCTGCATTCCCGTTTTTAACCGGATTACGAATAATTCGAAGAGATTCTTAATAAATTGGCAACACTCATTTTTCTCCGTGTATAAATATCACATTGGGCTTTTTAGACGACTCCGTGGTCGAGGGATAAGACTCTCGACTAGCAAGCTGGAGGTCGCGGGTTCAAATCCCGGCGTGCGTAAGTAAATTTTATATGAAGAATATGTGTTAGTTCACAATTTATTCATGTAAAATCATATATAGTACACTTGCGGCACGTTCCCGAGTTGGAAATACTCTCAGTATTACACTGGTATAAGACCACTACTAAGAATTGTAACGTTGCTTGAAATAGCTTTAGCAGTGTTTGGTGACCCGATCTGAATAATCAGGTACTCCCCCATATTCCTCTTCCCCACCTCCCCTACCCACTACTTACTGCCTCACAACATACCCTAATTAGTGCATACCCTTTTGTGTGGTATTCTCATCAAAAAAGATATAAATTTTATAAAGAATATAAGTGGATAGTAAGTAATAAAAAAATTATAATCATAATAACAGTCTTAAATACAGTTAAGGATGATTGCATAATATCTGCCTGTGTATTTGGAAGCAATACTATTAAAATTAAATTTATCGACAGAACATTCCCCACCCAAGAACAAGAATTTATTGTACTTATATAAAATTAGTGCGAGAAGCAACTACATGTAATGGAGCAAGAAGTCTGGTGTTATTTATTGGGTTCGCGATAATCATACTCACCAACTCTAGAGATTTAGAGCAGTCTAAATGCTTGAATTTTTTTTTTTTTTTTTTAATTTTTCCGACTTTATGTCCGGGTTAAATCCTCCCCATAGGAAAAACTAAACCCTTCCACACACTTTATCACAAATGATCATCTAGTCAATCAACATTATGCAAGTGCATTATGTAAGCCAAATAAATACCAAACAATACAAGAACAACACGTCAACTCACCAGAGATCAAATGGGAAAATAATTCACCGACTCCAGATATTTTCATATCAGAGGGTTCGGCTCGGTAGAACTCCTAACATGGCCTATAAATCCTACTGATCCCTCAACATAAATATTTAAAAAATCTTTCGTAATCCTACGTGTATTTAAAATGACTGATTTGTGCATTTTTATATATAATTTTTTTGATAAATCCAACACGCCTAAATTTTGAATGAGAGAGCTAGGTATAATGCCAGTAGTCGAAATAACAAATGGTGATATTTTTATAGTTTGAGAATGCCAAATTATTTTTATCTCATTTCCTAAATCTGTGTATTTTCTTATTTTTTCATTAAGTAACAGATTTTTTAATATTACAGGAATTTGGAAGAGCGACATCAATGATATAAGTTATTCTTTTAATTTTGTCATGTAATACTATATCGGGTTTATTATGACTAATCGTTCGGTCTGTTAGTATAGTTTTATCATAATATATTTCATAAAATTCGTTTTCTAAAAATGAATTAGGTTCGTATTCATAATATGGTAATATATATCGGCAGTCAATCAAGTTATGCTTAATTACCAAACTTTGGTGAACTATTTTTAAAACTTGAATTATTATTATTAATTAAATAATTATAAAATATCGTATATTTTTTCTTCGCCGTGACAGTTAGGGTGGAGTCACATTACGCTATATATACGTGTATGGCGAGCGATATATATAAATACACCTATAATGAGAATGTATGGCGAGCGATATGCTGAAATAGGCCAAGCCACGAGAATGGATTCTATCGCACATGTCTCTATATTTATAGTGTGTAGCTGGAAAGAACGGCCGGTCTGGTGGTGATGGGAACTATAGAAACAATAATTGTCTGGTGATGATGGGAACTATATAAACAATAATTGTCTGATGATGAAGGGAACTATAAAAACCGTATCAATACTTGACTGGTGATGAAAGGAACTATAGAAATCGAATTAATAAATGTATGGTGAAGAAGGGACCTATATAAACTGTATCAAAAGAAATTATAGTTTTGTGATGAAGGGAACTATATAAACCGTATCAAGAGAAATGATAGTATTGTGATGAAGGGAACTATATAAACCCTATCAATAATTGTCTGCTGATGAAGGGAACTATAGAAACCGTATCAAGAGCAATAATTGTCTGGTGATGACGGGAACTAAAGAAACCGTATCATTTATATATCATTTATGTATCATACATTTATTTACTTATTTATCATAAAAACATAGCAGGATTATAAACGTACATACTATTTAGGGTGGAGTCAAATTAGGCTATACGAATCATAGCTTAGCTTATTTCAGCTTATCGCTCGCCATACACTTCCAATGGGAATGTATGGCTAGCGATATGCTGAAATAGGCCAAGCCACGAGAATATAGCGCGCTTATAGCCTGGTCTGTCACAGGCTTTAAGTAATTGTTTAGATCGCTGTAATTTAGATTATCGATTAGAAATGTTTAATTAAGTACATATAATTAATAAGTTATTCGTCCCCTCCATTTACAGTTCATTGCTCCATTTGACGAATTCCTTGTCACAGTTTAATGACTTTGACTCTGCGTCCAGAGTTCACGGGCTCAAAACCTGTCACAGCGCAATTAAAAGTGTTTGTATTGGTATGGGATTTATTACATGCTGGATTTAAATAAATTAACGTGGCTCATTTACGATTCATTTCAGATTGTTAAAATTCTGTCAATGTCGCGCTGGTGAGCAAACATAATTCAGAAAGAAAATTTAGCTTTAAATTACTTTAGGTATGTTTAATACTATGATACTAAGAGTCAAATACTACTCGAATTTCCAATTTAGCCTAAATTTTCTTTGCCGTAGCATGACTCAATGAATAAAATAAATTAAGATTGTCCTAGATTTAAAATAAGCCATTTATAAATACATAATATTACTGTCTTGAATTAAAACAAAAACTAATGATTAGGTACCTATACTAAATGAGTACTCTAGTCGTTAAGTGTAAACATTGCGTGTATGTTTTATTGGTTGGTACCTACCTAACTACAGTTCACATAAAATTTTATTACTGCTTTTATTTTACACATTTGAAAATTGCGTGTCAGTAAATGCTTTTACTTCGGTTCGTAGGTATAATTTTTTCCGAGGTTAGTAGCTACTAATATAAGTATGTGTGTGATATTTTGTTTTACACGGTTTATAATAATAAAATAAACAATATTCAGGAAGTCCGGGGATTAAGTGCTCTAACTTTGGGAGGTTATTCTACATGATGGTAGAAGTAAAAAATATAAATGACTTTTTTAGAATTTACAACTATATGGGTATTTTTCAGGTACCTTAAAACGTAAAATTAGTCCGCCGTGTGGGGCTGGCATTATTATTTTGCGCTGTTGCTAAATCTACCGTCCCGCGTAAACCGCTGGCGTTCCGTCGATTCGTTTTTATGTCAATAACTTTTATTTTATTCGCAAAGGATCTGATAATTTAATGTATCTAGCAGTGTTTAACTTTAAAAGCTTGACTGTTTTAATCAAAACTTGTTAATGTAGTGTGCATTTATTAAGACTTACTAAAAATAACATCTTTATTCAGTGCGTGTTTTCTCCGAAGACGTTTATTTGTGCGTGATTTTAATTAATGTGACAATGCCTGACTTCACCCACGAAGAAAGGGCACACATGCATTTGGTTTACGGGTTATGTGATGTAAATACACATTAAAGTGGACATTTAAAATAAAAATTTAATCAGTCAAAAGCAATGACTTAGTTAAGTGATTAATAGTTAAATAATTTTATCATTAAAAGTGTACCTACTTACATTTTGTTAATTTTAAATCAGTTCTCTTTTTATTTTTATTTTTTATTTTTTATTTATTTATTAATTTTATTTTAGCAATTTGTACATTTAAGTTTACAAATGACTATTATTTTTTACATATTAATATTCTATATTTTTTTCTTGTTTTATGTGGATTCTACACAACATCTTGAATTTTTCAATTGGGGCAGACTTAAGGTTTTCCGGCAGCGCGTTATAGTATTTCATCCCTTTATAGAATATGCTGTTCTGTGTATTCGTCTTGTCCTTTTTTGGTAGCCTGATTTCATTGCACGTCCTAGTTTTATGTTTGTGTATGTCCTTGTTGTAAACAATTTTATTTGAAAAATATTTGGGTTGCTGGTTGTTTACTATTTTGTGTACAAATATCATCGTGTTCAAGGTCAACATCTGTTTCACCGTTAGCCAATTTAGTTCGATTAACATTTTATTTACTTTTGAATATCTATTTCGTCTGAGTATTGTTCTCATTGCCCTATTTTGGAGAATTTGAAATTTATTTTGTTCTCGGTCGTTACACAGAAAAAGGATAGTTGAGCAGTAATTAAAATGTGGAGCAATAATGGAGTTATAAATGGTGATTGCAGTTTTTTCGGACAGTTTGGTTTGAAACATTTGATATCTTAGCATATTTTAAACGTCAAACTCTCGATCTGTTATTGTTTACAAGCGTTTTCAATGGATACGGGCAAAATATAATGTTGCCATATTAGTTTTCGGCAAGTTTACAGCGAATTTATCGTGTAAGTTTGTACCTCTCAAAAGGGATTGTTAGTAGGTATGTCTTTTTGTACGTAAAAAAAGTTCGTATTTCGCAAAAGTTATTTATCTTTTTTACTTCTATCGTCATTTAGAATCATCTCCCATTCATTAGTGCACTTTACACCCGGACACCCTGTACATACACGTTACATTGAATGGCTTTTTTTAATTGAATTAAAATCAAATAATAATATAATTATGAAATTTGATTTTAATTAAATTTAAAAACAAATTAAATGAATTTCTAAGAATTAAACACAAAAAACAATAAATACATTGAATGATGTTTCAACCCAAATGCGATTTATTTCCGGTATTTCGTTGCTTTGCTCGGCTTCATAGATATTGATTCGTTAGTTGCTCTCTGACAAGAATCCTGACAATCATAATATTATTTCTGAGTAACGGCTTATCAACCAATATTATTAATTAATAGAGCATTAATCCACGATTCCATTTGCTTACATTAAATTATTCAGTTGTTCGATTATAATAATAACATTGCATTTGTATATGTGTGATATTTCACCCCAATTACACATGTTTCAGATAAAATAAACTATCTTCCTATTTAAAAAAATAAAATAAATTAATAATAAATTTTTTTAAATTAATAAAATTAGTATAATTAATAAAATAAATTATCTTCATTATTCTTTATAAAGATAAAAAATAATAATTTCTTTCAGCTCGCAACGTGTATTAAAATTAGCGTACGTTAAAAATAGTTTTAAACTCTCTCATAAATGTGTACAAACGTTTTTTCTTTTATCTTTTAGTAGGCTGTGAGAACATTATCTTATGTGTACACACAATCCAAGTCACTGGGTTAATTCTACTGAATATTAACTTAATGTTACGTAGGTTTATAAAGCTGATTAACTACAAAACTAATCACTATATGTGCATGTCTAATCGTTAAGTTTCGTGTACTAAGTACTGACTGATTATTTAATACTGTATGAAACTATATTTATTAATTAACAACGTACATTTTAATGGACGCCCATAAATTATTCTGACGAATCGAATCTCAAGCTTTAATGCCTGTTATATAGGGTGTTGAGAAACGTACTTGACTTACTTTTTAACCAGTGATTCCTGACATTATTTGCAGTAAAAAATTTAAGAAAAACGTTGGTCTCCAGTTACATTTTTAACTTAAAACTTTAAAAAATCTGAAGGTATTGAACGATTAGGGACTAGTTGAGTGCTTGGGCGGTTACTCGGCAAAGTTACCAGATACGGTTTTGAAGTAAAAAAATTGAAAAAAAAAGCATTGTCAAATGCAGATCAAATTTTCAAATAATTTTTTTTCTCCAAATAAAATCAGGAATTACTGGTTTAAGTACGTCAAGTACGTCCCTTAAAACCCTGATAGTCAAGGATATACCTACCGATTAAACATTTCCTTCGAAAACCTAATACGAGTTCTTCATTAGAGTTGTTTTAATTGATAATAAGTTCGTATTTAAACTTTAATTATATCCCAATTGTACTTTAAAGTAGTTAAATAAAACTATCGTAATTTGTATTGCTTGTATTTTCATCTTATATCGTATTCAAAAATGTGAAACAGTTGTTGTACCTGGAGACGAGGTTCACGGAGATAATATTTGTAAAATGTAAGTAAGAATAAGGCAAGCAATAATACTTACAATTTACAATACAATACGGAAAACCGTCCCAGACGCATCTATCAAAAACAATGATATTCGCGACTCTCGACCTGGACCGGCTACATCTCTTCGATTAAATTATGTATTAAATAAGATTTGTGGAAAGTTCGTGGTATCGCTACTGTGGATAATGTTATTAAATTAAATTAAAACGTATTGATATCTACAAATAGGTTTTGTCTATTTGGACATTCGTTTTGTCCATCTACACAATAATTTTATCCTTTTGGACGTGCATTTCGACCAAATTGGAAGGTGTTCATTGTCATTTTTACAGTACTATTCGATATACAGTACTGTAGTACTTTTCAGTACTGCAATCTATCATTTGTAAAATTAACCATTATCTATTGATTATATAAATACGTACCTATATTGTAACATGGTTGTATTAAAATTTTGTTTCCTTTTTGTTCTAGGTAAGCCAAACATCTGCAATTTTCCACCTATTGCGGTTGAAAGAGATTCTACAAAGGTTTGAAGTTTTAAAAATACATATTAGGGAACAACACTTTAGATATGTGATATTGCTAGTGATTTGGTTGATTAGATCTGTCATTAATCATTAATTAAGAACTATATTGAGGATTTCATCGAAATGCAAATGGTAGGGTTACTTTCAGAACTATTATCGCCACCTTTTAGAAAAACGAGCATATCGGTCTAATGCTAGTACGCAATACAAAGGATATTAATTATAAAAAAACACTTTAATTTGATAATGATCAATTAATAATAAATAAAAAGAATTGTTAATTTTTTTTGTATTTCTTTGGCATTCACTATGTAACAATTTCTAGACATTTTTGTTTTTAATTTTTTTATTGATCCAATGTACATTTGTTACGGATAAATTTTATTAATTAGCGACCGGTTTCGACACGTCCGGACGTGTCATTAACTAGCTATTTTAAGTGCAGAAATATGGGGTTTTATTTAGTTTGGTTCTTTGGTGGGAAGGGATTTGAGGGAGGGGGAGGGGGTTGAGAGGGAAACGGAGGGAGGAGTCAATATAACAGGGAATATTGTCAATTGAGGTGATTTGCGCAAAAATGTCTAGAATTGTTAAAGACTGGTATAAAAAAGTTCAGGTTTGTGTGATGATTATTTTTGTTGCCTTTGAATCAATGAAATGTATTTCACGCACCACGCAATCGCATTGAAATAAGCACAATAAATATATATTTAACATAAAACACTCATTTGAATGGATAAACAGCCGAAACACATTTAAATAACATTGTGGTATTATTTTTTCATATACTTTTTTAGCGAAACTTTCATTGTTTTCCTTAAAAAGACATCTCTATAAAATATCCAGTTCGTTAAATGGCATCATTGCTATTCTCCATAAAGATGTTAAAATTTATGAACAACTACCTGACGTGTACCCAGCATTGCTCGACGTTTATCTACTTTCAATAAATATAATATTCATGTATTATATACAAATAAATCTTTCAGAAGAAATTCTCCAAATGATGAATGGTGAAAACCCTATCAAACTCCGTTGCATAGTTTGTAAAAACTAGGCACACAAACAGACAGATGCGGATAGTGACTTTGTTTTATACAGGGTTTTCCAATAAGAGGTGTTATTTTGATATTCAATCGTAAAATATTAATGGTTTCGTTGCTTCTGTGGCACGTAGCGCCATCTTGTTGAAAGTAAACGTTGTCCAGAACAATACCATCCAATTCCGGCCATAAAAAATCATTAATCATCTCTCGATAGCGCAATCCATTCACCGTAACTGTTGCTCCAGCCTCATTTTCGAAAAAGTAAGGTCCAATGACTCCGCTGGACCATAAACAGCACCAAACAGTCACACGTTGAGGATACAGAGGCTTTTCAACAATAACTCTTGATTTTTCCGAGCCCCAGATGCGACAATTTTGCTTGTTGACGAAGCCACCGAGGTGGAAATGGGCCTCATCACTCAAGATGATTTGCATTTGATTCACTCAAGTGAATTTCAATAATTTAAATGCGTTGTTGAAGCGTGTATCGTTCCATTTTTTTAATGGCTTAGTTTCTACTTGTCAAATGTCAAAAAATGACAGCTTCAAAAGTAACATCTACCGAAATAGCGGGCTATTCAAAATAACACCTCTTATTTTAAAACTCTGTACTATTTTGAGATACCAATGTATTGTTCCGATTACGAATTTACTAAAATTTTATCAGGAAACGGCCTGTAATCCCGTTTTTAGTTCATTATGATCCGGGATGTTCTCAAACGTTCCAGACAATTCCCGAACATTCCGGAATGTTTCGGGATGTTCTGGAATGTTGTGGAATGCTCTCGAATATTCTGGAATGTTCTGGACTGTTCTAGAAATTTCTAGAGGGCGAAACATCCAGCCCTTATATCTTCAAAAGCACGCCCTTGAGGTAAAAACTGGAACCTTCTTCATGAATGGGGGTTAAAGGCGGTTCAACACCATATAACTCCCTTGATCGTACCAGGTCTCGTTTCTGAGTTTTAGCAGCACGCACATTGTTCACTTACTTATATAATATATATTGATTATGTTAACTGAATTTATCAAAATATGTTCCTTTTGAATCTTATACACATCAATGTAATATTTAATCATTGACGAAGAAGATAATATTAAAAAATCTCAATGAAATTTTAAAACAAAAAATGAATTATGTTTACATATATATGTACGCAAAACTTATCATAAAAGATTAATCACCTTTTTTATCTCACTCGAACATGTTAGCAAAATAATGCGCCTTGCAATGTTCGACCCTGTGTAAAAAAGTCATCAATTTGTAACTTTACTAAAGATTTATTGAGGCTTTAGCGCGTTCTACGTGTACGTTATATTTATATGTATCCGTTTTGAGTAATGGAGTGGGTTCGTTGGAATGTTGCAATAAAACGCCTGAAGCCTCTTTTATTTGGCGCCAAAAAGAAATCGCAACTAATTGTTTTTTTTTTCGAATTAATTATATTTGAACTAGGAAGCGCTTTTCAGTACCCATTCAGACTTTATAGCTATTAAGGCATTTGTTAGTTTGTGAATAGAGCTGGATAGCCTGTTATTATTATGGTGGGCTCATGTAATATTGGCTTTAATGTATTATGTTATTATACCACCGGCGATGGGAGGTGTGACATAAGAGATATTCAATGAAACTCACTGGGATCTCATTTAAAATCTTTACATACTTTCTCTACGTGATGTAACTCATGTTGAATTAATTATTAACAACGTTTTTTTATACTACTCCCGATCATCGTGCTGATAAAGAAAAATAATGGAAGTTATGGTTACTTATAATATGTGTACGAAGATGGATGTATTAAAATAAAGTGTTAAAATGAGGTTTAAACGTCATCAAAATTAATCACATTATGATATTGGAGAAACGTGTGAACACAATTTAAAAGAAAATTGAAATGTCTCGAATATTTTGAGATTCGTAATTTTTCGATTATTAATCCATTGACACGAGTTTTCAACTAACCACTTATTAATAAAATAATGATAGTTGACACATATAATTACAATTGTTGCTATATATTATATTGTTTTCATCTGATCTTTTCTGCATGGACATGATTTTGAGAAAAGATTTATGTATTGCTTCGTTTTGTTTGCGAAAACTCGCATCAATACATCATACTCCCATTTTTATTCCATTTCGTTTACATAATTTCCCTTTAATTTAATTTTCATATTTATAAATCTCCATCTCCATCCTTAACTATATCCAACACTTTATATACCTACCAAGTAAGTACAACACACAAAGGGTACATGTTTTTAATGGTACATTGAAACAATTTGAAACTTTTGTAATAATTTAAACCTAATTTGAAATTAAGCTGCGAATCACTACATAGCAACGAAGATGAGAAAATCCATATTATCGTATTTATTTATTGTTATTAAGTTTAATTTGTAGAACTCCATTTTATTTTTTTATATATTCAATAATATTGTTATTGGGTTTACAAAAACAGTTTATTTTTAAACAAGTTCTGCTGTGTAATTATTATTATGCTTGACAGCTGTTTCGCCCTCTGAAGGCATTATCAAACTGTCCTTCAGAGGGCGGTGTCCTTCTATCAAACCTTCAGAGGGCGAAACAGCTGTCACGCGTAATAATAATTACACAGCAGAACTTGTTTACAAATAAACTGTTTTTATAAACCCAATAACCATATTATCGTGATAAAACCATTGTTTACCACCATGTTAAACCCTCTCACCTAAATGTTGCGTGTTATACACGAATAACATAATTTAAAGAATTAACATAGTTTAAAGAATAATAATATCAGTCTGAAGATGGCTATACTAAGCTGAAACATAAAATAAATGAAAAAAGTTTAAAATTGTTTCAATATATCATTAGAATGGAATTTCACCACGAATTGTCACCATCAAAAATAGAAAAAATATGTATATATATGATGAAATTGTTTTTTTTTCCTTTATAAGATAAGTATTTCACAGACTGACCATCGATAGCAAAATTCATGTCTTCATGAATGTACAGAATTGATTGCCAAATAATGACCTCTCATTCACTCATTCCACTGAATTATAACTGCAATTCACAACAGCACCGGACAATGAACGAATTAATCATGATTACGATGCCAACTGTCAGAAGAACAATTTTATTTCGAGTCCGCTAATATGAGAGTAAAGTTAGAACGTTTAATTTATGATTTAATATAGGTATTAACAGTTATGTAACTTTTGGACATATTGTGTAGCATATTGCAAATCGCATAATATTGTACCCATATATTTTTTTTTTATTTATTTTGTACAATATTTTACAATTCTTAGTACAATTTAGTAATGTTAGCCTCACTGGGTGGCTTACCCGTGCTGAGGCCTGCATAAGAATTTTATATCGAAACAAAGGAGCTCTAGTTCCATATATTTAGCAAGTCTAAGTCAGGCCAGTGATGATTTGTGAGACGAGTATTTATGTACGGTAACGGGCAATTCAACACACTCTTGAAAATTATGTAAAGTCATGAAAAGTGATATAAAGTCATGAAAAGTGATGAAAAAACTAGGTTAAATATGTTACTTTAGATATGGTTTACAGGACAGTTTTTTTTAATTACTTTTCAAAAAGTGTGTTGAATCGCCAATGTCCTTAGTTGTCGTGGAACCTTTTCTATCCACCATTGATTATTTTATCAATTAACTTTTTTGTGACCGCCAAAATTGAATTAATTTGAAAATTATTGAATACCTACCTGGCACATACAGTTATGCGAATGGGGTATTTGGACAAATGTGGGATACTTGTAAAATATATGGAATATTTAGTAGATTATAGATTTTAAAAACGATCTAAAAACACAAAAGAAATCATTAAAATGAAGAAAAAAAATGATAATGGAGACATTTTATTTTAATATTGAACGATTTAAAAAGTGCCATTTTAGAATGCCGCCAAAACGACATGTTCGTTTTTATTAGTGAATTCGGCGGCGTTGACATCACGCCAGGCGACGTTGATGACAACCGTCTTACCAGTCATTGGCGATTTCTATGTCATAATGGCATTATAGCCAGTTGAACCGTATCAGAATTTACAGTTTTCGATCGTTTTTTAAATCAATAATTATTAATGAAAATATTCAAATTACACATGTTTTAATATAAAAATCATAATCAGAAAAATAAATTTTAATCTTCCACACATTTAAAAAAAAACGAAATTATGTTTGCAAAATACCCTATTCCTAAACGATTTGAATTTGGATATGATGTAATGGTGACCGGATAAATCATCGCAATGATAATTCATCACATCTTTAAAAAGTTATATAAATTCATGGAAAGTGATGAAACAAAAACTTTATTAAGTGGGTTAAGTAGGTTAGGTTAGGTTTAAATTTTTTTCATCGTTTCTAATGACTTTATATCACTTTTTAAAAGTGTGCTGAATTGTCACTGTGTTGACTTATCATGGAACCGATGTAGTAATGCTACTGGCTGCTAAGACAGCTGTCATCGGAATCCAGGTCTGCCCTTACCATCGTTGACCGATGTGATATCACAAACGCCCTCAGCACGAACAAATCGTTATAACGGCAAATAATAAATGGCACAATATTTTATATCTTTATATGTATATTGTATATGGAATTAAATATAAATAACTAATGAACTAACGTGCTCTTATTAGCTCCATGTCTAAAACAGCATACAGGTAAATGTGTCAAATTACAAGCATCCACAGAATAATGTTGATAAGCGTTGTGTTGTATGAAATAAAATAAAAAAAATAGTTTCGTTGAATTGTTTTTCTTGAAACTTTTTTGTTTATTAAAATTGTTTTAATCATTACCGAGGCAATAATGGAGGTGTTTTGTTGGCTAACATTGTACCACATAATATAATACAATAACGTATGAACACTGGACGTAATTGCGCAATTATTGAGCATCGTGCCTATGAGGAATACTGACCTAAGATCTTAACAGTTTTCCGTTCGGTAACAGTAAACATTCGAGTTTTTTTTACTCGAAAGATCTCAATAGAGGTTTCAAGGCACCCATTAGGTAATCGATTGTGCCGGTTTGCGCATCTCTGAGACGTCTTTAATCGAAAATAATCAATCAAACCGCCAGCGTAGCTTTGGATAAATTGAAAATTCTAGAAGTTGTGTACTTATCGATGTTTTTATAGCAATCTGTTATCCGTCCAAAGCGGTTATTACATACTCAAATATATAAATAGTTTTCGTCAGGTTAAAAGTATAGTACATATTCATTTGTTCAATCTGTGTATTTCAAATTTTTTTTTTCTTTATTCAGTTCATTTTGTGTGTGTTTTAGATTTTCGACCAGCAGACAATGAGGTTTATGGCCCGGTATATCATTCAGTGGTATCCTCGCTAAATATGCCGCTTAAGCCTTGGTAAGCCGCAGAATTGTTCTATTTTTAGACACCGAGGCGCTAGCAGTAACAAATGTCAAATATGAATATGAAGGCACTGCTGAAAACCAGCTGCATTCCCGGGAGATCCGGAATGCATAGCTGAGCAGTGACCTTTTTGTCAATAGAATTTATGTTAAAAATATGTAAAATTTATCTATTGGCAAATAAATGTTTTTATTATTATTATTATATGACGTTTACACAAGTAATTGCTTACTCCAATTCACCGAAATATACGTAAATTGCATAATTTTATCGCTATGGACTGTTACATTCATCGAGCGATGGGGGATGTTGATGTTATTAATTGCTAATCAATCTAAAACAGACAAATAGTCTGGTAAAATATTGTACTATAAATTTTTCAATGCCAGGACCGTGTTTTCAGCGGTTTGTTTGTCATAATTTCATGAATAGTGCATTGACTACAGCAAAACAAATACTATTTAAAATTAGTAGCATAGCGTATAGCTCCATGTTGGTTGAAGTGGGGAACTTTATAAAAAAATCAACTCATAAATTAGCCCGTCTAAAACATTCGACATTTTGAAAGCTGGTGATGATGTGGGAGCATAGATATACCACCCACGCTGTATAGAAAATCAAGTACTTTCCTCTAATAAAATCATAGACAATACGTGTAAGCTTACTGATATGGCTAGGCTTCTAACATATAGGGATTATTCCAAGCCGCGCTAAGCTCTACACTCCATCCAAGCCGAGCTTTAAATCAACCGATTTACCGGGCCTATATCATTGTCTGTGGTAGATAAATATCTAGGTTAATTATAGATAGTAACATAAAATGGAAATTACAAATCAATGCAATAGTAGAAAGGTTAAGAAAATTATTGTACATTTTTCTTAGAATACGAAACATACTAAATTTTAAATTATTAAGAACCATCTATTTTTCACTAATTCAATCAGTATTACAATACGGAATTGTTGGTTGGGGTGGAGCATTCAAAACTTCTCTCTTACCTTTAGAAATAATCCAAAGAATATTAGTAAAAATAATTTTGAAAAAACCGTATGATTACCCCACAATTAGACTATTTCAAGAATTTAAAGTCCCTTCACTTCATATTATTTATAAAAAAATAACTCTTTTTCAAATACATAAAGATTGTTTCAACATCGACAACTTAATAACTTTTTCGAACAGCAATAGACAAAGTATTCTTGGCTCTATAACTACCCCGCGCTGTAACACCACCACAGCCCAACAATTTTATAAATATTTTGGTGTCAAATGGTTTAACCAATTACCTCTTAACTTAAGATTGGAAACGAATTATAAAAAATTCAAAAGCTCAATAAAAACACTATATCAATAGCATATTAAAATCGTTTATACTTAAAAATACAATTTAATCTCTCAATTATTATTATATTGAAATCCTTTTCTCTTATTTCTTATTCTTATCTCTTTCCTTCTTCTACATCCTTTTCTCTTTTCTATTTGATAAAATACTGTTACATATAAAAATTTTATTCTCTTATATTAAAAAATAAAAATTCTTTTCATTATCTTTACACTCTCTGAAAAAATATGTTAAATTACTATTTACACGCAATTCTCCGCCTTTTTAACACGAGCATTTGCTCTAAAAAAAGGTGTATCACGATGTACTGTAATAAAAAGAAAATAAACTTAATGTAATGTAATAACATGTAATTGTAAATTTAATATTAAATAAAAAAAATTTAAAAATTAAAAAAAAAATATATCTTTTTTTATTTACATTGTATTGTTTTCTAACAGATTAGTAATATTCTATTTTATTTGCTTAATTTTACACAACAGCCACTTAAGTCTTACTTCATCCTTCGTACAAGTTAAAATTAATGTTAGGTTCGAATTGTATTTTAATTTATCGTAAATAGAGCAAACTAATTTTCCATTTTTAATTGCACAGAAGCATAATAGGTGGTTCTCAAACCATGCATGTGATTTGAATTAACAATAGCCGGAAAATAGATACTTATAGTTATTACCTACGCAACATAATGGTACAGGCTAAAATAATATTTTACTGCATTACTTACATTATTTGATGATTTTTTTATTACAAAGGCAAGTGTGACGAGGGTTCAATCAACAGGACCTAACATTTTTTTACAAGAAGTGTATAATATTTTTGATGTCAATTTAATATTAAGTAAATGTCAGCTTTAAAAATGCGCTCTAATTGTATTTGGAATAAAAATTATCGTACAAGTATTTGTAAAAAAATAGCTTTCTAAAACATTCCATAGTCTAAAAAACCATATATTTATTTTCTGGGAATAATGCCTGGTGTACATTAAAATGATATTTCATATAACTAAAGTGTATTTCTTCAGAAATTCACTTTTACGAGTAGCAGAAGACGTTGCAGGGTATATATTAATCTTTCACATGAGTAATTTTTAATAGGTAAGATATTAGGGGGCACAGAAATAAATAAATAATACTCAACATAATATATAGAGTACGAACATAGACATATGAATATTAGTAGACCTGCCCTAAGTGATTAAAAGCGTATTATCCCCACTCCCCATACCGGTTCAATTGAGCCGGCTGGGCTCGCATATGGCCTCAAGTGAAATTTGAAAACGTGACGTCATCATTCTTGTGCGAACTATGGTCGAGGCATCATCGGTTCATTTTACGAAATAACACGGCAAAATGTTGACTTGTACTATGAAAACTTGTAAAAATAGATGTGAAAAAGAGAATAAACCCAATTGTCGTATTACATTCCATAAGTAAGCATTATTTTACTTTATTTTAAGCTTATTCACACCGTATTATATGGATCAGTTTTAGAAACATATACTATCACATCACAATGTAGCGATTCTCAAGTGTGCTCATCGTTGTTTACTGGGGTAAGTAAATTATGAGACATTTGTAAAAGTGTCTTAACTAAATACTCTGAAACTAACTACGACTCTGAAAATAGAAGCTGCCTTACTTTGCCGAATTTGGACTTCGCAAATTAGTTCATAACGTGGCGAGTAATTTGCGCTCTCATGTAGAAATGTCTATTCATTCAAAAGCAGATTTTACTTTTAAGAACTAAATGGTGATATTATAATGCGAGATGCCTATTTACTGTCAGATTGATTTATTGACGAATCACAGTCAGCCTTACTCCCTTCGTTCTTCAACAGTTGATTTTACCCCTCGCCATAATCTTCTCGTCTATTAATTCCTATGTCTGTGAGTACGAACGATATAAGTACGTACAATTCAATTTATCATCGAGAATTCTGTTTTACAAAGGAGTTCAATAATTGCATACAATAACAAGGATAACAAATTATTATAAGCAATAATTATTAGCCTGAAAAACAGATATAAATTGAAAAAATATTCCGAGAAAAAATAATAATTGTTGAATGAAATACTAGTATTTATTGAATTATTTGGCGGTTAAAAATAAGCCGACGTAGCACAGTGGTTCCTTTCACCTTACCGGCAATCAGAAAATGCGGGTTCAATTCCCGTCTATTTCTTCTCTGAAGATTTTTTTCGATTTATATTTATGTTTCAAGCTAATAATTATTGCTTATAATAAATTGTTATTCTTTGTTCCTTGCATGAAAACCTTGTCTTGTAAAAACATAATATTACCTGTAATAAAAAATAATAAGTACTTAAGGTATTATAAAAGTAGTTAGAAAGCATTGTGTAGTAAATTTGTTGATTTAATGAAATTAATCATGAACAGTTCGTTGTTCATGCATATTTGTATTTAGCAAACCTTTATTATATAGCTAAATTAATACAGCGATAGAAGGTGCACATGATGAAGTATGAACGATATAAAGATACACAGTTAAGTTGTACAACGGAGTTTGATAAGTGTATTATTGTCATGTAATAACGTACTGAAAAAAAATTGTTAACATAATTATATAAATATTAGTTAAGTTTTTTTTTAATATTTGTAAGCAACGTAAAAAAAATTATACTGTATTTTTTTTTCCGTCATTTTAGTGTACATTAAACTCGTTTGCACTAATTTATTGTTATCTGACACACTAATGTTTGTTATTAAAACCGTTAGGAAAAATCTGCCTTGGTATTTAAACGTTGTTGAATTTAGACTTAAATTTAGGTTAATGAAAATAACTCTAATCTGTAAAGGTTAATTACTATGTAGCACGAAGTTATTATGGTTGAGTTAAACAATTAACACCTTCGCGTTTTCATTTTAAAATCGATTACAAATTTCATAACCTTATGCAAACCCCCTAATTGATTTATGGCATTATTTTTGTTAAACGATACTGATATCGCATAGTTAGTTTGTTAATTTAACTATTTTATATTTATTTAAATCATTTTTGTAACCTTTCTCTCAGAGGATTAGAACTATAAAAGCTACTGAAAGTCAATTCTGAGATGCTGACTACCAAATGAAAAGGGTGACAAACATTTAATATAGAGGCAAGGTTTTTAACCCCTGACCCAGATATTATAAATATCCGAGCAGTAAGTTTAATATTTACCGGTCGGAAGATGCCCGCAACGGGGTGAAACTGGTCATGTGTAAAATAGATAAAAGGAACAAGGTTTTTTTAGTCTTAATATTATTACAATGAAAATCGACCACGAATTAAATCATATGGGCACACCGCTAATAGCTCCATCGTAACTTCTCCCTATTTCTATCCAACACACGTAGCTATGTAATATAAATTGATGTTGTAACGGTTATCTCAGTGCCATATTTCGCTAATTGGTAGCCAATCTATCAAAAACTTCATTTTACGCGCCAAATCTGACGTTTCGAGCTTTTAAATTTCCCAGCATTGGCGCTAGTATCGGCAGCGTAGTGCTGTCGGGGGCGCGCTATATTTCCGCGTGGGTCGCGTTAGAGTTAGATGTGCCCGCCGATTGGGCACGAACGGGCAACACTAGACACTGCGACACTACGACACTACCCGTGTGGCGTGCGGTATCGGTGACATCATTGTGCCCGGTGCCTTGTGTTGTGCCTCGTGGCCTGTGGCCGGCATTCTTCCGTGCCAACACTGATCGCAGGCTCGATTGCCCACTTCTCGGGCCTGCAGGCGATGCGATACCGGGCCCAGTCTGATCACGCAAACGCCCGAATGGCACAAAAAGCTGGCCAAAAACATGATTCTGATTTATCAAATCGATATTTACAGAAGGATAGTCAAAAACTTAGTTTGTATCTCCGTTGTCCACCCATACATATATACATACTTACAAGATCGACGATACTACCTTGTCCGCATCGAGGAAACACCTTCACTTCTGCTGTTTTCATCTAGTTAATTGTGTTTAAGGCTGCACCCTGGTCTCTATCTTCACAGTGCGTTCTGCCTAAATAGTTTAAAGCTTAAACGATTAAATAGGAGCCTCTTCGGTAGACGACTTTCTTCCAATCTTGCTTCGTGTCCCTGTCCAACGGAGCCATCTCAGTTTTATAAACTTTTTACTGACAACTTTTCTAACTTAAACAAGTCTTCCTTAAACCTCGAGGTTTCACTTAAATGTCTGCAAAGGATCATCTCAAGACCTTCTTTAAAAATAATCAAAACCTTCTTCAGGAGGTCCCAGCACTTGTGACCCATAGCTTATCCTTTATAGTTGATTGGTTCTTGACACCAGGCTGATATCGTCATTGTTTTCACAATTTTTGTTTGTCCAGCTTTAGCAGCATTTTGAACGTCTGTGCGCTGATCGCTGGTGACATAACGGCCCGAACCGCTTTGAACGGCATGGGACGGCTTCGAACGACTTCAGACGGCTTCGGAGCGCCCGTGTTCGATATTTAAACTTACGGAGTAGACTAAAATTATTGCATATTATATGGCTTCTGAAAGCTATCACTGTTCTTTTTTGCAAGCGAGGTGGTTTATCAGTTAATAGCATAACTCTAAGTAATCTCGGTTAAATGATAAGTATTACTAAATAACTAAGCTTGCATTAAAAAGATGTTTTTGTCTCTAACTGACATAATTAGAATTTTTTTAATTATTTAAAAACATCACTTGTTTGCTGCGATAGGTCAGTATTTAGCGCAGTCGCTCGGGGACCAGTTTAAATTTCATCCTCAACAATAAACTTTTTCTCGTGGTTTTCTAGTACGTACGAAATTTGCTATTACTCATTTCAAAACCGTTGTGGTCGGATAGACTTCGATACTATCGGAGAGTACAGACGACGTAGTACCTCTTTGATTTAGGCTTTTGGCAAGTGGCAGTCTTCAAAGCACAATATTAGGTTTATTTTTGTGTGTTAAAACAGAAAATTTTAGTTGGTGTCGTGAAAGTTGCACAGCTTTTAATGGATTTTTCCAGATCGACTTTTTCATCTACCAATGGCATTTTCCTCATCAGCTATGCACTATATTGTTTTAAGTATGGCCGACAAATTTCTAGAGCTTTATCATGACATTCATGGTACATGGTGCCATTTTTCAATCACAGTAGTTAATCCGCTGGTTTAGAAACCTCGGTTTATCAATGAAGCCGTACAAAAGTTTCTGATGTTGTAGGCTGTAAATAATATAATTAGCAGAATTGTGTAATCACATTATACCGAGCTAAACTACTATAATTCTACTGTGTATTCCCTGTTATAACGATATGGTTTCAGCTAGATGTATGAATACTGAACTGACACAAATTATCACTCCAAGTGCCTACTAGGTTATAAACATTAAATTATTTTTTTAACGTTTAACGTTATTAACGTTTTTCAAAATCGCCCTAAGAAATTCGCTGAACTATTGGAGCAACCGTCAGTTCCGTTGTGATATTTAATTACACTCATTAATGAGTGCTTTAAAAGTGTTATTTTTTTCACTATTGATGCCATCGATGGTTCCATGATAACTCAACACAGTGATAATTCAACACACCTTTAAAAAGTGATATAAAGTCATTAGAAACGATAACAAAAAAAAAAAAAAACCTCACCTAACCTAATCTAACCTAACCTACTTAACTCAGTTAATAAAGTTTTTGTTTCATCACTTTCCATGACTTTATATAACTTTTTAAAAATGTGACGATTTTTTAAAATGTGATCGATGTATATCATCGACTCGGACAATTTAGAAATAGACTCGCCCAAATGTGTTTGAATTTGAGATATTTAAAAATAAAATGGTTTCGATTTTAACATTTTCGGAATAAGCTGTCGCCTTATCTCAAATATATATCAAAAATATCTAAAAAAAAAAACCGTATCATTCCAAATGCCTAATTTTCTGTTATCCTTTCGAACTCTATGGTGAGCCTGGCTATGTCGGTATTCACTGAATATTTTTTCATTTACCAATATCAATTTTATAGAGTGAACCTTTTATGATCACCACTTCAAAAAACCTGCTCTGAATAAAATGTTTTTCAAATTTCGAAACTTGTACCTACTTTGTTCTTATGATTGTATATTTACTGCATGTGTCATGATTTGCGTATTTACGGTTCCAAGAATTTTATTGACCGGCTTGTAAAAAAGGCATTTGCAGCCACAGATTTATCAAGGCGGAAAATTACTTTATTGAATCAGTTTTTTTATTAAGTCGTGATAATTTTATTTTATAAATAATAGTACCTACTTACTAGTACAATCAGTCAACCGTAAATAGGTCTTGCTCTGAATTGGTGGTAAATAGTTGAACTATTTAAGTTCACGGACAATGCATTGTGCATTACGTCAGCTTGCAAGCTTATAAGCAGTAGTTTTTTTTATTATTCTCGTCTGAATTACGCCTTAATGAGCACTGAATTCAGATGATGCGACTACCACCTAATTGGAAAATACAATTAAATGTATCATTGATAAGTTTTTTATACAGATACTTTTTTTATTATCATGGCATAAATTGAATACTCAAGCGTGGTAAATGCCGATGTATTTCTTAGGAATGATGATTTGGAAATTTGAAAAAAAAAGTTCTACTCAGAGCTGATTTTTATTTATAAAAATATCTGGTAGCACGAGACTGTTGTTTTATGTATCGATGTAACACTAGTTTTAAATTTTTTCTTGTTGAACGCTTAGAACAAATCAAATTAGATAATTGTACAATTGAAAGAATATTTCAATGCTCTGTATGTCATATCATATTTGTAGGTCATGATATGTCTGTATGTCATGATAAGTCTATACTTCATGATATCGTCGCTGTGAAATCAAACCGGCATATCTGCAAAATGCTAGTTTTTCACCAGAGCGCTTTAAAGATTTCGCATATGATATTTTCCTTTTAACGTCCGTTTGGTTCACCTCAAAGCCACCTTGTGAATGAATAAAATTTAGACGAATACTGCTTATTGAAGTAGTAGTTGCAAATAAATCGAAAATTGCTTAAATTAAGAGTAAAATGCAGATATGCCAGTATGGCTTTAAAATCAGTGTAATATTAGCTTTTGTGTCATAGTGGCTTCTTCTTTTGGAACCTGTTTTACGTATAAAAAAGGATAATGTTGTCAATGAAAAAATAATTTATTGCTTCACAATTTTTTTATAAACAATTAACATAAAACTGCTCTTTCCTTTGCTGGTAACTTCAAAGTTTCCCAATCGTTTATGGAAATCTGAATAAATTGACGGTATTATCCCGGCGGTAACTAACTTTAGGATACCATTTTTCTTGTTCTCATCAATGGTCTCTTGGAATAAGCTTGCATCAGAACAGGATTCACGCTCCCACTTCCCCGTTTATTCCCTTTCTTCGCCTCCTCCCAGGCATGTGATCCGTGGGATGTTTTGAAGTAAAAGTTGCCGTTGTCTTTAATTACTTTAAACATTCAAATGTCCAAAATGGGTAAAATTACCTGGGGGTCCTTCAGAGCTTTTATATCAAAAAGTCCTCATGACTCAACTCATGAACCAGGTAAGGCTTACCACTTTTCTTTGCCGTTTTCATGGCCATGGCGTATTGGGAAGGTATATAGGTCCGCTTCGGAGTGCTCTTTTAACTGAGTGATAGATTTTATGTTTTTTGATGTTGTAACAGCATATTTGTACATTGCCATCATAAAGTTATTTTTTGTTGTCCACCACAAGTATCGTTGTAAAAGACAACGTGGACAGTCAGCTTTGTCATTTAAATGTTGCAGTCATTTCAGCACACAGCTCCCAATCTCAATAACGCTTCTTTTTCCCGGTGTTGGTTCACTCTTCCACGGGTTTTAGACTCGTATTCCTCACCGCAGTTTCGCATCTTTCAGTTTGCTAAAGTTTTTTAATTAAATTTGCCTATTTTAATTTATTTTTTTAACCGGGAGAAATTTTACCCGGGTCAGACATTTTGGCATATATGCCGGTTTGTTTTAGTTGAGGCTGCTATAAATGCTTTTGTTAAGTGCAAACCGGATTATCTGCCAATAAGTCATACAATAAGTCATATCTGGTTAGTAATAAAAATGTACTATTGTGAGATAATCCAGTTTTACTTACATGATGGACGCATTTCCCCCTTGAAAGTTTTGAAGCAACTGGCGTATTGCAGAATAGGTCTGTCTTCTGCTAAAAAAAGTGGCGATTCCCGCGTAAATGCATACCGGCCCAACGCCATCTGACAGATTTTTATTCAACTATACGACATGCCGGTTCGACATAAGAATAGAAGGGAAAAAATAAATTTTTCGACACCAATAACTCAAAAGCTCCATTTTTGCACATATGCCGGTTTGATTTAACAGCGACGATATGTCTGTATGTCATGATATGTGTGTACGTTATGATATGTCTGTTTGTCATGATATTACTGTTATGAAATGTATGTGTGTCATGATATATTTTAATATCATGACATGTCTGGATGTTGTCATATGTCTGTAAGTCATGATAAGTCTTTATATCATGATATATATCTGTATGTTATGATATGTGTGTACGTTATGAAATGTCTGTATGTCATGATATTTCTGTATGTAATGATATGTCCGTATGTCATGTTATGTCTGTATGTCATGATATATCTCCATTACATGATAAATTTGTTTTTCATGATATGTCTTTATGTCATGATATGTCTGTATTTCATGTTATGGTTGTATGTCATGATATGTCTGCATTTCATGATATGTCTGTATGTCATGATATGTCTGTATGTCATAATAAAGATGACGCGGCCAGCTTAAAATATTTGACTGAAAATCTGTGCAAATTAGATGATTTCGGACTGACGCGACGGTGCGGTTGAAAAGTTTTTGCTGCTTAAAGCAAACAGAATTTAATTTGTATTTAATATACCGATGGCCTATCGTACAGTGTTAAGTGCAGTTTTAAGTAAAAACATTACGTGTTTGCATTTATCAATATTTCTTACTTTGTAAATAGACGTTTCGTGAGAAATTTAATTTACGTATTTTATCTAGAATGGATAAAAAGTGGATATTCACATTCATTTTGTCGCTTTACATATTAAAATATAATTAATCTGGAGTATTCTTATAAATTGCAGTTTAAAATAGCTCTTAAGGCGAAGCTTAATGCTAAAGCACCGTTTTGATTAATCTTTATAACGAATTTATATACATTATGAATACCAAAAAATATGCTTTAGATAAATTGAAGGGTTTTCCATCGTTTCGCTCAAGCGAAATATTAAATTTTTATTTTTATTCTACTCAAGTAGAATAAAAATAAAAAATAAAAAATACTCAATAAAAAATATAAATGTAAACTACTAAACAAAATATTTACAAAATAAATAAAAACCAGTTTTGTGCTTGAAATTGAACGTTTCTAGACTCCGTTTTTCAAGCGATTTTAATGCCTATTACCTACAATATAAGGTATACCAAGAATATACACATTTTTGGTTTGTAGCTTCCTCTTAACATATGTGTGCGCTAAGCCATCGATATTTAACATCGTCTGTGGGAGAAACCTATGTATTTTCTTTAAAGATGTGTTATTCTACAACACTTTATCAAAATGACAATCATTTACTGCTGATATTAATTAATCGTGTAGAAGAAAGAGATCAAGATATCTTTTTCTGAAGTGAAAGAGATTGTGTAAAATCGTGTAAAAGTCACAGTAACGATTGTTAGATTTTTAAAAATATCCGTGGAAGTCATCAAACCAGGAATCTTGTAATTTCCAAATTCTTTGGGCCTCGCAAAAAATATAACGATATCCAGTGAACACATCAAAATGATAATATAACTTGAACCCCCGCGGAGTTATTAACGATATCCTTCAGAAATAAGTTCCGACCCGTTTTTTTTTAAATAAAGTTATGACAGCAATAAATTAGCATTTTTTTAATTTCGCAAGTTCGAAAAGAGGTCGCTCAGTCATTGATAATAAAACCTTTAATTATGTAACGTCGTTTTAAAATTTATATCCTATAGTGACAAATTGCTCATCGATGAATCTGTGAAAACTGTTGTTTACGGATGTTATAACAAGTAAACATTGCCATTAAGTGCCTACTTGATTCATTTTGATCATGATGACGTTATCTTCACAGTTTAATATGCATGTATCTACCTGGGGACCTCTATGGCAAAACAGTGGCTACAAATCCGAAAGTCATGTTTCAAATTATCGGGGAAGAACAAAGAAAAAAAAATTAAATTAATTTATTAGTGTTCTTATTATACCTGTATTTCTTTTTAATGTGAATCATTCCAGTGTGGACATGTCGGTGAAATACTACTAGAAACGGAATCCAAGTGTTGCCATTTTTTATTGTTTATTTATTTATTTAGTTTTGCATTGGGTACATTGACATGTTAACATTTTTTTACGTAAGGGATACATATAAAAATGAAAAAATAATTTCTCACATTACAGGGGTTTCCAATTGGAAAAATTAAAAATACTTATAATAAACTGAAATTATCAGAAATAATGTCTTGACAAAAAAAAAAAAAGACATTAAAAATGACGATATCATTGGCATATTCATTTGCTAAAACTATATAGGCTAGGAATCGGCGAGTTTGTTAAATAATTTGTTTGTGAATGGGAACATTGAAATAACTTATTATGCCTAATAAGTCGAATAGGTACTCTTAAATTGACTACACTTAGAATTATCTTCGAATTTACAATTTTATAAAAGGAGCATTAGTCGCGTATCCTATCTTTATGTATTTCTAAAAATGACTTATGTTTAACTGTATTTAGTACCTTCTTTATCTGAATATTTTCTAAACATCCCTCTTTCTTTTCTGCTTCCCTAATTCACTTACAACACAGAAATCAACACTATACAACAATTAAAATGGAAAGAAAAATTAAAGGTATCTACCTACACTCAATATCAAAAAAAGTTACATCGTCAAAAACCTTTTTGTAGTGAGGCGTTTAACCAACCAATTGCGACTTGTTTATGAACATTTCGGAAATTTAATAGCTTTTCATGGAACTGCTGTTTCTCTTCCTCTTCTCTTGTTCTTCTCTCATAATTTCCTTCCGCTTGACAACATTCTCAAATCTTGATTACCAAAGTTCAATGATAAACTCCTTTGTGGTAGGACTAACTCATTTTTCACACACTTTTCCTAACTCATCTATACTCAAATATACATAATTACTACATACAAAGTTCAAATACAAATACCGATAACACATAACTACTACGTTTGGTCAACGAAACTTTAAATACTTTGCGACAAGACACTACAACATTCTTCCAGACAGCATAAAACAATGTGATTCACAAAAAAATTTCAAAGATAATGTAAAAATTTGGATCAAAAATAAGAATAGGGCCTTTACCGGTGCATTCACCCAAATTCGAAGTTATTAAAGTCACCACATTACCACCACATTATTGAGCGAATACCTTTTGATACAAGTATAGGTATGTTCAATGGTATTAGGAACTAACACGAAAAATTCTGCCTCAACACAGGCTAGCCTAGTGAGGCGGTATTTGAGAAACCACAACTGTACCTTTATTTTCTTTTTACCTTCACAATATTATGTTTGTATTAATAGTTCTTCATTTTTGTTAATTTTATAACCTTAAATATAAAAGTTACAAATCAATGTACACCATAATATGTATGCATAGTTGTAATGTGTAAACTTTCCTAAATAATGATATTAATATTATTATTATTATTATTATTCACATTAAAAAATCCTATTTTTGAGCCGTGGCGACATTTGGAACAATTATTTTTGTGTAGTAGTTTCTAGGTATCAACTTTTTCTTCTACATAAATTATACATCCTGTTCCCACTACACTCGCCATCAACGTTGCGAAACCCTGTCTTCTTCAATCGCAAACCACGTGTGCACCTACCTTAATCCCAAGCTAATTTGGGACTTACAGTTAACCAAACTTAAGTGTGATCCAAATACGGGTTGTTCGTCTCGCTGATAGTTGCTTCCGGAAGAGCTGTTTCTCCATTCGGTCGTTAGCTTGGCCGGCACTCGATACCTCAATATTACAGCTCGTCGCCTGATTGAACCCGAAATAGTTTTGTTCCAACCTGCTGGACGCGACTGTATCATATATGAGATTTTGCTCGGCCGACACTCGATGTATCATATATGAGTTAGCTCGGCCGGCAGTCGATACCTTAATATTACAGCTCGTCGCCTGATTGAACCCGAAATAGTTTTGTTCCAACCTGCTGGACGCGACTGTATCATATATGAGATTTTGCTCGGCCGACACTCGATGTATCATATATGAGTTAGCTCGGTCGGCAGTCGATACCTTAATATTACAGCTCGTCGCCTGATTGAACCCGAAATAGTTTTGTTCCAACCTGCTGGACGCGACTGTATCATATATGAGATTTTGCTCGGCCGACACTCGATGTATCATATATGAGTTAGCTCGGCCGGCAGCCGATACCTTAATATTACAGCTCGTCGCCTGATTGAACCCGAAATAGTTTTGTCCTAACCTGCTGGACGCGACTGTATCATATATGAGATTTTGCTCGGCCGGTACTCGATATATCATATATGAGTTAGCTCGGCCGACACTCGATACCTTAATATTACAGCTCGTCGCCTGATTGAACCCCAAATAGTTTTGTCCTAACCTGCTGGACGCGACTGTATCATATATGAGATTTTGCTCGGCCGGTACTCGATATATCATATATGAGTTAGCTCGGCCGACACTCGATACCTTAATATTACAGCTCGTCGCCTGATTGAACCCCAAATAGTTTTGTCCTAACCTGCTGGACGCGACTGTATCATATATGAGATTTTGCTCGGCCGGTACTCGATATATCATATATGAGTTAGCTCGGCCGACACTCGATACCTTAATATTACAGCTCGTCGCCTGATTGAACCCCAAATAGTTTTGTCCTAACCTGCTGGACGCGACTGTATCATATTTGAGATTTTGCTCGGCCGGTACTCGATGTATCATATATGAGTTAGCTCGGCCGGCACTCGATACCTCAATATTACAGCTCGTCGCCTGATTGAACCCGAAATAGTTTTGTTCCAACCTGCTGGACGCGACTGTATCATATATGAGATTTTGCTCGGCCGACACTCGATGTATCATATATGAGTTAGCTCGGCCGGCAGTCGATACCTTAATATTACAGCTCGTCGCCTGATTGAACCCGAAATAGTTTTGTTCCAACCTGCTGGACGCGACTGTATCATATATGAGATTTTGCTCGGCCGACACTCGATGTATCATATATGAGTTAGCTCGGCCGGCAGTCGATACCTTAATATTACAGCTCGTCGCCTGATTGAACCCGAAATAGTTTTGTTCCAACCTGCTGGACGCGACTGTATCATATATGAGATTTTGCTCGGCCGACACTCGATGTATCATATATGAGTTAGCTCGGCCGGCAGTCGATACCTTAATATTACAGCTCGTCGCCTGATTGAACCCGAAATAGTTTTGTCCTAACCTGCTGGACGCGACTGTATCATATATGAGATTTTGCTCGGCCGGTACTCGATATATCATATATGAGTTAGCTCGGCCGACACTCGATACCTTAATATTACAGCTCGTCGCCTGATTGAACCCCAAATAGTTTTGTCCTAACCTGCTGGACGCGACTGTATCATATATGAGATTTTGCTCGGCCGGTACTCGATATATCATATATGAGTTAGCTCGGCCGACACTCGATACCTTAATATTACAGCTCGTCGCCTGATTGAACCCCAAATAGTTTTGTCCTAACCTGCTGGACGCGACTGTATCATATATGAGATTTTGCTCGGCCGGTACTCGATATATCATATATGAGTTAGCTCGGCCGACACTCGATACCTTAATATTACAGCTCGTCGCCTGATTGAACCCCAAATAGTTTTGTCCTAACCTGCTGGACGCGACTGTATCATATTTGAGATTTTGCTCGGCCGGTACTCGATGTATCATATATGAGTTAGCTCGGCCGGCACTCGATACCTCAATATTACAGCTCGTCGCCTGATTGAACCCGAAATAGTTTTGCCCTTACCTGCTGGACGCGACTGTATCATAAATGAGTTAGCTCGGCCGGCACTCAATACCTCAATATTACAGGTCGTCGCCTCATCACAAATGAGATTTTGACAGGGCCGTTGCAAATATGGTCTGTTTGATTTCCCACATAATAATAATACGATAGCACAAATTTCAACTTTAAAATGTATTTGTTGTATTTGGGTATTATGATATGTTAAATAAAACCCCCTTTTAGAAATTACCTTTTTACATGGCAATAAAACTCACATAGCAAAACTTGATAAATTAAAAAGTCAATAGAAAATTATAAAAATACTAAAAAATTACGTAACACCCCATAATATAGTAAATTTCTATAATATAAAGCATCTCCCCTTGCATCAAAGGGGGTAGTTATAATTTTTTGGTATTTTGTACTCGTACATGACGGATATCTAATGAAAAAGTACATGACGGATATCTAATGAAAAAAAAGTTTTCCACCTCAGCGGACCTCTGAATTTAAATCCACCTTTTATTATCTTTTTTCAATTTTTGCCAATATTAACTCCGAATGACTAATTTTTCATTAATAAATGATTTATTGGAAACTTTTTTTATTAATTATTGTAAATATTATAAATAAGAACAAACTGTTAATTTTCAGTAATCTGTATCTGATGATGCTATAAGCGAAACTGCAGTAATTAAAAATTCAAGTGTTTCTTTAATACTCACCCTTCCGATAAATTTACTGTATTACCATTGCATGGGAATGAAACTAAAATAACATAATAGAAAACTTTTCAAACATTTTATACGACCAATTTAACAAGTTAGTAAATATTAAATAAAATGTTCTTACCAAACAAATGTCACTACACCTTAAAACAAACATAATGTATTATTTATGTATGTACATACTTACTAGAAACACAGCAATAACATATTATATTGATGCTTTGTTACATTTATATTAGTTTGAGTGTGTTTTTTTTATAATCTTTTTTGGACATAATGCGATTTCTTTTACCAATCTAATGCTTAGGCAAAATAGTACTTTAGGCTCTAAGCTAAGCCATATATAAGTGATCTTATTTATATGTTTATGAGCAATAAATAAAGAAAGTTTGTATTTGCTTTGGATTGAAATATTCCGCGTTGAAACGGTTAAAGGTAAATAATATCACAAGCTGACTGACCCTATTATGCAACGCTAAGCTATAGAGAGAATGCGTGAGATTTAAACCTGTATCCAAAGCCCGGGGCGTATAATTTACTTGCCTACTACTTCTGATACCTCTGAGAATGGCGGTGAAATGATGTTGGATATCAAAGCGAGGGACCCTGCAAAACCAAATTGTAAAATTTCAAAGGCCTAAACATCTATATCTTTTTTACAAAGCACCCTTTTTCATTATTTTGGCTTAGGTTTCTTTCTCGCCTTTTAACATTAATTTTAGAAGCGACTGACAGCGTCAACTAATTTTAACATTTTTCAAATTCCGTACGTAAATTTTTACAGTCCAGTTCAGTTATTTACATCGGATAATAGTTGTGGTGAACATTTTATTTCCTTCGATCGGTTGTTGCGTAAGAGACACCAAGTGGAAGTGTTTCGAAAGATGTTACACGTGCTTCCTATATTGCATAAGGATAGTTTTGAGAATATCGATATTCTAATATTTAAGTAAATGCTAATCCAGTGGCGTAGTCCGTACCCATGTGATGAAGTGCATGAGAATATCGATATTCTAATATTTATGTAAATGCTAATCCAATGGCGTAGTCCGTACCCATGTGATGAAGTGCATGAGAATATCGATATTCTAATATTTAAGTAAATGCTAATCCAGTGGCGTAGTCCGTACCCATGTGATGAAGTGCATAACAATAATATTAACAGGTATGATTACATTCCACGAGAACACCACTCGCTAGACTAAACAATCAATTAAGATGTTACTTAAAAGATATATTCCAGGGATACAGACTTCACAGCTATACATTTCACTAAAAATCGACTTATAATTAGAATAAAATAACTTAGTTTGAATACCACTTTATTTGAGTATAATATATAAAACAACCGGTTTCGATTATACCGGAATCTTCATATAATAAGTGGTATTCAAACTAAGTTATTTTATTATAATTTATTTATTTATTGTTTGATTACATTGTATCTTTTTACGTTAGAATTTCTAACCTCACTAGGACAAGCCTGTGTTAAGGTTAATAATTTTACAAAATAATAACATTAAAAAAATATCACAAAGTATATTTATTGAGAGAACAATTTTGTTACATTTACGTTTCTACGAATTGGGTACCTACATGGCACCTATTAATATAATTCCAGCCAATTCATTACAGTATAATGTAGTAAAAATGTAGGGTGACCATGATATATATTGATATTTAATTGCAAGATAAATTATAGTTATGTATACCCACAAAGTGATTTCTTCATGTAAATTTTTTTTAAATTTCAATTATTTTGATTATTTAAACACGGATAGTTATTTAGGTTTATTGAATAAGTCGTTTGTATTTTCTGTAGTCAACCTATTTAATGTAACAGATTTTTTTTTTTAAGATTATAACACGATCCGAATAAGTCAGAATAAATCTGATTCAGATGAAAATACCATAATATTAAACCATTTTAATTTCAAATAATGGACACAGCATCAGTATTGTATGCAATGTAAATGCGTATGGAATAAAAAAAAATAATAAAAAAATGAAGAATCAAAGCCCCATTGATTTAGAATGTAAACGGTATTTTCGGTGTTCTTAGATTTACTTTTATAAATTATTTTTTGCCATTTTCAATTATTTGTAATTGACTGTTCAAATTCATCGGAACACATGAAATAGATAAAAACACAAAGTAATTGAGAAAAAAACACTTTTCCGTAAACGATAATATAATCGTTTTTATCTTGACACGAATGGGTAGAAGCATAGTTTGCAAGGTTGCCATAGGGCCTCAGTGTTTACGCTGTTTATACATACGCCAGTTACGCCACTGTTTGTATCATTAACATTATTTCTCCTGAAAGATTTCAAGTAATTTCACCACCAACTTTAATTTCATTTTACATTCATGTTTTAGCACCAGATTCCAGCGGCATAATGTAACAATCATCATTATAATGTAATGATTATCGTAAATTTGTAAATGGCCCACACTTCACCTAGGAGTGTTATGTATTATGTTTATGTGTAACAGTTAACCGCGAGATTTTGTCATAACCCACCAGCCACCACAGTTAATGAGATTGCATAACGCCAGGCACTAACAGTTATAGTTACTCTTCCCCGTACCGCAATAACTGCTTTGGTACAGGGCTGGATTAGCTACTAAGCAAAATGAACATGCGCTAAAGGGCATCAAGGGAAGAGGGCATGACGGAAATCTTTTATTCCGGATATATTGTTTATTCTAGGACTCGAGGACGATGGTGAAATTCTACGAATTTCTTATAATACCTTTACCTTCCTACTGTACAGCGCCCTTGAGGTGATTTTTCAAAAAAAAAACGGTGCTATACAAGTTATCAAATTATTGTAATTATTGTATTGTATCTTAGCGTTTTTGTTTTCTAAGGCATTATTGCTTTGTTTCCTTTACTTATCGTTTCATGTGTCAATGCAATGGCATTGTTTTACAGAAGACGGATCGAATTGTTGTTTTAACCTCAACACAGGCTTGTCCTAGGAGGTTAAAAATTCTAACTCTAAAATTCTAATTCTATTTCTTAAAAAAGATACAATGTAAAGAAACAATAAACAATTGAATTTTTTGCATTAAAATATTTCAAATGGAGTGCGAAAAAACAACATATGGGTCGAGAGACCAGTTGGGGAGGTCAATGGCCTCCCCAAACCAGTCTCTCCCGATCTTACCCGATGAACCCGGGCACCCCTGCTAAATCACCGAACGTAGCAAACCACTTGGGGTGACCTATGGCAGAGGTGTCAGTTATCCAATAAATGGTTCCCGGGACGGCGGTACTCAAACCCACCTCCCATTATAAAAGTGGTTTTAAAGAGCTCGGTTGTTAGGCTATCCCAAATTCAACTTTTTCTCCCTATCTTGTTGCAAAAGATTATAATCCGTTTCTCTTTTTATTCAATAATCTTCTAGTCATCCTTAGCGTCAAAATTGCAGTGGAATTGACAAACTGCCAGAACGTTTGGGAGTCAATCGTATACAATAAAGAAAACTTTATTTTATAATTGATTGGTTTATTTACAAAAGATATGTGCGTAACACCAAAATCTTGCTCTAAAGTTCTTACTTAATCCTGTCCTGCTTGTATACCATCTAACCAAACAGTCTGTTACTCTGTTATCTCCCATATGAATTTCCGAACTTACGCCACGACATGTGCTTCTAACTGCCTACTGTGTACTGTATACTGCCAACAACGCACTCAGGCGACAGCTCGCGGGTAGGTAATAATAGGTTTATTTTTAATTAACGCCTCATTCGACTCACCGAAACATTTAACACATTACCCGTTAGACGGAACGGGTTTATGGCGACATTCGTTTGATAAGACGAGAAGAATGTGCTCTATAGACATACTGTTTGTGGTTTTGCTTTCATGTAACCAGTAAAATAGTGAGGGTTATTAATACTGTGTACAAAGCTGCTGGGAACACATCGTTGTAGGAAAGCAACAATGGTGTAAACTCGACCAGCGAAAATACTTTTTAGTTTGTACACACGATGTTGTTGTTTTTTTAAACCTGAATTTTTGGGTCAGGATCATGTAGAGGTTCTATTACCGCTTTTTGAATAGCAACGATTTTTATTCTAAACAAGTGTTCAATATTTATCAGTGCGATTGCTGTAACTGCCTGTACCAAAGTCCTCCCTTGAACCCATTGTCCGCTTGTTATGATATCCCGCTGTATGTTAAACCTCCTCTTGTGATATTGCTGTCGCAGAATAAAGAAATCGAAATATAAAATATTATTTTCCTTAATTAAGAATATGTATTTTTTTACATCTTCAATAATTGCAAATTCACTTTGTGCCGGTTTAAATAACTTTGTAAACACCACTATTTAATCAAAAAGGTTCGACATGTTTAGTTACCAACTTTTATCCTGAGGAAGAAACCATTGGTTTTGAAATTATATTTTTTAAATAGTGGTTGGTGTATACAAAGTTATTTAACCCGTTTAAAATGATTTATTGCTTTCCTTAACATGGATCTGAAATATCAAAAGAAGTGCATGAGCTACGTCCCATTTTTTATTGAGCTGTGCATAGTGACTACTGTAAGATTCCCCGTGGAATTGAATTCACCTGACTTCCTAATTTATTGAAAATCAGAAAATGTGGCAATATTTATGATGAAGTGTTGATTCACAATGATTGTCTTAATTAAGACAAGATAATCAAAGTGTTTTCCCAACCGATTTTAATACTGCCTTAATTTAATGATCCATTTGTATTATTTAGTTACACAGTCTTACTAATTAGTGCGTAGATATACTTCGTATTACTTTTCTTTCGATCTCATTTCAATTTTCGCTCATATTTCACTCACACACTTTCTCGTTTCGTCTATAATTTCGCTTAACTCACTTTTCATTCGTATCGTCACAATAATTAATACTATTCCCACTGATTACATTGAAATATTGTAATGCGATATCTATTACAATGCTTCTCACTATCTCTCCACGTGTCCGGTTACTACCTGGCCGTTTCCAATTTGATGTTTAATCTGCGATATCATTTTTCTTAAATAATTTTTAATTTATTCGAAGATTAGAAGATCTAGTCTGCCATCGTGTTTTTTGGTATCTGCCAAAAGATTTCCACTTCAAACCGAATATTAAAACATTGTTGTATCATCCCAAGAGAAAACCGCTTTTCCTTATCTGTTTTAAGATTTTAATGAAATTTTTAATTAAATCGATCTACCTACGTGAATAGTTCTTAGAACATTGTATATGTCCTTTTGTTGGCGGCTCTAAAGCTACAGTTTGGCAGCTCTTTCCAAATGTATAGCCAAAATAAATATGTAAGTTTTCTGGAATATAACAAAAGCAGTATTAAATTTGTTCTTATTATATAGTCTTTCTCAACTAATTTTTGGCGTGGTAAATGATTTTCAACCACCTCAGAATATAGAATAAACACACTTTCTTCTAAACCACAAAGGGCGCATATAATGATGATGATGTCGGAACACGTGTTCATAAAAGCCATAATATTTCGTCATTATATTATTAAGACAAACGCAGGTGCTTGAACACGTGTTCCCATATTATTTCGAATTTTCTAAAAGTTTATCAGGAAGCGGTCTGCAGTCTAGTTTTTAATCGGATTAACGATAATTTAAAAAGATGTTTAATAAATCAGCAATACTCATTTTTCTCCGTGTAGTAATGTGTAATAATGGTTCATGGCATATCTCCCTTATTTCTATTATTTGCTATTGTGTAAACTACGTGTATTCCTATGAACGCGAACTATCAATGTCATTGTGCATAAACTAGAGCAGACCATTTTGAAAATGACAATAACACTTATTTTCTGTTAAATATTATATTATAGGTAGGTAGGTGCCTAATTTATCGCTTGTCTGAATTATTCTTCACACAATCAGTTCCAATTTTGAAAATTGCACTTAAATTCACAGCAAATTTCACACATGAATAACGCACATCACAGACAATTCAATTTAGTTGTTTGATTAGTTTGCTAGACCCTACCTAAACTGGATACGTGGATTTAGAAAACCGGGATTTCCAGTCAATGATTTGTCCATAATATGATAGTTAATCGTGTTCAGAGCTAGTATGAAAATCGTGGCATTATTTCTTGGTTTTTCATAGATTTTCAAAGAGGTAATTTTACTCGCGGATCGTGTGCAATGATTTAATAAATTATTTAAGGGGATTTTCATGGCTAACTCAAGGTTTTTTTCCCAAAAAACTTTCAAATAAATTTTGTGCGGATGTGAATGCTATAGCTACACCACGTTGTCATAATTATTTCGATGTATGGAAATTATGTAAACGCTTGGGGATAGTGAAATTTTAAATCGTTTCCCTCTAAGAAGTTACCCTTAAAATTACATTTTTTCACTGGTAGCCAAAAGACGTCGAGCACTGCAAAATGTGCAATATCGATAGGTACCAATTGTTCAATTTTTTACATTCAGTAAATCATAATGGCAAAATTGAGTTCAAAGTTCTAAACGTATTGTTTTTCTTTTCCCTGCCATTTTATGGGTTTTTTTAATCCAGTTAAGAATTTTTCCTCATAAAACACATCAATGTAACGTAAAATCAGTCTTGTAAATACAACCATCAGATGGTAATAGCAATAAGACCAAATGAGCCTCAGTACTAGTTGGTTAGACACATGAAAGGGTATTGTTATAAGCCCTAGCTAGTTACAGGAAAATCAAAAGTTCTCTTCAAATAAGCTTAATAAAACAGTTATTTAGAGCGAAGGCTTTTTGGCAGCTCAATATTATTTAGTAAATGGTATTCTAGATTTCTAGCTTATATACTTTTTCCTGTTAGTATTTTCTACACGTGTTGTACATACTTTAATTCCCATTGGTGCAAACACGATTCTAGTAAATGTAATTACTTTAGTGCCTAAATTGCACGAGGTTATTTATACCCCGAGCCTGGTCGATATTCCGTAGTTACTTCACATAGCAAAAGCTAACTAGAAGCTAGAAGCGCCCATGATGCGGCTAACTGCCGACTGCTAGCTAATAGCTACTTGTTATTCAAGTCACCTATAGCGCTTGCTCCAAAGCAATTAGCTGGCGCCAGCGGAGATATGAACTCAGAGCCTCCCGGATAACTTCTCTTCTGTTTGGCTAAATAAGGGAGATAGCATTAATTCAGAAGCGATTTATCACCGATCTCCGAGGAAGGAAATGAATTATGGCCTTATACGACGTGCAGCAACTATCCTTGTATCAACATTAACAATTTGACATTGGCATTCTGCGATATTATGGGCTTATTATATACCTACCTAGTAACGCATATAAGACTTCTACTAACTTATCTGACGAATAATCTTGGGGATTATCCGATTGCGTACAATATCCATTAATTGTACACTTAATATTTTGTTTTGCATAAGCTGATTAATTATTAGAAGATAACAATAGTTCATTGTTGTACTCCTTATTTTCTAGATATGGACAACACACTTGAGAATTATGGGATTTTATGTGTACTAAAACTAATGTGTAATTAACGGCAATGTTGTAAATTGACATTAAGATAACAATACCGCCTTAGAACTATTTTTTATGCAATCGTGTAGATTTGTGATAATGTAGGACACAGAACATTTAAAACCCATTAGTCAGTTCACAAATTTAATTATCTCCGTTTAAAATTTGTTTTTTGTTGTTGACCAAATTTAAATAAATTATACCGATTATGAACTTTTCCTAGTAGTTCAGCAGACAATTGTTCTAGGCACGCTGCTATTTTAGGACAACTTTTTTCACCCTAAAACCAAAGTAAATAAATTTTACTTATAATATATTTTACTCCGTACTAACATTTAAATCATGAAACAATCCAGCCTTGGGGAAAACATCAACCGTTTTTATGTCTCGGTTTACTAACACTAGCGACTTTTATTGATTTTCTATTTTGTTTTTAAAGAAAGACAAACATTGATGCCAAGCATCATTGCCAGCCAAGGAATTAAACCAACTACGCCTGGGTAGGAACTCAGCGCATTTGTCAACTCAGCTAGCGACCGGTCAACAGTATTAACAGATAATATTATAAAATATTTAACACAGCTTACTAGAATGAATTGAAGGTAATCGTGAGAATGAATTACTGCGTGTATTGTGTATATTGTATATTTTCACAAACAATCGGAGAAAAATTACTGATATGATTTACTGTCAATGTACTAAAAAAAGGACTGTGGAAAACGTGTTCTTAAAAATATTGATATTGGTATTAACATACTCACATTGTCGCATTCCGTCATGATATTTATTAGGAAAAGCACACGTGTTCTCGATATATTCTGAATGACTAATATTTCATCAGGAAATTGGCATCCTATCACTTTTTTAACAGGATCTTTTTTCTCCATGCACTCACTAGAATAGGAGAACATAAAATATGTAACATTTAAAAAAATTATATTATGAAGAGTCCTGCAATCATTTTTTTACCGAATGCCTGCTGCAATTATACAATTGTTTAAATCGTTGAAAGCACACCAAATCATGCAAATTACGGAAAAAAAACTATATATTTAATTGTGTTTGCAATAACATAGTAATACAGTAGCTCTTTTGACTAGGCCCATAGTGTTTTTTTTTTCTTGCGCAACATTTGCGAGTAAACACCTTATGAACGATAATAATAATTACTCTGCAAGTTCCAGTACTAGTACCACCATATTAGCTAAGCTAAGTGCCGTTGTATAGATCTAACTTAGAATATCCCAATTCGCTGCCTCCAACTACACATTAGCCTGAAATGATGTTCACTGCACATATTTCGAGCAATTGCGAGCGTAAACCATGTGCCAGCCTGGTACCCCACATATTTCAAGGTACAGTAGAGTCTTGGATTGGTCGGCGGAGTAACCGGAAAATATGTCAACCGGGATACGGTTTAGACAATAATCAGATTAACCGAGAAGATCCTTAAACCAGGTTACGATTTACCGGGACATTTCAAATACCGGTAAAAAATGTAAAATAATCAAGTCATTAAAACGAGACAATACACTAAAATAAAGTCGTAATGTTAAGGCCCCGTACTAAGTGTTCAAAAATGGTTTGAAAGGGAGATATGTAAATAAAAAAATACAGTGTGTGGCAAGCCTACGCACGACGGAAGTGAAACTATTAGTATTCTTCTCTCTCTCTTTTCATTTCATTCTCTCTTTTTTCTCACTTCTATCTCGTCACTACTCATTTTTGACACTAAAACTCTGTTCCAAATCGAATAAACCACAATCAATTACGTATTTCACTCCCGCGCAGTACACGAAGCAAGCAGCTGATGCCTGGCGTGGCGTCGTTGGCTAGAGAGAGAGGAAAAGAGAGAAGAGAGAGAGAGAACGTTCGTCAGTGACTCCCTCCCCTCAGTAAGCGACTACGGTGAGAAAGCGACAGTGAACGGTGCGCGGTGGTGGGGGTCCCGTACCCCCACCACCAAATGATCACGGTTTTTCGTGACGGTCATGAGTCGGTTTTACAAATCGGTAGAAATTGAGTATGCGGGGGCTTAACGACGTAAGTGAAGAAGCCATGCACAGAAATATGCGATGCGTGGCCCTAGTGCATCGGACAGACCTACGGTTGAATTCGCCGTAGCAAATCTCTAAAATAAAATGGTAATCTTAACGACGTAAGTGATGAAGTCGTGGAAAGACAATATTCGGCGCGCGGCCCGGCGTAATGGATGGACCTACGGTCGAATTTGCTCTAGCAGGTCTAGAAAATTTATCGTTTTTAATTATTTCTGATGAACGTATTACTAAAATATCAGATGTTTCTAGAGTGATCCCACGGGAAGTTACTAATTCATCGTCTAAAAAAATAAAATCTGGTTCTTACCGCTAATTTTATGGCTGAATACTTTTTAAAAATTTTAATGGTAAGTACATTTTGAGTGTCGCCTTAAAATATATTTGTGTATAACACGTTAGGCCTCCCCTGAACATGTAACTGAACGAACGACTGTTATTTGATTTGTTTTATTTTTCATATTTCCCGGTAAATCAAGAGTTCACTCTAATAAGCATCTAAACCTACATATATTTATTTCTTTACATATATTCTACGCCCATACCGTCTTTTACAAACACTTGACATATGTAATAGTTTAGTAAAACTGTAATCAATAAATAAAAGTTTGCTATTTTACAGAAACTCAATGCAGAAGAATAGTATTATGCTTAGCTTAGTTGTTCATATTATTGAGGTATGTTACTATAGCCTTATTGTAACTTTATTCCCTTGCAGTTGAAGACATCTACGAGTACAATTTCAGCAAAATCATTACCAACTGCATGTAATGCATGATTCAGTCCTGCTATTGTTGTTGTAATTAAAGAGAATTTTTGATCGAGTAGTTCTAGTTGGTATGTTGAAGGTGATTAGGCTCAATAAATCAGGGGTGTCTATGATTCCATTAATAATTTTAAAAATAAAAGTTGAGTCAAAAACGCGTCTTTATATCATGAGGCTTACATGATAGAGATCAAGCCTTATAGATGGTAAACATTACAGAAAATCTTGATTCTACTATAAAGGAGCATTAAAAAATATGTTTGGATTTTCCGTAATTTCGTTTATATTTAAGTTATAATTAGTACTTAATTTGAATGTTAAATGAATAAGAAACAAAAATAAAATTAAAATATCCGTTTGATGGGAGTCTACTGTATTACGTACGCCTACTTATCTAATGGAGTTTTGTTTTAATGTATTTGGATTCAGATAAATCCATTTAACCAGGATATTTTTCACGATCTTTCCCATTAATTCGAGAGTCTACTGTAATCTCATACTGCAAGAAACAATTCTGTTCAGTCGTTTCTTTACATAATGATTGTTACTCCGGGGCATATTATGCGAGTACATTACGGCGGCGACTTGTGAGTTAATATTTCCAATATGAGAAATGATTATTATCCATCGGTTTGTCTCATTCGCGTCCAGATAAAGGCTTTACGGCTTTGTCTGGTTGCGCGCTCCTCCATTTATGGTACGTTTTGAAATTCACGTTACGTGTTTTAAATTACCCGCCGATTGACTCCCCGGGGACTTAATTGTAGGGTTACTACGCCCATTTCACTCTACTTCGATAACAAGCATCAACATACATAACCGTACAGTAGGGTGGGCCGTCAAAAGCTTTTCTTTCGATTTTGAATACGTCCATACATATTCCATACTTCTTTTGAACTAAAGAGATAAACCGATAGATGTATAATTCACACAAGGCTTTTCTACTCCCAGTCACAGTCAAGCCAAAGTTTTCACCGCATCAAGTTCAACACTTTTATTATTTACGGACTAAACTGCATTTATGTATGCAGTACAGTAGATATATCATTTTAAATATATAATTTCCCCCACAGACAGTACCTATATATCCAAAATGGTGACCGGACAAATCATCAAAATGATAATTCATCACATCTTTAAGTTATATAAAGTCATGGAAAGTGATAAAACAAAAACTTTTTTAACTGGGTTAAGTAGGTTAGGTTAGGTTTTTTTTTTTCATCGTTTCTAATGACTTTATATCACTTTTTAAAAGTGTGTTGAATTGTCATTGTGTTGAGTTATCATGGAACCATCCAAAATATATTAATTCTTTGTCTTTTTTAGTAGGTTAATTAATTTAAGTGTCGCTGCCTTAGTTCTTGTATGTTCAATAGACCATTTAGCAAATTTTACAGGAGACGTTTTTTTTTTGTTTTTACAGGCAAATTCTAAAAAATTCTCGATTTTGGTCATTTCGTTTAGTACATATGGGTAACAGGAAATTATTAAAGATCATTTTTCGAAGATTGAAGCTATAATATGCCTATATTATGACTTTAAAGGTGGACGTTGAACATGGCTTGAAAATGATGAATGATTATTTTGGATATTGAACATATCGTCTGGAGATTGAACAATTCGGCTCCCATAAGTTTGAGGTATTTTTTGTTCAATGAACCAATTAGTGGTAAATTGTATATACAGGGTGATTTTCAGATTTCAAATACTTTACTTTTATCTTAGTTAGTAGTTGACTTAAAGTATTTACTTTAAAATATACAAACAGAGTCCTTGAGTTGATTTTTCACAAAAACTGCTCTATATAAATCATCCAATATTTTGGAAGTTTGAAAACAATGCACAAGTAACAAAGGCACCTACCGCTAATATACTACTATCGGTTGTCAGTGCATGCGTGATGTGAAATATTCTTACATCGTACGTATTACGGCCTCCGTGGTCTAGGGGTACTCTTGACTAGAAATCCGGAGGTCGCGGATTCAAATCCCGGCGTGCGCAATTAAATTTTATTTGATTCATTTATGTTATTTCACAAATTATTTTTTTAAAATAACATATAGTCTATTTGCGGCATGTTCCAGAGAGGAAAATATGGTGTAAAGACCACCATAAGAATTGAAATGGCTTTAGCCGTGTTTGGTGATCAGATCTGAATAGATACTCACATACCATCTCTCTTCTCCTTCATCCTCCTTCCTCTCTTTCTCCTCTCCATCTCCTTCCCCTCCACACTACCTTCAGCCTCACAATATACTAATATACCCCAATTGGCGATTCCATAGTCTCACTGGCTCCAGATGGTTGGGAGCAGTTGAGACTGTGTGTGGTATTTCAAAAAAAAAAATCCCGAGTGATGCGTAAAATTATTGAAGTTCAATTTTGAGTTGAAAATTTGTTTTTTTTTTATTGTTTCGTTACCCTCATTTGATAAATGTAATTTATAAAGTTTACTTACTTTAGAAAGATTTTTTTCTTTCGGAAGGTCTTATTTGCCGTGAGCTTATTATTTATGTTGATTATCGTGAGTAAAATATTATTTTTTTAAATACTTTCAGCTCTTAAAATCCTAAAATTATAATATCCCGCGATTTGGGTTATGGGTGTGCGCTATTTAACATTACATTTATTGTTGTTAGTCGTTTGCCTAGTTGGTTTTATTGTAGTTCCTACATAAGAATATGTTTACTGTTTTTTATGTGACTAAAAAAAACAAAAAATCAGAAACTTTTAATTGAATGAATTCAAAATTGAAATATTTGGACTTCGTTTTCATCAGCGATCTCAGCAGTGATAACGGACTAAATATGTTTCATAGATGTCTTTCAATCAGACTATGAGGACAGTCGACTTTTTGCACATTTCCATTTCCTGGCTCTTTTGTTGTATTTCTTGAATAAAAAATAAGTTTTAATGCATTAATATAATTTATTAATACTCATTTTAGGTAAAAGTCCTAAGTTTGTAAATAAATAATTGAATAAATAAATAATAAATGAAGCATCCTGTATATTTGCCTAGCAAATTCAAGAAGTACATGTAAAATATGGTGAAAAAGCCTATAAATGACATAATTTTAAGACTTACCTTTCTATTTGAGCTACTGTTCTAAGGTTTATTGATTCTGGAGTCGGTGAAGTCATTTTTTAGTTCAATAACAGTATATATTCGCAATTAAACGTATTTTTAGTGGAACAATTTCGTTGCTAGAAAACAACTAAAAATCAACATGGCCGCACATTTTAACTAGCCGGCTCCTGATTGGTTGACAGTGGAGATTGAACATTCAAGACCTCAACCTTCTGCGGGATGTTGAACAAATATTTATGGACTCTTTAAAAATATTATATTCATAACTTTGAGTGTTTGAATGTTCAATATCCAGGAGATTGAACAAATAAGAACTGAAAAATTATTCCGTGAGTGGATATTGGCACTCGAAAAATGCTGAAAATGTCACTTAAAAACCAAAAAATTAGTTTTTTTTTAGCTTCATTAATGCGCAATAGGCTTATAAACATATTGGCATTCATAACTCAGTTTTGCAAAAAAAGGTCTATTGAACATACAAGAACTAGGACAGCGGTGTGACTTTTGATTGGAGATTTTGAGTAGAACCGTGAATAATATACCTTATGTTTATCATATCCTAGTCATGTTTATTAAATACTAGAACGTGAAAAAGTGTTCAAATAATCATTTTCTTGCAAAATAACTCTTATTTTCTCAAATTTAGAGGTTCATAGAGGATCCAATGTTTTATTCAGTCTGAAAATTAAAAATGAGAATATTATCCAAACTAAATATTCACACTAACTTCATGAAACTCATGGTAAAATAACAAACTAATTGCTCCACAGTAAAAATTCTCCGTGCATTGTCGGCCCACCCTAATCGATATATACCTACTTTATGTATCGATGATAACAAGTCATCAAAGTCATAGATTTCCGTCATATTCATGGTGATTGGTTATGTTATGATGTTATGAATTATTCAGACAGCCATCTTTCCCAAGATGGTCGTGGCAACATTTTATTATCTACTACATACTTTATTTTTATCTATATTAGTTGCACGTTTCTAGATGCTACCTTTTCAGTTCCTACCGTAAGAAACTAACTCTGTCACTGGATTAACTGAAAGGTTGTAAACGTCGTGGAATGTAATCGTCGTGGTATGTGATCATTGTGGTATATTATCGTAGTGATATGTGATCGTTGTTCATGTTTCCCAGCTTTATGGGAAAACTGCTTATTATTGAGTTCGAGTGTGTATTTAAGCTCCAAAAACAATAAATTGATTATTTTGAGGATAAACTCATACATCATTGAAAATAACGAAAAAAAATAACTAGAAATTTTATCTCAAAAGCAGAAAATCTCTCGAATGGCAAGATCTGACATCATGATATGTGCACAGTTTTTTCTGCCTGGAATTTCTAGATTAACTAATTAGTTTTTAGCATGTAACGTCTTTTTCATATTAATTTGACATTATGATGACATAGTTAATGAACTTTTTTTGCTATACTTTAACCAGATACAAATTCTACTTGTTTTGAGAAAAATGTTATCTTCACCGGTTTAAGTCGTATACAATGACTGATTCGTTAATCTGAGCATAAGACTCATTCTGATAAGGAAAACACTGTTCTCGAGACATATAGTTTTGTAATTGGACTTTTATTAACATCATTTCTATACTGAACTGTAAAACGTAGAAATGGATTCAAATTTGAAGAACTAGAGGACAAGCCATCAAATCTACCCTTCTTTTGAAATTCTTTTCTGCATTCATTTTCTGATTCAAAAACAGAAGGAAAGAAAGCAAGTCAATAGTAATTATTTATAGAATCTCTTATTTTTCATTGTTTTCAATTGCCTGAAACGGTAAAATGTTTTGTGTTTCCCATGCAGAATCAACCATGTGAACATAATCATTTATCGTGACCTCTTGAGTTTCAAGATTTTAATAACCAGTCAATCGATAATCATCATTGTTTGTACGGCAAAATGACTCTGTGGATCCGGCGTTGTCCCGGATTAAAATGAACACAGCCTCATCACGATATTCATTACAAGATCATTGATATAAAACGCACTAGAAAATATATAATATAACCTACAATCTGAAATTTAGTGGTAGATAAAAATTGATGGCTCTGCTATCGTTAAAACAACAATATGGCTGATAGGAAAATGAAGTTTAAAAAAACAATTGTCCAAGTGCATATTTTCGACTTAAACCAAACAATAATGTTTCGAAATTAGTGGTTCTTTCCAAAAAGCGTGATTCTGCATCATATTCGAAGAAAAATTTTTTTTTACTATTTAACGCTTTGCAGGGTAGAAATGTAAAAACAAATATTTTTGTAATTTATGAAATTGAAGTATCAAAATAGCCAGTTATAAGATGTTAAATCAAAATAAAACTGAATCTAATTCAAAGATCTACATAAAACAAAATCTAATTCACATATCAAAATAAAACAGAATAAAATTCACAGATCAAAATTATAATTATAAAGAAAAAAAATGACTTACCTAAAGGTAAGTCATTTTTACCCTTAAAACGGTACTTAAAGTATTGTTTTCTTTGTTTGTCTAAAACGAACTGTCAAACTCGAATGCGAAAAAAGAACAAAGTAAGTACCTAACAGTGAGTAAGCTTGGTGTGACAATAGAATAAATGTCTTAATATTATGCCATTTATTATCATCTAGAAATTGATATGGAGTTGGGACTAAGCAGTGATTAAAGGTTGAAATGAGAGGTAGGCAAGTTTTTTTAATGGCTTTAAGGATGTGTAATATTTATCTAAATTTACCAGCAGAAAGCTAGCGAAGATGTCATGTTCTTGTGTTTTTAACTTGCTGATGTCATTTTCCTTGCTGCAAAGCCCAACCTTGTATATTCCATGTCCATAATAGGGAAACAGTTCCCCAACAACGAGTCTTGCTGACTCCTCATTTTAAATTACTCCGCTCAATCTTGTGACGTACTTTGAAACAATGGAAACATTAAGAAAATAATTGTTTAACTTTATAATTGCTGGAATCCCTTCATTAGTAGTTGATGTAGGACTGTATTTAACTTGTTTTAATAAATTGCTTGCGTTTTCGAGAGATCACTTTAAATAACACCAGTATGAAAATTGGTCTGGTGGTGATGATTTCCCATGAATTAGCGTCTAAATTTCGGAGAAAATTAACGTTCTTTGAAACTAAGACTAATGTTAGTGATAATTTAATGGGTGTTGAGTAAATAATTAATGTTTTATAGATTTTTGCTAAACTAGGTCAACAAGGGGTAAATTATTTGAAATTAGGAAAAAATTCATTCATAAAGGTGAGGGTAAAAAAATAGAATATTTTTTATCCCAAGTATTTGGTATTTCATAAGTATTTAGGTACTTTCTTCCTGATTTTTCCATCAATTTATATTTTTTTAACAAAGTCTGTTAAAAGTATGTATAATCCTATATACATAAACAATTTACAAAAATTAAAAATAAATACATATATTAACAATAATATATTTGGAGTTCTTGCCTCATTTAAGGCAAAAAAAACTTTAGGGCCAGTGCTGAAAATATAGACCTAGAGATAGCATTTATCATCACCATACCTCTTGTCATGCAATGCTGAGCCAGTCCATTCTGCCGTGTGGAATACACAGCAGGTCATGCTTTCGACACTGATGGTAGTTGTTCGGTAAGAACTATTTGAACGCTAACCTAACCTAACCTAGCGCGTTTCAGAGGGCAAATCTATGTGATGCATAAATCGCGGGTACGTGTATTCTAAATAATAATGCCATAGAAACTTTTTTGAATTAGCTATAGTAATTCTACGTATTTTTGCTAGTATATGAGGCCCAAACAGCAGCAGCGTAATTGGGTATTAAGTATGTGTAGGAATGAACAAGATATGGAAGGGAGGAAAACAGAAAGACCAACCACTTATCACTGTATCTCTGCAAAGGAGCACACAACAAAATCACAATATAATGAGTTCCACCGCGATATCTCTAGGTAATTATCGCCACAACAAAACGAATGATTACTTAAAACGGTATTAAGTACCAAAATAGTCAATTTCCTTCTTTTTACTTTTCAATGAGATTATGTACACGAAAAACATGCTTTCAAGGTAGTCCCTGGTAGTCCCAATCTTTGTTTTGTTTTCAAAACAAATGCACTCGAATTTGCACTATATTCTTGCCATTGTTTCAAATTTCAAATTATTTTCCAGCAATGTGATGGTTAAGGATAGAGGAACTAGACATATGACACCCCGGTAGGAACTAACCATATTCTCATATCAAAACCAAATATTATAATAATAATAATAAATAATAATAATTGGATGACTTGTATAGCGCCGTTTTTGTGCAAAATCACCTCAAGGGAGCTGTACAAACTTATAATACATTTCTACAGTGATCTATGTTATTACTTAACTATTTATGGAGATAATATACAGTACTATACTTACCTGGTAGGTCACTTGAGATTAACACTTAATTAACATAATTGTTTATTAGCGAAATTTAGATACAGGATTTAGGACTTAATTGGAAAATTGAATATAACTGGACTTTATCTTATGAATGGTATATTTAATTTAAGGGTACGACAGCTTAAAAATGTAAGTTTTTAGTTTAGATCTGAATTCTGTTGGACTTGTTATGGATCTTAGTTCCGGAGGGAGTTTATTCCAAGCCTTCGGCCCAGATACTCCGAAAGCGCGATCACCAAACTTAGTATTTGGCTTGCGCTTAGTTCCATCAGTCTGCCTACAGCTGCTGATGTTGCTGATCTAAGAGTTGACTGCCTCAGACCAGTGTTTTCCGGGACGCATAGTTCAGAGATGTAGGGAGGGGCCATTTCATTGATGCATCTAAACACCATCCAGCACAGTTTGTACTGGATTATAAAATGACTTAAGGTTGTCTGACTAATTCTCCACATTAATGAATTCAATGTACATACACTGGTTTGAATAAGAACGCATATTTTAATTTTCCGGGTTAAATCAATAGAGAAACGTATAAACAAATATGTTTTAACAATTTTTTTAATAAAATTCCCCTATCGCTAGTCTAGACTTGCATTACTTTTAAGATTATCTTCTCGAGAAAGGCTGCGGCTTGAAAGAAAATTTGTGATGATTAGCTACTTAAACTTTTCACTTCCTGAAATAATTGCATTCTTGGTTGAACCAACCTCCAAAGTTCGGCACCTTCTCCTATCTCCTGTAATGCCTCAAAACTTGTCTTCGCTTAAAACTTTCATAATAAATTTGCCTTCCTACAGTTGAAAATTTCCCGCCGTGTTCCCGTTCCCGTTGGTTATAATTAATGCGTAGAGTAAAAGTGCGGAATTTGTGTTTTCGTAAGTTACGCTTTGAGGAAATTGAGATCGATTGTGATATTATACACTGAACTTAATTAGTTCATTGTAAGCAAAATGTCCCCTGAAAACTGGGTTAATCTTCATTATTACTGAAAAAGGTTTTCGTTTTTTAACTTTAATAGACCATTCCAATATTCAATGAGGTAATTTTTTTAATGTCTTAGGTATATATACAAGGTGTATCGGCACTAACCCAACAAACTTTAACCAGCTATTCCTTAGCACATTTGGAGTAAAAAATGTTATGGGCACTTTGCTGTCCGGTAGCATTTTTTTTTCAATCAAAAACAAAAAAAATAAAAATTTCCACACTACATCACTGTCATTGGCATTGCTTTTCGTGTTCATTAGCTGTTTGTTATAAGCAAGTATGTCGAAAAGCGTTTTCGCTCTTTCGCACACACTAAATAATAATAGTTAAAAATGAGACGAATGGTGCCGTGCCATTTCGTTGTGATTGTAAAAGTGCGCCAATATAGGTACACACGTACATTATTCAACGGAATTCGAATAAAATATTGCCAGATGGGTTTTCAAACTTTGACAAAGGATAAAACAGTGGTGACATGTGGTGAAAATATGAATAGTAATTTTTTTATTAAAAAAAAAAACGTTACCGGACAGCAAAGTGCACATAAGATTTTTTACTCCAAATATGCTAAGGAATAGCTGGTTAAAGTTTGTCGGGTACGTGCCGATACACCCTGTATATGTGAATTCCAACAATATTATCGATCATTCGTATACACGGTATCCGAACACTGATGGTACAAGCGGGAAACTGTTGAATCTAAATAACAAAAAAATCCGTCCTCAGTTTTTTTAAACGTTTTTTCGGTTCCATGATATTTCATCAAAATGACAATTAAACACACCTTTAAAAAGTGATATAGAGTCATAAAAAGTGATGAAACAAAAACTAGGTTGAATAGTTACCTATATAACCTATTTAACCTAGTTTTTGTTTCTTCACTTTTCATGACTTTATATCACTTTTTGTAGGTGTGTTGAACTGTCATTTTGATGAGATATCCAGTCACCCCACCTGATATATCCAACTGTATCTCTTAAACGGTTGTATATATGATTATGGCATTACCAAACCAAGCTTAACTCAAAACACTAGATTTTGTAGTTAGGCCCCTGTGATCCTAAGCCCCCAAAACTAGGCAACTTTTTTATGTAGCCAAAATAGATTTCGTTATTTTCTAACTTTTTTAGCACCCTAGTCCCCAGAGAGCCAAGAGGTGATATTTCACAAAATTATAGCTTCGTTCACGAAATACAATTGCTATTTTAAAACCACTTTAAAAATTATACGTTAATGTTAGCTCAGAGGGTTGGAGCTGGCAACACGGTATCACATCCTCATACATAAGCTCACATTTCACCACAACCTCAAATAACACATCTGCCCTGATGATGGACACTGCAATGCTGTCCGAAACGTTGGCTAAAGAAAGACAACATAAATAAACGGAAAAACATAAGAACACCTTAATGAAATAACTGAGATATCTTACACGCCTTCATGAAATCTAACAGAAGTCAAGCTTTGTACAATTCATGCATGCATGTGTATTCAAATATCATCTAAGATATTTAATCCCTCGCTATTTTCGGTACTTTGTTCAATTCTTCATTTGTTTGAAAAACCTTAGCGTCTTGTGCTCCTACCGTAAATGTCAAAGTGATATCTGACAACTCGACTATATGGTGACCGGCAATTCCCACTGCAAAGTCTCGACGTCAAACACTTAACTCCCTGGAGAATGAGACATATTTGCGTAGGAACCTTCCACGTAATACATTTTGAGAAGTGCGGAGTATTTTTGAATTCAACGCGGGAGCAGCTACAACCTTCCTGGAATTCTAAAAAAATTCCACATCATCAAACGCTACCTCTTTTATTTATTTCGACCCGGAGGAATATTTATAACGAGAACAAAATAAATAGATTAAATACCTACCAGAGGCGATGAATTCACTCTCATAAAAATAATTTTGTAAATCTTTAAAAAAAATGTTCGAAATATTCCAAAAAGGACGTAGTCAAAAACCGTGTATATTTATAAAATCACAAAGAAAAAACTTTCCGATAATTATCAGGACGGGTTGTTTCGGAGAATTTGAACAATTCATCAAATTTCAACGTTAATTTTCAAGTTCCGTGAAAGATTTTTTCAAGTTCTGTTTTAATTTCAGTTTTGTCAACCAACTAGCCTACAATGATATAATAACAGAACTTGAATAGGACTTTCACAGAACCCGAAAGTGAACGATGAAATTTGATGAATTGTTCAAATTCTCCGAAACAACCCGTCCTAACTTCGAATCTTGAAAGAATTTTTAGTGGTTTTATAACTATTTTTTTTAATATGCTTACGAAAATATAAAACGAAAAAAATCGCCTCATCAAATATAATTTAGGTAAAGACGTTTTCTAATCGTAGAATTTCAGAATGTATAATCATTCAAGCTATTTTTCCTGACGATTTTCTTTTAAAATGTTGAATTTCAGGGTTTTTGTGATCTTGAAAACGTGCATATCTACGCAAAGGGAATAAAACTTAGCCTGACCCCAATCGAAATTGTTCATAAAGTCATAATAAAAATAATACTAAAAAAACCTCCAGACTTCCCCACTGAACGCGTATTCGAAGAATTCAAAGTTCCTACATTTGAACACTTATTTATCATAAATTATTAAAATTATAAAAGAAAAAGATAAATACTCATTCATAGCTGAAAATCGAACCAGACTTAAATATATATTTGCATGCCCTAAACTACACACTTCTTTTGCCCAGCACCATTATACCCACCAAGGAAAACATTTCTTTAATAAATCGTTATAAAAAAAAACTGATTCCCCTAGTTTCACTTGAAAATCTCACAAATTATCCCACTATACTCTATTTATCCTCCATAATATATATATTTTCTTCCTTCCAAATACAATAATTTGTATGGATTTTAATTTTGTAATTTTTTTTACTTTGTATCCTAGTTATATTATTTTTTCGCAAATGTACACTCCTCTTCCATCCACAAGCAAATGCTTTTAATGGAAGTGTAGAATAAATTGAAACATTATGACTTGTAAACATTGTATATTTATTGTAAAAAACATAAATAATAATAAACAAATACAATATTATGTTACAGATCCTCGAGATGTCCTCATTTTACCAAGAAATATTTTAAATACTCATGAATATTTATTATTATGTTAAAAAAGTATTTAAATATGTAATTCGTTCTCCAAGATCTGATGACTGATCAATGTTCACCTCGTTACCGGAAATGATTGGCCGCTTTACGACTGTTTTTCTTTGAATAACCTGCTAACGATGTGTAAAACTATATCCGTTTTATCTGTGATGCCAATCTAATCAGTGCGTCGTGTGCGTCACATGTACAGATTACAGGTTGTTTACGTTATGAATCACTAATCGAGAATATTCAATACCTGATTTATTTTTTTAAAAAATTTTAAAAAATAAACAATACCGACATGTCATTTATGTTGTATTGCACTCTAGTTGTAGTATTGTCATTTATATCTAATCCGTTGTGGGACTCTTTACCTACTCATTTACTTTGTATTTAGATCTAAGCCGTTATGGGACTCTTTACCTACTCATTTACTTTGTATTTAGATCTAAGCCGTTGTGGGACTCTTTACCTACTCATTTACTTTGTATTTAGATCTAAGCCGTTGTGGGACTCTTTACCTACTCATTTACTTTGTATTTAGATCTAAGCCGTTGTGGGACTCTTTACCTACTCATTTACTTTGTATTTAGATCTAAGCCGTTGTGGGACTCTTTACCTACTCACTTACTTTGTATTTAGATCTAAGCCGTTGTGGGACTCTTTACCTACTCATTTACTTTGTATTTAGATCTAAGCCGTTGTGGGACTCTTTACCTACTCATTTACTTTGTATTTAGATCTAAGCCGTTGTGAGACTCTTTACCTACTCATTTACTTTATATTTAGATCTAAGCCATTGTGGGACTCTTTACCTACTCATTTACTTTGTATTTAGATCTAAGCCGTCGTGGGACTCTTTACTTACTCATTTACTTTGTATTTAGATCTAAGCCGTTGTGGGACTCTTTACCTACTCATTACTTTGTACTTATCGTTACTCTGTATTTATCATGCTCCTTCGCGTAATAACAAGTCTTCCATTTTAATTTTCTTAACATTTTTTTTAGTAGCTCTCAGAATCGCCCTGGTGAGAGACCACCATTCAAAAATAAGTTTAGTATTTTAAATGTAGATAAAATATAAACATAGTTTTTTTTATAAAATAAGGAGACCAATCTACCCTTTCCTTCCGTTTTTTTTATAGCCTCAACTTTCCCGTTGTTAGGAAGTATTTCCAAAATCCAGGATAAAAAACCTAGAATTTTCGCAAAATTCCCCACGAAAAACATTTTTTTACATAATACTCATGTGTAAAAAATGAGTGTATGTGTAAATTACATACGATGTGTTGTCGAGAGAAAATTTCCTACATATCGTCATATTGCTAATAAAAGTACCATATATCCGGTACTTTCCATCTCCTGGTGACCAATGATTGGACGGTATAGAAGGTAGGTAAGGATTAAACTAAATGGTATATGATAATCGGCTATACGCCCAAACAGGTGAATGATCTTCATAAAAAATTTAAACTATTCTTGAAATGGCTCTAATAACGTTCGTTAACTTAAGCTGAAACGTCAGATATTTCCCAGCCATTTTATTCCCTATCTCATTCCCATCCCTAATTCCTCCTGCCCACTCAAAACGAGACTATGCCATTTACACTTTTAAATTGTCAGGTTCTCCCAGCCCCTTTCTATCCTTTCTCTTAACCTTCTTTATTTTCCTTCTGCTTTATTCTTTATTCGTTCTCTTATATTAGATTGACATAGTCCGACTTTCCCCAAGTATTGATTGAAACTGGTTATTCCTAAAAAATCAATAGGTCAACACCAGCCCAAGCACATATTTATCAAGAACCCAAGTATTCCATTCTAAAGCATATCGGTTACATTGCCAATATTTCAGCTGATCATTTTTTTAATAATTTTTCACCAATCCATCATTTCTGTCATCCAATATAACAAAAAATATGTTGTCAATGATCATCTGATACGTTTATAAACATTATAACGTAATTAATAAGTGAGTATCAATACATCAACAGAACGTATCACTCAAATACTTTGTCGATTTTTTATCAATATTAAATTTGCTGAAAGAATACAACAAACGCGGACAACTAGAATTGAACTTTGTGGCGGTACATACTAAAACTTCTTTTGGTCAAAGAAACTATTTATATCAGGCACCACTTATGTTAATTATTCTTCCAAATCATATTAAGTCTACAAATTCCTTGGTTAAATTTAAAAAGTTAATTAAGATTTTTGTATTGACAGACGATTGTCTTAATATATTTTCATCCTTGTCCTTTCTTAAATAATAAGATTTTATATAAGTCCCATTTGCTAAAAACTGAATGTCACCCTATCTGTCTTTATTATCTACTGTGTTTCTTCTTTTGAATAATGATTAATAATTAGTTATGTTTCAAATATTGTTACAATATACTGTCAAATTACGCCATCTGGTAACACATCTAATACATATTTTTTCTTAAATTTTGAAATATTTTGTGTTTGTATGTAGAATTACTTTTTGTCTCTTATGTTTGCTTCACTCAAATGTAAATTTTTAACCTCGATACAGGCTTAGTCCTAGTGAGGTTGATTTTAATGTAAAAAAATGTGTTTTATGTATAGTGAGATGCAATAAATAAAAAAATAGGTATATTTAGACACCTTTCTAAAATTTGCGAAAATATACCTCCTTGGTTTTTCTGTATACTTTAGCTGTGTTACTATAAATTTCATTACTATAAATGATAAGTCGATGGGTTTGAACAAAGAATAAAGAATAATACAAGAAATGCCATGTGGGCGTGTTTCGTGATCCAAGTTATTTACTTAATTTTAAATACAGAACTGTTTTTGATGATCATTATGAAATTCTAATGGGATAGTGATATACGATATCAGGCAAGTTTAAGAGATATAGAACGCTTCTAAATGTGCTAGAATCAAAAGGTACTAAGTCAGTGGCGATATTGGTTTCAATTCAAATACATATTTCTAGTGGCTATTTAGTGGGTTTGAAAAACTTTTAAAAGGCTATCAAATATGAAGCTTTTTATAAACCATTATTTTACAAAAGTATTTTTAAAAATAAAACTTAATTTAATAGGCTTAGACCGTTCACTCAAGGATTGTACTATAACCTAACCTATAGAGTAATATTTGTTATGGTGATAGGACGTCACATGTCATATAAATTTAAACCGTACTTCAGTTATAAATGTCATTCGATATTGAATCAGTTTCCTTTTAAATTTGTCCATGTCGAAAGCGAGGGCTGAGATTGCTTCGAAATAATTTGGGAAGTAACACAAACTTTTGCATACAACATCTATCAAATTATTTAGATTTTTAAAGGAAGCTGACATTTTACTTCAATGTAATCATAATGTATCGTTTTCCTTTATCTAATTAACCTGGAAAGGAAGCAGGTAGTAGGCAGGTACTTTTAGCCGAGAAACAAATTGAAAATTTTAATTGTTATAACTTATAACATATAGTTAAGCCGCGGATACACATGCCAGTGAAAGGCATGCTTTGGCGAGTGGCTAGAATGCTCACTACGCGCGTGCTTGTAAGTCAGTATACACACGCTAATTATAGGCATGCTAGCTACTCAAATCTCTAGTTTGGTGCGCGTGGCTAGCCCCGGAAGAAATAAGAAACTAACTTCCATTTTATTTTTTTAAACACAAGCACTGGTAATAAAAAAAACGCACGCACGTGTTCACTCTAATAGCTACTGGTGGAGCGCGTTCTGAGTTCTGACATGATGCGCTTTACCTACCACTTCCCTCCGCATGTTACTGGCACACTGATGTCCGCTACTGGTATGCTTTTGAGCGAGTTAGTGGCCTGTTAACCTGTGGCTTGTGTAGAGATATCTATAAGAGATATCAAAATTAAGTGCATTATACTTCTACCATGCAACATTACAAATTTATAAAAACTATATTCAAAATAAAATTACCCCCTTTAAAAATAACAGAATTCTTAGACAAACGTCAATACTTCCTACTCCTAAATGTAAAAAAACAATAGGACAGTTCAACCATGAATATCTCGGAGTTAAATTTTTTAACTCATTACCAGAAAAAATTAGAAACATGAATGCAAATATAAACGAATTCAAAAGCCACCTTAAAAAGTATTCCGAACAGTTGAACTGAATCGTACCAAATATAAACCAATATAACAACACCCCCATACACACAAGCCCTGCTTATTTATGGGGGTACATCAAATACTTATATTATGTAATTAATAACCGTACTATATTGGGTAATTATATTATGTAATTGTTATATTATGTAATTCGTGTATCTTTTTTTTACCAATAAAAAAAAATAATATATATATATATATATATATATATATATTACTTTTTGATCCGATGTACAAACAATATAAACAAAAGTTTTTATACTGCGATATTACTTACACTGTGTTATTAACCTTGATTGTGAAAAATAATGCTGTCTGGACAATGGAAATTACCTTCAAACGTATTTTTTTCTAGTTAGGAAGTTGAATGCAATACTCAATTACGGCAAATTATCTCGTGAATGCATTTATTCAGTAACACGTAACTTGATCCTGTTTATTTTCTAACAGTGCTGTCATAATTAAAATTGATCATGCATTTAATATACAGTCATCTGAATTTTTCGCAGAACAACAACATTATCGCACAACGAGATAACTTTGAAAACTTAATTTATCAAATTTATTATCAGCTTTTTTTTCTTTCTTATGATATGGATAAGCAGGAATGTAGACAGAATATTGGAATGTCGGAATCTTTTTAATCCCGTATGTGGATATGGTATTCATATTTATAGTAAAATCCATCTTGGTTTGAAGATTTTCCGTCCACATTTATTTATTAAAAAATATTTTTCCAATTGGCGATATAAGCTGCATCTATTTCAGCGACTGACTTATAAATGTCTGCAGGTTATTTTGCATTCAATCGACTGTAGGTTATGTTATTTTATTACGTAAATATATATCAAAAATCGTTTGTATGTGTTTACCCAATAATAATGAAATTTGATTTATGTACGTCTTATTAATTTCCTCAAATTGATTTACTTACTTTTAGAATTTACTTATTTTTTAAATTTGTTTATTGTTATTTTAGTTAATAATTATTCATAATGTTATTCTATGGTCACCTTATTATTGTGGCTGATAAGCCAACACTTAGGGCGGGTTGTTTGAAAGAATTTGAACAATTCTTCAAATTTTAAAGTTAATTTTTAAGTTCTGTGAAAGATTTTTTCAAGTTCTGTTATTATTTTAGTTTTGTCAAGCAACTAGTATATTATGAAATAATAACAGAACTTGAATAGAACCTTCACAGAACCCGAAAATGAACATTTAAATTTGATGAATTATTCAAATTCTGTGTCTCACCCATCCTTATTTGTTCCTTATTTTCTCAGCTGTTTATTTTTATAATATTTTTTTAGTTTTATATTTTCAACATTATATTAACTATAATTTTTATTTTATTTTCTTAATTTTAAATCTGCACATCTCGACACATGAATTCCCTTGTGAGATGAGCGGCTTATTTAATAATTAAATATTAATGCTTACTGTACATTGCACGTTATACGTTTTCAAACTTAATCCGTTTTTGTCAAATCGTAAAGGTTTAAAAAATAATTCTTAATAAAGACGAGATTGGTAGATATTGATTGACTTTTCGTAGTATTTGGAAGTACAGTTTTCTTACTTATGTCACGATAACCTGTCGTGTTGTTTTGTTCAAGTTCAAAGTCCCTGAACATTCTTTATAAAAGAAATCTTCCTCTGGAATCGTCACCGATAGACGTTCTTAAAGTTTTCTTCTTTATCTACGGTGCACTCAAAGATAAATCCGAAATAAAGATAACTTTTGTGAAATGTTAGCTATTTGTTTGTTGTGCATTATTTAACTATGTACCTACCGTTGATAAATATTATTTTATGTTTTATTAAATTATCTACGTAATTGAATGACTAACTCATTTGATTAAGATTAGAGATGGAACCGATTTTCGGAAACCAATAAGAAAGTAAAGTAATTTAAAAATTTTTTTATGTCAAGATCTGATTAGCAATATACATTCCAACCATCCCATTTCCTGTCTACTTTCCCTACCAACTTCTATTTATCTCAAAATATACTTCCAATCTTATTCCTACACGTAACACACAAAACCAACATAAACACACATCACTCACAAACACACAAGATTATTTTCATTGTATTATTTTTTTAATTTTAAATGTATTATTATGTATTTTTATTTTTAATTTTAAATTTATTATTTTCTTTTCAAATTTACTATCTTCTCTTTAAATGTAATATGTAGATTAGATTTTCATATTATAAAATGAAGGCCTCAGCACGGGCAAGCCACCCAGTGAGGCCTACATTACTGGAAAACATAAATTGTAACAAAATAATGTACCAAATAAAATAAATAAAAATAAATAAATCTGAGATTCCATAATCGTATTGGCTCGAGGCAGTGAGGATTCTTGTGCACCACAATATTTAAATACTTGTTTATTCAATCCTTAATTTAGACAGAATATTTGGCACCTATCTATTTGTTTACATGTAACCACATCTCTTTATTGAATCCTTAATTTAGACAGAATATTTGGCACCTATCTATTTGTTTACATGTCACCACATCTCTTTATTCAATCCTTAATTTAGACAGAATATTTGGCACCTATCTATTTGTTTACATGTCACCACATCTCTTTATTCAATCCTTAATTTAGACAGAATATTTGGCACCTATCTATTTGTTTACATGTCACCACATCTCTTTATTCAATCCTTAATTTAGACAGAATATTTGGCACCTATCTATTTGTTTACATGTCACCGCATCTCTTTATTCAATCCTTAATTTAGACAGAATATTTGGCACCTATCTATTTGTTTACATGTCACCACATCTCCTACTATGATTGAGAGCTTCCAAAGCTCAAAGTAATAAAATTGCTTTTTATTTCATACATTTTATTCTAAGTACTTTGAAAGCATTCTTCTAAAGTCTTCTATTTATCTTCTAACTAAATGTTCTTATTATCAACAGAATCCATTCTCATTGGTCATTTTGTTTTTTTCAACTGCTCTTAGCAAATAAAATATAAAAGATGAATTTTGACTCATCAAAGTACCGCGTTATAATAATAAAAGTTATCTCTTTATCAATCTGGGTAGTCTAATCGTTAGGTCGTTGCTCCACACATTTAAGTCCATTTCACATCGACCAGACTACGTATTGGGTAACATGGCCAGGGGCAGTTTAATGAAAAAAGTCATTTCAATTTAGAACCCCCATCATGGCGGAGCTTCCGGTAGGGCCACGGTTAAATTGGCGGGAGACTAATGATTACTTCCACTTTCAACTGTGTGGGTCGCTTGAATATCCCATTTAAAGGGCCAGCGCGAGGTGTAAAAATGCCACATTAAGTAGAATTGTCTATCTATAATATGGTCTCCGAATCATAATATACAACCAATAATTTTCAGTAGTATTGATGCACCAAATGTACAACAAATATATGCTAAAAATTTACTATTAAAACTATTTATTTATTTATATTTCTTCAATCCGAATGTGTCATCTGTCTCGAATGTCTCGAATGTGTCGTCTGTACAATTCTATTGAATGTAACTACATAGAAATATATGCAAATAGTCTCGCTTATTTTAAAAAGCAAATTAGCAATAGATTGTGAATATTTATTTGTATTTTTATTTACTCCATTTGTTTTCTGTTTTTTTTTTGCTTGTGTTTTTGGATCATAAATTGATCTGTATATTTTGTTTTTGATATCTCTTTTTTTTGCCTTTGTTCACGTTTTGCTGTTTTTATTTTGTGTTAATGCATAGTGTATAATGAAACTTAAACTGTGAATGATGTGAACATTTTTATGTGGACTGTTGACATCTACGTTTTTTTGCAGCGCTTATCTAATGACGTTTTCATGTTGATAGTCTGTAAATGTTCCTAAACAATAAATAAATATTAAAAAATACTGAATCCTCTACAATACCGTGTATACATTACACTAGATCAAAACACATTGACATAAAAAAATTCCAAGTCATAAAACAACATTCGGACAAAGAAACTACATTTATTTTGCGACATAACTCCACAACATCCTTCCCTAGATATAAAACGAATAGAAAATTTTAATATTACACATCTAGAATCCAAATCTGGCTGAAAGAGATGAATGAAAAAAAATCATTAAGAACGACATAGAAAACAAATAAAATAGAAATGAATAACTTTAGTTCGCCTCAGAACAAATTCTCCCTAGTGAGGTGGACTAAGAAATACAATTTACTATACGTATATTCACTGTCATATTTTGTATGTACAATGTTTAAATAGTCGCTATAATAAAAAATAAAATGAGTGTCCCAGTCATCTGCACGGTAAATCCTCTATCATAGAAGGTACAAGCTACAACAAAGATTACAACTTTCATTAACGATTTTTTTTGTTTCTGGCTAACACACTTCAGGGGTGCTTTAGCACATCATTTCAAATTATAGAAAGAGGGAATCATTATTTTTTTTCAAGCTTTTAAGATTTGACAGCTTTATATAAATATCTTGCAGGCCGATATCGTAACTTGAAAGGAGTACTAAAAATTAAAAAAAAGTTAACTAATGAAAAAAAAAAAAAATGAAAAATTCGTAAAACTGTCTACTTCTAGGCAAGTATAATATTTGCGGCCTTGTGTTCTTTTTGGATCTACTCAGTTAAAAAATCCTAATTTGATTATTCTCGGTTTGATCATGCGTAAAGTCAATATTCTTTATCTTATAAAAACAACAGAGCTTTTTGTATGAAGGATTATAATCATATATATTATCTTAACGGTTTTGTATATGTATATACATGCGCCACAGTAGTCAATTTTAGTATTTTAATTTACTTTTGCACGCACTTCTAGATTATTATTTTATCTGAAAATAAGAATCATGATAGTCGAATCAAATACAAAGCCGCAAATTCAAGAGGTAGCCCCTCGTTTCTGCCGCCCGTGTGGGCAGCGTCCAATTCACATTATGAACTCGGCGCCCCTGTCCATAGTGTTCATATCCATGCACTGCTGCTGTAAAACGAACGACTGAACTTTGTGACATAATGGCCACAAAGCATAGCATGTTCATGTTCATCAACGGGCGCTGAGCGATGTATGCAGGTTGTTTATTTATAAGCTCCGTGACCTGAGTAGTAAGTGCCCACTAGTTGCTTTCTGCCGGTAAGTGGATGTGACCTTTGCTTGTTAAGTAAACACCACGGAAAGACAGAAAAAGATTGATGGAGTGTAATGAAAACGTTGTTTCCAATAATGAACTATAGAACTATACTAACAAACCAAATAGTGGCCCACTACAAATAAACAACTTTGAAACGTTTTTTTAGATCTTCGTTAGGTAGATAACTATTATTAAATTTCATTTTGTTTCCGTACGTACGTAAGGCTTAAGGAAGAGGGTGGTTATAGGGGACCTGGCCATATAAATAAATCACTAAGCACAGCGACAGGCATTCCCAGCAGTCTTACGATTCTAAATTATGGTTTACCAACTAAATTGGCGGATGCCATAGTTCCACTAGTTGTAACTGTCACATTATTTTTTTATTTGTTTCTATACTCGTACATGCAGTTTACATGTAAATAGATGATAGGTGCATGTAATACATTTATTTCCAATATAAAACATGGAAGTAGAGTGTAAAATAATCAGTAACTGTAAAATCAACAACAGTGGGTCCAGTAGTAATGTTTTGGGAACACCTCACTAGGAAAACCTGTGCTGAAGTGTTAACATGTTTTAGATATATTAAGTGCGTTTTATATATTAGGTAGGACATTATAGTATATAGACATAGTAATACTAGTAACAAAGCAATGAAAAGAAATAAAAAAGATACTGCATGAAGGGAATAAAACAAAACAAGAAGTGTAGAAGATAATTGATTCAAGTATTTAAAAATATTACCTATTTATTTATACAATGCTAAACTCCTTTTAAAGAAGATCTAATTATATCATTTAAATGCTAATTATATTGTGTTGTTTGGTTTGGGATAAGTAGATTTACGAAAAAGATTTGTTAAAAATGTATCGATCGGATGACGTGAAACCGGTCCGTTAGAAAATACACAAATGGGAATAGGTTATATACTATGCACAGTGTTCTTACGATATGTATAGCTTTATATGATTTTTTTCAGGAGGTATTCCGTTTACAATATTTTTGTTAAAGAATCTCCCCGTATGTATATTTTGACCGCTTTCCTATAAATAAACGCTTTCAAACATCGTATTGATCTTTCTTAGCATACGTCACCACTTGTCATCATATGACGTCAGTGACGTTGTAGTAACCGATTTTAGATCTGTTTGTCTCTCGATGCGCATAAAATATTATTTTTCTGGCTAAGACTCTTTTGAAGATAAACGGGCGCCAATGTAACATTACATTTATTTTAAACTAGGTAATAACCTAAACGTTATATACCGATATATATATATGATAGTTGATTAAGTTCGTGATTAATTTTATTTATTTGTTAAATGTACCAAATGCTTTACAAAAATATTCAATTAATAGCTACAATAAAGAATTGCAGGTATATGAAGCAACTAAAACTGTAGAAAGTTGAGAAGAATATCTATACCTACATACCAAACGCTCTATTAAAATACACCCTTGATATAAATATATACATAATTAAATCTAGTTTAAAAATTAAAAAAATATCTCCCCGACAAATTGGCGCGCTAACATACAAAGGTAAAGTATGTTCACTCAACCCTTTAGGGCAAGTATTTTAAACAAGATTAAATTGAATAAGCACAATATTAGTTTACAAAAAACTACCCTTATCATTTTTTGTTGAACCCGTTTGACCCTCGCCTCCTGGAGGCCGCTTTATGTTGCTGTGTAAACCCATTAAATATTCGCTTATTAATGTATGTAAATCCATTAAACGAGCGCTTATTAATGTATTATTTCTCCCTGTTACAGGTTGTTGGACCCGCCCAAAGTCTACCCCTAAAGTGTGACTCGAGAGCCCCCTGGGCTCGCCTCTCGGGAGCTACCCTAAATACAAAAATGTCATAGGTGAGTTGGATAAACATTAATTTACTTTAATCATATTAGTATTAATTGCTACGAGAATTTATCGCTTTGAGGCGAAGTAATTAATGATTAACTGCTGTTGATATGAATTTAATACCGTTGGGTTATTGCCAAAAGTTTTGCGAGTCAATAAATGTTTTATTGTGAAGTGCCTAATCACAATTTTAAAGGTCGATTCTAGATTGACTGTAAATGTATGTAATTTTGTTTCTAATACAATATCTACAATGTTATTACGTCGTTGTTTAAGTGGATAATTTGTATAATATCTTAAGCAGAAATTGTACTGTTAAATGATTTAAAGTTTAGGCTATCGCCTTTTAAACTAATTCGATTAATTACACAAAATCCATCGTTCAGAATGCTCTTGACAGACTACCATTTAGAAATGTCTTTGCTTGAAATTGACAGCCTTTCTTAACTTTGTTTTAAAAAGAAGTTATTTACTTTGCCTAATTAACTGATTTGCTGAAACTTTCTATCACGTTTCAGAAAGTTGTCGGTATTTTGTATTGCCTTCTTTTGTCAATGATGAGAATTATAAAGCATTCTTCATAGTGTCTTCCGAGCTTTCCTCATCAGCTGTTGGAAACAATTTTTGTATTTCAAGTTTCGTATTTAACAACATAATTTGTATATCATAAATATGAAATGATTTTTTTTTAATGTAAAGTGTCACAACTGCTCTTAACCGTCTGGAGGCAGTGAGACTATGGCATCCTCAGTTACGGTATGTTGTGAGGCCGAAGGTAGTGGAGAGGGGAAGAAGATCGAGAGGAGGAAGTTTGGGAAATACCTGGCTATGCAGATCTGGTAACCAAACACGGTCAAAGCCATTTCAAGCAACGTTTCAATTCTGAATAGTGGTCTCACACCAGGGCGATACTGAGAGTACAATCCACTCTGGAACGTGCCGCAAATATACTACATATTATTTTAAATGATTACTTTGTGAAATAACGCAAAATACAATTAGCCACGGAGGCCGTTAGTAATACAGTATTACCGAAATAGTCTTAAATTAAATACCAAATTATGTACAATATACATTGTTATCAAATAGGGCAATGTGGCCCCTGGGGAAAGTATAGCCCTTTTACGTTGTACCTACGTCAATAATATTACCATAATTTCACTGTAATAAAATTCTACTATACATGCATTGAGCTACAATTAGAGGCGCTACTGCGTACTATCTCTTGTTACCACTATTGGAACGCGGTAAGCGATGCGCTTAGACCGGATTCTGTAGTTTTAGTTACAGCGTTGGAAGAGTTGGAGGTCAGTTGGAGGTAAAAAAGCGGAACCTATTTCTTCGCTTCATGTCTCATCTAAATATAATACATCAATGACTTCAGTATATAACACGACAGGACCTACATCACTTGGGTCAGCACAATAAAGTGAGAGGACAGATATTATGACAATGAACATAATATTATTCAAAGGTGTATCCACGATTACAATATACATAATAATATTATAAACTTCAATGTATAGCAGAGCTACGTTCGCTACACACGATGTGTTAATGTTTGACATCATTATGAACACGGGTGAGTTGGTTAATTTATTAATGACTATGAAACAAATTGCTGGCCAAGGTCTCCACTGTTATTGTTTTTACTTGAACTACAATTTGTAATTTTTCGCTTACATCACATTAACAGACTTGTACCCTGTACCTGTTTCGTATTGAATATTCACGATTATCATTACATCACCTGACTAGGTAGTACTGGGTAGGTTTGACTGCTGTACTAGATACTTGTGTAAATATTCAATAAAAACTCCAGAACGTCATTAGAGCCGGGGTAATCAACATTTTTCAGAATTGATCAAGCAAACCTGTAGTTAATTTACATCCCTTTTCAGGACTTGGTATTTTTTTATTTAGTTATAAAAAATTGCATTATTATATCTTATATAAACCTATACTAACTCATAAAAACTTAACACTTCACTACATCTAAAACTTATTCTTTATAGCATTTAGACATAACCCACGAAAAACAGTAAGGCTTTTAGCTTCGTTAACATCTGTCGGTAGTTCAATGAAAATCTTAAATGCTTTAAAATAGAGATTATTTTGGGTTTCCGATAAATTTGTTTTACAGTTTCTCGTGGGGTAGCCATGTATTTAGAAATGAAAATTTACGTTCTTAAACATGTTTTTCGGGAGCATCTTATTTAGAAGCTTCAGTATAAATATTAAGGTATTGTCAATTATACGCTGTCTCATACTTAACATAACTGTTTTTTTTATGCATATTAATAATCTTGGAATACCTACTACATTTCAATAATACTCGCATGCATCTATTTTGAATTATTTGCAATTTTTTATCTCTATCTGATTACACAAAAAAGGACACTAGAGCAGTTATTTAAATGAGATGCTACTATTCTATTATAAACTATTGTACTTGTATTTCTTTTTTGCACGTTTAATTTAATAATATAAACAAATTTTATAATATAATTATTAAGTTCTGCAAGTATTTTTTGGTTTTTTGTATTACAGCTGTTTCGGCTTTCAAGGCCATTTTCAAACTGTTAAATTTTCAAACAGCTGTAACAAAAACAAAAATACTTGCAGAACTATTATTAAATTTGGTTTACATTAAACTTTAACAAAACGTTGTTATTGTTTTGATATATTTCCTTAAAATTACCATAATTTAAATAACGACCATAATTTGACCGGTCTGCAACTGAGTTGGCATCGCTTCAGGTGTGTTTAATTCCTCTGCTGGCTAATTCCTCCATCGACGTAAGCAACAGTTTCTGCTTGCAGTCACATTATCCGTAACCCGGGAATGTTTGCCATTCTTTTTTTTTTAAGTTCTTCAAAAATTTTTTTCTTATTTTATGTTTTTTCAATGTCGATTTCTTCTCTGAACATAATTGATTATTTTACTTCTTCCTCATAAGTCTTCTGGTGACCAGCTTTGGTCATGCCTCCATCAACTGTCTCCAGTTTAGCCGATTCTTGGCGGCTCACACCCAGCCGAAACCGGCATTTCTCTGCGGATTATCAGCTCATCTCATTTGTGAGGTCCTCTGACCTTCTTTTCAGCCCATTTAATATCTGCTTCAGCCAATTTTCTTTCAAGATCATTCATTGAAGTCGGAATACCCTTTTTAGGTAGCTTAAACCCGTTTTTCCTATTTTGTAAGCAATAATTGAAAAGCGAGTAAAATTTTTTACGCACCTACGCGGAGAAAATTGAATATTTCTAATTTATTAAGAATTTCTTCAAATTATTGGTGATCCGGTTAAAAACGAGATTGCAGGCCGTTTTCTGATAAACTTTTTGTAAATTCCTATCGTATTTTACTAAAAGTTTATTGGGAGTGAAAAACTACACGGAGAGAAATGTATATTGCTAATTTATTAAGAATTTCTTCAAATTATTGGTGATCCGGTTAAAAACGAGATTGCAGGCCGTTTTCGGATAAACTTTTTGTAAATTCCTATCGTATTTTACTAAAAGTTTATTGGGAGTGAAAAACTACACGGAGAGAAATGGATATTGCTAATTTATTAAGAATCTCTTCAAATTATTGGAACTCCGGTTAAAAACGGGATTGCAGGTTCTTAACGAATGAATTAATAGGTTTCCAAATAAACTTTTAGTAAATTCCTAATATACTCGTATTTTACTAAAAGTTTATTAGGAAACCTATTAATTCATTCGTTAATGACCTGCAATCCCGTTTTTTAATTGGAGTTGCAATAATTTGAAGAGATTCTTAACAAAATAGAAATACTCATTTCCCTCCGTCTATCTTTGCACTCCTGTTTAGAACCCTATTTACTTGTTCCAATTATATTTGTATATGTTTGTGATAAGGTTGAGAACCCCTGATCTTATGACAACTCAATAGTAACCATTACGTTACAGCCAGGTCGCGCTGCGGCTGCTTGCACAATGATTTCTCGTTACATTTAAATCTCAAGTATTTTTATTGAAATCGAAGCGGCCCAGGTGTCAAATACTCTATTTAGAAATTAATCATTCATGTAACATTATTTAGAAGGTTACTTTATTATATTATAATAAATAACAAAAGAAACAACAACAACGACTACCAAAAAATTATATGTTTTAATGTGTTTAATGTGTGTAATCTCTGACTTTCTCATACTACAAACGTGAATCAAAATTACACGGTGTAAGTTATTTTTGTTTACTAAGAATCATTACGTATTCATCTGGTCATACTAATTCCCAGAAGTACTAAAGTACAAAAAAACATTTTTTTCTTATTTTTTGCTAGAGCAATCCAGATGAGTTGCAAAATTCATTGTTGGACGAGAGGGACTTACAATACATATGTGGGAGTTAATAGGTACAATTTTACATTGGTATTTGGATAACAAATTTATAAGTTTAACATACGAAACAGTACAAAAATAATCATAATTATAAGTTTCACATACAAAACAGTACAAAAATAGAAAAAGGGAGGTAGGGAGGGATTTATTACCTGCAGATGACTTAGAACGTTAGAACTGAAACATGAAACAATTAACATAAAAAACATATAAAATTCTCTCTGAATACACTCGGGTCAAATATATTGGTTTTTTAATTGGTGGATTTTACCAAAATATTTTTGCAGCTATGATAAAGAAATTATTTAAAAGGTAACATATGTTACCTTTTAAATAATAAAAAATAAATATAACACCTAACCTAACCTACATAACCCAGTTAATTTTTTTTTGTTTTATCACTTTCCATGACTTTATATAACTTTTTAAAGACGTGATGAATTATCATTTTGATTATCGGTCACCTTAAAAATGCATTTTTTTTAAAGTAGCTTTTTAATTAAATCTCTCTAATTTCTGCTGTGTGTTCACAGCAGAAATTAGAAAGATACATAACTATACATATTACAGTGTCCTAAAAATTTCCCGTTTAGAAAACGCGAATTTTTTTGCGAAATCTTCACGCGAATAACGCGAATTTTTCGGGCGATATTCTGGAATTTTTAAATGAGAAAATAATACTACACGCTCTAAACATTTCTTTATCTGTGGTTTTGAAACGCTTGAATAATGAATAGTTATAAAAAGTATGTTGCTAAATTCACGTCTAAAACACCTCTTATTAGACCTGAAATGAAACAATAAAAAAACACGAAAACAAAAATAAAAATAAAATTTCCCCGAAAATAACACGAAGTTCGCAAAAAAATAACGCGAAATCTGTCAAAATTAACACCACATTTCCTAAAAAAATACCACATTTCCCAAAAAATAATTAGAATTTTTCTGCGTAAGTAAAACTATTGCATTTCAAAAAAGGTTTTTTTACCCAACTCGGTATCGACTATACTCGTATAAGCAGTTTTTTTTCATATTCATTTCCTAACCTCGAATTGTTTAAACTGAGTGTTTATGCGGAACGCATTTTGTAAGCTTTAAAAAAATAATTCACATTCGAAAATTAGCGTGCAAAAAGTATTCCATTGTATAGTTTCACCATCGAATAGAGGTTTTAGGGTATTTTCTTTATTCATTGAGTTTCACAAAACCTTCAATGAAATGAATGTGTACACAATATTCTTTCTTGCGACTCAGCAATTTAAAATATTTACCTGGTCAAATATTTGTTTTGGTTCCTTCCCGGAAAGTAGGAATCAAATTAGTTATTTTTTTATTGTGTAACGAATTAAAGTATTATTTTACCCAAGGTTGAACCTTGAACTACGAACCCCGAACCTTGAACCGTGGGCTTTAACCAACTATCTGTTTATTAAAATACAAACACTGAGTATGTGAAAGAAATGCTACATATTCAAATATTATGATGTACACTTTAAAGCAAATTAAGACACTGCGATTTTATTGTGAAATTTTAACGAGAGTTAAAAATATAATTATTTAAATGAATATGTTATGCATAATAGTAAAGAATTCCACATATATTTTTTTCATTATGAATCTTCACATTCTAACGTAAATACTATTATTTTTTTTTTTTACAAATATTAATTTCATAATTAAAATAATGTTCAAAGTTTGCATTTTTCAAAGCACGCCAAAACGATGAAAATCGGATGTGGTACGCGTGACGTCATACGTACGTGGATTTGTCGGTTAACCCGAGTGTGATTGACAAATCGAGTCGCTATGAAAACAAAAAACCCAATATATATTTTTGAAAAACATGAATTCTATCGAAACAATTTCTAAACCGAGTATACGCAGCGCAACTTGGCGTATAATTGTTTGCATTCTTAATGCACGCGGCCGGCCAACCTATGAGGTATAAGTATAAGTGCTGTCATTTCCCTCCGACCAATCACAGAGCGTTTGAGTGTCTCACGGATTTAATTATTTTTAAGTGACGATTTATTAATTCTACGTGTAATTTTATATAATTAATGTATATATTCAGAATCAACGTTTGCTGATCTATATGAATATATATTTTTAAGCCATAATATTTTCCACTCAAATTTCTTATTCGAATAAATAAAACAATAACTTTTTTTTATAAAATTCGCTTAAAACGGTAAACGTTATACGGTAAACCGTAAATTTTTTATTAATTATTTTTTTAGATATGAAAATATTTTACGACTTTTCTCATCATGTTGGGCTTTCAGACAATGTGAAGGAACAGTTTTATTACTAAAAACATGGATAGACATGGTCATAAATCTTTTACCTTGTATAATGCACATAAATGTTGTTATTGCTGTTGTGATGCAAAACGTCATCCTTCTTGTCGAATAATTCATACTTAAGAACGTCAATATGGTATTAGACTTGCAAAAGCTTAGACCTTAAGTCGCACATTGAGGAAATACTTAAGACAGATTTATTAAGGAATAGTTACATAAATGTCCATGTATCTTTGCTTCGGTTGGTTTTAAGTATTAGTGCGTAATCTCTTGATTAATTCAGAAACCCTTTGAAGTTTCAAAAGGAAACGGATGCTTATTTTCTTCGCACCGAGCTTTAAGACGCTAAAATACATTTCTTTCACAATAGACATTTGCATATAGACGTTAAACTTTTAGGAGTTGACAAGGCCTACTCAATCTACGCATGCACTTGCAGACGTCATGTGAGATGATAATTAAAGACAATAATAATAATTGGATGATTTGAATAGCGCCGTTTTTATAAATAATGAACTTGAGGGCGCTGTATAGTTATGAGTTCCTAGGTTTTTTTTCTTTTAAAGAAAGACAAACATTCCCGGATTACGAATAACCTGACAATATTTGAAAATCTCCTACTACCACCACAGTAGGCGGAAAATTTTGCTTGTGTTATGATGGAGGACTTAGCCAGCCGAGTAATCGAACCAAAGATATTAGAAGAACGAGATATGCTATGTTGGCCGCCGGACCGTAGCCGGAGTACTACCTAATTAGGGTACTTTGAACGGTATCGGGACGTGTACGCACAGAAATCTGTTCTATGTATTAGTGCGGATACCTTAGCGATGCCTTAGCGTAAGCGAAGGTGTGCAGTAGTATTGGTGAACAAAACCGGCGACACTGGGCAAAACAATTCCACTCAGTGCGAACTGCGCATAGCACATCTCGTTCTTCTAATATCTTTGAATTGAACACACTTCGCCCCGGTGGGACCCAAACCCGATGCTAACTCAGCCACTGACCGATCAGGTTCTATCTAATTTTATTATTTACAAATATGTACAGAAAACATACTTACCTGGCAGGTCACTTCAGATAAACACACTTTTAATAGAATGTTTAATGCAGAGAACACTATATTAAAATCACTGGACATTTCATGATTTTATACTTGCTATTTTACGTTCCGTTATTACATTTATTGGAAGATTAGTGGCAAAATTAACGATGATATTTATTTTAAAACTTGGAGAATTTGGGACTCTTTAGGACTGGAGAGTTTTTATGAAATGACCTTAAAAGCTTACAAATTTTTAGTTGTTTACATTTTTTACAAATTTTTATAAACAATGTCGGGAACTGTGAGAGTGAAAGGTTTCTGACTTGGATATGAAAAGGTGAGTTTTATTTGTAGCTCTAAATTCTGTCAAGTCTATGATTATTCTTACATCATGTGGCAGTCCATTCCAGGCTTTAGATCCTGACACTACGGAAGCACGCTTACCTAACTTAGTTTCTGGTGTGTGCTTTGTTTCCTAACCTAACCTAAGGGATAACTATCATGAAATAACATTTTCCGGAATACACATTTCCGATACGTAAGCGGGAACCATTCCGGTAAGTGACTTAAATACCATGCTTAATGTTTCCTTAACTCGCCACTATCCAATATAACATTGTTACTTTTCATCTCTGATTGGGAACAGGAAAAACCCTATAAAATTATCCGCACTTCATACCTTTTATTTAATCTTAATTCACTTAAAACAATATTCAACGAGCTTGTTTCCTTATCATTTTCCTCTCGGCCTTTAAAAAACAGCATCACTAATTTAGTACGTACTTTCCTACACATCGGAAGTCAGGAATCGCACTTGATTCGATAAACACACTAATACTAATATTATTACTCCCTAATCAAAGGCGCTTAACCTTTTCACCGCTTCAATTATTCTAGCAATGAAAATTAAACATAATATAAATAAATCATTTAAACATAGCGTTTAATAATTATATTTGAAAATTAATTAAGGGGCACTCGTTTTTATTTATAATACTTTATCCTAAAGTAGTCCCATAGAGAGTTCGCACGTACGTCATCGACGACTGTCCTCTTCCTACTCACACGTCTTGTATGAAAACGAAAAAGATAGAAGATTTTTTTTTTATATATTCAATAATATTGTTATTGTTTTTATGAAATATAATATAAAAAATATAAAAATATAAAAAATAAAAAAATAAAATGGAGTTCTACAAATTAAACTTAATAACAATAAAAAAATAAAAAAAAGATAGAAGATACTAGAATGATGATGTCACACATGACATCTCTCTGTATTTATGTAAAATATCTTCTGAAGGCTTATCACTTTGTGACGGCATTATTTATTATATTAAAACACAAATTATGTACTTACTCCTGATGAGGTGAACTTTGTTCATGAAACATGTAGAGGTTATATACATATATTAAATTGATGGAAACAAAGTTATTTGTGTTTTAATATAATAAAAAAAACATCATTCCGGCTAATATGTATTGTGTGCCTATTACACCTGTAATAATTACATTTAAAAATGCACAAGAAGGAAGAAAGGGATATACCTACAGGATACAAATTTAAGAAATACTGATAGTAGTTGATATGTAGTTACCTAGTTACCTGTATTGAAAAAAGCCGTGAATTGTTAATGATTCATTGTTAATTCAAAATAATTATTAGTTTAATTTTTATCTCCATATTTCCGAGAATTGATCCTATTATTGAAAGGGTTAAATTGTACCGTGAGTTTATTTCACAGCGATAACGCTTCATTCGCCTTATCTATAAAATACTTTGTCAATAAAACACCTAATCAACAAATAATAACACCAGCATCATAAACACCTTATTTTTTCACTTTAAACATTCCCTTTTCACTCGGTGGTTTATTTTACCTGCCAGAATACAAGTACTCGGTTTACCGGGCGACGCTTATCATAGATTCTCGAGTCCTAGGTCCTAGTAGTACATAAAACCAGTGTTGCCAGTGGCTTTGATCGAATAACAACTTCGCGCGGTTTATCCACGCTTCATCGAATTGTCATTGGCCGCGTGGAAATTCAAATCAATGTTACAAAAATTCCAACATACTGTCAGTTAGTTTCAAGTAAGATTCAAATATTCAAAGGTACTGTCAGTTTCAAATAAGATTCGAATCTTCAATGCTGGGAAAATTCAAACGTATTGTCAGTTTCAATTTCAAACAAGATTTCAATTTTTCCACGCTGCGTTATTTCCAAATTTGAATTTTCTATCGCTGTCAAATGTCAAATTTGTATTATTTGGTGTTTAAGTAAGAAGTGCTACATTCGAATTATATTTGATTATAGAAAATATTTATTTTGTGTGAAACGTGTTTAGTCTCAGTGTATTGTACCTACTAAGGTTTCGTGCGTGCAGTTTTTTTTTTTTTTAATATTGTGTTCATTTTGGATATGTTTTCGTTGTTCCTCAACGAAAATGGTAAGTTTAATAATGATATTTTAAAAATTAACACTTATCTGTGCATTCGGGAGCGTCGCTACTGCAGAGTTGGCGGACAAACAAAGCAGTGTATTTAATTCGTAAATTCCTCTTTCGGCCACCTGCAGAGATAGGCAGAGTAGTTTTTTTTTAAACTATAGCGGTGAAGTCAATAATGGAAAATGTGTAATAAAATTTCTATATATTCTCGATCTATTTCTCGAAAAACTTTCCATTCAAATGCATTTTTTTCTATTTTCGCTTTTTAAATTGTTATTTTGAATTTTTACTCAATGTACCTTTAACAAGTGTAGCTACGTACCTATCCACAAAAATTCTATTCAAGAATTTCTTATCTTGGTATAATATTATTTAAGAAACATAATTCGGCAATTGTTATCTAGAATACCAGCTCGATAAGGGGGGATTCTCCATATAATACACGATATCTTAAATTCGCACTGCATTCCATTTTCATGCTTCCGGGGATTGAGATAATATTTACGCACACAATCAAATCATTGAATAATGTTAATTCAAAAGAGTTAAGGAAATATTCCATTAATTTCTTAACTCTTTTGTTAAAGGTACAAAAGAGTTAAGAAAGATACTTATTTACAGTTAAGTATCTTTCTTTGGCTGAACTATTTCATTAACTCTTTTGAATAATGTTAATTCAAAAGAGTTAAGGAAATATTCCATTAATTTCTATTAACGAATTAGCCTTATAACTGGTAATTTCAAATGAAATAGATCAGCCAAAGAAAGATACTTAACTGTAAATAAGGCAAATATTAGGGATTCGCCTCGACCTCCACATCAGATCACCTCGACGTTATCTTTTTAATTCATATTTTAAAGGATTTTTTCACTTCGCATTGTCGCCCTGGATGTTAATGTAATATTTCAGAAAAATGAATTATTAAGGCGAAGCTTAATGCTAAATCACTATTTTGATTAATCTTTATAACGAATTGGTGTACATTATGAATTCCAAAAAATTTGCTTTATTTGGAGGTTTTCCTATCGTTTCGCTTGAGTAGAATACAAATAAAAAAATAAATTACTCAATAAAACATATATTTTATTTTTTCAATAGAAATGTATGAACGCGTACAGGAAACAAATTTTTAAAATACAGTATTATAGCTAAGATTTTCTATTTCACTTGATTAACTTCTTGCTTTCTTTTAAAATTATTTACAAAATAAATAAAAACCAGATTTGTGCTTGAAATCGAACGTTTCTAGACTCCGTCTGTCAAGCGATTTTAATGCCTATTACCTACAATATAAGGTACACCAAGAATATACACATTTTTGGCTTGGATCTTCCTCTTATCAATTTAATGGAATGTATCAGCCTCATGTTAAATTAGTCCTGAATTTTCTCTGCAAAAATTTAATTTTGTTTGATGTTTAATATAATATAATTCACTTTTTTATGTGGATACCGCACAATAGTGCTCTAAACCGTCTGAAGCCATTGAGTCTATGACATCACCAATTGTGGTATCTTGTAAGGATTAAGATTGTGGGAAGGGAAGGAGATGGGGAAGAAGAAGATGGAGAAGTACTTGGCTATTCAGATCTGGTCAATAAACACGGCTAAAACCTTTTCAAGCAACTAATCAATTCTGAATGATGGTCTTTACACCAGGGCGATTCTTAGAGTAGCTTCCACTTTGGAACGTGCCGCAAGTAAACTATATTTTTTTTAAACAGTGTAAAATCGAAGTAGATTTTTTTTAATCGATTTTAGAAAGTAACTAACATTATTATATTATAATGAAATAATAAACAATATTTTTTGTTTAAAACCACGAATTTTTATTAATTTTAAGACCGACCGGTTTCGCTTCACTCGAGCATCGTCAGGGTACAAAATATAACTGAAACACTAACTTTTAACAGTTTAATTTTGTACCCTTACGATGCTCGAGTGAAGCGAAACCGGTCGGTCTTAAAATTAATAAAAATTCGTGGTTTTAAACAAAAAATGTTAAACCACAAAGTGATTGCTTTCTACGAAAATAGAAAAAAAAATAAAAAAATAAAAAAAAATAATTATATTTTGATCATCTAAATATAATTCTTTGTAAATATATATCTACGATTGTGTAGAAGAGGATTTTAAATTTTATTCTCACATACGCCTGGCGTTAGATAAAAAAATATTTATTTTTACCGATTTATAACAAGTTTCTCTATAACTGTTTAAATTATTATATTCCAAAAAAAAATTTTTTTTAAGATAATATCTATTGTTATGCCGAAACGTTAATTATAAATATTCCCTCGATAGAAAAAATCGCATAGTAAGCTCCGAAAATTATTAAAAACACATTTTGTTCTGTAATTTAATATGTTATAGATATGAAAAAAAAAATTAATAATTAAGAGTTTTATGAAATATTTTCACCATTTTCGCTTATATTTTATCGTTTTTTTTAATATTAGCGCGCTCCCTCCAACATTCGCATTTACATATTTCCATTTCAAACGATATTTGAACCCTTACTACGGTGCCTTTAGTTAGTCATAATTAGCTATTGTTTACAAAATTATTATATTACTTATTAAAACAATGATAAAATCTACCATTGTAAGAACAGTCGTATTATTATAATAATAATTTTCGTGTAACCAATTACTGTTTCTTAAAATATAGGTGGATAACTAACTAAATTTTACAAACCATTCTAATTATTCTACTAATATGCAAGCATTTTAACTCTATCATACAAATATCACGTTGTGAAATTTGTTCTTTGCCATTTGCGTTATAAGAATTTACGTATGGTGGTATTGTTATTAAATATATTCAGTTATGCTGATAACAAGAATAATTTTTTGAAATTTTTTAATCAATATTGTACTATCTTCAATTAGGCGCAATAATTACCAGCCTATTGTTTGATATCAACATTAAAACACATGAATTATAATTGAAAATTTCGTTAATACAGGTAGGTGTGTAGCTTTAAATTTATCACTCAGACCTTGAAAATAAATAAATTTTGATAAAAACAACACACGTTATTATTTTATCTTTTAATTTTTCAATATTAAAAACATGTATGTACTTATGTAGGTACAGGGTGCAGCATAACAGACAGTGCAGTTTTGAAGGGCAGGTAGATCCCGTGTGGTGGGTGTAGGAACCTGGGAGGGGTCTCAGTGTGTCGGGAGGGTCGTACCATTTTCAGTCGTTACCATGATTTGGTCCGGACAACACTGGGGCTTCGCTGTCTGAACAAAATACTATTAACCATATTTCTGTAAATTGTGCAATTTTTTTTAATAGCCCTCTGACCTGCATTGTCTGTTATTACACTGTCTGTTTTGCCGCACCATGTATATGGGTAGGTAAGTGATGTATTTTAAATTATTATTAAGTTACAAGCAAATACAACAGTTTGGTTCTAAGTTAAGAATCGGTTTGGAAGTACAAAACTAAAAAAAAATCAAGATAATAGAAGATCACAGCGCTTCGGGTCGTTGTTTGTTTTATATGTGTTTTTCACCTCTCTTGTTTTAAATTTTGTATTGTATTATACGTGAAACTTATATTTTTGTTATCTAAATGCCTATTACTATATATATATATAGTATATAGTATAGTATATATATATATATTGTAAAGGTTGTCGCGGTTCAAGTGTGGATATCCCAGCGCTCAATCCGACAGTTGAAACATCATCATCTGTTCTTAGATGATACGATTATTTATATATGTAATTTTAGATAGTAACCAAAATTCGAAATCCAACGCAAAACAAAAAAGACACGGTACGTAAAAAAGGGAAGAATTTATTTCCATAAACTATTTACAACGTTTAATCACACAAATCCTCTTATTATAATGTTATCATAATATATTGAAATGCGTTTATCTCAACTCGACATTTATTGACTTACGTGACTTTTATGCTGACCACCTCCGGTGTAAATAAGATAAAGAGATAATTGATTAAATCATAGATAAATGCATTGAAAAATGTATGAAATCTTACAGTATTTTCTGGAACGTTTCTTTGATGTTTCCATTGGTAAGTTTCAGGTGAAATCAGGTGTACCAAAATTGCGTCGCTTACATGACTAACACCGCAACCTGTAAAAAAATGTCGACAAGCAAATGACAAGGACAAGGCACAATTATCCACAAAACAATCAATTTAGAAAAGACCTCGAAATCGTGAGAGCTAATAAGGCATTACACGCCGAGTGATTGATTTTACATGTCAATGTGGCATGCATCTTTAGATTTAATTATCCGCCATTATGATAAATGAGTATTATTATAATTTCAGAAAACGTACTTATACTTCGTTTTCTCATTACATTATACCGTGAGAGGAGTAACTTTACCTTGCAGAACTCTTCCAGTACATTGTCTCATTTAAGTCATTATCTATTAGCATTCATTATGAAGTTACAATCTGTGGAAGAATCGTTTAATCGTTTCCAATATTGCGTTTTACCTGTAAAAGGTTTCCGCAGATCACGATCATCCGTGACATTGAATATGGCGACAACATCTGTGCCACAGTGAAATAATGGACTTGTGCATAATAATTGTCGCCGTTTCATCGACAGACTTGGTCATATGCGTGCTGAAAACGGAACCATAGCAGGCAGTATGGTACAGTAATAATTGCAATCGGTAAACGTATCGTGACTTTCTAAGGTCAAAACGTGACGCCTCTGACAATACTAGTTCTTTTGATGCACATTCTGCAATTGAAATTTCTTTGTCAGCGCTAATTATTAGACAACGGAATATCCTAGTTTCTTAATGGACAGCGATCAAGTTATTTACATATTTACACGTTTTTCGTGTTCGTTCTGCGCAAACCTGATTGTATTCGTATCTTACAGCAAAATTTACATTTGTAATTAAGTTTCCATCGCGATAACACTGTGTTATTTAATTAATGAATATTATAACATCGTTATTTTTTAATATTTATATTTCTTTTAACTTAAGACGAGACAATACCCTAAAATAACGACGTTATTTAAGGCGATGCACTCCGTCGTGTAATATTTTAAATTCAGCCGCTATCATTAATAACCCTTGCGTAGATGGCGATAAGGTTTAAATTCCCGCTTAACACCATCCGCCTGTTTTGATTTATGCAAAAAAAAACATTGCCAAAAAGTGCCTTTTATTTTATTTTGTGGATGTTCAGGCATAAATATTTAATTTTTTTTCGATAATTTTATAAATAATTTAATTTGCCACATTATACAATAAAATCATAACCGAAAATGGGTTCGTAAGTAGGAGATTTTGAACATTAAAGTAGTTTTCATAGGTCTTATACATTATTTTTTTCTGGGCTTTTAAAAAGATTTATCTAAAAAATACTCGATTACTTCAAAGGCCAAGATGTATTCTAGTCGCAGTATTTAATTAAAGCATCTGAAACATTTTTAAGTGACCAAATTTTCAAACCAAAAACACATGATTTTGCATTACTACGTATGGCATCGCTTTAAGAAAAAATGCACGGAAATACGACGCGCGGCCCTGGAGTATTGGACAGACCCACAGTTGAATTTACCCTAGCTTATCTCTAAAATAAAGAGGTAATCTTAACGACATAAGTAATAGGCGGACCTACGGTCGAATTTGCCCTGCTAGGGCCTAGAAAATTGAATGATGGGTTTTATTTTAATTATTTCTGATGAGCGTATCAATAAAATCTCAGATGTTTCTAGAGGGATCCCTCGGGAAGTTTCTAATTCATCGCCTAGAAAAATAAAATCTGGTGCCTACCGTTAATTTTAAAAACAAATAATGTTTTATAAAATTTTCAAACCGTTTTACAAAAAAAAATTGTAATGTTACGGTACTGTTTTTATTAATCTTAATTATAAATATCTTACTTCCGTGGGGATCGCTCTAAAAATATATATTTATATATTATCGTTACGAATTCGTCGGAAATAAGTGTGAGCCTCGAGCAAACCTCCGTTGTTATAGTCTTGTGTCGCCTTAATCAAAAAAGCTAACCAACAAACTAGTAGGATTTACTATTTGTTACAACTGTTACTATCTGTTCGAACAACTAACAAACATGGAACCAACAAACTGTATCTTGTAGGTTATTACTATCCGTTTCGGCCGATTATTTAACAACTGACAAACATGGAACCAACAAACTGTATCTTGTAGGTTCTTATTACTATCCGTTTGGCCCGATTACTGAACAACTGACAAACATGCAATCAACAAACTGTATCTTATAGGTTATTACTATCCGTCTCGCCCGATTATTTAATATCTGACAAACATGGAACCATCAAACTGTATCTTGTAGGTTATTACTATCCGTTTCGCCCGATTATTTAACAACTGACAAACATGGAATCAACAAACTGTATCTTGTAGGTTATTACTATCCGTTTCGCCCGATTATTTAATATCTGACAAACGTGAAACCAACAAACTGTATCTTGTAGGGTATTACTATCCGTTTCGCCCGATTATTTAACAACTGACAAACATGGAACCAACAAACTGTATCTTGTAGGATATTACTATCCTTTTCGCCCGATTATTGAACAACTAACAAACTTGGAATCAACAAAGTGTACCTTGTAGGTTATTACTATCCGTTTCTCCTGATTATTGAACAACTGACAAACATGGAATCAACAAAGTGTATCTTGTAGGTTATTACTCTCTGTTTCTCCTGATTATTGAACAACTGACAAACATGGAATCAACAAACTGTATCTTTCAGGTTATTACTATCCGTTTCGCCAGATTATTGAACAACTGACAAACAAGGAAACAGCAAACTGTATCTTGTAGGTTCTTATTACTATTCGTTTGGCCCAATTATCGAACAACTGACAAACATGAAACCAACAAACTGTATCTTGTAGATTATTATTACTATCCGTTTCGCCTAATTATTGAACAACTGTCAAATATGGAATCAACAAACTGTATCTTGTAGGTTTTATTTATCACGATAGTTAGAATATTTCATAGCTTCATAGTGGAAATAACATGGCAAGCTAAAAATAGTTGCTATAAATTACCTGTAAATCTCAGACAGTAAAAACTATGCAAATTTCATGACGACAGAGCTCGCCTTTCGATAGTTTTTGCTTCACATACTTAGATTATCTGCTTTCTAAGTAGGTATAGGAGTAGATAAATTGTTTGAATCGCTGAAAACATTATTGATAAAATAAATTTTCATACCATAGTAAAATCTTGAGTTTGATATCTGTGAAAATATGAGAAACAAAAATACATGGTATGTCTATTTTCTTTCCACTTTTCTATAGTCACGCTCTTGGCACTTTCATCTGTCAGGTTTCAATCGTAAAATTATTATAAAACAAGAACAGCTGTCTCCTAGAATATTATAAAACTTTTTCTCGTTGATTTATTTACTTTCTGGCTATTTTCTCTGTCGTTTATTCAAATAGGGGTTTCCTTAGATGGCCGCAATTTATTTTATTCGGAGGGTTGTGTGTTCAACACGACCATCTGGGTTCAGGTTCGTCGGGATAAGGGGCGTAATAACAGTTTTATGCGAGGCGACCTTGGACGTGGGGTTGGCCGCAATGCGACGCGCCCCTGCCCTCCCATTAAGAAGTTGTTTTCCCAACCCAGCCATTAGACCCACACACTAATTTTATAAAGAACATCGGTGGATGGCGACCTTGAAATATTGAGTACATTTCATTTTAACCCTGTTCTAGATCTTACACCCTGTCCGACTCTATACTCGTACAGTTACTTTTTATTAATTTATATCTAATAGTATGAATCTTAACATGTAATCTTTTAATAGTGTTGAATGTTAAGTATAATAACGAGTCGTAAAAACGAACCGTTCTTAGGTGAAAAATCTCAGGCAATGTCGCTGTTTTAAGGAGTGAAGGATTAAGTGAAGACTCATGTTATAAGATCGATGAAAGATATAAGCCGGCCAGCCATTCAAAAGGATAACGACTTGATTTAAATGTTAACAAATGGGCACACGTTTTGGCATGTCTTCTAGCTGTGCACCTTTGTCGAAGGGATCAGTAACGCCGGTTTAACGGAGAACCTTTAACCACTCTGGCCACAGAGTGTTATATCTGTCACCAAATGAGATGTCCTCATAAAACTCATTTTCCCTCCTTTTATATTATGGTCAGATATTATAATATAAACAGATTTAGAATGAGAGAACACCATACTTTACATTTACACTCAAAAGTTTAAATTCTATAAAACAGGAAACCGCCAAACAGTTCACACAGTCAATGTTTGCCAAATAATTATTTTTAAATGAAACGAAAAATTGAAGTGGCGATAAGCTTTATAATACTTTGGTCTAATTTGAAAAGCGATTTTAAAAATTTTAGCTGGCCTTCAAAATTTTAGTGTCTTTTTAATTCATTTGTCAATTATAATATTAAATTCATACTATTTGTTGATAATGTAAAATAAATCTAATTTAATTTTGTTTTTATTACGATCTGCAAATGTTTAGTTTTTTATTATTGTGACAGCTGTTTCGGCGTTATGAAACTTTTATACCTATCATTAACATCAGAACGCCAAAACAGTTGTCGCCTTGATGGAAGACCACCATTTAGAATTGAAACGTTGTCTGAAATGGCTTTAGCCATGTTTGGTGACATGTCTGAATAGACATGTTATTATATCCACCTTCTATATGTTTTTTTATCCACCTTCTTCTTCCCCAACTACTTTTTCCCAAACTTCAGCCTCACAACTGTCCTCAACTACTTTAAAAAACATTAACATTTTGGGAAACGTTAAAAAACAGCGAATTAGTAACATTTGGTAATGGTTCCATGATAATTCAGCATAATGAGAATTCAATACACATTTAAACAGTTATTAAAAGCCATGAAAAATAACTAATCTATAAACCTAACCTACGTAACTTATTTAACCTAATTTTTGTTTCATTACTTTATATCACTTTTTAAAGGTGTGTTGAATTGTCACCCGTCGAAAGTAGGCGCCTATGTGACACGCGCAATATTTGTTTGCATTTTGTTACACGGGTAAAGCTTCTGTGTTCACCTCATGTTTATATTCAGCTTATTCATCAAAGGTTCATGTTTCATCCGGCAACGGTGAACGTCTTTTATTAATTCCTAAACAAAGACTAATTACTGAGAAATTTGCTTACTGACATCCTTTTGTCGCGTTTCATGTTTCATGACTGTCGCTGACCGCGAAACACTTCTATAGTGATGATATTCATGTGGCTCCATTATATTAGATGTTGTTAAAGGAAAAATACTGCGCTGCGTTTTGATTAAGACCACGCGATACCCTAAAATAAACTGGGAATCATAACGACGCAAGTGAAGAAGTCGTGTCCAAAAATATTCGGTGCGCTTTATGACTTATTGGATGAGCCTACGGTCGAGTTTACCCTAGCTGACCTAGAAAATTGATCTTTCCGCTCAATCTCAGGTGTTGCTAAATGAATACCTCAGGAAGTTACTAATTCGATTCGAAAATCCGATGCATCCAGTTTATTATTCAAGCAATCCTTACTTTGACTAAGTGGCTAACTTTGCCTAATGGTTCAGTAAAGATTATGTTTTCAAATGTAAAATCGTCGTGTTTATTCGGACTTTCTTATTCGAATTTCTTAATATTATGGTAATAAAGTTTAAAGAATTATCTTTGATTTTTTTTATTGGTTACAATTGATTACATAGATATTTAAGTACCTACTTACAAATCTTAGGATTTCAGAGGAAATTTCGGTTTGTTCGATGATATCTTCTCCTGCGTTCTAGCACCTATTCCTACTCACGACTGTCCCCCTCCCCCTCCCTAGTCATGGCTGTCGTCCGCAACGTCCCAGCTTTTGATATACGACTTGTTCCTGAAAATGAGAAAAGAAATACGAAAGTATAAATAGGATAGCTGCGTAAATTTTGTATTATTTGTCCTTGTGTTGAACCGCTCAATACAATTGCGGGATTATTTGTTGGCCATCATCCCGATGGATAATTTGATCGTGGAATCTCGCCTCCAATTATTAGTCCCAAAGCTTTGGAACGAGCACCTAACACGTCGCATCGCACGAGATATCAACTTCTGGTTGAAGTTCATATCGACAGTCTATGTGCGCTTTTTTACTAATGGGTTTTTCCCTTTCTCCAATCTGATATTTTGCTAAATTTTTGGCGGCCTCCATAGTAGAAGGGTAAGGCTCTCTATTAGAATCCGAAGGTCGCAATTTGTTTTATTTCACAATTTACGTATTTAAAATAATATATACTCGTAGTATACTTGCGGCACGTTCCAGAGTGGAAGATACTCACAGTATCGCCCTGGTGTAAGGCCACCATTCAGAATTGATACCTTGCTTGAATAGCTTTACCCGTGTTCGGTGACCGGATTTGAATAGCCAGGTTCTTCCCCACTTTCCCCTCCCCCATCTACCTCTTATCCCTCTCCTTCCCCACCCAACTACCACCACTACTTTCGGCCTCACGACATACCTAATTGGGGATGCCATTCGCTCCCGACGGTTGGGAACAGTTGGGACTCTTGCGCGGTATTCACATCATAAAAAAATGTTATTTCATGTGGTAAAGAACCGTTGCCATGTTCGACAAACAAAAACCATAGATTTAAAAAAGATTTCTTATGGTAATGGTGCCTATACTCAATAAACATATATTGAGGAACCAAAGTAAAAACTAATAATATAAGCTTTCACCCATTATTTGTTGGATTTATAATTCGCATAGCAAAACCCTTCCACAACATAAACACTCTATATTCCCTTTACACCTCATATATTCGCCCGCACCTGGAACACTGTACACCGATCTGGACTCCTTTATACCAAGCCCATATTGAAAGAATAGAAAGAATTCAAAAAAAAAAAATTTAAATCACACAAATTATAAACTAAACTTACACTTCTCAAATTATACCGAATCCATTAAATTTCATAATTTTAACTCCCTCCAAACACGTCGTCTAATTTTTGATCAAATCTTATTGTTTAAAATCCTAAATAATGGTCTGGACTCACCAGAACTTACCAATTTAATAAATCTTCATGTTCCGTCTAGATCAACCCGACAATCTGATTAATTTTATCTACCCTCGTATAGAACAAACATTCGAAAAAATTCCCCAATTCCTCGTATATGTGCACAATATAATACAAAATTTTACAGCATTGACATTTTTGGTAATAACCTAAAGAAATATCGATATGAAGTAATGCGTACGATCGAATATTAATATGAGAGTATGGAATGTATCGGGAGCATCTCCTATCCTCTTCCTCTCCCCTTCCTTTAACACCAAATTAATTTTAAGATATTAAAACTTCATTTCCAATGAACTTTAGCATAAGAATATTTATATCTATCATTGTATATTATGTAAAAGTTGTTTGTTTCTTACAAAATAAATAAATTATCTACATTCCCTAACTTATTTCTTTCAGCATGAATGTGACACAGAACAAGACACAGAAAATAAAAAAGGTAATGGTCGCAATTACCTTTTTTTGATTTTTTGTGTCTTGTTCTGTTTCATGTTTTGTTTAGATTTATTATTAATATATTCTTTTCCAATGATTAAAATTGTTGATGGGTATAAACTTCAACAGTTATTCGACTAAATTAATTGTTTCTTTTCAACTCAGGAACAATTTACTTACTTTTAACTTATAAATAAGTATTCCCAGGCAGAGCATCACTTCATCACGGAGCATTTCAACGAAACGGTGATCCGTCTTCTATAATTAACTAGATCTTTACAATAGAATATATGTATTATAGACGTAATATTAGTAATTACCTGCATACATTATTCAGATAGGTAAGATTTTAAATACAGGAATTATAAAAACATAAAACTAAAAAAAATTGGTTAGTTACATTTTACAAATAACAAATAATCAAGAAATTCGTCAAATAATAATCAAAGAACTCGTTAAATAACATTTTCGCAAAAGAAAACAAGAGATATATTAATACGTATATTTTTCAAGTTTTCAATATTCAAAATTGCGTGGTCACATTACTGACACTTCAGCGTAATATTATGCGAATACGATTGTAAAAACTACAATTTACCTAATTTAACGACGTTAGTGTTAAACTATTTTCGCATTCTCGTTGAATATAACACAAAACATAAATAAAAAAAAACCTGTCTTGTTCGCTTTTCAATGATTTATTACAAAAAATCATTTTTCTACCCCATTATTCCCTAGATTCAGTATTACAAGTTTAGAAATGGGTTGAAAGTTCTCGGACGATAATACCATATTATTGTGTTTTCCGGTAAAGTTATTATCGAGTTAGTATTTATTGTTTAATTTCTTCCTCTTCCTGTGCGAATTTTATTTCCATTGTCTGCGTTTTATGAATTCAAGCATTTCTGGCAATACCATAATAGTTATGCAATTCGAAAGAAACATATGTTCACGAAATGGGAAAGTGATTAAAGACACTTAAAATGTTTTCTGTCTTACAAGACAAAATCATAGAAGACTTGTGAAAAGGAAGATTTTTATGGACGGCTTTTAAGACGTCGATTACTTTCATACAACCTCTCCCTGGGACTAGTATATAGATGCTCGTATAATGCTACGTATACATACGCGAGCTGAACCGCCGAACTCAACTTATGGGAAAGGAACAAAGTAACCGCAAATGGCGCGAAACGCCGCTTACAGTCGCATTTAAGTTCGTAAATATATACGTACCATAACGTGTAACTTTAAAACGTCGATCAGGTCCATACGATCTCTTCCTGGAACTAGTTTATAGATGTTCGTAGTAAAACTTTCAATAATGCCTACAAATTATTGCAGTAGACTTTTTGTAAGGAATCCTCCGGCCTACATCTCGCGGCGCAATAAAATTTATAACTACAAGAACGCGAATATTTTATTACATTTCCTGGTAGAATTCCACGATAATACACCATATTATGTAATATAATAAATTCGATTTAGTATATTTAACAAGTACGCACTTATCAAATTAATAAATAAATTTGTTCGCACCATTCGAAAATTCTATTGTAATAACTACAAATCTAATCTCAGATTATTGGCATTATGAAGTGCATTTTAATTTATTACCTACGAATTAAAATGTTAGTCATTATAATCCAAGGATTACGAGATGAAAAATTATACCTTTATTCATTTAATTTGACGCTTGTAGAGCATTCTACGACTAACTTAAAACAGGTGATTTTCACTGCTCAAGGACAACGACTTCTTAAAAATAAATTCATCTGTTCTTCATAATAGGCTTTACGATGTAGATTTTAACACTATCTTCGCTAATTCATATCTCCGACGTGTTCAACTTATTTCGTCTTAACCCTTCATGCAACAACGTCCCCTGCAACAAGCAACACCCAGACATTTTATTTCGTATTAAAAGAGATATTCCGTTTGAAATATTTTGAAATGTACCACCTTTGTAAGTGATAATCCACTTTCCACTCGTTTGCCACTGAACGTGAGTGTTACAGTGTGTTAAAACATGTAAATATGTAATTTCAGTTAGGAAAAACAAGCAGACAAAGTTAAACAGCTCCTAATTAAGTTTTGATCCTAAACTGAAAATGAAACGAGTGTCGATAATGCAATTTTTCTCTATAGCGCGCCAAATTAGTATTTTTTTCAATAAGTCTGTAGAAAACACCACAGAAACTCCTCATAAAACGTTAGATGGCATTAGACGGTGTAATAGTGGGTGGAAACGGGCAACAAACGGACAAAGAGTGGAAGATACTACTAGTATCGCCCTGGTGTAAGACCACCATTCAGAATTGAAACGTTGCTCCAAGTGGCTTTAGCCGTGTTTAGTGACTAGATCTGAATAGCCAGGTACTTCCCCACCTTCCTCTTTCACTTCCCCACTTACCTTCAGCCTCACAACATCCCCCAATTGGGGATGCCATAGTCTCACTGGCTCCAGACGGGAGCAGTTGGGACTCTTGTGAGGTATTCACTATAAAAAAAAAAAAAAACCTAATTGCCTGTAAGAGGATTAAATACATTAAGTTGTTGTTTGTTTATCTCGGTGACACATTGCAAATACAAACCTAACATTTGTCAGGAGGCAACAAAGCACCAGTCTTTGTAGAAACATTCAGCTTTATTTGTGTATTGTTTAGCAGAAATGCTCCGACGTTGAATATGTATATGCGGACAATATCCTTTTCCTTCTCATCTAAAATGTAAACACGCAATATTTACTCTTTTAAGGAAGTACCAACCTTACGTGAATATTTGTCTTGGCTAAACGTAAATCTTTTTCGCGATGTTTTACGCTTCGTCAGAAATTCGGGATTTTCCTTATTTTTGGATAATCCATTTCCTATTGATTAAATTAAATAATAAATAGAAATGCGAACATCATAATACTATTGAATAGTTATTGCTTTTATCGACAGCTTTATCGCTATATTTAAAATAATATTTTTAAACCTGGTCACACAACGACAACGTCCGATCTGGTAAAATAGTAAAACACCAACGACGAAATGGGTTCTTCTGTTTCATTACGATGTAGTCGAACTAGTATATGTGTTCGGTGATTGTATCTTATATCATTGTTGCTTAGAGTTAGGATGCGTGCATTCACTATAAAGAAAGCATCCCGTTGTTGTTAGTGCAACAATCTCGATATTTATACTTACTCGCAGAAAAATGATTGTTTGTTTCGTTTCACCTTTTTCCTATTAATGAGATTATTGTTGATATATAATATCTGAAGTCTCTTTCTTAAGACTATTTTAAACTTATTAAAGATAATTTTTTTCCCACATACATTTTTGGATGTACAAGCTTAAAATTATTAATTTCAGATGAGTCCGAAGGTGGTGGGAAGGGGAAGGAGATGGAAAAAAGGAAGGTGGGGGAAGTACCAAGCTATTCAGTACTGGTCACCAAACACGGCTAAAGCCATTTCAAGCAACGTTTCAATTCTGAATAGTGGTCTAACACCAGAACGATACTGAGAGTGTCTTTCATTCTGGAACGTGCCGCAAATATAACTGTTTTTTTATATATATTTTAAATGAATTAATTGCGAAAGTAACACAAATTAATCAAATAAAATTGCTAGTCGAGAGCCTTACCCCTCAACCACGGAGGCATCAAAACTTTTCACAGATTGCATCAGGACATTGCTGCTAATGTGGTAACTACGCCACGAGATATAATTCTTCATATCCTTATGATAATAAGTCATTGAAGATTATTATATTCGCCGGAATTTTCGTAAATTTCTCAGAATTATATTTGTGCCCCTTTTCGCGTGCTTTATTTTCTTCCTCCGATCGGAAGTTATGCGTATTTCCATTGTCTCATTTACACCATTTTTTATTATCGGAACACTTCCAAGCTACTCTTCTAGTGTAGTAGAGTGTAGGAGAGACGGAGCCCGGTCCACCCTACCAACCAGCCATCGAGCCACCAGCCTCTCATACCACTCGGAGACACTTATCACAAGATCCTTCTTACGATCAACGTCATTTCTTAAACATTTCCCTCTAATATTTCCCTTGAAAAAAATAAGAGGTGAAGCAAAATATATAAGTGCGCATAGCATTGAATTATACCACACTAGATGAACGAAAAAAAATTTCCTCACAAGAAATAAAAAGTGAAGCAAAGCATCTCATAGATTGATGAGCCCTGTAATATAAATAACCCATTCGTCAGCAATTTATTTAATTTAATATCGCCCTTTTTAAGAGCTTATACATAGGAATAATAAAAATTATATATTAATAGAGTGCATATTTAATATAGATAACTAAACTGCACCAGTAACGATGTTTTGTATTTGTTAAGTGAATAAATGATAATTATTTCTCTCCATAAGGAATACATATGGTAGTTAGTCCCAGAATTTCTGCACTATAATGAATCCTGACTTCTAGTATTACGTAGTGAAATCGGAAAGCTTATAAAATAAATTAAATACCTTTCCGCCAGTAATAAAAATTTTCCCACAAAACTAAGAAGGGGAGCAAAGTATTGCAAGTACAAAAAAGCATTTAGGTTTGATTGAATGCAACGCAATAAATAACCCGTCCGCCATTAATAAACCTTTCCCTCACATGAAAAAGAGTTGTAACAAAGTATCGTAATTACGAAAGCATTTAATTACACTAGCAATTCCACTAGGTTGACCCATTCGTTAATAATAAATATTAACCTCTCAATTAAAAAAAATGGTGGAGCAAAGTATCGAGGACTGAATGGCATTATTGTACACAGCACTAGATGACCGGTCCGTAAATTAAAAAAAAATTCCCTCATAAGTTGATCCATTCGCTTATAGTAAATATTTTCCTCGCAATAAAAAAATGGGTGGAGCAAAGTATCGCGCATATGAATAGCCTTATTGTATCATCGTCACAAAAATAAGAGAAGGAAAGTATCGCAAGTAGAAATAGCTTTGAATTAGACTGCGCTGTACCCATCTACTAGTAATTAATTTCAAACCTTTGATTCTGATTTCGTTTCTTACACTGAATACGCTTGTAACGGATTATTCGAAGCCTTCGAACGGTCTATCTTATGGGTTTAATGTATCGTTATTTACTTTTTGCCAACAGGCCACTTGCATGCATTTTATAATGACTTTAAAAACAAAATCTATTAAAAAAAAAATTTAAAAAAAACAAATCCGTTTTTTTAAGCTCGTGACGTTACTGCGTAAAATTTTTTTTTTAAATTTGACACTGATTTTTTAAAAAATATAGTTACACAGAAATTTCCGTTGGCTTTAGAGAGTCAGCTATAGATTTTCTGCCTAAACGGAATTTTTTTAATAAATTTTATACAAGGTATATTTATTAAAATAAGATATATTTTTCCATGACACTGTCTTTAGTTTATTTAGTTCGATTTGAATCTCGCGATCATACATAAGATAACAGCCAATAAAAATTTGCGATGAGAAAATTAATATAATGGTGGTAGTTCTTATTCGAAGTATGATATAGTTAAATATGACCGTATCTTTTTCTGATTTTTCTGTTTCAAATTTTCATTTAAGAATCGCTAATATTGTTTTGCGCCACCCTGTATTACAATTTGAGGTTTTACTCATTAAGTAATTCCAAAAATAAAATGAATACTTTGTTTATATGATCTTGTTTGTTCGTATTCGCTTCCTTTATAACGTTTTTGATAAATAATATATCGTCATAAGCACCTACCCTACGTCAGCACAAAAATATAAGATTATCGAGCCAAGCCAATGATAAAGTTATCGTATACCAAGGTACTTAACGGACTAATCAAAAATACTGCCAATAAAATATTGGCAGTATTATTGATTAGTCCGTTTTTTGCCAGTATTTCCACTCCCCATCTAACGACATGCTTTCTTCCCAACTGAATAAATAGTATAGAGTATAGTAATAGAGTGACTCTTCACCCTTAACGATCTCGGAAATGACAAACAACATTTTATTTTAGCTGTAGTCTAAGAAAATCTTCGCAATGTCAACAAAGGCTGTCAAAATTTGCCACTTCACTCAAAAGTTAGCTTCCTCTTGTTCTAATCAAAATTAACGAGTAAACAAACTCATCCCTTTTACGCCAAGGGATTTATTTTAACACGGCAGAAGCTGCTTGATAGTTTTGTTAAACGGGTGTAATTTTTTCTTTTTGTACGTGACAACGCCTTCGCCACTTGACTTTATTTCATCTTTCCCCTTTCCTTAGTGCGTCCTTACAGCCCCTCCAACCCATTCTCTCCGCTAACGAGATCCTGAGGCTGTTTAGTCATCCAAAAATAAAATCCTATTTTCGCCCCTAAGAAAAGTCTCTCGCACTTTAACTCGAATTGTTTTTATTATATTGGCTTTTTAATTTGTTTTATGTGAATACCACACAAGACTCCCAACCGTCTGGAGCCAGTGAGACTATGGCAATGGGGTATTTTGTGAGACTGAAGGTTGTGGGGAGAGGAAGGTGATGGGGAAGAGGAAAATAGGGGAGTAACATTTCAAGCAACGTTTCAATTTCGAATGGTGGTCTTACACCAAGGCGATACTAAGAGTATCTTCTACTCTGGAACGTGCCGCAAGTATACTATATATTATTTTGAATGAGTACATTGTGAAATTACACAAATCAATCAAATAAATATATATATTTTTTTTTAATAACTTTATTGAGTAAAACCTCAAATTGTAATATTTAATTATTGAAGACCATATTAGCGATTTCTAAACGAAAATCTGATAAAGAAAAATCAGAAAAGGATACGGTCACATCTAGGACACGAACCCAGGACCCTTGCCTTGCCGGGGCACCTTGACGGGTTGAATCTTCGATGGGTTCGATCATACATAAAGATAATTGCCAATAAAATGTGCGGTGAAAAAATGAAGACAATGTTGGAAGTTCTTCTTCGAAATATGATACAGTTAAATGTGACCGAAAGGGATAGAGTCCCATTAGCTCAGTGGTAAAGAGCGTGCCCCGGCAAGGCAAGGGTCCTAGGTTCGTGTCCTAGATGTGACCGTATCCTTTTCTGATTTTTCTGTTTCAGATTTTCGTTTAGAAATCGTTAATATTGTCTTCAATAATTAAATAAATTTTACTTGCGCACGCCGGGATTTGAACCCGCAACCTTCGGTTTGCTAGTCGAGAGCTTTATCCCTCGACCACGGAGGCCGTCAAAGTATTATTTCACTATTATCGTGTTTCGTTTTCATAATTCTTTTAGCAATTATCATGGCAACCTCAATTCTATTTTAAAATAATTATGTTATCATAAATACGAAAATTTTCATATAAAATTATAATTTATATTATTCTTGTTATCAAATTAGTGTGATTGAACATTCTATAATAAATATATGATTTCGCCGGAAGTTGGTTTTTGAGAAGTTACCCGTAACTCTCCCCATTCTACCGCCGGTTTTCAATACGGAATCAATCGTGCCTCTCAGTTACGGTTCCCAAGCGGAAATTTCTTCAATTAGTTAGGGGTGCGACTTAAATTTTGATTTTTGTTTGCAATCATAATAAAACGACCCTTGGCGAAAGTTTTCAACTTTTTGCGCAGTTCCTCTGATTTACTTATTCAATTATTTGGACGACAAGGGATTTGGAAGGGAGGTTTCTGCCGGCAATGGCGCCGGGGATTACACCCTTCACGGGCGTGAGGGTTTCCTTCTGGGATAAGAAACCGAGCCTAACTTTAGGGAAACTTCAGCCCTTAGCCGAGTTGCTGCCCAAGTACCCACCCTTCGGCATTACCCTGTCCAAAGGAACCCGAAGGAGGGGTAAAGGAAATGGAGTACACATTAAATTCCGAGCTTATGGAACACACTCTAAATTCCAAGATTATTAAGATTTAGTGGCATGTTGTCTTAAGATTATCACGATTTGTTGCCTACCGAAGCTTTTGCGTAGTAAATTATTAAGTGCGTTAAAAAACAGAAGTTTTATTATATAAACTTCGCGTCAAAGGAAAATTTACCTGAGGTTCTTAACTTTTATGAAATTCGCGAACATCACGTTTTTCTGTTAGGTACTTTTTGTGTCGTTTTATCAGTTTGGGAGTTTTTCATATATTTTTACACTATCAGTGTAAGCGTGCAATATCTCTATCACAATAATCATAAAAAATGAGGACTTACCACAAATACTTTGCATTCTATATTAATCAGAGTTTTCGCGCGAAAATTAATTAACAAAATCCGTTGATTGCTCTTCTGTTCCTCAAGAACAAAGTAAATAGCTCTGCAATTATAATGTAATACATGGTTTATATTGTTTTCATGACGTCTGATTTATTATCCCTAATAAATAGGTTTATGTGTCGTGTAATTACTGATAAATTCATGTATGATTTAGTCATTGAAAATATCTAATATTTGGATGATTTGTATAGCACCGTAATTATGAAAAATCACCTCAGGGGCGCTGTATAATTTATAATGTATTTCTAAAATGCTCTATCTTATCACCACTAATTTTTTAATTATTGTGCATAAGAGTCATCAAAATATAATATTCAATAACGCATTATTTTTTTTCTTTACTTTTACCCGAAGTTCCTACTTTGTTCATTAAATATTATTATAAAAACATATTCTATTCCTTGTTTATTATTTTAAACTATTTTTCTTATAAACAAATCTCATAATTCTTTAAAATGTTGCCAACTACTTACAACTATAACCTAACCTAACTTAAGGAGTAGAATATTATTTTGTTTGGTTTTTAGACTGCTCTTCTTCGCATTCATAAGATGTATTTGAAACTGTTGAAAAAAATGTTTTAATCAATACTAGGTTGTAAATGGGTATTTTACTTACCTAAAAGTCTAAATAATTAAATATCGTAGGTACCTACTCAATAATTTCAAAAAAATCTAATAATTTATTTGTTATTTTAGGGAAAAAATTTCCATAGCAATATAATATCAAATTAATGAAAAAAAAACAGATATGATTGTGTAAGGCATGAACATATATGTTTATAAAGTTATAAAGTCCAAGAATTGAGTCTTAAAATAGAAAAAAATGATAATTATTTGCATAACGGCAATGTTCAAATACGATGTTCAAAACATCCTGATGTTGACGCACAGCTTCCTGAAATGCCCTGAAAGTTTGCCTGAAATAATGTTATTATTCCATTCACATTCGTTCCTCAGTTTGTAAGTTGGTTCTGGGTTGGCTATTTGAGACGTGCCTCGGAGAAGCGAAGGAAAAAGCTGATTTGACAGTTCTCTTTTTACGCTTTCCGTGAGAGGAATTCTCCCCTCACTTGAGTTTTAAACTCGATTTTGCTATTATACGAGAAGGTATCTAGCAACTATACACTTTTTGTAAAGGCAATACCCTCCAGAAACGAAACGATTGTGTTTTCAATTTTTATCATGTTTTATTAGTTACGTAGGAAGCAAAACAAACTCTATTCAGTGTAGGTGTCTACCTAATTTTAAGCTATTAGGGTGCCATTTATTTGGTGTAACATAGATAAACCGTTAAATTTGTTTAGGAATAATCATTACTATATTTCAGTGCATGCACAATTCCACGAAGCACACTCGTATTGGTGGATTTTGTAATTATTTATTTTTGGTTAAATTTTAAATAATCATTTTAAAGTTAGTCGAGTTGAAAATTGGTTTATGAATAATAACAATTTATTCTGGATTGTAATATTTTTTTTGGTTTGCAATTTTTAACATATCATTTCTAAACTTACATATGTTGTATTATTTAGTAGATAATTGGGAGGGATTTTTTTTATCAAGGTGGGCACAGATTGCGACACCTTAGAAAAAAACAGTTGTCGGTGTATTATGTAACTAAGTTTAATTTTTCAATTAATAAAAATGATAAGTTTTTTTTTCATTCTCTAAAGACCTGAGAGACGGGAGAAAAAATAACCCAAATACTTGGAAAGATATTAAATTTGACCCATTAAAAACAAATATCTTACGAAAATGTAAATTACGTATTTCTTTCAATAAATTTCCTTTGAATAACAGTTATTTCACTAAAAAGGGGAAATAAAATCAGAGATGTCGTGTTTTTACATTATTCAAAATGTAAATTTATTCGTAGGACTGATAAGAATGAGAAAAATTTTAATAAACCACGATGAAATTCTCTTAACGAAGGAGGTTTTACAAGTTCCTCCCTAAAGAGCACCACAACAAACATTTACCCCTCAAGTCATTTCCATACAATGAAAGGCTCCCACTTCTTGATGTATGTAAATGTGCAGAATTTTGTTTTTCTTGTTCAAAGTTGTCAAATCATATTAGCAATCATTTTTTTTTCATTGAATCCTTATTAGGTATGTCTATGGGTAAAACAAAATCGTCGGATAAAACTTTTGTAACTTCGAAATTCCGCGCAGAATAAAAACAGATCGTTGAAAATTTGTAAAAGTAAATGTTTCCTCGAAATAATTTTTACACGAAAATGTGAATGTTCAACTGTATAATTTTTATAATTTTCGAAATCGGAGACGTAATTTTTTAGTATGGTTTTTCTTCGAATAACATACATTGTGTAGAGGTCGAAATAGTAAGAATTTTGTTTCTTTTTTACTAAGCGTACTTGATTAATAGTGTCACAGCTTTCGTAAAATACGAGATAGCTTTAAAAACTTCGAGGTTAAAGGGATTTGGTGACAACACACCTTTTAAAAGTAATATAAAGTCATGAAAAGTGATGAAAAAAAATCCAGGTTACGTAGGTTAGGTTTGTTGTTAATATGTTAAGTTTATTTTTTAACAATTTTAAATAATTATTATTTTTTGGTAAATTAATGTTTTTAAGACAAGATTTTTTTTTATGCATAGCACAAAGGATAACAATTATTTTTATAAGCAAGTAATTATTTTTTTAATTATTTTTATAAGCAATTATTTATTTTTTATTTTATTTTATTTTATTTTTTTTATAATCGAAGGAACACGGGTTCGAGTCCCGTTGGCGTCATGTATCTTTTATCAGGAGATTTTTCAATGTGGATGAGTGTTTCAGGCGAACAATTATTGCTTATAAAAATAATTTTAAATAATATAAGATATATTTGCGGCACGTTCCAGAGTGGAAAATACGGTGTAAGTCCATCATTCAGAATTGAAATGTTGCTTGAAATGGCTTTAGCCGTGTTTGGTAACCAGATCTGATTAACCACGTACCTCCCTGCCTTCTTCTTGCCCCTCTTTTACCCTCCTCTCCACTACCTTCAGCCTTGGGATGCCGTAGTCTCACTGAATCCAGGCGGTTGGGAGCGGGATTCTTGGTGCGGCATTTACATAAAAAAGAGTCAAAGAGCTTACCACTCAATTACATTAGATTGCACATACTTTTCTCTTCGCCCATCAAATGATTACGAAGCTAATTCAAACCACTCAATAATAATTTTACATCCGGATGAAGGGCCATCGCGTGGATTTATCTTTATTAATATAATCCAACGCGCTATCGCCTTTATCTATTAAGATTAATCTAACGTAATACTAGTATGTTTGTATTACGACAAACATGGATAGGTACAACATATTTACTTGTATTATCTCCTTACGTAGGCAGTATAATTTTACGATGACATTTACATCGGATGAAATCTTTCTTCAGAAAAATATGCATCCCTCTCACTTAATTAAAGCTCAAATCAAAACAAGAAACATTAAACAATATATTGAAAAATATTGATCAAAAAATAAAAAAAAATTACAATAATTTGTAAATTTTAAAGCTTTAAGACTCTTGATTGATACACGGAGAAAACTTACTGATAAAATATTGTAAATTTATTAAAAAATCTGGTCAAATTATTCGTTTTCCTGTTAAAAATCGTACAACGATTCGACAAATTTCATAACAATATGTTATGAGGAAGTTGAAACACGTGTTCTTCAAAATAATAATAGCTGCCCATCTCGTCCTTTATATTTATTCGGACAATGGCACCTGCGGGAACACGTGTTCAGATATATTCTGAATGACAAATATTTTAGGGGGAAATGATGTATCTTGATAGAAAGTTCTCATATTTTTCTCCGTGTATGAAGTTGGGAGCAAAAAAAGACCTAGAAATTTAAAAAGAGCTGTTCTAATTTCATGATGCCGACCACCGCCGTTCGAGTGTTTTTGCTCTTTCCTTATCGTCTTTAAACTATTTGTTTCTAGTTGCTGCTCGGTTCCGCCCGAGATTCAACAATCTTTTTTGAATAGATAATTGAAAAATAATATGGATCAAACAGTAGGTATCTTATTATTTTCAGTAGTAATGACTGAAAATTTGCTGAAAATGGTTAATCCAGATAGAAAAACTGTGCACATTTCGTGACGAAACTACTCACCGTTCAAAAGTATTTGAAGGTTAAGAATAAAGCATGAATTGAAGTTGTTGTGTTGTTTCAGATGTGAGGTGCCGGTGATCGCTGGAGGGCGCGATGGAGGGCGGGGCGGGCGCGCCCACGCCGGAAGGTTGGCTCGCGCTCCGCGTGCACGTGCCCGAGCTCAACCTGCACAAGGACCTGCACTTCCCGCGTGACCAGCTCGTCTGGGACGTCAAGCAGCAGTGTCTGGCTGCCTTGCCCAAGGTAACAAACAAACAAACTCATATTTTCAACAAACTTTTCTTACAGAGAAACCATCTTACAAAGAAACTCACCTTTCAAACAATTTATAGTGGTAACTGGTTCTTTAATAGTGCCAGCTGCTAAATCTGTACAAATTTCAAGTACGTCCAATTATCGAATTTGAGGGCCACCTCTGCGAATGAGTCCCAAAATACCAGATAAACCTACTTGAATCTGTGCAAAGGAGAACGGTCGATCTGGTTGACAATTTATTAACAGACCAATTGCGATCTCAAATGCATAAGGTAGACATGCTGAGTCTGTTCTAAATATATTTCAATGGAGCCTGCTCGAAGGAGCTAGCAGCATTGATCCATGTTCACCGGTGCACGTACGCGAAACTCAACGGAAACGAATACCCATTTATTGCTGATGATGGCTTCATAAGAAAGGGTCGTTTCTTCGACTAATTTTTTATGTAAGTCGGTTTGCACATGGAAACATCTTAACCCACCTCACAACGCTGCCCAACATGGTGGCGATATAGCTCCCATGTCTTTATACCATGCAGACTAGGGCACTATGATGAAGGGTTACATAAAAAACAATTTGACAAACCAGCATTCATCTTACAAAATAACCCGAAACTTACTAAACATTATTTATTGACAAAATAGATTAAAGCTTATAACAAAGATCATTTTTTGATGTAAATAAATAAAAGCATAATTAACAATTTACCTATTATTTCCATTTGAGGAAGAAACTGGTGAGATTTACATCCAATTGCTTGCTCCATTGGATTTCAACTTATAAGTGGGCGGCACAATTAATTATTGTAAAGTAAACTACCATACGAAAACCATAACACGGGCATGTGCCTAGCATGGTGGTCGAAAAATCCTCAATGCATGTAACAAATAATTTCAATGAATAAAGAAACTTAAAAAAAAAAAACAACTAATTTCATGAATGTTTATTTTGAGATAATGAGACCTAAAGATTTTTCTTTTCTTTTCTTTTCTACAAAATGCTCAGAGCTCGAAAACATATAATGTCGTCTACGTGTAAACACTGTAAACAGATATGCTAATAGAGGTTTGAAACTTAATTTCACCAAAATAAATATATATTTTGGACGTAGACCACTTTGATTTGAACCCTTTGAATACTGTAAATTTCGGTCCACAAACTGAACTTTGCAACAAGACTTTCTGTAACTTGTGAGAGTTCTCTTTTTCAATACTTTTTTCTATTTTCTAGAAGTTCTATTCAATTTTCTGTCTATTCCCCTGATGGCGGTTAGGGGATGGGGTGCAGGCACCCACGCCACGTCACGCGCCAGATGAATGGCCCGTGCTCCACGTTCCGCATGCACGTGCCCAATTCCTACGCAACCTCGCCAGGATAATTCCGTTCGCTGATTTTCACAACCCTTTGTCTGACATTTATCTGCTCTTCGATCTATCACTGAGCATAGATGGCCTATCTTCCTTGTTTGTTTCATCTACGCCTACAACTTACATTGTCACATTACCCTACTTAAATTTATCCTGAATCATTCTAATAACTAACAAAAATTAAGCATTTATTTTATCCATGGTTCCCGTGAACAAGTGGTACAATCTAGATACATTTATTTCATCCATGATGTTCGTGAATTAGTGGTACAATCTACACACATTTATTTCATCCATGATGTCCGTGAACTAGTGGTACCTACAATCTACACACATTTATTTCATCCATGGTGTCCGTGAATTAGTGGTACAATCTACACACATTTATTTCATCCATGATGTCCGTGAACTAGTGGTACAATCTACACACATTTATTTCATCCATGGTGTCCGTGAACTAGTGGTACAATCTACACACATTTATTTCATCCATGATGTCCGTGAACTAGTGGTACAATCTACACACATTTATTTCATCCATGGTGTCCGTTAATTAGTGGTACAATCTACACACATTTATTTCATCCATGATGTCCGTGAACTAGTGGTACAATCTACACACATTTATTTCATCCATGATGTCCGTGAACTAGTGGTACAATCTACACACATTTATTTCATCCATGATGTCCGTGAACTAGTGGTACAATCTACACACATTTATTTCATCCATGGTGTCCGTGAATTAGTGGTACAATCTACACACATTTATTTCATCCATGATGTCCGTGAACTAGTGGTACAATCTACACACATTTATTTCATCCATGGTGTCCGTGAACTAGTGGTACAATCTACACACATTTATTTCATCCATGGTGTCCGTGAACTAGTGGTACAATCTACACACATTTATTTCATCCATGGTGTCCGTGAACTAGTGGTACAATCTACACACATTTATTTCATCCATGGTGTCCGATTGTATCTACGCACATTTGGAGGCGATTTTGTGGTATAACTTTGTTTTTTTTTTTTTGATCTTTTGTGTTTTAGCTCACTGAACTTCTGTGAGCTTTAGTTGGAATTTTTTAGGTCTAATTTGAAAATCATCCGTCGCTGGGGGGTTACTGGATATTAGCTGTTTATTTTTATTTTAAAAAGCGTAGAAATGCAAATTGAAAAAAACGAAAAGAAAAAAAGTATTTTGGGTTCTCCATGTGATGCAGATTCACCAGATTCCCGCTTTTAGTGCTAGTTTCCAGAAGCGTTATGTACTACATCCCACAAAAAAGTTTCTTTAAAACAATATATTTGACAGTATTTGCTCTCTGAAATATCTCACAGAATCTGTGTCGCCTATAAAGGGAAAGACTTTATCAACAGAAATGTCTAAATAAACCTTTATAACATGAGAGGAGTTTACAAATACCAATATAACGGTCACCTTCATTCCACTATTCGTATGCAAATTAAACTACCCGCCCACAAAATGATTATATTTGCTAATTATAATTAATATAGCTACACAAACACAACCTTCAATCGACTATAACCCCGCCATAAAATAACATTCACGCCATTAAAATCGTATAATACAATGAATAATATAAAGCGTACAAATTGATTATCAGGTTATGTCGTTTAAATATTCGATTAACCTGGGCTGTATCTTCTGATCCCTATCTCAGTGAAATCTATTGACATTCTACCGATACATAACAAATAAACACAATTTCCCTTCACGTTTTAGTTCCCTGTATAAAACAGGTTTCATGCATAATAGACCTAGAATTTTACAGCAAAATATTTTGCTAGATCAGAACAAAATGTGGCTTACTCACTTGGTTGTGAGATGTGAAAATCAAAGCACCAGATACCGCGTTGGGTTTATTTATTTTTCTTTCTTTGTCATTTTCCGCTTTACTTTTGTCGGCTGGAAATTAAAACAGCACTTTGTTTTAAAACTTCCAAAGCTTTGTAGTTTATTCTCACCTGCCTAGTTATTCTTACTCTCTGGCGTTATTTTGAGTGCGTAAAATGTTGCTGTTAAATTTATTCTACCTCCTGTCTCCTACTTAGGAGGTACTCAAAAGTATTTAAGAAAGCAGTAATATATTGCCAGCACGTAGTGGAAAACTTGAGTGGAAAGTTCTTAACTTATAGCCCACTTGGTGAGCACGTAAATGCTACTAACTTAGGAACTCCAACAAAAAAGGTTTTCTAATTTCCGTTTCTAGAGACTCGGATTAAAAAAAAAAAGGTTTCCCTTCACAATATAATATTCTATCTACAATTTAATTTGAGATCCCGGCCTTCAATCTATAGATATAATCACGAAGACCTTTCTTCATTTTGGTATCTAAATTGAATATCTTAGAACTGTCACTATTCATATATCTAAAATCTAAACAAGCGTTTATCTAATATTATTATTGGATTAGGAGGTGCACACTACAAGTATTTCCAACACAAAGCTTTGTAATATAGCTAAAGCCGTGTTTTACCCAAAAAGTATATTAAACCAATAAAATTGATAGTTTAATGTTAAAATAATTAAAAATTCATTATTTTTGGCTAAAACACGGTGGATGAAACGGCTAGGCCAAAATTGATGTATTTTTCCCAGCCTTATTAAAGGCAGCCTATGATTTATTTTTATTTTATGTCGCTGCTTATTGCCGCTTCACGGGACATGGTGTTTGGTAACCATGGCGACACCATGACCTCCGCTGCCCCCTGCCACCTGTGACCACCCTCCACAATACTAAATGCCGCCCACCAAACCACCCACCAGGTGGCCACGTGGTACAGGGTAGGTCCGATGGGATTATAAGAATGGCACGCCAGCACGCTACCACCTTGATCCACCGACTGCATCTTGTTTACCTTGCGACCTTCTTGTTTGCATTTATAGACCCCTAAAGAATAACATCCCCCACCCATCTAATCTAGTTTCGTGTTTTCAACCCCTATAAATATTGAATAAAGCGTAATCGCTAAGAACGTTGTCATATTATAAAATCATACCTTGAATGAATCGCATGAAACAATTCCCATTTTATTATTGTTAAACTGAATCGTGATTCCAATATCCAAATATTCCCTTTATAATAAGGATATGCACTATGCAGTAGGTCCAGACACTCCAGAAATCCTCTTTAGGTGTTATTATAATGATGATGTACTCGTATTGTACTTATTATCCGAAATCTTGAAAACCTTAGTGACGGTTAGATTTTTAAACGCTTTGTCGATTCCGGATAATACATAAAAATACAATTTATATTCTATTAAAACTCAGATAGTTTATCGTTTTCAATTTGATTATACAAGGTTTTCCAATAAGAGGTGTTATTTTGATATTCAATCGTAAAAGATCAACGGTTTCGTTGCTTGTGTGGCACGCAGCGACGTCTTGTTGAAAGTAAACGTTGTCCAGATCAATACCATCAAATTCCGGCCATAAAAAAATATTAATCATCTCTCGATTGCGCAATCCATTCACCGTAACTGTTGCTCCAGCCTCATTTTCGAAAAAGTAAGGTCCAATGACTCCGCCGGACTATAAACAGCACCAAACAGTCACACGTTGAGGATAGAAAGGCTTTTCAACAATAACTCTTGGGTTTTCCGAGCCCCATATGCGACAATTTTTCTTGTTGACGAAGCCACCGAGGTGGAAATGGGCCTCATCACTCAAGATGATTTGCATTTGATTCACTCAAGTGAATTTTAATAATTTCAATGCATTGTTGAAGCATGTATCGTTCCATTTTTATTAATGGCGTAGTTTTTACTTGCCAAATGTCAAAAAATTACAGCTTTAAAAGTAACATCTACCGAAATAGCGGTCTATTCAAAATAACACCTCTTATTGGAAAACCCTGTATATGAATATTGTGAGATAAAGCTGACCAAACTTGCTCTATAAAAAAATCTTATTAAATCAATGTTCTAGATCTTGCAATCTAATAATGCACACCCGATAAAAAATTGCGGTGAGGCGACTAGAACACATTTATGCCACAGTATTGTAGAACACATTTATATACAGTATTGTTAATCTATTTACTTCTACGCATACCGCCCTGACTAATATTAACTCATATACCGGTGGCAGTAATTGCTTTCATTATTCAGAATGCATTATCATTTGAAATTGTTTATCGCATGTAATATGTAAGAGTTTATATTACGTGAAAATGACGTACCTTCTCACCTCAATACCTGGCTCAATGAGCCATTGTTGGATATTAAACTTGTCGAAATTTACGTAACGTAATATCATAATAAAACATTATTATTTAATAATAGGTGTCAGATTTAGATCCCGTTCCTACGAGACTTGTACCGCCCGTGGTCAAATGTTTCGAGGTTTACTTTATTTGAAAATTATGCATCATACTTCCTGTTTTCGATCCATGATTTGCTGCCAATCAAATAGCGCTATTGAAAATCTACTTCCACACACTGCTGAGTTGAGTTAAATAATGATAGTGTAGGTTATTTCCAGAACGCATCCAACACTGCGTGCTAAAACGGGACATTAAATTACTCGTTTACGCTCGCGAAATGCGACTGTTTTACATTCTACAGTTTGCAATTCTACTGGGATAATGGCAGATCAGAAATGGTACGTTGATATAGGAGAATTTATATGTTTATACTTACCCCACATTTAACCAGGCTTTACTTAGAAATGGAATAACTACTTAAGTAAATAATTATTCCTGTTTTGTAACACGCATGAATCAGCCAGGGATTGGTATTACACTTGAAAACTTTACTGTTATGATTAGATGATTTCCATGTTTATAAGTGGTACATTAAATTCATAACTTATTGTATAGCATTTGAAATTGTGTAGACTGTTTTCTGATTTACGACTAACATTATGCCAGCAACAATATTACAATAATTATCTGGTGCTACAAACTTCTATCCTTCTACGTGTATAGTATGTATGTATGTTAATAATTATTAAATAGCTACATAACTTATTAAAAGGTGTTTATTATAGTATCTGAACCTTTTTTCTGTTTTACGGCTACAATAATATTAGGACAATAATCGATACTACAATGGACACATTGGAGTATCCACAATATCCACCCCTTGCAATATGAGTATGAGGTTAAATAGTACAATAAATGTGAGTTATCCTAAAAAAATTTATATTTAAATAGATTTAAAAGTTATTCACTTTGGTTTCTAATCCACGGCTATCATAACTTCAATGCAATCTATAATAAAACTTTACGCGTTGGTATTATATCCATCCCTCCGCAATATGACATATTATACACTGTGTCTGTTGTAATAAATGCTAAATTCATGCCTTTTTGTTAATTTCATTCAATAACAATTGAGATTGCTAGGTTTTACACTGTTTTCTGATTCATAGCTACAATAATATGACAACTTAATCGATTTTACAATTATACCGCCATGGCCACATAAGGCATTACAACAACTACCCCTCTGCAGTAATAATAAAAGTTCCGCGTACCTGTTAGTATTTATAGTTTGTATAATGTATTGATTTCGGTTGCTAGCGTTTGCTCGGTACTTCCAAAGTATCAAATGCGTCATGCATTTTATATGCACTAAAGCTAAACACGCAAGCTTTCACCAACCAATATTTTATTCCATGCCACGCTTATTTTGATATTTGTCGCATTTATATCGATTTTTGATGTATCCAGACATCATACGCACCGTCGACATTGACAAAATTAGCTCCCGAAACTTACGTCCAGTGGCTTAATAAAATCACCGTAAGATATGCATAGTAGAGTTCAATCGAGAAAGCATTATCATTTTTTTTCATGGGACGGAAAATTTTCACACATTGCTTAAGATTCAAGTGCATTGTATAAGGTTAAATAATCTAATTTTATTTCGACAAAAAAACTCAATATGTTTACTTTTGGATACACAATACCTAAATACTTCTACGGAACAATGTACAAATCAATATGTCAGCCAATCTTTAATTGTACAGTTGTTATGGAAGAAAAAATCTCACTAAGTTTAATAAAAATAATTAGATAATTTGTTTATAGTCGTTTTTGCGAAAAATCTCCTCAAAGGCGCTTACAAATCACCTATTTAAGACTTGCTGGAAAACATACTACACATCGAAATTGCCCACCGTAAGCTTTCTCAATAAAATTATTACAGCCGCCACAAATCAAATCGCATTCCTCCAGCCCGCGTTCGGCCATCAATCTTTATTGCTTTTCTTTGAGCAACGTCTATGTGCTCTGAGCAAAACAATGTCCCTATCTCTTCAATTATTCACACCTCCATGAGAGTCCTCCTAGCCCTTACAAAGGCGCCCATCTAAAATCGAGGCACCGAGATAAATAATTCATTTCAACGGCACAGAGTCTAGAGTCTTCATGCAATTGCTGAGAAGCTTGTTACCGTCGGGTCAGCTTTCTGAAAGCTTGGTTCGGTCCGCTCCAGGCTTTATTGCCGTTTGTATGCTGGGAGGGTAGTGACGCCTAACTTCCTGTTCGGAGCAGTTGGCTATTGAAGCACACCTCTGGGACTTAATATGCTTGTTAATTTTGTCACTTTACCGAAGGGACTGCGGCTGCTGCGAAACTTCCATGGCCACCGGAAAACAATATTAATTTGCGTAATGCGGACAGAGAGGTGCGGCGGAGCTAATTAACGCAGATATTGCCAAGATTATTGTCTTTCTAGTGTCCTCAACACTGTATAAAATAAATTAAATCCAATAAATGCGTTCATTCAATCAACACAGTGTTTGGTTAAGGACATACAAATTGCGTTGCATTAATAACATACGCTGAGAGTTTTTCTCATAAAACCATGTACGACCGTAATTCGAATGTGGAGTTGGAGAATGTGAACACCCACGTAAGTAACGCCCATTTTGACATGGAAAGCGAATGGAAAGATAATTGAGTGCCTGGATAATATTAAACATACAAATTTCGGTTGTTGGTGCATGAGTGCGTGATTACAAATTGTATTCCTGCGTAATGCGTAAAATTATTCAAGTTTAATGTATAATTTTTTTTATAAATTCTTTCAATTTTACTAATCCTACAATCATAATATCCCGTGATTTTTTCGCAGGTCTTCTCTAGTATTAAACAACGAACAAGAAGAGGTTGTGGGTGCCCTAGAAAGGTAAAGAACCACCAAGTGAATCAAATACATGATTCTGGTCATGTCAAGAATCGGTTTAATCACTATGATTTAGACCAAGGCTGCCCAACCTTTTTAACAGTTGGGCGAAATTGACGATTTTTAATCACTGGCGGGCCACTGAATACCTGACGGTTCCTATTGCCATGGGGGGGGGGTTGTTAGAGACTTTCTATAAAACATAATTCCCCACAAAAAAAAATTCAAAATGAGTGCTTCCCACAAAATATTTGAAATCCATGGGGGGGGGGGTTTGTTACGGAACTTCGCTGAGAATATTATATCAAAATCCGGTGTATTTTTGTTTATAAAGTAAGTTCAACAGATTAGATTTTTTCGTCGCTGATTCTCGTTCTAAATAGCGATAAATCGCCTTCGTTGGCAACACTGGTGACCGCGCGCAAGCTGCATTGTTTGTTTTACCGCGGGCCCGCGACACTTTTTCAAATTGGCGGATTGGCGGGTTTTTTGAAAATGGTTCACGCGGGCCACTTATAATTCGTTCGCGGGCCACATTGTGGCCCGCGGGCCTGGGGTTGGGCAGCCTTGATTTAGACGATGTATTTATTAAGGCGATGCCATCCGTAGTAATGCAAAATCATGTGTTTTTGGTTTGAAAATTTGGTCACCTAGAAATGTTTCAGATGCTTTATTTAAATACTGCGAGTAGAATACATCTTGGCCTTTGAAATAATCGAGTATTTTTTACATAATTCTTTTTATAAGCCCAGAAAAAAATAATGTATACGGCCTATGAAAACTGCTTTAAAGTTCAAAATCTCCTACTTACGAACCCATTTTCGTTTATGGTTTTATTGTATAATGTGGCAAATTATGTTATTTATAAAATGATCTTAAAAAAATAAATATTTATGCGTGAACATCCACAAAATAAAATAGAAGGCACTTTTTGGCCATGTTTTTTTCTTGCATAAATCTAAACAGGCGGATGGTGTTATAATATATAAGTGTTGATCATCCCAATCATCACACTTGAATGATATTGCTTTCTGCGAATTGAGGATTCGCGAAAGGATGAGGCGATTATTCGGAAATCAGTTCTTGTCCATTGCTCCTTGTATATTTTCGATTGGATTTTCCCCTTTGTCCCGTGGGACGGAATTTACTGGAATGTGATTTTCTTGAATATTTGCGTCTGACTCCGGTGGTTTGTTTGTCTTTCAAAGAACTCCGCCATATATTGGTTCGTTCAAAGGTTTGATATTCCTCGGATTAAACCCGTCGCCGAATTAATATTCACAAATTAAATAACCTTCGCCTGTTTGAATAATTAAACGTTTCGTTGCATAAACCATCCAAATACCCACCAAAGAACTTGAATGTATAAATATACCTATGTATTATTAAGTAATGTTTTGCGTAGCTCGAGTAAGTATGTAAATACATTCAAACTTCATCGATTCCCATATATGGTAGTTGACTGTAAAGTTAAATTACCCGTAGCGCACAGTGTTTCATTTCATACAAGCTAAATGAGTATACACTAATAAAGTTCTTTTAACTCATTTGTAGAATATATTTAACCCTGATACGATGAAAATTTATGTTGCTGGTGTAGAATACCAGCAACATAAATTTTCATTTATGTATCAGGGTTAAATATATATTCAGTTCTGACACTCAATATGGCAGATATTAATTCGGCTTTTTAGGTATTTTACACCAGCAACATAAAAAGCCGAATTAATATTCAAAAATTTATGTTGCTGGTGTAGAATACCTAAATATATTTAATATGTATCATATCACGGTTAAATATTTTCCAAACTTATATATATATATTTTTTTTAATTGCTGTAATGAAAATTACTATTATTATGGAAGGTTATTATAAAACTTTTATATACCTAATAATAATAATCAAGGATAATTTGTACAGCGCCGTTTTTGTGAAAATCACCTCAAGGGCTCTGTATAATCATGAGTTGCTAGGCTCTATATAATTTTATTATTTGCAAAGAGAAACAGAAAACATACTTCCCTGGCAGGTCACTTCAGATAAATACACTTTTATAAGAATGTTCAACCTTGGAGAAGATACAACTATGCACGCAGAGGACACTATAAAAAAATACTGGACGTTGCATGATTTTATATTTGCTATTTTACCCTACATTATTATTGATATTACATTTATTAGAGGATTAGTGCCAAAATTAGAGTTGATATTTATTTTAAAAAGACTGTAAAATTACATTTATTACACATTTAGTTATAACAATGTCACGGACTGCGAAGGTGAAAGGTTTCTGACTTTATGTGTCTGAATGTCTGAAAATTGAGTTTTAAGTTTAGCTATTGTATAAAAACCTTTTAAAGCTTTTAGTATAAACACGTGTATTTTGAAAGCTATCAATAGGTAAAAGTACGGCCCAAAAGTGTAATGACAGAGCATAATAGTATTTGCAAGAAAATATAGTACTCAAAATAAGTTATTACTACTTGAATTACTATCTGCCATATTGAGTGTCAGAACTTAATAAAATATACATCAATCTGTAAATAGTATAAAATAAAATCGCTTTCGGAGTCTGTCTGGTGCGCTTAGTTCTTCTAAACTACCTAACGGATTTTGATAGGGTTTTCACTATCAGTTAGAGAATTTCTTCCGAAAGGTCTATATATATATATATAATACACGCATATTACATTTATAGAAAGTAGAGAAAAGTCGATGTTTAGAAATCGTGGTAAAAAATGTTTTTTCTTGCGCATGTAGATTATTATTAATTAAAAGTGTTTACGAGCCTTTTCATTACGCTTTCACTGAGGTTTCTTGTACAATCGTGATTTACTTCGCCTCAGCTTTAACTGGAACTCATCTGCACCCACGCAGTAAATTAATGTATGCACATACGAGTACCGCATTGATTCAAGGATTATTTTCTACAATCGCCGCCGCTTTTGCATTGTCATTTTAGTCATTGTGAAACTTGTCTTGTTTCGTAATATCTCGGCAATAATCCGGCGACCCGCTCTTATGGAGAACATATAAGTTACCCAAAATAAGAAACGTGTTCTTTACAATGGACACTTGTGGGAAATTACAGGTGCCAGACGCTTACGAAGAGACTGGCGTACAAGACATGCATTTTGCACTGCAATTCACCAAGTGCATTATTATTAGTCCAACTGTTAATGTTTCAAAAGGAGACAAAAACCCTTACTGCTACCGTGAATGTTAATGATGAAGTCACAATACTTGGCTTGTTGGGTGTCAACATCATTGACAGGGAGCTAAATACGTCTTAATAAATCTTACAAAAATAATTCTATAGAATCTTAATGATAAAGCAGGAGGTTTGTTTGTACGTCCCACTAAAAATACTCAAAGGTAGGCTCCGGCGTGAAATCTTCTTCTGTCAAGCGTTTCTAAATAAATGCGATTATTAACAATCTCGATAGCTTTTCGTAGATGAAAAATTTAAGCAAAGTGTAATTAATATCGCTTTGCTAGAATTTTTCAATTTCCTTCGTGGAACATCAAACATGCATCTCTTTAATCACAGGCCGCGTCAATGGAGGCATTCTAAATTTATTTAGCAAGATTTTTCATCCTATTTTTATATTACTTTGGAAGTAATATTTTCTGCTTAGCATAACTACTCAACACATTTTTTTAAATACTCCAACTTTCTTGATGTTAATATTAAATAATTAAGAACAACTCCTAAAAAATTATGTTTTTAGGACTATTTTAAAATGTCTTGACTGAAAAAAAATTGTAATACCCAGGAACTGGAGTTGACAACTATACCAACCTCACAAAATGCATATCGGGTAGGACATTGATTTCATATCTTATAGACAGTAATGGCATTCGATTTCAAAGAAATTAGTATATGTCTGCGTGTATACGTGATTGCCACCAAAAGTTGCCACCAAAAGTCATCGACAACGAGTCACTCTGCCGAGTTTCCGGTTAATTTCCTCTTTCAAAATTTGCCTTCATTCATTACCAAAAACAAAAGTAAAATTCAAATGGGTGTGTCAAAATAAAACTGTTGACCTTAGTATTTTGTTTTCAAAAATGCTAATATGTTTTAAAGATAAACCTATATGAATAGTGCTCATAAAGAAGGTGTGTATAGTTATTACCTTGTGTGCACAAGTACATACTGTATGTATATTGTTTTGTGTTCCTGCCCATAAAGTATATAGTGTTTATTATATGCTTATTATTTAAAACCCACCGTAAAACAATGTTCATTTGAACCGGTGTGTCTATTTAGATATCTTATAATTATGACTGAACTTCTGCAACTCATAAACATACGAATACCTACAATAACAACACGACAAAATACACTATTCCACTGCAACACACATAAGCGCAATTACATTGCGAACTCCCCAATACAACGGTTTCACACTATGGGAAACCAATACTTAGGTGATGTCGATATATTTAATATTAACTTTGCGAATTTTGTGGATTACGTAAAAGACCTATTTCAATACTATTCCTAAATGGAAGTTATATTTTTGTAAACCAGACAAATCGCTGTATTTTTTAATTTATGTTCTTGTTATTTTTTATTTTGTTTCTCGCATATACTTATGTAATTTTATTTTTATTATTTCTTTCTTTTCTTTCTTATGTTTCAAAACTGTCATTTAATTTGTACCACCCACATGTAAAAGCCCTCTGGGCGTTAAATAAATAAATAAATAAATAAAAATAAATGACTGCTAGTTTGTGAAGGTAAATATTGTATAACTTAAGACTCCGCATTCCGAATTTGTACCGGTTTAAAACATAATTTCTTTGTACATTTTAAGTTTTGAAGCTATTAACAAAAAAAATATGATAATCTCTGTACATTGGCCGGACTGAAAAGTAATTTATGAAATTCCCTCGATAGAAAAAAAAATCGTAAAGTACGTTCCGAAAATTATAAAAAAACTCTTTTTTTCTGTTATTTAACATGTTATACATTATACATTAAACTTTCTCCTGTTAACACGTAGCATTAGAACCCACGATTGAAATAACCGCAAACGAGCACTTTGTGTGTGAACGTATTTTTACATAACCATGACATGTTTTACCTAAAATTACTCGGAATTTTTCTAGATACGTATTTATATATCTTTTTCCTCGTTGAAACGTTGGAATAATTTAACATTTTTATACGATTGAAAAACCGCATCGTATGAACGAAAAGTTTTCTGTAAATAACTCTAGATAATCATGGCTTATTTATAAATTGATCTTTACTTGGGTAAGGTTAAGATACTATTTTCGTATTTTCAGGTCTTCTTTTCTCGTTGAAATGTCGCAGTAATTTAAACGTACATATTTTAGGTTTGAATTGTCGCATTGCATGAATGATAGGTTTCCCTTAAGTTAGTCTAGATAATTATGGCGTATTTATAAATTTAAATAATGAAGACAATATTAGTGATTTCTAAACGAAAATCTGAAACAGAAAAATCAGAAAAGGAAACGGTCACATCTGGGACTCGAACCCAGGACCCCTGGTCTTTCCGGGACAGTGCTCTACCAACTGCGCTAATGGGACCCTATCCCCCTCGGTCACTTTTAACTGTATCATACTTCGAATAAGAACTACTAACATTGTCTTCATTTTTTCACCGCACATTTTTATTGACAACTATCTTTATGTATGATCGCAAGATTCAACCCGAACTAAATGCAATCCAGACAGCGTCTTTTAGATAAACCTATCTTATTTTTTTATTTAATGTGCGACATCTGTTGACTTTTCTGCAAGTCTAGAATGAATATTTATTTTTCGGAATAACTTTATTGAGTAAAACCTCAAATTGTAATATTTAAATAATGAAGACAATATTAGTGATTTCTAAACGAAAATCTGAAACAGAAAAATCAGAAAAGGAAACGGTCACATCTGGGACTCGAACCCAGGACCCCTGTCTTTCCGGGACAGTGCTCTACCAACTGCGCTAATGGGACCCTATCCCCCTCGGTCACTTTGAACTGTATCATACTTCGAATAAGAACTACTAACATTGTCTTCATTTTTTCACCGCACATTTTTATTGGCAACTATCTTTATGTATGATCGCAAGATTCAACCCGAACTAAATGCAATCCAGACAGCGTCTTTTAGATAAACCTATCTTATTTTTTTATTTAATGTGCGACATCTGTTGACTTTTCTGCAAGTCTAGAATGAATATTTATTTTTCGGAATAACTTTATTGAGTAAAACCTCAAATTGTAATATTTAAATAATGAAGACAATATTAGTGATTTCTAAACGAAAATCTGAAACAGAAAAATCAGAAAAGGAAACGGTCACATCTGGGACTCGAACCCAGGACCCCTGTCTTTCCGGGACAGTGCTCTACCAACTGCGCTAATGGGACCCTATCCCCCTCGGTCACTTTGAACTGTATCATACTTCGAATAAGAACTACTAACATTGTCTTCATTTTTTCACCGCACATTTTTATTGGCAACTATCTTTATGTATGATCGCAAGATTCAACCCGAACTAAATGCAATCCAGACAGCGTCTTTTAGATAAACCTATCTTATTTTTTTATTTAATGTGCGACATCTGTTGACTTTTCTGCAAGTCTAGAATGAATATTTATTTTTCGGAATAACTTTATTGAGTAAAACCTCAAATTGTAATATTTAAATAATGAAGACAATATTAGTGATTTCTAAACGAAAATCTGAAACAGAAAAATCAGAAAAGGAAACGGTCACATATGGGACTCGAACCCAGGACCCCTGTCTTTCCGGGACAGTGCTCTACCAACTGCGCTAATGGGACCCTATCCCCCTCGGTCACCTTTAACTGTATCATACTTCGAATAAGAACTACTAACATTGTCTTCATTTTTTCACCGCACATTTTTATTGGCAACTATCTTTATGTATGATCGCAAGATTCAACCCGAACTAAATGCAATCAAATGTTAGTAGTTCTTATTCGAAGTATGATACAGTTAAAAGTGACCGAGGGGGATAGGGTCCCATTAGCGCAGTTGGTAGAGCACTGTCCCGGAAAGACAGGGGTCCTGGGTTCGAGTCCCAGATGTGACCGTTTCCTTTTCTGATTTTTCTGTTTCAGATTTTCGTTTAGAAATCACTAATATTGTCTTCATTATTTAAATATTACAATTTGAGGTTTTACTCAATAAAGTTATTCCGAAAAATAAATATTCATTCTAGACTTGCAGAAAAGTCAACAGATGTCGCACATTAAATAAAAAAATAAGATAGGTTTATCTAAAAGACGCTGTCTGGATTGCATTTAGTTCGGGTTGAATCTTGCGATCATACATAAAGATAGTTGCCAATAAAAATGTGCGGTGAAAAAATGAAGACAATGTTAGTAGTTCTTATTCGAAGTATGATACAGTTAAAGGTGACCGAGGGGGATAGGGTCCCATTAGCGCAGTTGGTAGAGCACTGTCCCGGAAAGACAGGGGTCCTGGGTTCGAGTCCCAGATGTGACCGTTTCCTTTTCTGATTTTTCTGTTTCAGATTTTCGTTTAGAAATCACTAATATTTTCTTCATTATTTAAATATTACAATTTGAGGTTTTACTCAATAAAGTTATTCCGAAAAATAAATATTCATTCTAGACTTGCAGAAAAGTCAACAGATGTCGCACATTAAATAAAAAAATAAGATAGGTTTATCTAAAAGACGCTGTCTGGATTGCATTTAGTTCGGGTTGAATCTTGCGATCATACATAAAGATAGTTGCCAATAAAAATGTGCGGTGAAAAAATGAAGACAATGTTAGTAGTTCTTATTCGAAGTATGATACAGTTAAAAGTGACCGAGGGGGATAGGGTCCCATTAGCGCAGTTGGTAGAGCACTGTCCCGGAAAGACAGGGGTCCTGGGTTCGAGTCCCAGATGTGACCGTTTCCTTTTCTGATTTTTCTGTTTCAGATTTTCGTTTAGAAATCACTAATATTGTCTTCATTATTTAAATATTACAATTTGAGGTTTTACTCAATAAAGTTATTCCGAAAAATAAATATTCATTCTAGACTTGCAGAAAAGTCAACAGATGACGCACATTAAATAAAAAAAAAAATAAGATAGGTTTATCTAAAAGACGCTGTCTGGATTGCATTTAGTTCGGGTTGAATCTTGCGATCATACATAAAGATAGTTGCCAGTAAAAATGTGCGGTGAAAAAATGAAGACAATGTTAGTAGTTCTTATTCGAAGTATGATACAGTTAAAAGTGACCGAGGGGGATAGGGTCCCATTAGCGCAGTTGGTAGAGCACTGTCCCGGAAAGACAGGGGTCCTGGGTTCGAGTCCCATATGTGACCGTTTCCTTTTCTGATTTTTCTGTTTCAGATTTTCGTTTAGAAATCACTAATATTGTCTTCATTATTTAAATATTACAATTTGAGGTTTTACTCAATAAAGTTATTCCGAAAAATAAATATTCATTCTAGACTTGCAGAAAAGTCAACAGATGTTGCACATTAAATAAAAAAATAAGATAGGTTTATCTAAAAGACGCTGTCTGGATTGCATTTAGTTCGGGTTGAATCTTGCGATCATACATAAAGATAGTTGCCAATAAAAATGTGCGGTGAAAAAATGAAGACAATGTTAGTAGTTCTTATTCGAAGTATGATACAGTTAAAAGTGACCGAGGGGGATAGGGTCCCATTAGCGCAGTTGGTAGAGCACTGTCCCGGAAAGACAGGGGTCCTGGGTTCGAGTCCCAGATGTGACCGTTTCCTTTTCTGATTTTTTGTTTCAGATTTTCGTTTAGAAATCACTAATATTGTCTTCATTATTTAAATATTACAATTTGAGGTTTTACTCAATAAAGTTATTCCGAAAAATAAAAATTATAAATTTAACTTTACTTAGGTAAGGTTAAGATATTCTTTTCGTATTTTCAGGTCTTATTTTCTCGTGGAAATGTCGCAGTAATTTAAACGTACATATTTTAGGTTTGAATTGTCGCATTGCATGAATGATAGGGTTTCCATAAGTCGATCTAGATAATCATGGCGGATTTATAAATTGAACACTACTTCGGTAAGTTTATATTTTATTTACGTCTTAGCAAATGTAAAATTTAAACGAATTCCTATGTATGCTTACATTGTTAAGACTAAGGTTGAACGAGTATTTTTTTTCTGCGTAAATAATAAACTTTAGATAACAATGGCGTATTTTTACATAACTTTTAGAATTTTCTAGTTACTAGGTACGTATTTGCACATCGTTGTTACTAATCCTTTTTTCTGTAAATAATGGAGATAAAATAAAATTTTCAAGGCCATCGTCATTAGCGTAAAGAAACTGAAATCCAATAAAAGTTAACTTAATTTTCAAATCTGGTTTCTTTTTTTATTGTTGGACAGTTTTCTGCCGTGAATTTTCTCGATTTCAGAATTATTGTTATTGTTGTATAATCGGTTTAAAATCCTTTGTATTTATATTTTATTTCATCAAATATTCATTGCTTATGCCGATGGATGTATTTACGGAGAGACCCTGATATTAAAATGTTGAATATATTCAACCTTACCAAGGGAAGTAAGTAATCATCTGATCATTCTAGGGGATATAAAATTTTGTCGATAGGTAGAACAGCCAAGACTTATTGCAAACTTGCACGCAAAATACTTTACGTACCAATTATAGGATAATAACTAGATGGGGAATAGAAATTATAGGATGATAACTAGATGGGATGTGGAAACTACAGGATAATAACTAGAAGGGATGTGGGAATTATAGGATAATAACTAGATGGAATGAGGAAATTATAAGATGATGACTAGATGGGATGTGGAAATTACAGGATAATAACTAGATGGGATGTGGAAATTATAGGATAATAACTAGATGGGATGTGGAAATTATAGGATAATAAATATATGGGATGTGGAAATTATAGGATGATAACTAGGTGGGATGTGGAAATTATTACTGCATTTAAATATAAGGAGTTTCTTGGCAATTTGCTTATTCGGTTTATTCAAAGAAATAAAAACTTTTATGTTCATCATAAAGAATATGGTGGCATAATGGCTGCGTTCCGCTGCAATCAGTTTATGTAAATCCCTCCCATCCACTGTGCACTATCCTGAATCCCGGGCTAATGATGGAAAACTATCAAGAAGCTGTGTCGCGATTACCTGTGAGCTTTTCATTCGCCCCTTCAATAAATTAACCAGTAGTTCTGTGAACAGTAGACCTCGCATCCAAAAAACTAAGTTTCTAATTTTCTCTTACTTAATAAATCAAAACCAAAATTTCCTTTTAACTTAAAAGATTTATAAGTAAGTTCTTAATTATAAAACATATATTTTATGAAATATTTTATTTTATGAATTATACAATTTTTCCAAAAAAATGTCACTATCTCATTGACAGTTCTTTTTTTTAAACTTTCTTCAGGCAGGTGGGTACCACAATATTGAAAAAAAATCTAATAAGAAAGTTAAAATAAACACAATGATTTCATATTTGAAAAAATATTTTTTAATGACTCATTAAAACTAGCACCACATTTAACCGGAAATAGAACGTACAAACTAATTTACTGACAAACGAAATGCAAAACGTTCGAGTTAAAACAGGACTTCGCTACGCTCGATCAATAAAAATACTCGCAAACAGTTTATTTACATTTTAGATTACCCTAATAATACTACTGTACAACCCCAACCAGAAATCATTTTTATTATTAAAAAAATCAAAACAATATAACATTGTCATTAAATGGACTATCAGTGCCATTTTTTATTAAAACCAATTTATAACCAAATTGCTGGGTTTGCTCAACGCTCACATTTGAATTATTTCTTTTGAACGTATATATTTTTTTTTTTAATGTATATTTTATTTAGTTATAAGTTATAAGAGTTTACATCTTATACCTAATATATTATTTTCTATGACTACTACAATATTATTTACTTCTTACATACTAAAATTTAGATTTCACAACATTGAGACATAATCCACGAAAAACTGCAAGACTTTTAGCTTCCTTAACAATTACCGGGAGTTCATTGAACATTTTAAAACCTTTATAATAAATATTGCATTGTGTTTCTGATAAGTGTGTTTTAGGAAGCCTAAAATCTAAAATTTTTCTAGAGGGATCCCTACAGATGTAAGATATTTATGTTTAAGATCAGTATAAACAGGACACTACCATTAAAATATTTATGTTAAGCGGTTTGAAAATTTTATAAAACGTTTTTCAACTAAAAAAATAGCGGTAAGCACCAGATTTTATTTTTCTAGACGATGAATTAGTAACTTCCCGAAGGATCCCTCTAGAAACATTTGAGATTTTTGTAATACGTTTATCAGAAATAATTTAAATAAATCACACGGAAAGGTCGATTTTCTAGGCCTTCTAGGGCAAAGTCGACCGTAGGTCCATCCATTACGCCGGGCCGCGCGTCGAATATTGGTTTTACACAACTGCATCACTTATGTCGTTAGGATTCTGGCTTTATTTTAGGGTATTGTCTCGTCTCTCATTCTTGCATTTGTCCGATTGCTGGTATGCATCCTCCACTTTTAGAAGTTCAAAATCCAAGCACGGTCCGCAGAGAATTGGCGACCTTTTTACTGTCTTTCTATCTCACGAGTAAATATCGTATATGACTGTCTGAGCTTTTACTTTTACTGTCCTCGAGGGAGATTTGCATTACGCCGACAATACTTCATTATTTATTAGGAAGACCCTCGAATAAATCTGCCGGCCTCGGACGAACAACAAATAATAATAAAAATTAACGATAAAATTTGTGTTGAATCAGCGTCGACTGTTGTAAGCGTTTTAGGATGTTATTATTTCTAAGGAAAGTGTTTTGTAAATACACGGTACAATACAATATAGACGTCAATAATAAGTATATAATACAGGGTTTTCCAATAAGAGGTGTTATTTATATATTTAATCGTAAAAGATCAATGGTTTCGTTGTTTGTGTGGCACGTAGCGCCGTCTTGTTGAAAGTAAACGTTGTTCAGATCAATACCGTTCAATTTCGGCCATGAAAAATCATTAATCATCTTTCGATAGCGCAATCCATTCACCGTAACTATTGCTCCAGCCTCATTTTCGAAAAAGTAAGATTCAATGACTGCACCGGACCATTAACCGCACCAAACAGTCACACGTTGAGGATAGAGAGGCTTTTCAATAATAACTCTTAGGTTTTCCGAGCCCCAGATGCGACAATTTTGCTTGTTGACTAAGCCACCAAGGTGGAAATGGGCCTCATCACTCAAGATGATTTGCATTTGATTCACTAAAGTGAATTTTAATAATTTCAATACGTTGTTGAAGGGTGTATCGTTCCATTTTTATTAATGGCGTAGTTTCAACTTGTCAAATTTAAAATGACAGCTTCAAAAGTAACATCTACCGAAATAGCGGGCTATTCAAAATAACACCTCTTATTGGAAAACCCTCTATTTAGGCCCAGTCGTTTCGCAGAAATTCAAATGTAACGTTGCCATCAAATAGCCATTAGCGCTATTTTGTTTTTTTTTTACAGTTGAAATGTTCCTGTTAAATGCGGACTGTAAAGTCTCTTTCTAAACTAAATGATATTTGTAAATTATAGGAAAATAACTAGATGGGATGTGGAAATTGTAGGATGATAACTAGATGGGATGTGGAAACTATAGAATAATAACTAGATGGGATGTGGAAATTATAGGATAAGTAAATAATATTTAGGCCCAGTCGTTTCACAGATATTCAAATGTAACATTGTCATCAAATAGCCATTAGCGCCATTTTGGTTTTTTTACAGTTGAAATTTCCTGTTAAATGCGATTGTAAAGCCTCTTTCAGCTTTTGAACAAATTGTGGTCAGCAGAAGATGACAACTATCTTCTTGTTAAGCTTGTCGGCTTATAAAATTTGATAGTAAGCTGAAACACCTCTAATATGAGCGTTTAATGGGGGGATCTTTAAAATATTAATTAAAACTTAATTAGCTCCACATATTTGGGGAAGCTGTGTGGAGGGTTTTTTTAATCAAAGGACGGAGGGGAAGATCTGGGAATGAAAAATGTATGAGGGGTGGGTAAGAATCTGGGGGTCAGTGTGTCCAAGAATGAGGGATGTATAAATCCATCCCTCCAACTGCGATGCAAGGCGATGGGTCGAGAGAGTCCTGCTGGAGAGGTCAAAAGGCCTCCCTCAACCAGTCTCTCCATATCCGGCCCGCCAGACAGTAGGTGGGCAGACGCGTCCGCCATCAAGACTTTGACAATCCTCACCCCGTGATCCTGGGCACCCCCCATAAGTTACCAAACTTAGCGATCCACTTGTGGTGACCTATGGCGCTAAATGGACATTGGATGACTTTTAATAAATTAGCAATATTTTTTTTCAGGATATTTCTTCGTGTGACGCACGAACAGCCTTTTTATATCCCCCGTTCGCGTCGTACATTCATCAGTGACATACGTTCACTATTATTCCACAATCTCCAACCTACGTTCATTACACCATTAATTTACTTGTATTTTGTTATAATGAAAAAAAATCAGCGAAAGCATTCAGAGCTTTTCTCACATATCCAAGAAATAAATATTTGTAAAAACCTGAAAATATTCAAGAAATTAAAATAAAATATGTATGTATTTGAGCTTTTTCTTCTAATCATCGAAGACGAAAATTTGAATTAGAAAAATCATAAAAATATTCTAAGGCATCTAGAAGTTGAACACAGGACATTAGCCTTGCTGGGGCTTTCCTCTACCACTGAGCTAATTCACCGGGATAGATATTTAAATATGAGGTTTTAACTCATAAGTTATTTAAAAAATATTCTACCTAGATTTGTAGAATAGTCAATAGATGTCTCAAATTAAAATAAAATAACATAAATTAATCCAAGACACATTCTAGATTATATTTAGTTCGGGAAGAATTTTACAATCACACATAAAGAAGCAGCCAATAAAAATATGATAGTAGTTCTTAGGCGAAGTTCTTACAGCTAAATATGACCTGATTTTTCTGTTTCAAATTTTCGTTTGAGGGAATGATTAAATAATTTAAATTCCATCGTCGTTTTCATGTTTTCGTTCATGCTAAAAAGTTGGTGAGACGACGGTTCTACCAGCGGTACGCCTTTATACTACTCCTCGGCACATCGGTCATAATATTCACATAATTATATTATTGAAAGCCATCAACGACTACGTCATCATTCAGGAAGCAGGATGTCCTGCCCAGTACAATCAGTACCCAGAACTCTGAACCCAGAACCGAGCAAATATTATGGTCCCGTTGTGACTTCTCTTTCGATCACACGCGTCGTTAATGAGAGGGTGGAAGATTTTAAAACGGATCTCTTGGTGGTAAACGTTTACCTACCTAGCTTCGTTATAGGGACCTAATTTGTATTCTATATTCGAAACAATTCACAATCAATGGTAGTGAGATTTTCTCACAGAATACTAATCGCGAATTCGGTTGATGCACTCATATATTTATTTCAATTGAAACACTGCTACATTTTTACTTGTTTTTTAAAACATAACTAGTATTTAGGTGAACGACGAAAAAACAATATTTCCACTGAAATAGTAAGATTTGTAAGTAGATTCTGAAATATTTACCTACTTAATTACAAGCGTGTATTATTTTACGTCACCTTTTTTAAAATTTCAAATATCGAATAAACATATATTTTTTTGTCTTTTTTTATTTTTCCACTGTCCTGAAGAAGGTTGAGTGCAACCGAAACCGGTCGACCTATATGACTCAAATAAAGTGGTTTAAAACAAAGTAAAAAAAAAATAAAAATTAACAAATACATAAATCGTTCAATGAAACGTCACCACGTCAATGACAATTCTTTTTTTCAAACTTTCTTCAAGTGGTAGGTACCGTAATATTAAAACCCTCAGTTAAAGTTAGCCATGTAGTCAAAGTAAGGATTGTTTGAATAATAAAGTGCATGCAGCAGATTTTTAAAAACGTAAACCGGTCAACTATCTAGTCAAAGTTAGCCATCTATCTAGTCGATGAAAGGCTTGCTTGAATAATAAAATCTCAGTTAAAGTTAGCCAGGCAGTTAAAGTGAGGCTTGTTTGAATAATAGACTGGGTTTTGCAGATTTTCGAAAACTTAAACCAATCAGTCAACTATCTGGTCAATGTTAGCCACCTAGTCAAACAAACTTAGTTATCTATCTAGTCAAAGTAAGTATATTGCTTGAATAATAAAGTGGATGCAGCAGATTTTCTGAACCGGAAACGGAACGTACAAACAAATTTACTAGTCGAGTTATAACAAGCACTAATCCATAAGCAGAAACTGCAGCTTGTAAACTAGTAGCGGATTGAATTGATTGGGTGGGAACCCGACTCTTTGAACCCTATGGCCACTAACTTCAAATGGTGATGAGTTTTTTTTTTATGTAATAACAACGATTGCTTATTCAGAAAGGACAGTTAGAACCCTCTTATAGTAAGGTAACAAACTATTAAGAAGACGAGTCGATATTTATAATATTTGAAGAGGCAGTTTTTGAGTTATTCTTCTTGAACATTTATTATTTTGGGTCAAATATTATGTCGAAATATTTTACAAAGCTCATTTGATTAATATTGCCTTTGCGTCACTGGCCCCAGATGGTTGAGAGCAGTTGGGACTCTTGTGTGATTTTCACACAAACGTAAAAGTAAAAATTCCGATAGTACAATTTATGCATTACTATCCATTAAAACCATCATTTTGTGAAAGCTTTAAGTGCTTACCTATATATATGATACGTAACTTTACGTTGTTTGTGGAAAATAACTCATCGATCAATTTTTCCATTATTTTGTTCGTTGGTAAATATTTTTTGTACTGATTGAATTCTGTTCACAATTTCAGCTTTATATTTTGTTTGTCCCGGGAATAGCGCGCCGCAAATTTGCATTTTTTTTTAACTATTCATCCATTTTAACAAAGCTCGCAAAAAATTTGATGGGCAAAAATGGCAGAGCTTTTAATCAATGTTTTTTTATGGTTCCATGATAATTCAATACATCTTTAAAAAGTGATATAAAGTAATTAAAAGCGATGAAAAAACCAACCTATAAATTTAAGCCAGTTTTTTCATCACTTTTCATGACTGTATATCACTTTAAGTGTGGTGAATTGTCATTTTGGTGAGTTATCCGGTCACCATTTTTTATAGTTACGATATAAATTGGTCTCCGAGGTTATACAAATCTCATATGCTATGAATATTAATACAACTACCGCACAGGTCTGTCTCGACACAGGTGTACCCTAGTGAGACAGATGTCGAAAAATTTATGTAATAAAACTTTATATTGATAAATAAAAAAATAAATTAAAATTTTTAAAAAATCTAGGGTCCACAGCCAAGGAGCTAAACGCTCGGTTCCCTAATTCGTTTTAGACCGAATCGGTTTCGCTCTGCAAAGGTCATCTTCAGACTGGATAATATACAGAAATATTTAAAACAATTACCTACATTATTTTTAATATTAGCCCTATTCCCCTCTGTGGAGATATTTCACAAAAATGGCGGTAAGTTAATTATTCAATCATTTTTAATATATTTTTATCCCAACAAATTCACCAGCCTACAGGCTTTATTTCAATATAATTTACTGGTCGACTTGTCACTAGGATCATTGCATTGAGAGCTATATCAGTTCATACTCATACTTAGTTGATTAGAGATAACGTAGAAGTGCGCTGTAATTTGCTGCAAAGTTATTCGCTAAGTAGTGTGTCTAAGTGGTTTTTAGCAGGTAATCTCTGTTTAATCGTTGAATTTATAACAATCGTTTGTATTTTAAGAGGATATATTTAAATCACTGCATTTCTATAATTAATTTTTTTTTTAAATTTGAAATTTTATATAATATCTACTAATGCAGATTCGTATTGAAAGTGAAAGAAAATTATTGTAAAATATTTGCCTAAGGATCATTGCTTTTCAAAAATAATTCAATTTTAGAGACGATCGGAAATTTACGACATCTGTCAAAAAAGAAAAACACATTTAAAATATAGAATTATTTATTAAGGCGATGCATTACGTCGTGTAATATTTTAAATTGAGCCGCTATCAATAACAACCCTTACGTAGATGGGGATAAGGTTTAAATTCCCCCTAAACACCATCCGCCTGTTTTGATTTATGCCAGAAAAAAACATTGCCAAAAATATTGCTTTTAAAATATCCCTTCCGCGTAAATCGATATTTTTTTAATTATCTATGTCACTGTATATAAAAAGGTTCAAACTTGTGAAATGAAAAAGCTTTATAAAACACAGCATATGTACAGCGAAAAGTATATAATTTTGTTGGTACGAGCCATTGGCTAAATAAAATACGTATGAGCTAACTCTGAAATGAGGTTTTCCAATGTAAGTATTTATGGGGTCTGTAATAACTCTATTCCACACGGAGAAAAATGAGTACAGCTTTTATTATCAAGATACTGTTAAAAATGTAACTGCATCATTATTTCCTAAAAAATATTAGTAATTCTGAATATATCTGTAGCGATGCTACGAGAATTTTCTAGAACGCTCGCCAATACAAAACGCATTGTAGCGGGAACACTCTAGCGATGCGACGGCTTGCTGCATACTGAAGCGACTGACACCGACCGCCGGTTAACCCGCGTCGCGTACCACCACACCGCTACAGGACTTACTCATCTACACCCGGCTCTGCACGGACTACAATTAATTATGGACTCCTTGGGATCACATCGTCGCCGGCATGCATCTCCCGCTCATCTGCCGACCAGGTCCATCGCACCTTCGGCTACCTCGTTCACACTGGAGAACCTGGAAGACTCCACGTCTTCACCAGTGCTGAACACGTCCACGAGTCCGGTCTCCACAACGCGGTACCGCCTCACTGACCCGCGCCTCGACCACTCCACCGCCGCGCCGTCATCGCCGTCTACACCTGGTGTTCACGCAGGTGGCCTTTTGCGAATAAATAAAATGGACGAGATGCCAAAATATTATTATTTGTGAGAACACGTGTTCCAACATACTCGTAACAATTTTGTGCTTTACTGATAGTTTGCTGTGAAATTTGTCAAATCATTCGTTATAAGCCTCCAATCGCGTTTTTAACAGGAAAACGAATAATATGACCAGATGTTTAATAAATTAATAATATTTCATATCAGTTTGTTTTCTCCGCGCAAACATTGGATTATAGCATTTAATTTATTGATTATTATGTAGTTCTATTAATTAATATTGACTGTTATCACGATCATCATCAAACGTACTAATTTAGGCTGCGTGTCTGTCTGTCTGTATAGTTCTGGTTCAATGAACTCGGATTGGCTCTGAATTTGAGTGTCATTTTCAAAATTGGAACTTATGAAGAATTCAGACAAACGTTCGTGTACCTACATGAAAAATTGTACTTTTTATAAGAATTATTTAAATTTTATATTCTTTATTTGAAATGTGTATTTTTAAATTTCCCAAAGTCGTTTTATTTATGGGGTTTGCAAGAAAACTTGCATCATACAAAAAAAAAAAATTAAAAAAACTTTGAACTTGCTTTTAATTTCCTGAAAAAAACTGAAATGTTTGAGCATTGCTTGCACATTTTAAAACGTTTATTTCTTCGATACGTGGTTACCAATACGTGCATTGGGCATTTATGTTATAAAAAACATCACTTTAAAGAATTTCTTTAAGAAAATATAATATTTCCATAAAATATAAGTTGAATAGTGGCAGTTTAACCTAACTCTATGAACATATTGTTACATGAAAGTAGATTTTACAAATGCTATTATTATACAATTACGTGTCTAAAACTGACGTAAAATGACACAAATATGTTGAATATAATAGTAAATTGATCATTTTATGAACAAAACACGATCTGTGAAGATATTTCAATGGACATAAGAACCGCTATCAACCGCGGATTTGGCGCTTGAAGAATGTTTGAATGCGCATTCGTGAGGTCGCAAAAAACATTGTTTCCAAATTTAAAAAACCGAGTTTAAGATTTTTTTATTGGTAACAACCCGAATCTTAATTTTCGCATTCTTTATACACTGTGTTTCAAAAACACCGTTTAACGAATGTGAAGTGGTTTTTCTTTAGTAAGGCTGTTAGTGTTTATATTAACAAGTAAAGTCAGATTTTGTGATTTATCAAGGGTCTTCGCTTTTTTCCATTTAAAAAAAACGTTATTTACTAAGGGCCAGTTGTTTCGCAGAATTTGAACATTTATCAAATTTCAAAGTTATTTTTCAAGTTCTGTGAAAGTTCTATTTGAGTTCTGTTATTATATCAGTTATGTTAGGGAACTGGCGAATAATTATATAGCAACAGAACTTGGATAGAACCCTTACAGAACTAGAAAAATAACTTTGAAATTTCAATTGTGGTTTCAAGGAATTTCAACGATTCATCAAATTTATTTACTAATTAAAGGTAATTTTCAAGTTCTGTGAAAGTTTTCTTTATGTTCTGTTATCATATGTTTATGGGTCAGTTGCTTCACAGGACTGAAATAGTAACAGAACGTAAATAGAATTTTCACAGCACTTGAAAATTAACTTTGAAATTTAATTCATTTTTCAAATTCTGTGAAATAACCCATCCTAACTAGATTTACTAAACGTATTTAAATAATATTTATATTTGAAAGGCACGACAAATATTCTATAAATTCTTTCAGCTTCACAACCCCTGCAATTATAATATTCCGTAATTTTTCACTGGTTTGCGCTAGTTATTAATATTTCCTAATCGTGAAATATCAAATTCACCATTAGAAAGTACCAATCAAAAATTATGTATATGAGAATGATATAGTAGTGATACCTCACGTATTATATCCCACTTTTTTTTCTCAGATGCGTGTAATTGGACATGTTTTGTCATGATGATGGAAACAATACATTCTGTTATGAGGCCAAAAGCTGATACCTGCTTCTTAAATCCAGTATTTACTTATATTCCTATATTACGTGCTTATCAAAAATATTCGCTGCGAAGTGATTATTGTAATAATTAATTATTTTATCAGTTGATCCGTAGCAGCGTGGTTGATTGTTTTATTTCATTGCGATATCTAATCCGTTCGTATTGTGCTATCTTATTTTCCGATATAAGATAAACGTAAATAACACTACACATTATTATGCGCCTATGTAATTATTCATTATTTTAAATAGCTATGACTATTGCTACTGGTATTTTCACGGTGGCAAAGATATAATACAATGCTCACATTATCAGGTACTTGACTGTTATACGGATGCAAAATTAATGTGAAAATTACAATTTACAACTGTGAGGTTTTGCAGAGCTATACCGACATGTTAGCGGTCGCACTGTGCGTGTACATGTCTAACTTAACGTAATCTAACCAAATATATTATTGTGAGGTGCGTTTGTGCATTGAACCCCCATTAAAAAACACGGGAAAATAAGACAAACTTGCATTATAAACCACATTATAAGCAGCGCGCCATTCAAATTCCGCCTTTTTTAACCATGCGTCCGAAAAATACAGTTGAAGAGCAATCTGATATTGTCTTATTGTTCGTTATTGAATCAGCACAAACATACTTCATACAAAAAATGAAATAACACAATACCCCTGACGGTGAAATCCAATGATTCACGCCAAAGCAAGACAATCTTTGTGCGCCGGAATAGTAGAATTTAGATGCCACGTGACCCCAGAATTTTACGAATGGCACCAAGATTGACCGAGAAGAACAGATTTTGTCTTAATTTAGTTTTTTTTCAGCTTTCAAATAAAAACCAGTTGCACCTGTTTGATTTTTCGCAGTTTGTTTGTCAGGTGTACCTAATATTGCACAATGGCGAAATACAGTGTTGTTTACATAGAAAAATAATAATGCGAGTTCGTATGGAAAGGGACTTGAAATTAAAAATGAGCGAACTCCGTATTAATTGATAAAATAGGTATTTATAGTATCTTTCCTTAAATTCGTGAACCCCCGTGAGAAAAACACAAACCTCCACTGTGTATATGCATCTACATATGATGTGAACATATAATGATTTGTAGGTTAGTTTTGAAATGCATTTTTATTCTTTTAAGATATGAAATTTATGTAATATTAGCATTTTGGTTATTTAATCCGTATCTTGATTTGATATGTGAAATGTGTTCAGTTTTCCGCATTTTTCGTATCGATTATAAGATTGTTAAATACATAATAATTGTATTACCTGGTATTTATTATCAAAAATAAGGGTAGAATTTATTCAATTATTACCGATATATGTAGGTAGAGGTTTCAATATCCATTCGCTACAGTTTTTGTTATCTTATTCGAGTATATTCATAATACAATCTTGTAATCTCTAAACTTCAAGCATCTGATAGCACTCTATTAATAGTAAAACAACTATTTGACGGGAATTCCGTGATTATGGAAAGATATCATTAGCATAATCATGTAGTAAATACCTATGAAAAGACGTGCAAAAATTTAAAGTCTTTTTAATTTTTTTATACCTCTACGTAAATAATGATTCAGAAAATCTAAAAAAAGATTATTAATACTAATACTTTCTGCATAAAATAAAACTTCTGAAAAAATGGCTTCGCAGAAATTTATTAATAGTGTAAAACCTTATTATGATAATCGTTTGCTTTAGTAATTCCTTGCAATTTTAACATGATTCCCAAGATACTTGAGTTGTACAGGAATTGACTCAAGGCAGATAATTCGAAGTATATATTAAACCTGTATTTCAATCGTTTAGTCTATAATATCTTTCCATTTATTGAAATCACCCGCGTAAACTTAATAATTTCCGCAACTAAATACGAATATACCTGCAAAAGCTCCTGCGGCATAAGGGACAGAAAGCTATGTTCCGTGTTTCTATGGAGTTCCCCGCTGGGTATAAAAATGACAGAAGTCAATATTCCTCTAAGGTAGTTGGCAGTGGGCAAGGTATCCAATAAGTTCCCCGCTGTGCGCTTTCCTTTACCGCTGAAGTAAGCCGCATTTGGCGGATCACACATGTTCTAAGAAAAGATATGAAATCTCCGTGTTCAAGCTTCTATCTAATATTATTACAAGTGTTACAATTAGCACTGGCATAGTAAAATTATAAGATTTGGTATATCGTAATGAGTTTTGTATATCTTAATGAGTTTTGTATATCATAATGAGTTTTGGTATATCGTAATATTACTATTTGTACAGAAAAAGTGCTTTTCCCTCTCTCATATTCAAGTCCCGAGAAACACCTTTTTATTAGTTGAAGAGTTTAAACAATGCTTACACTATTATAAATATACTATATTAAACCACAATATTTATTTGAAATGCCGACCGGTTTCGGAAAAATCCTTCTTTCAGCTTGTGAAGTAATCAGTAATTCTGCTATGTATTCCTCTGTATTTTTTTCTGTCAAATTGGCTGTCTTTCGAAACACTATTTAATTTAAGGCGATGCACTACGTCGTGTAATATTTTAAATTGAGCCGCTATCAATAACAACCTTTACGTAGATGACGATAAGGTTTAAATTCCCGCTTAACACCATCCGCCTGTTTTGATTTATGCAAGAAACAAACATGGCCAAAAACTGCCTTTTTTTATTTTGTGGATGTTCAGGCATAAATATTTCAATGTTTCATAAATTCATTTTATAAATAACTTTAACCTTTACATTATTTTTTTCTGGGCTTATAAAAAGACTTATCTAAAAAATACTCGATTATTTCAAATGCCAAGATGTATTCTACTCGCAGTATTTAACTAAAGCATCTGAAACGTTTCTAGGCGACCAAATTTTCAAACCAAAAACACATGATTTTGCATTACTACGTATGGCATCGCCTTAAAATGATCGTTTTGAATTGATGTCAATCATGTAAAAGTTAATCAATCCTCTACATTAAATTACATGGTAAGTATTTTTAGTCAGTAATGACTACATAATACCTACCTACTGCCTTGACAATATTATGATTCACGTTGCACGCTTTCTTTTCATAATAATATTGGATAATGTAAAGTTCCATGGTTTGTAATATTCATTATAACGATATTAGAAATGTTCTCGTGTCACGCCCTACGATATATTGTTGAAATAACAACATGCAACATTTACAATGCAGTATTTATGTTCACAAATGTAGACTTTCTCATTTGCATACTTGTGATTTTCTCACATTCTCATTTTCCAATAGTATTTCTCATCATTAAAGAAAATTTCCAATAGAAATTTCACTGCAGCGCGTAACAAATCACACGTTACGACAAAAACACATTCATAATTTCAGCCTGAAATTAAAATGTACCTCTGCGGGGAAAATACGCGATGAAAATTACTGATTTTTAATATTGCTAATTTATTAAGAATATCTTCAAATTATTCGTAATTTGGTTAAAAACGGGATTGCAGGCCCTTAACGAATGAATTGATAGGTTTTCTAATAAATATTTAGTAAATAAAATATGAATGTATTATCACGATGTCGGAACACGAAATTAGAAAATTAAATTAAAAATTAAAATTAGAATGTTTTCGCATTTCGTCATTGTATATTAATCAAGGCAAATACTTAATAAATAAAATTAAAATGTTTTCGCATTTCGTCATTGTATATTAATCAAGGCAAATACTTAATAAATAAAATTGAAATTAGAATATTTTTGCATTTCGTCATTGTATATTAATCAAGGCAAATACTTAATAAATAAAATTAAAATTGGAATGTTTTCGCATTTCGTCATTGTATATTAATCAAGGCAAATACTTAATAAATAAAATTAAAATTAGAATGTTTTCGCATTTCGTCATTGTATATTAATCAAGGCAAATACTTAATAAATAAAATTAAAATGTTTTCGCATTTCGTCATTGTATATTAATCAAGGCAAATACTTAGTAAATAAAATTGAAATTAGAATATTTTTGCATTTCGTCATTGTATATTAATCAAGGCAAATACTTAATAAATAATATTAAAATTAGAATGTTTTCGCATTTCGTCATTGTATATTAATCTAGGCAAATACTTAATAAATAAAATTAAAATTAGAATGTTTTCTCATTTCGTCATTGTACCTATATTAATCAAGGCAAATACTTAATAAATAAAATTAAAATTAGAATGTTTTCGAATTTCGTCATTGTATATTAATCAAGGAACACGTATTCCGATAAATTAGGAATTTACTAAAAATTATCAGAAAACAGCCTGAAATCCCGTTTTTAAACTGGATTACCAATGATTTGAAGAGATTTATGAATAAATTAGCAATACTCATTGTTCTCTGTTCAGTGAGTTAAATAAGATTAAATGGACCTTAAAATGTCCATAGATCATGATTAAGGCTTCAAAATTATTTTTGATTTTTTCTGTCTAAAGAAAAAAATATTAATTATTTGAATGAATTTTTCAAATTTATAATAATAATTTTGCTGTCATAATTTCTCATCCCGAGCATTCGCTTCCATGCTATTATTTATTCCTCGATGTTGCTTCTCAGTTCCTTACAATTATTATTCTCATTCTTACAGAGAACTGAAGCCTCGGCCTGAGCGTACAATGTCTCTATCTCGGTTAGCCCTTTTCGCGCTAACTTACATAAATACATTCAAGCCTTCCCAACGGCAGATGTTACCAACACAACAGTACCAATTGCCAACTGAACGTAATTTGGAAAATTTTACCATAAAAGGCATATTGCACTTATTCACTGACAGTTATTTTACGTTTCACATATTGTTATGATAATTACAGCCTTCTCGACAAGATTAAAGAGACAAAGTTTTTTGAAAACTACGACTAGAATTATACATATATTACAAGTAGATAAAAAATCCTTTATTAAACCATCTTGTTAACATTAACAAGGGAACAAATTTAATAACATTAAAAGCTCTCTGAAACCGCTTTCAAGATAAACTTTCCTCAGAAAGTAATGGCTCTTGGAAATATGCCAAATCCATAAGCCTACTTATGATGGCTTCTGAAAGCTTAAAGCCCAAATGTATAAAGTTTCATCAAATATGTAAGACCCAAGTACAGTATGCCGGATTCACCTGAGCTTTCGCATTCAATCCGGCTAGTTGCCGACTGAAAGATATGACATTTTTCAAATGAAAAACTGAAAAAATTTCCTAATATTTTCATCAAAAGTTTTTCCCATGGAATTGAAACATCTGTTCCGTGGAATTCTCTTGGTTTTATAATTTAACTCGCTAAATGTTATCATATTTGTTTCCGAAAACACTTTTATCTGATGAAGTAAACAGTTTTCAGTTTTTTAGTGATATTTATCCTAAGCAAAAATGTAAATCGTAATGTAATAATATCATACAAATTATGTTATTTATTTTCGACCACGTTGGTACGTTTGTGTGGGGAATGTTATCTTTGCAAAAATAGTGTAATATTTTTTTCAATAACTTTGGGACGTGTCTTAACGTAATCAATGTAAGAAAAAAAGCGAACATTGGTCACACGTCCGCCAATTTGTTCTTACAAACATCTGGTTAACCCTCAGAAAGTGTTTATTTGGAAGTGTGTACTGTGTAATATCTGTACCATTCACGCCAAAGGGTGCGATAAATCCCACCGCTTGGTACAACTTTGGTACAATACCGACTTCTATAAGAAACGGATTGAAAATAAACAGCTTTTATAAATCATTGAAGAAGAAGATAATACTAATAACTCTAAACGAAACATGAAACAGAACAAGACATAGAAATATTAAAAAGACAACGGTCACAACTAGGAATCGAACCCAGGATCTCTTGTCTTACCAGGACAGGCCTCTTACACCACTCGACCATTGGGACCGATTTGTTAAGCGTCCTATTTGTCGATACCATGTTTCAAATTCTTGCAACTAATTTATAAAAAAAAAATATTTTCTACTAACTGTACCCCGCCACGCGTTGCTGTGGATCAATCTGTCTGTGAAGTTAGAGAAACAATAGCGCCTGTTGCTTTTACGTCCAATAGATGGCGATGTTTTTATTTGTCACAGGTTAAAAAACATGTTTTTACCTGTCACAGATGACATCTACATAATATAGATACAAAAACACACGTATTCGAAGGCAACGTTGTTTAAAAATTTCAAAGCAATCGGTGAAGAACTTTCGGAGATTTAAGATTTTGAACAAACCAACATTTACATTTTTTTATGTGTGTAGATAGATATAGATGTCAAAGCCACCTTGTACTTGTACTAGTAGGAATTCTCCCGAAGATGTAACACCGCTTGATAATGTTACTAAATTACGTAAAATACTTATTATTAAAACGGATAGAATCCTTTGGTTATTATTATTCACCAAAAGCATTAAATGCATTTGTCACTTTTGCTTATCACGATATTGCATTATCCGAATGACTCCTCCACCATTGAGTTTAGCCATTTGCCCTAAGGATGGCATTCCTTCCACACGCGACAGGACTATAAATGATCGTCTTCATTTGCCATAATACGGAGGCACATTCCTGATACTTCTGCAGACTACAGACTACAGACTCCACGGCAGTTGTTGATCTCCGCTCGTCTCACATCTCACATAATTTCCCATGATAACCAGCCTACATTATCTACATTATAGACTATAGCCAGTTAGACAGCTATAACTCAACGTGTCGATATGTCGAAGCAGGATGCGAGAGCGGTCACAATTTGCCTACTGGCTTGCTGCAATTATTCTAATGAATCCATGAGTGATTTTATGCTTCAAACAGAAATACGCTTGCCTGATCTAATTTATACACAATTATACCGGAGCACGCGCATTGATTGATCGGTGTATTTACTATGGAGACGACCGTGATTACAGAAATGCTCTTACGAATATTTACCCGCTGGGAAATAAGAACAAATAGTCATCGTAAAACTATATTGTGTCATCGTTTGTGTATTATTCAAAGCACTAGGGCGTTGTGCCTGATTCCCGCAACATTAAGTAATTGTTGTGTAATGTTTCGACCGCATAATAATTGATCACTTGGGATTGACGTTTCATTTTATTGAATAACTTGGTTCACTTACATTATTTAGGTACACCGAATTCTTCACCCAAATAAGTAAGTTGGTACATTTCCCTGTTCAAGTTGGTAAGTAAGTTTGCTGTTTAAATCCATATCAGCGCATGTGCCTGAATAATTTGAATGTAATTAAACTGATTGAATCACAAAGAATGCATCCCAAACTCTCCGATGTTATCTTTTAATAACTAAGTCTTATCTTGCTTTTCGGGATAGATAAAAAATGTTACGCCTTCTTCACTGTTTCGTTCAACGTTCCCAAGCGCCCTTGTTGATTTTAGATATTATCCTTTGGCAAGAATAATATCTAAAATCAACAAATATTGTGTAAGTTTATTTCTCCTTTAGCCCACATAACCTAATCGTTTCATCCGTGATAGATAGCTAAGGAAGCTACAAGCCAAAAATTTGTACATTCTTGGTATACCTTATATTGTAGGTAATAGGCATTAAAATCGCTTGTCAAACGGAGTCTAGAAACGTTCGATTTCAAGCACAAAATTGGTTTTTATTTATTTAGTAAATAATTTTATAAGAAAGAAAAAAAGTTAATCAAGTGAAACTGTCACAAATATTCTTAGCTATAATATTGAATTTTTTTAAAGTTGTTTATTTTATGCGTTCATACATTTATATTGAAAAAAAGTATTTTTTAGTAGTTTACATTTATATTTTTTATTTAGTAATTAATTTTTTTATTTGTATTCTACTCAAGAAAAACGATAGGAAAACCTTCAATTTATCTAAAGCATATTTTTTTGCATTCAAAATATAAACAAATTCGTTATAAAGATTAATCAAAATAGTGATTTGGCATTAAGCTTAGCCTTAACTTACTAAGCACGTCACTCAAATTTTGTTCAAAACATAATAAAAACTTTTGAAACTTTTTGTTTTTCTTTTCAATATATCGAAAAATATGCTGTATGCAGCAATGCACATATGTGAATGCGATTCCTACATTTATGATGATAAACAAGGATCAAGCCAATAAAGCAATATTTTGTGCATATTGGATCATTTACGTTATTACGCAAAATCTATTAAAACCAAAATAAACTATTCATTTGGTGATAAACGATAATTATTTATCACGAAATGAATAGTTTATTTTGGTTTAGATTTAGTCATTAGTCATTGTGTTATATTTCACGTATTAACTTATGAAAATCATTTGTGCAACTTTAAGCCGCCTATTAGTAATTGTTCTGGGAAGTGATCAAATCCTATTCCATGACTTGTCATTTCACGTCGAAGATTTTAATTGCGCTATTTTATTAATTCGCTTTTGTCATTTCCGTGTGGCGGGAATATTATGCAAGTTATCATAATCATACTTTATACATATAGCACATTGTATTATGGCTGATTAACATCTCGGTCGTGGAGCACGTAAATGTGAATAAATAATAAAATAAAAAAAATTATCGCACGTGTTTTGTTGTTATGAAAGTGTTTTTTTCTACACAGTATTTATGACTTTGTGGGAATCGTGATGTGTCAGTTGCGAAGCATTTATTTAGTGTACATTTCAATTAGCGCCCTCTCTCATGTTTGCTGACAAATTGATCCCAATAATATCATTATGTTGATTGCTTAGTCAGTGTTGCTTTGATGCTCACACTCCCTGGAGAGCATTGGAATGTAATTATTTATTGCAGGACACGGGATTTTCAAATAGTGTCCAGTTTATTATGAGAATAAATCTCCAAGTTTTGCATTTGGTATTACTGCTATATCAGAAACTGCGCGGTTATACGTTGAAGCATGCTTGTTTGAAAGATAATTTTTCTTTTGCGTTTGCTCACCGATCGTAATCCGGCCAGCCGATTTTGCCCAATGGATGGATGATAATAGAAATCCTATGAGTTACGTTGTTATCAATCAATTATAATTTATTGAAAATCATTCGGATTTTTGCATACAATAAACTGTCAAATCAATTTTTAAAGTTTCTAATTCGCTACTTTTCAGTTGTGCTGTAATTCAGTGACTGAAACATTAAAATTACATTTGCATGATATTCCCCAGTATGATATAATATAAAAATTTACCCTTTTCATTAGTCCATTGTTTCTTGTTATATTTATTATAATTTCTGCAAAATGTCGGAAAGATTGGATGGTTTAGCAAAGCCATTAATGACGTTGTTGTTTTCAGGAGCTTAAGGAGAGTTTCAACTATGGACTGTTCTGCCCACCAGTCAACGGGAAGGCGGGAAAGTTTCTCGACGAGGAGCGGAGACTGGGGGACTACCCCTTCAACGGGTCCGTGGGATATCTAGAGGTTACTTTCAATCAAACCTTTTACCTTCAACATAATCTATATATACAGGGTTTTCCAATAAGAGGTGTTATTTTGAATAGCCCGCTATTTCGGTAGATGTTACTTTTGAAGCTGTCATTTTTTTAAATTTGACAAGTAGAAACTACGCCATTAATAAAAATGGAACGATACACGCTTCAACAACGCATTGAAATTATTAAAATTCACTTGAGTGAATCAAATCCAAATCATATTGAGTGATGAGGCCCATTTCCACGTCGGTGGCTTCGTCAACAAGCAAAATTGTCACATCTGGGGCTCGGAAAACCCAAGAGTTATTGTTGAAAAGCCTCTCTATCCTCAACGTGTACTGGACCTTACTTTTTCGATAATGAGGCTGGAGCAACAGTAACGGTGAATGGATTGCGCTATCGAGAGATGATTAATGATTTTTTATGGCCGGAATTGGATGGTATTGATCTGGACAACGTTTACTTTCAACAAGACGGCGCTACGTGCCACACAAGCAACGAAACCATTGATCTTTTACGATTGAATATCATAATAATACCTCTTATTGGAAAACCCTGTATTTTATTTTATTTTTTATTTCAACTCCACACAGGAGGCCTTGAGGGAAAAAATCCATCAGGGCCTATGTAATCTTTAGGGATGTTGTGTGGAGGCTCTTTTTAGGGAAAGAAAGGAGAGAAAGTTCTGGGAAGGAAAAAGGTATGAGGGGTGGGTAGGAATCTGGGGTCCTCTATACTGGTTTTGCCAGGAGCCAAAATATTAATCGCGCCAGGTGCTGTTAGCCTCATGGCCGGCCCAAATAATAAATAGTTTTTTTTATTTTTTATTTAAGCTAAGCTTATGTTTACAAGAGAAGGTTTTTATGTAGTATAGTGGTTTATGTTTTTTTATGTACAGTTTTTAGTAGCACAGGGCTTAGTGCACCTGACCGGCAATCAGAAAGATGCGGGTTCAAGTCCCGTTGGCGGCATTTTACTAAAAAAATTATAATATTAGTATTATATCGTCAAAATATTTCACCATTAAATAAAGATATAATATATCTCGAGGCCACTTAGTAGGAAATTTAGTATTTAACAATCCCTTTCCTACAAAAATAAAGTTGGTTTTCAGGTGAAAAAAATCAATAGGCAATAATTGTTGAATAAAATACTAGTATTTATTGAATTATTTGGCGGTTAAAAATAATCCGACGTAGCACAGTAGCTTAGTGCACCTGACCGGCAACAGAAGGGTGCGGGTTCAATTCCCGTCGGCGGCATTTATTTTTTCTTGGAAGATTTTTTCAATTCATGTTTGTGTTTCAGACTAATAATTATTGCTTATAATAAATAGGTTTGTCCTTATAAAAACTCAATTCTTTTAAGAAAGACATACAAACACAATATTGGATTAAATCACCTCTACAATATTGTATCTGTCTGTTTTGAAAGAATTGAATTTTTATAAGGTCAAGCTATTTATTAATATTCATTTTCCGTATGTAGAAGGAAGCGCAAACAAACAAACAAACAAACAAACAAACAAACAAACAAATTCATCTTAATATTTTAAAGCATAACTTGCAAAAAGTGTTTCCTAAAATAATTAAATTAGCACAATCTATGAACGAACATATTATAAATAATTTTTGGGTTTATGAGGGTTTTGTGAGGCGGGAGGAAAAGGGGGTAGGGCACGGACATTAAAAAGCTAATGTTGTTTTGCAGTTGAAGTACAAGCGGCGGGTGTACAAGATGCTGAAGCTGGATGAGAAGCAGCTGAAGGCGGTGCACACCAAGACCAACCTGCGCCGGTTCATCGACTACGTCAACCACGGCCAGGTGGAGAAGATCACAAAGATGTGCGGCAAGGGGCTGGACCCCAACTTCCATTGTCAGGACACGGGAGGTAAATGACCAACCGTCTGCTTCAACATTCCTTTGTATTCCTGCAGGGTCATTACTGTATCAGCCTTTTTATTGTTTTGTCATTCCTGCTTCACAACTCCTACTTTATCATCCTGCTTTATCATTGCTGTTTCAGTATTTTTCTCAGTTATGCTTGCTTTATAATTCCTGCTTCATCATTATTACTGTATCGTTCTTGCTTCATTATTACTGCATTATCATTACTGTTTCAGCCTTTTTTTCCCAGTATTCTTGCTTTGTCATACCTGCTTCACCATTCTTATCATCATTCCTGCTTCATCATTACTGTTTCAGTCTTTTTCTCCATTATTTTTGCTTTATCATTCCCGCTTCATCTATCTGCTTAATTATTACTGTTTCAGCCTTTTTCTCCATCATTATTTTTTTATCATTCCTGCTTCACCATTCCTACTTCATCATTCCTGCTTTAACGTTACTGTTTCAAAATTCCTCTTCATGTTTCTTGTTTTATTTTTCCTGCTTCATCATTCGTGATTTATCTGTTGCAGCCTTCCTCTCAATATTCCTTGCTTTATTATTCCTGCTTCATCATTCATGCTTTATCATTACTGTGTCAGCCTTCCTCATCATATTTCTTGCTTTCTTATTCCTGCTTAATCATTCTTACTTAATCATTACTGTTTCTGCCTTCCTCTTTATTTCTTGCTTTATTATTCCGGCTTCATCATTACTGTTTCACCCTCCCTCTTCATATTTCTTTCTTCATCTTTCCTGCACTTATGTTTAAGCATCACGTTTATGGGTGATATTAATTATTTTTTTACATAATTTACTGCATAATACAGTGACAACAGAAGGTTTTTAGAATGACTGATTATATTAATTATCTCCTTTCTTGCATTGCAGAAACGCCCCTAACCATGGCAGGTGCACAAAAGAAACCTGCAAAGGTTCTTATAGCTCTGGTGAATGGTGGAGCTTTGTTGGACTACCGCACCAAGGACGGCAGTACGGCAATGCACCGGGCAGTTGAGAAGAACTCCCTGGACTCCGTCAAGACACTGCTGGAGTTGGGGGCTTCCCCCAACTACAAGGACGGCAAGGGACTCACTCCCCTCTACCTATCGGTAACTAATAAGACTGATCCCCTGCTGTGCGAGAGCCTTCTTCATGACCATGCTACCATTGGAGCACAGGACTTACAAGGGTGGGCAGAAGTACACCAGGTAATTATGTGACTTCTACATTATATATTGACTCTTACATTCCATTCCATATGTGGTATTCAGAAAGATGCTAAGATTGTTTAAGAAGTGTTAGAGTGAGACGGCAAAAGATTTATAATTTTTTTTTACATTAGCTGGAAGCCCTGAGGAAAAAAATTCCCCCACGGGTTTATATCATGTTTGGGGATGCGATGTGGAGGTCTTTCTTAGGGAAAGGAAAGAGAGATGAGCGGTGGGTAGGGATCTGGGGGTTAATGTGTTTAGGAGTGATGGACATACGAAACCATCCCTCCCACTGCAGTGCAAGGCAATGGGTCGAGAGAGAGTCCGACTGGAGAGGTCAAAAGGTCTCCCTTAACCAGTCTCTCCCGATCCGTCCCGCCACGCAGTGGTTGGGAAAACGCATCCGCCACCAAGAGGTAGGCAACCGTCACTCCATGAACCCGGGCACCCCTGCTGAATCACCAAACGTAGCGAACCACCTGGGGTGACCTATGACAGGGTGTTGGTTATCCAATAAATGGTTCCCGGGGTGGTACCCATACCCCCCTCCCAAATTGAATTGATTAGCTTTTATCTCTATTATGGCTTTCTCCCTCAGCCTCTTTCTACCCAGATCATTGTCTAAACTAGACGATAGTTTGCCATACTAGTTGTTACCTTAAATCGGTATTGTCAATCATTAAACTTCATTAACAGAAATATTCTGTTACATACCTCCCTACCTCATATAAAACACCTAAATAATACCAACAAATTGCAAATAATTAATTGAATTCATTCTGATGAATTTCAATTATCCAGGCCTGCCGGAATGGTTTGATCCAGCATCTGGACCACCTGTTATTCTACGGAGCCGACATGAACGGGCGCAACGCTTCGGGCAACACCCCCCTCCACGTGTGCGCTGTCAACGGACAGGATTCCTGTGCGCGCCAACTCCTCTTCAGGGGCTGTGAGCGAGAAGCCTTAAACTTTGCCAACCAGACCGCCTACCAAGTGGCGGTCATCGCCGGTAACATGGAACTGGCCGAAGTCATCAAGAACTATAAGCCCGACGATGTTGGTGAGTGAACTTCTCATCAGTTTTGTATTATTTTTGGAATGCTCTAGCATGTTTAATATATCTTTCCTTGTAGCTTTGATTACTGTTGTTGCATGAACATTTTCTAATGTGGTTTTATAATATTTGATTGGCCACAGTTTTTTTCTATATTCGGAGAAGTGCCTTTGATTGATTTGATTTATGATACATTCTGTTTAAGATGTGCTCCAAATTGGCGTAATGTGAAATTGTTTACTATGTTTTGCATGGCATTTATATATTATAACCCTTATTTCATCTTTATCTTTTTCATCATCTACGCTTAGTTTGTGTCATGGTAATGACTTCAAATGCTTCCAATGTTGTCATCCTGAATAATGGTGATGGTTGTATTTCTACGTTTTGCAGTCAACAGAATATCCTAAATAGGATCTGCCGTCAGTCTTAGTTTTACCGGGACATCATATTTTTTTTACATCTTTGTCAAAAGGATGGACTAAATTTGAGGGTATTAGGTCGTTAAAAAATTACGAATGGTTTTAAATCTTTTTGTTTTGTGACTTTGTTGACATTTAAAAAAAGGATTTCAGAGTTTGATTGTAAAAACTGAGTGGGCAGGAGATTTACAAAATTACAAACAAATATTACAGTTGGCAAACTTTTCTTAATGTTGGAAAATAGTAAATAAAATTCCCGTTTTTTTAGAAAGCTGATGTGAATACCAGCTTTTTCAAATTGTAAAAGAAAAAAAATATATTGATATGTACATATAAAGTTTTTCACTATAATTATGTTAAAAATAATGTTTCACCCAAACCTGACAAAAATGTGCAGTCTGCCTGCGGCGTTCTGTCGATCTGTGTAATACTCATATAAAATGATATGCCCTATCAGACTAGCCCAGGCGAATGTCGTAATTTATGTCAGGTGTGTGGTACTCCTTACAAAAGGTTGTCTGCAATATTAATTAGTTGGGTATCGTAATATCTTTGGAAGTCTATATAATACTTCTTCATAACTTCATAAGGTAAATTAAATATTTCTGTAAATTTAAATTGACAAGAAATAATATCCAAAAGTCCCTAATCTCAAAACCAAAATCTGACAAATGGAAAAATCGGTAATTTTTTTTTACCGTGATGCTTTTCTTTGACAAAACACATTATTATAGCACTCATAAAAGTCTAATTTTTTTCAATTGTAAAATTTTCAAATTGAGGTTTGTGTATTTTGTCTGATGGGGATATTACCTCCCAGCAGTTAATTTAATATAATAATTAAAATAAAATAACTTTGTTTGAATACCACTTTATTATATATATTTCTAACCAACCGGTTTCAGTTCAACCCGAACCTTCATCAGGGTTTATAAAAACATACTAAAAAAAATTAACTAACTTTTTTTTTAGTAGGTTTTTATAAACACCGGTGAAGGTTCCGGTTGAACTGAAACCGGTTGGTTAGAAATATATATAATAAAGTGGTATTCAAACAAAGTTATTTTGTTTTAATTATTGTAACTATGTATACCCAAAACAAAGTGTTTGCTTCAAGTGAAAAAATTAAAACGAAGTTTATCTAATAGTTTCTCTTCGAAATTCCACCCAGACATTTTCTCTTCAGTCAATTGAGATTAAAAAAACATTTCGCTATTGAAGCAAATTGTTATACATACACATCATGGATAAAATATTATATGACAATATTATAATCGTGATTTTTTTCTTGGATATTTACTGTGTTGCGCTACCTTGTTCTTTATATTAAGAGTTACAGTATCCATCATCAAGGTAGATGTCTAATGTATAATGATGATGGACTCTGTAATTCTGTCCGAAACGTTGGCTAAAAAAGCAGGTAGCGTGGTAACACGGCATAATACCCGAAAAATAAATCGCGATAATACTTTTGGTTGTGAAAATCTCAAATCACATATAACAATATATATATTATAATTACACTATAATAAGATTATTGTATTTCATTCAATATTTAGATTATATTATTATTATAAGCCATTTATTTCCAGGTTACTTCGCTTTTAATATCGTCTTGCGTAAAAATTATTTTATATTATTAATATTTTTTCTAACAAAATTGCTTTACATATTTAATTAGGTTTCAAATCAATAAAACCACTGACTGTTCTCATCATAAATCACAAAATACAAAATGTGATTAAATCACAAACTGTGATATTAATCAATCGAAACCCCAAACGAATTTATTGGCAAAGCTGTTCTTGTGCTTAGGCCAAAGCATCAGAGTCTTGCAGAATAATCCTCTAGTTTTTTGGGTTAAATATTTTGAGGGTTGACGTTTATCAATATGGTATTGGGTTCGATTCCCGGAATCATAATTTAAGACCAGATTAGTTTGTTCAAAACAGAGCAGCATTGAATTAAAAAGTTATGAAATGCCACTAGGGTTTGCAGGATAAATCCTTAAAAATAATAAGCTATTTAATTACTAACTTATATAAGTGGGCTTAGGTTTATTGGTATGGTGGTGGGTTATGGTGATCTTGGGTTCAATTCCCATGATCATCCTTAGTTTATTTTATCTTTTGTAAATGTGCAGAATGAGTTTGTGCAAAATACAATGCAACTCCTTGCACCAAAAGATATATATCTAAATTCTATAATACAAAAATTTTTTTTTGTACAAATTAAATTGAAAAAATTGGAGTTTTATGGTTTTTTTGCGCTGGCCAAATATCTTCTGCATTCTGAGCTACAGATATTTAAAAAAAAAACACGAGCATTAGGGATCTTTGGCCGTCCGAGTAGTTTTCAAACAAAAGTGACATTTGGCGTCGCGTTGCAGTGCCTTTCCGTGGGCCGCCCCGGTACAACCCGAAGCGCCGCTCGGGGGCTGGCTGGGGCTGGGGCCTGCCGGGGGACCGCTCATCCATGGCGTCGGGGGCCTCCCTGCCGCGGGGGCCCCTGGACATGCTCCGCGCTGGCTCCTCCTCCCCTTGCCCCTCGGACCGCCCCTTCAGCTCGGCCAGCTCCAGCCTGTCTGACGGCAGCCACCCCAGCCACGAAGATAACGCCAGCATCGTCACAGGTACCTACCCTAGCGTTCACATTATTTTTTTGTGTCTTAATTTTGAAGTCTGGACTTAATGTGTCGTACGTAATCTTGCCAGTGAAAGGTCTGTTTAAACCTCTGTTTCTATAATATGCGTCAATGGGAAAGAGGTTTTAACCGAGCTATCACCGGAGCTGTATATCTTTTCACCCAAACACATGAAGATCTAGATTTCAGTTTACAAATAAATGTTTTGTGTTTAATGAACAGGCTTATATTAATATCCGAGGAAGATGACTTTGAATCACAACCATCACCATCTCTCTTCGCCCATTTTTTATACATTTATGAATCTGCATGCTGTTTATGTGCATTTCTATTAGACATCTTGTTATTGACTGTTTATTTATTGACATTTTTATCCTTTTGGCTGTTTAATTTTCCAGCTTGATAACATTTTCCATACAAATCTAGGTAGCTTCTAATTGATACTAGGCAGATGAGGCTAATGTAGAATTTAAAACCATTTCTTTTTTTAAATTTAGTATTAAATGTTTTTTAAACGTCTTAAATACATAAATAGTGTTAGTGCTTTATAGTTGAATTCAATAGATTTTTACAGTTACGCTTTTTATATACTTTTTAAGTTAATTAATATTTTTACTTTAAAATCAGAAGATTCTAAATAATTTATTATTATAATGCTTTAAAAAATACAAAAATTCAAGTGTTAAATATTATATAAAAATATGAATCTAAAAGACTGCTTAACCTCTAATAACATATCAGTTGTGGGTTTTTCGCTTTCAGACAAAAGCCTCGGTGACACGAGTGACATAATCTCTGACTCGAGTGGCGTGGGCACGGCCAACTCGGATACCACCACCAGTTCGCTGGCCCTACCCGGTGCCACCGTCGTGTGTCTGGAGAACTATGACTCCGCCATCTCTGGACATCTTAGGATTAGTCAAGGGGATATTATAGAAGGTAAGGCTGATTGGTTCGTTTTTAACCAAACCTATTTTTCAAGTCCTCAAGATGCATCTTAGGCACAAGCTCATTTACTATTAATGCTGTATTTAAAATACTATTGACTAATTAAAAAAAATATTGGAAATTCATCAGTACTAGAGTAGGTATGCAAATGCTCGATATATTGCATCAGATGAAGGATACTTTTGAGAGCAACGGCCGCATCGATTTTGAACTCTTTAGGAAAAATATTTATAATATTTGACAGTTCAAAATAAAATAATATAGAAAACAAAACAATAAGAATCTTATGCCCCTAGTATACGTTGCATTGGCATTCATTGCGCGTTGGCCACCAGTGTTGGCTGGCCAACCCAATTATTGTGGGTTTTCGTGCACACACCAAAGGAACTTGATGCGATGGGCCAATATGTACTAGGCGCAATAGACAATGAAAGGTCTTTGCACGTAATAAAATAGAGTCAAGATAAATATTATATGAATTAATGGGATTGGAGCAGAATAATAATAAATAATATTTATGTTGTAAATTAATTGCTAAATCAAATCTTTTTTTTACTAACTTATTAATCTATCCAATAATTATAACAAATTCAAGATTAACCGCTTGATAAAAATGAAAGCAAGTTTTTTTTGTTTGTTTTATATAGCGGAGACGGTTTACATATAGTTCCCGTGAGCACTTAGGCCATAGGCCCATTGTGCTATCTCCCATTTTACCTCATTCCTTTAACAGTCACCTGGTCCCTTTTATAAAGTTCACCAGGGTTGTTATTGGATATGTGGCCATGTCTTCTGGTTCCACAATGTGTATTCCCAGGTCTCATTTCTCCTCTCCAATCCCCCTTGGTTCCCTGAAGGCCTCAAAAGGGAAGAGAGCCTCATCTCTCCTCTCCACTCTTCCTTGGTTCTCTAAAGACCCCACAATGGAAGAGGACTTTGTCTCTCCTCTCCACTCTTCCTTGATTCCCTAAAAGCCCCGCGACGGAGGAGTCTACTCCTCCTTGGTTCCCTGGAGGCCCAATGGCAGAAGAGTCCACTCCCCCTCGGTTCCTTGAAGGCCCCACGAGGGAAAATCGAGTTTTCAAATGGTCCAATATTCGTCCCCGAGTATCGGGAAATAGAAGGTCTACGGCAGAACCCCGAGTGCTGGAGTAAGGTCTAAATACTCCGAGATGCGACCCTGTTTCTCGGAGGCACCGTTCGTGACACTGTTCCCCATGTCATTCAGCCTGAGCACGGTAGCTCACGCCTTAGCTTGGGATGGCTATTGCAGGTCGTGTTTCCACTCCCTGAGCGATGGGTTCGCCACACTCCCTACGCTGGGGAAAGCAAGTTTGATAAAAGACATAGTACAAAATGACCCCGCGCCTCTTGGTTAAAAACCTGGATAATATGTGAAAGAGGAAATAATATTTATTTAGTATATTAAAAGATGGTCAAGCAATTAATGAATTTAAAAGGGCGCCAGATTATTTAAACGTAATAAAAAGTATATTAATTCAATGATTTTACATGGTAAACCAATAGAAATAAAACAAAATTAAATGATTATTTCTTTAAGTGTTCATAACTTCATTGTGACGCCATGATTAGTCAGGTCTCCTCATTTCTGAACGTGTTCACCGTTGCTCCACTGGATTGGAACTGATAGGAAAATGAAAACGCAGCTGACGGCGTAGCTATGGTGTCACTGCTCGATCGCCGTAAACTTCCAATCGATACTAACCCATTACAAGTGTAATTGACTTATACACCCAAAGGGTAATTAACGCATTATGTATTAATTATTTGTGAATATCTTTCCAGTAACGGGTACTACCGACTGCGGCCTATTGGAAGGCATGGTGCGGGGGGCGGGGCGCAGCTCCCAGTGCGGACTGTTCCCGCCCCACTGCGTGCAGGAGGTGCGTCTGCGTCAGGCCCCGCCCAACATGCCGTTGGCGGCCTTCAACTCCAACACTATCTCAGGCTCACGCATGCACGGCCGCCGGGAACACAACAAGACTTATAGTGCCACGGCACCTAGACTGAAGAAGACGTGAGTTTTTAGTAATATAAGTACTTCAGCTAGCTTGAATATCAAATTATTGAGATAATTTATAATTTGACGATCTATCCCCACCGACGCAAGAGTCAAATCAGGATAAAACTTTTTGTATAGAATGGAACTTTTTTTGTATTTAACTGGACAATATCAATATAATCTAGAGTTCAGAAGTAAATAATTGGAAAATATACATTAATCTTTGGAAAACCACTGCTACCAATAGAGTCTGTATTGTGCCAAGGGTAAAAATCTCAGAAAACAAAGTATGTTTTCAGATTACCCATTATACTCGCCAGCGCTTAAAAGATACAAATTTTTCGTATCTGATGAGTACTTGTGGCGCTTGTGAAGTTAAAGCAGGGATGTGAAACCTATATATAACATCATTTGAAGGCCATTCTAACACATTTTACATTCAAAATTGCTGCTATATTCTATCTAAAAATATAATTAATTCAAGCCTGATGTGATTCTTAAAGAAGATGCTGCTACATACGAAATGTACACATACAGAAGTATGTTCATAAAAATGCATTTTTTGAGATATTCTCATACAATTGTCTCCATTTTTTTTGTATTAGGATCAAAACTACCAAATTACTCTTATTTGATTTTAAATATGTTATTTGTTCTGTATTCCAGTAAATAGCAAGATGACTGTTATCGATCGATAACAGGAAGGAGTAGTCAATAGCGAATGAGAAGAGGAAGGGTTAGGAACCCAACGTAGCAGTTGTCTAAAACCTTTTTTTATCTAGACATTTTTTTTGTTACCCCTAGCCGAAGCTCCAGAAGAAAATATTTAAAGTGTTTTCCTGCTTGCATCAGTTCTCATACCATTAGTGCAGAAACAACTAGATTTTCAAAATAATTTAACCTCATATGATGCACAAATTAAATCATTGTTTTTTCTTACTTGCAGTGTTAATAACATGGAATATCGAACGGTAGTATTGCATAGAGCGACAAGAGGATTTGGTTTTGTTTTACGCGGTGCTAAGGCATCGTCTCCCCTGATGGAAATAACACCATCGGAGCGATGTCCTGCCTTACAGTACCTCGACGACGTGGACCAGGGTGGCGTTGCGGACATAGCAGGATTGAAGAAAGGGGACTTCTTGGTTGCGGTTAGTACACTTGCTACAAATTAAAATTATGTAATTATTAAAATTGGTTCATTTTACCAATGGCAGCTCGCTCACCGAGTAGAAAAGATTATTGTCTTCTCATTTATACACCTCTAACCACAGTTGATGCAGTCACATCTGACGGCCTCGTGGTGAAGGGATAAGAAATTGTTGGGACTCTTGTCCGGTATTTACATAAAAAAAAATAATAATTAAAATGTAGAAGTAATGGTCCCTGAAACTGTTTACAAATGTTACAACACAAAATGCATTTTTTTCCCGGGATACAACAGAAATTATATGTAGCTCAATGAGTGCATCAGTTAAAATCTTTTGATATTATTGTGACAATCATTAGAATTATTCAATTCATTTTCAATCAAAGAAGAAAAAACACTTTTGTTACTTAACTCATGTTGAGTTGCATTTTGCATTTCCAGATCAACGGTGAGGACGTCTCATCTGCCTCACACGAGCATGTGGTAGACCTAATCCGCAATTCTGGCTCCCTGGTGTCCATGACTGTTATCTCTGTGAACGCGGGGGGCGGTGGTGGGGTACCCAGCAGTCGCTCCGTAGCGCAGCTGTCCCAGCCGCAGGTGCAGGCGGCGCGTCAGTACGCCACATTGCCACGCAAGGCGGCCGGCGGCGGCGGCAGGTCACCCGCGCCGGCACCTCCACGAAGGGACCCTCGGACAACACTGAGCGTTGGCAAGGCGAGGGCCAAGTCTATGGTGGCCGGATTAGGTAATAATTAATTAGGTTCCATGACAAAATAGAACATTTAAGAAAATTTTGGAAAAAATTAATAACATCCCTAATCTAATCTAACTTTTATTTATTACTAGTTATTTCATATTTTATAACTAGTTATTTTATCGTGTTCGTTTTGTCATTATTCTCTTTTACTTGGTTACTAATTAATTACATTATTTCGTTCGCTTATTTATAAATGGCCCATACCCTTAACAAACTAGATAACTATGTACATGTACTTATTTAACCTAATTGGCCTCAGCCATTTTTCAGTTTAAAAGAAAATTTAACAAATTCTTCTAATGTCATTGTCTTTTTCATGATAATTCAAGGTTTACAATGACTGTTCGGCATTTTAGAAGTGAGGTTAAAGTTCGGTTATTCCAAACTGCGTCACATGCTTGTCGGCTGATAACAATTTGATCAAAAGCATAAATGGAACAAGAATCACCCTTTAAAAGGAACTGTTCAAATATCAAAAACATAAAACGTTTTTTTCAATTTCTTACCAAACAATATTATATTAATTTCCAGAAAATGGTGGAGAGAAAGACGACTGTTCCGACCAGCTGGGGACGGCCAAGTCCTCGTCGGCGGAGTCCATTCACCAGCACTTGCTGGAGGGGGGTGTGGGGGGCGGCAGTGGGGGCGGCACCCCCTGCGCCCCCCGCACCGCCTCCATCCGCGCCCGCCCGCAGGTTACTCGCAACACCGCTATGGAACTGGAGGAGATGTTCCAAAGACAGCAGCGACACAATTCACAGGGGTAAATAAATATTTATTTTTAATAATAAAATGTTTTTGGACCCTGAATATAATAAAAATGCTGTATACCTGTGTAATATAGGATTCCATGACAAAACAAAACAATGAACCACAGTGAAAAAACACTCATTACCTAACCTAACCTATTATTTTAGTCTGTTCTGTTTTGTTTTATCTGGTTTCCGCAATACGGGAATCTATCAGTGGCATGCATTGCTTTTCGATTAAAGGTAGGCTGTAGGTAGTTTTCAGTTTTGGGAATTAATTGTGCGCTGAATATTTGAAATTCGTCTATTTATTATCATCTTACGGAAATTTAAGAAAAAAAATACAGTTGGTCAGAAATTTGTGATATTTTTTTAATCTATTATTTAATTTATTATTTATTTAATCTATTATCTCGGGTTAATATTTTTTATGGTTAATTTTTATTAGGGTAGGCAGGGCCGGTCCTATGCAGGCGCGATTGGAGTAGCCTGCTCAGGCACCAAATTGCTAAGACGCTGATAATGCCTAACACCTAACAGTCCTAACACATTTTATTTTTATGAAAACGGCGCTACATAAAAATATTATTAATTATAGTGATCACCTACCTAGGCATCCACTGGTTTTGACAATGAGCTCCAGGGTTCAGCCCTGAGGGTAGGCACAGCTTTTCAGCCTTTATGAACTGCACACCGCTGTTAGCTAAGCACATCAATAAATCTTCAAGACAAACTTACGTAGGGTTGCAATACCCCTGAGAAACAAGAACAACACATTGTGGCGTACACCAAATCTTTATTTGCATCTTACATTTTTACTTACAATCTTGTCTTTTTATTAGGTATGGCAACAATACCATGATGACCACATCAGCTTTCCAGGATGGCCTCACTTCTCCACCGCACTCTCCCGCCAAAATAACTTCAGCCAGAGTGTACGCTAGTGTAGCTGAAATGAAAAGATCTAAAGTCAAGGTAAGTCAATTACCCAATACTCATCACTCTTTAAATTATCAAATGTTATAATTTCAGGTCACAATAGCTGAATTGGCTTGAGTTATGAAATATTTGTTAATTATTTATTTAATGCTTTGGCATTATCATTTAAATATACGAGATGTACAGATACAAAAGCAGCAGTTTCAAGAATATTGGTTTACAATGAATATCATCTTAACAATGTTAGTTTACAATGAATATCATCTTAACAATGTTAGTTTACAATGAATATCATCTTGGAGGACAATTATTAATACACACGAGCTTGTTATAAAAAAAAACATGCTTAGTTGTAATAGAAAAATAGTAATACTTGAAACTTTTAAATGATAATCAAAAATTAATGATAATTAAATTTGTGCAAATTTTATAACAATTTGCTTTCTTGAATATTTGATTTTTTATAATTGGTACCTCTGTATCATTTCGAATATACTAAGGACGGGTTGTTTCACAGAATTTGAACAATTCATCAAATTTCATAGTTTATTTTTAAGTTCTGTGGAGGTTGTATCCAAGTTCTGTTACTATTTCAGTGTTGTGAAGCAATGGGTCCATAATGATATAATAATAGAACCTTCACAGAACTTGTATATCAATTTTGAAATCTGATGAATTGTTCAAATTCTGTGAAACAAGCCGTCCTAAGACCTGTTAAATTTGAATGGAACCTCCAACTTAAAAAATGCAGAAAAATCTATTTGTGCGCTGCCACTTTTTTAAAAAATATTATGTTAAACACCTAAGGTAGATCGCACACGATAGACTTTAGTTATGACGACAGTTAAGTCCAAAATTTAACAAAAGTCTAGTGTCGCGTCGCTCATGTATTCACCTCTGTATACCGTAATCGACTTTCATATGCGCAACTGTTGCAGTGCAAATATTTCCGCAGCTAAAGTCTCTCGTATGCGGCCTGCCCGACGTCCAGATTATAAATAATAAATTGTATTTGTATTCAACTCTTTTATTGTGAAAAAGAATCTAGCCACCAACCACTTTTTTATTATTCCTCCAAGTCACCAACATATATCAAAATAAGTTTGAACCTTATGCTGAAAATGCCAGCATTGCAAAGGTTAAAAGCCAAAAACATTTCAAAGTGTGCACCAAATCTACAAAATTGTATATTTTTTTTAGAACATGAATCGGGGCAGGTTCACGGGCCCCCGTATCCCCGGTATGGGTGAGCTGCGCCGAGACTTTCACAGCACGCCGGACCTGTTCGCTTGTCGGCCCCCCACTGTACCCCTTTCCGCGCCCAACAAGGGCAGCCGGTCACAAGAAGATGTCAATGCTCTCATCTATTCTCAAACATGTGAGTTTTAAATATTCTCCAACCATCTATCGTTGATTTGGTAGCAACAATAAATGGTACCTATTTGTTTCACTCACTTTTTTTTCTAAAAAGAAATGCAAACAGTCCCAATACGAACAACCTGACAATATTTGAAAAACTCCGACGTTCATGGTTATGATGGAGGACTTCTAGCAGAAGAATTAAATAAAATACATTTATTTGATGATGATTTGGTTGACACTTTGAATAGATTCCATTTTACAAAGGTATGTGCAAATTTTTATTTTCAAAACATAGAAGTACCTAACATAAGTGAGTTTTGATATTTCTTATTCCATAGCAATCATTCGGGGTTCCGAGTGTTATGATCAAAATTAACAGTTTCCGTTCTGTTCTTTATACCACCATTCATTTATTTAAGAATAGACATATTTATACTAATTTGGGGATCAATGGTGAGGCACGAAATGAAAGAAGGTTGTGAAGGTCACATGTGTTTATTGGTGAGTCAGTAGCCGTGACAAGGAGATGATGAAGGACAGATGTTGTAGACTCCGGTTGCTGGCTGATGATGTGCTGGTCAAGCGCGGGTCAGTGAGTCGACGCCGGGCGCTGATGACCGGGACTCGATGTAGGTCAGGCACTGGCGAAGAACGTAGGTCTTCAGGCACTCCAGTGCTGACGAGAAGGCCGAAGGTGCGGCAGACCTTGTGGGCAGTTGAACGGGAACGGCGTGACCAGTGAGGATGCTGCGTGTCCTCGTGGTGGTCATGGTTGCGTGGAAGAAGCGCTGGTCAGAGACGCTGGAACCAGGGCGCTTGTAATCCGATGTAGCGCTGGCCATGGACACGGCCGAGGCGCTAAGATGATGTCCCGATGGAGTCCATAATGATAGGGGCGAAGCCGGGTACGTGTTGTCCACCGCGCTAGTAAGAAGAGCGCGAGTGATCACTCGTTGATCCTTCCTTGTAGGCTGACGGCTGAACGGTAACTGATGACTGACTGACTGACTCGCTGCGTCGGGCTTATTTATACTTGACGGCCGACGGTAGCAGTGGGTAGATAGATGGCAACTAAATTGAAGACACTCGCTCGATCTGGATCATTCGCGAACTTTCGACGGCTTGGCAATTATGCCTAGGCGGCAGACTCGTTCCTTCTGGCGAGTTCTCGTAATGTGTAAGACTGATAGCGTGATAGTATTGTCGCGAGTAGATACTTGAAACAGGTAGGTCCCGTAGTACGTAGATTACTTTGTTTACGATTTAACGATGCAAGTAGCAAGTAAGTACCTAAGTAGCAAGTAGCAGTTTATTATTAATTATTTAATCTGGATAATTCGACGCCACACTAATAAAGCGGTTTTCAATTAAATATCTTTTAATTCAATAATAAATTTGTATTTGATTCTAGTATCTCGTAGCGGAGGTCTCCCGCCTCCGTCGCATCCCCCACCCCCGCCCCCCACAACTGGAGGGCAGCTGATTGCGGTAGATGTGGGCAGCGCCTCCGACCAGGCCACCTCCACCTCCATGGCGGACTCCATCTCAGTCCAACCCGAGGCCGTTATGTCCTCGTTCCGCCCCGCCGACAGCGCCAAGCTGTATGCCTCACCGCAGGACGTCAATTCTGTCGCCTTTAGGAGCAGGACTCTGCCTAGTAAAACTCAGGTGCGTTACTATTACTATTGTAACAGTGCAGGCACCACTGATTATAGCCATTTCTTAAATGTTCAGAGCAAGCAAAACAGTGTTTTGAATCAACCGTCCCAAATAATGACTCTTATTACCTGCATGTAAACTATGTATATTTTAAATTTTGCAGTTAATTCTATATTAAGTGTTTTGTAATGGTAAATCCAATAAGCAACCTCCAGTATACGGATGATATTATACTTTGAGACAATTACTCAGTCCTGTTAAGAAGTCAATACTAAATGAACTCAAAGAACAGGAACTAGTAGTAGAGGATTCAAGATGAACCTCAAGAAAACCAAGATCAAATGTGCTACCAAGACCTGCACATAAACATGGAAAATAAGAAAATTATTTTGACAAAATGTATATACATTCATAAGACAAGTTCTAAAATTTGGAAAAGAAAACTAGACCAGCAAAATTCGAGTAGAAGAAGATTTGTATGGTCCACCCTTTTCGCTGCTTTCTTGAGTCATATCCTCGAAAACAAAAAACTGTCTCAAGGTCAGGTATCTGTAGTAAATATTAAAAAAAGAAAGATACATATTACTACCTATTGTAGTATTTCATAAATACAATAACATTAATAAATTACTGCTTAAACATCGAAAATAGAATATCTATGGTCCCGTAGAAAAACGTTAGATGTACAAAATTGTGGTTTTGCAGTAGTCTTCAAAGTTTCATTTCTGCATTTCTACTGTTTTTGATAATATATTTCTCCATTTAAATAAATAGGACTTAATGAAAAATATTAAACAACAAACAATATTTCTTGATCTCAAAAACAGTAAAAATGCAGAAACTAAACTTTAAACAGCTCTATTGCAAAATTACAAATTTGCACATCCAACATTGTTCTTCGGGACCGTCGATATGTATGAACAACGTAGAACCATCATGAATCATGTTTGAATGAATGAATAATAAATAACAATAACTAAGTATTTTTTTAAATTTCTAATAACTTTTCTAATTATTTTCTCATTTAAGAAATCTACCAAAATTTCCTCTGAAATCGTAAGATTTCTAACTAGGTACTTTAATACTTACCTACTTAATTATAAACCACAGATATTTTATGTAACATGCTTTATTTCAAAAAAGGAATTATACAATTTGTCCAAAGAAGTGACACCATCTCAATGACATTTCTTTTTTCAAACTTTCTTTAGGCCAGTAGGTACCATAATATGTATTGATTATTCCTATTTGATAGCTCGTAGTAGGAACTATGATAATGTGGCTGGATAAAAAGGTAGTATCTTGGGGATTTTGTAATGATGTGAATGAAAGATCTGTTTGGTTTACTAGCAGCGGCTTTATTGAAGTATAAATTACACAGTCGAAATAGTCACAGTTGTTACTGATGACGAATAACGATGCCATCATAATAGTTGATGAGTTCCATGTTAACTCAACACGATGACTATTCAACACACTTTTAAAAAGTGATAGAAAGTCATTAAAAACGTTGAAAATTTTTTTTTAACCTAACCTAACCTACTTAACCCAGTTAATAAAGTTTTTGTTTCATCACTTTCCATGACTTTATATAACTTTTTTAAAATGTGATGAATTATCATTTTGATGATTTATCCGGTCATCTAGTTGATGTACATCACGACGGAATTCACATGTGTCACATCACGGTGGGATATGAATCTGTGGTCCATGATCACGGTGATGAAGTCGGTGTCTCGACACCGCGTCGGTGAAGACCGGACTTGGTGACGACGAACGACGATGTCGCCATGGTAGTGTTCATCACTGGTGAAGACGTTGAGTCTTCCTGAAACTCCAGTGTGATGGGGATAGAACCGCAAGCGGATCCAAGTACGCTGGTAGGTACCTGCAGTTTTATGCGGAAGCGAGGGGCACGGTCCCTAATGCGCAAGCGCTGGACGCGGAAAGGAACGGCCGCTCAGTAGGCGGCTAGCGCTTAACGGGACTCACATACTGAATGCTCAGTAGCTGCTTATCACTGACTGCCCTATATATAACTACCGAATTATATATAGGGCGCATTTGTTCGAGAACAAACCGGCAATCGCGAATAAGTAGGCTGGCGGCTTGTCTATTATTCTAGATAGGTAGGTTCCGACGTGATGTGCATTGCATGTATTGAATTTTTAGAACTTAGTAGTAGCTGCCGCTACATATCTAACATGGCCACTATCTTGAACCAGAACCGGAAGGTAACAGACAAATTTATAGACACATGAAATGCCAAATGGTCGAGTTAAAACATGACATTCGCTACGCTAATAATAAATAATAACCATAGAAAATCTCATTTTAAAAGGATTGTTTTTGGTTATGTTACAGGTGCGTAAATCTCAGAGTTTACGTGCAGGAAGTGGATCTACTTTCCAGCCCAACACTCCGATGGCGGCAGACGACCCGTCCAACCAGTACGCGCAGCCCTTCAAGCCTCTCCGCAGCAACTCCAGCGTCAGCAACAAGAAGATGTTCATCAATCGACAGGTAATTCACCAAACAATTGTGTAATTAAATCACATGACTGTTTACTGAACTTCGTTAAATCTTAGGCAGACTTTGACAGGTTCCATAGTGTTAGTTAGTTAGTGTTATCACTCTGGTGAAAGAAGTTTAATTCTAATACCTTTTTCCCATGTTCTTCTGCCTACTCTAACCTAAACCAAAAACCTAACCTATTTTGTAAAAAAATATTATTATTATATGGCAACACCTTTCTTTTTTTGGTTGGCACTACTGAAATTTCAAAAGTATTAAACAGTTGTTAATTTGATTGTTTTTAATTCACAGTTGATAAATAAAACATGGTTTCTATGTATCGCGTACGAAATTTCAAGACCCTATAACTCAGTTAATAGTGCCGACCCCCACCTAATTCTTACAGATTCGGATTCCCCAGCCCTAAATTAGTCTAAATCAAGTTCAATTTCGGTTATTCGAGTGACTCCCCTAAACCGAATTTTACCCAATAATTATGTCAGTCTGGTTACTAGGTTATCTTGTAACAGGAAATGATATTATTAGCTAGCATAAGAAAAAAAAAATTATAGATACATAATTTAAAAATTGTATGTTGTCTTGTGTACTGTGCATCTAGCATGGTTGATCGATATAACCCTATATCAATGCAATATTGACTAAATCAGTCATATATGGTCAGTTGGCGATATTTGCCAGCACTGTCAGCATATGATTCCGAAAGTCGGTAGATGAAAGCCGCCACTTTTAGCGTGGCCTCCAAGGTGTCAGATAAGCTGTCAATTTACACAACTTTTTAAATAATGTAATTCGGTATGCAAAATTAATTTATTTTTAATGAACTGGGGTAAACTAACAAAGCTCTTAAAAATGAAAGAAGTTGTACATGAGATTAATTGAATCCAATCAAGTTAGAGTAAAGAAAGCTGTGAGAAAATAACACAAGTTATGGCGAAAGATTGGCAATTAACTCCCTTTTTAATGTCAAAAAGTACATTAAAATTAGTATTTCAATTCGATATTGTCATTTTATTAATACTTTTTCCTAGCCGTTTGACGATTAAGAATGTCAATCCATAGACAGATAGACATAGAAATCCGCCGGTGTTGCTATCGTAAAACGATTTCTTATTTATTTTGTGTCAATATCAGTTTGGCTATCGCAAGCGCAACCGTGCTCGGGATAGTGATATAAAATCGACTCTTAAATCGAATTGAATATTGTTCAGTTATCGATCATGCTAGATCTCTGATTTCACTGTAAACAATCTCTGTTGTAACTGTGCATACTGGATTATTTTTATTAATTTCTTGATCGCTGATGCTAAATCTTCACCGTGCGCCAGCAAAATTTATTTTCACAATAACTTTTTTTTTTTTTTTGTAAAATTACGTGTTTGTAAATTGTACCATCTCATCAGATAATGTATTTATAAAAATAGTATAAAATCTACTATAAGTAGTTTCCCCAGAATAGCTAGTTATATTCAGAGAAATGAAATTTTTTTATAGTTACCTTAAGGATACGTTGGCGAACAAGGGGTTAAGCATCTAATTATGACATATTTGAATTGTGAATCTGGTTTTCAGAATTCTAGTGGTTCCGGTCCCCCACCAATTCCCGAGCCGGATTACAGCATGAGTGAATCAGAAGACGAGCGGGACGGACAACGACTGGCGAAGGAGATGGATATTGAAGAAGTCTGCACCAGCATCAGCGCTATTCACATTGTTACCGAAACCAGCGCCAACAGTAATGCCAGGTACCTTAACTTTATCACTGCTTGCTTGTACTTTTAATAGCTTAATCTCATCTAATAATACAAAGTGCAGAATCAATCTGTTGTTGAAACTCTGTTTCATCTTGATTATGTCTCCTACTCTGAGATTTTAAACCCTTCAAATTTATTTTTCAGTGGTAGCAGCTCAGGATCTGGTTCCATGCACCACTCCTTCTCAGTTGATGAAATTCAAAAGATACGAACACAACTCAAGAGTTCCAAGTCATACCCTAATGATTTCTTGAAGAAAGGAGGTGGTAGAGAGGAACATCACCCTGAACATGCCGATGCAGAAGGAAGCAATGATGATGGAGACAACTCTTCATCTGGAGTCAGTTCAGACCAAGAACTGACAATGGGACCTCCAGAAGAACCAGAACAAAAGAAAGTTGTCAAATTACCGCCAGAAAACAAAAAATATTCCAATGAACATAGTATAAAAGTAAATTCCGATAAAATACAATTTAGAGAAAAGCCTATAAAGGAATCCAAACAGTGTGATGTAGTCATTAAGAATACAAGAGAAAAAGTTTCATTTAGTAATAATGTTATGATAAAATCTTCCAATAATGTCATCACTACGGAACCTGTGCACCTGAATAGTTCCTCGGAGAATATCACCACCTCCCCTCCCAACTACTCCTCGAAAGGCAGCACCGTCTCACACAGTGGGTACAACAGCACTACATACTCCATGGTCAGCACTCCTAGCGGGACCATCAAAGTGCTGAACACCAATCCCCTTCCTCCAACCAGCACCTTGCAGAGACACAACTCCCTGACGCGCAAACAGGCAGCTAGCTACATGCTGAAACGAGACACTAAGGTTGGACAGTCAGCTGCGGAGAGGCTGGGAGTGAATGTGTCCAAGGCCCCCATGGGCAGGAAGGACCACCAGGGGGGATCTGAGAGTAATGGCAAAGGAGCTCTCACCCGAAACGCCGTGTCTCTGGCACAGCTGCCCCCGCCCCCAGAAGAGGGAGGAGACCTGTTTGTGCCCTCGCCCATGCAGTACGATGCGTCGGGCCCCCTCACGGCAGCGGAGGACGTGCCCCCGCTGGCCCCGCCGCCGCAGTTTAGTGATCGAGTGCGTATTGTCGGAGCACTTCCCAAACAGAACAGCCGATTACATAGTCAGTAAACTTATTCATATTTCAATGTCAGCATTGTGGATTGAAACATTTTGCGTATTCTCTAATATTTAATATTTAACTTTGTTAGGAATTTTGTGTTTTTTTTCTTTCACCAACGGGAAGGTATATACCAAAGATACTGCTTTTATTATAGATAATTTAAAACCAATTTAAAAATATGATATTAACATTTTATATCCAATATAATACTAATGATTTAAAGATTTTTACATTGACTTAGAAAATATAGCATAAGATTTTTATCTCTTTTGTAAATAAATATAGTGATGTATTCACATATAAGTTTCCCTATAACCTATCTACTGAATATTTCAGTAAGTTTTACTGATGATTGAGTCTCTTCTCTTGCACTTGAATATGTATTATAGAACTTGCCGGTGTAAAGATGCACATAAGTATTAAATAAATCAGTAATGCCAGTTAGTTATTTTGTTTTGCCACCATCGGCTTTTATCGTCGTCATGCCTTCATGTATCAAGCGACATTATAATTATGGATGGTTATATAAGTAAATGTTCACGAACGCCGTTTGTATACGCGTTTACAAAGAAACTACAGTGAAATGTCTGTTTATTTAGTAAGTAACACCGATTAGCCGAAAATTCAGGTTCTTTGTAAGTATAGACAGATATTTCGCTGTACAAACTACTTTTATAGTTTGCGCCGATCAATCGATGGCAAGTTCTAGGTAAGTACCTACTTCTTGTTAATTTACTCTTCTGCCAAAATTGCCAGTCTATTATAATTATGTATACAACTATTGTTAAAAGGTTTAAGAAAATGTATGCACTATTGAAACCTTAAACTATAATAAATCGAAACATAGATTTATAAACCTACATAGTTTATTTCAAATGGCCGGTAAATAAATGACACTAGGATTTTAAATATTTTGTACTTTGTATAGAAATACAGAATAAATTTTGTAATATATTTGGTAAAATGTACAACACTAAATACATAATGAGTATTGTTATGTGTTTTGAATGCCTAGTTTGATTTTACAAATAATAATGGTCTCCTTTGCATTAAGTGTTGTTGAATTTAGCTAACCAGAATATGAACCAAAACCAATTGGTTGCAGAGTTTGGCATTTTTTCAATTACTATGGCACAACCTTCAAATCCTACATTATTTGGTTAAATTATAATTATTTATGATGTAAGTGTTTTGAGTCACTAAAATATAAGACTTGTGAATAATATTAAACATTTTATAAAATGTAGATTTGATAATAATTATTGTCAAATGATTAATTTGTGCCCTTTGAAATTTTTTCAGCCATATTCATTAAGTTCAGAGATTTAACATTTATTTCTTGTTAGTTAATAATTTGTAAATTTAACAAAATGCCATACAACCTTTAAATACTTTTCTTTAGAAAACAGACAAAAAATATTCCTGCCAAATAGATATGATTGATTTATTATTTTATTATGTATACTGCAAGGCTATTTATACTATGTAAAAATAAATACACTATTTAAAAATCTTTTCATTGTTTTCTTATCATTTTACCCAATCTCAGTAAACTAACTATTATTGTAATTTTTTTTTTTAAAGAAAGACAAACATTTCCGGGTTACGAATAACCTGGCAATATTTGAAAATCTCCTGCTACCACCACAGTAAGCGGAAAATGTTGCTTTTGTTGTGATGGAGAACTTAGGCAGCCGAGGAATTGAACACACTACACCTGGGTGGGACCCAAACGCGATGTCAACTCTGCCACTGACCGGTCGCAGTATTATTATGTTCCAATGTAGGTACCTACCTACAGACCTATAAGAACATCAATAAAATCCTCGAGAGATATAAGATTTTGAGGGCATTAACTTCCAAATTAGTTGGCGATTAACTTGCATCATTTGCTTGTAATGTAATGCGGTGCAAGTTACAACTCGTCCTCGAGCATAACTAGAGTCAACAGTGTCAATACATCGAGTTGAACAACACATCTGAACATGTGTATTATTTCTGGGTAGATAAATATCTTCCCTGATGATGACACTGTAATACTATCAGAAACATTGACCAAAGAGAGTATCTGTAGCCGTGGTGGGCGGATAGCATGGATTTGATTTTTTATAAAAATCTACACTTTTATTCTGAAATTGATGAAATTTTGCACACTTGACCTTGAAAACAAGATGAAAGTCTCTGTCTACATTTCGAAGAACGAACCCATACCCTTTTCCCAACCACAAAGCAGAATTTTGATACTTCTTCATAAAATTTTGAGAGGAAATTTAATGTATTTTATTATTTGATTTCGAAATACTCTTCGACTTCGGCTAGTCAAATACCCTATAGTATTAATAATACCTCCAACTTCTGACGTTTCCCATACACTCTGATGACAACCTGCTACACTAACGTCTCCTAGCAGCATGAGTTGTACGCCTTGTTTTCTTTCATACATTTTAATGGATTTTATGTAAAATTATATTCTTTATCTTACGTTAATAAATTATAGAAGTCAACTTTTTTTTTTAAATTAGATATCCTACATACGACCTTGCTGCTTTTTTGCTCATACATTAAACAAATATTAAAGCGGCTATTAACTCTATCTTTGATGTAGTTTTAAGTAAAAACCATAACTTGTTTCGAAAAGCGTTTATCTAGATTACTTTGTAAATAGATGTTTCGTTGTAAATTTGGATTACTTATTTTTCATTTAGAATGGTCAAAAAGGGGATATTTATATTAATTTTGTTGCTTTATATCTTATAATAAAATTGACCTGGAGTATTGTTAGAAATGGAATTTTCCTTAATTATTCGGGATCGCTGTCCACGCTTAATACAATTTTTTTTTAAATAAAACCTTTTGATTCACCTTAATTACTATAAAAGGAAACTATCTGCATTTGGGAAATTTTAACATTAAAATTTTTAATTACGTTAAATGAAAATTCTGTTGATGACATTGTCTTATGTTGGTATTCCTGATACCATACGAGAAGCTAGATGAGACATTATTACCATTTACTCAATGCAAATTAGGTAGGTACTATTTTGGCCTTTGGCCGAACTCTGAAATAAAATAAAGGTATTTAGGCAAATAGTAATAGTAATAAATAAATATTTTTAGAATGTATAAAAAAATTGTAATTTATTAATATTATATATCGATATATTTAATATATTCGATAATTCAAAACAAATACAAATTCCTCCTTCATATAATCTGGACCTCTTCAAGACCCTCATTAGGTTGCCCAACTGGATGACGATATAGCTCCCCTGCCTTTACACTGTATAGACATGAGCGCTCTTGTGAGGTGTCAACATTGACAATGATTTATAACATCAACTTGAACACAAAATGCTACATAGAACTAACATAGCTTTGCTGAATTAACCAATATATTTAGAAATATATTTTCATGGTTTGATCCACGTGAAGAATATTTTATTTTATCAACTATACTCTCAATGTTTTTCGGTATCTTGAAAAAGGCCTGGGAGTGTTTTTAGTGTTTTTTTATAAACTGAACCACGAAACCCATTGTTTAAACATTTTTTTTTTATCAAAGTGGATCAAAATACATATTAGAAAGCGCAAAACACCTCCACCAAATTCAAAATAAATTCAATTTGCCGCCATTGAAAAGAATGTGAAAGTCAATAAGCTACATTAGCTCCAGTGAGTGGTTTATTTATGATCAGCTCCCTCTAGCAGCTAGAGTTCTTGAAATTGCCACTGTTTCACTGGAGTTGGACGTATTATTAATATTTTAGGGTATTTGGGATTTTAATAAAACCGTGAATAAATATAATGTATTTTTTTACACTTTTAACCCTTGTTTTATAGAATTTATTCGGAATAAGTAGGTATCTACTTTGATTTTAAGCTATGTCCACCCCGTCTGTCACTTTGACAATGCTTTGACATGAATTTTGTTTACAACATGGCCGACAAATTCTTTGTTATTTGGAATTGCGATTTTATCAACAATAAATAATGGAAGCCCCCAAGGTAATGTCTCTTTGTCTATGTGCTTAATGTTAAAGCCTCTTAACATTTCTATCGACTATTAGTGCGACTAATATTTAAAAGTTGTTTTGACGCTATTAATATTGATCTAAAAACAACCCCTTCCAAAATACCGGTCTTCATCTATTACACCAATCTTGATATGCTGCAATGATGTAAATGTGGCATTTGTCACTGAAATTTAAGAAACTAGTTCTCATTTATACTAATATTGCACAATGCCCTAAGAATCAGCAATATTCTGAATGGAATCAGCACAGAAGTATTTTAATGGGATTATCTGTTAATTCTCTGTTCAATGGAGATTATGGATGAAAAATTCATTTCTTGGTACTTCCTTTTTAGTTGATCTTCCATGTAGATCAGCCTCACGGATCGGGAGATGTTTATCTCTGTTGGCAGAAAGGAAGTCAAGGGTCTTTATTGGCTACTACTGGTACCGATTCAACTGTGGCAGTATTCAATAGATATGGACAACTTCAAGAAAGAATCAAACTTCCTGGGTAATTAAAATGATTAATACTTACTTACGAATGCATATTTATTATTTCCGTCAAATATTGCTAATGCAATGAAAATATACTATGCATTTGTGTTCACTTTAGAAGTCACGGAAACCAGTTCGTTGAACACTATAGTTATAACAAATATTGGCCAAATTCACTTTAAGACATTTTTCAAAAGGTAACACTGTTACTCATATACTGTCAAAACATCCTAACCAAAATAAATAATAGGTAAGAGTTAGGCAAGGAAAACACTTTATCTTATTGAAATTATGACCATTAAATTGTCTTGTCTAGAGCTTAACTTAAATTGGCGGCCACAATTTTTCGCATGGTTAAGAAAAAAATGTGTTAACTGTTTGTACGAACACATGTCAGTAGTAGTAGCAGTGGTTTGGATTATGATCTTAATCCTCAATGATATTTAATTAACTGTGGGAGGAAAAGGGTGACGAAAATCGTAAAAAATAAATAACATAAAAGAAGAGAAAACAAATCAAGCGGGAAAGCAAAAACGTCTGCGGCAAACCATGTAGTGGTAAGCATTGTGGAAGAAAATGCTCTGAGAAATTTAACGAAGATGATAGAAAAAATATCAACGAATTTTACTAGGGTGGGGTAAACAAATGCAAAGGAATTAGCTTTTGTGTCGCAAAGGAAAAGAAATAAGAAGAAAATCACAAACAATTTCTCCATTGTGAAATAACACAGGTGTATCCACAATTTTTACTGTAGGTGTACTTTAAATATTTCCAAAATGATATTTTGGTACAAAAGAAAAACTGATTAAAGAGGTTGTCATTCATCTCAATAAAATTAATAATTTATTAGTTGACAAAATTTATTAGTTGACATTTTTTGTGACTTTATAAAAAAAACTTTCATCTGTCAAGTTCCATTACTGCTGTAGTCAAACAAACTGAAAATGGCTACCTGTAGAATTAAGAAACATTTATTTTTTACATTGAATTAAAAAAAAATACTATTTGACAAAGAAATTCTGAGGCGGTTTCCCTAAGATTATATTTTAGAAGTTAATAAATAAATAGACAAATATTCAATATGTGAAACAATAGCTGCATAATTGAAGGAAAGATGCCAGAGGACATTGTCAATTTTATTTTATTATTATTGATGCACTTCTACGCAGGGCCGGACTAGGCATAGGGGGCTGTCTGCCTAGGATCAGAGAGGGGGGGCGGGGACTAGATAAAAATATTTCTTTCCACGGTATCCCCAATTGGGGTACTCATTACCCATGTGGTGAAGGTAAAGGGAATGGTATATGAATGATCACTAGACTAGAAAAAAGCGCCGCAGATGAAAAATTTTCTAGGTCGGAGGGCAAACCAATAAATGCTTTCGATTTTTAATTTTCGGTAAGTCAGTGTCCCAACAATATTTAGATGGAAATCTTAGGGTATTTTATTAAATGGAAATCTTTTATAGTATTGTTAAAAATGGAAAACTTTAAAACATATCAGCTTAACCTGCTAGTAGCCGAGTAGACAAATGTCCCAGATTCCCACCCAGGCGTTGTGAGTTCAATCCTGTGCTAACTAGTCCTCCATCATTGCACAAGCAACATTTTTCGCTTATATAAAAGTGTCAAATATTTGCATCTTGTCATGCATCCTATGTCCTCAATGTGTATCATTTTGGCACCTGTGAAAAATTTGATATATTATTGTCCTATAACCTTAATGTATACCATTCTCATAGCATCCCCAAAGATGATATATTATGCCTTAATAAATTTATTTTCTATCGGGGCCTTTAATTACTGTTAAAAAAATTCTAAATCGATTCCCCCCAACTGAGATTGGTGCCCTCGAAAAAATTGTCATTATTTTGTGAGTCGTGTGTCCCCAATGTGTGAACCATTTTGTCACCTAGCCGTGGCCCCCTCTAAATTAGGGACCCTAGAAAATATTATGAAATATTTAAACAATAATTTCTTGGCCGGCGGCCCCCTTTAATGTTATGGCACTAGGCCCGAGCCTGTATCGGGATTGTATTCGATTTGCGCAATTTGCCTATGGTAAAATTCACATTTTATGCGCAGAAATATCAAACACTCAAATAGTGTAGTGCTGATTTGAACAGAAATACTGAACAAAATCAGCTCATAGTTTAGGTCAACTTTTTGTTTACATCTGTTTGTGCACTATTTTGCGTGTATATTAGTAAGCCTGGGGGGCCAAAGAGAAGTACAGGAGATTCAAACTTCTCATGTGTAAGTTTTGACCTTTAAAAAAAAATTTAAGGAAAGAGAGGATGGAATGAAATTTGCTACATTATGTACAACTATCTCCATAAAGTAGCCACAGAAAAATATACTGAGTATATTGTTTATTCAGAATAATATACTTTGTATTATTCTGTTCACACAATAGTGGAACATAACATAGTTTACCCAATCATTTTGTGACCACCAAAAATATTTTATCTAAGTTTTTATTTTAAAAATAAGTATGTCGTAAGATTGGAATTTTTCTTACCTTTAGATTATAACTTATTGAAAACAATAAAAATCATGTTTCCAAAAATAAAATGTTTTTTGCCTCTTGTTTGTTCCCGAAATGTTACTATAAAAAGGCCGTTAACCATCAACAAAAAATATAAATATATTTAGATTTTAAAGCAAATCCTTAAAATGTAAGATAAAGAATGGGTTTGAAAAAATATTCAGAATCTATCCAAATTCGTTTCTGGCAAACAGAGGTGCCGTTCAAAGAAACTGTAAAACTGTTTTTTTGTCAAAATTTCCAATATATCTTTGGGGATCAGGTGAGAGGCACGAAATAAAAGGCGTGTCGTGAAGGTCACAGTGTTTATTAAGTCAGAGTAGCCGTAACGAGAGTTGACGTAGGACAGATGTATTCACCGGATGCTGGCTGTGTTGGCAGGTCAAGCGCGGGTCAGTGAGTCAACGCCGGGCGCTGGTGACCGGGACTCGTTGACTGTCAGGCATGCTGACGGGAATGCCGAAGGTGCGGCGGACCTTGTAGGCGGTTGAGCGGGAGCTGCGTAGACCAGTGAGGATGCTGCGTGTCCTCGTGGTGGTCATGGTGGCATGGATGAAGCGCTGGTCAGAGACGCTGGAACCAGGGCGCTGTAATCCGTGTAGCGCTGGCCAGGGACGGCGATCTGGGCCAAAGCGCTATGATGATGTCCCGATGGAGTCCGTGATGTGTACGTGCGAAGCCGGGAGTATTGTCCTTCGCGCAAAGGTGCGCGGATTATCACTCGTGAGATTTATCCACTGGCGGCAGATTGATGACTGACTGACTGACTCGCTGCGTCAGGCTTATTTATACTATACGGCCGGTGGCAACAGTAGGTAGATGAATTGCAACTAAATCGGAGACACTCGCACAGTCTGGGTGTTTCGGGAATCTTCGACAGCGCGGCAATTATGCATAGGCGGTAGACTCGAACCTTCTGACGAGTTCTCGTAATGTGCCAGACCGACTGCGCGATCGTATTGTCGCCGATAGGCAAGTAGGTGCTTGTAGCAGGTAGGTTGCTTTGTTTGCCGAATGGCTGTCAGGGACGTGCAAGTACGTACCTAAGTAGGTCGAGCAGTTTATTATTAATTAGTCCATCTGGATTCTTCTCGACGCCACATATCTATGAAGAACAAAATGCTGTTTATTTTAGTTTTGTTTAAAATAAATTATATATAAGTTTAACACTACATATCATGCCATCTTTGTGGGGGCATTCACAGCTTTTCAGCCTCAATGGACATCTGCTAGCAATCAAACCCCTATTCAAAAAGAGAGACACCAGCATTGATCCAAGTAGGTATTGGTAAATCTTTGATGGTCTTCGATATACATTTATTCTAGTCTCTGTTGTGATATGGAATGGGACAACGATGGCGATAACTTGGCGATCATCACTCCCGCCAGTTCATCTGTGACTATTTGGGAATGTCACGCCAACAAGAAGGTCACCATTGATACTGGTTTAAGAGAGCCGCCAACTTGCATCGCTTGGGCTAAGCAGGAGCCCATTCTGGCCATCGGAACACAGAAAGGAAATGTCACTTTCTACAACCATCAAACTACCAAGTCAGTAATTAATTAAATACCTACTTCTGTCAGCCTTTTTTCTTGCTATTTACGCCTACTTATTGTTATTAGTAAGAGAGGGAAAACGAAGGGGTTTTTACAGTCACTCTTGTTTTTACAATCTCGCTCTGTATGAATAATCCAGTTACAAAACATACAACAAACTAATTTAATGTTATTTAAAGAAATATATATTTTTAGCTTTGATGAAATCTTTATTCATTTATGTTTTTTTTTATTAATTTAGACGTATTCCTGTGATTGGTAAGCATACTAAGAAAATAACATGTGGGGCCTGGAATAGTGACAGCATTTTGGCTCTTGTGGCGGAGGACAAAACCCTTTCCATCAGCAACTCGGAAGGCGACACGCTAAGGATCGTTTCCCTCCGAGACCAGCCTAATGACTTGCAGTTTTCAGAAATGAAAACAGATGAGAGGGTGGCAGGAGAAAATACTGTAAGCACATTAAAAAAAATTGTATTAATCTCAACGATAACAGCAAACTTTTATCGAATGTTGCCATTTTTTTTATCAATTTTGAAGAAAATGATTTCCTTCATGGCCTGTGTCATCTTTGGGGATGCTGTGCGGGGGTATTTTTAAGTAAAGGAAGGAGACAAAGTTCTGGGAAAGAAAAGGGTATGATGGGTGGGTAGGAATCTGGGGATCAGTGTGTCAGGGAATGACGGGCGTTTGAATCTATCCCCCCCACTGCACTACGAGGCGATGGGTCGAGAGAAACCGGCTGAAGAGGTCAAGGGTCTCCCTCAACCGGTCTCTCCCGATCTGACCTGCCACGCATCCGCTGCCAAGACCCAGGCAAAACCTCACCCCATGAACCCGGGCAACCCTGCCAAATCACCAAACGTGGAGAACCACTTGGGGTGACCTATGGTAGAGGTGTTGGATATTCAATAAATGGTTATTTTATAAATTTTTTATTGTTTATTGGTTTATCATATTGTTTTATAAAAATGCTTTTCTGAAACAATATAATTTTTCACCTTCTATAAAATGAAGAAAAAGTTAGTTAATAATTTGTATATTATCCGTTACTAGTGTCCAGCTAGCCAACTTATCACCAAGTAGTCAAATTAGTTTTTTTGTTCTTGATTTGCTTGATTCAGAATTAATAATTTGTCATTTAAAAACTATTAAAACTGTAAGAGACATGCCCTGTGATTGGTCGGCGGGCTCTGACAGATATTATACTGCTACCTGACAAGTCGGTCGACCGCGTGCATTAGAATAGGGACAATTTTGTGCAGAGATGCGCTACGTTACACAGGTCACTGTGGTATACAAATATTTTCAAAAGAATACATGCTTTTCGGAAATATTTACATTGGGATTTGTTGATTTCATACCGATCCGAGTGGTTGGCCTTAGGTTGATTTCGATCTTAGTGTTAACCGACAAACTGTGGTATGTATGACATCACGCGCACTCCGTCAGATTTTGATTGTTTCGGCGGGCTTTGAAATATGCAATCTTTGAAAATTATTTTAACTATGAAATCGACATCTGTAAAAAAATGGTGGTATTTAACTTACAAAGTGAACTTTAATATATATATATTTTTATTTTTTACTGGTATTCTTTATTATTTGGTGATGGCTTTCAATTTATTAAATTCAGAATAAGCAAAAACACTTTCAAACCGGAATTAAAGCGGGCAGTCATAGAATATTATTTGATGCATGATGGCAATTAGTTACTTGAAGATTTTGGTGTTTTTTTTCAATAGTTTCGAAGTTATTGCTAATTTCATTTGAAATCTAATCAGTCTCAGAGGGCGTATTTCATATAAAATGACAAATCCTACACTAATTGTTGCGCGCTAAGCAATTGGAATAACGAAATCTGCCAATTTTTTTTCTCTCTAAATAGGGAGAAAAAAATTGTTAAATCTATATTTGTTCAAACATACACACGGTTCGTATGGGTTAAGCTTCTGGTTTATAGATCTACAACCCAGTTGTAGGAGCAACACTCGGTCGTTAAGTAAGGAGTACCTGTACCTTATTTTACAGATAAGCCTGGTGGTGGGAAAGCGTACATTATACCTGTACAACTTACTGGATCCTGAGAACCCCATAGAGCTGGCGTTCCAGCAGAAGTATGGTTATATAGTCAACTACAAGTGGTTTGGCGACGGCTACATCCTCATTGGCTTCTCAGCAGGAATCCTGATTGCCATCTCCACCCATATCAAGGAAGTGGGACAGGAACTGTTCCAAGTGAAGAATCATAATGACTCCATGTCGGATTTGGCTGTTTCTCATGTGCTTAATGAAGTGGCAACCTGTGGGGATAGCATGTACGATCATTGTAATAATTAAATTATTTTAAAAATTATACTACAGTAGGAGTATGTATTGGTGCACAGTGCACACAAATAACTTACGACAGAGATGTCCTTGGGAGAAATAGCCTTTTGTCTTGCTCACTCATACTTATTGTTATTAGCGAAAACGGCACAGCAAATTAGTATACATTTAGAGAGAAGATAATGATTTATTTTGAATATTCACAAAGTTTTAAAAACTTTTGGACGTGTGTTCTTTTTATTTATAACTTTGAAAAAAATTGAAACAGCCGAAAGTTTTTTTTATTAAATTTCTCTGGTATTTTCTTTTCTGAAGTCAAATAACAAGTTAGAATTATACTGTATGCAGACAATGCACCTGTGTGAGTAATATGTTCGATATATTACCTTTGACCTTTTAGGTTGAAACTTCGCTCGCTCTGGGACACTTCAGAAAGCAGCAACGCCTTCTACCCGCAGGGCGGGGCGGAGCGATGCTCATGGAGCCTGGACGGGCAGCTGCTGGGCGTGGCAGGCCGCTCCTCAGTGTCTGTGTACCTAACCCGGCTGGCCCCACTGTGCGCCGCGCACAACACCCGGGCCATGCTGCTCACCAACCTGACCGAGGGAACACTTTACCAGTGTGTCCCCGCTTCTGATCTCTCCTCTTCCGATGTTAAAGGTTTTACATTTTGTATTTTGTTTGACTATGTTTTTTTTATAATATTTTTTTAGATTGATGATGTTGTGTTCGCACAAACAGTTCTCCAACTCGTTGTGGAAGTCGTGGAAGTAGTTTATAATAATTGGTTCTTTTAGAATAATCAGGGATTTATTATTACTCCGCGTAATGTAATGGTGTCTCGATAGTCGACCTAACTAGAAGCTGGCTATTTGGAATCTGCGACAGTGAGATTCTCTGAGAGCCTTCGCACTGGCCCTGGCGACAACTGGCCGCTGGCTCCATCTTGCGGACTTCCACGCAAGCTCTATGCACTGCCATCTGTGCGTGCATCTATGAAGCTCTTACTTCCTAACAGATGACAAAACAAAACATTAAAGAAAACTAAAAAGAAAAAAAACAATCAAAAAACCTAACATAACCCGTTAAACCTAAGTGCGTTATGCCGAAATATCGGCAAGACATTTTATGCAGCTTGAGTGCGTCGTGCCGATTCGTAGGCAGGGCCATAGAAAACGTCTCGTATTATCTACTGGTATGAACCATAACACATTTTCCTGTCACCTACTCATTCAACATTGGAAATATGGCAATTCCATGTTTTATTTAGCAAAACAAAAAGCAGTATTAAAATTTAAAAAAATATATCATTACATTATTTTTCCATGGATTATTCACACTTTTCATGAAACTATAAAAAAATAATAATCGCACAAAGATCTAACCTATTCTTCTATCACATTCAGTATGTCACTGTTCTATTTTCGCAGTCATGTCAATTTTCATAATAACCTATCTATTCAACTTTCCTATATTAGCTCTAGGTTGCTGTGTATACTAGGGGCCTTACTAATAAACGTGTTTTAAATTTTACACAAATGCACAACCATTAATGTAGGGCAAAAAATGATTGTTTATCAGTTGTGTAAAATTTTAGTAAGTGATTAAAACTCCAACTCATCCTCAAAACACGTGTTACAAATTCTAAAAATGCAGTGCCCTCTGGTGCTCCTGGATGGGGTGGTGCACTCTAGTACCGTATACTTGAATCAAGAGGTAGGCCACTGTCTCATGAGATTTAAAAAAAACCACCCCCCTCCCATTTTCCCGTCTGTTAATGTTGAATTCATTAAAAGACTCAATTCTTTCGAGAAAGCCAAACAAATTCAATATTGTACCGATGGTTCAATTCAATATTGTATTTGTATGCCTTTCTTGAAAGAATTGAGTTTTTTTAAGGACAAAACTATTTATTCATATTCATATTGGGTATGTACAGGCGCAAACAAATAATGTAAAGCAACGCAAAAAGCATATTTTAATAAAATAAATTAATTAACGCCATCTATGAAAACAGGAGGCTCAATAGAGCTCATGCGCATTCGCTTCCTCATCGAACCTCTGATAATCGCCGTGGGTCCCTACCACATCTGCTACGCCAGCAACGACACGGCGTGGTTCTGCGACACGACGCTGCAACAGCCGGCCGTTGACAGCACCGTGAAGCAGATCGCACCGTCTCCCGGCAAGCGCCAATATCCCGGGGCCCTGAAGAACATCCAGATCAGCACGGAATACGCTGCAGCACTGTTCGAGGGAAAGATCTTGCTGCATATGGTAATTGCAATCAAGTCTTGGTAGTTGTTAGTCACTGATTATAAGTTATAAGTCTTGGTGATAAATTGTAAGCTAGATAAAGTGCTTGAAACCTGTGGGGTGATTTTTAATTCACGTAAACAGCGCATTCAAGTCCGAAGGGGTTAAAATATGTTGGTATAACAGAAGAAATTTTACATTTTATCAGTTTTGTACACGTAGTATATAGCCAAAATAAAACCAATTTACGAACTTCCTTCTTGTGACTTTACCTCTAATAAGACAATGTATAAAAGATAAAAACAATGAAAAAGAAAATTATAGAAAACAAAAAATCGCTCATGACAAGTAAGAAAAGATGTCGTATTAAGACAAGATGTCATATTATGAAAATAAGATAGGATATAACATTAATTAAGTTCAACACAAAATTACGTATCGACGCCGAAAAGGGAAAAAGGCATAAGCGACAATTTGGTAAAAATAGAATCACTATACAGTTTTGATCAGACAAAAATTCTAATCAAAGTATGAAAAACTAATTTTTGACAAAATTTTCGCTTATGCCCTTTGGCCTTTTCAGAATCAACATATGTAACACTACAAAAACTCACTCATGACAATAATAATTCAGAAAACTTTTTGATTTTTCAGTGTACCCACCTGTAGTCATTTATTAGTTTATTGGTTAGAAGACAGGATTCAAGGATTAAATTCATAACAGAATTATATAAGCAACAGAAAAATCACTAGCAAAGTGTTAAGCTCGCAATTGAAAATATCCACATTGATATAATGCTATCGTAATTATTACATAGTCTGTTCAAGCAAGAACTTTGTTTACAGTTTGTTTTGCATTGATCTACTTTGAACAGGACTGAAGAGCTGAAGAGGATGTGTACATTAAATTGAATATTGTTTCTAACTAATTTATAATAATCCATCTATATGATGCCTTCGTACACTCAATGAATCAATAATTTTTGTGTAGGACATTTTTGTGTTATTTCACTTCAGGGGTGTGTGCAAAGCCAGAATTAATAATAAATAATAATATTTGGCTGATTTATTTAGCGCCGTTTTCGTGAAAAATCACCTCAAGGGCGCATTGTGTGGTGTATTTCCTCTCTGCCTTACCCTGTGGAGAAATTTCATGATGGTTAGCTAAATCAATTAAACTAATGAAGTATATTTTATATATTTATACTTCTGTAACCGCCGTGACAGAAGGACGTACCGTAGCGCGATGACTTGTAACGCGTGCAATGTAATAATAAACTAGTGTCTTGCTTTTATGCAAAAAAAAGCGGACACTCGGTGTCGATAACTTCTGCCTTCACCGAGGAGGATATAAAGCTGGCCAAGAACATCTTATTCGATAAGCTTCCGGACAAGCATACTCTGCGGAAGGGAGATGGCAGTATCAGCCAGGACATCTGAAGGAGACAGATCCTGACAAACTACCAGTATTCGTCGCAAGACATAAATTGCCGCCCGTTAACTTTGACAGTGTGGACGTTTCCTGCTTATTAAAAGATTTCAATATCATGAAGTCCGAAATTTTGCAAATTAAAAGTGATCTAAGGGAATCATCGAGCACAAACACAGCCAAAATAATGCAAGAACTTAGTTCACTACGCGATCAAATGAAGGAGATGAATATTCACAATGAGTGCAAGACGAAAACTCGGATTGGTGACAAACATGTGGGTAATTCCAAAATAAACAATACCCACACAAATGCAGCATCGGAATCATATGTACAATACAAGCACCGACTAACACTAACAACGAAGTGAATAATCTGTACACACACAACAAGCGAGCTGCGCACACAAACTCACCTACCGCCGGTGCAGCGAATGCCGAAAACAAGCAGGCGGGTAACATGCAAGGTCCGCAAACAGGCTCTGCCGATCACAATGGGTTCAAACTCGTCATACGTAAGAAGAAACGTATTCACAATATGAGAGGGAAGGCGCAATCAATTGCATTAAAATCTGCAGATATAACCGCATCACTATACGTATCAAGGTTTGCGATTGATATGACGGAGAATGATGTAACAACTTACCTAAAAGATAAAGGCCTAGATGGGGTCAGGATAGAACTAATAAAGACTTTCCACACAACTCCATTTAATTCATTCAAACTTGCGGATAAATCAAATGAATTAAAGAAATATCTGGAAGAGGAACTATAAGATATAAAGAATCATGCGTACATAACAATTACCAAAATGCATAATCAAAATTTAAAAATCGTATCGGTAAACTGCAGATCCGTCTGCAGCTCAGAAAAATTCATCTATGATCTGTGTGATACACATGATATTGTTCTAATTCAGGAAACGTGGCTAGTCCCGTCGGACTTAGAATTCTTATCCCACATACCCAGAATATAACAGCTTGGGAACCTGTGCCGTCAATACATCTATAGGGCCAGTGTTGGGCAGGCCGCACGGAGGAGTGGATGTGCTGTACAGGCAAAGTCTCAGGGCTGCCGCGATCCCGTTGAGTAACTGCCGATTGGCGGGTATCGAGGTAAGCCTAACTTCCGAAACATTATGCATCTTCACCTTGTACATGCCGACTTGCACAGCAGATCACTTCGAAGAGTATGTTGACTGTCTCGCCACCTTGCAAGCAACTATTAACAAAAAGGATTACACCAACTCCATAATTATGGGAGATTTCAATGCAAATCCAGATTCACTTTTCGGAATAGAACTTAAATGTTTCTGTCAAGAATATGATCTTATATGTGCTGATACCGAAATTGTACCATCAAATTCATATACATATATTAGTGACGCACATCACACCACCAGGTGGCTGGACCACTGCTTAGTGACGAAAAATATCTTCAAGCAGATTCTAGACATGAAAATATATTACGACGTGGACTGGACAGACCATAGGCCTCTCGAACTTACCCTACAAACGGAAGGAATACCAACTACCGAAATATATACATGTATGAAAACCGACCCAGCAACTTGGAATTCAAAGAATGAATGCGACATTCAGAGTTATAATGTAACTTCACAAGTTTTTTTTCAAAATATAAAACAAGATTTTATGTCGAACGAGAGAATTGGCAACCCTGCAATTGCGAACATCGAGGCACTATATACCCACATAGGGGACGCACTGCGACACGCTGCGATTGCAGTATTTGACAATCGTAAACAAAGATCACAACGACATAAACAAATATGTGGTTGGAATGACTTCGTTGCGCAAAAATACGCAGAATCGAGAAGCGCTATGATGATCTGGATTGAAAATAGTAGGCCCCGTGAGGGCTCTATCGCGGTTGAAAGAAATTTAAAGCGTGCAGCGTTCAAACTAGCATTGAAAAAATGTCAAAACGACTCCGAACAAATTCAAATCGATAAAATAGTTGGAGCTTTACATAGCCGTGACATCAAACAGTTTTGAAATAAGGCGAATAAACACTGCAACATGCGATGTAAAATTCCGTGCAGTATAAATGGAGAAACGAACACTAAAGCAATTGCTAACATCTTTGCAGAACACTTCGCCACCTCTTCTCCGACCTCTCCGATCCCCGCAAGCGAACCACGACTGAGTCATATAACAAATGAAGACAGCGGCCTCTTGATCACAGCAGACATGGTCAATACCGCCCTGAGACAAATGAAAACTGGGAAATCAGCGGGTCATGACGGACTGAGTACCGAACACATCAAACACACTGGAGGACCGATTTTTCTACTGCTGGCGAGTTTGTTTACCGACATCTTGAAGAACGTATACTTACCAACGAATATGACAAGAACTATAATAACACCTATTCTCAAATCTAAATCGTTGGACTCTACCTCCCAGGACAGCTATAGACCGATCTTAATTGCCACCACCATCACACGATTATTCAAACGTCTATTACTAAACAGGATCGGACCCCTCTTGGAAACTTATGACAACCAAATGGGATTCAAAAAGCAAACTGCTACTGATACTGCTATATTTACGGTAAAAAGAACCCTGGAATACTACAGGAATAAAAAGATCACCTCATATGCATGTTTTTGAGACCTGAGCAAGGCCTTCGACAGGGTTTCTCACCTTCTGTTATGGGCTAAACTCAGAGGACGAGGCATATCATCGGAGGTCATACATATCCTCGACTCGTGGCAAACACAGGAAAATCTAGTAAGATGGAAGGATGGTTTTTCCGAACATTTCCTCCTAAAGAGTGGCGTCAGACAGGGAGGATGCATGACGCCGATACTGTTCAATCTGTACATGGACGAACTCACCGAAAGGCTAAACAATGCAGGAGTAGGCTGCCACATCGGAGGACAGTGTCTGAATAACGTTAGTTATACGGACAACATGGTCCTGATGGCACCATCTATGAGGGGACTGCGCATTCTTTTGGAAATCTGTGAAGAGTATGCTGAAGAAACAAATATGTTGTATAACCCCGCAAAAACGGCTCTATCGGTCATAAGACATGGGCAAGGCCCGAAAAATATTCCTCCAGCTACCCTGAACAGTGTGAACTTGAAGGTGAACGAAGGAACTAAATACCTTGGACACATAATCACCAGTAATCTGATGGACGATGATGATATTGATAGTCAAGACGAGCTCTCAGCGTTAAAGCAAACATGCTCAGTGGAAGATTTCGCCTTTGCAGTACCGCTGTAAAAAGGACACTCTTCCTTTCCTTCTGCGCAACGTTGTACACGTGCAAACTATGGGCAAACTACAAAAAGAGTAGTATAGAAAGACTACGGGTCCAATATAATAACGCCTTCCGCACAATGTTTTGTCTACCCAGATACTGCAGCGCTTCCCGTATGTTCACGTAGGGGCGAGTTCCCGGATATGCAGCCCTTATTCGATCCAGGGTGGCAGGAATGAGGGAAAGGATAAGCAGCTCTGGAAATATCCTCACCATGGAAGCCCGCCTCACTCCATCCTCCAGCATTGACACACACTGGAGAAAAATACTAGCGCCTAATATAGTCACGGTTCCCTAAAGGCTTCAAATTTCTATTGTTTTTATCATTTTATTCTGTTTTGTATTCAATTCATCTGTTTTTTTTGTTGTTGTTATTTTTGTTCCATTTATTATTTTTTGTTTTTGATCATATTTTTTGTATCTCTTTATGGAATGTGTGGGACCGCACTAACCTCCCCACATACCGGAATAAATACTTATTATTATTTCTTTTAACCTGCAACTCAACTTTTCACCTAAGACATTATCTTTAAAGAGTTATTCAAAGTTTAGAGAAAATCACAACGAACAATTTTTGGAGCCAAATCTCAGATCTGTATGTGTTATTTTGCAGTTGGACCATCCGGATGTAATGCGTGAAGAAAAAGAAAGTTGTCTATTCCCGGAACCGTCTCTTCAAGAATCAGTCATTATGTCTTTGGCCCTGAGTAATGATTTCCTCATATTTGTTACCGATGTAAGTGCCATATTTAATAATCTCTCATTGTATTTGCAGTTACTTAATTTAAGACAAACAACTTGAATTTTCTTAAATTAACCTACATAATTTTCATAAACATAAACTCAATTCTGTTTTACTAGAAATATGTTCCACCCAATACAGTACATAAGCTATAGGAAAATGGGAGACAGGTTCTACTGTATGAAAATCACTCCAGGATGTCAAAAAATAAAACGCATTGTTGTGTATTCCTAATTCGTACTGTTGGGTAGTAGTGTATGCACGGGCATGGGAAAAATCAAGTATTCTATAAGAACAGATGTTACCATTGCGCTTTGTTGACAGTGTTATTTCAAATTCGTGTAAAAAAAGACCATGTAAAACAGATTCGACTGTATTCTAGTTTTTCTGTCATAGAGTCATAAACCGATATTATTCAGTAATGAGTGTATATTTCTAGCTGGGACACCTGCAGTACTTTGCCCTGGAGGAGTGGAAGACGATTGTGCGTTACCGCCACCCGGTAGGACTGACGGCCGTGTTCTGTGACCCGCCTGCAACCCGCGCTATCATTGTGGACGTCAAGAACAATGCCTTTGTTTATTTCCCAATCAACGATGACACCGTGGAGATACCAAACTTTCCTACCAATTATAAGTGAGTCAGCTTATTCGTGTCGTTTCCATGTGACTAAATATACTTTGAAGAGTGAATTTGTATGTACACACGGAGTCAATATTATGGCAGTATCTGTCCTTGCCAGATATACCTAATATTGTGTGAAGGCTTGTATGCATAGAATAAAGATAACACAAGAAGTGCCTCGTGGGTGGGTGTGTTTTACGATCCAAATATTTGCCTAATTGTGGCTTAACTTTCCAATACAAAACGAGTGAGACAGAGTACTGTGCTATTGGGCTAAATGAAAAATTTGTTTCCATTCAAATTTGTATGGAAGGCACTTCTAGTATTATTCTTTTTTCTATGCCTGTATGATAATGGACAAAATTGGCGTACATTGCTAATCTGACCGTTTTCACTGTGTGTTTTTGACTTTGTTTGTATGCATACCTCGATATTTCAATTAAATGGTGCTAGGTAATTTTAACTTCAGCAATAATTGCTTATGTACTTCAATTTCCTTACTATCGACACTAAAGATTTTCAGTTTTATTAGGAATAACTTATAGAAGCTTATAAACCTAACTGTAATATTTACATAATGTACATTTTTATTGAGAATTGTTGATATCATCTTCTTCAACGACCAAACATTTTTACTTGTAATATTATATAATAGCGCACTTGAAGTGAAATGACACTAAACTGGGCTTTATAAATGCCATGTTATTATTAATGTATTTTCATATTTTAATGGAACGATATCAGAATCATCATAAATGATTGAAAAATGTATCAACTGCACCTTGAACATGAAAGTTACATTAAAACATGGCAACCAACTGTGAAACACATCATTTTCTGGGTGTCAATTTGAAACAACTTTATTTGGCATGTTCTAATTTGACTTGTTTGTGGTGCATAAAAGTATAATTTCAACTATATACATACGTGCATGATATAATGATAAAATGCAAGGAAAATTAATGTTTTCTTTGTACCACCAGTACCAATAATTGAACATGCCAAAAATACAGTTGTTTAAATAAATGTGTGCGCTTATTACTATTATACACTCTGCGCAATATTGTATTAATTTTAACCACACCAAAATTAAAAGGCTTTTGGTGGAACGAAATAACTCAACATACTTTATTTGACAGATACATACTGTGGGACACTTGCTTGTCTGACCGTAACGTGTTTATGGTGTGCAATGAGGAAGTGATATCCACGTACTATTACGTGAACCAGTCGGTGAATGGAAGCCATGTGGAGTTCCTGGGACAAACGCTGTTGCCTAGAAGACACATTCCTTTGGTGTTCTGCAGCGGGGAGGTGTTCTTTCACTGTGATGGAGGAAGGTTAGTGATTTTCCTCAATCGATTTCCTTAATATCAAGCCCATTGTTCGATTCCTTGCCACATCATGTTTATATGTCAAATGTCAACTGTGGTCGATGGTTGTAGGTCAACTAAAGTGGTGGAACAGAGTGTTGAATGTTTGACCTTCAACTAAGTGTCCGTTTCTCATCTAAGTATATACACCAATGGCCTCCACCGTCCACAAACCATCCAACTACTTAAGTTCATATCTCCCAACACTCTGTTGTATAGGACTACAGTCTTTATTGTTGGAATACCATAAGCAAGTGAAAGATACATAATAATTCTTTCAGGTTCAACAAGATAACCTTGGCAACACACGAGACATTTGGCCTCATAGACATGAACCCAGAGAAGAAGTTGGAGAACCAAGTGAGCCATCTCAAGAAACTGATCAGCCTGAGGAGGTACACGGAGGCCTGGGATGTGTGCTTCATCATCGACCAGAAGGAGAGCTGGCTGCAGCTAGGAGAGGCAGCCATATCCAATTTAGACATTACATTTGGTAAACTACATTCCATTTAATTACATTTTAACAACTCATCGGCATATTTGCATCCACATGCGACAGCTATAGATCTCACTACTGTGCTTTGGTAGATTAAATTGTATAAGGTTAGATTAACCTGTGAAAAGCCGCAACAGAAAATCTTCAGCAACACTCGATTGCTGGCAAAAATATGCGGTGCCACGCGAACATTACCTTGACGAGTTTTGCTCAAATATTGAACTAAAAACCATGTTTTTTTTTTAATGGTTTTCTGTTTAGCAGATATTATATATTATTATTAAAATATATTTCATGTTTATATCGTAATATGTTTCCCAGAATAGCTAATTTTGAGGAAGACAACTACTGTAAAAAAAAAAATATTTATCCAAATATATAAATTGGTTTTATTATCTCTACATAAACCTGACGTACTCTAAACGAAAAACATTAATCAAAAGGTGTTATCAAAGAAATAATGACCTTTACACTAATTTGAAAACTCAAATATTTCTATTTTCACTATGCTGTATGTTACGAAACACGGTCCACTCTAATAGACATTAACGCAATACAAATTCAAGCCACCCTAAATATTAAAAGCTTCACAAGTTCCCCGCATACCTATACACTGGGAAGCAGGCGGCCGCTTCGCCAGTTGAAACCAGACACCGCTCTAGCAAACACGTGGCATTCGCGCCGAAACCACAAACAACGCGGTCAAATCCGCGTCGTATATCTATTGTTTGGAAACGATAATACTTCCGGTGTCTCCTCAGACCACGGACCAGGACCGCCGTAATCGGGTCCTGGGAGTCAACCTAGTGTTGAATCCGCGTGTGTACCGACTCAACTCCCGGCTGTGGACAGCAAACGCCTCTGCCTGCATCATGACTTGACGATTTCGTAAGCCATCTTCAACCTAAAACCCCCTTATTTTGTGTTCACTTCGTAAATTCAGTAGTTTCAGTAGTTCCATACACCCAGTCGAGAGAAAGAGAGAGATTGATACCGTTTTTATGGCTAGGATGTACACCACGTTGTAATCTATCTAAATAAACCCTTTTTTTACCGCACCCCTGACTTGTGATATATGAAGCCTTATCTGTGCTGACCTTGGAGAGCTCGAGGAGAGCAAAGAAGTCCCCCACTCCCTGCAGACAAGGATCTCATCGCCTCCGTTACTGAGCTACACAAGTGCCCCGGGTTCGATACCAGTAGGCACGTACCTTCCCTTGAGGGCCCCCATGTTATAACATAGCAACTGTCACCCATGATGGGGCCTTTTATGACATAGCAACTGGCGCCCTATTGTGAGGCCCCCTATCTCTTAACTTTATAACATAGCTACTGGCTTCCAACATGGCGCATTTATAACATAGCATGTATTATAAAAACTAATTTTAGCATTCATAGACAATTTATTGCTTGAGCTGTGGTAGATGCTACATTCATGAAATAAAAAATAGAATCGACGGTGTTATTAGTGCAAGCGATTCCGCACGGTCAAAGCATTAATGTTAAAATCGCATTGCAAAAAGTTACAGCGTGGATGGTATTAGAACGGGTCTCCGAAGCACGATCAGCAAATTCAGCCTTTACAAAAAAGGTGTCCTGAGCACCATCGGCACTCCCCTCATTAAGGAAACAATGCTTTGAAAGGGTGGAGCAATATCTAAATTAACCTTCTTTCTGCGTCTAAATCGCATGTATACCAATTCTACCAATTCTAACAGTTCTAACAATTCTAACAATTGTAACAGTATAGATTTTAAAAAACACCAATACTTTATTACTAATACACCATTTCTTTAGTCAGAAGTTAGTTTGAATAAAAACACTTTTATATTACGTATAATTTTCCTTTCAAAGACCATCAAAACAATTTAATTTTTGTCCGGTGTGTTGAGCACACTTAGTTTTTGGGTTATTTGTTTGCCTTTTTTTAGCTTTGCTTTTCAGATTGCTTTACATTCTGGTATTGTGACGTACATGACATACAACTCCTGCCCTCTGTTGGTGTAATTCTTAAACTATTGAGTTGCATGTTTTTGAACTTGACTAAGGGGGTTTTTCACTATCTCTGATTATGTTCTGACCAAGCACTAATCCGCGGATTAGTCATTTTTTCGTTTTCACTATATCTGAATAACGCTAACGCTCGGGTTAAAGTTAGATTTGACTAATCAGTGCTCGAACTTCACGTTAGGCGCTATTCCTCGAATCAAAGATGGCGTCAAAACATTCCGAGTTTAACAGCTGAGAAGTGAGTCGAATTTTGTAGAATGAATTTGAATGCTTGTATGATCCATCCTGAATTATTTGATTGTGTTCAAAATAAGAAACAATGTATTAATTCGACACGAATCTATCTAAAATGACCTGATAATCAACATAACATAACCAAAAAAATGCACACTTCGCGGTGTGCGGACTGTGACGCATGACAGCCGTGGCAGTAGATGGAGAAACAGCAAATATTTTGCGATGTTGCCAGACTATTTCGAGTGTTATCTATCCGGCAGCTCGAAACAATGGTGAAACGGTCGCCGTTGAATAACGAAGTTATTCTGAACTTTAAAGCCAGCCAACGGATAGCTATTCAGATATTTAGCCCGACATAGTGAAATACCCCCTAAATCAGAGTACAAATCTCACAGGGATCATTTTCTGCTATTATTTGAAAAGTCATTAAGTTATTTTTAAATACATTACAAACCGTAGAGCAAGCAGGTCCCTAGGACCACCTAAGAAGCACCGGGCTCCTTTTTAGTGTATATATTAAAGTCATCATGTGATTGTTCCATTGTAAATAATACTCAGTGAATTTAACGCAGTGTTTTTATTGAAGAGACCTTAAACTTAACACTATAGTATAGGATCCCTTAAAGAACGACCGTCACCGAGATGTTTATTTGATGAAACGTATTTTATATTTAATTTAATATGTCAATAAATATATTGCATATCGGTTGCCTAGCAAATTTTAGTCCAGGGTATGATTAATTAATAATTTTAAAAAAATATATTTTAAACATTGCACCGGTTTGATTATTATAAAAATTCTATACCAATCGAAAGTATGAAACCCGTAGAATATGCAAACGTTAGGTTGCCTACTCTTTTCCGGTCACAACTCTCAGGTTGCCATGTATAAACAGGTAAATCGAAAAAGCATTTTTCACCGGTCTGATTATTGAATAAAAATTATATAAAATTAAAGATTATTTCATTATGAACACGATGGTATAAGGTTGCCTGCTAAAAATCAGTCCCGAATTCCGGTTGCCGAATTTTGAAAACTAAAACTTTTTGAAAACTAGCCGGGAATTCTCGTGTGCGACTGAGAGGTCCCAACCAACCATCCCATGCGATAGAAGAGGACAAAGCATAGCAGCTGTCCGTCCATTAAAACAAAGAGAGTGCGCATGCTATTTGTTCTTGAAAATGAAAAGGATAGCGATAGACTCATGCACTCTGTGCACTCTAGACTAGATGGTACCTTTTCAAAATTCGACAACCGGAATTCGGGACTGATTTCACTGGTCGACATTTATTTTTTTAAGTGCAGTCCCTTAAGCATAGCTAATTTTTTTATATGTATTTAGAATCCATAAACACGAAATGAAACAAAAAAAAAATTCTATAGGTCAGGTTTTTTTATTATTTAACAAAGTTTTTTTACATAATTCTTCCATAGTATGACGGGTACTTACTTAACAAAATTTCAAAACTAATTCAATTTAATTTTTTTTGCTCCTGATTTGCGCTTGTGAGTATCTTGAGAGTCTCTCTGCAGGGTCCAGCAATAGTCTGCTACCATAGATAGACTCCACTTTCCTTGGTATCACTTTTCCTGGTGAAATCATTCGCCGTGCTCGTCACTGACATCTCCCATATTTTCGGGGAAAAAATTCAAATGAGAGTGAAGGAAGTGTATTTTTAGTGACATGTTACATCCCATATTTTTATAGGCCATGAGCATTTCAGACACAATGCTGATAAAGTCTTCACTTTTATGACTTCCAACAAAGTTCTCGACAACATTCTTGAAGGCTGACCAAGCGGCTAGCTCGTCTGGTCTCAACACTGTTATAAAATTCGGATAAGTCAAGACCTCCATTATTTGTGGTCCCACGAATATTCCTTCGTTAATTTTTGCGTCGCTGATCTTAGGAAACTTTTGCTTTAAGTAAATCATGTCATTTCCATCCTTAGACAAGCCTTTTACAAAAAAATTCATCAAAACCAATTTAACGTGTAAGGGTGTAAGTAAGATATCTTTAGATTTTACTAAGGGAGAATGTTAAACATTCTTTGTGCCAGGTTTAAGGTGCTTTCTAGTAGGCCAATCCTTCTTGGCATAATGGTTTTTCTTGTCTCTGCTGTCCCACTCTCACAGAAAATAACAATACTTTGTGTATCCCGCTTGCAGTCCTAGTAGGAGCCCTATTATTTTTAGAAAACCACATATTTTCCATTCGTATTTTACAGATTTATTTTTGTTAACAGCAGCTTCATGTTGTCATAGTTTTCTTACATGTTTGCAGCATGATCAAGTGGAATGGATGGTCAAAAAATCAAAAAATCAATGATAACTCACGAATAAATATGAATTAATACACATTTTAGTAAAACTTAAAACCCATAAAAACCTGACGTGATAGACAAAAACTAATCACATATCTGAAATCAGCGTGAAATTTCCTGTCAGATTTGGCTACTTTCGTTAAAGGGACAAAAAATGTGTTGACCAGTGTTTTTAGCAGGCAACCTTATACCATCGTGTTCATAATGAAATAATCTTTAATTTTATATAATTTTTATTCAATAATCAGACCGGTGAAAAATGCTTTTTCGATTTACCTGTTTATACATGGCAACCTGAGAGTTGTGACCGGAAAAGAGTAGGCAACCTAACGTTTGCATATTCTATGGGTTTCATACTTTCGATTGGTATAGAATTTTTATAATAATCAAACCGGTGCAATGTTTAAAATATATTTTTTTTAAATTATTAATTAATCATACCCTGGACTAAAATTTGCTAGGCAACCGATATGCAATATATTTATTGACATATTAAATTAAATATAAAATACGTTTCATCAAATAAACATCTCGGTGACGGTCGTTTTTAAGGGATCTTAGACTAATAGCTTTAAATTTAAAGAAATTTAATCTCTGTTTAGTTACACTACTATCAAACGATTGGAGTAAACTAGCTAGCTATGTATTTATTAAATAATACTCAGCCCATTCATGGTTTTCTTTTTGTTACAGCAATACGAGTCTACACATATTTGAATGATGTGGCCATGGTTTGGTCGCTAGAGGAAATGCTTGATATTGAAAATTTATCTTCGTTATGGTAATTCTTACATTTACTAATTATTCTGACTTCCAAATAAAGTTTAGTCTCTTTTTTTGGTTTTGCACTTATGTTGTTGACAATTCAACACACCTATAAAAATTGTTATAAAGTTATGAAAAGTGATGAAACAAAAACTAGGTTAAGTAGGTTACATATGGAACTACATATTGAACTTAGTTTTTATTTCATCACTTTTAATGACTTTACATCATCTTTTGAAGGTGTGTTCAATTGTCGAAGATAAGATGAAGAGAGGAGTTGTCGATTATTGTTTAAAATGTTCCAGCGCCCGTGCTTGCGTATGTCTGGGGCGGGCGGAGGCGGCAGCGGCATGGGGAGCGGGCGGGGGATCCCGGGGGGGCCCAGGGGCGGCCGGAGAGGAGCTGGCCCTGCGTCTGGCGCTCCGCCAATGGCCCCGCGCCGTAGAGCTCGCCCGAGCTATTGCACCGCACAGGCTGCCACTCATACAGAGGCATCACGCTCAGCATTTGGAGTTTACGTAAATATTTTTGATTTTTTTAATTTCCCGCTTCTGACCAATTGCACTCAGTAACAAAATAAGCATTAATACAACCTGACCTAACGACATCCACTGTATAACTAAGCAAACATTAACAAAACACAATCTTACCTAATAATATTCACTCTGTAATGCACATAATATAATATATATTAACTCAACCAGTCAATAAAAGAACTTGAGAATTAGATACCTCTATTACTGTCTAATCACACTACATACTACTATTATATATGTTATTGTGTATTAGACCTAAATTTTTTTGTCTGTCTTAACAATGTACAATTGTTGGTTATCCTGTGATATACAATTTGCTCTAGCTATGATGGTGAAATTTTTCAATTTTACAATGTCTCCATTTTTTACAGTGGAGATTACCACGAGGCATTAAATAATTTTGAAAAGGGTATTATCAAAGCCAAGGATGATAAATATAATCTCTCTGATGATGAAATTGAAGAACACAATAAAAAGTGTCTGGCTGGCATTGCCCGCACTTCCATTAGGTGTGGAGACACGAGCAGAGGCGTCACCATCGCATCTAATTTCAGTGACGACATAAACCTCATCAACGAATGCGCTGTGCTTTTGGAAAACGTCAAGCAATATGGGCAAGCTGCTGTTCTGTACGAGCAAGCCGGTTCAATTGATAAGGCAGCCCTCTTGTATATTAAACTAAAGTCTTGGCTGAAGGTTGAACCTCTTCTGCCGAGAGTCACTCTTCCCAAAATACATCTTCAGTATGCCAAAATGAAGGAAGCTGACGGCAGATACACGGAAGCATTAAAAGCTTACAAGTTGGCTAAGGATTACGATTCTGTTATAAGATTAAACTTGGATCATTTAAATAATCCCGATGAAGCAGTGGAAATGGTCCAAGAAACCAAATCGCTACAGGGAGCGAAACTAGTTGCATCATTCTTTCAGCGACTCAATGATTTCACATCCGCCATCAAATTCCTGGTAATGTCTCTGTGCTATGATGAGGCCTTCCAGTTGGCCCGGCAGCATGGGAAACTTCAACTGTTTGGAGAAATTTTGATACAGAATTCAGAATCAAGACTCGATGACTTCAAAAGTCTGGCATTGCATTTTGAAGGTGAAAAAAACTACCTGCTAGCGGGAAAGTTCTATTTTCATGCTAAAGAATTTCCCAAAGCTTTAACGCACTTATTGAAAGCTGCCAGTAATAATTCAAATGAGAACGAAGCAATATCCTTGGCTATTGATACAATTGCTTCTGCTAATAATGACCAGCTAGCAAAAAACCTTATTGATTACTTACTAGGAGATAATGATGGCTTTCCCAAAGAACCCAAGTACCTCTTCCGTTTGTATATGGCCAGAAAGCAGTTCCAAGAAGCTGCCAAAACAGCAGTCATCATAGCCAATCAGGAACAAGTTAGCGGGAACTATCGCGTAGCACACGATATGCTCTTCACTATGTATCAGGAATTGAAGATCAACGGATTGACTGTTCCGTCAGAAATGAAAATGAGCTTGGCATTACTACATTCCTATATTTTGGTACGATTGCATTTGAAAAGAGGTGACCATCTCAAGTGTGCCAACATGCTCATCAGGGTTGCTGAAAACATATCACTGTTTCCATCACGTAAGTTTCACCAAGATTTATTCAATTGTAAACATTGCTGTACATATTGTGTCAACAAATTCGCTACCAGGAGCTTTTATTACTATTCAAATTACACGTGATTCTTCTGCCGATGGGAGTGATTGGCACTGATCCGGTTAATGTGTAATATTTATTTATAACAATAATTAAACTTTCAGATATGGTTTCTATTCTTACATCGGCCGTGATCGAGTGCCAGAGGGCGGGACTGAAAAGATCTGCGCACCTCTACGCCAAGACTCTGATGAAACCAGAATACCGCCCGCAAATAGACTCCAAATATACTAAGAAGATAGAATCTGTTGTGAGACATCGCCCAAAGGAATCGGAGGGGCAGGACTTGGAGCAGATGACACCATGTCCGTATTGTGATTACAATGTCCCGGAGACAAGCCTGTCGTGCTCACATTGTAAAATTTTGCATTGCTACCGTAAGTACGAGGACAGCAATTTGTGAGTTCAATTCTCTTAGACAAACCATGAAAAAACTTGTGATACCTGAAAAATAAGCATTGAATTCATTCATTTTCAAAGTTATTTAATTTTAAATATTTGTGTGAAAAAATACCATCTTTCCTTATCATAAGAATTTGTTCATATTTGTAATACACGGTATCCGAAAACTTGTAGTATAAATGGGAAACTGGCGAATCACATTTGGAGTCGATTTTGTGGCATAACTTTTTTGATTTGATCTTTTATTTACGAGTAAATCGATTCCGAAATTGGAATTTTGTCAAATTCGAAAAAAATCAATCGCTAGTGGGTTAAATATGTTCATTGCTAAATGTGTCGAAGAGTTGTTGTTGAACCTGGTTCCAAAAGTTTGATGAAAAAATGGATTTTTTTTTATTAATGGATTAACAGATATATATATCATTCAAAAAATTGTGTTAACACTAATACATAATATTATCTTTTATTACAGGGGTGCCATATTATAAAGTCCGAGCTGACAGCATGTCCCGAGTGTGATTTTCCAGCCATAAAGAGGGAATTCTTAAAGTAAGCTATTATTTAATAATAAAAAAATCCACCACAGTAAGCGGAAAATGTTGCTTGTGTTGTGATGGAGCACATAGCCAGCCGAGGAATTGAACAAACTAGGTCTGGGTGGAACCCAAACGCGATATCAACTCAGCCACCGACCAGTCAAAACAACACTAAACTAAATTTTGCTTACTTCTGATGAAAGCGAGTAGGACGACATGTGTGGTTGTTTTTCTTTTCAACAGGCTCTACGTGTTGGAATCTGTTCATTACAGTGGTGAACTATTGAGAGCTCTGATGAACTAACGTTAACGTTTGGTTTCAGGTTAGGGGAAGAAGGAATGCAGTGCCCCATGTGTTGGGAGAAGATAGATGCACAGAAGATTGTCAACATTGAAAATGTCAATCCCTACTTGGATAACAATGATGATAACTAAACAGCAGATGTAAACTAAAATACACTAAAAATATGGACATTTTATTTTTAAAACACTTTAAAGTAGTTACATAATAATGACTTCAATTTCCGGAAATGGAAAATAATGCATTTTAATAGTTATGTCGCTAAAATTAAAATCGATTGTTCACTTGGCGGCCATTGTTATTGATGTCAAAGTTTGAAAGTTAGTTTTTTTTCTTCTCCTATTTAAACCAAAGTACGAACCTATGATTCTAAAATAGGTTCTTAGGTTGTTATTTTGGTCTTAATTTAAAAATATATTTTTTTAGCTAGCCTATAATAACTATTTTAACATTATGAATGTGACTAGATCTTGTCTTCACGCCATAATATGGCGTAAAGAAAAGACGTCAAATTATCAATCTATTATATAGGAAACTGAAATACTTACTTCTCATTATTATCTTACTGCTACAAAGTGTTTTTGTCCCTATTTTCTGTATATTTTCCGAATTTTAATTAATTTTTCTTGTATGGAGTGGAGGTATTGTAAAACAAAGATGTCATTCACAGATACTGGGTTGACAACCTCGAAAGTTATAAATAAGTTATAAAAGTTTATAAACCTTTTTAAGTATTAAAAATGGGAGAATAATGATTCTCTTCTAGAACATTTGTTTATAGTTAATTCATATTGGAAAAGCTAAATGTGCCTTCAGAATTTCAACACGATTTGGGACCATCCATACAAAATTCATTGAATCCACGCAATTTTTATTGGCACTTCACTGTTTGTTCCCAAAAATTGTCATGATTTCGATCAACTAATAATAATATGTTTAAATAGTGTACTACCGAAGTTGTATGAATATGTGATCACTGTCCGTCCAATGCACAATAATTTATCATGGATAATGAATTCTGTAAAATATAATTTATGTACATTACGTAATAAAGATGTATTTATAGTTGTATTTGTTGGATATATTTTAATTTAAAGCAAAGTAAATAGGTCCATTGTGAGACTCAGTAAGCTGGCGAGTCTATTCCAGTAAAGGCCATAGCTGACATCACTCCCGTTATTACACATTACACTATACATATTTTAAAGATACCTCACCTAACAATAATTGTTTAATTTCTATTTTTGATGCTGACAATTTGTGGTGGAATTCAATTATAATGATATTATTTACCATTGAAACAAATCTTAACTTTATTCCACTTATTTTATTTTTTTGATCATTACCAGATTCAGGTTATTATTATCGCCATCTTCAGACTGGTACAATTATTCTTTAAACTATGGTTTACATACACAATATTTGGGGAACGGGAGTTAACGGGAATGGTATACAATGATTTTATTTCAATTACATATACGAATTTTCTATGTTGTGTTTCACAGCTGAATTTCCAATCATTTGGTTATTACCAGCAGGCATAATTACCTCAGTTGTATGAATTAATTTACTATTTATTGAGGGAATAGTTTAATATTTTAATTGTATTCAGACCTGTTTTCGGACTTTTGCACTGGGTTAGTATATATAGTAGTATAGGTTAGAAGCAGGGATAAGTACCTAACCCTGCCAAACCCAGTGTGAAAGTTCAAAAACAGGTCTCTTTAAAAGGGGTGACAGATTATGCTATACGCATGAAAGTATGTTATATAACTTCATATCGCTCTCCATACTATCCCATAAGGAACTGTCACACCTGACATATGATGTGTTATAAGTGTGGGCGTGGCGACGATGATGCTCCGTGATCTACTAGCCAGGCTATATTTGAGAATTATGTGACACCCTCTTCTGCCGTAGGAAGAGAGGGGGTTAGATCAATTTACGGAGCCCCGTGTTCATGCGACTGTCATCTGTCGTATAGGCCACGCCCAAATTATGTGTAAAGCATAATGTGTCTTAGGCTTAACTGTCAGTTCATTTTCTGCAGCACAGCCTGTATTAATAAAAGATGAGGGTATTTTGTTGTATATTGCTATTATTATTTTATTCTTGGTAACATGGGATCTTTGATTGTTTGATTTGTATATATTTATTTAGGTATATTTGTATACCGGTAACGGTCAAAAAATAAAATTAGTGGAAAAAAGTTTAAAATCGATTTAATATATCACTAACAAGAAGTGCCGTAACCCACAAAAAAGCCTAAACGAAGTTAGCAGTAATTATAATTGGAAAGGGCTTTAAAACACCTTAGTATTTGATTAATCGAATTATACAAACAGCTGGGTTAACAAAAAATAGATATATATATATATATATATCCCGCTACATTTGTTACGTCCGACCCCTAAAAACTCATATTTTATTCATTTTAATGAGTTTCGGTCTTATCAGGCATTAAAAAATAATGTAGTTTGTTCAATTCATGCATCCTGAGAGGAGATAAGGATGATGACCACTATTAAAATAATTTTCCCTATGAAACACATGTGTCCAATATATGATTTAGAACAATAAAAGGAAAAATGACTGGTAAAGACATTACTAATAACATTATTTTTTCTGTTATTTCATATCATTACAGCGTCCTAGATATAATTTTAATTTATGTTCCATTTGTTATTACTATTTGTTTATGCTTGTATTCTAACCTAGCCTCCATGACGCCTGGAAGGATAATATGACTGAATAATTGTGATTTCTATAGTTTAAAAGGCCATAAGACAGAAAAATGCATGGGGTCGTCGGAAGACCCACTTGGTTATAGACGTTTTGTTTGGCATCTTGGCCTGTCAAGAGTTAAAGTGATATTTACCGAGAATTTTACCCTCAGTGTAAATTAAATTGGATTTTTTCTTTACTATTTTCTTTTTAACGAATCTAAGAGCCAGTTTGTGGGAAAAATAGTTTGAGACGCTTGATTGTACAAAATTCTTTCTCCAAATCACATCTCCCTCTTCATTGATTACAGCCTTTCTTCTCAAATTATAATGTTTAGCGTTATTTTTATAAGCTTGCAAAAAAGAGTTGATTACGTCCTCATAGATAAATACCAAATCTTCTAATTTATTACCAAAACTATCTATCGATTATTCTAAATTGAAATCCTGGATATCTGTTAGAAAATGTTCGAAAAAATCCCCAATAATGATTTTTTTCCTTTCGTGCATCAGAAAAAATGGAGTGTAAGGGCCCGTTCCCACTTCCGTTTTCAAATCGGAGGCGGGTCCCGTTTTAAAATCGGATGCCCTATGGCCCTGTTCACACCTCCGTTTTAAAAACGGATCCATTTTAAAATCGATTCCTACTCTACGAAAAAAAAAAATTGTCAATTCAGTCAAAACATTTTATTTGCTCATTCTTCAGTAGACGATTGTGCGCAATGAACGACGATGAACCTCTTGTTGTCATGTGGTACTTATGGTAACCCCAGTGGAGCATCCGATGCGTGCAAAAACACACATTACTCGTGGTGGTCCTACTGCAAATAATATACGATCAGAATTCGCCGACTATTTCGTTTCTCCAATAGGATCTGTATCTTGGCAAGCAGCAGCTACACACACAAAATAAAAACAAAAAATAATAAAAATAACAATTTTTAATAAAAGTCGGTACTTAACAAAATATTTTCTTTGTTTTTCTTCTAATTTCTCAAAATCCTGCATGAATTAATAGCAAACTTCTCGCCAAGCCGATAATTTTAATGAATTATTTTTATACCCTTCTGTCGATTTATCCCACAGCACATCTCTTTCTTCGACCAGTGGGATAAAATTTTCGGGATTTATTTTCTTATCCATTTTTATAATTTTTATTTATTTATTTAACAAAATAACCAAATACAAGTACGCAGCGTACTTGCTTCCTTGCGACTGGGAGCGGGCGGGGAGGGGTCGAGGTGTGGCGGGGACTCTGCCGGAACGACTAGGCGACAAGTGTGAACAGCTCCATACAAAACTATGAGTGAGCGAGTTCCGACACGATTTTAAAACGGACGCGCTGCGCTGGCGATCCATCCGACAAAAAAATGCCGGATCCGTTTTCAAATCGTGTTGGACATGTGTGAATAGCTCCATACATCCACTACAGCCGCTAGGGCATCCGATTTTAAAACGGGACCCGCCTCCGATTTTAAAACGGAAGTGGGAACGGGCCCTAACCCGTTGCAAAATTAACTGTGTTATTAACACGTTAATCGCCATGTCAGCCATAATGTCAGCCATCGGTGGCCGACACTGATTCAATCACACAGTGTCAGCCACTGGTGGCTAACGCGACAAATCTCAATTCGACCGTTTTGCGCTGTCGGCAGCACGCTTCGTACAAAATGCTGTTTATATCTATTCTATTAAATAAAACCTAAAAATGCAAAAATATTTTTTTTACATTAAAAAAAATTATATTGGCGGTCAACATGTTAAGGGCTGACTGTACTTGTGGAAGAAACTGAGAAAATGTTTGCTTGTCAGCCACACACTTCACCACAATCTTCGTTTTCTCTGATCAACACCCTCAGCTGTTTCAAGCTCAAGTGGATATTTGCGATAGCAGACCTGTTGCCTCACGCGGGCCAAAGGTTTTTGTGATGAATCATTTTTAACGTATTCAAGAGCTACTATATAATGTGATTACAATCCTTGTTCAGACTAGTGAAGGCATCATCTCTAGCTGACCATCGAGTGTTCAGTATAATTTGAGAAGAAAGGCTGTAATCAATGAAGAGGGAGATGTGATTTGGAGAAAGAATTTTGTACAATCAAGCGTCTCAAACTATTTTTGTTTTGAGTGTTCAGTATACTTTTTATAGGAACATTCTCTGGTTCAGTCAGGAAGTCTGGCAACAGTTTTATTGGTTGTGATGATATTGTGAAGAAAACATAATTTTTGCAACAACCCGAAAAACTTGATAGCCTGTTCGCAACAATCAGGTGACGACCCGATTAAATTTGAAGAATGATACACACATTGAATAATGGCATATTGCAGCCCCTTGTGGCATCTAGACATATTGCTGGCATCATAGTAAGACAGAGGTCACAATTATTAATGCTGATTTTAAGAGTCCCAAAGGTGTCGACGACTGCTTTTAAGGAAGCATAAACATCATTCAACGTGTTG